>JAUEPO010000004.1:4371777-5829037 GCA_033439705.1 Cercophora scortea | reverse complement strand
GGGGATTTCCCTAAGATACCTAACCCTAACCTAACCCCTAACCCTAACCCTAACCCTAACCCTAACCCTAACCCTAACCCTAACCCTAACCCTAACCCTAACCCTAACCCTAACCCTAACCCTAACCCTAACCCTAACCCTAACCCTAACCCTAACCCTAACCCTAACCCTAACCCTAACCCTAACCCTAACCCTAACCCTAACCCTAACCCTAACCCTAACCCTAACCCTAAGTGGTTGTAAGCTTAAATTAAATTACTTATAAAAAGGGCGAATAAATTAAAAAGATAATTAAAAAGCTTATATTATTAAATACTTATAAAAATAATAAATAAGTTGTAAAATTTGTAAAAAGCGATATTAAGCTTTTAATAGCCGTTTACTAGCTTTATTGTAAATAAATTAATAATTACTTTAAATTTTTAAATTATAATTATTAGTTATTAGCTTTATTTATATTATTTAAAGTATTTAGCTAGTAAATTATAAGGATAGCGTAATAATCTAAAAAAAGTCTATTGCTATTATAATAGCTGTATATACCGCCGACGCCGCTATAAGCGCCACATTCCCTACTATATACCTAATCTTCTTTATATTTTTTTAAATCTATAATAATAGTAAAATGGAGCGAATTTATAATAATAATATTAACGGACGGCTTAAAAATATTATTTACGCTTTAGCCGGAAAGTTAGCCGCTGGGTTAATCTTTAATTTAAAAATTCCTTTTTTTAATTTTAGTGTAGATTTCCGAGTATTTGTTTTGTATGCGGTCGCGTAAGTCGGTAAGTTACTAATTCGAGAGATTGTATTTAAAATCGCGCTAGATCTTGGTTTAAATAGGATTATATTTATAAAAACCCTTAAAGATCTCTTTATCGTCCTATTTTGTAAATGGCTAATATTTACAATAATATAATTTTTTAAACAAAGTGTTAATATTTAATTTAGCTAGATTTTCTAGCTTTTTCCGATAAGCGCGGCTCTTTCGCTATTTGGGGACCGACTCCGATTTTAATAGTCTAAGTTGTAGTTTTACATCCGGATTTGCGGCAGCAGCTTTAGGCTTAATTAGGATATTTTTTAAGAGTGGCCTATTTATAAGTTGCTAATTATTATCCATTTTAGTAGCGGGATTAAATATAGCCTTATTAAAACGCCTCTTAATTATTTGGCTATGTAATTCGTTAGGGTAGTAAGTACGAAACCGGTCCTTTAGGTCCCCCGTAATCCGGTCGTTAAATTTAAAGTCCGGATTTTTTAATATGTTTATCCACTTCTTTATATTGTGGCGGTTAATGCTAATTAATAGATGGTTGGTTTTTTTTTCCAGCTATTTCCTCCGCGGCTTCGTTATACGTCTCTTTCCTTTAGAGTTGCTATTTTTGTCCGCGTTGCTCGTAGATGTTATAACGGCTTAATCTTTGGCTATAATATTAAATTCTTTTAATAGACTTAGGTTGAGGGCTTCGTTGTCTTTAAAGGATCCGATTATAGGCGAGAAGATTGTTATATTGGGCGGTGGTTTGTAAAGGCTATTAATGATGGGGGGGACGACTTATTATATAGACTTTTGCTTTTTAAGCGGCTATAAAAGCTGGATAAAATTGTTTTTGGTTGTGAGCGCCCGGTGTCTTTTCTTAGTCGATAGGTTGTCGGGAGTATTAGGGGTATTGGGGGTATTATTAACAAATATCCTAAGAAATAATATCGATATATTCGCTTCCGAGTTTTTAAGTAGTATTTGGAGCGAATAGCTTAAATTAGGCAACTAATTAGAAGTCTCGTTACCGAAGCTATTATTGGGCTAAGTATTTTGTTTTGTGTAATAATCGTTGTTGACGGTGTAAAGGGGCGGGATTTAGGTTGGTTTGTCGCTTTTTTGACTAATATCGGGTTTAAATGGTGGGAATAATAAGGATTAATTAACGGCGGAGCTAAAAAGCAATAGCTATATTAGCGGCAAATTATACGTTTATAAATCGTTAAAAAGGTAGATTAGCCGTAACTCGACGTACTTAGCTATCTTAAAGTAATTACCTCCGAGAGGGAGGGTATTGGGTATATAGGCAGGCGGAAGCACGAGTTGGGAGATTTGTGAAGTAAAGGACGATAGAGACGAGATTCTGCGAGACGAGGCAGGGTGGCTACGGCGCGGCAGACAATGTAAAGCGGCGGGAGAGTGGGAGCTCTAGACGTTGATGCCGATGTCGAGGTGGAGGTAGAGGCATGCTCTGGGAAGAGGTTGTGCTTGCAGAATTCCAACCCGAACGTCTCAGTCACTTAAATCCCTGTTCGGTGCGGCTGGCGATTAATTTTGCGCCCTGCGAGCGAAGCTCCCCACATACACCTAGTGCGGGCCAATCGGGGAGGCTCCTGCTGCATACACCGAGGTCGCCGCTTTAATTATCGCCAAAAGAGGTTGCGCATGCTCGCCCGTGCAATCTCCTCCCCATTTGCGCCCTCCACCCGTTATTGTCCTGTGCGCCCTTTATCGTCTGTGCTTGGCATCCCCCGGATCCGAACACAATGGAGACTCCCTACAAGACGACCGAGCCGACTACGCAGTCGGGGGAGGGATGTGAGCGGATGTTGCGGTGCTGAATTTGCAGAGGGCACCAGTCAAGGAGGTGCCAGGGGGCCCAGTAAGGAGGGTCTCCCGCTCTCTCCCCAGCTCTCTGGTTCTAGTATCCCGTAATCTAAGCTCTCTTACACCTCAGCGACCGCCCAGGCCACGGTCGCAATTAGACGAGTGGGTTATACCTAGCTCGCAAGCGGACCCCCCAACGGCAGCGACAATACAAACCCCGCCTGTGGGAAGCGTCGATACTGAGATGTCTACCCAATAGTTAATGAGTACGCTCCGAGTGCTCTATTGGAACGTGGCGAAGTCGAGGGGTTCAGGGGCCTTTTCTGCCTGCATGCCTGTCTGTATGTCTGTCTGTCTGTCTGCCGGCGTCGTCACGGCTGGGCGCGATTGCGTGGTGCCAGCGGGGCTTGTCTGGCACTTGGATTGACCGCAGCCTTGTCACGATTCAAGGTCAAGGGTCAGTAAGGACGCCGGGTCTCCGCACTTCCCCCCCCTTCCTTCATTGGCGGACAATGGTGCTCAGTGGATCCGGCAGGCATAAAGGCTGAGCATGCTAAAAGTGGGTGCTCAGTGGGCATCAGGACTGAGCACACTGAGCAGATGAAATCTTCACTTCTATATAACAAGTAGGACCTGGCGACGTTAGGTCCCAGGTCAGTAATCAATATAAGTTCTTAGGCACTCATTGCACAGTCTTCGAGAACGAACCCCTTGTTCAGTGGTTACCTACACCCCCTTGCACTTACCTTCTTGACCCTTACCGTCTTAAGGAACCCTTGGTTCTCAGGATCGTAACAAGCCTAGGCTTTCGATTCCCACGTCAAAGAGGCCCATAACCCTCGAGGTCTCGCGAAGCACTCCATGGCCAAGTCATGCCGTCAAGTGGTGTTTAGCCTGATGCGCCAGAAGTCTGTCAACAATCACTGGAAAGAACGCCGAAAGGGCAAAGAGCATATGATTAGCAAGGGGATGCTGTAGAAGTGACGAGTTAGGGAGCTTCTGACGACGTCAGCGAAGAAGATCAAAGCTTGTTAACTGGTATACGAAGCCAGGAAGCCGAAGATGACGAACCTCATGATGTTGTGCGCAAAGAGAAGATTAAACATGACTACAGTGGCGTCCGATAATCCGTCTCCCAGCCTCACTGAAGTTGCTCCGTCCAGTTCGTTGAAGCGTGCGATGTTGGACAGGTAGTCGACAACACGGCTAGAGTTGAAGGAGACGGGCTTTACCGGGCGAGATGGTATATTCGAGTGAACACTTGGATCCTGGAGCGAGTCGTGCCGACTGACGGCACGTACAAACGACCAGATGGTCAGCGCGGCATAGTACATGATCCATGGCCGATGTGGATCAGGCTCATTCCGGCATGAATAGATGTACTCCATCGGTGGGAGTATCACGCCGCTGGGTTCATGGCGTTTGCGGTCCACACTGCCTCGCCGAGGGTCAGCAAGCACACGATGAAGAAGTTTGAAGGCGTGTAGGACAGCGTGGCGGGTTGAGGGCAGAGTTGCCCAGCCCTTCATCCGGGCAACAGCGTTGGTATAGTCGCGCACCGAAACCTTTCTCCCAAGGAGGCGTTTTGCCCCCGCATAGACTTGGCAGTCCACAATGTCCACATGTAAGCTGATTTGGGCAAGGTGGTACAGAACGGCTGCGCTCTGAATCGGGCCGTTGGAGCCAGAGCGCTGGGTAGTCGAGTCGGCGAGGCTAGGGCTGCCAATACTGCCTTGGGCAACGTCGAAGCTGCCCTTCCAGTCGTCAAAGGCCTTCAACAGTATCTTCTTCCACTGGTCTAAAGCTCCTCTGGATTCCCTACATCCTTATATCCCACACGCTCGGCGGCACTGCGGCTGCATATCATGGCTAGGCCTCTACGCTGTTGATTATGGGGGCCCAATTCCGATCCGTCCCAGCACCGGTGCATTCGCTGGCTTAATATCAGGAGGCTTGATATCCGTCCAGTTTCTCGCCATGTACATGATATCGTTCATAACATCCAGGGATGCATCCTTCCCCGAAAACCTCGTGAAAAGAACCAGCTTTAAGTCCATCGGATCTATCTTCCAGTCGACCATGATCTTTACGCTGGTGTTGGGCACCTTATATGTACGCGCTATGCTGCTCGTTCTATACCTCGGTCACGAAGCAGGTCTTTAGCGTAAGTGCTTCCATCTAGTACGGGTACTCGCAAAATACAACAATGCTAATCATCATTTTTCCAAACATTTAGCAATAGGAACTCTTTATTCGGCGGCTGCCGTCGTAGCTTTGCCACTGCTCGCGTCCTCAAGTTCACCTTTTTATCTCTACCGCGAGCACGGAGAGCTCAACCCCCGCGACAGGGTCATCAGTCACAGCCCTCGACTCACCGGACGTCGCAAGTCGAAGAAGACGCGATCGAGCTCATCAAGCAGCCTGACTCGGATATAACGCTACGGAGGAAGCGGATTAAGTGGTCTTCATAAACTGACTCTCGGGAACAGCCTCCATGACCGTCTACACCTGCTCGGGAGTTTGATAAATAATACTCTCGGGAATCAGCTCTTCAATCGTAGTGAAGATATGGCGCTATGTGGTAGGAGGGATAGTAGCCTTGGCTTGGAGCCTTGTGCGGTCTATCTCGCTCGCAATATATGCGGTACGCGCATTTTTCATCGCAAACGGGAGTATCTCATTAATTAGGTTAAGTCCGGTCGCCTCCGGCTTCCCTTCCTTGTTATGTAGCTAGTTACATTGCTCTAGGGAAAGTCCAAGACCATTAATATCGACCCGGTTACGCAGGGGGCCCACTGGGTATTTATCCGGGTTAATAGTCTAGCTCTTTTAGCTTTATTTTTTTATATAAATAGCCGCGAACAAGCTCCTGTAATTTATCTCGAAGTTAATTTATTCCAAATACTTAGGTTTATATTAATACGAATATAGCGGCGTATAGGCTAGCTTATTTAATATTAATATTTTGCCTTAGTTAAATTAAAATTGCTTAATTTATTAAATAAAATCCCCAATTTCCATTTAATTGCCGTTTTCTTTAAATAATAAAATAAAATTACCACTTTTTTCGGCCTTTAAAATCTTTCCCAAGTCCGGCGTATTTATAAATAAAGCTGCACGCTTATAGTACCCGAGCTCCCTTTTTTCTATTATGCTTTTATTATATATAAAGATATGTAAAATTTATTGGGCTAATAAGCTTAATTATAGGAAGAGGAAATCGCATATATATAGCCTTTATTTATTACGTCGTTATCTAAATAATAATTTAGAAGATCTACAATCCTCTTAAATTTAAATAAGTCTTATATATGCTATATTAAATAAATCCGATATATATAGTCTTTAAAGGATTTATAACCGTATATTAGCTTTTCGAAATATGGTAGCATTATAGCAATTTTAAACCCTATTATAAACATAACGATAATTTTAAACCTTAATAATGGGAAGCTAATCTTATAGGGCCCATTAAAAAGAGCTAAATACGACGTTAATACGTTTTAATTTATTTTTATTAAAATATTATTTAAAATTAGTTTAATAAGTTTTTTTCGGGGCTTAATAAAAAGCTCTAAGCTAGTCTATTCAATAAGTAATTATAATGTAATTATAAATAAATAGCTCTATATCCACGATTAAGAGCTAATTTTCGGGGCCTATATCTATAAGTTAATATATTGGCCTATTTCAACCCGTATTGGCCTTAATAATTTAATTATCGTATAAATACCTTTATTTTCTCAACTAATAAAAAGTCGAGGGAGAGGGGTACCTTACCTCATAATCCAATAAGTAATAAATCCAATTTAAACTAAATTAACAAAGCAAGATACACCCCCATAAATATAAATATATAATTACAAAAAGTGGGGAATAAAGTAAAAGTATCGCTAAATTAAATAAGCGATAAAGATAATTAAAACTTAGTGGGTTTGGAAAAAGACTTTATAAAAAGCTTAGTATAGGATAAGGATAGCTAATAATAAATTAACAATAAGCGATAATATACCCTAATAATATTAGTAATATATAATATATAAAATATATAATATAATACCACAGAGACATAGAGCTCTTACGGTTTTCCTAATATTATCATAATAATAATATAGACGATTATTAAACCGGATAACATTGCTGCCGAAAAACAATAAATTTTGCGGAATGTTCTAATTAGTAGTCTAAAAAGATCCGCGAGAAAGCTTAGGTGAGGGCTTAGAAAGAGCGGTATTATATTTATTAAAAACAACCTCCTAGCCTAAATAACGGCTTTGGAGAGGGAGGAAACACTAAATAAAACGTAGAGGAAGTTTATAATAACGTATACACTTTAAAGGACGACGGTAGCTACGGTTTAAAGCCCTACCCTCTTATAACGACTAAGAATAAAGCTATAAGTAAAATACCTTACAATAAATATAAAAAGACTTTCTATAATATTTTAAAAAAAAGGGATAATATAAGCAATAATAAAGAGGCTAAAAAAAATACCGCTTAAAGTAATAATATATACTCCGGTATTTTCTAAGTTTATAAAAAGCAATTAAATAAAAGAAATTATTATAAATTAAAGTTAAAGGATATATAATCATAATTAATTAAGCTATAAATTTAAGTAGAGCCCGCCTTAAAGAAAGAGTAGAAATTAGCTCCATTAGCCGCGATTGTACCAACTAAAAGTAGAAATTAATAGTCTAAAGTTTGTAAAGAAGAAACTCTAGCTCCGACTACAACGTTTTACTTTTCAATAGGGTCGGGTTTTACTTTTCGGCGGGGTTGGGAATAATTTTTAAATAATAAACTTGCCGGCTTTAAATCTTAACAGCATAAATAATACGACACTAACGGCGGCTCGGGACTATTTTAGCTCTTTTAGCTTAAAGCGTTTCTAACGCTCTAATAATTAATAGGCGCCACTCAAATATATCCGGAAACGGCGCTCCAACGAGCTCCAAGAATAAACATAGAGCGCCAGCTTACATATACCGTCAAACCGTAGATTTAGACAATTATAGCTTTTATTATATACTGTAATGTTAATTTCTTTAACTTCTTTACTATTTACGCTATTTTCGACGTAAGTTGGTTTAGCAATATCTGGCCATTCGTCGGACCTTGGAGAACCTAGTATACTTGTCGAGACATATAGATCAAGGTCGGCGGAGCGGTTTCTGGAGGCGCAACCCTGCGTTTGCCAGCCGGAAACGGCTCCTATATATTTATTACCGTCCCTTCAAGACGATCGAATGTCCAAATGTAGTCGAAAGTCAGGCAAACGTCAAGCGAAGGACTATGATGACGTTCGGGAGGAGAAGTTCAGTGAGAACGGAGGTGAAGTTGAAGATAGTTTGAACGAGAATGACGAAAATGATGGGGACATGGAGGCTGGTGATGATGAGGGAGAGGGTGATTAGATGGAGGGGTGCCCTGCCGATGATGATTGTCGTCCGCCACAAGAATGTTGAGGTAGTGAGTCGTTGGCGTCTGCTCTGCGGGGGTTGATCACCTTCTCGACGCTGAATCGTGCTTCCGGTACATGATGTATCTGCCCGAGCGCCTGCCTACCCGGGCCGTGCGACCTTGCCCTGACTACAGGTACCAGGGCTTGGAGCTCACATCGGGTAACCTGTAGGCCCGTTGTCATTTGCAGACGCGCAGTCTTTTACACAGTCAGGTAGCTGCAGCATATGCCATCCACACCCACACCCTCCTCGCTCACTTCTCCAAGACCCCAGGGCCAGGCGAGACATTGCGCCCCTAGAGCCCCTCCCCTTCGTTAGATGTCAGCCAGGGCCCGCCACCAATCCCTGTCCATCGTCTTTCTTGGCCCTCTCCTCTTTCCCGTCTTGGGGCGCCCAGGCCAGACCAGTGCTTGACCACAGTTGACTAAAAATCCCCTCCAATCCCGCCACATTGTCCCACTGATTGACCACTGCTCTCTCCGCCGCCCTTGCCGACTGCCCACCCACTGCCTACTACCCGTCACCCGCCGACACCATAAACCATCGTCTGTCGACCCGCGAAGAGTATCCTCCCGCATGCCGACCTCGCCGCCGGCCACGCCAACTGGGAGAAGCAAAACCAGCCAAAGAACAAGACTCGCTCTGGCTCGACTCATGACGGGACGTGGATGTAGCGGCATCATCCTTCCATCTGCACCCTTGGCCCGTACCGGCACTGTACATACGGAGACCGCATTACAGTACAACAGCGCTGCAAGCGTCCGTGCAAACCAAACCACGCGCGCCCGCCGATTCAACATGTCCAACGATCCCACAGTGCGCCGGCTACTCCCTCAGAGCTCCCAGATGGGCGCCTTCTCCTTCGCGCCACCGGCCTACCAGCAGCCACGCGAAAGCCAAAAAAGTGTGCTGAATCGAGATGAACCAACCCCGAATTGACAATCATGTTCTGGTTCTAACGGGCATGTTTTCCAGACTATGTATTTGTGGACGAGCACAACCGTCACAAGCGGCTGAAGAGTATGTACGGATGGGATGAAACCCCTCGTATCCTCCCCCTTTTTGTGCCTTTTGTTTTTTGGGGACGGGGGGCGACGTCCATTCCGAGCAGGCCGACTGATTTGCCTGTCTTTCTGTAGTGATGAGAGCCTGTCCGAGGACCTCGCTCTCCCCTCCATCATCACGATCCATTCACCACTCGTTAGTTATTGCGGCGAGCTTCCGCATAGCGTCGATAGAGCCACCTAGCACTCTAATTAATGCCTATTTCACCAACAAGCCACATACGAGGCACCTAAGGGACTCCGTCCATATCTTGTCTCCGCCTACGATGCCTTCGCGCAGGTCTTTAAACTCCAGTATGGTTACCCCCTCTTCCTTCTCTGGCGACCCCGTCTCAATCTTCAGGGAGACCTCGAACAGTCCTTCCCAAGGCCTTGAGCTATTGCCATTCGCTTCTTTTAGCCTGTTTCTGCTGAAGAGAGCGCATTTTTGCAGTAAAGAGGCTATTAAAATAGGTAAAGAGCTAGGAGGGTTGATCGGAATAGTTGCATAATATAAAGTTGGTTAATCTAATCGCCAGTGGGTTATGCCCTCTATAAACGTGTGTCCCGCCCCGTACCCGCCGTTGGGGGGGGGGGGGGGGGGTCGAGAGACTGCTGTAGATGGGGCTCGAATTCTGATGGAAGGGGTCTCGGGAGTAGGCCATCGCTCGCCAAGCCTTGCGGCTCAGGGATGGGGAGGAGTCGGCTCAACACCCCAGGAGCAGCCTCAATTCCCACCAACCCATGGTGCAGTCACTCCGCCTGTCATAAAAGAGCCGGGCATCGTGTCGATCTTGGATATCGAGAGCCTCGGTTCCTCGCCAAATGTCCATCCCGTCACAACGTTTAGCATCCCTCACGGTTGCAGCTTCCTATCCTTTTCACCCACTGGCCTGCCGCTTTTTACGGCGAGCAGCAAGGGAGATGTGCAGACCGTCTGGGATCTGATGCGCATCCAGTACACCAACGCCTCCCCACTCCAGGCCATGGGTCTACCCTTCTCGGGGGGCCCACGAGTGCGCCAGGTTGCTCAGTTCTCGCGCATGACGGTGGCACGCATTGTCGATGTCAGCTAGACAAAGCCAAATGGCGAACGAGCCGCCATGGTTACCGAACGAGGTACCGTCCACCTCCTGGATCTGCCATCGAGCGCCTTTCCGTGGCCTCCCCCACGCCGCAGGACACAAGCGCCGGATGCCAAGGGTAGAAAGCTCACTTACAGATGGACGCCCGTACAGGATACGAGAGATCTCGAACAAAAAGACGTATTTGCTTGAGACGTTGGACGGGGTAGCAATCGAATTAGCTTACCCTCCAACCCGGATCAAGCGCTTCTGCCAGCTGGGCTGGAGTCTACGTGGACGATGATGATACTCGCATGCTCCCTGACTACTGCGAAAAGGAAAACGAAGGACAACAAGTGCCAGAAGAAGTTGTTGGTCGAGTCGATGAAGACGCCCCTCTGATCAACGGACCGGAGCCCGTGTTCGAAGCGGAGGATAAAACTCTTCTCTAGGAAGACCCCTGTCAAGTAGAAGTTTTCCTCCTGCGGAGAACCTAAGGTGGCAGTTGTTGGCCCCTGCAAGCCACCACTTTCCCGCCCTGGGCCACGGCAGCTCCCGAATTTCATCCATGAACCAGGGAGGACGGAGAGGAACTATATCTTCGATGTGTGTGACTCGCCATCTGAGCGGTCTGTTGCCGTCAACGCGGGGATCAGCGGAATCTGCTACGGAAACATGTCACTTAGCGCATAGTTGGAGACGATGATCTGCCAGTCCAGGAAATTTGGACTGTCGATGGACTCGAGAGCCTCACTTCAAGTTTCGGCAGGACAGGTCAGTTTCAACTCCATTCCATTCGGAAGGCAACCGAGGAGGCCGTGCAACAGCAGACCGAGGCGAGCGTCTGACGGGCAGCCAAGATCAATCGGGGCGTGGTCTCACGGAGGGCTTTGGCGCGCCCGAGCACTTCTCACCGTCGAAATCGACTGTTGGGTCCTCTTTTTGGTGCATTCAAATAAAGGCGAATTTGCTAAAAACAGGTGCAACATTGATTTGCTAACAAATTACGACGTAGACTAATGTACCGGCGTTTTGGCCTGATTCAAAGTGCTGGCCCGGATCAAGGTCCCCGACCCCCACCCTGCGCATGCAGGTTTCTGGTGGGTCGGAAGGCGTTTTTGTAGCCCAGACGGGTACCAATTTTAAAGCTACTAAAACAAAAGTGAACGGAAGACCCACAGTACAAACGCACAGGCCACAGGACCCTCCGGGGCCCAGGGGTCTCGTAGGGACCCATGCCCACCAACGCCCACGCCCAGTTTGGAAGAAGAGTCTGTGTGCCTGTACTGTAGTTAGAGATAACAATTCCACCCACTCCCTCGCGCCGACTCATCTTTTGTCCCCTATTCAATACTGACCAAAACTCCCGTCCACCCCGCCGCCTCCAGTTGTTGTTTTTTTTAAATTTCTTTTTTTTTTTTCAACTTTTTTTTTTAATTTTTTGTCCCCCGACTGAATAACTACCCCGCCCAAGTTTCTTATCCTATCACACAATGGCTGACGGAAAGGGCAAGTCGGCTGGAGGCAAGAGCTCGGGTGGTAAGACTTCGGCCGTCGATGGGCCCAAGAAGCAGCAGAGCCACTCCGCGCGTGCTGGTCTCCAGGTACGTCGATATCGACCGCATGCTCATCATCGAGATGCACTGCACCGTTTTTTTTTGCGCTTGATTTCTTTCCGCGTGGCTCTCTCCCGCGTCGTTGGCCTCAAAATACTGAACCATCACCCTCCAAATCAAACGTTACACAGCGGGATCAGCAGCAGCAACGGGGTCCGCCAACACACCTCCCGCCTTTCCGTCAAAAGAAACCGCCGATTTCAAAAGTAATGACTGATTAGCGACAGAGTCGAAATAAAAGTCTCTCGGTGGCAGGAGATTCGTGGGAGCTGCTCCGGGAATAATTGCAACCTTGGTGTGTTTGAGACCTCGGGCAAGCCTAGGTTTGTACAGTTCGCCTTTTTCATCTGGTTCAGATTCAGAGGGCATGGCAGTCCTGGGTTCAAAACGCCATCGCAGAGAAAAGGGCACGGCTACCTCAGGGCGTCCAGCTTTGCTTGCGCGTCAGAGTCGTCATCGTCAATCCACTTGTCGTCACGCATCTGCCACAGGGACTGCAGGATGCATAGCAGCCGCCACAGCTCCTTCACCACGTCGGGCACATCTTGGTGCCCGTGGGTCCGGCCGTGCTGGCGCGCCCTGTAAACGAACCTTGTTGCGTGGGTGCTCTGGTCCCAGCCGCGCTTGGTTGGTTCCGGCTCGGCCCAGGCCCAGGAGGAGAAGGGGTTATTGACTTGTAGCTCCATCCGTAGGTCTACTGTGCGGAACTCGGGCTCCAGGACGTCGGGGTGGTCCACGAGAAAATCATCAACATACTCTCGGAATATCTCAATGATGTAAGCCGTGGCCTCCCGATTGGCCATGATTAGGTCCTTTGTATCCTTTGCCATCAGCGATTTATATCTGACGTTCAAGAGTTCGGTGAAGTGCTCCTTTACGCCGAATTTGTTTCTATAGAGAACGACGGGAACGTTTTCGCATACGCGGGTGAGCTCGCACGCGCGGTAAGGTTATAATTATATAATAAAGGACCTTCGTCGACGCGAGCTAGAAATGGCGTCTCTCTCTCTCTCATGGAGCAAATTTTGGAACTGGCCAGGCTCGAGAACCATTGTTACGGCCTTAAATGGAGCGTAGTATTCGGCGTGGCTATGGTAGTTAAGGGCAATCACGCTAAAGCTATTTTGAATATACAGCTAAGCATCTATTTCGGATATACTACGAGTTTACTGTATACATTCTCGCTTCGAGTAACGATGTGTTCGCTACAAACGGCTCTTATACTTTGCGGGACGCCATTTCTAGCTCCAGTGTTGGTAGGGCTCTCTTATATAACAGCTTTAATGCTCATCTAATCCGTATAAAATATTCAATCCGAATTCGCTGCCGGATTTAGAACTTACCTACTTTACACAACATGGAGTCCCCGCGATCTACGCGGATATTCATCGGGCCTCGCACAATCGCAAGCTCAAGCTCCATCCCCCATTCGAAAACTGCAAAACTCCGCAAGAAAGTTGACCCGGCCAGGGCCACCGGTCCTGTCATTTCCAAACATCATGGAGCTAGTCCTGGGGGATTCTTCGAGACCTGGCCGGGCTCGCCATGGGAAAGCTATCAAAAAGTGTATACATGGCACGACCTTGGAGGGGAAGTGCTGCTGGCAGTCAAAATATCGCCTGAAAAACGTGTGAACATCAAAGTGTTCCCGGAGCGGCAGGCCGAGCAATCACTATTCTGGTTTCGGCAGATTCAAAATAGTAGCTGGACAGCCCCAGAGTGGAACAAGGTTTTGGAAGAGCTAACCAGGGAGGATCTGACATTGCCCCGACCTTGGAGACACTCAGCAGAGCTGGCCAGGAGAGGTCTGGCTGGGAGCGTGATTGAAGGGCCAGAAGCGGTCCAGGCTGTATCAAAAGACTTCAGGAAATTTATGATCAATACATTCCCAGCTCAAGTACTTGAGGCCTTAATTCCAGATGCCCCCACGAACGATTTTCTCTGGTTACAGGGAAGAGCGAAATTGGGCAAGCTGCTTTTAGTGACGATTCGGTTGTCACTGAAGTGGACCAAAGTTGTTGATGAAGTTGACCCCGACCACGAGATCGATTTTCTGATTGCGCAACAGATTGCCTTGTTCCCTGATTATGCTAGGACTCAACTTAGGGTATTCCTCGACAAATACAAGCTCGACAAGATTCCAGAATTCATCTCCGATAACATCCTGGTGCCCGAGAATGGGCCATATATCCGCCGCTTGGTCAAGACCCTGACGAGAAAATATGGAACATACACCTCTGAAGCCCCCATGTTTCATAACCTCATTCGGGAGTGGTTCGAGGTGTTTGACCCATCGGTTAAAGAAGTTAATATTGAAATAGGCTATGAGTCGGATGATAATTACAAGGATCTAGAATGGATAAAGCCCTAAAAATCCGCGACTTGAGGTGGTTTAGATAACCCCTCGTCTAGATTAAACGTAGGCAACTATGTATAGTTACAGGTACAATTCATTTAGATCATCTATATTATGAATAAACTAAGAACTCATAGACAGACATGTTCGAGTTCATGGCCAAGGGACAGGACTGGTATAACCTCGCAGGTGTCCCCCCAACCACCGCCTTCGCCTCCGCGAGCCTCTATCGAGGAACAATTGGCAATTCATCCATCCAACCTTTGTTTTCCCCATGGGAGCGGGCTTCTTTTCCTTCCTGTGTATGACGGCCGCGTAGCCCGAGTAGCGCATCTTGCCGTTCCAGTTGACCCAGTACTCCCACTTGGTGATGGGCTGGTGGCAGCCGGGGGCCTGGCAGTAGAGCTCCGTGACGGTTCTATCGGGGTCGGCGTGGTCGGTGTCGCCCGAGACGTCGCCGTAGTAGGCCTTGTTGCACTCCTGCTTGGCGCAGGTGGCCCAGTGGCCGCACGGCTTGTTCCGGGTGCGGCAGTCGTAGTCGACGCTGTCCTGGATCGGGTCGGTGTTGGGGAGCTCATTGGCTTTCTGAGCCGTGAGGTTCGGGGGGAGGTATTTGGGGGCGCGCTCGTCGAAGACTTTGCGGCAGATGGCGCAGTGGTCCTGGGGGAAGACGGCCGGTCTTCTCGAGGGCTGGGAGGCCAGGGGTGGCTCGGGGGTCTTGCCAAACATCGTGATGGCTGTTGGTGGGCTTCAAGTCCCACAGAGGGTGGTGCTGGTTCATATCTCCTATTAATTATTAGGTTCCGCCCCCGTGGCGGCATCGCAGCCATTTCCGTCAACGGGGAACCCCAATTGCTCTCATTCGTTGTCGCTGTCCACCCTGGCGAATAGACCGACCATACCGTTAGGGGCTCCTCCCCCTGATCTCCTTTAAAGGTCGGCGAGGATACATTGGGCGAAGCCTAGAGCAAGCAGGGCGGCCGGTTAGAAAGTTACTTTGGCAAGCGAGGTTTCCACGACAAAGTATGCGCTGGCGCGGCGACTCACCGAATCTCGAAGAGAGTAGAGGCATGTTTTCCTGAAGCAAACGGGTTAAAGGAGGGCATTGCCTGGCTCTGGCGCTGCGCAGGAAGGCAGGCAGATGATCTGACGATCAGAAAGTGAACAGCGCGGTCCAGCTGGGTCGGGACGTTATTTTATTGCTGTCATCTGTAGGTAGGTAAAGTAAGGTAGGTAAGGTAACGGGTCGGTAAGGTAAAGGTAGGCACCTCAGGTAGGTGGGTATGGAGGGAGGCGGGTAAGCTACTAGAGCGAAGCTAGGTACTTTGCAGGACGGCACAGAATCCACGAAGCAAGGTTGCCCTCTTTTTTTTTCTCGGTTGGAGGCGCACTCGGAGCGTCTCCGGGCTATAAGGCAATGTGGTTGCAAGACTCGGCCAGACACATGGGGAATTAAAGTTTGCTTAGAGCCTCAGCTCGGGATAAGGTAGCTGCTGCCGAGGCGCCTAGCGAGGGCGGCGGTGGACAACGCCCAGAACGCCCAGAGGGATAATCGCTCTGCATCGGACTTTACTCCACGAACACCACGACTTCTTTTTGGCGTCGCAGCATCCGTCCGCTAGCCCAGCTTTGCGGAGATTGGCTTCAAAGTATGCCATGCCTCCTTTGACCAGGTCTCCCTGGGTGGAGACATGGAGCTCGAAAAATCTTGGACCAGCTGGTTACGAAAGACTTCGCGACTAGAAGCAGATTCGGTAAAACCACCCCTAGACTCTGCGGCGACGCAGCCCAAGCAGGGTTCGAGCTCAAGGAAGAGGAGCCTGTGAAGGGCGGTGGCGTGGGGGAGTCTGACCGAAATAAAGGGTGTAAATGGGACTCGCTTTGTGTCGACTGCTGTGTGAACGCGGCTCGTTGCGCCTGAATCGTTCTTGTTGTGGCAGGGCCGAAACTCCGACTCCTGTGTCGCGTCCGTGGCGGCTCGAGATCGAAAGACGTACCGGGGCTTGGGCTCCGACTGACTGGTAGGGCTAGCCGGGATGGTCTCTAGAATACGGCTAGTGTGGCCGCTGCCGCAAAAGAAAGATCCGATGCAGCGGCGATCCAGGCCAAGGCCATCCCTGCGCTAACTGCAAGAATGCAGGGATTGAGGAGTGTCTATTTCCCCGGGTACAGTTCAAGTTCCCCCTGATGATCACAGTCCACACGCGCACCCTGCCTCACCACCGGCACACTCGCCTCGCCGTTCTCGTATTACCTTTCAACAACCAACCGCAAACCTAACCCCTGTACGTCTTCGTGCTCAGCACACTCTTTGAATGGAGTGACAGCCCCAACATTTGGCACTGCATCTTCTGGGCCCTCGGCCTCGTTGGCGAAGCCATTATCCTGCTCTCCTTCGCCTTCACCATCTTCAGCAGCCACCACGTCGTACACGGTGTCGGAACCCGCGTATCCCTTCTCCGCCGTGGAAGCCCTCTTATCGGTCGATCTGGCAGCGAGTCGCCACCCGAGATGGCTTCGGCTGAGCACCCTCATGGCGTCGGCTTCGACGCGCGCACATGGTGGAGTCAGTGGGCTGAAACAGAAGCGATGCGTCGTGTTGTTTTTGCCGCGTTCATGATGGACATTGTCCACGCCGCGATGTTTGGCCACACCGCAGATATGGCTCCATCGGAAATTCGACTGCCTCTGCCGTGCGACGACAATCTCTGGACAGCATCCAACCCTGAACATACCTCCATGATTACACACAGGCGGGTAAGCCCCGACCCGCATCACAAGCGGTACTGTCCAGCATTATTCAATCACAAGTGTGTCACTGTTATCTCCATATGCGAGGTCTTTTGTTTTTCCAGGTTTCGCATTCAGTAATTAGTCCGACACAGGCACACCACATTCCACTTGATCTGCCCATTCATCTCCACACACACACACGAAAGAAGACACGCACACGGACAAACGCAAACAAACACACACAAGTGTGTTCAAATTCACGTCCCCAAACACGTCACACCAAACGCCCTCTTGCTGCCTCGTCATCCCGCTCAGCGACCTCACACACAAAGATATCACATCCACACTCGAAGCCAGCGGCACGCCCGCGCGGATATGCAACCGCTGCAGCGGCGCGGGCCGCCTAGCACGCATGTACTTGAACAGCTCCGTTACACTCTCCCTTGTGAGCTCAGGCTGCAGCGGCAGGGCGTCGTACCGCCCGAGCTCAACGCAGAGAGTCAGCCTCCTCAGGCGCGGGAAGCTTGCCAGGATATCCAGGCATCGGGCTGTCATTGGCTTTATCGAGAATTGCGGTGGGAGCAATCTGAAGCTCGAAATCTTCCCCTTCGACGACGGGAGCGGCGTTGAACGCGTTGTCCTGCTCGGTTTCGGTGGACTCACTGTCCGACTCGCTGTCGCTGTCGCTGTCGGCGGTCTCGCTGGGGGCGCGAAAAAGGCCTTTCTTTGCGTCCTCGCAGGACTTCAGGTGACGAAACAGCTTGTTGCGGGAGTCAAAGCAAGTGTTGCAGTAGCCACAGGTGCGGAGAGACGGGTCCGCAGGGGACTTGGAGCGGACCGACTCAGCCTGCACGGCATTAAAGGGAGTGCAGTTGCGAATGTGGTTAGCGTTGTGAGTAGGGAAATCCGCGTGACACTTGTAGCAAGTAAGGTGGCGATTGAGCACAATGAAGGCGCGACCAGCGTCAGAGTCGTCGTCAGAATAGCTGTACGAGTCGGCGGAAGCTACCGACTGGACATCGTTGTCCACGTCGCCGGCGTCCCCGGCCATGTAGGCTCTGCCGTGAGGGCGCTCGTCACGACGACCTGGTCGAAAACTGAGGGTAACGATCATAGGCTGCAGACGTGAGGACTGCGCGAGTCTCATCAACTAGCAGCATATACTGGGACAAGGTCTCCGTGCGTCTGGGAGCACGTAAATACTGCTTGATGGTAAGATCCATACTGGACCAGATCTGGGACATGACTCCATGCCAGTTCCGGTTGCCCCCCCCGAGCACTGGAGACCGCGCGTCTTGTGCTTCAGAGCCAGCAGCTCGGGGCCGACGAGGCGCGGTCCGTGGGTGTATTTGCAGTGCTCCTGGGTGCAGGTCGCGGTGAGATGGTATTTGTTGCAAAAGTTGGTGCCTTTTTTGATTTTCTTCTCCTCCAGGCTCTTGGCGGCGTTGTAGTCCACCTTGGGCAGGGGGATGTCCACGCGCTGGTTCTTGCTGTTGAGCAGGAGGTAAGGCCGGTTCGGGCTGGTCTTTTTGGTCTTGGAGATGTCGATGGTCTGCGCAGTTGTTCCTAGCTTCCCGATGGCGGCATCAACCACACCGGCAACTTTCGGCGTGACGCAAGACGTGCCTATGCAAGAGCAAGAGCCGGTTCTGGCGCTCCAAACCAAACCCCGCACTTACGGAAATTTCCTTTTTTTTCCTATCATCCCTCGTCCAACAGGTTTATGCCTTTCCGCAGAGCGCTCGATAGGGAACAGGCGCCACACAAGTGTATCCAGAAATAGCGCTATAATAACGAGCTCCAGAAACGGCGATCCGACACAAGCTCTGGAAATGGCGAGACAATCGGTGCCGGCGGATCCGTGGCCGTTCACCATGCCCGGCCCGCTCCCAACTTCCGACAGCACTGCCGCTGCCGGCGCTAACAATACCATCGGCCAGCAGGCTAGTGAGTGGTACTCGTCGCTTGGGGCACTGCCTTGCCGTGGACTATCCATTCGTCATTACCATCCTTTAGTCTTGACCCACGTTCTCTGACTCCGTGACCTCTAGTTGTAACGAGATAGATTTGCGAGTCAAGAACGGTACGACTCGAAAAGGAACAGGCTCCAGTGTATCTAGAAACAGCGCTCCAACGGCGATCCAACAAACTCCGGAAGTGGCGATCCAGCGACATGGAGCGCCAGAACTGGCACTTGCTCTTGCATATGTAGGTAATTAATTAATTACGTCTTGCGTCACGCCGAAACCTGAAAAAAGCTCAACCGCTTGTGGCCATAATTAGATTGAATCTAGGGGATAATTACATGCTAGAGCGATTGGAAACTGGAACCGGATGGCGCCCCAATCCACAAATATTTTGCTAAGCAAGCGCCAAAACTGGCTCCTGTTATCTTGTGTCCGGAGCCACCTCCACTCGGAACTGCCGGGGTTCTTGGTCCCGACGTGGGACCATTTGGGGACTGTACATCGGCTTGCTACCAATATTATTCAAAATCAAACGATTATATCTATTAATCCTTAGTCGTCAAGCTCAGTCAAACCCCAAAACTCGCACTCTATTACACGCCCATATCGGAGACAATGACGCCCAGGGCGGAACCAACGGCCAGCGCAGATGTCGAAGTTTCGGCTCTGGATATAACTAAGCCGGAAAGGGTAGACGACCTGCAAGCCGACTGGAAGCCAGGGAAGCAGGAGTACGCCGTGATAGGCACATTGGCCATCATCTCACTGATGGTGGCTCTCGACGCAACGATATTAGTCTCTGTCTTGCCAGTAAGTGTACCCGGCTTTACCAACAAACAACTAATTAGTAGCTAATAATTATCCGATATAGACTTTAGCACAAGACTTTGGTGGCACAACCACCGACGCCTTCTGGGCAGGTACATCATACCTCCTGACATGCGCCGTATGCCAGCCCTTCATCGCGGCGCTCTCCGATATCTTCGGTCGCAGGGAGATGCTCGTTGTTTCCGTCCTGTTCTTCACCCTCGGAACTGTACTCTGTGCCCCAATCGCCAAGAACTTCACTGTCTTCTTTGCTGGCCGCTCTATCCAAGGCATCGGCGGCGGCGGCATCATTACCATGGGTCAAGTTATCTTTGCCGACATAATCCCCTTGCGGCAGAGGCCCAAGTACTTTTCTTTTGTGCTTGGTGCCTGGGCCTTGGGCAGTGTCCTCGGCCCCTTGGTCGGAGGACTCTTTGTCGAGAAAGTTTTCTGGAGTTGGTGCTTCTACATTAATGTGCGTTCCGGAACCCCTGGCCCCTATTGCTACTGCTCTTCGCTCACCAGCTAATTAAATAATACAGTTCCCGTTTTGTGCCTTGGGCTTTATTATGGTCCCCCTTTTCGTCAAGCTCAAGACCGAAAAGACTTCCCTCGCCTCGAAGCTTGCCCGAGTCGACTGGATCGGCGGCTTCCTTTTTATAGCCGGCATGACCACTTTCCTCGTGGGCCTCTCGTGGGCTGGCATCCAGTTCCAGTGGCGAAGCGTGCAAGTTATTGTACCGTTAATACTAGGCGTGACAGGGATAGGACTTTCCATTGTCTGGGAATGCTATTACGCCCAGGAACCCTTCTTACGGTCGTCCTTGTTCTACTCGTCCTCGGCCATTGCCGCCTATAGCTGTGCTCTGTTCCAAGGTCTAATTGTTTGTTCAGTCGTTTCCTCAAAGCCGAGTTTTGCTAACATAACCTTCTTAGCTATTCTGCGCCTTGTATTATATCCCCTTTTATTTTATAGCCGTCCGCTTTTCTTCGCCAACACAAGCTGGTCTCAATATATTACCCGTCACCTGTTTCCTCCTCCCGGGTAGTATTGGAATATCGCTTATTGCAACTCGTATCGGCCGATTTCGGTGGGCTATCTGGCTTGGGTGGCTGTTGGCCGCCATTTCATGCGGCCTCCTGGTTCTTTTCGACCAAAATACAGCAACGACGGTCTGGGCTGTGGTTCTTGCTCTTTTTGGCATCGGCCATGGCATGCTACTCACAAGTGTCAATGTTGGCATCCAGGCCATCAGCCGAGTTGAAGATGCCGGCCGTGCCGCTGCCATGTACGCGTTCATGCGGACCTTGGGCATGTCTATCGGCGTGGCCATTGGGGGTACCTGCTTCCAGAACCTCATGAGCTCCAAACTGGATGAACTGGGTCTCCCTCAAGACATTGCACACAATTCCGAGGCCTTTGTCAGCACCATGGCCGCTATGGATCCTTCAGATCCTATCCGTATTGCCGTATTAGAAGCGTGTAAGTCAAACCCGCGCCCACAGGAACATGGCAACCTTCTAATACACTACAGACGTCTATGGCTTCCATGGCGTCTGCTGGCTTATTACAGGAGCGGCGTGCGTCGCTTTGGTTATCAGTCTAGCTATTAAACACCACGGCATGGATAAGATCCTTGCCTCCAAATTCCTGTTGAAAGGAAGAAAACGGACACCCAGGGCGCGCTGAACCGGGTCGAGACGGTGCTGTATCTGTATGAGCAGCTTTCGGCGTGACGCAAGACGTACCTATGCAAGAGCAAGAGCCGATTTTACACTAGAGAGAGCTCGTTCGATCGCCATTTCCAGAGTTGGTTGGATCGCCGCGGCGCAGCTACGAAACACACTTCTCCAGCTTAGCGCTACGTTATCTCTAAAAACGGATCTTGGAGCTTGCCGCCCGTTCATGATGAGAGCCCTGGCATTCGTATCTTCAAATACCTCTCCGGTGCGGCTGGCAACCATACGCGGAATGTATTGTTAAAAGGGGCGGCTCCCCTTTAGTACACGTCACGTTCCCCAACCCCCGGACCAGTTGCCGAGCTCGACCTGTACTTTGGATGCCCTGCCTTTGCTAGAGCTAAAACTGGACCTAAAGGATATATAATTATTTAATGAACCCGATTCGGTCTTTTACCGCCATTTTTAGATGTGGCAAGATCTACAAATATTACCGGTCTTTATCCACTCGGGCGGGCACTATAATTATCGAGCATTTGATAACTGACTTTTATATTCTCATTGCGCTTATTTTATATCATAAATGCTCTGGTATAGCCGAATGGACAAGATGAGACCAGATTCAACTGTGTACTCAGCGACGGAGCTTGATCGCGAGATCCGAAATCTCGGGGGTACAACGGCGACCAACATCAGCTGCGAGACCTCCAGCAGGACGCCCAGCGAGTCCACCCCAACCCCCACCGACAACCCTGCGTTTGGACCCGATCCCTGGGTCCGGTTATCAAACCCCACCGCGGATGTCGATGGGGACTGGGATTCGGGCGACTCGAATGTAGACGACGGAGAGTCGGACGACTCGACTGTGGGCGACAGAGAATTGGACTACTACTCGGACCCGGAGGATGCAGATGCGGATGAAGCAGAGAACCCGCATTGGGACGACTCGGATTCGGACGACTCAGATGACATCGCCGCGTGGACCATGCCCGACCTCCCAAGCCGTCCAAAACCACAATCAGCCAACTCCTCCCCCTCCTCCGAACAAGAACAAGCGACAGAAACCACCCCCCCAGTACAAGGCATCCCCTGCCACTTTTCCATCCTCCACCCAGAAAAATACCACAGCTGCGCCACCACCAGCAACCCGCGCAGCATCCGCGGCGTATGGCGCCACATCCTAGCCCACCACCGACGCCCGCACTACTGCCCCACCTGCTTCGCGACCTTTGACGCCAGCGTGCTCTGCGACATCCACATCCGCGGGCGAACCTGCAAGCGGTCGGAGCCTACAGAAGCCGCCATGGACGGCGTGCGCGAGGACGAGATGGGCGACCTCGAGCGGTGGCGGGCGGACCCGGCGCAGTCGCCACGGGAGCAGTGGTTGTCGATTTGGGATACCATTTTCCCGGAGGAGAAGAGGCCTCCTTCGTCGTCTCTTTGATGACACTGGCGGGGAGGGGGGCGGAGGGGGCTGTTTGTGGTTGGAGGGGTGTTAGGACGGCGGGCAATACACGGGTCGGTTGGCTGCTGTGTGTTGGGCCGAGTTGAACTTGCGAAACAAAGATTGCAGTTCAAGTTCGTTGATGGGGGCGCTTTCGAGTTCCCGCTGCTATTTTCGTGTCGTGTTCCTGGAGGGCATGCAGTGATCCTCCCATCCGTTGATGCGAGTATCGAAGGCGAATTACACGATATGAGAGTTGATCTGGAAGTCTGAACCCGCGGGCTGTCTGGGCGTTTTATGTTTCTTAACGATTATTATGTTATTTGTTGGCTTAGGGATACCTTACTTCCATTGTTGAATTTGATTTCATTTTATCAAAAACTGCACTTGGCATACGAGATCTGATCTTGATTTGGTATGTTGCCCACTAAGAAAAGTGTCAAAAATAGGTGTAAGAACGATTAGATTACTGGAACCAGATAGCTGGAGAGAGGGAGGGAGACGCTCCTTATATACACAGCATGAGCACCTTTGGCCCCCATGGTTCGATGACCTCACTGGCAGCCTCCATGACGTGCCTTGTGCCCTCTCCAAAATGAGCCTTTCTAG
The DNA here is from genome assembly GCA_033439705.1 of Cercophora scortea. NCBI lineage: Eukaryota > Fungi > Ascomycota > Sordariomycetes > Sordariales > Lasiosphaeriaceae > Cercophora > Cercophora scortea. The sequence goes on along the minus strand of JAUEPO010000004.1, from coordinate 5,805,660 downwards.
CAGAAAGGCTCTCTACCACCAACCTCCCACAAAGATCCTATCAGGGCATTGCAGGCCCTAATGGCAGAGACTTCACCTCTCTCCTCCGTGGAACAAGTTTAATTTACCTAGGTTCACGAGATGACGGGTCTCTTCATTCTCACCTTCTTATTCCGGACTTGTCTCTTCTTCGGCAGATAAAAAAAAGAAAAGGAGAAAGCAAGTTCGACTTTCAAAGGCTCAGAACCAACCAGAGACCATTCCTCACAGTATCGTGAAAAGGCACGAAGATATTGACCCAGACTATCATAATCTCATACTCGAATCAAACCCCCCCCATGGATGCCAACTTGTGAAATGGCGAAGAAAATGGGAAATCCCATCAAGTGTGGGGAAACGGTACCAGCAGGAGGGACTCCGTTTATTTAACGCCATGGAATCATGGTCAGATCCGAGAGACTTTGCGAGTATAAAGATATGGTTGGGCGAGTTTCCGACAGGCCTTTGATGCGCGGCAAAGCTTGGCCAGGGCGTCTAGGTTGGGTTGCAAGACGAAAACTGGCCGCGGTGTGGGTATGACACCGGACCTCATTCATCCTCGCAGGCCCGTGCCACTCCGCTTTATTCAGCCCCATCCACGTCAAATGCCAGGAGCCGGAAGTGGCTTCTCATATGTAGGAGCGGTTTAGAGCTCAAGTTCTGCGATGCACTAGACTGAGTAAATGCAGGCGCCCAAACTGGCTCCCGCTTTGCAAGTAGGAGTTATCCAGGCAGAACAGTCATAAGCCGCCAATAGAGAAACAGGCCTATCTAGTTTGTTAACGCACTGGAAGTCCCTAGTATCGAGGACCGTCCTGGATGCATCGACCCCTTCATGGCACGAGCCTGGATCGTGACATCTTTCTCCCGGCAGAAAAAGCTGCGCAGAAACGGGTTTCTAGCAGCAGTGATAGCGAATACCAGGCGTTGTCAAAATAATGGTTGGTGGTAAGAAGGATGATCCTTGACTTATGTCCATCAATGTCCTTATCTGGGTTCTTATCTATGTGCATGGTATCCATGCACAACAGAAAAGAAAGTCCTCGATAATTAAGGTATACCCCAACAATAATAAAATAATAGAAAAAATAATAAAAAATATAATATTAAAATAGTCGAACCGAAAAACATAATATAAACAAATTAATATATTAAGGTAATAATAAATAATTAATAAATATAGCAGAAAAAGGGCAGAATAAGTACGTACTCTTTCTGCCGGAAGAAAAGCTGCGCAGAAACGGGTTTCTACCGGCAGAAAAAGAGCAGAATAGATACGTACTCTTTCTGCCGGCAGAAAAGCTGCGCAGAAACGGGTTTCTACCGGCAGAAAAAGAGCAGAATAAGTACGTACTCTTTCTGCCGGCAGAAAACCTGCGCAGAAACGGGTTTCTACCGGCAGAAAAAGAGCAGAATAAATAATTACGTACTCTTTCTGCCGGCAGAAAACCTGCGCAGAAACGAGTTTTCTACGGGTTTAGTCAGTCGCCTTCTCGCCAAATAGCCAGCGGCTCGCGTCAGGCTCGGGCGACGAGACAATCAAGATCTGGGATCCCACCTCAGGGCAATGCCTGCAGACATTAGAGGGTCACGGCGACTCGGTTCGGTCAGTCGCCTTCTTGCGGGCACGTGGAGCCGTCACGCCAAAATATACGCGGCTTTTTCTGCCGGCAGAAAACCGTTTCTGCGCAGCTTTTTCTGCCGGCAAAAAGAGTACCTATTCTGCCCTTTTTCTGCCGGTAGAAAGAGTACGTACCTATTCCGTCCTTTTTCTGCCAGTAGAAAACCTGTTTCTGCGCAACTTTCTGCCAGCAGAAAACCGTTTATGCGCAGCTTTCTCTGCCGGCAGAAAGAGTAGACCATGCGCCTGCCAAAAACGGCAGCATTTCAGGCGGAAGGAGATACTATGTACGTGCTGTTGGCGGGGAGACTGTGGCTGCCCCGGTCAAGCATATCTATTGGGCGCTCCAGGAGCTTCTGAATCGATTCGTCGTCAATATTCCGGTCGGTTGGGTGTTGTGTGATGTCGGAAAGCGGAGAGCGCCGGTTAGAAAGCGATTTGTTATTGGTCATTTCTAGGAACCAGGTGAGACTTCAATGGCTGTTGAGGCATGTATAGCTGAATAATGATTCGGCCTTCTTCCGCAGCTTCCCCTTATGGACTTCCGCGTACCCAAGCCACCATCGTAGCTTCTAGGTTCCTAAACGCTTCCTAAACAGGTAGCTTCTTAGAGGGACTAGTAGTGTTCGATATCCCTATTTGGTATTCTCTTTGCCTCGTGGTAGTAACTTCCTAATCCGGCATTCTCTTCAAGGTGCCTTCGATATCCTGAAGAGGAAATGACTAAAGAATCAAATTTCCTGTTACGGAAGTGGTCGTCGGCGTCTTCCGTTGCCTGCTCCAAGGCCCCCTTGGAGAAAGTCTGACACTGCGGTCTATAGAAATAGCACTGCTTTATACTTTACTATCACGCTCTATTCCAATCCGGGAATGTCTCCGGGAACATTCCCTGCAACCGGACGCATGTGCCGTAGATAAATCACTAGGTAATCGTCTACGTAGAGCACTAGAAGGACCCTCTTGCAAGCAGTGCTCTTCTCCAGAGGGCTGCATCCCTAGCTGTGCAAATGACCTCTCCTTCCATCTTGGCGTATAAGAAGACCTAAGAGACATCAAACTGTTTAACTTCTAGGTCCCAATAGGCGTAGACGGTCCTGAGGCAACGTATGTGTTTTGTAAAGTGTCGACCTCTTGGAAATACGTGCTTTGTAGGAGGAAAGGAATCCTTGTTGTCGAGGGGCCGCGCGGTTCATCTCGGTCGATGAGTTTTATAGATATGATAGATATTCTAGCATCTTCCAAGCTTCAATTCTCTTCCCGAAGCTTTCCACGCAAGCACATCACAAATCCGGCGCTGCATCGGTTCGCCTCCGGCCACCAACGTTGAGATAGAGCGGTAAGTAAAGGGGGTTCGATGCGACAGGTCGCGCTCATCAATTTCTCGCTGGACAGCGCTGCTGGCAGAAAAAGATATGTACTTGTGAGAGCCTGAGGCAGGATCCGCCAAGGTTTGGGTGTGGAGTTGTAGCCTGAGGTATGAAAAGACGCCGCGATTTCCAAAGGAGGAAACCGCTGGATACAGCGGTACTTCCACGCGGAAGAATTTTACTATTTTAAATTATTAATTATTATTATTTAAATTTATAAAGATTTACCCCGTTTTTTATATTTCCTTATTAAAATTAGCACCGGTAGGGGCGAAACTAAATATTATAGCGGAAATAAACTTTGTAGAAAAAAAATATATAATAAAAAAGATTCTAAATTTCTAATAAATTAAAAAGAAAAAAATAAAGTATTTAATTAAATAAGAAAATTATAAATATAGAAAAAATATATAAGAATTAATTAAATATTTAAAAAATTACCTTAAAAAATTTTAATAATTTTATTAATAAAACTTAAATCGACTATTAATATAGGGTTTAAAAAGGACTAATTAAACTCGTTAATAACGCTAAAGACATTAAAAGCGAGCGCTATAATAAAATCATTAGTAAAAAAAATATTAGAGAACTCCTTTTTAAACTTTTAAATATTACGCTAAAATAATTATTTTTTATATTCCCGTAGTAAATTCGCTTATTTTTTTAAAAATAATAAATACTATAAAATTTATTATTTTTCTTCCTCTAATTTTTTTACCTTTTTTATATTTTTTAATATTAAACTAAAGTTAACGGGGCAATAATAAAGCTAAATAAAAGGCGCTTATATTTAAAAATAATATTAAAACCATTATAAAACACTTTTTACTTTAAATATTTATTATACCGTTTAAAATTAAGAATAAAAAAGCATTTATAATACTCGCGGAAATAATTTAAATAAAATATATTAGCGGGACTATTAAAATTTAAAATGTAAATTGTAAAGGCCTTTTCGGCTAAATTTTAATAATAAAAACGACGAATTTTAAATATATAATTTATTATAAAATAAAGTTTTTAAAAAAATTAAAAAAAGGAGATTTATTAAATTATAATAAGATAAGTATTATTAATCTTTTAATTTTTAATAAACCAAATCTCCGGGATAAAAATTAAAAAAAAGGAGCATTATATTACGGTTCGAACCCTAACTTTAAGAGGAAAATTAAGTATATAAAAGGCGGGGCTTTTTAAAAGGCTGCTACCTAATAGGAAAGTTCCAAATAAAATCGTCCTGAAATTTAAATTTTGGGACGTTTATATAATGAAAATACTATATATCGTTTTAAAATCTTAACTTTAAAACGTCCTAAAATTTAGAACTTGGGATTAATTTTTTTGATTTTTATATAATAAATAAAGTTTAATAATATTAAATTTTAAATTAATAATTAATATAAGTTTTTAAGTATATATTATATAATCTTTAAAAATAACCGTTTATTTATTTAATTACTTATATTTTTTTATATTTACGTTTTTAACCTTTACCGTTTTAAAAAACCTTGGGTTCTCAGGATCGTAATATATAAGCAATTATAAAGTTTAATTTAATAAATTATTTAACTTTATTTAATTTTCCTTTTAAATTATTAATTAAAAGTAAAAAGTATTAGTTTTTAACAGTATTTTTATTTAAATATTAATAGTTTATATATAATTTTAACTTTTTATTTTTTTTAATATAAATAAAATAAAGTAATTTATTAATAATTATAACTTTCTAATATATTTTTTTTTGCAAATTCTCTATAATATACTCTTTTAACACTTTTTATTATATTAAATTAAAAGAGTATATTTTTTAATAATGGGGTTGAACTCTTTTTTTAAATTTAATCTTATAATCTTATAAATTATAATTAAATAACCCGTTCTCCAACTCTTTTCAAAAAATATTATATTATTAATATTCTAAAAAAATACTAAATTTTATTAAACTATTTACCTCTTTTTATTTTACTTTTTTAATGATTATTATTAATTATAGTAATATATTATATTTAAAAGAATTGGAATAACCTTTTATTAATTTCTTCCTCGAGCTTAATTATTAGGTTAAATTAGTCTCCCCCAAACTCACGCGGCCGCTATCTTAATTAATCGTAAGGTTAAATACTTTTAATTATAAATAACCGAAAAATATTTTATATATATTCAATTTTATAATATTAAAAATTATTTATTAATAATTTTTATTAATTTTAATATTAAAAAGTTTTATTTTTTATTAAATTTAACTATTTTTATAATTAGATTTTTTCCCTTTAAAATCCCTTATTAAATATAATTTTATCTTTATTACCTAAAAAATATTCTACTTTTCGACTAATTTTAATAAAATTAGGTTTATTTTAATTTTTAAATTAATAAATATAATAATAATATATTTTCCCTAATTAATATTAATTATTAATAAGTTTATATTTTTATTATAGTTTATTACCGCGAAGATTTATTTTACCCTTTTTATTTATTGTTTTTTAATAAATGAGGGCCCCCGTTTCTTAAATATTTATTTTAAAATCTTTTAAAATATTATAAAAATATTATTTTATTGCTTTAAAAAATATCTTCCCTAATAATAAAATATAATCCTTATTTTTATCGTACCCACTCAACCATTATTTTTATCCGGACTAAATAAAGTACTAATTTTCTAATTAATAAATTCCTTTATATATAAGCTATATTTTATATATTATATTATTTTTCGTACTTTATCCATTTATAAAAAAAACAATCCTTTAATAAATAAAAAATAATTTAGCCGCTATTAACGTATATTTTTAGTTAAATATTATTATTTACTATTACAATAAACTCTAAATTGCGGTTAATAAAATTTTTAGCCTAATAAATAATTGATTTATTTAATTTTTTATTTAATTTTTCCGTTAATTTAATTAATTTATTTTCGTTTTTTCCTTCCCGTTGAGGAAAGAAATTTTATTCGTATTTCTTTCCTATATATTAATAATAAACGTTATATATATAATCGTATTATATAACCTAGTTATAGTCTTTATAATTAGAATTTATTTTGAAAATATTGCTTTTTATTTTTTGAAAGTCCTTTAATTTTAAAGTAAAGATAATATTAATATCCTCTTATTAAATTCACTTAATTAATATTACTTTTTAACGTTTGTAAATATAAGCCTTTTAATTATATATTTAATTAATATTATCCTATATAAATATATTTAAAGTTTAATAAAAGGTAATTTTGTTATTTTAAAGTCTTAATTAATTAAGCGCCGGGTTACTATTTAAGTTTTTTAAGTCGGATTTAAAATAAGCTTAATAGTTACTATTTCCCTATATAATTATAATAATAATATATAATATAGTAAAATATTATCTATTGCTTTTTTTATTACTTTTATAACTTAAGCAATTATTATTATAATAAATTATTTATAAAAAGCGATTATATTTAATTTTTTTAAATATTTAATTAATTTACTTTCTTATTAAAGTTTTCTACTAATTATTTGTCGCTTTATTTTTATAATCTTTAAAAATATAACCTTTTTTATTATAATAAAAGCATTTTATAAGTTTTTAATTTAATTAACGCCCCTTATCGCATATTACAATATTAACGTTTATAAAGCCTAAATATATATCCGTAAAGGTCGGAAACGTCTATTATTATTTAAATGTATTAGCTTTATTTTTATATATAAAATAATTATATTTTCCCTTCTTTTTACATTTGCGCTTATATTAGCGGTTATTAATTTTAATTATTAACGTAATAAATTTATTTAAATTATTTTAATAATTAATTTTTGAAATTTTATTTTTAACCTAATTTTTTAATCTATTATAAAAAATATAAATTAATATATTTTTTTTTTAAAATATTTTTAAAGCGTTTTATTAAAATTCTAAAGTATAAATATTAATTACTTTAATTTATTAAAATCGACTTAAATATTTAACCGCTTTTTTAGCCTTATTTTATTCTTTAAATACTTTAATAAAAGCATCCTTAAATTTTTAAAAAGATTTAAAAAACTTATTTATCTTTTAATTGCAATTTTCCAGCTTATTTTTTAAATAATCTCTTTTAATTAATTTAAATTAATATAAAATATAACCTTTTAAAAAGGACGAAATAAATAAAACTTTATCTTTTTTACTATTAAATTAATTAGCATTATAATAAATATATATATATATTTAAATAAAAAATCCCTTTAATTCCCTTTTTTCTCCGCTAAAAATAAATAGAAAATAAATCTTAGCTTTCCTTATCTTTCTATTTTTTAACCTAATAATAGCTTAAAAGGCTTAATTAGCCTTATAAAACGCTCAGTTCGACCTCCACAACTCTTTAACCTTTATAATAAGGACTTTATATAAAGCTTTCGCATTTCGCTTAAATTCCATAAACTTATTCTAAAAGCAAACAATATAATTATTTAATTATATTATAATAAATATAATTAGGATAATAAAAGTAATAAGGGTTATTTCCAAAATAATTAACATAATATTTATTTAATATATTAGCTTATATTTAAATAAATAATTAATATATTACAATTTTAAAAATTAAAGGTTTTTTAAAATAATAAAGGTTAAAAAAATAAGTATAAAAAGATATAAATAATTAAATAAATAAATAATTATTTTTAAAAATTATATAATATATATTTAAGAATTTATATTAATTATTAATTTAAAACTTAATATTGTTAAACTTTATTATTTATATAAAATAATAAAATTTAAGCCCGGAGTCTTAAAATCTCGGGATTTTGCCGATATTTTATAAGTCTCGGCTACTTAAGACTTTAAAACTTACTTTTTCATAAGTCCCGGCTCTTTAAGATTTTAAGACCTACCTTCCTATAAATCCTAATTATTTAAAACTTTAAAACTCTTCTAATAAGCTAAGTTAACGATTAAATATAGCCCTTTTAATAACCCCGCTTTTAGCCAATTATAAACCGTGACAATTCTCTAAGTTTAAAGTAAAGATAATATTAATATTTTCCTATTAAATTTTTTTAATTAATATTACTTTTTAATAACCGTAAATATAAATCTCCTAATTATTTACTTAATTAATATTATTTTATAAAAATATATTTAAAGTTTAATAAAAAATAACTTTATTATCCTAAAGTTTTAATTAAATAAGTATTAAATCAATATTTAAGTCTTTTAAATTAAATTTAATATAAATTTAATAATTATTAATTTACTATATAATTATAATAATTATTTATAAAGCAATAAAATATTACCTATTATTTTTTTTATTATTTTTATAATTTAAATAATTATTATTATAATATATTATTTAAAAAAGATAATTATAATCGATTTTTTTAAATATTTAACCTATTTATTTTTTAATTAGGGTTTTTTATTAATTGTTTTTTACTTTACCTTTATAATCCCTAAAAGTATAGCTTTTTTTATTAAATAAAAGTATTTTATAAGCTTTTAATTCAACTAGTACCTCCCACCGCATATTATAACATTAACGTCTATAAGGCCTAAGTATATACTTATAAAAATCGGGAATATTTATTGTTATTTAAATGTATTAATTTTATTTTTATATATAAAATAATTATATTCTTTTTTTTTCTTACATTTACATTTATATTAATAATTATTAATTTTAATTATTTAAATAATTAATTTTTAAAATCTTATTTTTAATTTAATTTTTTAATTTATTATAAAAGATATAAATTAACGCATTTTTTTTAAAAATATAAATATTAGTTATTTTAATTTATTAAAATTGACCTAAATATTCGGCTATTTTTTTAGCTTTATTTTACTTTTTAAATACTTTAGTAAAAATATCCTAAAACTTTTAAAAGGATTTAAAAAATTTATTTATCTCTTAATTATAATCTTTTAACTTATTTTTTAAATAATCCCTATTAATAAATTTAAATTAATATAAAATATAGCCTTTTAAAAAAAACGAAACAAATAAAATCCTATCTTTTTTATTATTAAATTAATTAATATTATAATAAATATATATATATATTTAAGTATAAAATCCTTCCAATTCCCCTTTTTTTCCGTTAAAGATAAGTAAAAGGTGGATTTTAGCCTTTTTAATTTTTTTATCCTTTAATTTAATAGTAATTTAAAAAGTTTAATTAATTTTATAAAGCGCTTTATTTAACTCTTATAGTTCCTCGATTTCCATAATAAGGATTTAATATAAGGTTTTTATATTTTATTTTAACTCTATAAATTTATTTTAGAAGTAGACGATATAATTATTTAATTATATTATAATAAGTATAATTAATATAATAAAAATAATAAGGGTTATTTTCGAAATAATTAATATAATATTTATTTAATATATTAATTTATATTTAAATAAGTAATTAATATATTATAATTTTAAAAATCGAAAATTTCTTAAAATAATAAAGGTTAAAAAAGTAAATATAAAAGGGTATAAATAATTAAATAAATAAATAGTTATTTTTAAAGATTATATAATATATATTTAAAAATTTATATTAATTATTGAATTAAAATTTAATGTTGTTAATCCTTTATTTATTTATATAAAAAAAAAAAAAGTAGACCCGAAAATACCTTATTTTGGGTTTATTTTAAGACTTAGAAAACCTAAATCCTAAGTTTTTTATTAGGATTTGTTAAACCTAATCCTTAAGTTTTTCGGGTCCGGACTTATTAATCCCGACTTTTAAGTCTTTTAAGTTTTTTTTAATTTATTTATCTTTAAATAACCCGTTAATAATTTTCTAATATAGATGCATTTTCTTTTTATTTTAAGTAAAACCCTTTTAAGTTCGTAATAATAAGCTATTTAAAAAAATTATTATAATTAATTTTTTTAAATTTTTAATTTATTTATTTTTTACCTTACCTTTATAATTTCGAAAAATATAGCCCTTTTTACCATATTAAAAGCACTTTATAAGCTTTTAATTTAATTAGCGGCTTTTATCGCATATTATAATATTAACGTTTATTAATTTTAAATATATATTTATAAAAGTTAAAAATATTTATTATTATTTAAATAAATTAGCTTTATTTCTATATATAAAATAATTATATTTTCCTTTTTTTTTACGTTTATATTTATATTAATAATTATTAATTTTAATTATTAGCGTAATAAAATCGTTTAAATTATTTAAATAATTAATCTTTAAAATCTTATTTTTTATTTAGTTTTTTAATTTATTATAAAAGATATAAATTAATATATTTTCTCTTTAAAATACTTTTAAAATATTAACTATTTTAATTTATTAAAGCTAATTTAATTATTTAATTACTTTTTTTATTATTACGAGCTAAATAAATTTTAGCTTAAAGTAAAAAAGAGGGGTATTTATATAAAAAGTTTATTAGCGAATTAACCGAAAATAAGCGAATTAAAATAGATTTAAGGGATTTAAAAGTTAAAACTAGCGAGTCCGGACTTAAAAGACTTAGGGGTCGAGTTTAACGGGTCTTAATAAAGGACTTAAAGTTCGGGTCGCCCGAATTTTAAAGTAAACCTAAGGTAAGGCGCTTTTAAGTCTTTATTTTTTATTTTTATATAAATAAAAATAAAGTTTAATAATATTAAGTTTTAAATTAATTATTAATATAAATTTTTAAATATATATTATATAATCTTTAAAAATAACCACTTATTTATTTAATTACTTACACCCCCTTATATTTACCTTCTTAATTTTTACTATCTTAAAAAACCTTCAATTTTCAAGATTATAACATTTACCTCGTTTTATTCCCTAAATATTTTAATAAAAATATTTTAAAACCTTTAAAAAAACTTAAATAATTTATTTATTTTTTAATTATAGTTTTCCAATTTATTTTTTAAATAATCCTTTTTAATTAATTTAAATTAATATAAAGTATAACCTTTTAAAAAGGATAAAGTAAATAAAACCCTATTTTTTTTTATTAAATTAATTAGTATTATAATAAATATATATATATATTTAAGTAAAAAATCCCTTTAATTTCCCTTTTTCTCCGCTAAAAATAAATAAAGGGTAGATTTTAGCTTTTTTAGCTCTTTTATCTTTAAACCTTATAATAACATAAAGGGTTTAATTAGCCTTATAAAGCGCTTAATTTAATTTTCGCAATTTTTTAACTTTTATAATAAGGATTTTATATAAGTTTTTTATATTTTATTTTAATTTAATAAATTTATTTTAAAGGCGAATAATATAATTATTTAATTATATTATTATAAGTATAATAAAGGTAATAAAAGTAATTGCGGCTATTTCCGAGGTAATTAATATAGTATTTATTTAATATATTATAATTTTAAAAATTAAGGGTTTTTTAAAATCGTAAAGGTTAAAAAAATAAATATAAGGGGGTATAAATAATTAAATAAATAAGCGGTTATTTTTAAAGATTGTATAATATATATTTAAAAATATATATTAATTATTAATTTAGGATTTAATATTATTAAACCCTATTTATTTATATAGAATAATGAAATTTAATCCTAAGGTTTTAAAGCTTTAGAATTTCGCTTATATTTTATTTATTTTAAACTTTTAGGGTTTTGGGATTTACCTTTCCGTAAGTCCCGGATATTTAAAATTCCGGGACCCATCTTTTTATAAGTCCTATATATGCGGGACTTTAAAACCCTTTTAATAAGCTAATTTAATAATTAAATATAGCCTCTTTAATAACCCCGCTTTTAGCCAATTATAAATCGTAACATATACTTTATATATTTTATATAAAATAAATAGAGTAAATAAAGCTAAAATAATTTTATTTTTATATAATAAATAAAGTTTAATAATATTAAGTTTTAAATTAATAATTAATATATATTTTTAAATATATATTATATAATTTTAAAAAATAATTATTTATTTATTTAATTATTTATATCCCTTTATATTTACTTTTTTAACCCTTATTATTTTAAAGAACCTTTAATTTTTAAGATTATAATATAAAGGGATATAAATAATTATAAAATAAAAGGGTATTTTTAAAAATTATATAATATATATTTAAAAATTTATATTAATTATTAATTTAAAGCTAAATATTATTAAACCCTATTTATTATATAAAAGTAAAGATTATAATTATTTAATATGCTTAATTTTTTTAATCGTTAAGTAAATTAAATATTTTACTTAGTCTATTTAATCCCTTTCCTTATTAAGCCTATTAAATATATTCCCTTTTAGCTAATAGATTTTAGAGGAACGCCAAACCTTCGCTCCTTTATTAGCCAATAAATAGGCGACCCTTACCTTATATTTATAATATTATAAAAAGAAAACTTATTAAGCACTAATTTAAAAAATTAAAATACTTTTATAACTTTAACCTTTTATAATTAATTACGCTTTTATACTTTATACTTTAAAAATATAATACTTATAAATATTTATTAAAAACTTTAAACTATAATATTTTCTAGTTAAAGTGTGTAAAAGTCTTCAGGTAATGTAAATATAAAGAAAACATCAAGTTTCAATCTTGCTAGCTAGTTCTTAGTCCTTCCCAGACCATGATAGCTGTGGGTATTAACAATAACTCGACAGCGGGAATATGAAGCAGGGTCCCGCCATTCAAAGTCTTCCCTCCACCTTGGGGATCCCCGTGGCAGCCGCGCAGTCAAAGTTGTACCAAGCCAGCAACCTCTTTGCCAAAGCGGGATCGCCGTGCTGCTCAATGCAGCTGGCGCAGCCGCCGGCGTAGTCGATCCAGCTCTGCCAAATGAACTTGTATCGGCAGATGCATGTCGTTGCGTCCGAGTCGTAGCTCCCGCATGTGTTGCCGACCTGCCATGCGACTCGGCACATATAGTCGCACTCGTTGAGCGTGGTCGATGTGCTTGGTGCGCGTGGGCCGCAGCTAATCTTGCTCTGGTAGTCGAGCGCGACACCGAGCTCGTATGGTGGCACTGTGTACTGCGCCCAGCACATGACGCAGTTGAGGGCATCCGTGTCAAACGTCTTGTCGCCGACGCAGATGCATTGTGTCGCATTGATTCCCGGCCGCTCACATCGGAGCTCAATGGTGCTTGCGCGTCCGCATTGGTCGTCGGCGGCGCAGTCGGCGGCGACGTCTCTGAGGAGGATGCTGGCGAGGATGGAGATGATAGATATTGCGTTGATAGTGTGATGCATGGTCTGCGTCAATTGTGTTGTCGATCGGGTTGTTGAGTTGTGTGGTCTTGAAAGTCTCTTGGTAATGTACATACAATGTCGCATCTCGACTTTGCATATGTAGACAGCGCGGTCGTTTTGTTTTGCCTTTTATGCACCCAAATTGGACTTTAACCCATGATGCTATCACCCCATGTAGTCACAGCTGATCTTGTAAGGCATGTTTGTGTCACCTCATTGATCTCAGCTGCGGATAGTGCCAATCGAGGCGTGGCTGGAAGAGGGAACGTTGGGGCTGAAGCACTGTACAGCCATGTGCAACAGCTCATAAACACCCCACTCCTGCTTGAAAACTCAGCATGTGATGTCAAAAGCTCAATGGGCAGCTGTGCAAAACGATCCTTCGCTCGGGACTGGCCGGATGCGTGTTCTCACTGGATAATGTCAGGCTCGATGTAGCTACCTTGGGCACACTGCTCTGGCTTGGCATCTTGGCATCCATGCCATGGCATCTGACTATCTTGGCATCTTGACGAATATGCACCAGCGCATTGGAAAAACAAGCACGAGAGCGACCGAGCACATTGTTTGTGGTGAAAAAGGCTAGTTCATTATGAGGGTTGCTCCAAGCAGTGTTATTCAGCGAGGGACCACCCGAGATCCAACGATCATACGCCGTCCAGACGAACTATTTCAAAGTAACTGTGGCATTGCCCCTGAAGTCGCTGCTCGAAGCTCCGACCAGGAAAAGGAATTCTCCCGCCTCGACAACGTACTTCATCCTGGCATTCCACACGCCCAGGTTTTGCATCTTGACCTTGATCTGCACCTTCTTGCTCTCCCCAGCCTTCAAAGCCACCTTCTCGAAACCTTTGAGCTGAATGTTTGGGACCACCACGCTTGCCACCAAGTCTTTCACGTACAGCTGCACCACCTCGCTGCCCTCCCTCCTAGATGTGTTCTTCACTGTCACACTCACGGTGACGGTGTCGGTCGCGGTGACATTCTTCTTGTCCACGCTCACTCCGCTGTACGCAAAGCTGGAGTAGCTGAGTCCGTATCCGAATTCATACAGAGGACGCGGGTCACCAAGGACGTACTGGTGACCAAAGGCCAAAGTGCCATTCTCATATGCAGTGCCGACATCAGGGGCGGCATCGTGGCCAGAGTTGAGGAAGTCGTAGTAAATGGGGAGTGAACCCACGTTGCGGGGAAAACTAACCGAGAGCTTGCCGCTGGGGTTGACATCGCCCAAAAGCACATTGGCGAGAGCGGCACCACCTTGCTCAGATGGGTAGAATTGCTGCACCAGTGCCGCAGCCTCTTCCGAGATCCACGGGGCGGTGATGGGCTTGCCGGATGAGAAAACAACCACAGTCGGCTTGCCGGTGGCCACAATGGCTCGTACCAGGGCCTCTTGGGCTCCAACAAGGTCGAGTGTGTCCACATCGACGTGCTCGCCGGTGGTAGCGTTCAGCCCCTGCCACAGCTCGTTCTGATCGCGGGACCAGGTGCCAACAATAACGACGGCAACATCTGCTGCCTCAGCGGCAGCAACAGCGGCCGGGAATCCGGACTCGGATGTGGACCAGCGCTCGCATCCCTGTGCGTAAGTCACCTTGCCCTCGCTGGCAGCTTTGAGGCCGTCCAAGGGTGTCACACCGCGCTTTGAGCTGTTAAAGACAACATAGTCGCCATAGTTCATGAAGCCATGAGCCATGGGGCCGATGACGGCAATGGAGGCAGTCTTGGAGAGAGGGAGCACATTTTCGTGATTTTCAAGGAGGACGATAGACTCTTCGTCGAGCTTCTGTGCAAGGGCGATATGTGGGGCCGTGTGGATGGTGGTCTGCGTCTTGTCGGCTCCGAGGCCCGGGAAAGGGTTCTCAAAAAGGCCGAGCTCGAACTTGGCCTTGAGAACGCGAGCGACGGCTGTGTCGACCATCTCAATTGATATCAAGCCACTCTTGACAAAGTCGGGGATCTTCTCAAAGCTGTATGAACCACCACCCATCTCAACATCCCCACCCGCCGGAAGGATAAAGTTGACAATAGCTTCCTTATCGATGGGGTCTGCTCTGCACATCTTAAAGGCTTGGCAGAGACGGTCGCTGGCGCCAGCATCCGTCATGGTGAAGTACTTGTAGTTCCACTCGTCCCTGAGGATGTCGGTAAGAAGATGAGGGTCTGCCACTGCTGGCACGCCATCATAGCTGTGATATGCCGTCATGATGGAGAAAGCGCCGCCGTCGATGATGGCACGCTTCTACGAGGGAAGAAACGTGGTTCGGAGCTCTCTCTCACCACCGTGAACAGGGCCGACATTCAAGCCCTGCTCTGGGCTACCAAAAGCCGCAAAGTGCTTGACCATGGCACTGACACCTCCATCCTGGATGCCAACAACATAAGCGTGCGCCATCTCACCAACGAGGAAACCATCCTCGCCGTAGGTCTCTTCAACTCGCCCAAAGCGCAGCTCGCGAGAGAGATCGGCCAGAGGGGCAAAGACTTGGTTGACACCGAGAGCAAGAGACTCCTTGGCAATGACACGAGCCATCTCCTCAACGAGTGAGGGGTTCCAAGAGCATGCCTGGGCGATTGGCGAGTTGAAGATTGTGGCGTTGACTGTTGGACGCGGTGGTGTCAGCAATTTGAGCTACGTGTTGTGACACCTGGACTTGAAGATAGCCCGTCGACATTCGTAATGCACACATGGGAGACTCACTGGCAAGGAAGCCATGGATGGCCTCGGTCTGCACGAGTGCAGGAATACCAAGATAGGTGTGCTTCTGGATGTACTCCTGAGCCTTCCTCGTGGCCTCAGATATCCAGGTCTGCGGGACAGCAATGCCGACATAGAAAGACCCTCCCCTAAACCTGGTGCTCCATTCCAAGCCAGTTCGGTTGAAGGAATTGTCGGTCTCGTTCATCCAGTTGCGGACATCGCCTTGCACAAGCTGGGATGTCTTTTCCTCAAGGGTCATGCGAGAGAGTAGATCGGCCACGCGGTCGTCCACCGGGGCCTTTGCATTCTTGTAGATGGCATTCTTGAGTGATGGCCGTTCCTTTGCGCCAGAGTCAGCGGCGGAGACTTCAGCCACTGCTGCGAGGAACAGCACTGATGAAAGGAACTTCATCGTGACGATGAGGGGGGAGAAACAAATACAAAGTAGGTATCTCTGACGAAGAGAAAACCTCATTACACGTGCAAAACACACCGAAGTTATATACAGCATGCTCCCTCCTAGCTAATTCCCACAGCTCAAAACCACTTGTTTACTCACCCCCGGCAATGCTGCGTGTGGGGCCTCGCCCGTTGTTCCGTTCGGAACAAACATGAGCGAAAAGTCTTGGCATTTTCTGGTACGAGGTGGTGCGTGATCCACTGCTGACATCGAATCCCGGTGAGGCCCATCGCCGCATCATCCGACACACTGGTTTCGGGGTTTCTGGCCGGAAACACGAATCAAGAAATGTTCTTGATAGCTCCAACTTACCGACGAGGATAAATTTCAAGTTAGGATTGATGCCATTCACTTGCAATGACCCTGCACAAGAAATCCTGACCCCCACTCCGACGCTCCCGACAGGCCCGAGTCCTCCCAGAAGTGCAGGGACATCTGCATTTACCCGGTTGACCTCGACGGTTGTGTGGAGTGCCTTGCGTGAGGGGTCAAGTGGAATTAATCCATCCACCCAAAGTCCACTTAGCCAGGCTCTACGCGTGTTAGTGGACAGTGAGATGCAGGGTTCCATCATGGATCATCGTCGTTAGGAATGATTCGTTCGTGGGCAACTCGTGCGGAGTGCAAGCTGCCCCGGCCATCGGATGAAGGCACAAAAAGCATGAGGAGAAGAGCAAAGCATCATGTCGAGTTTGCGACTGATGCCCCAAACTTGAACCTACCCCCCAGCTTTCCATTATTTCCTCTGATCGCGATTATAGTCACCGCCAGCAACTAGTCGCTGCCATCATTGAGAAGCCGGAAATCACTTCGGAGGCTTCGGGGCATACCTGACGTTCCTAACTACCCACAATGAGGTTCCGTGATGGTGAGTACTTAGGTAGTCTTTGACTTGAACGTCGGTGCCAAAGGGGGGTAGCTAACAAACACACAGGACAATGGCTCGTGGCAGAGGGCATGCGTGTTGAGTATGCGGAGGAAGTGTACCGGATCACCGAGACGCCCTCGGGCAAGGGACTTAGCTTGCTCTGCCCAACCCGCAAGATCATGACCCGGGGTGACGTGTTGAATCTTGCTACGCTCAGCATCGTAGGTCATGCTTATCATCAGCAGAGTGGACCCCTGGACAACACTAACATACCCAGGACATCGAGCCAGCCTTTGACGGCTGTCTTTCCGTCTCAACAACTCACTGGCAAGGTGCGGTGCAGCGTGGCCCGGACTTTGATCTGTTCCCAGCAGGACAACCTGATGTCCCATCACAGGTTGCCAAGTCGGAAAAGGGGACAACGATTTCCGCCGGCAGCCTCTCGGCAACCATCAGCAGTAAAGCCCACGAGTTTGAGATCTTGTTCCACTCTACCGACAACAAGAAGCAGCTGACGACGCTACTGAACCGTTCCATCGGGTTCGCGTACAGCCCGGCAACCAGTAACCCCACGCAAACGGCCGACATGCGGAACCTGAAGCACTACATCTTTACCCAGACCACACTGGGAGTTGGTGAGTCAGTCCACGGCCTTGGTGAGCGCTTCGGTGCCTTCAACAAGGTTGGACAGAAGGTTGAGCTGTGGAACTCGGACGGCGGTACTTCGTCGGACCAGGCCTACAAGAATATCAGCTTCTGGATGAGTTCCAAGGGATACGGTATTTTCATCGACACACCCGAGCGCGTCGAGCTCGAGATCGGAAGTGAGCGGTGCTGCCGTGTCCAGACCAGCGTGGAGGGTCAGCGGCTCAAGTGGTACATTATCTACGGTCCATCGCCGCGAGAGATCTTGCAAAAGTACTCGATCCTCACGGGAAAGCCAGGCAACGTCCCCAGCTGGTCCTTTGGTCTGTGGCTTAGCACGTCCTTCACAACCTCCTATGACGAGAACACGGTCAACAGCTTCCTCGATGGCATGAAAGCGCGCGACATCCCCGTCGAAGTCTTCCACTTCGATTGCTTCTGGCTCAAAGCCTTCCAGTGGTGCGACTTTGTCTTCGACGATAACATGTTCCCGGATCCCCAGGGCCAGATTGCCCGCTTGAAGGCGAACGGCACTGTGAAGAAGGTTTGCGTGTGGACCAACCCCTACCTGGGACAAGCATCCCCCGTGTTTGCCGAGGCGGTGGCCAAGGGATACCTCCTGAAACGCAAAAACGGCGACATCTTCCAGTGGGATATGTGGCAGACCGGGATGGGCATCGTGGACTTCACCAACCCCGCCACATGCGACTGGTTTGTCAGCTGTCTCGAGAAGCTCTTCGACATCGGCGTCGACTGCATCAAGACCGACTTCGGCGAGCGGATCCCGTCTGAGGACGTGCAGTGGTTTGATACCGCCGTCGACCCCAAGAAAATGCACAACTTTTACGCCTTCATCTACAACAAGCTTGTGTACGAGACGTTGCAGAGGCGATTCGGCGCCAACGAAGCCGTGCTCTTTGCTCGCACTGCCACGGCCGGTACCCAGCGCTTTCCGCTAACGTGGGGCGGTGACTGCGAGTCTACCCCCGAGGCAATGGCTGAGTCAATTCGTGGAGGCCTCTCCTTGGGACTGTCTGGTTTCTCCTTCTGGAGCGTCGACATTGGCGGTTTCGAGGGATATCCTGAGCCTTGGATCTATAAGCGCTGGGTTGCCTTTGGTCTCTTGTGCTCTCACTCACGCCTGCACGGCTCCAACTCTTACCGAGTCCCATGGACAGTCGATAACGATGATGTTTCGGCTGAGGGATGCTCCGCAACACTGGCAACCTGGACTCATCTCAAGGCTCGTCTGATGCCGTATCTGTTTTCCCAAGCCCAAGAGGCTGTTAGAAACGGCATTCCGCTCAGTTTGCGTGCCATGTGCATCGAGTTTCCTGATGACCCGACTGCTTGGACACTCGATCGCCAGTTCATGGTTGGAGACAGCTTGCTGGTCGCCCCTATCTTTGAAGAGGCGGGATCCGTCCAGTTCTATCTGCCCAGCGGTCGATGGACAAACTTCTTCACCGGGGAAGTCAAAAGTGGTCCCGCGTGGTTTACCGAGACGCACACTTTTTCAACTCTGCCTTTGTACGTCAGAGAAAACACCCTTCTGGTACTTGGCAAGCCGGGTGAGAAGCGGACGGTATACGACTATGCCAAAGATGTCGAAGTGAAGAACTACTTTGCAGTTGATGGTGCCAGAGCGTCCCTTGTCGACAGCACTGGTAAGGAAGTCGGCACTCTGGAGGTCAAGGATGGTCAGGTGTCTGGCAAGGAGGCGTTGTCAGGGGACTATGTAATCACGGTCGCGAGTGAATAAAGCCTTCTGGGCGGCGCGTGATTCCTAGAGTTTTTGCATGTGGTGATGATCGTCGGCCTATGTCATGCCTTGAAGATTGCCTTTAACGATAGTAACATCATTCCTTATAAACTCTATGTGTCAGTCGGAACTCAAACCCAAACACGCCTCCATCCCACCTACTGACAGCAAACCCGTATCACGCAAGTCTTTGATCCCATCTGCTGAGCTTGCCTCACGTCTCGAGGTGGACAACCTGGTAGCCGTCGATGAAAAGATGCGTCTGCTTCCCTTGGCACAAAAGCGTCCGAATTCAGTAGTCTCCAACAACCGGGTCACATCAAGCGGCCAGGGTAGCACCCCATGCATCAGGAAGAAATAACCCCACGAATTGCACCGCCTAGCGGAGGGAACGATCGGATCCCCGGCAGGGCTGGCACCCCGAAAGATCAGCAGCGTCCAATCATCCATGCAACCGGGTAAATACTGACGTTGCTCCCAAGGCAGCAGTTTAGATCTTTACCTCCTTGTCCACGCTACGTATTCTGCCGGCGCATGCGCCCCAACGGTGAGCATTTCAGGGTACAAGGCGGAGATAACGGTGGACCAAAACATCCAACTCTTGGAGTCGCGCCTGCAGGACGTAGAGTGGGGTTCAACCTGCCTGGAGCTGTGAGGTTGGATGTCAAGAAACACTTTCTCCATCTCATCCTCATTGATATCCACCACCTCACACGCGAAGGATCCAATACCTGAACAAGAAACTCCACAACCGCGCGTCAGCCAGTACTAGCATGTGCCTCGTTTCCCTGGAGTGGCGTGGTAGTTTCATTCACCCGAAAATCCTGCCTTCCTAGTCAACAATTTCATGGGGAAGTTGGGGAAAAGATGGGGAAGGATGAGGGGCCCCGGGGTAGCTTGTTGCGAGAAAATGAGGAAGTGATGGGCGCTGCAGAAGAAAATCCCGATGCGTTGGTCCCGGGGTCGGAAGGATGAGCAGAGTTTTTAGAAATGCACCAGCGCCAGTCAGTACCTACCTACAATTAGTATATATATATATATAAGTGCCGATCCTGATAATTACCAGGTAATTATCTTACACACGCCATTAAGAAGAAGATTGAGTGATTTCAAGTTGGAAAAGGTATTTGAGAAGAAATTGCCAACTGAAGATGGGCAAAGTTTTCAACGTCTCCCTTGCGGTCTTCGCGGCCACGGGGTAAGTCCGCTATCCACCGCTTCATGGTGACCACACACATGCTGATTGAACTTCACTTACCAGGTCGTTCCTGTTCGGCTATGACGCCGGTGTCATGACTGACGTGATAGCGTCTCCACACTTCCTCGAGTTCTTCGACACGGAGCCGGGAACGCCCATCATCGGCGCCATCAACAGTACCTTTTCGGGTGGCGCCGTTTTTGGATCACTGATGGGAGGTTTCACCATGGACAGGTTTGGACGCAAGATGACCATCATGATGGGTGCTCTCATCTGCCTCCTCGGTGCCATCCTCCAGGCTGCCGCTAAAAACCTGGCCATGATTCTAGTCGGTCGTATCATTGCTGGTTGGGCTGTCGGTCTGTTGAGCATGGCTGTACCGGTCTACCAATCCGAATGCGCTCATCCCAAGATCAGGGGTTTGATCGTTGGGCTCACCCAGCAAATGATTGGAGTTGGCTTCATTGTGTAAGTCGTACCACCCCTGAGACAAGTAAACAACATGAAAGTGCTGATATGAATAGCTCCACGTGGGTTGGTTACGGGTCCGCCCACGCCGAAGGATCGACTGCTGCGATCCAATGGCGTTTCCCTTTGGCGTTCCAAGCCGTCCCGGCTGTTATCCTAGCGGCGGGAATCATGTTCTTCCCCGAGTCCCCGCGTCACCTTATGGAGACAGACCGCGAGGAGGAAGCCATGAGAGTACTGCAAAAGCTACACTTCGACGGCTCGAACGACGCGTGGATACAGCAAGAATTCCATGAGATCAAGACCACCATCGCTGCTGAGAAGGCAATCACCGCGCCGGGCTGGAGCATCATGTTCACTGTGCCACAATGGAGGACGCGCCTCATGCACGGAGTGGCTGTCCAGGTCTTCACCCAGTTTACCGGCATCAACGTTATCGGTTACTACCAGGTGCGTTTTTCTCGTCAAAGTCTATAGGACGCAAAGCGGAGGTGCATCGTTTGAAATCACTTGCTGACGCGAACCCGTTGCAGACACAAATGTACACGGCTCTCGGAATAACTGGAAACCGCGTCTTGCTTGTTGCAGGTATCTACAACTGCGTCGGACCGCTGGCCAACCTCATTTTCATTTTCTTCCTCATCGATCGTGTGGGTCGTCGCAGACCTCTGCTTTGGGGCACCGTCGCCATCATCATCGCTCTTGTCTGCCAAGCCGCTATCAGTAGCAAGATTGACGCCGACAACCCCAACACTGCCCTGTCAGCCGCCGGCGTCTTCTTTATCTTCTGCGTCACGGTTATCTTCTCGCTCTCATGGGGTCCTATTTCATGGGTTTACATGTCCGAGGTCATGCCCATGCAGATCCGTGCCCGCGGAAACGCATTTGCCACGGGCATCGGAAACTGGCTGGTGTCGACCTTTTGGTCGCAAGTGTCGCCCATCGCTCTCAAGGCTCTCACTTGGAAGTTCTTCTTCATCTTTATCGCATGGGACATTGTCGTCACCATCCCAATCGTGTACCTCTTCTTCAAGGAGACGAAGCAGGTTTCTTTGGAGGACATTGACATGCTGTTTGGAGAGAGAGCTCTTGGCACACTGCCGGATGATCTCGACAAGGGCGATTTGGCTCATCCAGAGACGCTTGCCATTGAAAAGGCCGAGGAGTTGGAAGGACGCAAGTAGTAATAGGTGGAGTGGGAGTTATCAAGTACGCAAGCAACTACTTGCAGCAAGGACCAGCAGCCGAGCACACGCGGTAATCAAGGGACACAATAGGTAATTAACACCGGGAAAGCCGCGAGCAACACGCACAGATAATATCCCGGAGACTCGATAACCCCTGGTCTGCCAATAATTTGATCACATGCGGGAGTAGCATCGCGGTCGTGTTATCCGACGATTTCCACGTGGTGAATATCTGACCTTCTTTATTCGGCCTCAATCCCGTGCATCGGTAATTTGAGTGCAGGTCTTTTGCGCGTGCAGCTCAGTTTCCCAAGCTTTTGCAAGACTTCGCCGCAACCAAGCGTGGACTGTGGTTCCATCTGCTAACCCGAATGTGGCACCAGGCCAATGTTCTGCTAGCTCGCTCGCCAATAACAAGCTCAGCTTTGAGCACGTCGCCCCAGACATGCACATCGTCTCCATTTATGCATTGATACAAAGCTTGGCAGTTCCTGAGAATACAACGTCAACGTTTGGTTCCGCATGTTTAGTCCACGTGCTCGCCCAACCAACGGCAATCTGCATTTTCAGCAACCAATTCAATCCACGTTGTTGGGAAACATGGCTCAAGGGTACATGTTGATATCCCTGTGGAGTGCAGGTGAAGTGCGCTTTGCCGTTTGTGTCACCGGATATGCCGCCTTGACGATCTGACTCTCTGACTCTCTGACTAAGTTTCTATGTCCACGATTCTTTGGTACCGTACGTCGCTGAGCGGCTGAGGAAGAATCCTTCCCATAGGACGTCACATTCGGGTATAAGTAGCGGGGGATACGTCGTGCATATTAAGTCTTCTCGTGGGCGACCTCCTCATCGACATCGAATACCTTCTCTACGTCGCATCATTATGGCCTCGGCACTTCTTTGGTTGGCTTTGGCCGTCCCGGCCCTTGCTACGCCCACGGCTTCCAACACGGGAACGGGGCAGAATGCGATCTCACGCATCTCGCTTGGGCCTCGTCCGTACTGGCTCATCGACCACCTTGAGGATGGGCCGCTCAAGAGCAAGTTGGCATCTTGCACCGAGAAGCATATGAGGCGCAGTGACTTCAGCATTGGGCATCGTGGTGGTGGCATCTTGGAGTTTCCCGAGGAAACCAGGGAGTCCATCATGGCTGGTGTAAGCTTCACCCGGTTACAGAGGAGTAAAACTTGATGACTCGGACCACGGCTGACATCGCATGGCAGACCCGCATGGGAGCGGGCATTCAAGAGTGTGATGTGACTTTCACCAAGGACAAGCAGCTCGTCTGCCGCCATGACCAGTGCGATCTGCATACCACCACCAACGTCGTGACGATCCCCGAGCTCAACGCGAAGTGTACCGCCCCCTTCAAGCCCGCCTCTAACGGCGCCAAGGCGACTGCCAAGTGCTGCACCTCCGATTTCACCCTGGCCGAGATTAAGACCTTGTGCAGCAAAATGGATGGCTCCAACACGGCCGCCTTGACTCCCGCGGATTACATCAAGGGCACGCCAGTTTTCCGGACCGACCTGTACTCGACCACAACATGCAGCGCCGTGCTCACACTCAAGGAGTACATCAAGCTGGTGGATGGACTGGGCCTCAAATTCACACCCGAGCTTAAGACGCCGGTTGTGCCCATGCCGTTCCCGGCTGGGAGCGACTACACGCAGGCCAAGTACGCTCAGCAGATGATCGACGAGTTCAAGGCGGCCGGCATCAAGCCGGAGCGCGTCTTCATCCAGTCCTTCTTGTATGACGATCTGCTGTACTGGCTGAAGGCGGAGCCCAAGTTCGCCAAGCAAGCCATTTTCCTGGACGAGAGCGCCGACACAACGCCCCTGAGCGCATCAGTCGCCAACCTCACCAAGTACGCGGCAGGCGGCGTGAAAATTATGGGACCACCGCTTCCCTACCTCGTTACAGTCAAGGACGGTCAGATTGTGCCAAGCGAGTATGCGGTCGAGGCCAAGCGGCTGGGCCTCAAGATAATCACCTGGAGTCTGGATCGCAGTGGGTTTTTGGGTGACGGTTCGCATGGAGGCTATTACTACGGCTCGATTGCGAACGTGACCAACCACGAGAGCGATGTGTACAAGCTGCTGCATGTTCTTGCGCAGGATGTCGGTGTGCAGGGCGTCTTTTCTGACTGGAGCGCCACTGTGACATACTATGCGAACTGCTTTGGCATCTTCTAGATCAATTCCTAGCCTACATGTAAGAACCTAGCTAGACTACCAACATCAAAATTGTTTAACATGCGCCTGTCCTGTGGCTATGGCCGTTGAGTCGATACAGAAGATTACCCCGGGTTTCAGTGGCCGTCTTTCGGGTTTCAATGCAGAGCACTGCGGAAATGTGTGAAAATGATGGGACGTCAACACACCACGAGTCTTCCTTTGATAGATGCGCGCAGGACATTCTATTCTATTCATGGGTTGGATAAGGTAGGTCTGCCGAAGTTGAGTGAGGGCAACGGGCCCGATCGTGATAGCATTCCAAGCGGGCCTCCCGTACATATCTGGTCATGGGAGTAGCACGTTGAAACGAGCTTGGTAAACGTCGCCTAAACCCTCGAGTTTCCTGCCAGAACACACCACTCGTCATGTAGCCTTCTCCGTCCTAGAGGTCAAGAAACGCAAAAAGCCTCGCGCCCTTTCCAAGCTATCATCATCAACACTCCCAAACTTGACCCAGCCATCCAACGACATCCGGCCGTAACGTGTAGCATTGACCAGATCTCCATTCAAGAAATACAGCTCTGCCAGGGTCTCGTGATACTCGGGCAGGAGTGGAGGCACGCGCTCCCACTCGGAAAACTGCAGCCAGTCTCCGGCGATGTTGATGGCGTCTTGAAAGTAGCCGTTTTTCCGTGCGTCCAGGATCGAGTCGCGCAGCTCAGTCATCCGGCGCCTGTTGTTCTCCGACTCGCCAAGTGCCAGCTCGTCTGCATGACAGAGAGAACATTGGCAGGCAAAGCCCCAATTTTCTTGGAGGTGTTTCCGTCGCTCGCTAGCTGGGGTCGTGATAGGCACGTCTTGAAGAGAGGGTCAGCTTTCACGACACCGCCGTGATCAAAATCAACCATTCAGTTGCGCTGAGCTGGAACTCACAGCTCATTGTAATCTCCTCGCCCGCCTCAATTGTGTGGTAAGCCACAATCTCCATTGTCAATCGCCGTTGGGAAAACCGGTAGGCAGCACTGTGAAGATGTGTTAACTATCATGAGTTTCATAATCATTCGCTGACTGAGTCACAGGCCAGGGGATGTCATCTCTCGACACCTGATGCCCATGTTGTGCCCAGATGATTCGCCTGGCCCAACGGGCTTACTTTGGTTGGCAGCCATGATTGATGCGCTATGTGTCTGTTAGAAAGAAGTATCACAGAAATTCAGCCTGGTCATTGGATGATGGGGAAGGTAACATACTGCAGCTTCGGTGAATACTCCCACGTGGAGATCGTTATCGCCCAGCATGACGCTATTCGAGTTCACACCCACGATTGCATCGACCTCGTACTTTTCAGGACCTCTCGACAACGCATAGAATCTCCGACGTGTCTCTTCCGGGAGCTGACTTATAGCCTGCTTGATGAGTCGCCGGCGGTGGTGAGGCTTAGTGTCGGCCAGGAAACTTGTCGCGATGAGGATCGCCGGGAAATCCACCAGGATGATCTCGCCTCGCCTGATCGTGCGACTTGCTACCAGCCCCTTTCCCTTTCCACCAATCTCGACGACCTCATAGGCCGGACCCCATGCAGCTCGCCGCTCGGCGGCTTGTGGCGTCGGTCTGTCGTCAAATGCATCGAGCCCGACCAGGTTTGATGCGGTCGTTGTGGACGTGATGAGGCTGAGGCCATGCCCGTTACGAAACTCTGCGGATGTGAAAATGCAGTGCAATTTGGAACCAGTGCTGTTGTCCGTCTGGAGACCGGGACACTTGGGTGGGAAGGTCCAGGGCAAGACGGAGTCACTTTCGATGTCGGGGATTATCCCTAACAATCCAGGTAAGGGGTTCGTCTTCTGGCCGTCTTCAAGTCTTCCAGCTGGTTTGTTCGGGCATTGGCCTCTCGATGATCTTGGGAGGGTTGGTGCTGACTGAACCTTTGCCTGCACGTGGGAAACGGCCAAGGTGCAAAGGATCAATGCCTTTGCAAATAACGACGACATCCTTGCTTGGGTTGTGTGTTGGTGTTGGTAAATATCATATCAATCAATCTAAGTTGGAACTTTGTCAGCTCTAGCAACC
The DNA here is from genome assembly GCA_033439705.1 of Cercophora scortea. Taxonomy (NCBI): domain Eukaryota; kingdom Fungi; phylum Ascomycota; class Sordariomycetes; order Sordariales; family Lasiosphaeriaceae; genus Cercophora; species Cercophora scortea. The sequence continues at coordinate 5,778,930 of JAUEPO010000004.1, read as the reverse complement.
GCCTCTCGGCTTTTCAAGGTACCTGTCGACACAAAGGAGATGTGTCCATTAATTTCCACATCTTTTTTTAGATGACCCAGCGTTTTGTTTACCACGGGTTTGGTTGTCGTGATAATAGCCGCCGGGTAAATGACACCCGGTGTTACAGTTGCTGGTTTCCTTTCCGGGGAGCATCCTGCGGGTATCGGTGTTACTTCAGCCCATACCAGCCATGGAATTTCACATTGCGAACAACACGCATTAATCAGCTGTCGCAATACTACGATAACAATCACTCGATAGCCCAACGCAGTCCGGTAGGAGTGGGGAAACGGGGAAAGATTGTGGTGAAAAACAACGGGGTGAATCGGCTTGCTTCTTCTAAGTTCTATCGATCTGGAAAACCCAGCCTTTCATGGGCGCTATTCTAGTGCCCCCATATCTTGATCCCCGCTAAATGCTTAGTGGGGCGGATGCAGGTGGTGGGGTTCTCAGTGGCTTGAAAATGGTTTGGTCTCGAGTCATGATCTTTTGAGCTAACCTCCGTGTTAAGTACATGGTTGGCGCCGGCCCACGACCTCTTCGCCGAGCCGGCGTTGATGTTGACGATTGCGGTGGGCGAGTGGACTGCGTGAGCTGAGACGGCCTGGCATCTGCATACTCTATCAAAGTGTATCACACCACTACGGTGAAAGAAACAGAAGTTGTGTGACAATGAATAACTGCCGTGCATCGATGAGATCATTGGGCGCTCGGGCGGGTTGCGATGGCTCAGGCGGGTTGCAATGGATCAGAGTAACGCCAAGCGGCTCGGGATATTATCGCCAAGCATTTTATAGGGTCTCTGCTTTCATGTTTCCAGTATTCTCACGCTGGGTTACTGATCTAAAATAATTAGCCGATCTTTAAAGTTCTGGTTACCAAACTTCCAGACTACCGGATACCTAACATGCGTGGCTTGGAGTATCTTTTACCACCCATGTAGCACAAAAGGCGGTTGTGCGCGTACTCCCATTCTCTTTACTTGGTCGGCCGGTATATATAAGGTAAGCTCTCGCCCTCGACCGTCGCCCCACTCCTCGTCGGCGAGAAGCCCCCGTGATAACCACGTTGTACTAGGGAAGGAGGGATCTATTGCACGCTCAACTCTGAAAAAAATGTTTTGCATTGTGCCGTCCAAGTGCTACGAACCCACTGATTTTGAAATCTGCTAGGCCCTTGCAGACAATATAAATCTTGGGAATGGGAAGGGTGTAACTGGGTTGCATCGTTTCTCCGCAACCTCTATTTTCCATCGTGCCGTCCGAGTCGGCTGAGTGCTACGCACCCGCATATATTGGCATTATTTGAACCTTGCATGTTTACGAGCTGCCAAATCCAGCCAAACATGCTGACAATGCAGCGGATCGCCTAGGACTAGATCTCTCTTTTCTATTCTACGACACCGAGGACAAGCATTCGTACAGCTGTAACATAATGTCTATAAAGCTTGGCCCAGCTTGCCATGACGACCGCCCCTGTGGGGAACGTGGACGTTGACGTTTCGGCCAGTCATCAACCGCTGTACTCTATCCCGCTCATCAACATGCATGCCGTTTCATTCGTGGTCTGCTTCTTCCTGTCTTCCTTTACAGTTGCTAGTCTGAGGTTTTCGGATGCAGACGCTCAGCTCCTTGAAAGCGATGTCGCCAACTTTGATTCGATCTCATTTGGTGACCATTCGGACCACATACCAGCTCAGTCCGACTCTCGGTGCAAGACCTTTCCAGGAGATCCGGACTGGCCCACCGGCGTAGAGTGGTCTCGTTTCAACACATCGTTAAATGGTGCCCTCCTGAAGCCGTTACCGCCGGCGGCTGTTTGCTACAGAACCTCGCCAGCGTACAACCCAGAGGCGTGCAGTTTTCTGGTCAACAACGCCAGCAGCACCTCGTTTTTCTTCGATGATCCTGTCACTGTCCGGAACCAGTGGCGTGAGGGGAATACTTGCTTGGCGTCGTTGGACCCGGTAGGGAATTGCACACAGGGTGGGTTTCCTATCTACGTTGTCAATGCCACAACTGTCAAGCAGGTCCAAGCAGCGGTCAATTTCGCGCGCAATAAGAACTTAAGACTGGTAATCAAGTAAGAGATGTCCACAACCGGTCCCTGGCTCAGTGGCTTATTGCGTCCAGGAACACAGGGCATGACACGTCTGGGAGAAATGTGGGAGCCGGATCCCTCAGTATTTGGACTCATTATCTCAAGTCTTTTGAGTTCATTCCCCATTACACGCAACCAGGGGGCAATTACCATGGGGCTGCAGCCAGAGGCGGTGCTGGCCTGCAAGTCGCGGACGTGATGAGCTATTCCAAACAGTTCAACATCTCGATCCCGGCTGGCTCATGTGGGACGGTAGGTCCATACGGGGGTTGGTTCACCGGCGGCGGCCACTCCCCATTGAGCTCGACGTTTGGCTTGGGCGTGGATCAAGTCCTGTCAATTCAGGTGGTGACCGCCAACGGTCGGTATGTCACTGCAGATCCCATGACAAACAAGGACCTGTTCTTTGCCCTACGTGGCGGTGGCGGAGGTATGTGCAGCTATATCCCTATGCAGTGTCACATCCAGTTACTCGCTGACAGGATGGCCCAGGAACATACGGCGTCATCACATCAGCCACTGTCAAAGCGCACCCTTCTGTCAGTTTAACCATCGCGAGTTTCACTTTCACGTATGGCAACACTCCCTCTACAGCCCCCGGGCCCGTCGTCACCACCTCCAACGTGACGGCGTTTTGGGAGGGCACCAACGAGGTCTACAAGTTTGCGTTGCCAACGGTTGACGCAGGCGGCTATCTTTGGACAACCGCGACCCCATTCGGAAACAGCAGCGTCCAAATGCAGGTTCGTGTGGAAATGGTAAACAAGACTCCTGCCGAGACAGCTGCTTTCGTTCAGCCCTTGGTCACAAATCTCAACGACATCGGCATCCCCATCACAATCCAGACCCCAACAACCTCGGCCTACTTTGATAGCAGCATAGTGCCGACGGCCGGGGGGCCAGGAAACATTGTGTTTGCATCGAGGTTGTTCCCGCGCGCATCCTGGGAGAACACCACACTCTTCGCCGTAACTATGGCAGCCATTCGCACCACGGTGGAGTCTAACCACGTGTTCCACGGTCTCAACATGGCCCCGACAGAGAAAGCCGGAGGGTACTCGTTCCCCGCGGGTGTCAATCCAGTGTGGCGGACAATCATCATGCATGCTGATATCTACCAGTCAGTCGACATGGCGACAGCAACGCCCGCCCAGGCTACCACTGCGCACGACGAACTGAACTCGGTTATGAACCTCTTACGAGCGGCGACGCCCGGTGGGGGTGCCTACTTCAACGAAGCCGACGGGGAGGAGCCAGATTGGCAGCATTCTTTCTTTGGCGAGAACTACGACACGCTTTTGCAGATCAAGCGGGCAAGGGATCCAGGACAGTTGTTCTGGGCTTATGCTTCTGTCGGCAGCGAGGGATGGGCGGTCAAGACGCCTAATGGATTGCCCACGCAGAATGGGAGGCTGTGTCGTGTCTGATGCTCATAGGGGTATCTACCTCGGTTGATGGCGTTTGCCGGCCTGTCGAGTAAGCGAATCTCTCCGGACAAAACGAGCTTGACAAATCGGCAATTACCAATTGCAATTCGAGAAATAGCGGCGATACAACGGTTGTTTAGCTGTCTCAAAGCAATTATCACGTCCAGGCTTGGCCGAAACGGAGCTCTATGTGGTTTCAGTTCCCAATCCCGGACCCAAGGCTAATTCTCCCCATAACATAAATTATTTTGTCCCTTAAATCGCCGGCTTTAAGTGCACAAGCTTGCGTTCATTTGATACTGGTCGCCTATTCCTTGAACTTCTAGGTTAGGTGGTTTAGATATACCTACCCCGGTCTGCACCGCCATAACGTCTCGTTCACTTCCAACATCGAAATGAGACGCTATGTAGCACTCAACATACTCAATGCCTATGGCAGATACCTAGAAAAGAAACCTATGTACTTTAGACTTCAGGCTCAAATCCTTTTCTAAACGTGAATTATAGTTGGGATGATAAGTTTCCTGTCAAGATGCAAACTACGTCTATCTCGTGACATGGGCCGTGGTTACTTCTCTGCCCAGTTGCGCCTCTTCACACTAAAATAACAACAAGGATTAAAATCACTCGATCATCTCGGCCAGTCACTACTTGCACATAATTTTGTTATTTGTTTACTTGTCCTTTTGTTCGACGCTTGTCTTCATCTTCCGCTCATCTCCCTGGAACATATAAAACCATGTAGCCTTGAAGATAATAGCCAGTCCGCCAAGTTCGGTCCTCACCGATGAATCTATAACGCCTGACAGACCGGAGCCTTAAGATTTGTCTGTGTTCACCCCAAAGTAAGCGAAGGGTAACAATTTAGCACCCTATGATTTCACGGTTAGCAGGACCAACTTACGGGCGGAACAGAAGCGAGAGCCCGCCTCAGCCCAGTTGTCGCAGTCGGCCTTTGCACATCGGGAGCTATTTGCCACCTGGTCAACAGGAGTCGCGGTGTCAAGACTCAGGCTTTCGTCCGCAGAGGTATGGGAACCGGTGACGGTAGATGAAGTAGGCATGTTTATTTGCCTGCCTATGGTAATGATGATACCGATGATGGTGGTGATGATGATTCGGTAGCGACGGGGACGATGTTGTGATAAAATGTTTACTAGATTTGGTAATCCAATCGATTTCGTAGGGAAATGATTGCGTGCGGGGAAGAAGTGAAATATTTCGGTTGGTTAAGGAAAGGCCAGGCAGTCTGCCATATATAGAGTATGGGAGACCACGTGAAGTTAATAGCCCTTGACGTTGCTTCCTCGTACTTGCCCCTCTTCCGTGGTTACACCACAAGTACCTACACATGGAATAATTCTGTGTACTACATCGAGGACCAAGATCGAGACTCCGATAGTAGTCAGATCCTCCAAACTTTGTTATCAGCTAGTGCGTGACGGGGCTGTGATACAGCAGCCTCCAAAAGAGGGGGACAATTTGTGACCGGCCAATACAAATGGAAGTTGGGGTTGGTAATCCGACGTGAGAATCCAGGAGGAGCGCGAGGCGGTTCGATCATCGCATACGGTGCTCCAATAAGAGCAGCCCCCGAAAGCCATTGTATGCATCGGCCCGATGCTCACCGCTTACCAGCTGCGAATACCTGACAGCTCGCTCTGTCCCTCCCTGGGCGGTTCGCTTTGAGTGAGCACGAATGGTTTTTGTTCCTGAAATGAGTCCCACACCCTCCGGGCTCAATCATCTACAGTCAGTCACTACGTTTTGTGTTGCTATGGCCCTAAGATTTTTCGATTGCTCTGTTCCAGGTTGTGGGCGCCCGAGTGCTCGCGCAGCTGGAGCCGGGTGCGATGGCTGCAAAAGCCACTTCTGTGGTCTTCACATGGTTCCGGCATTCCATGAGTGCATTGGCCAGGTATGGAAAGGATTTGGAGCAATTCGCAGGCTGCGCGATGACATTTGCTAATAGGTCAATGCGGTGCTTTCTCCAGGATCAAGACGATGAAACGTACAATGCCCTCATCAACGCGGAAATCATGAATCTCCGTGGTCAGATCAACGACGCCGCCGTTTGTGCTCTTGCCTCCAGCTTGAATAGCGGAAAGTCTTGCATCATACAGCACTCGAGAGCTTTCGGCTCGGGTCATGCTATCATGGGGTGTGCAAACTACCATGCACGAATCGTCTTTTCCGACGGCTCTCCATCGTGGCTGATACGAGTCCCGAGGGTGACAGGATTCGCGGTTGGTTTTCCTACTCACCTGGCAGAGGCTTTGATCCGCAGCGAGTATGCCACACTCAAGTTTCTCGAGACCACGGCAGTGCCTGCGCCGCGGGCATTTTCCTACGGCATCCCGTCTCTCAGCACTGATCGCGATGTCGGAGTTTGCTTTCTACTGATGGAAGAAATGCCCGGCAGACCATGGAATGGCCAGGGAGACCGAGCCAAGGTGTGGAAGGGCCTTACAGAGATACTTGGCGAGTTGGCAAGGCATCCTTTCCCTATGGCAGGGTCTCTCTACGTCGATTCCCTAGAGGACACGCCATTTGTGTCTACCGTGGCCAGCGACAGGTTCGTTGTTCTCGACCCTTGGGGCCCGTTCGGGACTGCGGCAGCATACTACGCCGGCTGGGCCGAGCAGTATCTGGCGCTGATAGCGGATGGGCAGCTGTATCCTCAGTTCCCCGTCGAGGCGTACCTGGTGTACCGTTTCCTGAAGGATGCTGGGGCGCAGCAGTTGACCGATCCGACGGAGAACGAGCTTTTCTTCCTCAAACACGTCGACGACAAGGGTGATCACTTGATGGTCGACGACGAGTTCAACATCACTGGCATCATTGACTGGCAGATGGCGCGCATCGTGCCAAGACGAGAGGCGTTTGGTCCGTCGCTTGTGTCGGCGGATATGAGAGCCCTGTGTGGGGGGGGCAACGGGGTGCTGGGTGTGGACGATGTGGCGTTGGGAAATGCCCTGTGCGAGCGCCGAAACGAGAGTCCAAACCTGGCAAACTGCTTGCGATGGGACGATGAGAAGGCGAGGCGATTCTTCTGGGGCCTGGGGCTCGAGGGCGAGTGGAAACACGCTTTGCCCTTGGCCGAGACTCTCTTGCGGGTGTTTGGGGTGGAGGCGGGGTGGGAGGAATGGAAGCAGAAAGCGCTGGCAGACTATGGCGATGATGAGCGACTGCGTCTCCTCTTGCGTCGATAGCGTGCACAGGTAACCGTGCACGAGTACTCACAAAATGGAACCTTTTTAGCTGTATGTACCAGAATTCATGATTGATCCGACCAGGCAGTTGAGGCAGGCGGGCTGGCGGGGCTATCCCCTGTCGTAACGCATCCCCGCCATGTGAATCAGTGGGGATGAACCCGTCGGTAGCTCCTTGGCAGAGCCCCACTGTTTGTGTCGCGCGTGGCACGGTCGACTTCCGCTTGGCACGCTCGCCAGTACCTTGGTAATTTCGCCGTTTTTTTGCCAATGGATCCATCCATTGCCTCGCGTTCTTCGACTCTGGATGACGACCAACGCCACGGCTTCGTTATCTTACGCAACACCCCTGCCCATCGTCCAGAACACGACCAGGAAGCAACAGAGGCCCGAAACAACGCTCATCTCGACGACGGCGTACGGGAGCACGGCTAGCGAACCTGGAAGCCTCTGCCCAGCGCAACCAGGCAATGCGCTAGCCCCTCCGACCAACTTCCAAATCCCCCGTCGTCACCACTTTACTACACATGCGACACGACGCCGCCCCTGCGACCGACCCTGACCAGGAGCGACGATGCGCCTCCGCCCGCTGACCGTGCCGCTCCTCTCCATCTTCGCCCTCGCCCTCGTCGTGGTGATCGCCTCGCGCATCGTGCTCTTCGTGCACATCTTCTTCGAGCACTCGGGCCCCGCCCTGACGCAGGAGGAGGTAGAAACTGCCTACAACAACGCCACTGCTGCCGGCGAGAAACGGCAGCAGTACATTCCCAAGATCATCCACCAGATCTTCCACAACTGGAAGGACCCGACCAACGAGACATTGCCGGGCGACTGGGACGCTACTCGCAACACCTGTCTCCAGGCCAACCCCGATTTTGAGCACCGCCTCTGGACGGACCGCACCTCGACCGAGTTCATCACCACCGAATACCCCTGGTTTCTCAGCACCTACCAGGGCTATGCCTACCCAGTGCAGCGCGTCGATGCGCTGCGATACTTCCTCATGCGCCACTACGGCGGTATCTATGTCGACCTCGACAACGTATGTTGTGCCCCAATTTCCTCCTTCCCCTCCGCCTCCCCGCCTCCCCATCAGAGCTGATCACTGACCTTTTCCTTTCTGCTCGCAGGGCTGCTCTCGCTCTCTCGACCCCCTCCTCTACTACCCGGCCTGGGTGACCGACGGCGGCCACGGCGCGCTCTCCAACAACATCCTTGGGGCCCGCCCCAACCACCCATACTGGATCCTGGTGACCGAGTCGCTGATCCCGTGGGGCTACAAATACCCGTTCCCCTACTTCACCGTCAGCTATGCGTCTGGCCAATGGTTCGAGACTGCTCTGTGGGAGCGCTACCACCGCATGCTACTCTCCCAAAAACCCGCTGCGCGCAATAACGCAGACAAACTGTACCGCGTCATGATGGACATGCGCGCCGGTGCTGCCCGCTGGGTTTTCTTCACCCAGGGCAGGGGGGCAGTTGGGACCAGTGGGACAACCATTTCTTTGGCTACGTTGGCAACATACTGGTGCCGCGGATACGGCGGAACGCTGGGTACATATTTCTGGGCGCTGCGGTGCTGATGGGTGTGTGCGTTTGGGGCAGGAAGAAGTTTGGATCTTGCTGCTGCTGTCTGTGGTGCCTGGGCGGGAAGAGGAGAAAGGGGTACAAAGTGTTGCCGGCCGGCCCCGCACAGGGGATCAGCGAGGAGCATGAGATGGTCTAGTCTAGGCGGCGGTGTTTGTGGTCTTTTCGGGAATGAGGGAAGGCTGGGAAGGTGGGACATGACCCGTGTAAGTTCGTGGCGCTGTGCTGTATTTTTACTTGTTCATTTTTCGACAACGGTCACGGTTTGGTGTTGGCTAGATGTTCACACAGTCGACTGATGGCGGTAGCAGTGTTGGATATGCATGTGTTTCTTTGTTGATGATCCGGGCCATTTACGCCTGTGATTGATTAGGCATCCTTTTAGACAGCGATAGGAGTTATTGGGTTTTTCAAGTTTTCTAACGATTAATTTAGTATGAAATGGATGTACAAGATCTTTGTTGAACATGAACCGTGACATGCCAAAATTTACATTCGTTACAATTAATTACCACCAAGGCAACAGCCAACTGAAATATCGACACATCTGACAGAAACAACAGACAGGACACCGTCAAGCAACACGTGACAGTATCGCAGGAGGGAGGTGCAGACGTGCAAGGTAGCCGTGCCGCCGATCGTTGGTGAGTCGTCGCAAATTAACTTTCAAGCTGACGCCACGGACCAGTGACAACCTCGCTTGGCAAGTACGAGCCGCGGGAGTCTGGCGTAAATCGTGACTCACTCTCACCACCGCGCGTCACGTCGCAAGTTGAATTCAGCATATTAATAACCGTGGACCAACAGCCAGCAACAAGGTTGGAGCGGGTGGACCATCAACCAAACCAGATCACCAACGCCGACATGGGCCAATTCTTCGAGACCATTCCCGAGGTCGCCATTCCATGGATTCTCGACCAAAAGATGTTCTGGGTGTCCACCGCCCCGCTTTCGGCCTCGGGCCACATCAACGTCTCCCCCAAGGGAGGCGACTACTTCGGCATCCTCGACAACAAGACCTTCTGGTACATGGACTTGACCGGCAGCGGCAATGAGACCATATCGCACCTCTATGAGCCCGGCAATGGTCGCATCACCATCATGTTTTGTGCCTTTGCCGGCCCGCCGCGCATTGTCCGCCTGTTTGGCCATGGGACCGTGTTGGAGAGCGGCACGGCTGCCTTTGACCAGTTTGTCAAGAAGCAAGACGTCAAGACTATCCCCGGGTCGAGATCCATCATCAATGTCGACGTGCACCAAGCTGCCGGCTCGTGCGGCTTCTCAGTCCCGTTTTACGAGTTCAAAGACTTTCGAACCACTCTGAATGACCACTTCAAAAAGCGAGTCGAGAAGTTCGAGGCGGGCAAGTCAGAGGAGAGCATGGAGAGGTACTGGGCCTACAAGAATGCCTGGAGCATTGATGGTTTGCCCGGTCTGCAGGTGGCATTGAAGACGGCCAAGGAGGAACATGTGGCGCCAATCCAGAAGATGGTCGGTCCTTTGGCACCAAAAGCATACCTAAACGACAGGCGCTTTCCTGTCAAACACCTTGTCCTGGCCGCCATCTCAACAGCATTCTTAACAGTGTGCCTGTTTTTCATCGGGCTGGCTGCAGTGGACCGCGCGCCGTTGAAAGTGTGAATGGGGTGCATGTTTCCAGCTATATGTCCAACTGTATTAATATCCGCAAAACTCTCCTAGACCAAAGCTAAGACCACTTCACTCAATCATGGCTCGAATTCCTCTACCCCATCAAGTTCTGGCTCACAAGAAAAGAACACCACAAATAATTAAACACAGAACTCGTGAAAATCCATATCTCCCATTGCCCCGGTTACCTTGGACTGAGCTGCCCGTTACGGCAGCTGGAGGATCCGTGACCGTGCCTGACGAAGTTGAGCCATCTGTTGTGCTGGCCAGCGTTGGGGCCGGCTTTGGAACCGCGGCCGTAGCAATTGTAGTAGTCGATGAGTTGGCTGTCAGAATCACGGTGGCGGGGAGTGTAATGCCACTGAACATGTTCATCAGTCGTTGTCAAAGGGTACGCCAGGCAGTCTCCCGCTTGGTGTAATGATGCAGGCTAGAGTACGTACATGTTAGAGCACATCTAGCTAGCCTCGCTCATGAAGCCTAGCAAATTGTAGCACAGGTCAAAAGAAGTGTCATAAAACCGGAGTGGGATGTCCAGTCCCATACTCTCAGCTTCGTTCTTAGTGCATAAAGCAAATATGACACAGTCGACAACTTCTGATACAAACGTCGTATTCCGACATGCGCATTGCACGCCCGTCGGAAAGGCTTGTCCGAAACAGGCGGAAACGTGCGGAACTAGTGTCGTGCATGGTGTCTTTTGGTCGCTGGTTCAGTGGCCCCACGTATACGGGGTGAGAATGATGTGCTCTTAACAAGCAGGTTGGAAGTCCGAACAGAAGAATGTGGTCTGTTGAACTCCGCGTCGACTGGGGAAAAGCTGAGATTGGGAAGCTTGAAGTTGTGGTCATTTCAAGTAAGACGTGTTTGGGTGTTGGAGAATTGTTCGCAAGCCGAAATTTATCACCTTGGACGAAGAAAGGCAAAATTCAAGTCATATCAACTAACAACATCTACCATCACAACCCAAATCCAAGTTACCACCCGGACCAAACGGAAGCTATGGAACAAGTAATTAGTTGACACCAAATCTTACCAAGGGACCTGCTCCCCATTATACAGATAAAATTTACCATTATCCTCCCCTTTCAACGAGTGCAACACCTTCAGGACTCCCTCAACGCTTTCTTGCGTTGTCAACAACCCGTCCTCGCCCCCCATCCTCGTCCTCACCCAGCCAGGGTCCATGACAATCACCACCACCCCCGGCAGCTTCTCTTTCAAATCATTACTTTGGTGAACCGTGAGCATGTCGAGCGCGGCCTTGGAAATGGAGTAGCCGGTGCACCTCGGCGCCGCGAGACTATTCTGAATGCTGCCCAGGCCAGAGCTCATGTTCAGAATGTGCGCGTTCTCGCCCAGCACGCCCGCCATCAGGAGGAACTCGACGGTCTTGGCCGGGCCCAGCACATTGGTCTTGATTTGCGCTATTAGCTCGTCAGGGCCGAGGTTGAGCGAGTTTTGCGACGAGGCGATGTTGACGCCAGCGTTGTTGATCAGGTAGTCGATCTTGCTGGTCTCACCGAGGATCAAGGCGACTTCCTTGGAGCAGTGGTGGATAGAGAGCAAGTCGCTAACGTCGCATTCGAGAATGTGCGTATTGGGCGAAGCGGCAGCTTTGAGGTCGCCGAGGTCGGATGAGAGGGATCTTGTTAATGCCAACACGGTGTTGGAGGACGACTGGGCCAGCTGGCGGACGAACTCGAGGCCGAGGCCCCGGTTTGCACCCGTGATGCAGTAGACTGGCATGACTTGGTCCGTTGATGAGAAGGGGGTGCTTGACCGACTGGAGGCAGGATCGTTGGCTGTTTCAGGATTTGATCAAAATTCAGTTGATCCCCTCGACTCACCGATTAGTCCGTGGAGCGGTATTTTATATATGAGTTGTTCGAAGCGGCTCGGCAGCTGGCCGAGGTGGGATGATCAAAGGGCGAGAGGGGTAAAATGTCACCCCACTCAAACAACGATATGCTTGCTTAAGATAAGCGTGCATATCGCAAACCCCTTGTTTCAACGCTCGTTGACTAACTCAAACAACGATTGCGGCTCCTGCTCTATATGAGTGGGGCATGTGCAATATCATCGCCGACTTAATAATATATTTTGTTGGTCTAGAGGGTGACGACATGGGACTTGGCTGTTAACTTTGCTGTCCATGGTCCAGTGTCAATTTAACAGATCGCACTAAATGTCGTGACTATACCTCGGATTGCCAGAATGAGTACTTTCTCATACTACCTGGTATTCAGCTGCGTTCCCTCCATGTCTATGTTCCTTTCATTTGACTCAAAGCTGTGTTGCAAGCCGTGAGTAATTGCGCGTTCTTGCCAGAACACGCCTTGGCGCTGCCTTGATACGGCCTTTGGGTCTGGGATCTCTCTTGCCAACACGCACCCAGTTTGCAGGCTTACATGGTCAAGTCCACTACCTGGTTGCATTGGATCTTGATCTGTCTTCTTGCTGTCCTGATGTCACTGCACTTGCCCTCTCCTTGAGTCATCGGTTTGATCTTTGCAGTGATTCAATTGGAAAGTGTTCATGTGAGAAGGGCATTTATTTCTCTCATTCATCATAATATGTTTAGGAGACTACAACCCACCACTTGGCCAGGAATAGCTACCTGATTCGGGAAAACGAAATAGTGAAGATCCTCGTGTATTTCCGTGTTCCTTATGGCCACTCGCTGTTGATAATCTACATGCTTCTTTGTTTGTTTACTTGCTACGCTCTAGCGCCAATCTGCCCCCGAAACTCTCGGAAGTCAACTTTTGCACAAAGTCTATTCCCATTCTCGACATTTTTTTCCCGACAATGCCACGCCACAACATGCAAGATAAGGCGCGGGCCGACAATCAAACGCCCCCCTGCACCTCAATCGGCAGCTCGGGATGGCCTTGGCCCAAAGCGTGCATGGCGTGCTGTCAAAATCGCTAGCGCGGGCGCAGCTGAGCAAATCCTCAGCGCCAATGCAACAGCAATCTCCATGGCGCCGCCGTGGCGAGCTGCAATTCGTTGCGAACGGCTCCATCGAGACGCGCCTGCCGGTTCCTGACCCTGCTTCTTTGTCTTGCTTGGATTTGGTCCCGAATCTCAACTCCTTTTCTCCTCTCAACGGCCGCACCAAGGAAGAATGGAGAAGTGAATTAACCTTCCGTCTAGTTCAAACCCCGAACCACGTGCATCTCCCCCTAGACCTGAACGCAATGCGCGCATCAACCGTCGCTGCGGCGGCCCTCGGGCCGTTGCTCTGGGTCTCCAGCGCCGCAGCTTCACAATCGCCCAAGCGTGGGCTGGTCTACACGCCCAATGAGAATTGGCCCGCCGACGATGCCATCTGGTCCAACAAGACGTCGGGCCTGACCTGGTACTACAACTTCGGATGGAACGCGTCGTCGGCGTATGCCGCCATCCCACAGTCTCAGTTCGAGTTCGTGCCCATGATGTGGGGCGCGGGCTCGCCCAACGGCACCGACACATACTTCCTCGGCAACATCACCGCCACGATCAAAAAGGCTGAGCGCAACATCACCCACGTGCTGTCGTTCAGCCAACCGGACCAGCCGTTCACGAATGGCGGCAGTGAGATGAAGCCGCTCGTGGCCGCGCGTGCGTGGGTCGGCAACGCGGTACCGCTTCGCGAGATGGGCATCAAGGTCGGGCTGCCTATGGTCGGTGATCCGTACTCGTGGCTCGACCAGTTTCGCAAGAACTGCACGATGTTGTTAACCAAGGCCAAGGGGGGCAAGGAGACCGAGTGCGAGTTTGATTTTGTGCCCTTGACGTCGTATGGGAACTTCAGTGTCTTGAGCAGCCGGATTGGCATGTTTGCTGCTGCGTGAGTCTTGTTTCCCCCTTCTTGTGCTAGTCAAGTGAATGCAGTGTGCTAAACAGTGACAGGCTACCCGATATCCCCATCTGGGTCACCGAGTTTGGGTACAACAACCAGGAGCTCAACGTTACGCAAACCTTCTTCAACGAGTCCATCGCCTACCTGGACAAGACCAAGATCGTGGAGCGGTACGCCTGGTTTGGGGCGTTCCGAAGCGTTGTGTCCAACGTGGGGCCCAACCAGGCCATGCTGGACCCGTACGGCGAGCTGACTGACATTGGCGCCTGGTACCTGGGCGAGAACGGGACGGGCACCGTGGCCTTGCCGACTGATGGCACGGGGAGTAACAACTCGTGCACGGCCGATAACCCTTGCGGAGGAGCTAAGAATGCCGGTGAGAGCCTAATGGGGGAGAGCAGCCTCATGACGTGGCGATGGGCTGGGTTGTGTTTGCTTCACCTGGTGGTTATGGCGAGCTTGTAATATCAATAATTAACTGTCATCATTATCACTTAGACAGAGGCAGATATGGTGGAAGTATTTTCACATGGGCAGGCCATAGCCGAGCTTTCATGTCAGTGATCCTACATCTCGTAATAGCATACTACTGGAAACGCGCAAGTTGTACTGAGGATGGCATGATATACCTGTTATGTATGTAAAAGTTATTCTTCTCTAGATCTCCGCGGCCATGGGCGTTGTTAGCGGGGTTGCGAGAAGAAGTTAAATCTTTGGTGGGCAATGGGATAGCCGGAAGAAGCAAGACTAAAGCGTGAACTTGCTCAAATACTAAGTAGTTATGTCTCTTTTCGATGGAGAGATCAACGATTACCAGAGAAGGATGTCCCGACTAGAAAAGCAAACGGAAAGCCTTGATCGTTGTATCGCCGCTTGACCGGGTCTCGGATTTAGAGGTTCCATACTGATTGAAAATGCAAAAGGTGCGGCGCTGAAAGTCGAGCATCAGGTCCAGGATGTAAATAGTACAAAAAGGAGAGGGTAAAGAAACCGAACGAGTAGGACAAACAGTTTAAGCGGGCGGGAAGAGGGTCAATAAACGAGAAGTGCCTGCCATTATAATAACAACAATGAAACTCGCCAGATCAAACAACACCAATTGCCCACAGTTTCACCCACGCACTTCATTCATCCCGGTAAACCCTCCCCAGCTCTGTCAACTTCCCGGTCCCATCCAACATGGCCGCCCACCTGCCGACGGTGCCCGTATCCCTCATGGCACCAAACCATGCATAGCGCTCGACCCAGTCCAGCCCATCCAGATACTTGCACGCATCCCTGCAAAAGCCCTCGACATGCTCCCTGGGTAACGGGCTCTCGACGCTCCAATTCGTCGGCGCAAACTCAGTGACCCAGACAGGCCGATCGGCGCCGAGCTGGTGATGGGCCGACCAGATATAGTCGTAGAACTGGCCGAGGGTCTCACCGTACCAGTGCAACGCATAAAAGTCTACGTCTCCGCCCTGGGAGCGGATGGATGCCAGGAACTCACGTAGCCAGTTCACACCATGCGGCGCAGACGAGATTCCGGGACTGCCGCAGCGGATGCCGGCACGGCGCAGAGGTTCGATGCACCGCAACCACTCGGCGGCGGCGAGGGCGACGGGCATGTTGGCTTGGGAAGGGAGCTCAGGCTCGTTGAAGGCCAGCAAGGCGGGCGCGCGGGCAGATTGGACGTGGGTGGCGATGGTGTCGATGTTGACGTGGTTCCATTGCATGGGGATGAACTGGAGGGAGCAGGCCGGGGTGGGGAGGGGCGACCAGTTGTACAGCCACGAGATGCGGGAGCCGGGCTTGGTGAAGGTAAAGGCGGGGTCAGTGTTGGTGGTGGGCCAGCAGAGGCCGCGCTTGCTGGTTGGGGGCATTACGGGCGGTGTGGTGGTTGATATTGCGGGCAAAGTTTGTTTGGTTTAGCTAAGGGGTAACGGCGGTTGCTTGCAGCTGCCCCTGAATTGACAATAACCTCTTGGGATGGAAAGAGCCCTCGTCAGTTGCAGTATGCGGGGGACTGGACGGAAAGGGCGGGACCGTGCCGTGAATGGGATCGACGATTGCACGTGTTCGATTGAAGCTGACGCAGCCAAGATAATTGTTTGCTGTCTTCTATGCATCCATTCAAAGAAATAATTCCTTCTCATGGCCATGCACAATACAATATTTTGGCTTCATTTCCTAACCTGCTCTGATGGAAGAACAAACCAAATGCACGAGCCCTAGGTAGTTGTCGCTAGAGAGCTCCAGCAGTGACGTAGTCGCTGACACCGATGCTCTCCCAGGGGGCGGGGGTCTGCGCGCACTTGCGATAACGCGGATGATGACTCAGCAGCCGGGTCAATCCAATCGCCAAAGAGCCACCTTCCAAATTCCAATGCCGCGGTGAAGCAATCGGACGCTGCAGCTCTGGCAGTCCAGTCGTCCAAGCTCAGTGCAGACAGGTACTCTGCTCGCCATTTCGCCACTTCATTCCCCAGGCAGACCGGAATCGCACACCATGCGCTGGCCAGGGCGATAGTTGCCAAGACAAGAAGCTCAACTCGACCGACCAAAATGCTGCTCTGGTGCTCACCGTCGTCGCCGCGGTCCTCGTGGGCGCAACGGCTACTTCTGGTCGCCGTCTCCCTCGCGACGCATGTGCTGGCGGGCAACGCAAACACACCACACGAAGCCTCTGGCCTCCTGCCTTCCTACCATTACGGCGCGCCCATACGAGTCGAGTGCATGAACCGGAGCTCGTAGGTTGCTATCATCATCTGCAAACCCGTTCCCCTTTTTCTTAGATCGTCGCTAACACCCTCGCCCCACGCAGCGAAACCGGCGAGCACATTGAAGACTCGACAACGCACGAAATCGAATGGATCCCGTTCCCCACCTGCAACGAGACGGGCCAGCCCCTCGAATTCCACTACGGCCTCGAGGGCGAAAAGAACTGCACCATCGCCATGATCAGCGACCCCTTCTTCCATCTGCTCGAGTTCTACATCCACAGCGACGCGCCCCTGTCCTGCCGGCTCCCCTCGCGCCCACCCGCCCAGATCGAGGCGGTCGGCGAGAAGCCCTACGTGACGGAGTACATTCCGCTCGTGTTCGCGCTGGCCGGCACGCTACAACTGAGCCACATGCACATCAGTACACACATGAACGTGCTGCTGCACAGCACGCCCAAGCAACACATTCACCCGCACGACAGCGGCGTGCTGGACAGCGGGACGGCGTATAGTACCAGTCCGCTCACGCACATGGAGGGGAGCGCCACGCGCCGGCTCGTCATTGGGGATCCGCTGCCGCTGGGCTTCAGTGTCAGGTGGTTTCCCACGCCGGCGCTACCGCGTGTCGAGGGCCATGTTGAGTGGGCGGGTATGGGCGGGCATATCTATGCCAGTACGGTGTTTTACAGCCTCGTGTCGTTCCTGGCGGGCGTGGTGCTCGCGGGTGTGTATTTCTTTGGGTCAGTGCTACCAAGGAGGCTGAAGGGGCGAGGGTTGGGAGGAGCCACCCCGCTGTATGGGATGAATGGGGTGGGCAACGGGTGGGGCTACCAGAAGAGGGCGCTTGATTGAACACGATGAGTCTGTGTGTGGATACAGATGTGATGTTTGCAGCAGGGACGATCTTTGAAGGACTGTAAGGATGGATGTTTGCTCTCTCATGCCCCAACGGAAGGATACCATGGGACGGAGTTGGTGGGGCTGGATCTGGCGCTTGTTCCCATTGCTACTACGGTACGGCATGGATGCCTTGTCTATCGTCTACATGTATGTCGATGTTGTCTTGCAGAATTGTATTACCATGTACAGAGGGTGGATTGCATACCATGTCGGGACCTATCCAGCATGCCAGGCTGTCAAACTTCACTGCCCCTTTTTTCCTGCCGCGGCAGCGTCGGCCACCTTGATGCGCGCCAAGATTCTGAACACCATGTCGACAAACATGAGTGTAGCTAGCAACACAGTCAGAAAAACGGCCCACGACACTCACCCTTCCGAGATGAAGGATAGGCAGAAAAACCTACGCATAAGAAGCCACGGCCCCAAGAAGTTGAGCTGGAAGGTCCGCTTCAGCTCAGCCGAGTACACTGCTGGGTCCCAGTAGGATACATCGTGGATGCACGTCAGCGTGGTGAAGGCCGTCTCAAAGGCATACACCAACAATAGCAGCTCGTCGGCGCCCGAGGTACCCTTGCGCTGCACACCCAAGCGGTACAGCGCGTAGACGTCGACCGGGACAGAGAAGGCGAACTCGAGGTACAGGAACAGACCGATCCAGCTGTCGTGGCCCGACGCCGTGGCAGAGGACCACTGCATGAACGGGTCGTTGTAGGTCGCGATGTAGTCCTGCCGGAACACCTCGGCAAAATGCAGCGGCGACGAGGCGGGTTTGTAGAGCCAGCTGGGGTAGAAGTGCATGGCGTCGATCACTGGGGTGGTATTAGGCCTGGAGACGCGGCGTAGAGGCAAGGGGCGGTGACGTACGCAGGATGATGGGCACCTGCAGGGTGAACCATGCCAACCAGACATGGTTTTTCCATGACTGAGTATATGTCGCCATTGTGCCGTCTAGAACCTTTTCTGCAAGTTGGCTGTGTTGTGGAACGCCAATGGCTTATCGTCGTCAAAATGAAGGAATTTGGTGATGCTGACGGGAACCGATGCTGAACGCGGCGCGCGCTCACGCGCTATGGACCTGATGGATACTGTACGTCGATGCAAGGAAAAGTGCCCGGCGTCTTGCTGAGTAAAGTACCCGGCCCCAGCACAAGTACCCGGCCGGGTGCGGGTTCCACCAAAAGTCCGGGGCGTTTCGGGGTTCATCCATTGGACTTGGACCCCTGAACCCCGATCCCCCAGCCCTACGGGTGGCCCGCCAGGGTGCCATTTCCCGAAGTGCTGGCAGCTCGCAAGGCATTTATAATGCTCGAGGGTGTCTCGAAATCTCGATGGCTTTCCATCGACCATCCCGTCCAGCTGCTGTCGAAACTCGATGTTAGTCAGCTTGAATTAGGTGTAGCATCGGGTACTTTTGAGCACGCTAAATGTACTCGATGGTGTGACGTGATTTGCAATCGTCCCATCTTTTGCTTTATCGCATGCATGCGTCCGCGGCTTCCGTTGTTCTTTGGATGCGAGCTCTAAGTGCGACCTGTTCACTGTTATAAGACGCGGGGGATGGACGGCCCCCTCCCCGGGTCAACCCACAAGCTCCCAGTCATCACTCCACCCGCTCTCAACTCTGGCAAACTAAATCCACCTAGATTCAACAGCAGCAACAACGCCAACAGCCAGCAAAACAATACCAGCAGCAAAATGGTCAAACTAGCCTCCATCAAACAAGCCAATGCGGCACTCAAGACCTCGCTTCCCAGCCCCACGGCCGTGGTGGCAGGCGGCACAGCAGGCATCGGTCTGGCATTCCTCACCGAGCTGGCCGCGCAGACCGCGTCTCCGACTATCTACATCATTGGCCGCTCGTCCTCTAACCTTGCCTCCATCATCGCCTCGCTCACCACCCTGAACCCCTCCGGCACATACATCCCAATCGTCACCCCGGACCTGACCCTCGTGTCCAACTTCCGCGACGCTGCCAAGCAAATCCTCGCCCACGGGCCTAAGAAGGTCGACATCCTCTTCCTCTCTCCGGGCTACCTCTCCTTCACGCCCCGCCAGGAGTCTCCCGAGGGTCTCGACAAGCTGAGCACCCTCCGATACTATGGGCGTATGCGTCTGGTGCTCGACCTCCTCCCCCTGCTGGACGCCGCACCAAACCCACGCGTGCTAAACGTCCTCGCCGGTGGTAAGGAGGGTAAAGTACACGCCGATGATTTGGGTCTACGCGACCCCGCGCACAACGGCTTCATCATCGCGGCCGTCTCGACGCCCACGTACACGACCATCTTCTTCGAGAAACTCGCCAAGCTGCACCCCAAGATCAGCTTCGTGCACAGCTACCCCGGCGCGGTGAAGACAGGGCTGCTGAATCGCAAGGAGGTCGGCTGGCCGGTGCTGAGCTTCCTGCTCTACTGGGTCATTGTCCCGCTGTTTGGCTGGTTGATACTTATCCCGGCCAAGGAGTCGGGCGAGAGGCACCTGTGGGCGGCGACGGCGGGCTTGTTTGCGAGCCGTGAGGTAGCTGCTGCCAAAAAGGGTGAGGGGGAGGTGGCGGTGGGCAGCGATGGCGCCAAGGGTAGTGGGACGTATACGATTAATGAGAAAGGGGAGAGCGTGGTGAATGACAAGGTGTTGAAAGAGATCAGGGACACCGGGGTGAATGAAAAGATCTGGGAGCACACGTTTGAGGAGTACAAGAGGATTTTGGGGGAGGACTCGGAGGTAGTGTAGGGATGCTGAGAAAAATGGTTATTTCTTGACTAAACGGGTTTGGCTTGAGGTTTCATTGTTGTTCACTTGGGAGAATCAATTTGAGGGTCATATATTGGGAGGGGAACAGGTAATCAGGGAGGTAATAGCGACCAAGGATGGGTGCAGAAGGAAAAATTTAGTAATGATCTCAGCTCTGATATGCTCAAGTAGTATGATTTCATAGACTCGTCGTGATTAAACACGTGGATTTGAATGCTTGGGATGCTCAGGGACGTTGGTTACCTTATCTAGCGTTATATATTTGTTTTTCTAACATTGAAAACCATTGAACCCTTTCGTTGTTTCTCCCTGCGTGTCTGTTTCAATCTACCTGTCAGCTTGCCAGTAGTGTTGCTTCCCCAGCTCTTGACTTCAACATTGAAAAAAAAGGGAGTTATTACACATAATTAGTTGCCTGTTCATACAACTGTCCCATCCTCAATGCCCCGTTACTGGCTCCTACCCTCATTTTCCATCCCCTCCCGCAGGATAGCGACTTGCTTCTGAATCTCAACCCACAGGATCAACTCATCATCCCCATCCTCGCTGTCTCTGCCGTCAACGCCAACCCAACCATCCCCCAGCACGCTCGCTGCCAATGCAGCATCCTCGGCGCCGCTGTTCGCAATGGCAAGCAGCGCCGCCACGAATGCCTCCTGCATGTAGGCAAAGCTGAAGCCGTCGGTGATGTCGGCAATATCCTTGCACAGCCTGTCGGGAAACTCGACGTCCTTGTTGTCGGCCAGCTTCCGCTGCCAGAAATGGCAGTAGGCGATGCGTTGTTCGACGTCGGGGTCCGAGAAGTAGTATTTCCGGTCGAAGCGTGATGGGCGTTTCTGTGCACGGTTAGTCTGAGTACCTGACCTGGTAGTCATCGGAAGGGAACTTCGGGTGAAGACATGAGAACTGACTGAGATGCCGGGATCGAGCCGATCCAAATGGTTGGTGCTACCAATCATGAAAATGCCGTCATTGCCCTTGAGCCCGTCTACTTCATTCAGGAAGTAGCTGCGCACGTCATCTGACACGATGGAGTCGAGATCCTCAAAGATGAGGTAGCACGGCGCGAGCTGTCGGGCCTTGGTAAAGATCTGGTTGATGGAGCGCTCGGGGCCGGCAAACTATCATCACATTCAGCAGTCAACAACACTGCTTCTATCGAGCGCGCGAAAAGAAATCACCACAGTAGACAGCACGGGGTGATTGGGCAGTAGGCACTCACGGAAGCGAGAGTCCGCACATACAACGCCGGAACGGGATCCGCCCTATCATACAGCATGTGCATCATGGCCTTGATAGAGATGGTCTTGCCATTCCCCGGCGGACCGTAGTATATGATCCCGCGCTTCCACGGCACCTTCAGGTGAGCATACGTGTCACGCGAATCGAAGAAGGATAAGTGATCATTGATGAGCGTCTTCTTCATCCCCTCATCAAGGATCACGGCATCCCACGACGCGCGCTTGACGCTCTGGAATAGCTCGGCACTCTTGTCCCAGTACCCGCTGTCAAACACCCAGATCTCGTCGTGCAGCTGGTTGGCCCACTGGCCGGCGGCGAGGATAAGCGCGTCGGCCTTGTGCGTGTCGCTGGTGAGGATATAGCAGTGGCGCAATTGCGGGTAGGCCTCGGAGCCGTCGCGTCCGGAGGCCGCGTACACGATGAATTCGGCGTCGGACCACTTATACAGGAACTTTGCGAACTCGACTTGTTGGACGAGCGTGCCGGTGCTGCCGTCAATGCGCCGCGCCGGCGGGAGGTAGCCGGTCCAGATAATGGAGGACGGGAGACCCGGGCCGGCCGAGTCGATGGCCGTCATCGTGGCATGGCCGGCCGAGGCAAAGCCCAGAAGGTTGAAGCCTGCGGCAATGACGAGGGAGAGGGAGGGGTATTGTTCGGTTAGGGCCTGGACGATGATGGCGTCCGTGCTGATGCGCTGGCCCGACGAGTGGGCAAAGAATTGCCGTGTCGTCTCGTCAACGGCCGGCGTGGGCGCTGTGATGGACTGCATTTTTGGTGGTGGTGATGGTGAAGGTGTGGATGATATGACGGTAGGCAAGGTTGAGGTCACGGTGAGATGCGTTGAGGGAGTGAGACGCTGACGTGGACGGCTCGGTCAGTTCAGGCAGGTGTAATCTTGAACGGTTGTTGCCGCTGGGTTGGATGCGGGGGAAGTCAGCGCTGTGCCGCTCCCTGCCGTTGGCCCCGGAATGGCACCTTTGACGTGTTGATAGGTAAATTTCAAGGTCTCATTTGTCCCCTTCAATACGAGGATTAAGAACTCAGGTCTATCGGTTTATCTCTCATTAGACGAACAGGACGCTTATCTTGTAACTTTCTGTCTTGGAATTGAAAATGACACAGCACGATAAAGGGACTAGGGTCGGTAATCAATTGGGTGGCTTTCAGGTTGGCGCCATTGGTAGAGCTAAGCTTCAAGTTGGTCATCAGTTGACGGGAAGCGCGACTTACAAAACGCCAATAGAGAACTGGAGAGACCGATGCAGGGATAGGTAAACATTACAAATTTGTGTTCTGGTATCGAAACTTCTATAAGGTACGGAGATCAATTGAGGTAGGCACTCATGCATCCTTGGCTCTGGCATGAAATGAAACACGCGTTGTTGGTACGAGTTGTTTACATAACTACATGTACACGCAATACCATCACCTCCCGAGCTTCCAATGGGTGTTCGTTGCGATTGAGACTCGGAACCGACAACGAGAATGCGGGCAAGCCGTGACTGAGATACATTTGTCGGTTTGTTTACAAGCACTCGGGCGCCCAGCAAATCAGTCACGGCAACCAATCGAAGCCTGTGGAATCGTCCCACTTTTCGACTTTCCCTTCCACAGCCCATGTCATTTCCTGCGACGAGGGAATTGCCAGGGCCAGGCCTCAGCTGCACGCAGATTGCACCAACAACCCCACGTCATCAATGTCTCGCAACACTGAACCCTGAACCGCGAACCGGACCGGCCATTATGAAGATTGACGACATGCTCGCCTCGACTTGATGCGCTGAAGCCGTGCCACCAGACAGACAAACAATGCGGGACGCGAGCCGCGATGGGCTGGTCTGGGACGACAACGGGCTCGACCTGGAGCCGCGGTGGGCGCGCGAGCCCGACATCGAGGCCATCGACCGCGTGTGCCGCCGCCACCTGGGCATCTCGAGCCATGACAAGGCCGACTGCGCCGTCTACTTCCACACCGCCGGCGCCTTCAACAAGCTGTACCTGGTCGACACGGTGCGCGGCCGCTTCATGATGCGCGTGTCGCTGCCCGTCGACCCGCGCAACAAGACCCGCGGCGAGGTCGCCACCCTGCGCCTGGTCCGCCGCCGCACCGATATCCCCGTGCCCGCCGTGGTTGCATTTGCCGATACCAGCGCTAACGAGATCGGCTTCGAGTGGATCCTGATGGAGCTCATGCCCGGCAAGCTGGCCTACTACCGCTGGCGCAAAATGTCCATGGCCCAGAAGGAGGCCCTGGTCGCGCGCATGGTCGACTGCCAAGTCCAGCTGCTCCGGTGCAGCAGCAGTGTCGTCGACGACGGCTTCCGCGGCATTGGCACTTTGCAAGACGCTGACCGTGACACCTCCGACCGTGATGCTGCTGCCGCTGCCCCAGCCCCCGGCCAGATCGTGTCGAGCGTTTTCTTCTCGGGGGCGCACTACCACTACACCATCCCGCGCGGCCCGTTCCGGTCGAGCCACGACTGGCTGCGCGCGCACCTCAACATCATTATCAAGGAGCACACCACGGCGCTGGCCGACACCAAGGACGCCGACGACAAAGAGTACGCCGAGGGCATCCTGCGCGTGGCGCGCAAGCTCCTCCGCCTGCTGCACAAGATCTTTCCCGCTATCGTCTCGCCGCCCGAGCGCACGGTGCTGTGGCACGACGACCTGTCGCTCATGAACATCATGGTCGACGACGAAGGACGCGTGACCGCCATCATTGACTGGGAGTGCGTGTCCACCATGCCCGTGTGGGTCGCATCGCAGATGCCCGAGTTCCTGCGGGGTGCGACGCGCGAGCAGAGGCCGGACCGGAACCGGTACACGGACGTTAGCGACAGAGGAAGTGACGTTGCCTTTTTTGGCGAAGGCCTGGAGGACAGCCTGGACAACGAGGGCAAGACGGAGCTGTACTGGATCCACCTGATGGAGTACGAGCAGACGCAGCTGCGCAAGGTGTTTGCTACGCGCATGCGCCAGCTGCGGCCCGGCTGGGACATGGACGTCACCGAGGCCGCGCTTAAGGTGGACTTTCTGGGCGCCGTGAACCGGTGCGGTGCGGGCTTCTATCTGCGCCGGATCGAGCAGTGGGCGGATGCCATCGAGAGGAAGGAGTTTCTCAGCCTGATGGAGGTGCTGAGAGTCGGGCTGAGGAAGGAGAAGAGCACCACGGGCACTGGCACACATGGGACGGCGAGATCGGCTGCTCTTTGATGCTCGTGGTGGAAATTTGTGTTTGATTGCACGCACGCACGCGGAGCGGGGTTGATTTCTGGCGAGCGTGGAGTTTGATTCTGGGGTTGTGTTAACGTCCGTACCAATTCTAATACCGCCCGGCCATTCAGGCGAGTCGATGGCAAGGTTTGCCCTTCACCGCTGGTTCTAGGAACTGGCTGTTGCATCGTTACGGCTGCTACACGTTCCGAGGCTGAATCGTACTTGATGCTTGACTTGAATGCTGGTCAAACCTTCTGAGTATATCAAAGTTATGAGGCAATCGCCATCATCCCCATGAGAGCGGCAGAGTGAATCAATTGTCGGAAGGTTTTGCATCCCCAAAGTCCATGACCCATGAACACAACGTCTTCGCACTGTTCCTAGCCCAATGTTTGAATGCTTTAGTTGGTTGCACCGCCTTTTCCGTTTCTTGCACCTATGAGAACATGTGCAGGGAACTTGATATCGAGCCATGAGTGAAAACAGCTTCAAGGGCCGATAGTTTCCGACTTTTACCTAATTCTAAAAGTCAATTCCCCTCCGGTCTCCAGACCGTCACATCATCCAAGCTGCGAGTTGTATGCCAAGAATCTGGACCGCCGGTTCCATTCGCTGAAAAGTCGTCCTAACGCAATTGAGGCGTTGGCCGATGCACCATCGACTCTCAGCTGATCCCAATACGAGGTTCTGCAAGTCTTCGGGTGATGCACCACGGGATTGGAAGCCATCGTGTCCGTGGAATATAAAATGACGAGGCATGCTGCTCTGATCTCGCATGAGTCCAAGATCTTCAGTGTCAGCAGTAAATCAAATCGCATCGTTTGCTAATCAACATCATCATCGTCATCACCATCAACACAAGATACCAAAGTGTCGACAATGCAACTCATTCCAGCACTTGTCGCGCTCTCCACCCTCTCTGGCATCGCCAGCACGGCTGCCATTGAGCCACGCATCCCAATTCTGGGCATCTTCCAGGTCTCCACGATCGCGCAATGCCCCCTCCAGAACAAGGAGTGGCTTGAGTACGCCCTGGGCACTGCCAGCCAAACATGCCACAACTTCTACCAGAACGCGACTATGGGCGCCCTGAACGTCGACTACTGGATCCCGCAGTGTCTGCTCACCGTCTTCAACACGTTTGACTGCAGCGATCCCGGCATCATCTCCGGCCACGGCTGCTGGTCGCCCCCTGGCGGCATCAAGGGCTACAAGGTCACCTGCCCGTACTTGTGAGGGAGGATCCTCTCCGGAGACTGATCTCTGTGCGATTTCGTTTCGTTCCCAAAGTTGGATTCAAGGACGGATGACTGGGCGTTGTGGACGAACTTGGTTGGATCATGGGACACATCAGGGTTGGATGGCAATTGGGATTCCATCGGGTGGGCATCAAACCCTTCAAATTCTGATTTTTTTTCTTCTTGTTTTCAAGATGTCGGATGGTTGTATGAATTTGTTATAAGTGATCACAGTCTCAAGTAATAATCAAGTGTTAAATTCCGCAAACTCGACTTCGTTAACAGTCCGAGCAGTCCGCTTGCAATGAAAACGGACTGTAATGCCAAATTCAGCCATACCATAGAACCGAAACAGCGCTATCCCCGACACGTATTTAAGCTTTAGGCTCCCCGAAATGCATCCGCGGGCGATCCCCGCACTCCATTCCGTGCCGGTTTAGACTTTAGAGCCCGGCCTGTTGTCATAATATCACCGACGTCAAAGTGTGGAATCTCCTTGAGCACCGCCGTGAACGCCGCCGATATGCACAAAGTAATGTCACATCAAGGCCTCAAGATCCATGATTTTTGACGAGACTGCATGTCGAATGCAGGACTTCGTAACAAGCAGGTTCAAAGTTGTGACTCATCCGCTTCAATCATCGCCCTGGGACGGGCGCATGTCGGCAATGATCACCTCCGATGGCCGGCTGACAACCCAGGCAGGGGGGAGTGCCAACAAGCAAAGTTGCATGGTGCTACAGTAGTTGTACCCGTGTTATTGGCAACGTCCATGCATAATGTGATGGATTATGTTTAGACTTACTCTCGGCTGAAAGCTTAATTCCTTCCAGGCTCAAGTTGCTCTCTCCCAGCCCAAACTCCAGCTTTGATGGGTCAACTTGAAGACAAACGAGTCTTGATTGGCAGAAAACTGCACGAACACGCCTGTGTCCGCGTCCTCATTATTGGCAACATCTTCGCGATTTGTTTTGCTAATCGCATTGCGCCCCAGCTCCCTTCCTTAAATAATTGGGCACCTCGGGTACCTGGATTACTACACCGTAAGGTATCTCGAACCAGTTGGCGAACTTCAAGACACCCCGCTCATGCTCTTCATTCCTCATTTTGCATTTTTGCAATTGAGTGACGAGCTTAATTGCGGTGACAAGAACGTATGCTTGGTGTTCTGTTGTGACCCCGGCCATAGATGCAAGCACCTGCCCGTGGCACCAGGTAAGCACTGCCTGCTCCTTCGAACGCAGGATTGAGGCGTAGTTGGTCAGACCCCCTTAACCCCCGGCCCCCACGGGAACTTTTAGGTGTTCTATCAAGTCGGACGTCGGAAGAGCCTGTACCCGATGTTGTTCTGCACCTATGATAACCCCCCAAGACACGACTCCTAGCCTTTTAAGACAGACAGCAACAGCTACATGTATATATATCAACACACCTCGACTCAATGTTTCGATCGCAGACTTTGATCATCAACACTCTCATCTCTTCCTCTTCCACCTGCAGACAATTATCATTACCTACTTTTACAACCATTCCGATCACTCGCTAGCCCGAATTAACCCTGACCTCAAAATCAACGCCCAGTGCTCACGGAAAATGTCTACCAGCGCCCCATCTCTGAGTGCCAGCGAGGCCTTCAAAGCACGACGCTCGGTTTACGCATTGTCGGATGAGGATCTCCCCATCACAGACGCTCGGGTCCAAGAGATCATCAACCGCGCGATTCTCCACACGCCCAGCCCGTTCAACTCGCAGGATGGCAGGGCTGTGTTGCTTGTCAAGGACGAGCACAAGAAGTTTTGGGATATTGCCTACGACGTTGCCAAGGCGACCGCTTCCCCGGAGATCTTCGAGAAGCTTTACGTCGGGCGCTTGAAGATGTTCCGAGCAGCTTACGGCACGGTTCGTTTGTTCTTCAAACCCATGATACGAAGTGCACTGTTGGCTGATGCTGCTTAGGTCTTGTTCTACTCTGACCCGGCCCCGCTTAAGGCACTTGAGGCCAAGTGGCCAATGATCCAGGACAAGTTCGCTCAATGTTCGTTTTCACCGACCCAGATCTTAACTTAACAGTGTGTCCAATTAACTGACATGAAAAAACAGGGGCCGACCAAGAGAATGGAATGCTGCAATATGCCGGTAAGTAACTGCTCTCAACCTGAGAGGAATGCTGTCTATGAAGCGCGTGGCTAACCAAACTCCGGATAGTCTGGACAATGCTCTCTGCAGAGGGTCTGGGATGCAGTCTGCAGCACTACAACCCGTCGGTGGACAGCCGTGTTGGAGCCGAGTGGAACATCCCGGCCGAGTGGAACCTACAGGCTCAGCTTGTCTTTGGAAAGCCTGTCGCACCTGCGCGAGAGAAGACATTTGAGCCTCTCGAAGGGAGGGTGTTTGTTCATGGGGCTTGAGAGTTGGCAGCTGGGGTCTTGTTTCACGTTTGGGATTGAGGAAAGTTGTATCTTGATTGCTATTTAGCCTTTGGTCGAGGACTTGTTATTTCACGCTATGTACAGGAATGCACCGATATCAATGGCATGAGTGAACTATGTTGCCAGCCCCGTTTGTGATTCCTTTCTGCCACATGTCTTTGATTCCAGTATTAGAAGTTAGTTCTCTGACCCTGGCCCGTCTTTAGTTCCAAACTAACCAAACAGCTTGGCAGTAGCAAAGCGCTGGTCGGGACTGAGAAAGGTTCAAGTGTCATTCTAGGTTGCAATCATGCTTTATGTCATCAACCTATATGCAAATTCGAGGTTTCGACCATCAACATTTCGACGAACATTTGCAAACTGATGGATTTGCGGGGAGTTATCTCGATCTCCTCTTCAACCTCGAGACTTGGTCGACGACACGCACTCCCCAGGTTTCCGCCCCCAATGCAACATCCCAAGCTTTCCTCTCGACGCTGATTGGGAGTTGTGATCTTTTCAGCTCACTTGGCGTCAGTCCTGAATTGCGGGGAACTGACTGACCATGGACGATGTCTTGATATGAAGCTTCAGGCTCCATGACTCTAGGTTGGCATCCTTCATCACAAGACCTGCTGAATAAATCGGTCACCAAGGTAGTACATCAATTGTACGGGTATCATGATGCAGCCCTCGAACACATCAGTCCAACCTTTGATACTCTCTGCCGTCGTCCTCTTACTCACTCTGACCTGCAATGGGTCAGCCAGCTCGGCCAGCGGACCGCCCCGCTTGGCTGAGAGCGCCTGGACGGGATGGGGTGGGAATGCCCTCAACAACCGATGGGCATCCACCAATCACTTCATCGGCTCCAAGAACATTGCCTCCGCCAGTCTGCACTGCAAACTTGACTTTCCCTTTGGGGTGAGCGCAACTCCCGCCACGGTCAGCAGTACGAGCATGACCTACTTCCCCACCTGGAATGGCTCCTACATCGCGCTCGACTACAAGTCCTGTCGCATCAAGTGGGCCATCAACGTGACCCGGATCGTCCATGACTTTGCTGTTCCATCGCCCGAGCAGACTATTATGCTTCACCCAGCCTCCAGGACCAGTGCGGAGATTGACCTTGACAACAATGTGCTCTACTTCGGCACCCAGACGCATGCCCTCATCGTCGCCGCCGATCTCAGCACGGGCAAGATTCTCGCGGTCAAGCAGCTGCACACCCACCCCCTCGCCGTCCTCACCACCAGCGGGACGCGCGTCGGCGACACCATATACACGGGCGTGTCTAGCATGGAAGAAACCGCGGGCTGGATTCTTCCGCTGTCCAACCGCCCATACGCCTGCTGCTCGTTCATCGGCGCTGCCCTGGCCGTCCGATTCACCCGCGAGACGTCGACGTTCTCCATCCTCTGGACAGTCCCTACCATCCCCAAATCCCGAACCACCACCGACACAACTAACAGCAACCCCACAGACCGATGGACCGGCGCCGGCATCTGGGGCAGCCAACCGCCTATCGACCACACCCACGAACAAGTCTTCTTCGCCACCGGCAACCTCTACACTGTTCCCACCGCCTACCTACCGTGCACTGTGGCCAGCCTGAACCAAACAGCGGAAGAAAATACCTGTCTCCCGCCCGACATCTGGCAGGAAACCGTCCTCGCCATTAACATGCGCTCAGGCCGCGTGAACTGGGCGCGCCGCCTGTACCGCCTCGATGCCTATGTCGGGCTCTGCGACGCGGTTCCGCCTAATACGACCGCCTGCCCGCAGGCCAACGCCGTCGACTACGACTTCGGCATGGCGCCGACGCTGATTCCCCCCCTCGGACTGCTCGTCGTCGGCCAGAAGAGCGGCGTGCTCTTCGGTCTGGATGCCGTCACCGGCACCACGCGCTGGTCCACTTCCGTCGGTCCGGGCACCGCCGCTGGCGGCCTCTCCTGGGGCATGGCAGCCGACCACACCCACGTCTACTTCACTTCCATCAACCTCTTCAACGCGCCCTACACGCCGCCCATTCCCAACGCCGCCGTCATTTCCAGCGCCGCGTACGGCGCCGCCTCGCTAGCGGATGGCCACGTGGTTTGGGAGCGCGCCGTGCGGCCGGGGATGGCCTCGCGGTGCTTTCCAACAATTGTCGGGGACGTAATCCTCACAGGGAGGCATAATCGCAACATGACGGCTGAACCGGACTATGACGCGAATGACCCGGCGGGGTTGGTGGCGTTGGGCAGACGGACGGGGAGGGAGTTGCTGGATTTCAAGCTGGGGACGTTTTTCCAGGGCGGGATATCCGTGGCGGGGCGATATGTGTTTTTCGGGACCGGGTACAAGGTTCGGGGCACGGGGTTCCAGACATATAATGGTTCCTTTTATGTTTTGTCTGTGGATGGCTAGGTTGATGACATGGAGGAAGCAAGTGGAACTGGGGGAACGTGAGTGCAAGATTGGTGAGATGGGGTGTCTACCTATATACTCCCTTGAATCAACTAAACTCAAACTCACACATAAGATACAGACCTTTGTGACAATTGTTGGTGGTTATTCAACCAACGCTTTGATCTAGATATAAACTGAGCGCTCCCATGTTCCTTTGGTTCAGGGAGTTCAACAAGATCACAACCTCCCATCTCAACTCTTGCCGGCCTTCAAATTCCCACCACCACCACCCAACACGGCATTCTCCGGCCGCTTCCACCTCATCTCCTGCTCGAGGAACTTCTTGACCGCCGTCTTGATCTCGGCCACCTTCAAATTCCATTGATCCCTGCTCTCCCTCCCATCCGCGTTCTTCGGCAGCCCGACAATCTCCCAGGGCACGCCACTCCCACTCCTCGAGATGAACGCCCCTAGATGCAGCACCCTCCCCTTCCCCCTCCACACCTCCTGCTCCAAGCCGCCTTTCCCCTTTCCCTTGCCGGCCGCGGCCACAGCCGCGCTCTTTTGCACAGCTGCCTTGAGCTTGATCACATTATCATGCTCCCTGTTCGTAAACACGATGATATAATCATACATCCCAAAACACGTCTTCTGCATACCAACTGTCTTCCTCCTCACTGTCTGCTCTCGGATCGTCTTCTTGAACGGAAAGTCGTACGACTTATTATCAAACAACGCAGCCAGTGCCGTGGCGTTGGGCCCCTGCCCACCGGCCTCGAACGGTCGTTTGAATGACGGGAAGCTGTAGTCGAGCTTGTCGATCAGGTCCACACAGTCGCTGCCGTTGCGGACGAAGAAGCCCGCCGACGCGACCTCGCCGATGCGCCAGTCGCCGTTGGCTTGGGCGGTTGCGTGGCTGAGGAGTTTAACGAGGGCCTCGGCAACCACGCTACGCGAAGTGTTGTAGGGATCGACGAAGAGGATCTTGAAGTCGCGGCGAGGGGTGGGCGAGGGGGATGGGGATGCTTGTGTGGGTACTAAGGGTTTGGGAGGGTTGGTTGGGGATTTCAAGTTCTTTTTGTTGGCTGCTGTTGGTGGAGGGGCGGGGAGGGTATGGGTCTTGTCGATGAGGATCTCGACGCCGTGGACGTTCATGAGCGCCAAGTAGTCGCTGAGGATGCCGCGGTCGTAGTCGATGTCCTGCATGATGAGCTCGATCTTCTTGGGGCTGTTCTCGACCAGCGAAAAGTAGATCTTGTTGGCCCACTCGAATCGGAACTTGAGGTCGTGCGTGCGCGAGAAGAGGCCCTTCTCGTAGCGGTCGAACAGGTCGTACACCTTTTTGGAGTGTCCCCTGATGCTGGCCAGTATGCGCCCCAGCTCCTCCTTCTGGCCCGAGAAGAGTGAGACATAGGCGTCGCCGCCGGGTTTGACCTTGACGAAGGCGTCGAGCTGTACGAGAAAGACGTTCAGCCTCTCCATGCGCCGGCCTAGCTGGGTCATTTGCATCGGCAGCCCCTCGATGCGTCGGTAGATCTGGATGGCTTGTTGGACCGCTTCGACGGCCGACACGATGCTTCCCAGCTCGAGAGCCATGGTGCTGGTCGTCTAGGGCACGTGTACTTGCTAGACAGAGGGTATGGGTCAGGGATTATGGTTGTCGGAAGGCTGATTCGATGCCGCCGCCGCTATGGGATTGATACCGCTGCGCTGCCTGCGACCCTAGTGACAGGGTACCGGCCGCCGGAAAGAAATTGAACAAAGTGGAGAAGCAAGCCTGGCTCCAACCGGCTGCATCATGCATGGTAGGATTCTTGGCGTTGTTACTAGCGGCACATCTCGCACCTCGCAGCCCCTAACCTCTAAATGTTGGCTGTCAGGTCGAAAACATGAGCATTTTTAGTTCAAGCGAGAGGAGGTTTGAAGACGGAAGAACAACCGAAAGTGGGAGGTACGCGATAATCGGCTTGATGTAGGTGTCCCTCCAAGAGGTGAGTTGGTCGTAATAATGTCAGCGAGGATCGAAGGAACTGTCCTCCCGTCGCGCTCGAGACTTCGAATCGAAACTCGTCATATCGGTAGACCAAACTAATATCTGGTGCTTAAGGCGGAGGCTGTTTCTTGGTTGTGTCAGGATCAAGAAGGTTAAGCACGGGCGTGATGACCCCAGCCGGTCGAACTATTTTCTTCCCAAGACCATGGAGACACCATTCTTGTGTCAGGAGAAAGGTGAGGCAGTTAGAGTGGCGTGCCCAGGCTGGAAACTCGGGAAGACTGGGATCGTTTCTTCTCGTGTCGGCGCTCCTTTCTCGACGGAGGTCCCGCTGGCTCTGGCTCGGACTCAGGCGGAGGCGTTATGTGTTCCAAAAATAAACACATATGGACTTCACCTTTCGGAAAAACCCATATCTTCTCAACCACCGCGCAGCCAAACATCTTCGGGTAATCGGTCAATATCCTGACCACACCTTTGCCATTGTCGGTCGCCAGAAGAGCGTAAAAATGTCGTGCCCTTTCCCAAACTCGACCCACTGATCATCGAGCCGTTTCCCCGGCGTAGCATCCCTGATCACGCCCCTGGTCGTCTCATTGGCGATCACCGTTTGCCAAACGGTACGGAGATCCCTCATGCTGCCGCCAGTTGCCGCCATATCACGACTGCAAGATACTGCCATGAGATCAGATCAAAAGGCTCTTTCCGGGGTTTTATACAGCTTGTCCCTGTCTGCATAGTTGTTGGAACACAAAATTAACTTCCCCTCGGTATGGACAAGATTACAATACAAGCCTGGTTTGTTTGTTAGCATGGTTCTGGGAGCCAGGGGCCCCGATCAAACACTGAAAAACTCATAACGCAACGATTAAAAAAAAAAGATCGAAAGCTAAAAAATGGATAAAAGGTATTAGATAATAACCTGAGTTTTTCTTATATATTTTCTTACTCAAAGGCGCGTTGGTTTTATTATTATATCTAGGAGATATAACCCAATAGTGTTCTAGGTGTGTTGCGCTAACAAACAACCTGGAAACCAGGTCTATATTGTATGATATGGGGCCTCGGCGGCGCCGGCGTAGGGCGGGTTGTATACATCTACCACCACAAAGTTATCCACTGGCTACCCGTCATCCCTCATTGCCTTCTCGATCGAACCCGAGACCCAAGGAGGTGCGACATCATGGGTCAAGTTCGTATGGTACCGCGGGGCAATCTCGGGAAGCTTCGCAAACTTCCGGCCACGAGTCGAGATGGCATCGATGAGAGAGGCGTAAAGGGCTTTGCCCTTGGCAACGAGCCCCTGGAACTGCGCGGAGTGCACGGACATTCCGCGTCGATCGACAAACAAACAACTTGAACTGGGCAGCGAGGGACAGCAGACAATACAAGACAACGAAGCGGAGAAGAGAAAAGAGATGCACCAGATGGACGCGAACGTCCTGGGTCCCCAGCGAGAGACCTGGCCCCGGTCCTAGAACGGGCGGGATGGACCACGCTAGATCTCTTGCCTATCTTCATCATGTCCTTTCCTCCTGGTGCTTTTGGGGGAAAAATGGTAAGTGCCTTGCGATTCACATCGCTGTTCTTTCCAGAAGTATGAGTTCCCTTGCCCATTTCCTCATACGATTTCCTTGTGAGCGAGAGACGTTCTGTCCCTTTTGTGATAAAGAAGATGACGTGATATCCATTTGGGTGCAACTGCCAAAAGAGACACTACAGTGTAAGTAGTGTAAGTGTCCTTGATAGATACGCCCGGATCGAATCACCTCTGCATCCATCCATACAACATTCTTAACCTTGTCCAAACCCGGCTTGAACTCTGCGGCATCCTACTGGGATCAATCGATCAATCACTACCATGTATCCACTTCGCGCCCGAGGTGCTGCAGCCACACAATCAATACCTGATACCTACCTCGTCCTCACCTGACCCTGCATGCCCACCTATCTCCCTAGCCTGCCCTGTAATTAGGAGCGTACGGTGCCGTAGCGTGCATAGTTCAGGCAGGTCCTTTGCACGTGGAAGGCACAGTCGCTACATACGACAACAATGGCACCTGCTTGAACCATCCAGTCGTCCATCCGGGCATCCATCCTCGAAACAGCTTGAAATGTAAATATTCAGCTTGGGGGGACTTGCTTTTGGGATAGCACATGCGTTTTACTTTTGGTTCCACAGGACATTTACGCTAATTAATTAGCATTTACAGCTCGGAGTGTATTTATTTGGCGGTAGTAATTCCCTTGGCTTTGGCTGCGGCAATGCTATGCTTTAGCTGTCCCTGGCGTCTCTCGACGTGACCAGGATGGTGGAATGCCACCCTACGGTCAGCCTCACATCTGTGGGGCGCATTGAGGCCTCGGTGGACCAGTCCACGGCTCAACCATTTCTCCACACCTGACCCGTGTGACAATGAATTGCAGTGGAGCCATGCAAATCTTTCAACTCTATCCACCTCCACACAGCGACAGATCGCGATTTCTTTTCTCGATTTCAGGGCAAAACCTTGCACACAGAGCGTAATACCCATCATCTTCCCCATCAACTTCGAACCATAGGCGTAAGCCCGGCTAGCTCAATCGGTAGAGCGTGAGACTCTTAATCTCAAGGCTGTGGGTTCGACCCCCACGTCGGGCTCAATTCCCGGCGTCAGATATAGGTC
This sequence comes from Cercophora scortea, assembly GCA_033439705.1. Taxonomy (NCBI): domain Eukaryota; kingdom Fungi; phylum Ascomycota; class Sordariomycetes; order Sordariales; family Lasiosphaeriaceae; genus Cercophora; species Cercophora scortea. Next base: position 5,743,576 of record JAUEPO010000004.1, on the reverse strand, counting down.
TGATTCCTTCACTTTTTGTTCTTTTTTAGTCTTTGTAGACCAACATTGTATCCGTTTCCACGCCGTTGCATTTATTACCGTCGTTCCTTCAATATTTCACTGTGACCTCGCGTAACTTCAAGCGACCCGTCTTCTCGATTCGTTCCAACTCGACCCGGGTGACGCCGTGCTCTCCTCTCCCTAGCTATCCGGCTTGTTAAACCTCGACTTAAATAAAGCATATACCTAGCCCGCGAGCATTCCCACGGGCGATAACATATGTCCATTTATTACGTCCGAACCCGCCTCGGCATACCAGATACTTGTAGCAAACGTCAAATGTTCACCGGCATATGCATCAACACCCGGAAATAATCACTGTCAACGCCATCAGCCTTCCAATCAACCGTCGGACCCCTGGCCCGCGAAATCGAGATCAACGTCCTTCAGTCACCAAGGTTGGTCGGTGGTAACTAGGTCTAACCGTCAGGGCCCCGTGCGAGAGCATTATACCTTCAGAAAAGCTAATGTCGATCCAGTCTTCAGACATCGGGCCCTTCGATCTCGTCCAACCCGACAAATTCGGCGCGTAAAGGGGTTTGTTGACTTGCTGAGGGAAAAGGAGGGACGTCGGGCCCGCGCGGTAGAACGAGAGGGATTCCCCAGGTGCACCAATCCATCTTCAAGAGTCACCATTCCTCGTTGTTTTTTCCTAAGTTGGGAAGTTTCTTAGCCTTGATTTTGTAGTAGAACTTCTTGCAGAACTATTCTCCATCTCGGACTGGCTGGTTGCGTCTTGACTACTAGGTAAGTACCTTAGTTGAGACATGTTGATCACAGATCAAGCGCTTCATGTTACATGCAATTAAACATCCCATTGCGCGTCTCAGGGGTTTGTTGAAATCAATGAAAGACTCGTGTTGCCATGTACATACTATTAGCTTTCTGTAGACTTTTGCTGGGTACGTGTTTTGTCACGCCTGGCATTCCGTGATTACATTCTTTTTGACGCAACGCACCATTTCTACCAATACCGCCGTGCCTACCTGGAGATATTCATCGCTCCTCGAAACGTCAGGCACCCAGCCATCTGCACCTCCTGTCCCGAACAATTACCAGGTACATTGCGGCGCAAGACGACCACCATGCCCCTTCTGTCGTCGACCCGAGTTGCTGAGCTCAAGGAGGAGAAGCACGAACTTCGCCGATCCGAGATCCTCCATTTCCTTCGCGGCATGCTCGAGGCACAGCACCGAGACGCCTTTTACTCAATATTCCTTCGCATGTTTGCGCCAGACGACTGGACGGGGTCTTCCCTACACGCATCACCGTGCTCGCCAGACGGGGCCAGGGACTGCACCAACAAAACCGTGCCCATCTACGTCGTCAACGGTCCAGTCATGCCGCGCCGGCCGTACTACAGGAAGTCAATCTATCTCCTGAAGCGGGCGTTGGTGAACTAACTGTTCTGCAAGTGGTTCGTGCCCCACTGGAGCGAGATCGAGTACGGGCGCTTCCTTGCCCAGCCCATCTTTCCCTATACGCCTGCCTACCGGCGGGGGTGGCGTCACCTGAGGTGGTCAAAGACATTGTCATCCTCAGCACATCCATCTGCAAGCGCGTGGAAGCCACTCTCCGTGACCTGAGAAACATTTCCTTCCGCAACATGAACACGAAGCCGCTAAGCAGGTCCGAGCAGCGATTGGGGCAGTTCCCGCAGCGCTTTCGGTCGGCTGAGCTAGACAAGAGCGAGCTCTACATCTTGCAGCCGCTCTTTCGGGCAGTCGCTATCACGCTGCTCTACGACGACTATGACGACCGCGGGTCTAACACCATGGTGGACCTTCCCGTTCTTCTCATCCTGACGGGTGTCGAATCTAGTCTCAGCGCACCCATCACATTCGACGCCATCGAGGACAAGATCACTGCGCGGATTGACGGCAGCAGCGGCCATGGAAAGGCCGTCCGCGCGACGCTCGACGCGGCAATTGAATTTGTTATGGCCCTGGAACGCCGCGAGATCAAAGCGTTCGGTCTCCGCCCCAAACCGGCCCGCGCCGCCCGCATCGTCGACAGCTGGTACGCTGGGACTGGCAAGTTTGACGACTATTCAGAGATTGTGGATTCCCGCTACTATATACGCGAGGGGGCGGAACGGCTGGGCTGGAGGGAGGAGTAGGAGCCCTTGAAATGGCCGAGCTCGGGTTGGGTAAGTGACTCGGGGAGGTTCGGCATCTGGTCGGGCTTAGGTGCGGAAACTTCGAGGGCGTGGCTGAAGCGTGAAAGGGAGGCCATTGCCCATGTTCAGAGGGAGAAGGAACACCCGAGTTTGGAAATTATCATTAAATGAGAGAGTGGGCAGGGAGTGATATGTTGGGCGGTCGTGGGATCAAATGGACTCGGAGGCGTACTCGTAACGGTTAGGATCGCTCAGTCTTGTATTTGCGTCTTGTAATGGCTACCTAGGTACCTGATGTTTGGAACGGACTGTATGGTTGAGGCCTTCTGCTAATCAATTCTTGTAAATATCTCATACTATTCATGAATTAGCCGAGTTGGACAGCTTCTTGATCTCAAGGGCTTAGCATCATCACATCATTATCACACACCTAAGCCTGACCACTACTAACATAAATACATACACTCTCGCAATCATCACCACTCACCTGTAGCATTATTGTCAGCGATCAGAGCCCCGCTCATCATCATTGGCTCGTACATGATTCTGTTTCCCCTTAAGTCGACAGAGTAGGGCACCGCTCCCGGCCCGCCATCCGCCGCCGTCTGGATCGTCGTACCCGGGTTCAAGACGGGCTGTCGCGCACCATCAGCTCGGTACTGTTCAATCACTTTTAAGATCCCAAAGATCTTAAGCATGGCACCAACGAGAAAATACTGGGCAGTGACAAAGTCATGCTCATTCTGCGCCTGCTCGGCCTTTGTCTTCGCGGACCTGTACTCCCGCATGTATGCACGTTGCAGCTTCAAACCAATCTTCAAATGCGAGTCCAGCACCTTTTGGTCCAGCCAGTTGGTGTCGTCCCTGATGGAGTCAGTCTGCATGATGAGGCGTTCCATTTGTCGCCGGAACGAGTACATCATGGTCTGGAACCTGGCGTCGAAGGATATGGGCTGAGTCTTCAGAGGCTCAGGTGCGGGGGATGGAGAGGAGGGAGATTTGATCTTGCGCTGTGGGGGACGTTGTTCGTCGTCGAACAGCTCCGACACTTCGTCAACCAGGCTGAGGACGTGAAATCTTCCTTCGAGAGCAGCTATGGCCTCGCGCCGCGGAACTGCATTCATGTGGCCATGGTCTTGCCACTCTCGGGCGCTGCGCTTGGATTGGCTGTCGGACATGTCCGCAGGTTACCTGGTACCTAGGCCACTGTTTCCTCAAAGTTGCTCAAGCTATCAAAACAGTTCAAGTTAAAAATGAACGTCGTCGTGGTAAATCGACTTTGAGGTATTGTTTGTAGTGAAGCCCTTTTGATTTCGCTTGCTACAACGATGTCTTTTATAGCAATCAGCAGTGATCGGACTCGTGTCTCTTACAATTAATCCTGGCATTGCATTGCACATGGCTTCCCGATTTTTTGTGCGTCACTTTCACAAATTCTTGGTCACTGGCAGCCGAAAACACATGATTAAGGTCATGTTACCTTCCCATTACTTGACCATAGTTACACGAAGCCGTGCCAGTAAAGCTGTACTTCCAGGTTAGGTCCATAAAACCATCTTAGTACGTGGTGTTCCGGTGTTTGCACATTCTGTTGTACCGTGAGCATATTAACAGGACTCAAACACGGGAAAATCAGCGAGGGAAATTTGTCTCCTGCTCAAGTCAAAAATGCTCCCACGCCCATGAGGAAGTCATTATTCCATACTTGTGACCATCGCTCACAAGACAACAGCCCGCAATCTTATCTACTCTCTTATCCATCACTAACTTGAACTACATGTAGAACTCGATTCAATCCGAACAAGCAAGGGGCGGCGGCAGAGATCCGATCTAGAAACTAGGCTCGTGACTTCAACAGGACGTGATCTATCCAATACCCGCACACCTCACCTATCCCGACTCGCGTCCATGTGTCGTATCATGGAAAACAAATAGTTTATATGTCAGCAATGGCGCCCTGCCTAGTTCCCAGTTCTTTTGGTTCCCCAAGCACAATCAAATCGCGAAAGTCTCCTAGTATCACCGCGGATGGGGGATGTCTTCCCGTGTCGACACGAATACCCAATCAGTGGCATCGACAAGCTTTTCTCGACAAAGAGGCGCAGCTATCGCCATGTCCCTCATCACATGACCCATCAAGGGCAGATGGTACGGGTGTTCTACCCGGAAGCATAATCCTAAACCCGTGCGAAACTTACCTGAGATAAGTACTAGGCTATTAGGTTCCCAGGGTAATCGAGGTAAGTCACACAATATCAAAGCCGAGAAGGCCACAACTTGAAGTTTACAACCACTTGACACCAACATCAGTCACTCCACAAGATACATCCCGTAAATATGCAAATCCGCCTCCCCCCTCCACCCCCCACCATGGAAGATAGGCTCGCCCTTCCACCCATAAATTCCCCTCTTTGCAATCCCGACCTTATCCAACACCCGTAAACTTGCCCCGTTCAACCCATTGACAATCGCTCGGATATACACTTTGGTAAACGGCTTCCAAAACTCCCGGGCCGTCACGGCCTTGCACGCCTCGATAGTGGCCCGAACCGCTTCGGTCGCGAATCCTTTGCCCCATGCCGCGGGCAGGAATCCATAGCCGACTTCGATTACGACTGTCGCGGCTGCTGCGGAAGGGGGCAGGGAGGTGAGGTTCTCTGGGATCGCGAGCGCGCGGACGGCGTCGCCGGAGGTGCTGACGGGCCTGAGGTTGACGTGGCCGATGTATTCGGTCTGGGTCTTGTCGGCCGAGTCGGGGGAGAGGAGGCGGTGCACGGCGTAGCTGACGCGGTGTGGGCTTTCAGCGGTCGGGTAGGGCGGGTCGGCTTTCCATCCCTTTTCGGTCTCTTCGAGGGACTTTGACGTGCCGTGGATGCTGAGGGGGGGATTATGGTGTTAGCAGTCGGGACGACGAAGGTTAAAACGGCACGGGGAACGCGGCTGGTCGGACTAACTTCCAAAACGAAGATTGCTCATTGCTGCGCAGCTCGTGATACCATGCGAGATCTTGGCTGCCCTTCTCCGCCGTCGTGACGAGGGTGAGCTTCAACCGGGGTGTGAAAATGACTGGATCCATTTCGTTTCTCTGCAGGTGCCGAGCGATTCCGAAGCTGTTTGCGTGCCGTGAGATGAAGATTGAAATGGCTGCAGCTTGATTGAGCCTTGAACAATATCCAGCCCAAAGGGGGGATTGTTGGTGATTATATAGGTAGTGGTGCAGCTTTTTGTAAGCAGCTTCTCTGTTGGTCCGGGGGATTAATGCCTCCGACAAGGCGTGCTGAGCAGGGCACATCAGGGCGCGCCTTCGTATCAAGAGCGAGCGGGGAAATTGAGCTGTGATGCACGTGCTGTCGAGGTGTGGATATGTGAGCCCTTGTCAGCTCCACGGCTACAGTTGGCTTCGACATGTTCCAGTCATCGATGAAATCTTGTGACTACCTGTACGTGTGATTTTAACCAAAACGACATGGGAATAGTGGTGCAACGACACCAAAGTCTTCCAATCTCTTTCTTGGGTTGGCTGAAATCCATGAACATAACAACATCCAACCTTTTAGCGACGTAGAGTCTTGGAACAAATTGTTTCCGGGTCCCATGTACTGTCCGAAATCTCCCACACCAGCGCCATTGAGGCAGTCTCACGCCTTATGCAAATGAGTCCAGCTACCACGCCCACAACCACGAGCGATCTTCTTTCCCTCCTTGAGATTTCTCGAGACTCCCAAATCGAGATCTCGTCGATCATGGCAAGAAGAACAATACAAGTTCGACGAGTGATCGAGTTTATATTTTCGACGCCGAACACCCTCTTAGACATGGAGGGGCTACTTCTCGCCCTACATGGCATGCCCAGATTGAAGTGCCCCAAGATACATTGCTACTTCTTCGAAGTTGGATTCGGGCAATGCGCTCGAAGAGATGAGCATGTGAATGACCATGACAGACCTTATAAGTGCCCCAACATTGCCTGCTATGCTCAAACAACTGGGTTTTCGACGCAATCATCTCTCAACGAGCACCTCAACCGATTTCACAATGATCAAGAAGTTCTTCAGCCTCTATTCCCCATCAGTCGAGCAAATCGGCCTGGTACAATTGTATCTGCCGCTTCCTCGGGCAACTTTGAAATTTTGGAGACTCACTTGGAAGAAACTTCAGCTTCGAGGCCTTCCGAAAAGCAGAAGAGGCATGCTCTATTCGCGTCAGTGCGAGAGGGTCATCTCTCCATTTCCAAGAGGCTCATTGAGGCCGGGTGCTCCATCATTCAACCTTCTCATATCAAAAGGCCAATCGGTGATGAATCTTCGGCTTTAGTCGAGGCGATAAAGCAATGCGACTTGGACATGATTTTGCGGTTATGCTCTGTGGCAGGATTCAGCTTCGAAGAAATTGAAATCGTACCTGAAGAGCCGTTGAACGTGAACACCGAGACTCGGATTGGCTACGACCAATGTATTGCTCATGCGATTCGTTGTGGAAGTAGTGAAATCTTGGACTACCTACTTCTGGGGAAGACAATCGTCGAAGTCCAGCGGCTGATCCCTGATGTTCTACAAGCACTTGGAGACACAATGCGGCGAGCAATACGCCCCCGGTCCAGGTTGGGGGACGCTCCGCTCAAGGAGCGATGGTCGCGTTTTTCCGACGAGCGTATCCGCTGCTCCTGTAGTCAAAATCCGGCAAAGAGCAGGGCTCCGAAACTGGCAGACTCGATGAGCAGATTGACACGCAGCGGACCGACAGAGCCGGGAGGACCGCTTTGCATCACCTTGTTCGTTACGACCAGTATTTGCAGTCGGTGCTCGGTAATCCTACTTGGGGTACTCTGGTCGAACGTTGGGCGGCAGCTAATGATGGCGCATCTGCCAACGTCTTGGATGGAGATGGAAACTCACCGCTGATGCTTCTGTGTGCTAACTACAAGGTCGGGGACGACTTGATTGATATCTTAATAAGTCATACCAAAGACTTAAACCAACGAAATCTCAAAGGAGAGAGCGCGTTGGAGATTGCCGCCCGGCAAGGCAGTCCAGGGGTGATAAAATGCACCAAGCTCCTAGCAACTGGCCGCATCGAGACCAGGAAAAGAAACGGCATATCTGGCCAAACGGTATTTTCGGCCGCAGCAACGAGCATATCGGCATCGGACGTTACTTTAAAGCTACTATACAAGGCCGATCTGGGGATAGCATTAATCAACGATGCAGCAACACAGGGATTCACACCACTGCATCACGTATGGCGGCTATACGACTCTAATACGAACTTGATAGGGAGCATGAGCACAGCTGGAAAGCTCAAATTCCTTCTTACGTTTCCAGAGGTTGACGAGCTGATCGAGCAATACCTGTCCGTCCCCAAAGAGCACTGGAGCAAAGAAGAGGAATCCCGAAGCCTTCTGGAATATGCGGTAAGTCGTGGTTACGTAGCCGCTGTATCGGCTTTATCGACGCGTGGAGTTTTCGCTCAGGTCATTGTGTGAGGTATTTCATGATCGGCACGGAGTCAGTGGATGGCTTACCGACCATATATTTGAGATGTATGAGATACATAGAAAGGAGGGCTCTCTGCTATTACCAGCTCGGGTGACCAATTGCTACCTGTCGATAGCCTGGCCACATGCAGGTTTCGTGCCTCAAACATGTCGAGAACTTGTGAAGTTGTGTTACGGGAGGTCTGAAGGTGTTTCCGGTGGGAGTGGGCGTTGGAAAGAAGTATCACCCGCCAAATTCACTAGTGATCACGCTTCTCGAACAAATAACGTCAGGCATGAACCTAACGCACACAGCCCTTTCGTGCGGCAGCCATCCCTGGGTCTGTGTCCGCCAGCTATGCCGTTGAGTACCAGGTAGTTTGGCTTGCCAAGCATATCACACAGTGCTGGACTCACTCCCGAGACCCGGAACGGCTCCGAGGTTGCCGCTCGCCCGAGTGAGATCAGAGGTCGGATCGATACGGGTTTCGAGCTGAGTGATGGGTAGAGAGAGAGTTATTAGCTTTTGTCTTTCTTATGGCTGGTGCTGCTTTCTGCTGGATGAAAGAAATGATGAAGGACAAATATGATTGCTGTCAAGCCTCAAGTAGCAAGCCAAAACAACAAATGCCCTCCATCTTCGTGTCTCAGCGAGAGTATGAATAAATCTTAATGGAAGCCGTCCGCTACAGGCCTGCTTCTTGATGCCCTTCCTTGGCGGTCTTGACGGGGAACATGAAGGAACCCAGCCTATAAATTTCAACAGATGACGGTTCGAGCCTTGTCACGGAGTATTTATGTGGTTGTTGAAATTGACTCTCCAAGTTCAGCAGACAGCCAGGAAGTTAATTACATTGGCCAAACCACTTTTAATGTCAAGTACCGTAAGAATTGCCATGCACAACAAATAGAAGTGTTGCTGACGAGAGACAACGTGTGCTGCATGTAAGGTAATACGAGATACCGCAAATGTAACCCGTGCATGCAGTCAGCTTGATACCTTGCGTGCATTTGTCCCAATAACTGTCTACCAGGTATCTTCGATGTAAAGACATCGGGAACTTGGCAAGCACGAGTTTGCTATTGCATCCACTAGACTACCTAGAGTACCGGGTACCCCGCTCTGATTACCAGGTACCGAGCGATGCGACACATAAGCAGACAGGCAGATGATGAGCCTTTGAATGTCAACTTGAATCCCTAATGTTGCTCTACCTACTTTTTCTCTTCTTCTCTTGACTACTGTCAGTTCCCTCTCCGGCCTTTTCAACACCGGAAAAGCCACCCAAAATGTCCAACAACACAAGCGACCACCTCCCAGCCGCCCCCTCCGATCTGACCCCGGACTGGCTCGGCGCCAAGCTGGGACACAAGATTCAGTCCCTCGAAAACACACGCAACATCTGGGGTACAGGCAGCAAGCTCTTCTACACCATCACCTACGCCGACGCCACAGCCGAGACCAACCGACCTGAGCATGTCTGCATCAAAGGTGTTTTTGACCCAGCTATGATCGCCGCGCAGCCGTGGACAGTCAGCTTAGCGCAGCGCGAAGCCGACTTCTTCTCCAAGATCGCGCCAGCCCTATCCGGCACCGTGCTCTTCCCACGAGGCTGGTGGGCCGGCACGAGCGCGACACAAGGCATTGTCATCATGGACGACCTTACCACCTCGGGGTGCACCTTCGCGCCCGAGGTCACATCTTACCCTGTCGCCCTAGTCCTGAACGGCGTCGAGCAGCTGGCTAGCCTGCACGCGCGCTATTGGGGGCAGAGCGAGGCCGACCACCCGTGGATCTGGAACAACTACGACCCGGCCATCAAGTTCATGTGCGGTTCCTGGGACGACGTCGTGCGCCAGCCCGGCCGGCATCAACTGCTAGCCTACCTGATGGACGGGGCGCGGTGCAACGAGGCGCTAGACCGGTACTTTGCCGAGCGCAACCCGCGCTTCCGCACGCTGCTACACGGTGACACGCACATGGGGAATGTGTATTTTGCGCCGGACAGACGGGTGGGCTTCCTGGACTGGTCGGCGGTGCACTTTGGGTCGTGTTTTCACGATGTGGTGTACCATATGACGGCGATGCTGAGCGTGACGGACCGGCGGGCGCACGAGATGGAGATTCTGGATCGGTATCTGGAGACGCTTCAGCGGCTTGGCGGGCCGAGGTTTGATCGGGGGGATCCGGAGGTTATGGTCGAGTACCGCCGATCATTTATGACGAATGTCATTTGGTTGGTTTGTCCTGATGGGCTGCAGAGTAAGGAGCGGGTTGCTGCTCTGTGTGTGCGGGCTGTGGCTGCGTTTGATGATCATGGGGTTGTTGATGTTATTCTGGGTCAGGAGAAGCCGGGTGCGTGATGACAAGCGCTGTTGTGCACTGGTTAATGGGAGAAAATGCATGGGGTCTCTTGTATGAGCACGAAGTACATGTAACTGGATTCAGTTAGTGGGCTTAGGGTTTAGTTACTTGAGTCACTAGCCAAAGTTGCGCGTGAATAAGCTAGCAGATAATGTTAGAACATTCACAGCAATTCTCTTACAGTGTTTTAATCCATCTTTGACAATAGGATGAATGTAACTTTATGGGATATCCCCGTTTGTTAGCTATCAGAAACCAATCAGAAACTACGTTGGCTTGGCCAATAAGAAACCAAGTGTGGCATGACACGGGGGCCCGAGTCCGAAAAGGGGTCCGCCAAGGCAACCATGGGGCGCATTTGTTTGTTGGCAACCCGGAAGTAAGGCAAAGTTAAGCCTCGACCGAACCTCGTTTTTCATCTCGCATCAAGTTTACCGCCTTCCACGCAGCCCTGCGTACCTACCAAGTAAAGATAGCCCAGGCTCGACAACTCGGGCAAGATTCAGAGTAAATTAACGAAACATCGGTTGGTAATCAAAATACCTTAGCAACCTGGAAGGCACAGCCAACCACAACCTCCGACCCAACTGAACTCAGCCCAACCCGGTCTCGCGCTCTCCCCAAAACAGGATGCCCCAAGACAGCCCACTCTGCAGCAAATGCCAGTCCCTTGGGCTTGCCGCCTGGCTACAGCAGCCAAACTATGACAAGACGTACATGGACCAGGAATACTGGCACATAGACTGGCTGGGCGACAGCACCACACCCCCATCTCACTTGGACGCCGCCTGCGCGCTCTGCCCCATCGTCCGCGACGGCGCTAAGTGGGCCAGCCCCGGCGCCTCCATCTACCTCACAGCCTTCCCTCCCGGCGCACTCTACCAGACCGCCGAAGACGACAGTATCGCTTTTGGCATCTCTTGGGACGGCCGCGTCTGCTCCACCCTCCTGGAGCTCGAGGAACCCGACACCTCCAAATCCTGCGCTCCCCCCGTCGCAGGCCGCCTGATCGACTCCAACCGGGTCAATTTCCCTCTAATCTGCCAGTGGCTACAAGAATGCTTCCAAACCCACGGCCCGGCCTGCTCAACGACCTGGCGCGGCGCCGTCGACAACCTCAAAGTCATCGACTGTGCCACACGCAACATCATCGTCGCCCCGCCCAACAGCAACTATGTCGCCCTCAGCTATCTCTGGGGTCCGCAATCCGCCGCCCAGCGCGCAGAAAAGATCAACCACGACCGCCTCACGGGACCACTCATCCCGCGGGTAGTCGAAGACGCGCTTGTCGCCACGACCGCTCTCGGGATCCCCTACCTCTGGGTCGACAAGTACTGCATCAACCAGACCGCCAGCGCCGAGAAAGACCGCCTGATTCGGCAGATGGACAAGATCTATGACGGCGCAGCGGTAACCCTCATCGCGGCCCACGGGGTCGACGCGGAAGCCGGTCTACCGGGCGTCTCCGTTCCCCGCGTCAGACAATCCACACTCACCATCGGCAACCGCGTCTTCCTCCCCGTGACCGACCCGCTGGCCGAAGTCAAGCGCTCGAAGTGGGCCACGCGCGCCTGGACATACCAAGAAGGCCTCCTCTCGCGCCGCCGGCTGATCTTCACCCCGTCAGTGGTCTACTTCCAATGCCACGCGTCCTACAGCGCCGAGAATATCGCCACGCCCACGCCCTGCCTCCCCCTCCGCGACGAGTCGTATTTCTACGCCGACGTGTTCCCGACCATCCGCCTCGGCTCGACTCTCCGCGACGTTCACGAGCGGATCACCGACTACACGGTGCGCGAGCTCTCCTTTGATGCGGATGCGCTGAATGCGATACGAGGCATATTCAAGCGGTATGAGGCCGCGGGGGTGTTTCACCTCTGGGGCCTGCCGTTTCGTACTGCGTCGGGCGTGGGTGTGGAAGTCACGGTGGGGGAGAGGGAAGTTGTGCGTGATGTTGCTGGCGCGTTGTGCTGGTTTACGCACTCGCCGGGGAGGGAAAAGAGGAGGGAGGGGTTTCCTAGCTGGAGCTGGACCGGGTGGAAGGATCTGGGTCAGGTAGTTGTGTGGTGGGCGCCACGGTATAGGTTCTCGCTCACACCCGTGGACGAGAGGCTAGATTTGGAAGTTTGGGTTTTGGAAGAGAGAGATGGAGATGGGGAGGGCAGAGTTGGGTTGCGGGAGTATGTCCAACGCGTGCAGGCCGGGGCGGACTTTACAGACTTTAAGCAGGAGATGGTCATACAGGGCCGGTGCGCGCCGTGTCGGGTCGTGAACAAGTTTCTAGTGGAGGGGGATCTCCCGCCCCAGTTTGCGCCCGAACGGGTGTCGTCGTTCAAGGTGCCTGTTGTGGGCGTGCCGGAGGATCAGTACGCGTCGTTGGTGGATGTGTACGGCGACTCGCTGGTGCTTGTCTACTGCGGGTGCCGGATCGCGGGGCGGAACAAGAGCTCGTACGAGATTACGTTTTGCATACTGGGAAGACGGGGTTTGGATATGAAGGAACATGAGCGCGTGGGAGCGGTCTCGGTTGCGGTGGGGAAGAAGGACGAGGCAGTCGGCAGGAAGGGGTATCTCGGCGCCGAAGAGCTGCGAGCGGCAGTGAGGTATATCGAGGAGCGGTGGGAGACGAGGGACTTTACGCTTTGGTAAATGGTGCTTCCTGTGACTATTAAGATACAATCGGGGATCGTCTAGGGATCATGTGGGGCAGCTTTTTTCAGTTGGCTGAGATGGGCCACATGCGGGGTATTAGCTGGCTGGCCGCTGCCACCACATGCGCATGTGTGTCAAAGCCCCTACCGGGGTGCGCTGACGCCCTTAGGTATGCGGCAGGTCACATCAGTGCCTCGCCGTCTATTCCTGCTGGTGCTCTTACAGCAAGGCAGCGGCATGATGGGCCGTTGGAGATTGTGGCTCGGCAGAGCGATGGAGAGACGGGCTGGCCAACAGGAAGGTTGTTATCGAGTGAAACGCACAGATTTATAGGACGTCACCCCCTCTAAAATTCACGACGTCCAGTCAAGCCTGCAGGTGTGAATGAGTCAATGATCCTGTATAATATTGGTTCAAGGCATGTTCGATCTTGGTCTCTGCAGCGTCCCACTCCTGCTCACGAGCTCGAGCAAGGGAAGATTCGGCTCCGGTCCCTGGGAAAGCCCGGTCGCTCATAGTCTAAACTTGACGGCAACTGATCGATGGCAGAGCAGATGTTCTCGAAATGCTTGGGCATCCAATGTCACCTACCGTACCTTTGGGCCTTTGGACTGAACTTTACCATCCAAGGAACCGGAATATGCCCGCACCGGGCCGAACATTCCTGCACGCTCATGGGCCATCCATTCAGCTGATAACCAGCCCGGCCACGGGTAGTAAGCAGGTAGCGGCTGCGCGACCCGCGGAGCGGATAATTCCGCGACTCCGCGAACGCGCAACAAAACATTTCTTGCACCCATCCATGCCTCCTATCTCCCAGCTTTCTCTCCCGCTTCGGTGCAGCGATCCCTGGTACAACATTGCAGTCACCCCTCATAACCAAGCAAGGTAACTCTACTCCTTAATTATTTGATTCGATACTGTCAGTGCTTGTATCAGTCTAACATGGACAGTGATGGAAATTTGCGAGCAGGGCGAGATCTTTGTCAAAAAGGATGACGACCTCATATTTGACCACACTAAAATCATCCTGCGAGATGCCGACGACGAATACTTCTACGCGAAGACCGATCAGCGGATGACCCGAGTCTCTATCTTTGACGTCAACGGGCTAGACACCACCAGAATTCCCGCGCACCAAATCTGGCCTTTGGCTAATCCCAAGTTCACTCGAGCTCCGGACCCTCTACCTCCCACCTCCTACCTTAAGCGACCCAGACTTCTGTACTATGAGCTCGGCGATCTTGATTGTGGCAACCAAATCTTAACTGAGGTGGAGGCGTGCGAAGTCTTGAAAAGATACCCTCATCCCAACATCGCACTGTACCTGGGGTTGTATCGTTAAGGAGGGGAGGATAAGAGGACTCGCCTTTGCCAGGTACTCTGTCACCCTCTCGCAGATGTTAAAAGACGGGACACCTTTTGATAGGGGACATTGCTTGTATGGGATTGAAGCTGGTGTTCGTCACATGCATAAGTTGGGACTTGTGCACAACGATCTCAACCCATCGAACATCATGATGGATGGAGATAATTCTGTCATTATCGACTTTGACTCATGCAAGCGAGAAGGGGACGAACTGGGTTCGAAGGGAGGAACCGATGGGTGGACACTGGACGGCCAAGACCAGGCATTGCGGGAGAACGACCTGTACAGCCTCTCGAAGATACGAGCTGCTTTGATGAAAGCATAAATGAAAAATGTTAAATTCAGTTGGGCCTAACTAATTGCACCAAGGGCAGACCCATCCCTTCCCCTTCTCCCGTTAAGCCCTTCGCTCTACCTGCTTTGCCTGCCCAGCAGCATGCTTTCTCCATGCGCCTATCCAGCGGCGGCGCCGTGATGCGGCCATCAAGGAGACTTGTGAAACCCACTCTCGGTGAGACAAAGCTGTCTGTGGACGCGCAGGAGCAGAAGGCCTTGTTCCGAACATGCAGGAACAAGCATTCCTCTCACTCAGTACTAACCGGCTCTTCATGGGGCAACTTAGCCATGGTGTATGCAAGTTCATCCGCTAGTTCACGCAACATTCACGCAGGGAGGGCCAGTTTGTAAGTGCCAAAGGAGATGGGATCTGCTCAGCCGACCAGCTACTCCGCAGGCAGCCCATTATCACCAATCAAGGAGAGGTACCCTGGAGAGCACGTCTTTTTCCAGCCTTTGGCTGGCCTGCAGTCTTTTTTTTTTCGTCTTTTTGGGTGCAGGCTCCCTGCACCAGTTCAGTAGTAGGAAAGTCCGCATTCCAAACCCTGCTAGGGTTTGAGGAACTGAGATAACCTCTTGCTCTAGGAAGAGTCTGTGCTTGCAGAGATAATACTCTACGGGGCACGTATTTCCTTACATTCATAGCGTACATACGTACGCGACGTTCTACCAAACACGGCCATCCGAAATAATATAAATGACTGCAAAGTCGCAGTCGCGATTCGCCGTCCGCGCCGGCCCCCTTGCCGTGCTATCGGGTTATTGGTGACTGCTCGCCGCCGCGCCGGGGCCCCCGGCTGATCGGTGCGCCGACCGCTATTTCCTGGGAGGAATGTTGAAATTTGTTCTGCCTGCGAGAAGCTTGCTCTGCCAAAGAAACGAAGACCACCGGCCTGGCGAGCAAATTGCAATTAGGGCGACTCGTTCGGCAAACAAGGCCCTCGTCACAGCCGCGCAGAGTGCGGGTAAGCCCGTCGTCGAGCCTCGCGGCGACGGCCTGACGAGTGGACAACGAGTGGACACTTCCGCGGCGTGCAACGCCCACACCAGAGGGCAGCAGCACAGGGCCGCTACCAGAATCCCATCGCAACTGAATGTTGTCGGCACGGGCCGTTGATGGCATCGGCAACCACCAACACAACTTAATCTCTTTTACATCCTCCTCGCTTTCTCATCGCATGCCCATTTGCCATTTAGCCCACAACGTCGTGCGCAATGGCTGGGATACTGTTGCACAATCGGCGACGCACATTTGTATCAGCCGCTGACGACGAAGCCGACTTCCTTCTCGCCATCCAGCACCAACGCACCGCCGAGGGTTTCAGGCAGCAGATTAGCCGCATGACGGAGTCGATCACCGCCGTAGTCAGACACCATCTACACTTGCGCCAAGACGACGGCTGCGTCGTCCTCCCGCCAGACTTGTGGATCCAAGGTGGTTTCAATCTTTGTGTCCTCATCGACGTTCAGTCCCGCAGCTCTTCCGAGTCCCGCCGCGTCGTCTTCCGCTGCCCGATGCCCCACAAGCTCGCCGAGCAGCAGCACCCCGGCACCATTGATGAGAAGGTTTCTTGTGAGGCGGCGGCTTACGCCTGGATGCAAGATTACTGTGCCGATATCCGAATCCCGCACCTCTATGCCTTTGGTTTCGCAGATGGCAGCCAAGTTTGTGTTTCCGCATTCCCTGTTGGTCCTTCACCGTAGCTGATGACCTTCTCGCGACGCAGTTTGCCCACACCAGTCGAAGGCCATGGTACATTCGCCTCCTGCATTCTCTTCGGAGACGCATGTATCGTATCCTCGGTTATCCCATATTGTCGAGCTACACCCGGGACATATATACGCCGGCCGTGGCCACGGCCTACATGCTCCTGGAGCACATTGGGCCCGAGACCGGCCAGATGCTCTCGGCGACTTGGGCGCAACATCGCCACGATCCTCGTCGCCGAATGCGGCTGTTTCATGGCATGGCACGCATCATGCTCTCGCTGGCTCGTCTCCCGCAACCCTACATCGGCTCTTTCAGGTTCAACTCGAGTGATGGGACAATTACGCTTACGAACCGACCGTTGATAGCCACCACCATGATCTTTGAAAATAGCGGGACGCCACGAACTATCCAGCCTCACCAACTCTATCAGAGCACCGACGCCTTCGCCTCGGACATGCTTACCCTGCACGATAACTACCTCCTCCATTACCGCCATGCCGTCCGGGATGACGAGGATGCCCGGGAGCGCATGACTATCCGGACGCTTCTCCGGGCAGTCATGCACCACTTTGTCCTTCCGGATCGCCGCAACGGCCCATTCCTCCTACAACCCACTGATCTCCACCAGAGTAACATTTTTGTGGACGAGGATTGGAACGTCACCTGTCTGATCGATCTCGAGTGGATTTGCTCGCTCCCAGTGGAACTGCTAGCCGTGCCTTACTGGTTGACGGATTGCAGCATCGACACTATCGTCGACGAGTATGGGCCGTTCGACGAAGCGCGGCAGGCATTTTTGGCCGCAATGGACGAAGAGATCAAGACCATTCCGCCAGCGCATAACATTCCAATTACACGTACGATGCAGGACTCGTGGGTTTCCAAGACGGTGTGGTTTTGGGCTTGCATTAGGGGACTTAACGGCTGGCTCTTTCTCTTTGAGGACCATATTGCCCCCAAGTTCTCCGCCAACAAACACTTGATTTCCGATTTAAAGCAGGCTTCGGCCTTCTGGATGCAAGATGTCGACACTCTTGTGAAAGCCAAAGTTGAAGATGAGGAGCAGTATCAGGCAGAACTCCGCTCCCTCTTTTCCAAGCAAGGGCACTGTGAAGATTCCGTTTGAGAATAAACCGCTGCTAGCAGCCCCGTCGTAAAGAGCTCGAATAGTGACGTCTTGTGTGGTAGTAATCCAGTTAGCGATACGGATAATAAATTACTAGGGGTTGGATTCTTGACCTCTTATTTCCTCTCCTCGCCGTCCTGATCCGTGCTTCCCTTGTCGTCCCCTTTCTCCTTCTTGCGCCGCTTCTTTGCAGCCTCGCCAGATGCGATCACGATACGGAGATCGCCTGCCTTGCCTGACACGGTAAACTGGGCATCTTGAATATCAGATCCAGATGCATCTCTCGCCGGGTCTCGACCGCCGAATCCGCCGGGATTGACTTTGTCACCACTGTCCGACATAGTGTAATAAGGTGAGGTGCAAATAGGGCGTTGACCAGATGCAGGCAAAGAATAACGGACTGGCTTGGATAGAGCAGGCAGAAGGTCGTGTAGGCTGTGCTGTAGGAGACGAAAAGGACAGACTCGCATGCAATGGTTGGGATGAGAGGCTATGCTATCCATATACTACACTCTTTCATGCACCAGGGAGCTTGCGGTGCGCGCACCGTTTCCGAGCCCCATCAAGGCGAGGATAAGGCGGCCGATGCACTTGCCGACACATCTAACCAATCAAACAGAAGACTACGACACTCACTTCACATCTCCCCGTGACTCTTCCGGTTGTTCCCCGCCGCAAAGCCCCCGACGCGACCCTCCCTCATGCCCTCCGAATTTTGGTCTGCATCGCGTCCACATCTCAGATGCAGTTGGCGAAACGGCTCGGCCGTAGCTCCCTGACTTAGCGGCTCTACTATTCTTGGAGAGATCGGGAAGGACTCGAGTGTTGGTTGTCAGCGGAGTCATGGAATCTCGCCTGATCAAGCACCTCCTCCCTTATGGGTTCCATCCTCGCTCACTAGATTGGCCTAGGACGAAGTTGCCGCTTAGGTTAGGTGTTCAATTACGGCCAAGAAAGAGGCTGAAGGTTGTAATGTTGCCCAATTTTTGTATTGCCTTAAGACGCTTTCTATATAGTGCGCCTGGGAGTGTTCCATTACACTGGGACGAATGTTGGTAGAAATAGGGCGGCGACACGCCCCTTGATACCTGTCGCCTGTTGTCTACTGTCTGAGAATTTACAAGCTGATCGCATGCTTGCGGCCACCTGTGATGTATCCAGTCCGGCTCGCTTCGCCGTTAGCTTGTGCTGGATGTAGCAAGAGTAAGGCCAGGCAGCCTAGGCCGTTTCGCCGTGTGTTTCTCAGCGTGTTCTCGGCAAGGCCACACCCCAAAGTCAACGTTTGACAACCTACAGATGCAAGTTGATTGGATATCACGGATTCCTCGCAGCGCGAACATGGAACCGCAAAAAGGTTCAGCGAATACGAGGCCAAGACGACGACGGGCTCGGTGAACCACCCCGCACGCAGAGAGAGGGTGGGTGCTCCTGACACTGCCGACGGTCACTGCTCCATTGTTGTCCAGCCTTGGTCGCCCTGTGAGCCGACTGGCGCCAGAACCCGCCCGGTATAGCCTGCGAGGCGAAACTTTGTAACTCACTTGGCTCTTTCGTCTCACCGCTTGTAGTGCGGTGCGTTGAGCCTCACCTGAAGGCACATGTCGGATGAGCATGCCCGTCCACATGGCAAGCGCTGGACGGCGCTCAAATAGTGGTGTTGGGACAATATCCGCCTATTGCGGGTGGCTGAACCCAATGAATAGTGTACCTAGTTTCCACCTATGGCTACCGAATTAATGGCAAGTCGCTGGGGTTCAAGAGTGTCTCAGCCCGACATCCTGGAGCCGCCACAGAACACCCACTCAAAGCTGGGCGCATCACGAACTGCTGCGTGGCAGTTTGTGTGACAAGTCTGCGGGGTCAACACTTCGTTGGCGATGGCTCATCCCGGTGAAGGTCGCACAGAGTCGCCACAGAACCCTTTCACACCACTCGACTTCAACGCACATGCATCCAGGCAGCAATGGATGACTCGTAACCACCCCAGCCTCGTTCACTCACGCTACGGATGCTCTTTTGCAGTCGAGCTACCGCAGAGCCGCTGGACCGTGTAGTATAAAAATCATCTGCCATGGAACTGGAGGACAAGAAAGCTGCAGCTCCTCTCCAGTTTCTGCATCCCCTCTCCGATACACGCCTGCAGTTTCGCCTGAATCGGCATCTCGAAACAACTTTCAATCCTGATCTCGTCAAGGACGCTACCAGTATGTCTTCCTATCGGCAGTCACAAGGATCTAGCTGACACCAACTCTAGTGGCTTCCTCAATCACTTACCCGCCTGTTGATGGGAATAAGTGCAGCAACTGCGGAAAGAACTTCACCGGCGCAAGCGAGACTTGCGAGTGCTACAATAACTAGCATGGGGTGGATTGTTTGAACTCTGTTTGTGGAGGGGAATCAGTCACTCATTTATCTTGGCAATTGAAAATCTCCCACTGTAGCAGCTGAAGCAACACGAGATTTTGGCTGTGGAGGGTAGCACCTTGTCACTCATTTTATCTTGCAATCAGAATCTGTCCAGTCTCCTGGCCGTATCAACCGCTCCGCACTCGAATTTTTGTGTTGCAGGCAAAGGTTCCCGAATACCGCAAACTCTCAAAAGTAACAACCACAGTCTAACCTGTGTAAGTTAGAGCGGTAGGGGTGTTGGGTGAGGACTTTTCGAAGGCAGGGGACGCAGATCACGATCACGCTTGCTTTGGTGGGAGCAGGGGAGTTCACCCCTGTGTATCTAACCTGCATGGGTTAGGCTGTGGTTGTTACTTTTGAGAATTTGCGGTACGTGTCTTGTGCAATACTGCCCGTCCGTTGCTGCCTGCATTCTACTGTGTACACGTGTAGATGCATGAATTCTTTGCCTGAGGCAGTCTTACAACTGGTCTGTGCGTTTTCGTGTCGCTTGAAGAGGCCCAGTGTCCGCCCGCTTTGCTTATGTCCCTCCTTTTGAGACAACCATCTTTCACCTACCAGATGGCTTCAGTTGAGCAACGAGATCTCGTCCCGGATGAGAAGATCCTCTCCGCCATTTTCCCGGGTGCTACTGATATCAAGCTGACCAGCTGCTGCAACATTATCTCGAACACATTCGACACCTGCACATTTAGCATTCATCTCGAGATCGCGCCTCTTTCCGGCTATCCAAAGGATCTCCTTGTCCGACTAGAGACATCGGGAAGTCGCTTGGCCACTGTAGCAGCCCTTCAGCGATTAGGACACGCTCAACTACCCAACCTCATCCCCTCAGTACTAGATGTCGGCACTACGACAACCGCGGATGGGACACCGGTCGAGTACTCTGTGACGGCGTATTGCACAGGAACAATTACGCTCGAGGACGTATGGGACACACTTGGTCAACCCCATCAGCTGGAATCAGTGGATTCGGTTGTTCATGCAATGGAGAAGCTTCAGAAATTGGACCGTAACAGCGAAGATGTTAGCCGAAGCCTAACGGGAACCCCTTACGTCTTGAACAATGGTGCTTCCGACTGTATGCAGTCCGTCAGGACCTCGATTGGTGGCCCGAAGCTTGGATATTTTCCAGATGTCAAGCAGTTCTTGGGCGGAATCCTCCGAGCGAGCAACCTGAAATCACCCAATTGCACGCTTTCGGAGATCGATGACGGCATTGTGCTC
Organism: Cercophora scortea; assembly: GCA_033439705.1. Lineage (NCBI taxonomy): Eukaryota > Fungi > Ascomycota > Sordariomycetes > Sordariales > Lasiosphaeriaceae > Cercophora > Cercophora scortea. Next base: position 5,722,750 of record JAUEPO010000004.1, on the reverse strand, counting down.
GTGTCGGCATTTGAGGATATAGGCCGAGTTGAATTTACTCGCTCAGACCTTGATAACCTCCAGCATCATGTCGTCTTTTGCCACAACGACCTCGAACCCCGCAACATCCTCGTCAGGGAAATATCGTCGGCCGAGGGCAAAAGCCCACAATACGAGCTAGCCGCTATCATTGACTGGGAAATGGCGGGCTTCTTCCCGTTTGCCTACGAATATGGCCTCAAGGATACTGTCCTCGGTTCCTCGAACCTGTCCTTCAGCTGGTATTCCCTGTTCAAAGAGCGGACATCCCATCTGTTGCCCCGAGCCGAGTACCACACAAAGCTGATAAAGGCGCTCAAGATCGTTGATGAGTCGAAGAAGAGAAGTATGACGCGAAACGTCGGCATCCGATTTCAGGCGAAGTGGGTGGGGAGGGAAGACGTTGAGAAGTCTTTGGACCTTCGTCGAGGCTGGGTTCGCAAGGCCGGTGCCAAACCTCCCGGGAGGTTCACCAAGGCGGACCAGGCAAATCTTGAGCTGGAGGTCCTGAAGGAACTGGGCTATTTGTAGATGAGATGATACTTGAGCAGGAGCGACTGGGAGCTTTCCGGCCACCTGTGCTGCTAAATTTCCGTTGAGGAGCTGAAAGAATTGAATGGGTCCTTATGGTACTTGTCGAGCTTCTGCTTTTTATTCTGGGGTTGGGTGTACCAGCTCCTGCCCCCGACAACTGGTCCACATAAGTAGACCAGTTCCTTGCACTTCAGTTTATTATGCAGCTACCTGAAGAATATTCCTAACGAATTAGACCATTGGGAGCAGGATGGCGAAAGCGGGCGCTACTTCCACGAACACTCAGATGGGAGGATCACTTGGACTGATGAGTGAAAGTTACCGGGAGCAATAGTCGGGATACTTTAGTCACACTCAGGTAGGGAAGTAGCCGTGCCGTAATTAGCGCAAGGGTTGTCTGTGTAGACTATGGGGAGGGGATATCTTTGCAGCTAATTAATGCCTCGATTAGCTCATTACAAGCGGTGGTGGTGGTTCAGGAGCAGTTATAGGATTCCTGTTGGAAGCTAAGCACCAAAGTGGCCCTGAAATTTGTTCTTGCAACGTCTTGTCATTCGGTTGTCAAGTCTGGGTTGCTGGGTCAACCCAGCGGGGACAAGAGACTACCCCCAAAAAGAGGGGTTTCTCATGGCCCGGGGAGTGTCCCCTGACTAACACGTGAGCCAAACCTGCTAAAATTCCCTGGTGTTCGTGTTCATGAGGCTGTGTTCAGCTGCAGACCATTACACCAATCAACCACCAGTTGCATAAAACGCCAGGGGACACAGGCACCAGCGCCAAAATGGAGCTTTGAGATGAAGGAAGACGCGGCCTAACCGTATATACGTTGCCACCACTCGGTCAGTTGGAATCTAGCGAATGGTGCTAAGTTTATAGTGTAGAGGATGCCGTGATATCCAGCTAGGTTTAACTGCTAAAAGAGACACTTTATTGTAATAGTCTCGACACGCTGCCAATTCTACCTGTACTGTACCTACCTAACCCTGATCAAGACTAACTGAATTTTGAATAGTAAAAAGAAATAAACTATTGAAGATGCACTGCCACCTCATGTCCGCTTCGATTTGACAAGAGACAACTCACTGTAGAGATTCCTAGCGTGTCACAGTTACAGTAGCATGCATGTGTGTGCTCAACCAGCCTCGGTCCATGGTGAAGGAAACATTCAAAACAACGACAATGAACTAATTATTCAGGATACATCGTCATCCCGTCCGATGCTGGACACTGGCATTATACGCCACAATTGAGAAAAGAAATCTGAAATATTACAAAGAAAAGTCCTGGCGACTGTCCGGCAAGCCCGGAGACTAATAACTACCTACTCACTCATCACTACACAAAACAAAAATCCCGAACATGGTATCTACAACAATCTGACCAGACCAAACACACCGCAGCCACTACGGCATCAAGAAATAAAAGCTTTCGGCAAACATAGTGATCAAAGCCCCAAACCGAACCAAAGCGCTCAAAGAATCCGTCCTGCCAGTACCGCACATAATATCCCCGTTGATATTCTCAATCATGCCCAAATTCAAGGGACTTTGTTTTTTTTCCGCCCCGCAAATTCGCACCCGCCCAGACTGCCTCGAGAGCAACCCGCGACAGCAAACCCCCACCATAAACACCCAGCCCCCAGGTCGTAACTCAAAACAAATCTTCATCCATTCCGCCATCCCACTTCTTCGTCGCCAGCTTCCTGACCTTCTTGGGGCTCCCCGAGCCAGAGCCTCCGGCTCCGCTGCCCCCGGATCCCCGTCCCGAGCTTGCAGGAGGCGGGGCGAAATCCATGTCGTCATTGACCCTCAGATTCTCCAGTCTCTGTCTCAGACCACCCTCGTCGGTCTCAAGATTGAGGTTGGCGTTCTTTTTCGACCTTCCCGATCTCGGGCTTCCTGTATCCGCAGCTCTGCTGCCCTTCGCAGGGACCGCCGGGCCAAAGTCACTGCTCCGTTCCTGGAGCGGCATTCTCTTGGAAGGGCTCAGGCCTGCCAACTCCCTTCTGAGAATATCATTGTCCCGCCTCAGCCGCTCGTTCTCCTGGTTGATGTCCTCCATGAGGACGTTTTCCTTGTTCTCGCCCCCCAAGTCATCCTCCAACATGTTCTCGTCGCCGGGTGCAGGGGCAGCAGTAGCCATGCTGCGCTCAAACACCTCAATCTTTCGACCCCAGTGTTCTTCGCCCCGCTCCATCTCGACCTGCATGTTTGCACGCCATCTGGCCATCTCGATCTCGAGCCGGCGCTCAAACTCCTCAGCGCACTCCTCGCGGATGGCCTGCTCCAGCTCCAGCATACGATCCTCCATGGTGAGGAGGTGAGACTCGGCCTCGTATCGACCCGAACGCTCTGCCTCGAGACCCTGGCGGAGGTAGTCCACTTCTTCCGACAGACGGGCAATCTCCAGAGCGGCAACTTCCATTGTGCCTCGATTGACATCGGTACCGGGACTGCCTGGCGAGAAGGTCCGCTCAATGTTAGGCGATGAGAGGGGGTGCATATAGGACCCCGCCGATGAGCTGGGAGGGGGGTAGAAGGCCCGGTGGTGGAGTGGTGGAGAGTCCACAGGGCTGGAGCATGGGAGCGGTGCAGCAGCCGCGTTGGTGAGGATGGTCTGGGTTATGCTTGGGATGCGGGGAACCGTCACCTCCCGCGCGAGAGCGCTGTAGCGGAGAATCTGTGACGTTGCGTTGAAGTCGCCATGGGGATCTGCGGTGACAATCATGGCGGCTTTCTGTGGGTTGCGGTGTCTAGATGATGAAGACGAGTATGATGATGCTGACGGGAAGCTGTTAGAGAAAAGAAGCTCTGTCAACTTGCATTGACGGAAGGGCACCACATTGGGCTAAATCAAGTTAGTAACCTGACTCCACAAAGTGGGACAATGGCCTGACAACGTACCCTGTCCTTGCTGGCTCCATCACTCTGCATTTGCAGGCACTGCCCCAGGTACATCAAGCTTTCGTTGATCTTGCCAGCCTCAGCAAGAGTCGTGCCGGCAGTCTTGGCATCCCGTGCTCGCTCACTTCCGGCCAAGTCAACAATCGTGAGTGTGCTTCCACCCCACGGCATCTCCATGCCATGTTTCCGGCCGCCCTTGGGGCGTTTCCTGACTTCGACACAAAAGAAGCCGTGGCTTCGAGAACTCACGCTGTTACTTCCTGTACCGGCCACTCTCCGCTCGTGCAAGCCCGCCTCCAGAACCATCAATGCCTGGTGCAGGTTGCCGCACACAACCTTGCGTAGCCCAGCAACCACCTTCCGGTCGGGAGAGGTTTCGGTCGATTTGAACAGAAGAGGCCGCCTGCGGTACTCCTTTGTTGCGGCCGACTTGATGGGAGGTGTGAGGAGATCGAAGATGCGGTCGTTATAGACCTCGTACATGGATATGACGACGGCGTACTCGGACGAGGGATCGCAAGAGACCGATAGAGCGCTAACATCAGGTTGCTGTGGAAAAGCTGACGGTCGCTGGAGACGTCGAGCAGGTGTTTGTGCCGGTCCGAACGATTCGCCCTGCAATTGGTTAACTGTCTTAGTGGTTGCCTTGGAACGGATGGAAGCAGTGCTGGCCATGAAGCTCTTTGTGGGGGACTGTGGTCCCTTGACTGGGCTCTTGTTATGCTGCATTCTGTGGTCCTCGCGCATCTGCCCTGGATACTGGTACAGCCGGGCTGACTGATGGGAGCGGGGAGGGGAGGGTGGTGCAACGGAGTCCTCCCGATTCACAACCCGAACACTTCTCGGGCGTCCTGCCAGGTTGGAAACTGTTCCCCCCACGGCATAAGAAGGAAGGGAAGGACGATCGAGCACGATCCCGTTAGGATCTTCCTCGTCGCAGTAGATCTGAAACTGGGTTGAAAAAAAGTTGGATGACCGTACTATCAAGGGAGTCGGGGCTCTCGAGCTGGCCCGGAAGGGGGCCGATGGGTCAGCGTAGACATTGTCGAGGAAGGCCGAAGCGGAGAATACGGTCGCTTCGGAGGGGTCAGAGGCGCTGATGGCGTGTTCGAGGTTGGGGTGGGAGCTGCAGTCGAGAATATTGTGGCCCAGCGAGCGGAAGATGACATCGAGTGCAAGTTGGGTCAGCCCGCGCTGCGAACGGGATCCGAGAATGGTGTGTGTCTGGTCGACGAAGACGGCTTGTTAGTATTCGGTGATCAATCCACAACGACCGGGGGGCACGTAGACAAGCAGAGAAGAACTCAAGTACCTTTCCCGAGCCGGTGACACCCAGCGTCGCCAGCAACGCATCTGTGCCCTCACCGCCGTGCGGGGCCAGCACTCCTTCGACAAGCTTGACGACGCCGGTGCAGTGGAAGACGTCGAGCTGGGTGGCGTCCTCCTCAAAGACCTGGGTGAAGGCAAATTTCTCGATGGCGCGTCTTCGGTCGTTTGGTGGATTCAGCGTGATGTGCCTGGGTGCTGAGTGGTCTTGCTCTGGCTCCTCGACCGCCAGGAAGCGTTCTGCGGCTGCGGATGCTCCACCCTGTGCAGGGCGTAGTCGAAGATAGACCTGGAACAGGCTGTGCGACGATTCCCTGTCCATTTTGACCTGGCCAACGATCTGGCTATCGCTGTCAGGTACAAGGGTGTGTGAAAGGCAGGAAATGGAAAATGAATGCAAAGATCAAAGAGGGACAATCAGCGCGAGCCGGCCACGAGAAATCGGGTTGCAGAATCAGCAAACAACAGCGATGCAGAAAATGCAAATGCAGGCGTTGCAGAGGAGCTGTGCACACTCGTCAACACTGCACGGCATTTGGCGTCAGCGGGTTGTGGCGGTCCAACTCTGTTGCGTTGCAGGTCCAGTGCACCTCAAGGATTTCGCAAATCACAAATGACGCGTCGTACCGATAGGCTGGCTTTCCATGGGCTGGGCGCGACTGGCGGCAAGTCCTCCATGTCTCTCAGCCCAAGAAGCCAAGCTAGGCCCAAAACTTGTTTACGGCCAGGCGAGCCAGCCGCTAGTTCCCCTAGCAACGGCAGGTGCCGCCGGCTGCCGCCCCGAGTGAGGAAGGAGCAGGGGGCAGAGGCGCCAAGACCGCTGATAGCGATAAGGTGCGGGACTCGGGGTCTCGAAAGCACAGGCCACCCCGTTCATCGGAAGTTGAAACAGCCCTGAGCCTGTCTGCCTGTGCGGCGGAATCGCGCTTTGCAGGGGAATGGATCAAAGTGGGTGACAGCAAGGAAAGAAAGCCGCCACTTGAAGGTTCTTCTCCAGCCCGAGCAAGTTCCGGGATCCAGCGACGAACGCAAGCTACCAAAGGGGTGAGCCCGCATGAAAGACTTTTCTCATCCGGCACCCGAGGAGCAGTCATTTTTTTTCATACTGCGATTCAGTCCCTTCCCAACGACCGAGGTTGATAATTTCTAGCCGTCATGGAGATTTGATACCCCACCAAGAAGAAAGCTGCATCTCAAATTCTTACCCTCCTTCCAAGACCCGCACGTGGCCCGGTCTAAGAATTTCTCAACTCTGCAAGACAACCGAGCTGAAACCTTTAACTTTCGTTAGCTACCGTATGGAATTGAGCTGACAACTGAGGTGGTGGCGCAACACAAAGCAATGGTGGGTGCTGTACCAAAACTGGGCTGCTATTTGGTCAGACATCCCACTGGGTTGTGCTGCTTCCAGTCTTCGCAACACGGCCAACGTCCCGTTCCACGACGTTGGAGTTGGCTTGCATGCAGGGGGAACTTCGCTTGGAGGACGGTGGATCTGAATGTGACAACTCCATCCGCAACCAATCGACCCAAGATGTAAATGCTCTAGCGAATCGAGTCATGAGCATGCGGTCCGAATCTGGACTCGTCTTGCATTGTGCATACAGCAGATTGCAGCACGACAACAAGCCCGGGCTCCCTTCGTTCTATTTTCTATCCCTTGCTGGCGCTGTCTCCCCTTCTAGCCGCCGTTATGATTGGCAGTCAACCATGAGCACGTGTATCTCCAAAACCTGAGCCTCTGCCTGTCCAGAGCTGGGCGGTGGGGATATAATGGAGAACCCTCTACACTATTCCAGTGAGGATCAACACGTGTGTGGATGCAGACGACATCATATGCACGTCTCCAAGAAAAATGCGGTATGGAACCCGGAAGCATAGCAGAGCGCTTGCCTTGACGAGCCAGAGCAGAGCAGGGAGGAGCATATTGTCGTTGCAGGGAGGTGCGGGAGAGATGAAGTCGTGATGGCGCGGAGCCTCAAACTCCTTTGCCGAGAACAGCCAGGGTATCGGATGAGCTTCGGGGACCTGGGCAAACACCGGCGACATTCGATTCCAGTACCTTGGTTATCATCGGTGTTGCTGATGGTCCAGAGTTCCAGGTCAAGTTTTGGGCACTGATTTGCGTAAACCTTCCATTCCATTGAGATGCTCACGGAAGATGAAAGCTGTCCGTTGTTTCGAAAAGGCTTTTGCCAGTATCACAGTAATCCAGACCCCAGCTGCCAGGTGGTGGGTGGGTGACGCTGCCGTCATTGTGACTGTTGCGAAAGAGCGGTGACGGGCCCGTCCACGGTGTCTGGCTGCCCAGAGTGGAAAGGTCCCACTGGTGCTTCGCAGTTCCCAAATCGCGTGGCTCGATCGACATCCCTGCCAGCTGCCAACTGCCCAGACAGAAGATCAGAAGATGGCTCCACTTGTCTCCGTCAGACACCAGGGGTGGCCCCGCAGCAGACCCGCAGCAGCCTGCCCCACGATCTGGGTCCAATGGCGTGAAGGCCTGTCCCGGAAAGGACCCCCACCGTGACTGGCCAGCAAAAAAGTTCGTTCATCAAAAGCCATCAGCATCCGCTCCCCTCGCTGCCGCACGATTCCTCTCCCGTCGTCCAACCAAGCCAACCACCACCAAAGACAACGAAGTCGCACTACTCCATCCAGAGATACAGAAAACCCTGACCAAACTTCGTCGACACTTCCCAAGATGCCTTCGGCCATCGTTGAGCTTTAAGCGCCCACTGCGGGCATGCCAGCACCCCAGGCATTGCCCGCAGTCAGCCGCCTCAACGATCGAGAGATTCAACACTGCCCATCGACCCCGACGAAGTTTACCAGACTTTCACCGTCCCGAGCCTCCACCCGGAAGGGCATTGAGACTCGCATTCACCTGCACACGAGGGAGTCTGTCTCTGAAATACACACGTTCTACTCTTTGGCCCATGCCCGCAGGCCCAGAGCAATTCGAACAAGCAAAACTTCCACCACCCTCACCACCCCCTCCCGACTTCTCCCATCACCACCACTCCTCGGGACCCCCTTGAAAACCTAGCCTGCGCCTCTGCCCAGCTCTCTACACATATACCAATCTACCATCCGGAGGCACTTCGGGAGGCCCCCAATCTGACGGTGCTGGCTCCGGTTCACCCCTTGGTTCACCGCCGTTTGTTGCACCGCCGAACCGGCCCGAGGATCACGCCAATCTTACCCCTGCATATACTACATCATGTCCCGAAACGTTCGGCAAAAGCAAGCGCCGTCCTCGGTCCAAGCTACCCGGAAGCGCCGCGGGTCAGACTCGTCCTCGTCGCTCAACCTGTCCGACGACGACGGCTATTCCGGCGTCGAAGATGTCAGCGACTCGGACGATGATGACGACGAACATGTCTTTGCGGCCGAGGAGGAGCACATAATTTCCAACGAGTCGCCGCGGCGGCGGCCAGTCGCACCCCCTCCTCGGCCCGAGCAAGACTCAGACGAAGATGCAGACGAGGACGACGGCGATGACGAGGACGACGACGAGGATGAGGACGATGATGATGATGAGGACGAGCCGGAAGATGACGATGCCGGGGACGACAACGCAAGCTGGAACGGTATTCAGTCGGATCGCGACGACACTGCCGCCGTCGAGCTTGCTTGCAACTACATCATTGGCCAGGATGTGACGAGTGTACAGCGCCACGTCCGTTTCACTGGTGTTCCCGACAGCGATTCGGACTCGACGACAAGCGAAACATCAGACAACGATGTCGAAGACTTCTTCCCAGACATCTTTGTCGCTCAAAACTCGCTTGACCCCTCCTTTCGTCGCGAGATCGAGGAGGATGAAGACTCGTCCAACTCAGGATCTTTCTGGGACCTCAACACCAGCTCGCAAAACATGTTCGAGCCCGAATCAGACGATGCAGCCCAAGAGTCGGACGACGACACCCCAACAGCTACGCCAATGATGAGCCAGACTCCCACGGCAGCATCAACTCCAGCCCCGGAGGAACTGCAGGAGCTCGACGGTTACGAAAGTAAGTCGGCCAGGTTGGGCACATGTATACGGTCATCGCCAATGCTAATGTTCTTTCGCCAGCCGATGGAGACACCACAGAGGAAGAGGAAGCCGATCCGGCGCAACAACCCATCCGCAGGAAGCAGATCAGACGCATTGAGCCCGTCTCATCCGACTCGGACACCGAGAGGCCGGTTCGCTTCAGGCGCGGCAAGCCTCGTCTCGGCCGTTTTAACTTGGACAGCACTGACCAGAAACCCATTGCTGTTGTCAATCCCATCTCTCGCAAGATGATGATCTTCACGCCGCAGAAAATGTCTCGGCTTGAGCTCTCGCCTGATACGTTCAACGTCGACTTCACAGCTCAGGAGCTAGCTAGCTGCTCCCCCTTGATGAGCAACCCGGGCTATGTCATGATGGGTGCCATGCTCACGTCCAACACCTTCAGTGACTTCATGAATACCCAGCCCTTTGGTCCCGCCGAGGCCTTCTTTCCTATGACTTCAGATGGCATCACTGGAGATGACACCGACTATTCTGAGGCTGACATTCCTGATGAGGAAGACCAGGAAGAGAGCATGCTCAAACTGGAAGACTTCGTCGCCTTCGACTCTGAGTCCTCCGATGACGAGGTGGAAGCAGAAGGGGAGTGGAATGGAGATTTGGAATCCAGCCCTACGCGGCCCAAGACTGCCGCGAGTGGTACGAGTGCGGCCACCGACTCGTCGATGGACCTCCATCCTTTGCTCAGTCACTTCGACAACAACTCGAATGCCGTCGGCGCGTTCCGTCGAAACCAGATCAACCAGCAGCTCATCTTCAGTGACAAGGCGACCCAGGAGTCGCTGGCCTTCTCGGGTCCATACTACCACGGCTGTCTCCGGGGCATCAAGTCAGGCAGCCTGGAGACGGTAACGGCGCCAATCACGCCCGCGAGAAGACATAAGAGAGCCAACACCATGGTGGGCCTGAATGGCTATACGGACCAGTCGGCCCCGAGCAGTCCCATTGGCAAGAGGAAGGCGTCGGAAAACCTCACTACCGACAGCCTGCACAAGCGACACCGGAGCATCTCCGAGATGGAGTCGATGGCGATTCACTGATGTTTTTTTCAACCAATCATATCTATCATGGGAGTGGACAATATGTCGAAGGACGGCGTGGCCGGTTGTGTGTGCTTTCTCCGGAAGCTGCAAGGCAGACCCCTCGGCCACTCCTGGCCTCGCAACGCATTATGACGACAAATCATCCTGGACCCAATTTCTTTCCTCTTTGTCTTGTTTTTATCATTTTTCTTATTTTTCTCTTCCATGTGGTACTCGAGAACTCTTGGCGTTGGGTGCTCTGATTCCCACGCACACGTGGGTGTTTCTTGTGGAGTATGGCTGGCTCTCAAAAGTCGGAAAAGCGGTTGCGAATCATTTTTTGATGTCGACACGCGACACATGACTGTCTACGGGCCCGTTTCTTGTCTGTCCGTTTGTATGGCTCAACCTTTCCTGTGGTGGAATAGGGCTTTGACTGAGAAAGTGAAACCTCCGGTCCGGTCTGGCGGCAGTTAGAAAACGACGACCGTGGAAGAAGCATGGCGATCTGTCGGATGGTCACCATGGTAGAGGTAGATAAAAAGCAGGATGCTAGGAGCACGCAGGCATGTGTGCGGCTTTTGTCTTTCGAGGATACCATGTTTTCTTACTACATTGAGTCACTTCCCGGGCGCCTTTTCTGTCTTTAGATATCTAGATGGGGGGATGACGGCGGCAGAAAAGGTGATGGTTGCACGAGATATAGTTACACTTTCAATGTTCACGTTTGCGAGACTGACTGATGTGCTGAGCAAGAGACGATTATGTGGTGTGCTTTGATGTGCTACATGCGGATCGGATGCTGATAAATACAATGAGGATGAGGTTGACTTCCAGCCGCGCTTTGGGTGCCGGTACTACCGCTATTCGTTGTGATATACGGCGTAGAAAGTGTCCATCCCACCCCAGGCACGTGTTGAAGCGTTGCTTTTTGCCGATCGATTCCTCTTGATGCTTCAGGGTCACCGACTAAGACGAAGCCAAGGAAGCTCCAATATACGAATGAGTGTGGCGAATGTGAGCGTGAATCTCTCTTGCTCCTTCTCGTGTGTTTTGTTTCCTCTCTTTCCTGTCCTTGCGGCCTTCGGGGTGAGACTTGTAGTCTGGTTCTTCATCTTGGATTGTGGTATGCTAGTTTCTGAAGCGTTCATTGCTGGCAAAGAGGATAAGGTGGCGGGAGGTCTGGTTTTGGGAATTGGTTGAACCACGCGAGGCGGGCCGTTGGATTTATACTAAACGGGCTGGGAGTTTTGGGTGATGGGTTCATTTTTTGGGTGGATTGGTGGTGGGCGTGGGGATGATGATAAAGGTCGCGGACCTAAAGGGGTTGGAGGTGATGGCGCAAGGGAATGTCGGCTCGTAGGGTTTGGGTTGGGTGGATTTGTTGTCCATGTCTGTGCTCGGTTTTGGTTTTCGGTGTTGACAGCTTGTGGGCGGTGATGCTTAAGGATGGGTATGGTGAGAGCACGCTGGGCTCGTTTTGAGGCTTGGTGATGATAATCTCCGCTGGCGCGGGGGAGAACGGAGGGTGATGATGTCTTTGGCGGTTACCCCTGAGTTTGACCACGCATCCGCAAGGAAAGGATTCGGGTTTCAAAGACTGGAGGCCGCCTTTAATAACTGACGCATCCGGTGGGGTTTTGGAAGAGGAAATGGAGTAGAGCAGAGTGTTCTCGTGATTTCTTTCATTTGGACTCGGGTTGGCTTGCTGTGGGCATGCATGACCCGACCCGTAGCGGGAAGAACAATACTAAGCCAGGACCACTAGCGACGCACAATGAAACCAATGACAATACGAAGCGATCGCCAACTCCAGACTGTGTGTGCCTAGCCATTCACGGGCAAGGCAAACAGGACTGGAATTCTTTGCTTCTTAGTTGGAAATTGAGTATCGCACGGCGCATGCAATTCCTTCCATTCTTTTTTTTTACAAAAGAACCTTTTGCATTTGCGGCGGTGGTCCCGCACATCGGGTGCTTCCTTCCCTCTCGCACCATAGCGCTTGAGCAGCTCCTTCCTTCCTTTAATCGTCCCGCATTTGAGCCCATCTCAATTCCTCTCCGTTCCAACTCTTCCAACCACCGTTAAGTCCCAACTCACTTCCACTCCCACCACCAACCACCGCCCAAAATGGCGTCGCTCCTCCCCGAAGACTACTCCCTCGACCGCATGCGCAGGTACTACGCGCACTTCTCGTCGACCCCGATGACGCCGACGTCCAAGATCCGCACCGACGCGGCAACCATCGGCACGACCACCGAGGCGGCGCGCCTGGAGCGGCAGCGCAAGGCCGCCCAGGTGGCCGAGGACTACTACGACCTGGTGTCGCCCATGTACGAGAACGGCTGGGGCCAGCGGTTCCACTACACGCCCCTGACGCCCGGGCTGTCCATCAGCGACAGCATGACGGCGTACGAGAAGGAGTTTGCACGCATCACGGGGCTCAAGAAGGGGATGCGGGTGCTGGACCTTGGCTGTGGTGTTGGCGGTCCCGCGCGATCGTTTGCCCAGTTGGTCGGTGTCGAGGTTGTTGGCATCACGAACAGCAAGTGGCATGTGGAGAGGGGCCAGGCGTTGACGAAAGAAGCGGGGCTCGAGGGGCAAGTGACCTTTGTGCAGGGGGATTACATGGTGTGTTTCTGGTTTTCTTTTTTCTTTTTTCCCTCGTATCCGGTTGAGTGACTGCGCGAGGCTGACGTGTGGTTTCATGACAGCATCTCCCATTCGAGGACGCCAGCTTCGACGCGGCCTATGCATTCGAGGCGCTGTGCTACTGCCCTGATCCGACCGTCGTGTACAAGGAGGCGTACCGCGTGCTGAAGCCCGGCGGTCTGTTTGCGTTCGCCGACTGGACCATGACGGACAAGTTCGACGTCACGCAGAAGGAGCATCTCAAGATCCGGAACTGGATCGAGTACGGCAACGGCGTCACGCGTATGCCACTCGTGCAGGAGATGCGTGATGGATTGAAGAAGACTGGTGAGTTTCTGTCTTGTCCCGCTGTGGTCTGCATGTGATAGCTGACGGTGTGTTCATATCACAGGCTTCGAAGTCTTCCATGAGGAGGACATGGCCCACCGCAGCTCGCCCGGGCCGTGGTACTATGGCCCGGCAGGCAACGTCCGCTGGGCGCATGACTGGCAAGACTTCTGGAAGGTGTTCCAGATGTCACCTCTGTTCCTGTTTGTCGTCGGCATTGCCTACCGCATCCTTGTCTTTGTCGGTCTCTGCCCCAAGGAGGCCCTGAATGTGATGGATACTATGTGGTACTGCTGCCGGTCGGTGGCTATCGGAGGCAAGATGGGCATCTTCTCGCCTATTTACATGTTTGCCAGCCGTAAGCCGGATGGAAAGTAGAGGAGTGGTGGTAGGGGTGAAGAAATTGAACCTTGGGAGGCGAGTTCCAGGGTCTTGAAAGGGGCGGGGTGTAAGGATGCTGGATTTGGGAGAGGAAGTCCAGCGGAGAGAGCCGCCGAAATACAGGTTCGAAGGCTCACAAAGGTACCTAGTCACCTGGCTGGCGGTATTCGCGCGTGTAAAAAGTCGGGAAAACGCCCGACGTGGCCGACCGGCTGAGACGGATAACTTACATTGAGAGTTTCTAATTGTTTAGGTGTTGTATTTGCGGAGAATTGAAGTGATCATGGGTGGGGAGATTCGGATTGTTGCAAAGGTGGGGCCATCCTTGAAGGCTAGTCTAAAACGAACATAGCGCAAGAAAGCTCGCTAGGTCCGTGCGCACCACCTGTCGATAGCCGACTCGATGACTTACCTCACTTCAAACCTTCCCTTTCTATCATTACTTTGTACCTCGGTTTGGGTTGGTTTTACGGGGCCATGCTCTCACATTCTGCGCAATCCAAAACCTTCAGATGGATTTCTCTCTATATCAGGGAGATACTACCCTCGGAGTTATAGCCTTCCCGCAAGACACCAGCCAGCCGCCATCTGTCTTCACAGCAAACATCGCGTCACAAGCCCACGGCCTGCTTGCAACGAGACGATCGAGGCACTCACATTTGACGGCTCATCGGACAAAAGGCGACCCCCTCAGCCTGCAAAGTTACCTTGCCAAGTGCTGCAGAGGTTCACATGGCGGTATCCATGTTCTAGCTTGACAGATCGCCAACGTTTCCAGTCATCGCGGAGGTGCATGAGCCTCAACTGGACGCCTTAGACGCGCAAGAAGATGCGCGACGCGCTCTTCATTTTCTGGACGAGGGACTCCTCCTGGCCCGGAGGAATTACATACTATATCGGCTCCCCGGCCGGCGGTCGCCAAACAGATTGCAACTCTTGGCATAGTTTTCTCGCAGGATCAAGCGGCGCGAATGTTCCATTACATTTAATCGCAACAGGTACCATGTAATTACATGTATTCGGCATGAGCGAAAATGGTATGGTTGGAATTAACTCGACGCCCTGTTCTGGATTTCCCTTCTTTTTTCACCAGCTCCCTTTGCCATGGATTGGAATTATCATACAGACATGTTTTCTGTTTGTTCACACGACCCCTTTTCCCACTCAGACGAATCATCCGGTTCGGTCCTTACTTGGCCCTTAGACACTTATATCGCCACCCCATGTCTCTTAGCACCCGCTGCGCGCCTCAAAGCCCGCAAATGCCGTCCTTGCAAATAATCAGATCGAACCCGCAATCTGCGTCCGTCGTGCACTTGACGCCTATTCGAAGATTCACATGTCAGTCCAGAAACATACCGTCAAGCCATCCACGAGTGCAACGTACCAATACACGCGAGCGGGGTGAGGCCGCAAGACGGCGTGACGGAAGTGGTGGGCACCGCGGATGTGGTGGGTGCCACGGTGCTGGTGGGGGCGCGGGTCGTGCTGGTGCTGGTGATCTTGGGGGTCGTGGTGGAAGTGGTTGCGCGCTTGGTGCTTGTGCTCGTCGGTGTCGCGGTCGAGCGCTTGGTGCTGGTCACGATGGAAGAGGCGATCGGGGCGCATTTGCCGGCCGTGCAGATCAGCTGGCCATCGCAGTCATCGTAGGTCTCACATGGGGCACCTGCACGGGGTGTGTTGTTAGTCGTCACTCACGTCTCTTGCGGTTTGTTGACTCGGAACAGTATGGGGTCAGGAACACGAGATGACGTACCGAGGCAGTGGCCCGCCCATTCACAGGTTGCCGTCGGTGTGGGTTTGACTGTAGATGTTTTCCGGGTTGTGGTCTTTTTTGTGGTCGTGGCGTGGGCTGTCGTCGTCGTGCTCGCGCACACCGAGTTGCGGCATGTGAGCCACCCGTCGCAGTCGGTTTCGACTTCGCATTCATCGCCTGTGGGGAATCTTGTCAGTATTCGTGCACTGTTGGAGGCGGGGTTAGCATTTTCTGGGCTTACCAAGGCAGTGGCCAGGCCAGGTGCAATCGTCCTGTCTTGCAACATGTCCTGGTCGATGAAGCTGCCTGGCGAGGGCGGGCAGCCCGAAGGCGAGGCTGAGAAGGATGCAAGACGTCTTCATTTTGAATGCGTATCCGGGATGAAGGGCTGCGGTGGTTGAGTTGATGGATTCCAGGTTGTCAACGCCGTTCAAACGTTCAGACTCGGGGCTTTAGTATATTATATCGTTGTTTATATGTGCCAGCATATCTCCATGCACATTTCCCGTGTCTTGATCCCGTCATTTGCCGTACTCTACGCAATGGATCCAACCACTCTACAGTGTCATTCCCTGGTTCCGCGATTCCTCATCTGCCCAAACCAGCCTATCAAACCGACCCGTCGAGTTTCCATTAGTCAATTGTCAAGTATTGGGGACAGGCTTTTTTCCACCTGTGAGACCAACCAGCGCAAAACCCACGATGCTGTCAACACCCGGTTAGTGCACCAAGGCGCCGACAACCGCTGTGTTTAGCCAGCGGGGAGCCAAGAGGCGCAGGATTGGGCGTTGCGCACTCTAAGCGATCGCAAAACTGAGATTTGCCGAGATCTAGGTCGCTTCTCGGTGCGGGAGAATGCCGGAAGCGAGAATCCGGGGTGCAGGATCGGGTGCAAAGAGGCTGGTAGTTGGAGAAAACTTCGTGGAAAAGGGCTCAGGTCAATAAGCGAGCAAGATTTCGACTGTTGGTTGGTTGGTTGGTGCACCATCGTGCATGCAGGGCAACATACCGGCCTACGCGTCATGTAATTAATTATATGCCAGGTACCACCAAGCCATGTTGGCTATTGCCTTTTTCTTTGTCGGGCACAGGTTTTCGTGGCTCGGCTGTTCCCTGTCGAGTCTAAAAGACGACGTTGGGTTCGAGATGGAACGTGCCACCTGGACTCGGAACCGGCAAGCCGAGCAATGTCCTGACCGGCCAGTGCGATGTGCCGCAGGGGCCAAGAGGTGGTACTTTCGATAGCTTAATAATTGTCAGCCAATATAAAATCTGTCCCACAGATGACAACAAAATAAAAAGAACACACCGAGACACGTAACCTGGAGAGATTGAGTCTGGACACTGGGGACACTTAACGTGTGAGACGGGCCGGCATTCCGGGACGAGGAAAGCTGTTTGAGCTATTGCTTGTGATTATACCGTGGATATTGTAGACAATACGAGATTCCCAGGGAGAGAATGGTTGCGCATGAATGCTACAGTAACCGGTTTTCTTCATTCCACCGACTTTTTTTTGGTCAAAGGGCATATTCTCCAATTCGCGGTTTTTGTTGCCAGTGTTGATTACTCGGGTTGATACTAGGGGTAGTCGTTAGATCCCTGTGTTCTACAGTCTTTCTAATTGTTCAATGTTTACGTACGTTAGTTTCTAATCAATCATCCCCGAGCCCTTCGCCGTCAAGAGCATATAAATCTTCCATCAACATGTTCCAGTTATATTGTTTCATCCCTCATTCTTTCGAATGACGGATGGCGCGTCGCCGATTCGTGTTGGAGCCCTTAAACATTGAGATTGTCAAGCACTGTTAGAGTCAAAATATCTATGTTGAACTGAATGCCTGTGTCGAGCTTTTCCTCTGATCATGTTGCTAGGGGCTAACTATGAACCGCACAGTTATCTGCCAATGGGTCACTGTTATCTTTTTTATGTTGTACCTTTGGAAAAGTTGTCCTCGCCATTAGAGTTTGATCTTACCAATTCACGAGACTCTTAAAGTGTGTTCGAAAGTCTTTGTCAATGGGCTTGACGCTTGTGATGAAGAGGTCTACTTAATCCCAACATGAATTCGGTAGGGTCAGGTTGCTATACTGTCAATCAAACTCAATATAAATGAAACAATGTACCAGACAAATCATATTCTGTACATACTCGAGACATGCAAACTCTCTCCAGGCTCTAATATGAAACAAACTTCAAGTGACTAAGATCTTTGCATGTCGCTTATAGCGCACGCGCCGCGATACAAATTAATACAGAACACTCCCCACTAACATACCCACCCAAGGTACCTGGTATGTAGTTGTTCCTTTGCAACTACCTAGCATTGAAAAAACATATATCATGGTCGTTTTCGTTGTCTCATCAGTTGCTCAAAATCCCAATTGCACTGAACCTGTGTAAGCCCGCATCCTAAATCCCAACACCCGCGCCCCCCTCCAGCGACAAAATCGGCAAATAAACATCCATAATCTGGCCCCCGCCAAGCTGCGTAACAAACACCCCTTTACTTTTCTCGCCCCCCATCTCCCCCTTGATATGTGAACACACCCGCTGAACGGTCACGGCCTCCGAGTCCCCATCCGCATGATCCGGTCCACTGGCAGCGTCACGGTCCAGCACCGTACAAAGCGCCTGCGTCATGCGCCCTGGCGTTGCAGTTTTTGTTGATGTCAAGAGTGTCTCAGATATCGGCGTGCATACCCCTAGGATCTGTTTCGTGGATGTCGGCGATAAGGCCAGGCCGGCGTCGACGCACATCTCGGGCGCGTAGCCCGGTGGAGAGGTGCAGTCGAAGATGAGGAGGACGTCGCCTTCCGTCTCCATGATGGGATCGCGGATGTCGGGCCAGGTGAAGTGATTTTCGCCGGTGCGGCTGGGCAATGTTACTATCGATTGCTATGTCATGACTAGAAGAGACAGTGTAATGCCGGCCACTTACCTGGAAAATATCATGCTCCCATCCGATTCCCGCGAGCAGCCATACCCATGGTAATAAACCACGAGCAGGCTGTCTGGCTTTGACTTGGCGAGGAAGCGGTCCAGCATGGTCGCCACCGCCGCGGTGGGATAGTCCTCAGGAATCAATCGGCACTGCACGCGGTAGCCCCTGCGCTTGAAGCACGCACGTAATGTATCGGTCTCGGTGTCCAGTGAGCCATGCTTGAGGATCTGGCCGTCGTCGCCACGGTGCGAGGGTTGGACCCAGGTCAGGATCAGAACGTGGACTTCTTGTGGGGGCGGGTTCTGGGGGCGGTGCGGGCCGCGGAGGAGGGTGGCGGTTTCTGGCTCGTCTGGGGGCTGGTACGATATGTGCGGTAGGAGGGCCGTGTGCCAGTAGTTGTGGTTGAGTTGGGTTTTGTTGTCGGATTTGGTGGTGTCGTCGGCGAGTCCCTTGCCTTTGTCGTGGGGAGTGCTGAATTCGACCAAGTTACGTTCGAGACGCCCTCCGTCAATATAGTCTGCGTAGTGGGAGTGTCGCTTCTGCTTCATGGGTGGCGCGACGGTTCGCGACCAGTTCGATTCGTGTGGCGACGAGGCGGCGGTGTCAGTATATGTCTCTGTCTCCCTATCCCTATCGGGGAACCATGGTGTCTCGGGGCTGCGGGTCGCTGTGGTGTTGGTTGGGCTCTGTCTGTTTGGCTCGTGTTGTCAGTATATGTTGTTCTTGTGGACAAGACGTGGGCTGTCGTACACTGTCAACTCCTGCAACGCCTCGACAACCGAGTCCATCTTCTCGTCCCAGATGTGTCCGATCTGTGTGTGGTGTATCGCGCCATCCCCCGTCGTCCTCCCTTCATCGGCGCTTCCGGCTAGTGAAAGCACGGCCTGAGTGCTGGTTGCTGAGAGGTCATCCTGGACTGCGGCGAGATGCCGCGTCCATCGATGCGTGGGGTCATCGTTCATCGTCGTCCGGCTGGCTGCCACGCTGCGCGAATTGTCCGAGTTCTCATGGTATCCCGTCGCGAGCGCAACGTCGAAGTCGTTATCTCGTTCGAATCGCTACTAGTAGCAAAAGCAACAGATACAGGCAACCTCGGTTGGGCCGTTCGGTATATCGACGTCAACGATGGTGATGTCAGTAAGGTTGGTACTAGGTAGGTAGACAAAAACCCATGTCCCTATCGCCGTCCAGAAATTTCCCGGACCCTCCCCACTCGGCCCAGGCTGACGGATGACAGATTGCAGCAGGCAATCACTGCAAGCACAAGGCGACCGACAATGACGGGGCCGTCGCATCGACCGAGCCAGTCTCGTCTCTTGGCGCGCACTTGGCGGGAAGCAAGTGCGACGCTCCCGGCTAAAAATGTCAGCGGTGTGGTAGCATCGCATGCAGCACTTGGTCCGATGGGCAGAATCTCCCGGGGCCGGGAAAAAGCTGGCGCGGCCCCTGAGTGGCTCGAATAGCGGGCAGCGCGGACCGCGATGACATACGACTGTCTATTAAGCAGCCCTCACAGAGCGGTCAGCCAATGATCGATGGTGTGTGTTCCAATGTCGTGTGGGTTTTCTGTGATACTGCAGCACCTAGTTCTGTCCACCGGCATATCTGCGATATTAACCCTCCACCGACTGATGGCGTCTCAGGCCAGTAATGTCATACGACTCGTGCGTACATCGTGCGTACAGCTGCCAAACTAACAACGGCGATAAACACGGGACTCTCACCACACGTGCTCTTTAACCGGGTACCAGGTATGTTTACATGACAGCTTTAAAGTTGACAAAGCCCATCCTTGGTCAACACCTTCCCAACATCCGCATCCCTCTCCCCAGCCACAACACTAGAAAGCACCTCTCCGCCCTGCCTCGGATCTCCCGCGCCCATCTGCTTTAACACCTCCCTATCCCCGCCGAGATCCGTCGCCAAGAAGCCAGGCTGCACCGCCCAGACTTTCACCCCATCCTCCTTGAGCTTGTGGTGCCAGTCCAGCATGAGCATGTGCAGCGCCGTCTTGCTACAGCGATAGCCGATGGCCTCGAAGGTCAGGTTCTTGGGCCACCCGGCCGGCACGGGCGGCATCATGTAGTTGCCGGCCATAGCCTCGGTCATGTGTGACAGGCCGGCAACAAAGATGAGCCGCGGGTCGGCGGATTTGAGAAGCAGAGGCATGAAGGTGTGGGTGAAGACGTTGGCACCCGTCACGTTGACGTCGTAGGCGCGGTTGAAGGTGTCGCGGAGGGAGATGCGGTTGCGGATGTACTCAATATCGAAGGATGCGCCTTGCAATCATGAAGAATTGTTAGAAGTTTACATCCCGACAGAATGCAAGCCTGCACAGCGCAGACAGGTATACGTGTAACCAGGGGACATACCGGCATTGTTGAGAAGCGTATCAACATGGTCGTGCGTAGCCTTGACCTGTTCAAAGGCTTTTGTGATCGACTCGTCGCTGGTGAGGTCAAGCTGGATTACCTCGATGGTGTTGGTTGCCGCAGGGAGTTCCTTGTGCAGCTTCTCGACGGCGAGCTTGCCCTTCTCCGAGGACCTGCTGCCCATGAGGACGTGGTAGGGGGTGCTGGAGCTCAGCAAGCACTTGACGGTCTCATAGCCGATACCGTTGTTGCCGCCGGTGATAAATACAATATGTGGTGCCATTGTGATGGGATAGATTGTAGTTTATGAGTGTGATGCTGAGCTTAAGTCGAGGAGAAACACTTGTGGTGAATTGTTCCTCTTTTTAAAGATTCTATTAGTCGCAATTATAGCAACAGTCGGCCCCTGAGAACCAATCATAGTTGAGCTCGGCGGCAATGTGTACTTCTGGAGTAGGATCCGAGTATGATGCTGAAGTCCGAAGCGGGCTCGGGTCAGTATATTCAGCGACACCAGTCTTTGTTCCTTGTGTTTTCGGATTTAACGTCCCATCCTTATAAATCAAATCAAGCTCAATTAGGACACGCTCACGAAACTGTCGCAATGGGATCGGAACAGGAGATTTTCCGGCACCGGGGCACTCGGATAAGAGAAGCGCGACATCCGAATAGACGGCGTTATGATTCACTCCGGACGGGTAGCGGAGATAAACCATCGTGTCTCCGAATTCTCCGTGACGCCAGGTACGCATTCTCTGTCTGCATGAAGACAGCCGTCTTTGGCTAGGGCGTTCTTTGCAATGCTATTGGCGGGTGTGTGTTGCTGCTGCAAGTCCTGACACCACGGAAGCACGGATCGTTCGATCGCAAGGCGGCGCGTGTACTGTCGGCCGATTATCTTCTTGACTTCCACAGCTGGGCGATTTCCCTTGGCTGTTGGTGATTGGCTTTCAGCCATTGGTGTATCAAGCCAACCATGGCTGGCACATTGTCTCCAGGGGTATCATTTTCGCCGCTCGACGCTCAGGACTGAAAATGTATGGGAAAGTTGTCAATGAATGTGAAAGGACAGGAGTTTCGAGGATGGCTTGATTAGTGTAATAAGTACTATAAATATTACCTAGTACATAAACGGTCGATCTTGCTTCTACCTGGTAGGACTATGTCCAGACTTTGAGGCGGCACAACAGCGTTTTCCGTGGTAACTTTAAGATGCTTAGCCTTTGGGACTAACTTTAAGGTGGTTTCATTAATCAGCTTTTAAGATAAACTTTTATACGCTTAGATATTCCTTTAGTAGCATTTAGGCTAGATTTCGAGGTGCTTATTATCCTTTAGGGTTAAATTTCAGATGCTTAAGATTTAGGATTAGCTTTGAGATACTTACCTACGCAGGTAGCCTTCGGGATGAACTCTGAAATGTTTAGGCTTTACGATTAACTTTGCGTTTGCTTTTTGCTCTACCTTAGCTTACAAGACATGTAAAGCAAATTCTCCGGTAGACTACTCTTTTACGCTAGGAAGCTTTCTGTCTACTAGGTCTTGGTCAAAAAGAATCAAAGTCCAAACAATCAAGACACCAAACCACAGCAACCAATATTCAATTATGTTGGTCCACTACCGCACATGTTTGTCAGCGACTTGCCTGGTAATTAGTAGCTTTTAGGTTCTGTCTAAATCTGCCATGACACCTAGACTGAGTTCCGAGCTTCTCTTCCTCCTCATCTGTTTCTTGCAGCCACTGCCCCTCAGGCCAACTGGCTCGTCTTAAGAAAGACATTGATGTGATTGGCCCCACCACACATCTCGGTCTGATTCCCCGAGCACGGAGAGTTACTGTCAAGTGTCATAAAATGTCAGCAAATCTCCCAGAAACAAACAAACAAAGTAAAAAAGAAAAACATACCACGAAACCTCCCCATCACTAGCCAGCGTAACGGGCGGATGCATCACATTGTCGCAGAAACACTCAAAAGCATACTCGACCCCAGCATACGCGAACCCGGCGGCCTCGCACGCGTCTAGGCAGTTGCTCCGCGTGTTATTCCCCGCCCCGCCGCTAGCGACGAGAAGCTTCGCGCCCAGCAGCCGCGCGGCCCACGAGTCCTCGTAGCACCCGAGCGCCAACCACTTGTGCTTCGTCCCCGCTGGCAGGGCAGGCACAGTGTACTTGTAGACGTTGAGGCGCCAGTCGCTGCCGCACATCTCGGTTGCGTTGCCGAGGCGGGGTTTGTTGCAGCCGCTTTGGTCGGGCGCGCGCGGGTTAGTGTGCACTGCGTTGTCGCACCAGCACTCGTTGGAGTTCTCGGTGCCTGCTAGGGTGTAGCCTGCTGCTGCGCAGGCGGATGTGCAGGTGCTGCTGGAGAGGGTTGTCGCGCCGCCGGGGAGGGTGGCTTGGTTTAGGAGCGTGCGGCTGCTTGCGTCTATGTAGCAGCCTAGGGGGTGCCAGTTTGTGGCTGTTGCCGCGGCGGGGGTTGAGGTTGTGGTGGTAGTGGGCGGCGTGAGGACTACGCTGGCTTCGTAGATGGAGATGCGGCCTCTGCCGCCGCAGATGTCGGACGCTGAGCCTGTGCAGGGCGTGTTGCAGTCTGTTTTGTTGCTGGCGAGAACGTCACGGATTGAGTTGCCGCACCAACATTCCGTGCCGAGGGTCAGGCCTGTGAAGATGAAGTCGGACGCGTAGCAGGTGGCTTTGCACTTGGCGATGGTCATGGAGGTGGAGGGGATGGTGGTGGTTTTGTTGCTGAGGGTGGTGATCTTGGTATCGGTGTTGATGTAGCAGCCTGCTGGTTTCCAAGTTGGGATGGGTTTAGAAGTGCTGGTGGGTGTGGATGTGGTTGTCGTTGTGGTGGATGTGGACGTGAGGGAAGAGTATTGCTCGCTGGCCACCTCGACGCAGTAAGACCAGTTGGGCAGCCAGCCGTCGCAGGTGGGGGAGAGCGACGGGTTCCAGCGCGAGAAGGCCGCCGCGGAGAGGTAGTACTGCCCGCGCACCTGGAGGCAGGTTTTGCCCTCCCAGTTGTCGTACCACCATGTGCTTTATTTTGGACGAGGTTAGCAACTTCACAGAGGATTACATCAGACATTCTGACTATTGCGGGATGGTTTGGGCAATACACACCAGGTAGAAGTTGTCCGTGTGTCATACTGCATGTTGGGCACAAGATCCCGCTTTGCGAGAAGCGCGGTGCCTGTGGCGAGGTGAGCAGTGGCGAGCAGCCATATAGCCGCTCCCATGGCAAGAGCCGTCCCTCCCATCGTCAAAGATACAAGAGTTGGTGGGATGTTCGTCGACGAGCAGGTGAAAGGAAACCGAGGAGGAAAAAAGGGAGTGACTGGCAAACTCGAACGGAGAGACTGTGAGAACGGAAACGGGGAATGAAAAGGAATACGTCTCAGGTGGTGAGGGCCTCTTTCAGACACTGATGAATATGCTCGACAATTTGCCCCTTTCTCTCCCATGCCAGCTATTATTTGATTCCGTACATCAGGTAGATAGCAACCTCGGGCAGCCGGAGTGGCATTACAAACGCGTTGGTACCTTAGGTTCATGTCCCGGGGTAATACTAAACAACGGCCGGACCCATCGCATTGTCGCTGCTTTAACAAAAAGGGGGACGACTTTGGGGACTATACGATTTACCTGGTACGGAAGTTAGGAGTCAGGATCTGGGTTACCAGTTTGGAGGCGGCCGCCGGATGAGATGAATCCTACGTGTTGGTACAGGGATGGTTGTGTACCTGCGTCTAGGACGGGGCACATGTCAAGCCACCGCATGTCATGACATGTGGGGTAATTATTAGACTATACCTCAGTTAGATACCAAGTAAGCAGCGTAGCACCGCCGTGGTTTTTCATGTTTGCCTAACTGGCTCGTACGAGCTACCTGACTTAGTGAATAACCTTCCCTCGGGGGGCTTGTCATCCCGGGTTCTAGACTAGGACTCGGTCTATCGTCAACAAAGGGGGCCAGTGTTACATGGCTCTGAACTTGAACCCGTGCCCACTTGACGGGCCTGCCTGGCTGCAGAGTTCTTTTGACAGCTAGTGTGAAAAGTCAAACCGACATTGGCACCGAGGCGCAGACATGGATGCAGCGGTGATGGAACGGAGGCGCAAGCGAGCTTATGGAGCAGTGGTGTAATACAATTGGCTTACATGGACCCAGGAACGAGCCTCCCCCGCTATCAACCTTTCGCCCTGTCAGGCAGATTGCCATGTTGCACATGTTTCAAGGCAGG
The DNA here is from genome assembly GCA_033439705.1 of Cercophora scortea. Taxonomy (NCBI): domain Eukaryota; kingdom Fungi; phylum Ascomycota; class Sordariomycetes; order Sordariales; family Lasiosphaeriaceae; genus Cercophora; species Cercophora scortea. The sequence continues at coordinate 5,698,212 of JAUEPO010000004.1, read as the reverse complement.
CTGTTGGTGCCTACAGGGGTTGGTGTATATTATGCATGTATCGGGTTATCGTGAATACCACCTCATGAATAAGAGGGATGCTAATTACAACTTACACGAGTTGCCTATCCTGGCAGACACCGCGTGAAGGAATTGATCAAGCGCTTATTGTGTAAGATTTCAAGTTGGCTTGGCCACGGCCCGGTAGCGTTCAGCTTCGCCAGCAAAGGGCCGAAAATCAACTCCTAATTACTATCATCATTCCTGCGTTTGTTTTGGTGCGCCGTCTGGCGGTCGTTCAGGGGCTTTGTGTGTTTCTAGTAGTACTGCATTTCTGACTATCTGGCTCTTCGTTTCCAGTCCTCTAACTTCAAGTTCGATATGTAGCCTATAATTGTATTCACCTGACAAAGAAAATTTCTCAAAGACACACATCTGGATTTCTCAACTCCTGAGCTTTCAGTAGAATCAGCAAGTCTTGCGCACCCTGGCAATGGTGTCGAGCTTGTCCTTGACCGTGCCCAACTTGTCCTTCTCGGCGTTGGGCATGGCTCTACGGGCGGCAGCGGCCTCCTTGAAGGGCTTGCGGCTCGCCCCGCCGCCCAGCAGCCAGCCAAATATGGTCTGGAGGGCGCTGCCGGGGTCGTCGACCACCTCGTAGATGGTAATAGCCAGGTCGGCCAAATGCCCGGCGATCTCGAGGATGCCCCGCAGCACAGCCAGGCTGAAGGCCCCCGCGACCTCGCCGGCCATGGGGATCAGGAATAGGACGGCCGTGAGGAAGTTGACGATCAGCGCCTTGCGCTCCTCCTCGATTATCTCGTCGGCCACGTGGACTACCTTGGACATGCTGTCGACGGCCATGGACATCAGAAAGGCCGGGATCGAGGCGGCGTCGGCCAGGTCCGAGTGGTAGGGCGCGAACCAGTCGGCGAAGGCGGCGGCCTGGCTCAGGTCGGCTGACAGCTCGCGCGCCTGGTCGTACGAGGCGGCGATGATGTCCTTGGGGTTGGCAATGACGACGGCGCCATCGTTGAAGAGCGGGTAGCCGTACCAATGCTGTTCGTTGTCGTCCTGGCACTTCTTGATGTTGGTGCCGGAATACTCGCAGCCGGTGTGGATGCGGACCGTGAACTTGCCCCAGGTGACCCACGACTTCTGGATGCCGTATTGGTCGGCCATGGCCTTGTAGAAGCCGTCGTAGTTGGTACACGTGTAGTAGATGGTGGGCAGGCTGGGGGCCGAGTACGAGGGCGCGGCACGCGGGATCTCGGTCGGGCAGTCCACGGTGACGTTGGTAGGCCCGCTGACGCAGTCGGCCCCCCGGTCGCAGCCCTCGCAGTTGCCGTACGCGATAGCGTGGCACTCAGCTTTGCAGCAGACAATTTTCCGGTTCACGCACGAGAAGAAGCCCGACGCCTGCGCGCCCCTCATGAAGGCGTCGATCTGCCCCGGCACTGCCTGTCTGACCACTTTCTCATAAATGGCAAACTTGGAGTCGTACCCGTCCTTGACCACCGATGTGTACTTGTCTAGTGCCGTGTTCAGTGTGCGCATCTCGATGTCGACCACGTACTTGTCGCGGCAATGGCCGGGGACTTTGGCTGCTGCTTCTTCTAGCTCTTCTAGGCTGGTGGACCCGCCTGAGCATTCCGGCAGGTTCCAGTGGTCGATGAGCAGTGTGATCTCGTCGTTGAACTCGTCGGGGACTCTGCAATCTGTTGTCAGTTAGGTGCAGCAAATTATGGAAGATTCATGTTGCTACATGTAGGGCACGAAATAAAGGGGAGAGCACGTACTCGCCAACCGACGCCCCCATCCAGGCGTTGATGCTGGAGACAAAGGGGTGCTCCAGCGCGTTGGTGTTGGGCTTGGACAGAATCGGGGTCTGGCTGCCGTAGTTGATCATCTCGACGGTGCCGATGGTATACAGATTATAAACCCACACGCTAGCACTAGCCGTGATGTTGACGACGCGCTGCTGGCAGTCCTGCGTGTCGACGCACGGCTGCACGTACTCCTGGAACCAGTTGTACAGACCAGCACCCATGACGTGCACGTTGGTCGACGCCTGCACCATGAGGCCCCACGCCGCGGCGCAGTGGGTGCTGCTCGAACCCGCGCAGCTGCCAAAGTCGGGGTCGCCGGGGAACTGCTCCACGGCGGTAATGAAGGGGGCTGGTGCCTGTGGCTTAGGCAGGAAATAGGGGCTCTCGGTCTGAACATTGCCCATAAAGACATCCTTGGCGCCATAGAGCTGGTACTGGTACAGGATGCAGTGCTCGGACGCGGTGCTATACATCCACACGGGGCCGCCTCGGCTCTCGATCAGGATCCCGCGCGCGACATAGACGTCGATCTGGGTCTGGGCGAGCCCGCTGTCCATGTCGTGGTCCGACACCCAGGCCCATATGTTCTCCAGGTAGGCCGACGAGGTCGGGGTCATGTGCAGCATCATGGCGCCTGCAATGCAGTTGGCGTTGACGGGCCCAGTTAGCTTGGGGCAGTTGGCCACCTGCAGCCGCGAGCCCGCCGCGCCGCCGATGCGGAAATGGCTGTCTGGAAAGGGGGAATGGAGGTCAGCATCACTCGTGCAACACCGGCACAATTTGGTCACGGGCAGCTACATGTATTATGCACTCACCCCACATGCCCGCCGAACCCTGCGACGACTCGGCCATGTTCCATTCCATCAAGACGACGCCAGCAGTCGGGCCCTGGGTGGTGAACAGCATGTCCGAAATCTCGACGAGGCCCACCTCATCCTCGTCTCCGTCTTGGGATGCAGCGACGACAGCGGGCCGCCCATCTGGTATTTGTTTCCCCCATTCGCATCATACACCTTCCCGAGGACCCACGACTCCACGTTGTACGTGCCGCCAACAAGCTGCGTCCCCGCCGTCTGGTGGTTGACGGCCGTGCCGACGTTCTTGATGGATAGATTATCAATGACGATGGAGAACTGGTTGGCCATGTTGAAGGGTGTCGAGACGTAGATGCCCGTCGTCACGTCTGTCATGGTTGAGTCGAGGACGGGGATGGACCCGCCGTTGTAGGTGCCCGTCATCTTGATGCCGTACTCGGCTCCGCTGATGAAGAGGGATTTCCATGTTCAACCCTAGTCCCAGAGCATGTCGATGGCCGTGCGGCAGTTGGAAAAGACGAGGTGGCGGGTTGTGAATTGTTGGTTGCCGTCTGGGGCAGGAAGTCAGTGGGGTTCATCTTATGGGGTACAGTACTAGTAAACAGGGGGACTGAATGAAGTGACTCACACCGCATGCCGATGGCGCCGTAGAAAAAGTACAGGTCCGACATGAAGCCGCCGCTGCCGTTCTCGGCGACTATGTGTAGACATAAACATCAGCATAGGCCAAAGGGGTAACTGAGGGTAAAGAGAGACGCACAGATGCCCATGTGGCTCTTAGCCGTCGAGCTGGACTGCAAAAAAATAATGTTCTGCAAGCTGGTGGCCTGCGCGACCTACCAGTGGATGCCCGCGGTGTCGGCCATGTCGGCGCCGCTCACGTCGATGAGCATATTTCGCACCTGGCGGAAGAAGTTGTTCTAGACAGCGTCAAAAATGGTTAGCGAACCTTGATCATTCTCAGTAGGTTCGAGACGTGATTGATGATTACCTGGTTGATGAACCACTCGTCTTGGCCATTGTTGAGGCCCGTGTACACGTCCGAAGAAATCAGGCCGAGCCCAACAAACGACTTGGCTGCCTTGAGGATTGGTATGGCGTTGGGCTAAGATTGTGCCAGCCTGGTTAGTTCATGTGGTGCATAATTAGGGCGAGGGAGGGAGGAAAGACCCACATTGCCGACCATCTGTGTGTGGTAATACATGAGAATAGGTGAGCTGATCAGGTACGTGCCGGCCGGGAAGTAGACTAGCGCCCCCTTGATGGATGACGAGCCGCAGTTGGGGCCGCACCGCCCGCCGTCTGAGATGGCCAGGTTGATAGCGGCCGTGTCATCCGTCTTGCCGTCGCCCACAGCGCCGTAGTCCTTGACGTTCCGGAACACCTTGTAGTTGTTGTTAGCCGCCCCACCGTAAGGGATCTGGCCCATGTGCGGCATCTGCTCGACCCAGTAGGTGCCCGTGGCGCGCTTGTCTAGTTAGCTGTCGTCCTGGTCTGACTTGGAGTCTCGCTCCTGCATATGCGCTGGCAGGACAAACCGGGAGTAGTCGGTCTCGGTGGCATTGACCGCGTCTGCTTCGGCGACGAGGGCCGCGGCTGCCGCGATGGTCTCGTTGACGACGAAGCGCTGCACGTCCTCGGCGCGCGCCCGGATGGCCGCCTTGCCGCTCAGGCGCGCGTAGTAGGTGTTGCGCCGCGGGTTCGCAATGCGCTCGCGGTTACGGATGTTGGCCTCCTTCTGTGCCTTGCGGATGAGAGCCCGGGCTTCTTCTAGCGTCGAGTTCGCCCCAGTCCCGTAGGGTAGAGTGGAGTTGGTTACCCGGCGGAAACTCGGAGACCTGTGGGGGTGTGGAGCTGGCGGGTTTGGGCTGTCTCTCTTGATGGCCGAGGTCGAGGCCGTGGCAGGATTTAGTAGGACTTCTTTCAGCTTATTGGCTGTCTCCGTGATGGCGGCAAAGTCGCCTGCGGAGGTCGAGCCGGTGGGATCATCCAGCTTCCAGCTCTCGACGAAATCGTCGATCATCGCCGCTATATCAATGTCCGTATTGGGGCCAAGGAGCACTTTGGCATTGTTAGCGGACAGGGCGTCTTAGGATTCGTGTACTTTGTAGGGGTTGCTGACCAGGTCCTGTCGTGTTGTCTCTCTGCGATATGACATGAGGAGAACCTGCGATGGCACCCCCATCTCGCTACCGTTCGGTGCCTAGTTCCTCACCGACTAGATGAGGGACATGGTAGGGTGAATGAGAGTCGCCAATCTGGGGACCGTGGGCCAAAAGTGGCGAGGCAAGGGGAAGTAAACAAACGCTCAGGAGCCGAGGCAGCAACATGACTGCAGTGCGCAAACTTGTCTGCCGCCCGCACATGTGTGCAGTGCAGTGCGAAACAAACAAAAAACGACCAAGAGAAAAATAGGCAATGGGGTTTTTAGTTAAGCCGTCCGGGGATGTCGACTTGTGCCGGATTTATTATATCCTCAATGGTAGACGGAGAGCAGACCAAACCACTACATTTCGCAAATGGTCGTGATGTCTCCCGAAAGGAATATGCAATTGCAGGGTATAAGTGCACCCAAGTACCTTGCTTATGGATATGTTCATATTCCACAAGTAAGGCGCAGTTCCCCTGGATGAGGCCCTGGATGAGGCCCTGGACGAATTCGAGAGTCCTCCATGCTCCGGACAAGGATCGTGTTATGTCCATGCAGAGTTCTTTTTGCGAGGCAGCAACACCATGGCCGTGACCGAGAAAGTGAAGAATACGATTTGCTTGATTGACTCAAGTTGATCACACTTGGTGCCTTCGCTAAGGAGGCACCCCGCTATCCAGGAACCTACCAAACGTACGGGAACCAATCAAAAGGCGCCAATATGTCTGCACGGGCCATGTGCAGCAGTCAATTAACCCCGAATGTCACCGTGTAGAATGGCTTCCGGGGGGGAATTTCAACCTCACATCATAACCACAGCACGGCGCAGCATCACGCCAAAGTTCCACTCCGGTCCCGCGCCCGACACTGCAATTTCCTCCTGAACATCTCTACCAAAAATCACACAACAGAGCGACACTTGATGGCGACCTTTCATCCATTCCCGCGGCTGCCCACCGAGCTGCGCCTGCGCATCTGGGAACTGACTGCGTCGAACCCACGCGTGGTGGAGGTGCGCGAGCGCGGACGCCTCAAGTCGAGGGCCTTCTGGGCGTCGCCCACCCCGGTCCCGGCTGTGCTGCACACCTGCCGCGAATCGCGCTCTCTGCTGCTCTCGCCAACTAACGGCGGCCGCACGCGCTTCACCAAGGCGTTTACCTACGGAATGCAACCACGACACACGTGGGTCAACTTTGCGGCCGACACTATCCACACCGACGACTTCACCGTCAGGAACCTCGTCGCCGAACGCCCCCTGATTCGTTGGCTGACCGTCGACTCGGCCGACTCCGAGCACTTTTACCACATCCACATGGCGGGCCTCATAATGAGCGACATGCCCGCGCTGGAGCGGCTGGTCATCTTGACACACGAAAACGTCTACGACTGGCAACCCATGATGGAGGACCTGCGCCGCCACTTTGACGAGCGCCAGGCCGCGATGCCTGGCTACCCCTTCACTGACGTGTGCATCGTCGACCAAAGCACGGGCGAGACGGTCGATGCGGCCAACTACAAGGACGTCTTCCAGGAGTACGAGGACATGCATTTGCGTGATGCCGAGTATGAGAATCCTGCCGATCTTTGATTTGCATTGGCTATAGTCGTCTCAGTTGTGCCCCTCGGCGAGTAAAATACCTGTAGGTTGGTAACGTCCAAATCCGGACCTCGTACCTCGTTAGTCAGTCGTTAATTTAGTTGGTAGCCACTGGGTGCGTTTTTTAAACCTCTGCCTTGCTGATGTCTGTTGCAACCTTGTGCAAGGGGGGTTGCGTTGATAGACTTGCCGCATATCACTTAGTACCTTACCTAGGTGCTTAAGCACCTGACCCTCCCAGACAACTTCCTAGTCCCCGGTTTCCCCGATAGATGCATCCATGCATATTATGATGTGTTCACGGCACCTACCACTAATTACAACGACGAATGCAACTTCAGGACTGCGGCTAGTGCTTATTATTACATGATCCCGGAAGTCACCCACCCAGCATCCAGTCATCCTGCTGGCTCCATGTCCCGACTAGGGAGGTAGTCAACTTGATGCCAACTGGTAACCAACTCCCCGCCCGCCGCCGTGACTTAATCTTAGACAATGTCACGATACTGGGCAAGATCCTCCTCGCCAAACCGATGCAGGCCCCCATCACGCGGGATGCCAGGTACCGATCTTAGGGCGGCGAGGTGCCAAGGAACGATACCCCTAGTTGGGACCGTGATCTCAGTGTCTCACTCGCACTCGTCTTGGAGAAATCGGGATATTGGATGCCGGATAGTCCGGAATAAGTTGCAGCAGAGTCCAGCAACGACACTGTTTGCTCTTCAGCGGTTGATGCATGGCATACGGGAGTGAATGCGCACACCAGCACCAGCACCAGCACCAGCACTCCTCTAGCCAAACTCAGCACAGCAGATTCCCACAGTCTCATCTATACCCTCACCATCTCTCTCACTCTCTCTCTCTCCCGCAGACACCACCCAGAGATACAGCCACCATGAAGCTCACTGCCCTCGGCCTCATCGTCTATCTCGCCACCGGCATCGCGGCTAGCGGCTACCGCACCTCGCTGGAAATGGTCTGGATGTGGTACGCGTACCAGATCGATCTTCTCAACAACCCCGAGGCCAGCCGTTCAATCGGCTACCGGTGCTCAAAATGGAACCCCATATCCGTCCCCCCGTGCGAAGGCACGTTTGAGCCATGCGTGGGCACACGCGTGGTAGGCGACAAGATCCCCAACACCTGCTTCTTCTCCGAGTTCATCGGGTGGATTGTCAAGGGCAAGCCCCAGTTCTACGCCAAGATCGACATCACCTTCCCGCTGGGCGACAAGGCCAACCTCTTCCCCGAAGTCGCCGGGCAAGCCACCCTCCTCTACGGCAAGATCGACAAGCCGTATCCACCTCAAAACGCCCTGCGCGACTCCAACGGCGCATACAACGACATGCTTGCGCGCGTGGGCCACATGCTCGGCGACGCGCGCTACAGCATGGACACCACCACCGACATAAACAAGATCAAGGCTCTGACCACGCTGCTCGACGCCGCCGACGAGGCCATGAGCGCCGTGCACGTCGCGCGTGATATCGACCACACGCCCTGGCTGGTGAACGACTGGAACAACCCGGCCAAGAACAAGGACCCCAACATAGTCGGGATCAAACCGGGCCTAGTCCCCGCCGGCACCTTCCCCGTCGTGCCCAAGCAGGGCCTGCCCAAAATCACCCTGACGCCGCAGTTCAAGTTCGACATCGAGCAGACCGTCAAGGACAACCCCACCATCCCCGACGTCGAGGCAAAGGTCAGGGCCTACCTGGCTAATTACTACGCTACGGACCCCAAGGCGCGCGACCACAAGGACGTGCTGGATAGTATGATCTTTGCGGATAACTTGTCCAGGGGCGTCGCTGACGCTTGTTCCTGCGCGAGGTGTACGCCTCCTGCGACGCAGCCTGTCGTCCTGCAGCCCATAATTCCGGGGGCAGTGTGAGTGTGCGGTCAGGGTGGGAGGCGCCGGGTCTGTCTGGTAGGCCGTCCGGCATGTAGCGTTCGTAGAAGCTGGCTGGCAATCGTGACCAATGCTGTTAGGGCGGGGGGTTCAGGGGGTTGTTGAGTGTGAGATTCCTTAGAAGTGGGGTGAGTTTGTTGGATGAGGATCTGGGAGGTTGTTCGAGTAAAAAGACGCAATCGTTATTTAGACTAGATTAATTCGGCATAATTGGAAGAACAATAGTTGGATGGCAGGGTTTAATTGATGGAAATGTCCGCTTTTAGTTGATTGAAGAACCAGCCTAGAGCACCATTGAATACCGGTTGAATCCTAGAGGAATGGTGGCACCCCTTCTTCCTTCTACCACCAGTCAGTCTTGGTAACCGCCACACGCAAGAGCACATGCACAGAGCCCAACTGACGTCCGGGCTTTGAAACACGCGGACTGCCCAATGCCAGGCGACGGACCAATTGCACCTCCCTCACGAATCTCCCACGCACTCTCTTGCATGCATCAATGCGGTGGCAAATTACGATGACAGGATAACTGACTTGTGGCTGAAGATAAGGTAGGTTAGGAGAGTCACAGTTGGCTCGTAGGATAACGGGAGTGCTCACGTTACCAATCATCGTGCTACACATTGTCCGGGTTGACACAAGCCCCCTCGAAAGGCCTTACTCATGCCTACCCAGATGGTTTCACAACAGCTGGCCTGATACTGCCCAAAAAAAAAAAAAATTTGGAGTTTTCCGCTGCAACCGATACCAAAACCCTTTCCATGCCAGCTACTGATAGCCAGGTTTTGTCTGCTATAATAACAGCTTCGTGTTCCGAGAATTGACTCAGATCGGATCAAGCTTCATTTGACACGCCAACCGCCACGGAATTCTCTGACCATGGACGAGAGCAAGACGAAGCGACGCTGCAAGCTGTCTCAGTGGTTGTGTAACTACTGGGAGAAGTTCTCGCAGCCGAAAACGTCTCAGCAACCGGTGGCCCAGCAAGCGATGTCCCCTGTCCCAGAATCCTCACCATCGTCTCATCAACAAGCGTCTCCTCCACCAGCACCCCACGCACCGACCGTGACACCCCCCCGACCAACTTCTCCCGCGACAATTTCTCCTTCACCAACGTCGCCTTCACCTACATCTCCGGAAAAGTCTCCTCTAACTACTTCTCCTCCGCCAACATCTCCTCCGCCAACATCTCCTCCGCCAACATCTCCTTCCGAGTCACCGGCATCTCCTTCACCACCATCTCCACCCAAGTCTCCTCTCCTCACTCCGCCTCCACTAATCTCTCCCCAACCCGCTTCCTCCTTACACCCACCACATTCCACACCAGAACCCCCACTGTCCAGCGACGCGCCGTTGCTTCCCAGTACTGATACTCCTAAGGCTGGACCGCCGGAGACCGCAGACGATGAATGGGTTACCTTCTGGGCATCTGGCAAGGAGGAAGAAAAGGAGATCGCCCCGGCGCTCTGGGAGCGATCATACAAAATCCTGAAGTACGAAGAGTCCGAGCTGCTTCAGGCTTACGAGGAGGTGTTCAAGAAGCAGCTGGCGGCCGCTGAATTGACAGGCAAGTAACTCGACAAAGACAAAGATACCTGCTTTGATTTTGATACATTCACTGACCTCTGTCTCTGCTGAGCAGATTCCGAGAATGCACGACCGCCAATGGGCCCATGGGCCGAGGGCCGACTTGCGTTGAACGCGAGGATTGTGGTTGAGATGATTCTCAGACGGGAGGAAAAAGCAAAGAACTCCAAAACGAGAAAGGTCAAAGACATGACGGTTGCGACAGTTTCGACATTGGGAGACCTCAGCGCGGTCATCGGTTCACTCCTTACGGCGTACCCCCCCGCCGATATGGTGTGGAATGGGGTCATGGCGGTACTCCCGGTATGTGGCTTACGTTGCAACGAGACAGAGTCTCAACTGTTCAGTTTACTGATTCCAGTGCACAGGCGCTCGTTAAGCCCATCATTAACAGCTCGGCGTTGGTTGAAGGGCTCCAATATGTCATGCGGCAGCTGGACTACCAAACCAGCATTTCAACAGCCCTCCTCCGGAAAAGTTGGAAGAATGACGACATCTACCAGGAACTGAGGTTTCAGATCGCTAATCGGGTGGTTCTGCTCTTCAAAGCCGTTCTCTCGTATCAGATCAAGGCGGTGTGCCGCGCTTATGCCACACACTCATTCATCGCAGGTTTTGCAGAGGTCGTTGAGGGTCTGATGAGTTCCGAAAGCTGGATAGTCTCAGACCTGGAGAGTATGAAGAAGGTGGAGAATGACTTGAGGCTGGAAGTCAACCAATACCTCTCACAGTCGAGCACGACGTTGCTTGCCGAAGGTGTGGCGTTGCTGGGGGAGACGGCAAACTACGAAATCACACGAGATGAACAACAACTTGTTGGCATGTTCGCGAAAACGGCCTATGAAGACGCCATTCGGTCGTTGGCGACGAGGGAGAAGGGCACCTGCGAGTGGTTCTTCAACCAGGAAGCCTTCAAGGAATGGCTGAAGTCAGGAGACGACAAAAAACGCATTTACGTTGCGGCAGGGCCCGGAGTTGGCAAGTCTGTCCTTGCAAAGTCTCTCGTCAAGGAGATCCTTCCCGAACACCACCCGTCGGCAACGATTTGCTATTTCTTCTTCACGGACACCGCAGAACAGCAGTCAGGGACTGCCGCTGTTAGTGCCTTATTGCACCAGCTGTTCTTGAAAAACCCGAGGCTCGTGACGGAATGCAGCGCCATGATTCGCACGAGAGGCACGACGGTGACTGACAACATTACTGCGCTTGGCGAAATCTGGAACAAAGCCTTAAGTCTAGATGAAGCCGGAGAAGTATGGATTGTTATCGATGCACTGAATCAGTGCAACTTGATATATCAAGAGTCGTTCCTGGAGACAATCACCAGACCAAGCAATCGAGTGAAACTTCTCGTCACGACCCAACCTCTATTACCAATCGAGAAGACGCTCAAGGAAAGAGGTTTTTCGGACTCAATCTCGCTCTCTGGCGACGGCGAGGAGGGAAGCAAAAGAGTTCGGGATGAGATTAGGCTGGAGATGTGCAGAAGAGTTCACAAGTTGGCCCAAGACAGGGGCTGGGATGAAAGTCGCCGCGACTGGCTTGCCGATCGACTGGAACGCAAAGGGGCGGGCCAGAATACCTACCTCTGGGTCAAAATCATTTTTGCATTGCTGGAGAGAAACGAAAACGACATGAAAAGTGTATGGGAGCAGCTTGTGGACGATCTCCCGGAGGATATTTCCGCCGCATACGAAGAGCTTCTCATGCCGGCAACAGACAAGACCAAAGTCAGGCACCTCCTGGAGCTTATCATATCTGCAAGACGGCCACTTACTCTGCGAGAATCGAACATCGCCGTACACATACTCGAGGAAGAGAGAAAAAAGGACAACGCCAAGTATCACGAGAGAGATATCGACAAGCCACCCAATGATGGCAGCTTTGAGCGATGGATCAGGAAAGAATGCAATTTCTTCGTCACCGTCGAAAACGGGAGGCTTGGGCTTATGCATCCCACAGCGTATGAATGGCTCCGAAAGGAAGAAGCGCCGGCTAAGTTCAAGTTTGATGCAGCGACAAGGTCCAAATGGCAACACTCTATCAGCAAGGAGGATGCAAATCGGACCATGGCAACCAGCTGCATCGCATACCTCTCTCTACTGGATTTTAAGGACTTTTCCCGGCGACGCGACAAAAAGCACGCCGATGAAATTTCCACGCTTTCCGATGACGAAAGACGACGGCGGGCCGTGAATTTGGTGATAAGCGTGGCGGTAAGCAGGATCATGATATATCCAGCATGGATGAAACAACTGAGAAACGAGTTCTCTTTCCTGCACTACTCAGCTGAATATTGGGACTATCATTTCCGATCGAGCACAGATAAAAATGGTCAGGTAACCGAACAGCTGGCGGACAAGGCGGTTGGTATCCTGGGATTTGAATCCGGTCATCTTCTTCCATGGTATTGGTTCCGCTTCCCTCGAAGCTTTTGGTCTCGCAAACACACACACACAACGGCCTTTGAGGCAGCAATCGAGACGATGGTGGTGAATCTCATGCCTCTCGGACGACTGATCAAAGACGCCAATTTGCAAGACTCGTGCGGTCGAACGGCACTTCACTTCGCACTCGCAAAATCATTCCCTCACAAACAGAAGCTGGTACGAGCACTCATGGCCGACATGAATGCAGACTGGACGATTCAAGACCACATGGGACGCACAGCACTTCACTATGCAGTGGATAACGAGAGTGTCGAGTGCGTGAGGATTATGATTGAAAATCAAGCCGGCGGAGCGACGCTGGACCAACAAGACAGCTTTGGATTGACAGCATTACACCTGGGCGTGAAAAACCTGGGACGTTCGAAGCGGCGAGATAATCTTGAGGCCATCATTGATCTTCTCGAGAAACATGGTGCAAGCCTAGATACCAGGACAAAAGAGGGCATACTCGCAAGGAAAGAGCTCGCAGATCTGCGAGCGACGGGATTCATGAACGCGTAGTCGACGTTTTTCGGGGGAAAGATCGCAGAGGGCAAGATTGGAGATATTTATCGGAGTTTCTACAGCAAGAACTGAAGATCTTGCTATGGGACGAGACACGCGGAGATGTGTTGCCGGTAAGATTTTACAAGTTCATTCTTACATGTTGATACGCGTCCTGGAACATACAACTAACAACATTCAAAGCAGCAAAAGCTGATGAGGTTGATATTGTTCTACCTCTGCCACAGCAAAACGGAGCTGCCGGTGGAATCAACAATTCGGTCGCACATGGACACTGTCGACGCCTGTATGGAAGACCTGACAGTGGCCGCCTCATCGGTCCAGTCCTTCGACGGTCAAATCATATTTCCCGCCCTGGTCGCCTTCCTGCGAGAAAATTGGAACGACATCAAAGCCTCGGCTCCATTTAGTCACCGTATCAAAATTGGATCAAGCTCCCTTGAGCACTCGCCGGGGAATGGGGGAACGAGTCGAGGCTCGCCGGATCACCCGTTTCACGAAGCTTGGCTCAAGCGGTTTGGGCCTCAAATAAGAAAGTTTGCCGAAGAGGTTGGTGCGAGGATAGAGGTGCCCGATTCTATGAGTGCCGACAGAGAGGCTCGTGCAATGTTCAAGTTAATAATGAAGAAGATTCTGGCAGTAGTATCTGGGTCACCATTTTGAATGGAAGGGGTCGAAGGGGCTAGGAAGATAATTATAAACTAGGTAGTTGGTTTCTGAATTGCAACGTGCCGACAACTAACTTGAGGCGAGTGGGGTTTCATATCGCTTCAAGCTTACCTGGTATCCAGCAGGGAATTGAAGTGAGTACACGACAAACCGGCCAGTGAGCATGGTTTTGGGCTGAATGATTTGTAGACAGACTGCCCTTCAGCATTATAATATGAGAGTTTCTCCACCCACCATACTTCCTACTGCACGCACATGCATTTAGGCACATGCCCAAGCTCTAAGAGCCGCCATTGTAAAGATCCGTTTTCCCGCACTGTACAAAGTTGGTTATTTCAATGCCGCTGCCCGGGCATTTGACAACTTGACTGGATCTCAAGATACCGTACCAGAGCTTTTCGAAGCCACCAACTTCCGGTACCAATGTATTGCACATTGCGGCTTCCGTTGCACGTCGTCGCACTGGCACGAGTCCACACCGCGGGCTGACTTCAGTTGAATAGGTAAGGTAGTTACAACTCCTTGGAGGTAGCAACCTGGCTGAGACTGACCGGCTGCAGCTGTAGTGTGAATAGCTTCAACCTGTCAACTTCAAGTTGAAGTGCGCAACGCTAGCGCCTCGGCGCTTGTGGGCCGTTGCAGGCCATTGTAAGCCGTCCTAGTAGTGAACATGCACGACGGTTGAAACCAGGGCAAAATTACTGTCGGATGCATTTAGTTGGCAATAGTGGAACATGGTGCGAGCAGTGGTAGGTATGGTGCGCAGAGCAATAATCTAGACTAGGTGGGTGGAGAAGATCTTTATTTTATACTAGCACCTGCCGCGTCCACAGCTATAACTCAGAACGTGCTCACTCAAGTACCTAGGTGCCTACACTAGTATTTGCTTTAGAAGAGATAAAGTATTATATAACACGAGTAGAGTTTCATCACACCTAAGCTACGAAAGTGTATCTGCCTAATTACTTAAGTTTAAGTCCCATTTATATACCCCATTATTTCCAACACAGAAAGCCAAAACCAGACAAAGTCAAAATCCCGCTTGCTAAACCCAAACTCACACGCTTAGTCTAATCAAAAACATCTGTCGCATACCTCTCGTTCCTGATGCTCGCAAACCACTCCAGCGCCCTCTCCTCGCTCGGCTCTGGATTGCCGTCGTTCCTGCTCCTCTCCAGCGCAATCTTGACCACCGTCTTCTTCACGCTCTCTCCTAGCTCCCTGCTGCCGCACACGAAGACCTTGGCACCCCTGTCCCACAGCTCAATCAGATCCCTGCGATCCTTCCAAAGCCGGTCGTCGACATGCTTGCACCCTTGGGCCTCCTCGTCGTCACTCCGACTATACGCCCTGCGCACATCGACCGCGCCCATCGCCTGCCACTTGTCCAGCTCCTCACGATACAGATCATCAATCCCCTTGCCGCGGCATCCAAAGAACAACAGCGCGGGCGCGAGCGTTCGGCCAGCTGCCACCTGTGCCGCACGTTCCTGGATGAAGCCCCTGAAGGGTGCAAGGCCCGTGCCGGCAGCGACGCAGATGAGCGGCGTCTTGTCCGGCTCGACAGGAAGATGGAACGCCTGCTGGCTGGGACGGACGCTAACGTTAAGCTTGTCGCCCTCGACGAGGCTGGCGAGATAGGACGTGGCGACGCCCAGATGCTTGTGCTCGGGGTTGGCTAGTGCGGGTTCGGAGAGGAGCGCGTAGGTCAGGGTTACGTGATTAGGGTTCCATAATGGCGAGGATGAGATGGAGTATTGACGCACGCGCATAGGCGGGAGCAGCGCAAGGAAGGATCCAAAGGGGAGCGCAACGGTGGGGAATTGTTCGAGGAGGTCAAGGACGGACACGCGCTTGCGGGAGATGAGAGAGGTGTAAGATTCGGTGGCGAGGGATGTGAGACTCGCTTTGGTGGGCTCATCGCTTGCTGCTGCCGCGAGGGCGAGGATGGACTGTTTTGGGGGTTAGTTATGGTGAAGAGGCGGATGGGAGAACGAGGACTGGATAGAGAGACTTACACGCTTGGTAGCCGGTTGGGCGAGTTCCACGTAGGCCCCGAGGACGTCGCTCACTGGCACGGCGACGTTGGTGGGCAGGGTCGTGCGCCTGTCGGCCTTGATAGTGACGTGCGAGTCCCAGGCAAGTTGGAATCGGCGTATGGCGCGATTGACGACCTCCGTGGGATTGATGGGCAGGACCGCCAGGTAGTCACCGGCTCTGTAAGTCAGGTCGCTTGGGAGCTGGATCTCGATATGCTTCTTAATCGCCGCGCTGCCAGGGGCCGTGAGCACCTTTGTTGCAACGACCACAGACTCCTTGACGTCCTCGCGGAGAGTCGAGGACCGGGGGGTGGAGAACTGGACGGTTAAGCTAGGCGACAAAAGGGCGGCGCTGTCGTCGTTGCTGCTCTCGGTACCATATTTCGCCTCCATGGCCGGCCAGAAGGACTCGTCTTCCCACTGCTCAAAGTCAGTAAACATCTCGCCTTGGGCGGCGTCGGTCACGCCAATTTCGCAGATGCGGGTACCGCCGCGGGCTTCGATGGTGGTGTCGACAAGCTTGGGGATACGGTGAAATGTTCGTGTCCAGTCGTGGTGGCCGCAGCCGAAAACAGCGTACGAGACGTCCTTTAGTTCGTTGCCCTTGAGGCTCTCCATCCACCCGACAAAGAGCGCAGCATTATCAGGCGGTTGGCCTTCGTATGACGCCGTAATGAATACTACTGGCCGATCCTTGGGCAGGTTCTGATTCGCGGCGTCCATGGGATCGACGACGGTGGCGGAGAAGCCGTGGGCTGCGGCATCAGAGGCGAGACGCTGAGCGAGTGTCGCGCAAGTGCCCGTATTGGAGCCGTAGTAGATGTTCATAGGCTTTCCTTGAGTCCCGTTCGCATCGGAGTCCTTGGCAGGGCGGGATGCGAGTCCGGCTGATGGTCTCGGCTTGGTGACGGTCTGCCCGCCGGCGAGGCGATATTCCAGCTCGGTGGGGGTAAGTCCGTCGCGCAGGACAGCGCGCATGTAGAAGTCCTTGGGTTTGGTGGTGAGCGTCTGCTTGTAGTGGAGCACGTAGTTGGCATCGTCGAGCAGGAAGTTGAAGTTTTGCAGCAGCATGGCCATGACCAGCAGCGCCTCCTGCCAAGCAAACGGGCGACCGATGCAGCCGCGCATGCCGTTTCCAAAGGGCTTCCAGCTATCGGGGAACTCCTTGTTGAGGCGCTCAAAGTTCTCGTCTGTCATGCGCTCCGGGTCGAATTCGTTGGCTGTCTCGCCAAAGACAGCCGGGTCAACCTGCGACTTGGCGAGGAGGAGGGCAATTGGCTGGCCCTTGGGGATGGCATACTTGCCAGCGACCACCTCATCCTCCTTTGCCTCAACAGCAATGATGGGGATGGTGGGACAGACACGGAGGGTCTCGCGCAGGATAGCCGAAATGTACGGCAGCTTCTTCATGTGCTCGATCTTGATGGGGCCGGTGCCGCAAACATCGTCGACCTCTTTCTGGGCCTTCCGGTAGGTCTCGGGGTGCTTGAGAAGCTGGAAAAAGGCAAAGCTCAAGAGACCCGAGGTCGTTTCGTGGCCGGCAATGAGAAATGTGATGAGATTGTCAATGATGCTCGAGTCGCTCAGCTTCCCGCCGGTCTTGGGGTCGACGCCATCCATCATGGCCGACAGGAGATCCTTGCGGTCCGTCGGCTGCTCCTTTCGCGACTCGAGGACGTCCTCGGCCGTCTTGCGCAGAACCTGGATATCGTGCTCGTATTTCCGGTTGGCCTCGCGGCAGAACATGGAGATGAAGCCTGGGCGTCTGGACCGCGAGCCCGACTCGGTCAGGAAGTTGCCCATGGCCTCGACAAAGGGGTGCATTTCGTCGTGATAGTACGAGTTGAAGCGGAAGTTCATGGCGCAGAGGGCGATAGTGTCGAGGGTAAGGCGAGTGAAGTCATCCGTCACCATGATGGGCTTGACTGGGCCGTGCCGTGCCCACTTGAGGCAGAGCTGGCTCGCAATCTCGTGCATTTCGGGAAACATGTTCTGGATGGACAGCGGCCCAAAGGCGGGCATGAGGATTCTGTGGGCGAGGCCCCAGTTGGGCTCCTCATTGTGGGCGGTGAAGAGGCCATCGTGAACGCCTTGTCTGACCTCGGCCAGGACGGCCGTTATGCTCTTTTTGAACCTCTTCTCATCGCAAAGCTCATGGACGAGGGCCTGGGTCGTCTGTGTTTGAATATGTGTATTAGAACTGAAACCGGTCGAAAGCAGCGGCGGAATTCAAACGTACAACAAAAAGCATGCTTCTCCCGGGAAAATTCAAACGGAAGATTTCGCCAAACTGATCCGAGAAGTTGAGCATAGACCCGAGGGGGAAGTCGAAGTCGATGTCGAGAGCATTGCCAACTAGGGGCAGGCCCGAGGGCTCGGGAATGGGGACTAGGTGTTGGTCGTGGTCGTCCGACATGGTGGTGGTTGTGCTTGTGACAGGGTGGAGATAGGGGATACGAGGGAGCAGATCAAAGAGAGACATGGTTGCTCAAGCGGAAACCAACGCAGGTATTATACGTCGTAGGAACTTGAAGGAAGGAAGGATCCAAAAAAAATAACGTGAGTGGAGGAAGGCAGGAAGGTAGGTGTGGAGCACCTTGATGGTCTGCACCTGCCTGCTGGTCAATGGCAGCAGCAGTGGAGTGAGAATTCTGAGACCCCGGCCAGACTAGGAAGGACCAGGTCGCACGATGCTTGAAGATGACGTTGAAACGGTGGCGCCTGTCTTTCCTGGTCAACACTAGTGTACTGAACCAGTTGGCGTGCTGTCAGAAACAGGTGGAGACGATAGTGGGCACTGGGACTCGAGGATTTGGTAGCCCAGATTGGACGACGATGAAACCTCAGGTATGAACCCAGGGCTGGGAAGCGGACACGGAGTTTCTGGCTTCTGCCGACGTTGCTTTGGCCAAGCTGTCATGTCCGAGATGGATGGAGGACGTGGAGCGGTGGAATGCGACCAGAGAATGCAGGACGAGAACGCGCACCCTTTTGACCGCGGCTCGGCCATCCCAGGCTGGTGGCCAAGCGGGTAAGCCCGAACATGGCGGGTCAGTCTCTCCATTTGGCATTGGTGGAATGGAATGAGAAGCGAGAAGAGAATGAGACGACAAGCGTGTTTGTGCCGGGCTCAATGCAAGCCGCTGATGGATGTTTGCTACCCAACTGAGGGTGCATCCGACACACTTTGCTCGATGCTTCGATGGAACAGAAAACGCCCAAGCGCGTTTTCCCGATGCTGTGCAACGCAGCAAATGCGTGCTAACCCGGAAAAGTGTGCCGAGGTCCAGGCCGCCATCACCGTCATGCCACTGCCAAGCCAGCCGAGAGAAGCGACCAACGGTTTCTAATTACGGCACATTCACCCGTATCGTTCGCCTTGACCGACCGACGCCAAAGTCTGGCGCCTCGGCTCGTTCACGCTACGCCGGATTGACGTCGGGTTAATCGCGACAGTTCATCACACTGAAACTGGACGATGCATTGCATTGCGTTCAAGCTCACTGTGCGTGGCTGTTTCATCAATGAAATTTGCGCCTCGACCTGTCGCCAGTGATCGACGTCCCCCATCGCCATGTCTACACATCCGAATAACGGCTCGGGTAGATCGTCGATGGACTGATGACGCAAGTGATCATCGACGCACTGCAGCTGCTGGCAACGCGTCCCATCCATGTCTTCCACGAAAAAACAACGGAGTTAAGCTGCTGGGCCACAACGGTGCAGGATGCTGCATGCAACTGCCGAGAAGGCGTTAGGTACCTAAGGCATGGGGACAAGGAAGGCACGCCTGGCACGCTGACACACGCCCGTTGCACACCCGTTGCACTTGCCCGCCTGTGTCGACGCTCATCCCCGGTCTGCGGATGGTTAGCCTGCCCGATGGCTCCCGGACGGGTCAAGCAAGGCCTTTTCAGCCTTAAACCAACAACCCGTACAACATGCACTAATTAGACCTACTTATCTATGTCCCGAATCCCGGTCGGCGGACGAATCCTTGGTGGAGGTCGGACGACCTGTCTTGCCGGTCTTCCGAGACGGTCGAATTATCTGAGAAGCCATCCCGACGCAGATTCCAGTGGAGACTCACACGACGGTTGGAACGTTGACGTCAACGAGTGCCGAGGCAGTGAGTGGGGCAGTGTAATACCACAGCAGAAATAAAGCCCCTATTTACCCCCTATAAGACTGTTGACACTTTACCTTGGCATAGGTATACATCGACAATCGCCATGTTGTTCCTATACCCACATTTCACCGTCAAGGCCAGGTATCTGACAGACACGAGTGCTAACTTGACCTTTCAAAGCAGCAGTAGTCTTGGGCAAATGGCGTGCGATCTAGAAACTTGAACTCATGTCGATCATATGGAAGTTCAGCAGTTGTGTCCGTTTACATGTCACTCACGTTTCGACTCATTTCCTTACTAGTAGTTTATGTTTATAACATTCAATTTTATTCTTTGGAGCCAGCTCCAACTTACTGACACTTACCTGAAGTATCTATCACAGCATAGGTATCTACCTGTGCAAGTCATCAAGGCAAGCATTCGAATGCCTAGATATCGTGCTTACCGCGCAGGAAACAGCCCGGGATGTCCCCTGGGCAGGAACGGAAACCTCGTCTGCTCCCGAATCAGCCCATGGACAGTCGCCTGCGAGTTAGCCCGGCAAGTGACGCAGTACCACCGGCTCTCCTCCTTCTCATTCAGCCACTCGCAGCACGCGGGGATCAGCGCGCGGCAGTCGGGCCATCCGCAGGCGCGGTGGCCATCGAAGGGGTCCTCAACCCAGTGCAGCAGCAGCCACAGCTCGCGCGACACCTCAGGCCGCATGCACCGCATAAAGGTGCCGAGCTGCATGTCGCGCCCGCAGCACGTCATGCCCATCAGCGAATAGACCACCACCATGCGCTCGGCACGGGCCTGCGCGAACACGGCGATGTCGGCTAGGAGCGCGGCTTGAGGGCCGTACTTGCGGATTAAAGCCGCCTTGCGCCGGTCCATGCGGCTGATTTCCATGAGCCGCGACTGGAGATGGGGCAGGTTGACGACGACCGAGTCACGGATGTCGAGCACCTTGCGCCCCAAGCAGTGCCGGCAGAGGCTGTGGCCGCAGGGGAGGAAGTGCAGGTGGGTGGAGGGGAGGGTGGCCAGGCAGGTTGAGCAGGCCGCTAGAGGAGGGGCGGGGAAGCTGTGTTGGTGGGTTGAGCAGTTGTGCGCGCCGTGCTCCGGGAAGCGAGGGATCCGCGCGGTGATGTGGGAGGGGGGTAGGATGGGGCTTTCGTCTTGCCAGGGGTGACGAGGCATCTTTGCTGTCTGTGGTGGGGGGATATGTTGGGATAGGGGTTGGTAACTTACTTTTGGTAGTGTCAGAGAGATCGAATGGACCGCCAGGGTTCAAAGTCGATGCTGGAGATGCTGGATGAAGAGAGAGAGAGACATAGATGTGCTGGTAGTATATAAACAAGTGAACTGACAAAGGATGAGGTTGAAGAGAACAATTACATTGTCTGGTTACATGTACTGTTCGGTACAACACTTGCAACCTGAAACTACCTGAAACTGATGTATTCGGTCCAGACAAAGAATGCAATGTGAGATTAAATAAACAAAGACGCCCTTTGTTGTGATTGTTTCTCATATATGAGCCTTTCCGTCTCTTTGTGTGAACAGCCACCATGTAATCAACTTGCTGGCTGTGTTTTTGTGAAATATTGGGTTAAGGTTAGGAGAGAGAACTCCCGACTAAACTCTCAGAAATCGGGTCATGAGCACGTCACAAACGGGAGATCCAAAAAAAACAGGCAGAAGTGAGTTGGGTGTGTTCTCTGCAATCTTTCTTCTAGCCGGGGGGGTGCAAATATAGGTACCAGGTAACTAACTGAACAAACTGAGTGCCTGGCTCACAAGCATCTCCCGTCGGCATAGTAGTTTCAAGGTTATCCGCCAAGAATACATGTGTAAATAGACACAACGACTGACTTTCATGTCACAAGATGAAAGTTCTTCAGCGCATACGGCTGCCCAATGCTGCTATTGTTGAAATATCAGCACTTGTGACCACCATACTAGTACCTGAACCACCCGTGACCGCTATCTAGTCCAGTGTCATACTCTACCGCTAAGTCTACAAGATGAAATGCACGCTCCTGCCTACCCGAAGTGATCACCCGCACCTCCGCACCTGGAACCGGTATACCCAAAATCAAACTGATCGCCATCAAACTCATCACCCCAGCATCCTCGCAAACAACACCTCAACGAACTGCAACCTCCTTTGCCTTGCCAAGCACAAGACACCCCTCAAAATACTTCTGCAGCCCCTCGACATCCTCCAGCTCGCCCACCCAGCCCACATACTGATCCGGCCGGACCGCCACCACACAGCCCCTCTCGGGATCGACGCCGTACCCTTTATACGCGTCGCCAAACCCTTCATGATAACTCACGTCGTCCACAAACACCTTGTTATAGTCCCACCCTTTGTCCTCGTCGAACGGATGCAGCACGTCAGGGAAGTCCCGCAGCAGCTCCGTGTCCACCCTCTTGGCCGAGTGAATCGTCAGCACCTCGACCGCCCGCTTGCCGCCGTCTAGCGTCCCAGACGTATGCAGAAAACTCTCTGGTGCGTCGATCGCCTGGCAGAACCGCTGTACCCTTCCCTTCTGCTCTTCGTTCAACACATTCCCGGCAAACAAGACGACTCGAAACCTTCCGTCGGCCTTCAGCCGCTCCTGGAAGTGCCACGGCCGCGCACACGCCTGGTTCAGCACCTTGAAGCTGTTGAAACGCATGCCCAACGGCAAGCCACTGGCCAGCTTCTTTGCCTCCCCACTTGTACCGTCAGCGACCAGACACCCGGCTGCATACTCGACAATCAGACCCGACGCGAAGAGGTTCCCCTTGAGGAACGCGTCCTTGAACTCCTCCATGCTCACGCCCTCGGCATCCATGACGTCCTTGGCGGGGCGCCCCGAGAACAGCGCGGCGAAGCGGTGGTCGAAATCGATCAGGTCCTGCGCCACGCGGCGGCGCTCGCTCTCGTAGGTCGGCAGGATGGACCGCGGTGCGATGCCCTTGGCCACCAGCGCGATCTTCCACCCGAGGTTGAAGGTGTCCTGCATGGACACGTTCATGCCCTGGCCGGCCTTGGGCGAGTGCGTGTGCACGGCATCGCCAGCGAGGAAGACGCGGTTGTGCGCGGCAAAGCGAGTACCCACGCGTTGGCCAATCTTCAAAGCACATAGACCATTAGACCAAACAGCTGAATATAGGCGAAGGAGGGGAGCTGGGTCGTTACCTGGTAAGCGGTCCACCAGTCGCAGTACTTGTACTCAATTTTGTACGGGCTGAGGATCTTCTGCGCGGCGCCAAAGATGATCTCGGGCGTGATCTTGGACTTGTCGGCGCGGCCCGAGGCATCTGGCGTAACCTCCTTGAGCTGGATGTAAAGACGAACCAGCCCGTTCTCGCGCGGGATGACCATCAGACTACCGTTGTCTGCCGAGTGGATGGCGCAGCGCATGCGGATATCGGCTGACCCTCTCTGTTAGTATTGAAGTTCATGTTAGGGTGGTTGATATAGTGAGGCAAAACTCACGAAAGTCGGTAATGGGGATGATATCCATCACACCCCAGATGAAATCCGTCGCCTCGCCCTGCAGCTCGAACCCGAGCGCCCGGCGCGTCCAGCTGCGCGCCCCGTCGCACCCAATCACATACTTGGCATGCACGACCTCGGTCTCGCCCTCTCTGGCCTTGCTCTTGCGAATCAACTCCTCCTCGTCATCACCCACCATTAAATTGCTCCTGAAAATGCCATCGGAAATCTTACTTCCGCTGATCTGCTGCTCGGGCGTGGCCTCCTCCTCCGTCAACACCCGCAGCTTAACCCGCACCGGATACGCCTCGGCGTCCTCCACTTGACTCTCGTCGATCTCCAGCTCCTCAGGCAGCACCCCACGCTCGACCTGGATCCCATCCGCGGAGTACTTTTTGATATTGTCGAGAAAGAAGCGCTCGATGCGGCCCTGGTGCAGCACGATCTGCTGGAACCGCGACAGTCCGACAATGGTGTCTGGAATACGGTCGGACCGGCGAATGACGCCGTCGGTGCCGGGGTTCCACATGCAGATCTCGATCATGTGGTTAGCCTCCTTCCAGGCACGGTCGGCGAAGCCAAGGCTGTCGAAGATCTCGAGACTACGGCATTGCAAGCCGTCGGCCTGCCCGCAGAAGATCTTGGTGTTGCGCTTGTCGACGATGCGCGTGGATACGCCACAGTGAGCCATCCAGGCCGCGGCCATGAGGCTGGTTCCTTGTTAATAGGGGCCGCATGTGCTAATTGCATGTCTCTTGTCTGTTGTGTGACGGCGACAGGTTGGGATGGAAGGGGAAACTGAACATACCCTGCAGGCCCGGCGCCGATGATCAGTCTGAACGGGAGTGTGTTAGTGGGTTTGCTATGGCGGGAAGATGCAGAAGCGAGGCATGTCTCACACATCGACGTTTGATTCCCGGGTGGCGGCGGGCTGTGCTACGGTGTCGGCCGCCATGGTTCGTGAAGGTTTGGGCCGAGGGCAGGTGAGAAACTGAGAACGTGGTATTGAATGATGAACTTGAAGACTGCAGAAACAGCCGTCTCAACACTCGCCGGGTTTTCCGGCTCCAGGTGGTGATGGGGATGGAATTAAAACTTCGCCGGTCCGCGGCCGCAGCTCACGATACGATCAACCCCGCTCCTGGCGAGCCAACATGGACGTGTGCAACATGCAATAGCCATGCAGAGACCATGCAGAGGCCATGCAATGCAGGTTTGCAGTCGCTAGGATGCAACGCGTCGTGCTTGTCTCACGCCGCCCAGCCTGCCTGCCTACCAAACAGCCGTCGTCGGTTGTCTGCCACATCTCACCAGTTCACACACCACTCAACCCCTTTTCGCACGACAGCTGCACCGATTTGGAAACCGAGGTGGTTTGGGACTGGTCGGTAGTGGTTGTGCGGGTCGTCGATGTGACCATACCCAGGGCGATGCCGCAGAATGCACAGTGCCGCTGTCACTAAACGTCCAGTGCGGGCTGCAACCTGGAAGTTTGTGTATCCAGTTGGTGGGAAGAAACCGATTATGCTTGGATCAGCTGTTATGTAGAAAATCTCAAGTGGCAGCCTGGAAGTGTAGAATGTCGCCCGCCAAACCAAGACGCCTCACGAATGATATCTTCCATATCGAAAGATCAAGTCGGGTCAATCGAGACCGAGAGATGGCAAGCTTAAAAGACAAGTTCAAAACCCACTGTGGATGGGTGTGGACCGCGGGACGAACCGTGACGCCGGCTCCACCTCGTACGCTATCACCTTCCCCAGGTCGGCCAATCGCGGCGTCACCCGTTCACAGGGGTTGAACCTTCCGGAGCTGTTGGTGCTGCTGCTAGCGTGCACTTCTCTGCTCTTTCCTGCATTGCAAAGGACAGGACGAAACAAGAAGGAATGATGTTGGTCGTCTTTCCAACGGTGCAGATGTCCAATGCCATCGAAATCGAACCGCCAACAACTCTTATCCTGGACTGCTCAACCCCATCAGGCATTCACGACACGTCTCAGCCTTTGCAACATCGAAAATCGGAACGGCATGTCGAGCACCAAGAAGAAAGCATGTGCAGTGATTTGTGGATGAAATCTGCGTCATGGCATATTGAAACATTTATTATTCACCTCAACCTTGCCGTCTTGACCAACCGTGACGACCGCCGTTGGACCGAGAGAGATTCATTGATGATCCATTCACCGAGCATGGCTGCTTGAAAGTCCCGCGCATCCTCTTGATTGACCAGCAAGGGCCCCATGCGTCAATCTATCATACAAAACATTCAACGTCCAACACTGGTTCGTCGTCTCAGAATTCAGACCCTATTATGATAGGACAGCTCCGCCCAATGCTACAAACCTGGAACCCAATTCGTACCTGGTATTTACCGACTCTCTGGATTCCCCCTTGATACGGTAATTAATTAAGTCGCCGATTCGGAAATCGGTTCGGTACAGAAATGGGCTATCAATCAAGTCCTGTCAAGTCTCTAGTGAACTCCACACATCCTCGCGTGGCTCAGTATGCTACAGTAGGTGCCCGCCTTTAAATCCGTACAGTACCTCTTTAACATAGGCTGGGAGATAAGGTCAAGACGACCCTCAAGTTTAGAGTTTGGTGGCGTGAGCTGTTCAATCATGACGTCGTCATCTATCAGGGGGCCAACGGGGACAATGGTTGCGGTGCCGCCGAAAACGAGTCAGGCAGAGGGCCCGGGGCGACAGCTTCGATCTCACTGCCCCGCTACCTTCCATTCCTTCAGTCTCAACTGTCCCTGTCCATTCCTGTCCCGGGGGAGCGGAAATTGAAAGGCACCTCAGCTTGGCAACATCGGCAGATATTTCCTTTTCCCCGGAAAGCCCGTTCAGCCCGACGTTTGGGAAAGCCCAATGACATGGTTCTGCCTAGACACAGCAGGGGCACCGGGCATCGATTTTCCGAACGGAGGTGACCATTGAGTCGTCGCAGATGCGCACTTGACCGGCCGCCAACGGGATATATTCTGAACCACATTTCCACGGGCAATTGGGCCCTTTGTTTATTCGCAACACGACCCGCATCTCCCTAATTTGGTGGCACATCAATCTCTCTCGACCGCCGACGACTACGATGGAAGAGGACGCGAGGCGATTCATCCGCGAGGTATGGGGGCTCCAGGGCGTGGCGTACGTCGTTGTTGGCCTGCGGTATTACAGCAGGATCCACACCTTGGGCTGGAGGAAGCTCGCGCTGGATGACGCCCTGATGCTCATGGCGATTGTGAGTGCCGCCTGTTTTCTGATTTCAACAAGATGATGGCGATGCCAACCGTCTCATCCACACAACTAGATCGTCTACACCGCCGAGAGCGTCATGGCCTACCTGGTCGTGGCCTACTGGAAGGGCCTCGCAAACAACGCCATGACAGACGCCCAGCGCGCGGCTTTGGACCCAGCCTCTGAGGAGTACACGCTGCGGGTCAACGGGTCCAAGACGCACGTATGTGGCCTGCTGCTGTACACGACGCTTCTCTGGCTTTTGAAGGCCTGCTGGGCTGTCTATTACTCCCGTCTCACGTGAGTCTCGACCCGCATCTTGTCGGGGGCCAGCTAGCTCTGCGTGGAACGGTCGCAGACGGTTGACACACATTTATGATTATAGCGCAGGCGTCCACAAGATGCGACGGGTGGTCCAGGGAGCATATATCGTCGTGCCGGTCACCTACGTCGCATGTCTGCTGGTTGCGTTCTGCAAATGCATACCCTTCGACCGACAATGGCAGATCAACCCTGACCCCGGCAGTACGGTGCCCCCTATCTTTTTCAATCCAAGCATGCGTGACGATAACGACAATCCGCTGACCTCGTTGCACATCTCAAGACAACTGCATGCCCGCTGTTTCGGAGCTCCAGACCGTCTTTGTCATGGTCATGAACACGCTGACCGACTTCTACCTGATGGCGATTTCCCTGCCCATGGTCTGGAAGTCGAATCTGCCGACCCGAAAAAAGATTGTGCTCTTCGTAATGTTTGGCGGCGGGTTTCTCGAAATGGCCTTTGGAATCCTGCGCTGCGTCTCCATCCTAACAGTTCGTCCTCCCCCATCATCCCATCCCATGCCATCCACAAAACTAAACCACATCCAGCTCGGCGACATCGACCCAGCAATGTCGGGCTACTGGTCCGTCCGTGAGTCCTTCGTCTCGGTCGTGCTGACCAACATGCCCATGGTCTACCCGCTGGTCAAGCGCTACTACGAGAAGTCGGTGACCACGCTCAGCGGAACAACAGCTAATAACGAACTCTCCGGGTCCAACAACACCGACGAGTCGTCCAACAGCTACCGCCTCAGCAACAACAACAACCCGGACGGCAAGCGCAAAATCATGACCAAAAACACCATCCACCCGCTCTCTAACCAGTCGTCCACCATCCACGGCACCTCCGGCTGGGGCTCCGAAGACAACATGGTCGCCGACGACGACGACGGCTACCCCTCCAAACCCAACGGCGCGGCGGGCAAGGAGAGACTTGACACAGGCTCGAGCGCTGACGAGGCGGACAGGGGGTTACCATTTGATGGAACCAGTTTGGGCGCAGCCGCACGGGCTGACTTTGACGGGTTCATTAATACCGGCTCTGCGAGGAGTAGTGCGCGGGTGTCGTCGACGCACCGGTCGCATCGATCGACGGTGTCGGTGGGGGGCGGCAGGAACGAGAGCCGGAGTAGCTTTCGGAGAGACGAGGCGGGGAGTTATAGGGTAAGCAATGACATCATTGTCACGCAGGAGGTTTGCGTCACGGAGCAGACTTTGAACGGAGGGGATGGTGGGAGTTATGGGAGGGTCTCGGCGGGAGGGGGGAGGGAGTGACGGAGGTGGGCATTGCGAGGGGGCCTGAAATCGCATGTAGTATATGTAATTAGAGCGTGTTGATATTTAGCCGACTAGACTAGACTAAGCATTTGAAATTTTAACATATGTACTAGCTATTTGTAAGGTTTTCATATGGGTAAATTTACACTAAACAATAAAAGTGCCTCGTAATGGTATCCCAAATCACCCTCAACTCGCGATCTTCATCGCAACTGCAAGGGCAAGAACAGCCAGAACGTCCTGCACCGACGAAAGGTGCTCAGAATGGGGCTGCCCGAGGCGCTGGGACTGGAGATGCATTGTGGATGGAGTGGTAATGAGCCTCATTGCCTTGGTGTTCCGGAATGACCGCTCATACGCTCTCGCAAGGCTCAAGGTCTCGGACGCTGAGGGTCAATTGGTTGGCGGCGATCCCCACGAGGAACTCCAGCGCGACGCGCGGACTACCGCGAAGGAGCGCCGAGAAGCGTCAAATCGCCAGATCGCCGAGTCTGCGCTGCTCGCGTCCCCCAAAACACCACCAGAGCTCATTACCGTCCGGGGCAGGTGGGATACTTGCTCGAGCACCGCGTCTGACCATGTCTCATTGGCTGGTGTTGTCCAGCTGGTTGGCTTTGCCATCCAATCACGTGCCTCACTAGCGCGGCCCGACCCCTCTAGGTGGGCGCATCCGAAGTTGTATTGCCCCGAATTGGAATCTAAGACGCGTCCGGGCTGCAGGACGAGCCAAACACAGCACCACACAGAGAGAGGGCAGCACTCCACGTCGGCGTTTCGAGCAGCCGCTGTCGAGTTCGACGAGACCCGCGGACCCTACCATGACAGGGTGCAAACAAGTATCTAGCGCCCCATCGTCCAGATCATCACCCACCAACGACACCTACTGAGATTCGTGCATCTCTATCAATCAAGCGGACCGACAGACGCGGGCAATAGCTGCCCTTCTGCCTCGTGGATATCGCTCCGTCACCGAATACCGCTTCCGCCAGGACCAGACCGACGCCATTGTTCGAGCCACTGCCTACCATCGCAAAGATTTCTGTCAGTCCGTGATATGGTTCTCGCCTCGCGAACACGTCGGCATTCGTCCGTCGATAGCAACACCCTTCCCGCGGACTCCCGACACGGGACTCGGCACCCTCGGTCTGCTACCCCTCGAGCTCTTGCATGACGTTTTGTTACGTCTGGACATACGTTCGCTCTTCAACTTTCGGCAAGCAAATCTCAGTTCGAGACAGATTGTAGACTCTCTCCATCAATATCAGATGGTGGTCTCGCATGGGCTCAACCTTCTCTGCGCCTTGTTACGAACACGACTCGCCATCGGCATTTCTCTGCTCGACTTTTACCACACACTGTGTACCAAGGCTTGCACCCTTTGCGGCGAATTTGGCGGCTTCGTATCCCTCCTAACCTGGAATCGATGCTGTTTTGCATGCCTTCAAGGGGCCCTGGAAACCCAAGTGCAAACTCTCGCCGGTATCCGGAAGCAATTCCACTTGACCAAGGCCGAATTAGGACAACTGAAGTCGTTCAAAACTTTACCTGGCATCTATTCGATGGAGGAGTCCGTACACAAATCCCGCATTGTGGTTGTCTCTGTTCATCAGGCCAAATTGGTTTCCGGACAGCAACCGCATGCAGCGGCGGCGGCGCAGGCACAGCCAGCGAGCTCGGGACGAAATCGAAAGTTCAACTTTATGGGGTCATGCGCACTTCCTCATTATGATGGACGAACCGGCAGAGTCGAGTACGGAATGTCGTGTGCTGGGTGTCAACTCGCTCTCGAAAAAGACATCATCGGCTCTAGGGGTGAGGAATGGGCATTCGAGGCTCGCGACAAGGTATATGCGCAAGATTCTTTTTTGGAACATTTCCGATGGTGTGAACAGGCTCAGCTCCTGTGGAGGTCGAGTGGTGAAGGCAAGAGGCAGCCAACCGAGCTACCGGAGGCTGCTCGGAGAGGAGGGTTTTTCAACAATCGAGAATGATTAAGGATATTTACTTGGCGCCTATACTCCCCTCCTGGATCAACTTTACCGCCATGGTAGCCCTCCTGGCCTAGTCCAACGGCAAGGAGGTCGTCAGTTGGAAGGGCGTGACGCTCAACGCCTTGGTGTCGATTCTCTCGCTGGCTATGAAGGCGAGCCTCGCCTACGTCCTCGCCGAGTGTGTGGCCCAGTGGAAGTGGATCCTGTTTGCCCGAGAGCCGCGACCCCTCATGGACTTTGAGCGCATCGACGCCGCGACCCGCGGCCCTCTCGGCAGTCTGAGGGTCCTCACGAGGACGAAAGGCCCGTAAGTTCCATGCTCCAATCTCGGGGCCCGCGAGACTTGACGCTAAGCTACCCCTGCAAACAACAGACTCGCTCTCCAGTTCGGCGCCATCCCGACCCTACTAATCATCGGTCTCGACCCCTTGGCGCAACAACTGATGCAGTTCCGGTCTGACTTCGCGGACGAGTCCTCGGTACAATATGGGAACGGCGCCTACAAATCCTCCCGATCCTTCCAATCAACCGAACTCCACCAACAGCTCGGACCCCACACGGGTACATTGTCAAGCCAGAGCTGCCGCTCTCGATGCAGTCCGCAGTCCTCACCGGGCCTTCGCGTGCCCCGGAGGAAGTCGAGCAGGAGGTGCTGGTGCAATGCCCGACGAGCAACTGCACCTGGGCTCCGTTCAACACCCTCGGTGTCTGTCACAGGTGCAAAAACGTCACCGCGTACCTGAGGCGCGTCAACGGCCGTAATTCCAGATTCGTTCAAATCCTCGACGCCACCTTCGGCCCCATTGCGTACGGGTCGTCCAATGGCAGCCCTCTAAGGCTGCAGATGGTTCCCGCTTACGATGTTCCGATCACGGCATACTCCCTACCCAACGGGCACTTTATCGCTAACGGCAACGGATGCTCGCTGGACGCCCTTAGCCGTGACTGCGATATAAATTTACCCGGCACAGATCAATACCACTCCCTTAAAAGATATACATACGCAGTAGCACGCATAGAGTAAGAAGAGGGCTATTGGGCTGTAGTAGAAAGTGCGGCCGCTACGGCCCCTAGTATATCCTTATTTAGTTGGCAAGTAGATAGGTAGGTACGAGGAGAATTAAACAATACAACGCACACCGTCCACATCATCAGTTGAGGCCATTCGCAGAGACCGTACCCGATAACGTCGCACGGTCTAATTAGACGGTGGTGCAAAGCCAAAAATCACCACATC
Source organism: Cercophora scortea (assembly GCA_033439705.1). Classification (NCBI taxonomy): domain Eukaryota; kingdom Fungi; phylum Ascomycota; class Sordariomycetes; order Sordariales; family Lasiosphaeriaceae; genus Cercophora; species Cercophora scortea. The sequence goes on along the minus strand of JAUEPO010000004.1, from coordinate 5,667,018 downwards.
CTGTCTTTATCAGCCGCCCTAACAAACACAGTGATCAGGAAACTTGCATACATCTAGACATGTATGATTATCATCAAATGTCAAACATACAGACCAAAAGTGAAACACCCCTTAAACAGCACGAATGACCGCCACTGCCATGCCCAGTCCCAGAAAGACCCCCGTCAGCCCCCTAACCTGCCGGCTGTCCGCGCCAGCTGTAGTTGAAGTTGTCGTAGTACGTGGCGGCAGCGCCGACGCAGTCACAAGGTACGTATTCGTGTAATAATCCGCACAGACATCAGGCTTGTAACAAGTAAACCCATTCGCGTACACCACCCGCCCGAAGCTCTCGGCCTCGGCCCACACCCACGTGTCGTCCTCCCACGCCTGTGTCACCAGCGCGGGCGACGGCGTCACCGCCTGGCGCTTGAAGTTCTTGTCCCAGTTCACGGGCCAGCTGAGCGTGTCGCTGAAGGACGTCAAGGTGACCTGCTTCCTGGCTAGGGCGTCGACCCGCGTGGCGAGACACTGCGGCACCGCGGCGCTGGAACCAACCCATATTTGCCCGTCGTGGTTTACCTTGAACTCGGGGCTGAGGTAGGTATCCTCGTAGTCGCGGTCGATGTAGCGAAAGTGCAGGGGCATGTCGGGCGTGCCGGACGGGCAGCAGAAGGCCCACTCGTTGACGACGTCGGGCCGTGGGACGGGCGGGGCCCGGGAGCCGGGTTCGCGGTCGTAGTCGTAGGTGAACGTCTTGGTCGACGCGGTCGTGTATCCGACCGGGCAGGCGGAGTATTGCGTCGTCGTGGCGTCGGGGCCGATCGTGAAGGCCAGCTGGCCGGCGTAGCACCCGCCGTCCGCGTACCGGTCCATGCCCGCCGGCCGGCCCGCGACGATAGCCGTGCACGGGAACCAGGATGGGTTTGTGACGGTCGAGGCGCTGTCGGTCGCATCGCGCGGGTGTAAGTGGCAGGTCTTGGAGACGAGCCATAGGTCGGAGCCGATGCCGCATCCTGGCGGCGGTGTGAGCTGTGAGACGGGCTCGGATGGGAATGTTGGGGATGGCGAGTCGCGCGGGACGAGGGAGGGTGGTATTGTTGAGGCGATGCCTTGCGCGTGGAGGTATGCCAATGCCATGGTGGTGAACTGGTGTGATCAAGGGAGGCTCACTCGGCTCGTTGAGTCTGGATGTTGAGAGGAGTGTTTACCTGAGTGACATAGAAGATCGTAGCGGTAGGAGTCACATGCATGATAATACCATATTTAGGTTCAGGTTAGAAATAAGCTATAGTTGGGAGATTGCGAGTTACCATTGACACCCGGAGGAGACAAGCCGTTCTTGGCGGGACGTAACATGGCCTATCAGGCAAGACACATCCTCACTTGGCGCTGCATCAGAGGGACTGTTGGTTCTGACAATTGCGAAGCGCATCAAACGGTTGTTAGTTACTAGGCTGATGAATCTAGAATAGGGATGGTCGTAGGGCTATGTGCCAAGGCTGGTTACCTCCCCCTCCCATGCTGCTTTAGCGTTGCCTGGATTATGACAAGGAGCCTTTATGTATCGGAAAGCAAGGCTCTAGGACGTACTAAGATTCCAATTGATACTCAGCTATCTGAAGGTATCCGATTCGAATTCAATGTAGTAAACTACCAGTTCTCGATGACGGAGGTGGGGGTCTGGTTGTTGTTGATCTTGAGCCAGCTGTGCATGTGCAGCATCGGGTTGATTTGGAAGGATCGGCTGGTTGGGTTCGAGTTAGTTATTGGTCTTGGCAAGAAGAGTAATTCAGGGGCGAAGGAACGTATACCGGGATGGATAGCCGTCAGGAACAATGGGGATTATGAGCGCTTTGCTAAAGTTGTTTGGTTGGTACTAGTCTGTGCCCCTCTGAATGATGTGGCCCACTCATGGCCGTTTGATATCGTAGCATGGCTCCTATTATTTGCGGACTTACTCAGTCATGATCTTGGTAATGGAAATCGACTAGATAGCAAGGGTGCGGCTTTTGTACATGTCCGTTTTGCTGTTTGCTGTCGTGAGTTAATTCGCCCAGTTTAGTTGCAGTTATCGCTATCAGCTACCTCTGAGTCACCGTGGCTAATGACTATCTCGAATATCAAGAGTCTGAAGATTCCGCGAGGCGCTTCGCCAAGTAATTAAATATTGTCGAGAAGGGGCAAGCCCAACACTCACAAGGCTCAGTATAGAGCGAGCCCCGCATATAGGTCGCTGTGAGTGCGAAAGATTCAATGAGATCGTCCGTTTCTCTCAGCTGGTATCCAGTGTGCTTCTACAATCGGCGCTTGTCCGCGTGGAGCATATGTACCAACCAGCCCGCATAACAGCACGTCCTAGGTTTCCCTGAGTTCGTATATATTTAGCGACAATAAGATTGTCAGAATGGATAATCAAACCCAGGCGATTCATCAGCGCCATGGATTTTCGATTTGAACACACACACGCAGTCAGTGACAGAGTCTCAATCGCCAACAACATGAACGCCAACCCAGTCACACCACCATTTACCAAATACCTAGACACATCTCAAACCCCACCAACATCCCAAATCTCCCTCCACCGCTTCGAGTCCGTCCTCAACGGCCCATCAAGCCGTCCCACTCTCGCAGGCAACCCCGTGCTCGCCTCGGGCAGACAGATCCACTCCCTCACACAGTCTGGCACCTCTTCCTTGACGTGGCTGATACATATCAGGGCTTGCTGGTCCGACAAACCCGTCACCTTGACTCTTCCCGAAACCGCAGCAGGACTGTCAACAACCGCCGTCTCTGCGGACAGCGAGGTAGACTTGGAAAACCCTGGCGGGTACATCTTCGCCTCGCCATGGACGAGGAAGAGCATGCACTTGTCGCGGACGGCGTCGTCCATGCCGCTGAAGGCTTCGTCGAGGACGACAATATCGGGGTGCTTGATGATTGCGCGGAGGAACAGCAGGATCCGCTGCGCGCTGAACGGCAGCTCTCCAAACATGTAGTCGCTCGCCCAGGCAAGCGTATCAGACTCGTCATCTTTAGCGATGGGATGGGCGTTGAACGCCGGGTTGAGCTCGTGTTCAAACCACTGGAGTGTGGCATCAACCTGACCTTGCGCGGTGGCGTCAAGCGTAGGCTTGCTCCGGAAGGTATCTGCCCAAGCGCTCTCGAGGACTTGACGGGTTGTCAGGTTGCGAGGCATGTGCTGGTGGATCTCGGGGCTCGAGTGGCCTATCCGTGCCTGGATGTCCCAGAACGTGAGAGGGAGTAAGCCAGATTCCGGCTCGGGCAGTCGACTTCGCCCGAAGAGCCTGATAGGGAGCGAATAGGTCTGCGGATGGTCAGAGCAGAGCAGTGACACAATCGTAGTCTTTCCAGACCCATTGGGACCAAACACGCCCCATCTCTCCCCTCGCCTGACAGTCCACTGCAGACCCTCGACAGACCCATCCGTCCAATTCCCCAGAACAACCTTATCCCCATACTTCACCTTGCAGCCCTCCATCTCAACAAGCGGCTCCCCAAGCCTCCCACTCTCTCCACCAACATTATCACCAATCCCCCCAGTAGCCCCAGCAGCCAGGGTTTCCGCCAACTCCTCGGCCAACCCCTCGCCCTGAATCCCCTTCCCCGTCAACGTCCTCCCCATCTCTCCCAGAGCATGCACCGGCAGCGTCTCATCCTCCGTTAACCCGCCCTTCCATACGCCGCGCACATACTTCCTCAGCCCCTCCAGGACCGTCTCCTTCTCCCCCATCGACCCGACCTGGCAGTCGGTCCGCAGATACACAAGATGTGTGATCCACTCCGGCAGAGGGTCCTGGGGTCGTGCGCTCAACACCAGCCGCGGACTCGCCTGCGCGGCCAGCGACTGAAGGAGCGGGCTCAAGCCCGCCACAGTGGGCGGATCCAGGCCCATGAACGGCTCGTCGAGGAGCAGCACCTCGGGGCGCGTGAGCAGGGCCCGCGCAATGCGCGCGCGCCTGCCCTGCCCGTTGGACAGGAACGTCACGGGCAGATCCAGCAGGCTTTCCAGCCTCAGATCCACCACCACACGCTCGAACAGCTTCGCATCAATGATGGCTTCGTCGTCCTTGATGTCGGACGGGTTCAGCTCCGTGTTGCCTAGCAGAAAGTCCCGCAGCGAGAAGTCAGTGATCTCCCGCCTGGACTCGTACCGTGCCGACATGTACGTCGGCGCAGCTCCGCCCAGGCCCCCGCTGGCGCTGCTGCCGGTGTCGAAGCCGACATACTGGATTGCGCGACTCGGCGCCTTCAGTCGGTGCGGAACATCGTCGGTGGCCAGATAGGGGAACGAGCGGGCAGTGGGCGGGAAGCACAGGTGCTGGCCGCGGAGGAGCTGGAGAAAGGTGGTCTTGCCGGATAGGGAAGGGCCGACGACGCACCAGTTGTGGGCGGCGGTGGCGGAGTTCTGAGAGGGGAGCTCGAAGCTGAGCTCATTGAAAAGCGGCGGGTTGGGGTGAGAGTGAGGGTGAGAATGAGACGCCAATGAGGTCAGGACGGTGCTGTTGGGGTGGTGGCGGTAGAAAGTGCCATTGGCGATGCGGATGATGGGCGGGCGCGCAGCTGAAAGGCCCATCCTGACCGTCAATCACCTTGGTGTAGACCGGGCATGCGCGGATGTCGCAAATTCCAGATAGCACTGGTGATAAACCAGGGACAAAGTCGGGTGGTTCATCGTGCCTGCCTTCTCAACACCAAGCAAAGTGTGGATGCCGCCAGGGAGCCCCTGCCGTAGCTTAGCCTGTCACAGTGTTCTGGGGAAATATGACGGGGATAAGCCGACCTCGGAGTTGTCGTCTAGCATTACGTAATGTCGGTCTGGGCAAGGTGACACAGACTAAAATGATACAAAGGTACTTACTTCTGCCTGCCCGGTCGTTTCGTTTGAACGACGGGAACGCGAAGCAGCTGGTAGCCTTGCGTACCTGTGTGAGCTTCGGGCAGCTTCCCTCTGACCATCAACCACAGCAACCACCACCACCTCACCACAACGACTTGAATCTTGCACCTCACGTCCCCGACACAACCCCACGCAGCCCGACGCCCACGATCTCCCATCCTCAATCCAAAACAAAAAACACACAGCGCCCACCAAGGCCATCGCCAAACTGCCCAAAATGGTTCGTCCCTCCCCCCGCCCCCTTCTCCCCCCATCCTCCCCAACTAACACCTCCACCACAGTCTCTCCGCATCGTCCCCGCCGACACACACACCTCCTCCTTCTCCCACATCGACGCATCGCACAACACCTCAGCGCCCTCAGCGCCGGGTCTGCACGACACGCTGCGCGCGGGCGTAGGCCCGAACCCGCACGGCAGCCGCGACAAGCCCGCCTCCGCACACCCGCTCGAGGCGCGCCTGAAGGCGTGGGAGGCGACGCGCGAGGCGCTGCGCATGGAGACGCTGAAGCGGGCCTACGGCATGGCGGAGCCGATCCGCCGCGGCATGGAGCTCAAGATCACGCGCGACGGCGAGTGGCGGCCCATGGCGCTTGGGGGTAGCGGCGCCAACGGCGGCGGCATGCCGAGTGTGCATGAGGATATCCTGGCTGGCCGCGACGACACGATTGACTGGGAGGACGTCTACTCGGGCGAGGAGGGCCGGGCGGCGGTCAGCGTGCACGACGAGATGGAGCGCAAGCTGAAGATTTGAGCGGATGGTTTAACTTGCCCCAGGGAGGATTGGGAGAGATGTGGTTGGTGGTTCTGCGAGGGGCCGGAGGGAGGGATAGAAGGAGGCGGGTGTGTAAGATATTTTACTGCTAATATTCTGGAGGTAAACGGCGAAAGCAAGCAAGCAAGCCAGGCCGGTGTACTCTTGCTCCCGAAATCCCGTCCAGGATAGTCGTCCTCGCGAAGCGCTGCATCACCTTGTCCATATCACAGTACCGCCCAACCAGCACCAACCACCACAAACACATCTCACCAAGACTCCAAGACTAAACCCAAAAAATAAAATCTCCCGAAACAGTCTATTATTTCCCGTAATGTGATCATCGCTCAATGACATGAGCTGGCATGACACGCGATATACCTATGTACATGACATGCAACAACTGACTGCCTCGATTGTATATACCTCCACCATCAGCTAACCAGTTATACCCATTCGACACCGACAGATAGGCAGGCAGGCAGACAGACAGAAACCCAACCCATGGATACATACCAAGTACATACATACACCCCCAATATTCAACATCCAATTCAAAAGAAAAACGCCCTTTGCCTCCCATCCCCACTTCCCAAAATTCCAACCAGGACACCCACCATGTGTAGAAAAGATTCATTATATAAAAAAAAGAGAGAGAAAGGAAAAAGGAATGACCAAGAAAAATGATTGATATTTCCAAATAGACAAAAGAGATGAGACACAGACAGACAAAAAAACAACATGGCACCACACCACAATGCATGGAATAACGTGGACCACCACAAAACATGATCCGTATACGCCCAAGGGCGAACAAGACAAGATTTTGAGCACGGAGAGGAACCATGTACGGTGTGTGTGCATGCGCACGTGCGGGCGTGCGTGTCCAATCCATTTGTCCCTTTTCCCGTCTCTCACTTCACCAGCCACACCCCTACCATACCATGGCGGGACAAACCCTGCCTCTTCGTCGTCCTCTCGCGGCTCAGCACAGGACTGATATGCGTCCCGTCCGGGGGTACGGTTATGGCACGGCACGACAGGGCACGGCATGGTATCCATCTGTCGAGACCGATACACAAGTGCTGCAGATACCCGTTCTTTCAGAGTATCACACAGCACCCGCCGCCGCCCTCCCGGCTCCTTCCCCCCTGGGAGGTGCCCTTGGTCTTGCCGGCCTCATCCTCCTCCACCATCTCGGCCGGCTTAACCGACATGTGGACGACATTCGGGCTATCGGCACTAAATTGATACTCTGTTTCCACGGGTACGTCAGCAAACAAACTCCCTAAGAGTAAACAGGACGAAATAGAGAAGGGAAGAAAAACATACTCTTCAACTGCTCCTTGTCGTCTAGCAGTTTGCCGAAATGGATCAGCCGTATGCTGCTGGGGCTCGCAGGCTTTCCGTCCCACTCGTCGCGCCACTCGCGCAGGATCAGCTCCTTGAGCTTGTAGATAGAGATGCTGAAGGGGTCGCGCTGGCCCGACTCCGTCACGTCCGGGATTTCCACGTTGCGCTTGGACAGGTACTTCTCATCGATCCGGTACGGGTGTCTAGCGCCGGTCGGCAGGAGGAGGGTGATGGCGCACACGCGCGAAGCCGAGGAGTCGGTGGCCGTGGCCGTCGCTATGGCGCCGGATGAGGGTTCTATTGACAGCGAATCGTCGTCGGCGAGGGCTTGTTTTGCGATCGGAGATGTCGGGGCGGTGGCCCCGTCCTCTTTTGCTTTTCCTTTGGTGGGCAAGGAGGACGTGTTGGTTTCTGGCGTTTGGGATGGGTTGCCCGCGGCGGGTGTTGATTGGGTTGGTGGTTCGCTATCTGGGGTTGCGGTTGCTGGGCCAGGTATTGATGGCCCTCTGCTCTCCTCTGTTTGATCTGATGTTGACGTTGTTGTCGTCGCTTTCGCCTTCACCCTGTCGATCTCGCTCAGCGGCACAGCATCCGTCGGCTGATCTAACCGCCCATCCTTGGGGGGTTGCTGGCTGGTGGTGGTGGTGGTTACGGTGCTCATGTCGGGCATGCTGCTTTCGGGCATGTGAGGATCTGGCGGTGATGTCGGAGACGGGATGCTGGAGCCCATGGAGTTCAACCTCGTCGTTTTCGCGGTCAATTGGATTTCGTCGGGGCCGCGGGGATTGAAAGGGGGAAATTGGATGAAATCCCGTTCCCGGAGGGATGTTATCGCGACGAGGCGGGCGGTCGCGAGCTGCAAGCTAAGCCCGACGGCGAATTCAGCTGCGTGCGTCTGACGGATGGAGGTGGTGTTGGTTACCGGCCGGGGAGGAGTGAGCGGTGGTGGTAGAAGCGTCTTCAGGCGACGGTAGCAGCAGCTTGGAGCTAGGCACCTTACCTACCTAGGTAGGTTGTGTAGTTCTAGGTTCTGCAGATTCAGCCGGAAACGGCGCTTTTGACTTTGAGATTGTCGCCGTACTTTTGGTCAACCTGTCTCACTCAACAAGTGGCGTCCTGGCCGTTCGTCCTCCGTTGAATTGAATCGCTGAAGAAAAAAGTTCAAAGGGCTAAACGGCTAGGTGGCTCGCTCGCTGCTATGTTTCGTTTCCTCCCAGCGTTCCTTCGGTCGGGGCTTTGCGATTGAGAGTAGGGACTTGGTCGGGGCGTAGTGTGGGCGGCGGCGGCGGCGGCGACGATCGACCTTGGTCGTTACGGATACCGACCCAAAAGGAAAAGGCACACGGATATACGCAAAACTTTAAACTGGTGAAGAAAAGAGCAGGAGATAAAGATTCATGGCTGCAAGAATTGGTCCAAAACGACAAGACGGCAACCGACCCCCGTGTGCTAGATAAGAACAAGGCAAAGTGGACGACGACGAGGACGTGGTGCTTGGCGGAAGCCCGCTAGGTAAGGTAAGGTAACCTAGTTCAGGCAGGCTGGTCTCTCCCCTCACACTGCTTTGCAGCTGGTTCCGGTTCTGGGTTGGAGAGGAGTGAGAGGTGAGATGCAGGCTGCAGGGTGCAGGTGGTCTCGTGCAGTCACGTCCCGACCGTTGCTGTCGACGAGCAAAAATCACCAGCTGCAGACCAGACAGACCTACACTTCAACACGCCAGCTCGTAAACAAACCAAGATCATCCAGATGTAGGACGTGATGATTTGCAACGGCGGAGATGTGGAAGCTCTCGGGGTCAGGATGCATGTCCAACTTCGGAAGCCGTGGAATGGAACTCAAGAAGTTGGAACATGGGTGGAAGGGCGGGTGCATGGATTCCAGGTTGGATGGTTACGGGAGTGATGATGTGGGTGGGGCCTGACCTGGAACACCCGGCACTGGGCACTGCGGACTGCGAACTGCGAACTGCACCCGCCAACCGCCCTGTAAAGGAATCCCCAGGGAGTTTCCGCCCCCCACACTGGCGCCCAGCCTCCAAACCTGAGCCCGAAGGCCAACCACATCCACCGCATCCATGCAGCGCGCCAGCCGTGGACACCCCTGCACGGGCCAGTGCTCCAGGCCACTTGAACCCCAGATGGGTGGGGCTGGGGACGGGAGCATGAGCAAGCAATGACCTGATGCCGGCGTGAACCTTCTTTCACATTTGTTTTCAACCCTCTTCCATGTCGTCGTCCTCCCACCGCGGCCATATTCTAGACCACAACATCAACAACGCGACAACGTTGCGAGAGAACTTGTTTTTCTTTTGTTTCTGTGAAGCTGACTAAGCGTGATTTGTTCTGCCGTTTGGAATCAATCCGTTTGTTTCCCTTTTGGTTTTCTTTCCGACACCCCGTCAGCAGCCATCACTCAGCCCGTGGTTGGATGGGTGGATGGATGGATCATGGATGGACGGATGGACCAACTGTCAAATCAAATGACCAAACCACTCAAACCAAGCCTACATTCTCTTCGCTACCAATCCCCAATGCATGTTCATGACCTCGCCCACATATTTTCGTCCGACCGACCTACCTATTCAAGGTCATTGCTCTTGGACTGCCTTCAGGCCTGCGATATTCAAGTCGATGCAGTGTGTGGCTCCTTCAGCAAACCAGCAGCGGATGGGTGCTGCCGTCCTCGACCTTCCATTCCTGTGCCGTCCCGTCCCTCCTTACCTGCCTGGCACTCTATGCATGTCAAGTGCCGACGACCATCCTGACCACGCAACACAACCTCTGAGGAGATTGGCCTGGCCTTGGGTGGCACAATCCACCGTCATGTTTCAGATCCCCCTTTTTCTGGTGGTGCGGATCGGTTGGTTTGTTTACATGGCAATTTTGGCTTGGTTGCATCAGGGGCCTGCCAGCGACGCGACGGCGGGCCCACGGCATTGACAACAACAACAGAGCCCAAGTAGGCCCGAGATTTGACTGTGCCTCCAACATTAACCTATGTAGGTATGCAGGGTACGGGCCAGATGAGGCAATTCACATCTGCAATCTACAAATTCTCACCGCCTTTGACTTTCCAAGCACCACGACCCCGGGCATCAGCACGCCAGTGAATTCATCGAGTATTCATAGACCTTGAATGTGGAATATCGTCCTCGCCACTCCCGTCCGTCACATGAGGCTGTGGAAGCACTGCCATGTCACCCACTACTTAGACTCGCCGCTTCCCACTCCACATCTAATCCCCAGTGTTAAGGACGCGCGCTGAAATTTAGAAAAAGATCAGCGGATCACTGTCGTCCTCAAATCACGAAGTCGGTTGTTGTTTCTGCTTTTATCCTGTTTGCGGCAGGGTCTTGCTTGAAACAAGTTACGCCGGGATCCCGGGGTCGCTTTGCATGGCTTCGCCGCTGGGCTACATGCAGACCGTATATGCATTGGGTGAGGTCGGAGGAGCGCATGGACGCACCGGTCACGAGTTTTTTCTACGCCCGATGCGATAGATGGCTTCAATTTTGGCTTATTATTTGAACGCAAACGATGTGAATACCTCGCAAGTGGTTTTTCTCTGTGCTCGACTCGGGTGGTTGTCTTCAATGATGTGGTTGGTCTAAGAAACCTGGGGCTAAGAGGTAGATGCTGAGAATCAAAGTGTTTCAACTCAGACTCGAGAGAAGCGTCGTCGATCTGCGCTACAAGCTCAACTTGAACCCAGCCACATGCCAAGATGACTTTGCTGAAGGAGCATACTTCTAAGTCTCTGAGATCTGCATCTGCTTTCACTCTTTGTCCCGTAACGTTAAAGGTACCAGGTATTAAATAACTTTGTCGATGGAGATCTAGACAGTTACCATCACTTATCAATCACCTTTCATACCTTCCACTCGACGACTCGCTTCCAATGTCTAATGTTAATATTTAACCATCATGGCAGGCACAGTTTAACTAAGGCAAAGAATTGACCTGGATATAGGTACCTACCTAACTACATGGTAACATTAGGTCACCTCAAGTCCTCAGGTTATACGTGACCTTAGGCAAACAATATAGAGATGGTGATGAGTTCGCATTTTCACAAATTTCTCTCGAGCTTGAAGCAGTTTCAGCAAGTGAACGAATATATAATGTTTCCATGTTTGAGTTGTCTGGTCAACTCTTAGGAACAGATAGTCAACTTGAATCCGTCAGCCGTCATATCGCAGGTTTGAACTCCATCTAGTCTCTGATTGTATTCAATCAATCTTCTGTGTGATATTTTCTTTGACTTGATGACTTTTCCTCGGCGCATGTCAATTTCCATCTGTGCGAGCGGATCAGGTGACATTGTAGCACTGCGAACACTCGTGTTGGCTCATTGCCAGAGTTATCGTCTTCCATCCGTTCACAAGACTTTTGATTACGAGATATGTGGACACATTGTCATATTACTTTTTGTCGCTTTCGTCCCATTTGCGCTTCTGCCAGACCGTCTCAAAGCTTACTGCAATCTACAAGATCTTAAAGGAAAAGAAACAAATGGAAATAAGTAGAGATAGATCGCTCGCTCGTATGGTACCGTGGTTGGACAGGAGGCTGGGTGGATCGTAGATGCTGGGCAACAAAGATCAAACACAGGAGACTCGGTGACATGATCTGGGCCGTGTCTGGTAGCACTGTCCCTCGATGGGATGAAGTTTGCTAGGTCGGCTAGGAAACTTGTGCTACCCGGGCGGCAAAGTCCCGGAGTGACATCTGCCACTGCTACCAGTCCTTTGACCGCACATGAGCGACCTCAACTCGTTTCATTTCCCTTTGAGGAGGGAGGTCTTCCTCAATGCCATTCTGTTATGAAGATCCGCGGTATCCATCTGTTTACTTGCCTGCGCTTCAATGCCGTCGGGAAGATGTTCAAGGGTTGAGGACCCCGCGTGTGAATCAAAAGATCTCACGCTCTAGACCAGATTGCCCAGAGCCTTGAAGAACATTTGTTTTTTCCGTGTAGAGAAAAACATTGTGGAGGAGGAAAGATATCTGTTTCAGAATTCTATCAGATCAGACCCTCCGCCTGCACCATCCGTGGACCCAATTTCTCGTGAAGATTACACCGCTACCACGTCCGCCAGACGTCGCTCAGACTCGGGTCACTCTGTTCTCAGACTTCGGACGGAATTTCATTCCCCTCGAGCAGCCATATAACAACCTAACTGACCGCCCTGCCCTGGCCAAGTGTCCTGTCCCGCACTCAGTCCATTATTTCTCGTCCTAGCTCCACTCTCCTTCCTCGTCTCTTTCTTTCTCTTCTTTTCGTCTTCCACATTCTTCCATTTTCTCCACAACAACACCACCACAAACTTCACAAAACCAACCAACAACACTCTCCAACAAAAATCGGAAAATTACTCTACGATTCATATCTCACCTAGTAAGTACCGTCCATTCACTCTCTGGCTTCCCCCACCTCGAACCCCATCCCAACAGTGACAATCGTCACAGCAGCCAACAAAGTGAGTGTCTGCTTGCCAAATCAGTCCATTCCAAACACAAAACCAAGTTTGGCCACAGAGCATCACCAGCCGAGAGCGAGATCGAGCATCGCGACAGACTACATCTGGCGTAACTTAATCGATCGGCATCTCCCTCCCCTTCCCATCTCACAACCTGCCACCGCCTCACGATTTGAGATGATCGGTGATGGCTGGTCGCACACCAAATCTCGGCCCTTGCCTGCCTGCCTCCCCACCTGCCCACCGCTCCTTCCTTCCATATTTCCCTTCCCCGTCTGCTCTTTCCCTTTCTATCAACCTAAGTTCCCGTATGACGTGACGCGCCTACCACCGCCAGTCAAACCCACCTCACATCCCTTTTCATTCTTCCCACCCCTCCTTCGAGGTTGTTTTCTTTCCCTTACAAATTCCAAAACATCAAGTATCAAGCATCAATAAGTACAGGTATTAACATCTCACCACCCGCCCACCTAGAACCCCCACACAGACATACCTACCCCCACACCCCAAACCGCCATAATGTTCATCAAGCCAGTCATCGCCGCCGCCGCCGCCTGCGCAGGCATCGTGGCAGCCCTGGTCGACGGCGTAGGCTGCTCGCCTCACAACCCCCCCGCCGCCGCCCGCGGTCTTGTGGGCCACCTGCGCGGTTTCCTCGAGCACCGCGAGGTAAGCGGCACCCTGACGACCACGACGACGGTAGGCGGCACCGTGACCATCACCCTCGAGACCCCCTGCGAGACGGCCAGCCCTGCGCCTGCCACCGTTTCGTCTACGACCACCGTGACCACCACCACTACGCCCTCGGCAGCTGCTTCGTCTACTTCTACCGTTACTTCTACTTCTACCGTTACTTCTACTTCTACTTCTACTGTCTCCACTACCTCGTCCTCGACCGAGACGTCGACAGAGACAGAGACAGAGACGTCGACCGTCGCGCCCGTGGAGACTACTTCCACAACGGTGACAACCCCGACCGCGATCCTGCCCCCTCCTGTGCCTACCCCTCCCCCGGCGCCCCCCGCAGCCCCGTCGTCATCCTCCACCACGACCACAACCGTCCAAACCGTCGTCACTCCCGCAGCCTCGTCTGGTTCTGCCTCAGCCTCGGCTGAAGCCTCGTCCGCCACGGAGTCATCGGCCGAGCCGACAACGGCGTCCAGCTCTGCCGCCGCCGCAGCGGGGACCGCAAACGTCAAGCTTGGCGGTGCGCTGCTTGGTGGTGTGGCGGTCGTGTTTGCTGCCATGGCTTAGATGGACCTCCCTCAGACCGGTTTTTGGTAGTTCCAGCAGCATTCGACATCAGCATCAGCATCGGTATCGGCATCGGTATCAGCATCGTCCTTTGGTCATAATATTCATCACTCAGCATCGGATACCGGCATTGACTGCACCTCACGTAGGGTTTGGAATCTATCTACCTTGGTTCGTCAGCCCGATATCTCGGCTCAGGCTGACAAAGCTTGGAGGATGGTTCATATCATGGATGGGTTGGCAAGGATGGATATGATATATGGGATATGAGGGCATTGCGTTACATCAATCTCGCTGGCCATACTGATTACCTGTGTGTCTGTCGGAGGTTGCTAGCAGATCACCAATCGGCACCTTTTCAAATCTTCACTTTTTCTTTCCTCTCTCTATCCGTCAGCTAGTTTTTTTCCCCACTTTTTCCATTTTCGATGGCATCAAGGACATGGAAGGAAGGAAGGAAGAGCAGACATGGGTCAACAAGTCATCACGATAATTACTTGACGGAATCCATGATGGATAGTAATAATGCACTGGGAACCTAGAATTAAACGCAGAACGAACCGGAATGGAATGGCAAGGCTGGTTTTGCTTTTTGCTTTATAATACAAATTGCGCCTTTTCTCTTTCCCTTTTATTCAAATTTAAACCTCTGCACTAGTTCGTGTGATGATATATGCCGTGTAGAATATGCCGTGAATTTGCCAGAAATCATGCGGCGAGATTCCAGACTCGGGCCGACACTCGACTGTTTAACTTCATACTAACATCACGCGACTGACATACACGTGTAGTATCCGCTCGTCTTGTGTAACAAATTAATTTTTAGACTTCATAGATAGAAGGTATATATACCCCGACTTCCCCCTATCACCCGCCTCTCAACCCTCGGCATCTTGTCTCTCCACTGCCGCCTCACATCAACAAATCGCCGCCCCCTCCAACCCCCTGCATCTGCCCCGCGTGCGCAGGCTGATACAGCGTCTGGCCGCCGTACTGGTTAACCACATACCCACCATCGCCTCCGTTCCCGCCAAAGCTATCGCCCTGCTCCTGGATGCGCATGCCGCTCATCTGGCCCGCAAAGTACTCGTCCGCATCATTAACGGCCTGCGCCATGAGGTTGTTGCCGTTATCCGGCTGCCCGCGGCCCGTGCGCGGATCGAGGTCGGCCGGCTGGCCGCCCATGCCAAACATGCTGAGGGACTTGTTGGCGTCGCCGCCGATGGCGCCGCCCGGGCTGGCGGGCAGCTCGTGGCGCTGCAGGGCGGGCGAGTCCTGCAGGCGGCGCGGCCTGGCGTTGCGGAAGACGGTCTGGACGGGCTTGAGGTAGACGGTGGCTAGGGTGCCGACGTTGAGGCACATCTCCTCGAGCGTGGCGGGGTCGAGGCGCTCCGACTCGGCCGTGATGGCGGGCTTCTCGCCCATGACGATGCGCTTGGCAGAGTCGATGTCGGTCGAGAGCAGGCGCCAGTACATGTAGGCGCGGTCGCGCAGGTCCGGGTTGTCCGTCTCTTCGGTGGCCCATTTCAGGACGCGGGGGACGAGGTCTTGGCCCTTTGTGGGCCGCTGGATGAAGAGCTTGACCGTGGCGGTCAGTAGCGCGAGCTGCACCTCGACCGTCTCCTCGGCGAACGAGTCGAGGAAGTCCTCGAGGAGGACATCCGAGTTCTCGATGCGCGAGGCGTATTGGCCTATGACCCAGATCATGGCGGCCTTGGCCTCGGGCTCGTCGAGGGAGTCGAGGTTCTCGCAGAGGGTGCCGATGATGCTCTCGTATTGGTTGGGGTACTTGCGGAAGATGTTGCGGATCACCACGGTGGCTTCCTGCACAATGTATGTGATTTTTGTCGCGACGAGCTCGAGCAGGAGGTTAATGCACTGCTTCGCTGCGGGCTCGATCTTGATGGCCAGTTTGCCGATGGCGCGGACGGCCTTGCGCACAAAGTGCACGTCGATCTCGGTGGCGTACTCGCGTAGCTCGGTCAGCACTTCGTCAATGTTCTTTTCGTTGGCGAGCATGAAGATGAGCTCGAGCTTGGTGACCTTGACATAGATCGGGTCGTTGTATTTGCAGAAGAACACCCGGATGTCGTTGCGGAGCACTTCGGGCCGCCGCTGGAGAATGAGCAGGGCGTTTCTGAGTGCGAGATATTGTACTTCTGGCCCCTTTGCCAGGAGCGTGACTAGAGGCGGAGACAGCTTCCGGCAGAGTGCTGATGTTTGCTTGGGGTCGGCGATATAGTTCATTAGGTAGAGCATGACGCGTATGCAGGTAAGGACAACGGCCGAGTTGGAGTGTGACAGCCGTGGTGCGATGCGCTCGGCCAGAAGCAGTGCTTCGCCCGATTCTTGCGGGACGTACGACATGAGTGCCTCGAGGATATATGTCTGGCCCCATCTGTGCTATGTTAGCCAAGGTATACATTGTCAAGACATCCTGGGGATGACGTACTCGGAGCAATCAGGCAAAATAGAAACCATCTTGGAGGCATTGCTGTAGTCGATGGTGAGCTTGATGGCGTCGCTCCTCTCCCATATGTCCATCAAGCTGGCCAGGGCGCTTGCCACCACCGTAGGATTGTCGTCCCTGAGGAGCCCGTTTAACCGGTCGATGAGATCGGATCCCTCCACCATGTGCTTGTCGTGGTCGTAGAGCTTCGCCACGCAGAAGGCGGCTGTCTTGCGCACATAGGGATCTGGATCGCGCAGTAGGTGCTTAACTGTCGGTACGGTGGCTTCGACGAACTCGCGCACGTGGATGTAGGACATGGTCCGGAGCGCAAGCGCACGAACTAAGGGGTTGGGGTCCTCCATATCGTGTTCCAGGACCGGAATTGCTTTTACAGCAATCTCGGACCGCAACCTTGCATAGTTGACGAGAAATAAGAAGCACCTGGAGAGGGCGACTCTTGTCAGCTTCTCGCCCCATCGGCTCGAGCTTGAGCGGGAGGTATGCGCCGGCACGGCTTACATCTTTTTTATTTCAAGGCTCTGGATGGCCATGCAGCCGATGATGTCGGGGAAGAGGGCGACCATGTCGTTGTTACTCATGGTCATGTTGGCGACAATCTTCTTGAGAGCAATCTTCTTGGTGGTGAAGTTCTTGTCCTTCTTGCCGCCGCTATTCAGCTCGAGCCGCAGCTCTGCTACTTTGCCCTGCGGTCCGCGAAAGGGTAAGCTGGATGCCGGCGGAGGAATATATGCCATAAACATGGTGGCGACGGCGGATATGGGTCTGGGGATATGTCATGTTGCCTGTGGGGATGGATCTGAGGCGAGGCGCGGACAACGTCGACGGCCATGGAGGGAGGGAGGAGAGAAGGGACGAGGAGACAGATGCCGGCTTTGGATGGGGAGGGGCGACGGTAGGTATGCTACGGTGGGATGGGCATGCGGGGAGGAGTAGAGGAGGGAGGGAGAGCGACAATAGGGACGGAACAAGTCAAGAAGAGACGAGAGAGTCCCTCTGGCCAGCCGAGGAATGCAAGGGCGGCAGAGTGACAATGGGGTTGGTGGTCGTGGTGCTTGTGGTGAAACGAGAGCACAAAGGGCTTACACGGGCAAACAACTTGGAGTCTCCTCCTCCCTGGGGGGTCGCCATGATGTCTTGCAGCTACCGCACCTAAACGGTATCTACGCTCGTATCTCGAAGGACGGCCGGCAACGGCGCGGGGCTACTGGCAAATGGGGCGGGCGTGAGCCCAAGCAAGCCGTGGCGGGTGACCCTGTCTGAGGTAGCAGAGACCACCGGTGTGGTGTTGGATAAAGTGATGGCCAGACAGACCCCTCAGGCCGCCGAGGTGATGTGTCTGCAGCAAGTCCCAGGTGCTGGGCGGGATATCACATGCGCCAGATGTGTGTCGAGGGCTGAGATGGGCTTCGTCGAGGGCTCGGGGGTCGTCGATTGGTTGGCGGGCAGGTCGGCTTTCGGGGATCGTCAATCGGTCGTTGTTGGTGACGGTCGGAGCTATTAGCAACCATGCGTGTCTCGGTCTGTCGTCTGTCTGGCTGTGTTCCGTATGTCGTGTCCCGGTGGGCAGGCAGCGGCTTGAATCTGACGGGCGTCAGAGGGGTGAATAAGCTGGGCGACGACGTCTTTCGGTCGTCGCGTTCGCGGGAGCGGGAGGTCGCAGGCCAGCCCAGATTAGATTGATTGATAGGTGGCGGACCCGCCGGGTGCTCCCAGCCTAACACAGTGGAAAGGGGTCCCTGCGGTCCACTGAAGCGGGAGCAAGCGCGGCTCTGTCAGTGGGGTTGCTCCACCGAATCTCTCTCTGTCAGCACGGCCCAGGGACAAGCACGGACAGCCTTGGACTGTTGACCCAAACTCGACGACGACGTCAGCAGTAGTAGCAGCTCTTAGCGATTCAATCTCCAACCATCACCGCCACCACCACCAAGTCCACCTGCGATCGCATCACCACACCATGTCGGAGCTCACGATACCATCCAGGACGGCGGTGCCCACCTGGGTGGCCGACCTCAACAACCCTCCCGCGCCCAAATCCAAACAGAACAGCATCCCCGACCCGCCAGGCTACCCGTCGTCGCAAGCCGTGTCAAGCTCAAAGGTCGGTGATAGTGCCTGCCCGCCTGCCTTCCCCGAAACTCAACAACAAAAGCAGCCCAGCTAACACGCGCCCCCCTTCCCCCCCCTCCAGAAGAAGGATGCCGCAGCCAAAGACAGCTCCAAAGCCGCTGCCCAGCGCAAAGCCCCGACCGGCGCCGAGATGGACACGTTAAAGGTCAAGAAGGCGTGGGAGGTAGCGCTGGGCCCCGTCAAGTCGCTACCCATGACGGGCATCATGATGTACATGTCGGGCAACTCGCTGCAGATCTTCAGCATCATGATGGTGTGGATGGCCTTCAAGAACCCCGTCATGGGCATCCTGGCCACCAACCAGGCCTTTGAGCGCTTCGAGACCGAGACCAACCGGCCCAAGATCCTGCAGGTCAAGGTTGCCTACGTGCTGATGCAGCTGCTGGCCCTGGCGCTGGGGATATGGAAGGTCAATGCCATGGGCTTGTTACCGTACGTTTGTCGTCTTCTCGCTGGCCCTGGGGGCATTTATTGGACGACGATAACTGACAATGCCTCGTGCGCGCGGATAGAACTACGAGGTCGGACTGGCTTGCTTGGGAAGCGCAAAGGGAGCCCCTCGAATCCTCTGTCCCTGCCTTGTAGGCTCGGCTGCAGCGAGAAAGAGAGAAAAAAGAAATGTCGGACTTTTGTATAATCAATCCACATCCTCAGTTGCCTCTGTCGCATTTTCGTTCCTGAAATCGCCTTCCAACAACCATGTGTGCCACCACGCGCAAGTTGGGCTGAAATTCGGGGATTGTCCACGGTGAAGTTCGCGGCATGTGCATTTGCAGCTTTGGGTGATTCTCCAGGACGTGGCCGACGCCAGAAAACCAAGAGCTGGTCGATCGGCATTTACTCCGACGAAGGCGATTAGATCAGCTCTCCGACATCACGCTGGTCGGTCGTCGAATTTGACTTGGGCCTCAGCTCGGATGGGATGGTGAGGAATGGTTTGGTGGACAGGTCACTTGAAGCGCCTTGCGGCACAGCACCTCGTGCCATTTACGAGCATCGACAGACGACGTTTATCTTCCCAGCTCAACCACGACTTACTCCAAAAAGGAAGGAGACGCCCATGCTGCCATGTTGGTTCTTCGCAATGCAAATGCGAGGGTTAACAGCAGCCTACCGGAAGTGCCAGACTCATTTTCCAGTCCCGTCCTCCTGTCCATCAGACGATGGCACACGTCTTGTCTTGGACAGGCAGGCCACAGAATGACTCCGCTCTGATTTTCCATGGGCATTCGACTTCGCTTGTTGGTCAGCGACGCAGAGTGTTCGGCCCGCTCTCCCTCAAAATTGATCGCCAAGAAGATGCTACGACCTGCTTCTTAGAGAATCCATCTTGATCGGAAAGTCCCGAGTTCTCTTGCGATAGGCTATATGTCATCTGTTGACTTCCCCCAGGCGGGTTATCCGCGGAATAGCTATGACCATGAGGAACAGACAACCACGGCCATTCATTCTCCTGCGCCGCCCCCATGCGCCGTGCGGAGCGTCGCATGACATGTCAAGATCTTGTGTGCATGTTGGCGAGAAGGTCCTGCACTATTGAAGCCGTCGAAGACTCTTCAGTGGGTCTAGAATAAGAACCACAAGCCAACAGCGACGACCGCATCTAGGTACTCGTAAACGTCTCCCCGCTCGCTTAGTCGGCACGGTATCGTCAAAAGATCGCGAGCGCCAAGACCGACAACCAAGGCGCGTCAGAAAGGATAGCGTAGTATCAGGCAGACTGTGGACCGCTGCAGGTGGAACTGGAGGTTGCGCCGAGCCAAAAACCAACGGAAAGAAGAGTCAACGATGAGTCTTGCAAGGCAGGCAGCCAAAAGTTTTTTCTCGTCTCTTGCCGTTGTTGCATCGAAATAACCAACAAGAAAAAAAAAATCAATTTACACACGGTGTTGCTGTCAAAGGCCGCGGTTGCAGAAAGTCAGAGCATCCAATCTTCAAGACATGAAACGGCCAACGGCCAAGAGCTAGTGCCCCGAGCCAGGGGGAGAGCGGGCAAGGCTAGGCAGAAAACAAACAGCTTCCCAAACGGAGCGCTTCCATTGGCGCCGCGGTCCCACGCTACACTATCGCGATGTGGCCGGGGTTGCACGCTTGGGGGCGAAAAAGTGTAATTTAACACACCAGATAATTTCCGCTCTGCCATGCCGTGCGATGGGGGGGATGGATGGATGGACGTGCAGCTAGGCAGCCGGCAGGGGGTGTTTGTCGAGATCAACCGGGGGCACAGAAGGGGAAGATGGAGTGAACTTGGCTGGTTCGCGGTCCTTGGACTCCTGGGGCAATCCCAATCCCAAGGTGCAGAGTGCACCCCCCCGTTTCGAATGCCATGTCGCGAGCGCGCTTGTCGCTGGGATCTGCCGACAGATGGATGGATGGACTGTCGCCGAGATCCTTATATATGTGACCCCCCCCCCCCCCCCGATGGCCCCTGACGGAGGGGTGAGGAGGGACTTCTTTTTTTTTTTTTTTTTCCCTTGTGCTTCTCTTCGCTCTTCTTGCTGGACGATTGTTTGGCTACACACACTCGTTTCCCACCAACACACCCAAACACAAACAACCATGTTGTCCACCGTCGCATTTGGCCTGCGTGGCATCCAGGTACATTGACACTCACCCACACCAACAACAACGATAACACGGCGTCGAAACTTGAGACTTGGACCCTCGCTAACCCAGCACAGTTCGTCTTTGCGATCGTTGTTCTCGGCCTGGCCGTGACCCTGTTCAAGCAGCAGGTGTACGGCTCGGCGCCCACGACGACAACCTACAGCATCTTTACGGGCGCCTTTGGCATAATCGTGGCGGTCGCGGGCGTGGCGGGTCTGCTAGTCGAAGCGATCCCCAGCATCGTCAACATGGCGCTCGACGCCGTCATGGGCATCCTCTTTCTCGGCGGCGGAATTGTTAGTTCTCGTCCCATATTCATTCCCCTTTATTTGGTATACATTCTCACATGCGGCAAACAAAAGGCATGGGCCGTCGGACTCAAGGGCATCAACTGCAAGCTCCAGGAGACGCAGAACGCGCAGAGCATGTTGTTCAACGGGCTGCTGAACGAGGGCACCACCGACTTTGGCCACGGCATCGACTACGGCGTCACCGATGGCGCCACCTCGGAGCAGGAGATCTTTGACCGGCTCAGCTCCAACTGCCAGAAGGCGCTGGCCGACGAGGTGGTGCAATTCATCTCGTTTGGGCTCGCCATCGGCCTGGTGGTGCTCACGTTTCTGAGCCGGAAGAAGGGGGGGTATGTGTCGTAGGCGGTGGTGGTGCCAGTGGGGGGCTAGAGGGCTGATGTGTGTGGATGAGGGGACGATGGCTACGACTTGCTACTGATGGATGGGATGCATGGGGCTGGATGAGCGATATGCAACGGATGGATGGGAGGCGTTGGACGGAGAGAACATGGCACGCACGCATGCACGATATTATAATACCACGACGCGACAAAGATAGATACCCCTTATAATGCCCAGACATTACCTGCCCACGACAGCCACTGCTCAAACAAGTGAATCCAGGTCGCTTGCTTATGTCGATAACTTCTTTCATGGCGACTTATAACATACGTCTAGACACCAGACCGCGATATCGTGTCCCAGCAGCCCAACGAGACTGTTTTAAGCCACATGTGCAACGCACGGCATCCAAGTCTGCCAGCCCAACACAGATCTCGATTAACGGCACCGAGTACACGGTTATTATTATATGTCTGTGCCACAGGATAAATAGGTAGCTAGTAAACAGCAGTCATCCAACACATCAATAACAGCCCGCTGATATCAAATTCTCACCACGTCGAGGCCGAGACCGAGGCCAGTCACCAAACGCTTTACCCGGAATGAGTCGGCCGGTTCTGCCTTGCGATTAATTGACTACGAGGTACCTATAGCGTCCTGACACATTATACGACGTCAAAGGGTCAAATTAAGAACCGTGCATATTGTTGCGCAACTGGACCAGTCTTGCAACTCTCTGGTTTATTAGCAACAAACGACACTCGATCCACGGCTGACTTCCCCAGCTGGCTCACGGTAAAACAAAAGATCAACCTACTCAACACATTGCACACGCACACACACACACACACATAGGCATACAAACAAAATAAAACCGGATTCTTCATTACGCGCGCCACAAGGGCGAGAGGGTATATACATGCATACATGCAATCCACCGACAGTGCTGCGACCTGCCCTGCTCTCCTCTCAACTACAGCAGCCCATTCGATCAATGCCACGAGTCCAGTGCTGTGTGCGTGTCCTTCATGTACGGATCCGAAACGCTCCAACGTCAACATCAACATCAACATCCATCTATCCATCCAGCTATCCATCGCGCATGTGGGATACATATATCCCAATCATCCCCATCATCATCAACCAGCCCGACACGAGGTGAGGCCGGCAAAAACAATCATCCTCCTTTCTCTTGTCAGCCATCCCACATCTAGGTAGGTAGCCAGCCGACCGCGTGCCAGGTAAATAATCGTACAGAAACAAACAATAAAAAGCAAAGAGAAAACGACAAAAAAACAAAAGCCAAACAAACGCCCGCAAACATATCCATCAAACATGACTCGTTCCCCCTTTTATCATCCCATCTCATCCCTTCTTCCCAAATCAGCAAATCACCTCCTCACAGAACTCCCAACTTCACTACCAACCTCCCGAACCCGTCCCCAGAACCCAGCAACCTTCTCCCCAAACCCTCCACCCGAACTCCCACTCAACGCACTCCCACCACCGCCCCCACCGCCCCCAGGCATCCACTTGGGCATCTTCATTGTCATCCGCACCCGCCCCTCAACCACCATATTAATAACATTAATGACTCCAAACGTGGTACTCCCGACCGCACGAAACAGCGCCAGACTCGCCACCGCCCACAGAATAATCCGCAGGTAGACATTATCGCCTATCCCCGTGGTCCCATACGCCTCGCCGACGGCCATGGCGAGCGTCGCGTTGGCGATCATCCAGATGACGACCATGTACGTGCGCACGCTCTTGTAGTAGTCCTGTTGTAACTGCTCTTCGCTGATTGGTTGGGCGGGGACTTCGACTCTGTCGCGCAGGTTGCGGAGAGCCTCGTCGTAGCCGGAGTCGATGTCGAGTTGCTCGGACGGCATTTCCAGTTCAACGGTGGACCCCTTGCCGATGGCGCCGCCGAGATCGGTTTTCATTACATTGTCGCCCTTCGTGCCCCAGGTGACGTCGTGCGTGTTGCAGAAGGCGTAGACTTGGAGGGTGCAGATGTAGGACGGGAGGAGGACAAAGTACTGTAACGACGAGCTGAACATGTGCCAGGGCTCGAGGTACATGAAGGACATGAGGAAGTAGAGACCGATGGTGGAGGAAGTGGATACGATGAGGTTAGTGAAGACGTTGTTGCCCAACTCCGGGATGCCGGTTTTCTGCGTCAGCTGGCGCACCATGATGTAGAAGGTCGCGCCGATGGTGTACGACATGATGATGCCGTAGATGATCATGGAGGCCATGTACATCTTTTTCGCGCCCTGCGGACGGTTGCCGAGTGATAGGATGAATTGTGTCGAGATGAGTAGTACGCAGACGTACCGCAGGATGGTGAAGATGACTAGCGCGATACCGTGGCCGAAGGGGTCGACAAGTGGGTCTGCTAGTCCGCCGGCGATGAAGTAGAAGGTGAGGTAGAAGTTGGCGAGGGAAAAGTAGGTGAAGAGCAGCTGCAGGAGTTGGTACAGGAACTCGATGTGCAGCAGCACCTTGCGGGCGATGGTGTGGTCCGTCGTCCAGATCTGCTTGAAGTGCACGAGCGAGTAGACGGCGGCAAAGAAGGCGCCGTTGAGCCAGCGCCGGCGCTGCGAGATGAACTCGGGGACTGTGTCTGGCACGTCCGTCTCGCCGGTGCACCCCTTGACGTACTTTAGCACCCAGCGCTCGCCGCGTTTGGCTACCAGCTCCCAACACAAGATGCGGTCCTCGGCCAGGTACATGTTGGCCGTGAACACGTCGGCGTGTTGCCCGTGCAGCGTCTCTCCTTTGAAGTACTGACTCAATGGCCCATGCCCCGTCTCGTCGTTCTGCAGCGCGTGGTACCGGTACGCGCTCAGCGCACCGGGCAGCACGGTAATGTACCCGAACACACTCTCCAGCGGCTTGTCGAGGATATTCGACATCTTGTACTCGAAGTTCTGACTCGCCACTAGAGGGTTCAGCAGATTAACCCCCCACTTGCCCTTCATGGCCTTGATCTCGCCGCATGCGCCGGCCACGTTGGAGTCGGTGTCAAACGCCTTCCAGAGGTGGTACAGACTTGTGCCACCGGGGCGCGTGCCGACATCCAGCAAGATGCACACGTTCGGCACCAGGGCCTTGCCAAACGCATTAAAGAACCATCTGTGCGAGTTGAGCTTCTTGGCGTTCTTCTCCTTCAGACAGAAAATCATCTGGCACGGCACGATGCCCTTCTCGGCGCCCTTGAACTTGAGGTCCGAGTCGAGCGAGACCTGGGTGGTGTACTCGTACACATGCGCCTGCACCGCCTTCTGGTTGACGTAGTTCTTTGCGATGCCGTGCTGGTAGACGCCCATAGCGGCCAGGGCATCGAGGGTGCGCGGGTGGATGTTGTTGCGCCCGTCACTCACAACACAGACGACAATCTTCTGCCAGCCCAGCTCGCCCCAGGTGCGCGACTTGTTGCGCGCGCAGAAGTGGCTGATGTTCTTCATGACGGCGTGCATGGTGCGCGTAAAGCCGTACTCGTCCTCGTTGTACATGGTGACGCAGATGAACAGCTCCGTCTCGCGCGTCGTGCGCCCAATGTTCTGCCGCAGCTTGTACCCGCGGTCGACAAAGTCGTCCGGGTCGCACGTCACCGCCGTGTACCGCATGTGCGTGAACTCGATCTCGTCGCGCCGCGGCAGGAAGCTGTATAAGATGGTCGGGATCTTGCACTCCAGCACCAGCTCGCCGTTGATCAGCTGCACCTCGCGCCGCACCATCTGCGGCGCCCGCACTCCGCGCCGCTGCTGCTTGCCCTCGGGCGCCTGTCCAAAGTGATGGTCTTCGGAGGACGACGAGTGGTCGTCGTCGTCGTTGTCAGAGTCGGAGTGCATGTTGGTCACGTCCTCGCTAAGGGTGACTTGCGACTGCATATTATGTGAGTAGGGGTACGAAGACGGCGGCGCCTCGTGGTGGATGCGCGAGTCGCTGACGTCCGACTCGGGCGGACCAAAGACGTCGTCGCCGTGGTCCGACAGCGGGATGCTGACCGTCACGTCGTCGGCGAAGCTGGGCGCTGAATGGCGGGCTGGGCTGGAGAAGAGCGGCGCTGGGGGCAGCGGCCGACGTGGGCTACCGCCATATGTTGAAGCTGGCGTGCCGGGCCGCGGGCTGCCGTTGAGGTCTGCGGGCTCGTACTTGGTGGTAATGGGTGGCGGCCGGCCGTATTCCGACGCGGCGCTGTGAGATGGCGACCATGTGCGGGTGGGCGACGTGTTCTCCATGACGAAGCTGTAGGGAGGGGCATAGGAGGATTCCGAGGGGGGCGCCATGATGGGCGGGTCCATGATGGACGAGTGGCGCGAGTCGATGGATGGCTCGTACGGCCGCCGTATTCTGCTTCTGTCCACGCGGTTCTGTGAGCTCATGGAAACACGGGGCGGCATCAGATGTGCTTGAGGAGGGCCTGTAGGAGGCTCCAGTTCCCCGCGAGACTGCCGGAGGAGCGACTTCTTCCTCTCAGAGGCGCCCGCTGGGATGCGCGGCAGGTCGTACTGCGGCGGCTCCTCGACAAACGACGACTGCGCCGCTTGGTCGGGAGGCATCTTCCTGTTCTTCCGCTGCAGCTTCATGGTCGCGATCCGATGCATTTTGCGCGCGGGTTGGGGTTGCTGTTCCTGGACTGATCCTCGTGGAGAATTGAAACTGACAGCTGCTGCAGGAGAAGCTGCAGGAGAAGCAGCAGCAGAAGGTATCACGAGCTCCCGGGCCAGCTCGGCGTGCCTCCACTGCAGAGGGGGCTGAATAGAAATCTCTGGCAAAACATACGGTCGGTGGCTGTCTCTGTCTCGGTCTGTCGTCGCTTCTTCCATCGACGTCAAAAGGCGCACGCCAGCACCGTGTCCCGAGGCGCCAGTCGGCGTATTGTCATCGACGTCGTCGTACGACGGGAGCATGTACTCTGGCGGTAGCGACGAGGGCGTGTGTGGCCGGTTGTGCGCCATGGCGACGGTCTGCTTGTTTGTGTCGATCCTGGCCGTGACCTCGCCGCGGTGATAACTTTTAGTCCAAGACACGCGGGTTGCCTCGACCGCTGCAAAGTCGGCGAGTGTTTCGCGGTGCCTTGGATGTCTCCGTCAACAATTTCCTAGCAAAGGTCTTGGTTTGCGCCGGGTTGCGATGCGACAGTTAGCAAATCGTCTTGTTGCGATCAAAGTCTGGTCTGGTTCAGGAGAAGCGTCAAAGCCAGTCGAACAAAGTTGGGATGGGGCGACAAGTCCAATGCAGGTGTGTTGCGCTTCGATGAGGGGTCCAGTCCGCTCTTGATGTTTAGCTTCCATGCCGGTTGGTCATTGGATTGTTTCATTGTTGCCCTCCCTCGACTGCGCGTTGTCCGGAGCAACCAGGAACCGCTAAGCTAACAGGGGTCTGTGTTGCGCAACAAGCGCCAGCCCCAAAACACCCCGGCACCCTGGTTCATGCGGTTTTCAATCTGATCCAAGTGTCGTCCCGTCAATCTCGCCGCATTCCCTCGGAATGATGGAGGAGGACAATCGACAATTAAATGCCATGTGGCAGCAATAACCTGTTCGTTCAACCCCACACGTGGAAACCAATGGCAGCTCAACACCAAAACACCGTCAACACATCAAAGCAAATGAACCAAAACCAATCACAGTTTGGAACCAGATAAAATATGTACAATCAAACATGCTATAGACAAGAAAAAGCATCAATGTGACGGCGGTGGGATATATGCAGCAGCAGCAAATGCTCTCTCTCATGCCCGCCAGCCAGATATGACATGTGCACATGCCCATGTCTACAAGTTCTGGACTTTTTGTTTTTCTTCCACCTGCCTCTTTCTACTCTTCGTCAGATTCCTCCTCGGCAACCTAGTAAATGTTAGCAAAATTCCTCATCACAAGCTGTCATCGCAAAGAACAAGAAAACTCACCCCCTCGTGGAAGTCGCGGCCCTCCGTCGTCGCCTTGATGATGCCGGCCCGGATGGTCCAGTCACCAAACCTCTCGCCTTCGTCACGCTCAGTAGCATATCTCTTGAACATCGGCTTCAGAATCTCAAGGATCTCTGCCTCTTTGATACTGGACCGGTAGAGCTTATTCAGTCTCTGTCCGTGGTATCCGCCACCGAGGTACATGTTGTACGCACCAAACGCCTTGCCAACGAACGCAACCTCGGCAAGCCATGGCCGAGCGCAGCCGTTGGGGCAGCCTGTCATACGCATCACGATGCTGTCCTGGCGCAGTCCGTTCTCCTCCAGGCAAGCCTCGACCTTGCTGATAAGCACTGGCAGGTAGCGTTCGCTCTCGGCCATGGCCAACCCGCATGTGGGGAAAGCCACGCATGCCGACGAGCTGAGACGCAGACCCGAGAACTGGATGTTGTCCAGCTTGTACTTGGCCATGAGAGTCTTCAGCGCAGGCAGGTCCTCGTCCGCCACGTTGCTGAGAATCAAGTGCTGGTTGGGTGTCAGACGGAACTCGCCCTTGTGGATCTTGGCGATCTCGCGCAGGCCCGTCTTCATCTGGAACTCGGCCGTGTCCTCGATACGGCCATTCTCGATGAAGAAGGTGAAGTGATTCAGGCCTGTCTCATCCTTGGTCCAGCCCATGGTGTCGATGTTGCTATCGAAGTGGAATGCGCGAGGCGCTTCAAACTGCTGGCCCCAGAGCCCCTCAACCTTGGACTTGAAGACTTCGACGCCCATATCGTCGATCGTGTACTTGAGTCGGGCGTGCTTGCGGTCCTTGCGGTCTCCGTGGTCGCGCTGCACCAACATGACCTTCTCGCAAGCAATGTGGACCTCGGATGTCTTGACAAAGCCAAACATGCGGCCCACCTGCGGGTACGTCTTCTTGTTGTTGTGAGTAGCACCCATGCCACCACCCGCCAACAAGTTGAAGCCTGCCAGGTGACCATCGGCGCCCTTGATAGCGATCAGGCCGATATCGTGCGCGTAGACATCAACGTCGTTGTGCGGCGGGATGGCGATCGAAATCTTGAACTTGCGAGGAAGATAGGTGGGTCCGTACAGTGGCTCAAAGTCCTGGACCGCATCACCCGCCACCTGCGTCTTCTTGTTGTCATCATCGGTCAACCAGATCTCGTGGTACGCCGTTGTCGACGGCAGCAAATGATCACTGATCTTCTGCGAGCAGGCGTACACCTCTCTGTGATACTTGGACTGCGAGGGCAGCGGGCTGCACATGACGTTTCGGTTGACATCTCCACAGGCGGCGATAGTGGTCATGAGAGAGCGGTTGATGGCTTGCATGGCGGGCTTCAGTTTGCCCTTGACAATGCCGTGGAACTGGAAAGTTTGACGAGTGGTGAGCTTCATCGTCTCGTTTCCGAGCTCATTGCTGATGTCGTCCATCTGGACCCACTGCTTGGGCGTCGAGACACCGCCAGGGAGTCTGCACCGGATCATGAAAGAGTAGGCTGGTTCCAGGCCCTGCGCCTTGCGCTCGTCTCGGATATCCCGGTCATCTTGCATGTATGTTCCGTGGAACTTGGTGAGCTGCACGTCAGAGGCAGAGATGGCACCTGTGGACTTGTCGTTCAGGCCCTCGACAATCGTTCCTCGCAGGTAGTTCGATGCGAGCTTGATGTCCTCGTTGGTGATTGGTGGTGGCTCCTCGGGGAGGCCCTCGATATTGGCCACTCCCAGAGCCT
This sequence comes from Cercophora scortea, assembly GCA_033439705.1. NCBI lineage: Eukaryota > Fungi > Ascomycota > Sordariomycetes > Sordariales > Lasiosphaeriaceae > Cercophora > Cercophora scortea. The sequence goes on along the minus strand of JAUEPO010000004.1, from coordinate 5,637,776 downwards.
CCCACAATCTGGTCTCCCACTCCTTGTACCCGGCCTGGAAGCCATCCGCATCCTGGTCATCGCCGAGACCAATATCCGTCAACTTCTTGGCGCCAAAGTTGGACAGAACCCTGTCCAGGTCCTTGCCGGGCTTGTTGTAGTAGATCTTGTCTTCCTTTCTGGGCCAGTAGTGGCTGTCACCCAGCGCCATGACAGAGTACTTGACAGAAGCCAAATCGAGCTCAGTACTGTCCTTGATGGCATCCCAGAACGGCTTGCCGTTCTGCGGGAATTCTCCCTGTCCAGCAGTTGCGGTGATGAAAACGATGTTCTCCTCGGTCGGGAGGTCCTCGACGGGGTAGTCCTCCATTGCCATGACGGTTGTCTTGAGTCCACGAGTTCTTCCCCTGGTTCCCAGCCGCTTAGCCAGGGACTGGGCATTTCCGCCATCCGAGCCGAACAGAATTGTGAGCGGGGCGCCAAACAGACCCTCCAAGAGCTGGTTGTATGCGTCCTTCGCTTTCCTCTTCTGCTGTGCGCGGATCTCAGTTCCGAAGTCTTGCGAGAGAACGGCGCCAAATTGCGGGTCCTTGCGCATCAGCTGCGTCAGCTTGTTGTCTCTGTCGAGGAACTCCTTGAGCTCCTTCTTGATACGCTCGGAATCCAGGGAGAAGTTGGGCTCCCCCTTGGTCTCATTTTCAGGGTTCCAGCGGTACAGAGGCCAATAGCCAAGATCAACCGCTTTCTTGGTCTCCTGGAGAACAGTCAAAGCAGAATCGTGCTCTCCAAAGTACGGCAGGTAAGCGAGAACGATGGAGGGACCGTTGAACTTGTCTGCCTCGTCCATAGCTTGGAGAACCTGGGTGTACGAGCTGTACACGGCAGTCGACGCGACATAGGCATTTCCAAAGTTCATGGCGTAGAGGCCAATGTCCTTCTTCCTCCGGTTCGCATCTGCGGCAGCGCGCTCTGAGTACGGGGTCGAGTCGATGATCAACAAGTTAACGTTCTCGCCGGAAGCCAGGACGTGGTGAACACCAGAGTTTCCGAGATCGTATGACCAGGCGTCAGATCCAACCAGCCACAGAGACTGCTTCCGGAAAAATTGCTTGTTCTCGAGTAGCGTCTTGGAAAGTCTAGAGTTGTCGATCGTGAGCTTTGAGACGACATCTTCGGCAGCCTGCTCGGCCCTCTTCGCGTCCTCGTTGCTCGCGACCCACTTTGCCAACGATCTCTTGGGGGTTTCGGTGAGGAAGCGGCCAGAGCCGGCGGCCTCCTTGACCTCGGCAATAAACTTCTGCTTGCGCTCCTTTCTCGCAAGGAGAGCACCGAACCCGAACGCTGGGCTGGCAGCGATGGTGTCGGAGATGCCGGCATTATCGGACTCGAGGGAGTTGGCAATGAACGCCCGGTCGCCAAACAGCTGGTCAAGAATCTTGGTGTAGGCAGTCTCGATCTTGGGCTTTTCTAGCCCATATTCGGAGGTCTGCTGAGGAGGCTTGCTCTCACCGACCTCCAGGTTCTGGATGGGCTTCTCCGAAGTCAAGTTCTGGAAAATGCCCCGAAGAGCTTGAGTGACGGTGTCTTTGGAGATGTAACCCAATTGGTGGCCAACAATGGTTTCCACGCCTCCAACACTGCTCTTGATCGAAGCCAAGACATCAATCAGGAGCGGGCCCCACTTCGTTGTCTTCCTTGAGACCTGCTCGAGCACAGCTATCCTCCTCACGGACTTGGGAACGGCCTCGAGGAGCTTTGCGCCCAACCAAGGACGGTAGAGTCTGGCGGTAAGGATTCCGGCATTGGCGAAGCTGTCGTCGCCCTGCGCTTGGCTAATAGCCTCGGAGAATAGAGCTGTGTTTGAGCCAAAGATGAAGAGGCAGTTCTCGGCCTTGGCCGATCCAGTCCACTCAAAAGCGTTATACTGTCTGCCAACAAGCTCGTTAAGGCTCGACCATATTGATGTAACGTAGTTGTAGATGTGCTCGGAGGTGACGACGGGTGCCGCGGGCTCAATCGTGGTGGCGGGGGAGACGCTTGGCGGCGAGCTCGTCACGCTCTGCTGGCTCGTCTTGGAGGATGTGTGTGATGTTGCCTTAGAGGCCGCACTCTCTACTTCGCTGGCAGAAACGCCACTGGGCTGACCACCAACACGGACGGACTCGACCTGCTCAGAAACAACGGCCACACGCCCGTCGTCGGCATAAATGCCAGACCCAGCGATGGACGCAGCCTGGAACCGGCGCACATTGTCCAGGTTCAGAATGTCGCGCACGACGGTGGTGTCCTCAGCGCTGATGGGGGCGTTGCCAGCGCTGGAGGTCGGGTCGAAGAAGTGGATGACGCCCTTGCCGGAGCGGATGGCCAGGGCATGGGCTGTGAGGGCCATGTCCTGGGCCTCCTGGAGAGACTCGGACTGCAAGAAGGTCCATCCCGAGTTCCGTATCGACGTAATTGCCGAGTAGTCTGGGAAGCTCTTGGGGGCCAGGGCCACATGGAGAACCACGGGCAAGCTGGCGAGTCTGTAGAGATGGGCGATGGAGGGCAGCAGTATGGAGGAGGTGGTGGTCACCGACACCAGACGGCCGTCGCGAATAGGAGCAAAGACAGACAACAACGGGTCGGCATTGTGTCTCACCGAGTGGATCTCGGGTACCGCATCGGCGCTCTTTGCGACCAGACTCTGGTCCTTTCTGCTGGCGAACCTCTTGAGGTGGCTCGAGAACTCGGAGTCGGAGGCGAGGGACGGCTGGACTGAAACGACGACATCGCTGGCGAGGTATGCGATTCTCGCAACTAGAGACGAGGCAATTGTCAGGAAACTTGAAATTGAAGTTGGATTTGAAGGGGTTTTTCAACATTGCATCGGTGAGGCACAGGAAACAAGCTCGGGCAAGCTCGCCCTCTCAATTGGAAGGTGTCACGATGCGCATTGCCTGCTTGCAGACGGCGGGCGTTGCGCTGGCGGGGACCTTCGCAACTGCCCTGTGCCGTTGGTGTAGGGAATAGTGCGGGGAAAGACTCGCAGGGAGGGAAGGTACTCACCCGCCTCTTCGGGCGTCCCGACTTTGACGTTCGAATCTCCCGCCATGACTGCTGATGAAACAGCAGAAGAAACAAAAAAGGAATGTCTTGAGAGAAAAAAAAAAAAGCCGAAGACGAACGACGAGGAGTATGTATCACAGCCTGGGAATGTTTTTTTTTTCCAGACCCGAATAGTACAGGCAGTCATCCTTATGTAACCTTGGGGTAGGCGTGCGGGAGCGGCAGACAGAGAGCGGTTCCAGGCCAAGGAGCCTACATCGGCCCCGCATGACTGCCATCATTTTTCTAACTTGGTACCAGAGTGCTTTCTGGCTCGATTGCGTGATCAGGCTAACTGGCCAGCCCCAACAGCCGGCGAATGGGATGCATGGAATTGTCAATGGGTCTTTGTCACGACTGCAAACCAACCCCACTCCCAGTCTCACGACAACGACTTCCTCACCGGCAGAGAGGTACACGCCACTTGGTACTACCAAACCCGGCTTGAGCCGCTGCCGACAAGCTGTTAACGGCCTCGTCCAGGTCCCAGGAGGCGGTCTCGGCCGCCGCTTCGCCTGCGCGGTACCTTTGGCCTCCCAATGTTCGTTCAGATGGGCGCTTGCCCTGGTGCTGAGTACTGGACTTGCAGTCGACTTACCGAAACCCGAGACTATTCCTTTAACCCACATCTCTGTTTCTTGCGCCGACGTGAATGGCCGCCAAGAGAACGTTTGTCATAGTGGCGCCAAAGCCATTGCGACATTTCCGAGGGGAGATGCATACGAAACAGAGAGGGAGCGGCCCGCTACCGCCGAGTCACCTCGGTCAACCACGCACGGAAATTCTCTCTCGGAGACTGGAAACCATCCGATCGCAACATTGATTACCAGACTCATAAGCCTGTTGCTAGGTGCCCGGCCTATTAGTATATCCGCCTCGCCATGCGTCTCCTTTCTCCCGTCCTTCCTAAAACCGTGATCTATGATGCAGCCGCCAACGCCGGTGATGTGTATATGCGAATGTAGTAGTCGTACAGTACCAATGCAAGTAGCAACCCCTCCCCTCCTAAATTCCCATCTCTATCCTGACCCTACGAATGCGCCCTGCTCCTAAACTTGGACCCAACGTCCCTCGCCCACTCCTCGTCGTCCTTCCGCCCAAGCCAGTACCCCTTCCCGACCGATATCATCATTCTGCCCAGCCTGCCCTTCAGCCCCTCGCCCGCCGGCGACCCGACCGCGAAGACATCTGACGGATCTGAGGGCGCCAAAGGCCCCACGTGGTTGCCCTCAGGCGTCCACCCGGAATTGGCCTCGACATACTTCTGCAGCACCATGCGCGCAAACGCCATCACCACCAGGCTGAAGTATACCCGTACCAGGGTGAACAGGACAACCAGCACCATGCTCGCAGCCGTGTCCTTGACGCCCGCCGCAGCATCCGCCCGCGCCGCCGCAGCCAGCTCCGGGTCTACGAACTGGTCGTCTCTCGCCGAAGAAGAAGAAGAAGCATAATCGTCGTCCTCGGGGCTTCCTTGGCTCTCGTGCAAGAGGGCTTGGTACCAGGTGACGGCGAAGACGGTCGTGTAGACGATGTTGACAAAGGTGTCGATCAGGTAGAGCCAGGCGAGTGCCAGGTTGTGGAAGGGAGTCTGCTTGCGCACGTGCGGCACCAGGTAGCACAGGGCGACGATGATGAGCAGCGAGAGGATGTAGGCCGAGATCTGGAAGGCCGAGAGCGCGTAGCCAGTGAAGAGGGCGAGGATGCCGTAGATGCCAGTGACCTTGTTGAAGACCAGCGCGAGCGAGATGAGTTCCGTGCCGGTTTGCAGGGACATGAGGCCCAGGAATGTCTGGGTTGCGAGCCGTGTTAGTGGGTTATGGCCATGATCAACAATGTCGCGTGCCTCCATTCACATTCCCATGATCCGGGAGTCTCGGATCAAATAACATTTACAAGATGAAAGAACGTACCCTTGGGCGCGGCAGCCTCGGTTGGCAACTCCTGGACGACGAAGACATGTCAGTGATGTTGGAAAAGGTGGCTTCGAGGGGGCGCATTTTGGCGAGTAGTCGGAGGGTTGAACGCCTATTTACTAATTATGAACTCGAAACCGTCCAGGTTGGAGACGGGTAAAATCAGATCGTCGGACTCTTGCAAAGACCCCGAGTCGAGTCCTGCGAGTGGAGTATTCGGACTTGAAAGGATGGGACCACCTCCCACACCACCCAACCGACAACCCCATTGCGCGGCCTTTCGGATCGATCGGCACAGATCGAACGGAACCTATACGTCACTGCCGCATGCGCCAATTGGACCTGGCCATTGTCGGACTTGGCTGCTTAGCGCGCCCCCTGTGCTGCCTCAAATAGCACATGGCTTCTTTTTGCATCTGAATTGACTTTGTTGACGATGCCTTCTCATTTTTGCACTCTCCATGAATTCTCAATTTTACGTCGTCATGAGGAAGATAACAAACCCCTGCCCGACTGGCTCGATCTCCCAGCTGTGACTCCCCTAACCCAAGTCAGCACCTTATGCGCCGCCTTTTCAGGGCTGATGGCTTCCATGCTCTGCTGGGTTTAGCGGCTGTTGTCGCTTGACAACCCAGCTTTGAGAGCCCGCACAAAAGTATACCGGCATTTGCGTGTCCCAGCAAATATTTATGCAACCTGCTAGTATGCACTATTTGCTTGCATAACTTTGGTGAGCCCCTCAATTGACTATGAAGCAGCATGGAAAAAACCAAAAGAAAACCACATCAACAACACCAAAATTCGGGGAATGAATAGATGATCAAAACTCAAACAATGCAAATATGGCTCGATGCTGGAATATGTAAGAGAAAGAGGTCAAGGAGAACACATTCACTGAGCTCAGGCTCCGTGGCTACCCACCTGTTGTCAGTGCTCGACTTCGATGCCAAGACTTGAAACATCGCAGGATACGCAAAGACCTCTCGAACCAGAAATTAGGCAACCCAATCAGATGGACGACCTGGCACACCGAGCACCCCTGAACGGAATCTGCTTAACACCCAGGGAGAGTTGCACGCTGATCATTCATGCTTCCTAATAGAGTGCTGAACTAGATGACAGTCTTGTGTTCTTATATCCGACATTTGCGTCGAACTGATCACTACAGCCCTCTCGTTTGTTTTGTCTCCCACCCCAGTGTGGGATATCACTTTCAGGTTGTTTGTCACTCTCCTCTTTCCTCACCTTTGGCACCGCATCCAACAATCCTTTTGGTTCGCAGATCGTCACCTTGTGTCGTTCGATATTCGGTAATGGCTACCAAGTGATTAATATTACAAGGCAGTCTGTTGGGATAATATAGACAGAGAGTCCCCATAATGGATTATTTTATCCGTAGCCTTTTGGAACAAAAACGCCGCTATGTGGACAATATCTCCCAGATATAATTAAAGTATCGAGGTGTTTCTAGACAGAGGGACACATGCACTTCCCAGTATCCAAAGGGCAAGGCAGCGACGTCGACTCGGCGTCATGGGATTGTATTAGATGTTGGCGAGCAAATAAAATGCTTAAATGATGCAGCTATGCCGTCAAACTTAGATGGAGGGAGTAACCATGGAAAGTAAATTGCCCAAGTGACGGATTGCGAAATGGAAAATGTCTCGGGAATAATTATGGAGATTGCTGACTTCGATAGGTAGCAAAAGTAGAGGCCAAAAGTGCGGGGTGTCCTTGCAACTACGAGCATTGTTGATCGCGACCTCGTCAAGTGGTAGCATTTCCAGTGGCTGGGCAAGGCCAACTACGATTCGGCGATAACATAGAAATGTCTTGGGGTAACACAAGGTGTACGCAGCCGATGGTGAGAGAGATAATGAATGCAAAACGAGTGAGAGACGGCAATAGTTGCACGTACTGCACTGGAATGTGGACATGCATGACAAGGAAGTCTCGTTCGATTGTTTGTATTGAAAAGCTACGCTAGCCTTGACCATCCATGTCGTCGATGCTGAGGAGTAGGTATGGGTCCAGCAAGAGCACTGAATCCATCTCCTTAAAGACCTGCCATGCGTGAGGATGGAGTGCAGAACCAACCATCTCCCTCTCCAAAAAGAAAACCCAGAGATTCGTGGCCCGTATCATGGGGAGGTAGATGTGTATGCTATGTATGTACAAAACAGCGAGCGCAAGAAGCTAGGGCAAGTCTGATGTAGCGTTGCTATCCATTTGTTTTTTTGTTTTTTTCCTTTTCTGACACGTTGTCTAGGTGTGGGTCTTCCTGGCCGCCATCCAGTCAGTGGTCTTCTTGATGCCGCGGTCGGTCCGCTGGGCCATCTTCTCGAGCGGCAGCTTGTGGTCGACTTTCTGGACGGTCCTCGCCACGGGCGGGGTGACGCGTTGGATGCTCCGCTCGACGGGGGACTTGAAGAAGGTGATGTTGCGCTCCCACCGAGGAGCCCACTTGACGGTCTGACGAGCGACGCGCTCCTCGGCGCCGGGGAGCATCATGTAGAAGGGGGCAAAGGCACCGATGCCTGCTGCACCGAAGCACAGGGCCTCTGAAGCACCAGCTGCGGGGATTCGGACAGGCATGTTGATGGTTTGTGGGCGCAGGTGGTGTTCAAGTCAGGTATTTGTTAGGCTAAAGTCTCGGTGTTAGTCACAATAAGGTCGTGGGTTGTGTGTTGTCAGGATACGGAACGGTTTCCTGGAGATGAGGAAGGAAACTCTAGGGATGGAAAGGGTGTACAAGCTCCAGTTTGATGGGATGGTTGATGAATCACAACAGCACAGTCAAGGGGAGGTGGTTGGGAGTGATGTATACCTTTGGGAGTACAAGCCGACTGCTGTTGTTGGTCGTTTGAAGATCGTGGACTGTTGTTACTGTGATGCGAGAGGACAAGATGCAGTAATGATTAGGAAAGCCTCCTCTAGTTCTGTGCTTGCCGTCTATTGATGGATTTATACAAAGGAAGAAGGCTCGAGAAGGTTGGAGCGGCACGAATGAAGGGGGAGTTGGGGAGGCATGACCTGAGGGCACGGGACAGAACCCCCCCTTTATGATAGACCGCCTCCCAGCTCAGCAGCCACGGTCAGTCCCCAGCGCCTGGCTCGTACTGACCTTTCATCACAACTCGCCAGGCAGGCACGCAGGCTAGACCTGCTCCCCTATGGCAACAGGCGGAGAAGGAAGCGCTGGGCAGGCACTGGCAGGCTGGGCTGAGCCAGATGGCAGCCAGTGGAAAGCGGGGTAAGCTGTCGCAGGCAATATGCAAGCACCAATCACGCCGTGGGGATGGACGTCACATTTACGTTCGCGGACGGCCACAGCAAGGGCGTCGTCTCACTTGGGAACGTGTATGGCGCCACGCACGGCACAGAGCTGTGTGGGGTAAATCGATGGACAAGCTGGGTTATCCTGTGCATGATGGCTGCCGGTCGATTGCCATTGTCGTCCGGTTCTAGAGAGGCGATTTCGACTTGGCTCGTGGATTGAGAGTTTCTTCACCAAAACTCTACTGAGGTTTTAGGTTTTGGGTATCGCCAGTAGTGTCGCGTGTGCCCTTGAGCTGGGCTCCGACAGGGCAGGCGCCAGTGGGTCGCTAGGGGCCAGGACTCCACCTTCCCCGGATTTCCTCCCCCGCAAGTACGCTAGAACCGCTGTGGAGCCGGTGGAGTCGCTGTCTCTGCCAACGTCAAACGTCAACTTGGCCAAATGGACCTCAACTTGAACCTAGATTTGAGAATCTAAAAGAGCCAATCAAAACCATCCCGAGACATTTACACACTGGTCTCGTGGTCTAGAAATCCGGATGTAAAGTTATCGCATTTTCTTCACTTGGAGACACAACACATCGAGGTGCGGCTGTAGGACGAGGTGCTTCAGGGCGGTTGGCTCAGCACTGGGCCCCCTCCCCTGGTCGTTTCCTTCCTTCCATGTTCGTGCCCAGACCAACAAGGCAAGGGCGACTCTCAATCCGGGAAACAGCGTCGCAATCAAATCAGCTTCATCCACCAGGTTTCTTATCGAGCAATCCTACCTATAACAAAACAAAAAGACCGGTGAGCGCTGTCTCATGAATATGTCGGGCAAAAAGGTGAGAAGGCGAGGATGCGTGCGTTCAAATAAACACTTCCTAGCTAAGATTATAGCGGTCAAGTAAGGTGGAGTTCAATATGAAGGGGTGCAAGTGCGGTCTTAGCTCCCGACCCGGCGGTAGGTGTGCTGGTGAAGTTGCCCTGCATTGGACCGCCAGAAAGCTCAAACACACCTTTGCCGTGGGACGCTGATGCAGAGAATGGTCTAACGAGAGTTGATCTACCATTCCGATATGCATCAGGCGAGAGCATCCATTCCTCCCGGATATCAATCGGCTGCTCTAAATGATAACGAATCGATAAAATTAAACTTCAACATCCAATGGCTACAGAGAACCCTGTGCCGGGGAACGACACCGGCTGGGATCGGTGGCTTCCTGAGCTTGAGCCATTGCATTCCAGAATCAACAACGTATAACCCTAACCCTTCAGCAGCGCCAGCTTGTCGGGCGATTGCGCTAAGATAAGGCAGGCTCCCCTCTACCCCACTTTTATTTTCCGACAATAATTTTTTCTTTCCAGCGACCGCCTTTACCATCCCCGACCCGAAGCGATCGATACCTACACCGAGCCCGACAAACCACCAAGGGCATTTTCTCACCACAACCGTCGACATGCGTATCGACACTTGTTTCTTCTGCGGCCGGCCGGCCTGGCCCAGCAAGGGCATCACATTTTGCCGCAACGATGGTACGCCCTTCCCCCTTCCCAAAACGCCCCATATTATCCCCCAAAAGTCCCCCTCTCCTTGCTGGGGGATCGTGAAATTCCCACAAATTCATATCGATTGGCTGCGCACCTTGCTAATGTGTCCCTTTCTTCCGTCCCGCTGTAGGCAAGTCCTTCCGCTTCTGCCGATCCAAATGCCACAAGAACTTCAAGATGAAGCGCAACCCCCGTAAGCTCAAGTGGACCAAGGCGTACCGCAAGAACGCGGGCAAGGAGATGGTGGTGGACAGCACGCTGCAGTTCGCGGCCAAGCGCAACGTGCCCGTGCGCTACAACCGCGACCTGGTGCAGCGGACGGTCAAGGCCATGGAGCGCATCAGCGAGATCCGCGCCCGCCGCGAGCGCGTCTTCTACAAGAAGCGCCTGGCCGGCAAGCGCGCCCGCGAGGTCGCCTCGGCCCGCAAGCTGGTCGCCAACAACGAGCACCTGCTGCCCCGCCTGCGCGGCAGCGAGAAGCGCCGCATCGCCGAGCTCGCCGCCGAGCAGGGCGTCGACGTCGCCGAGCTCGAGGAGAAGACCCTGGCCGGCGTGCGCGCCAGCAAGAAGACAAAGGCCTTTGGCGGCGAGACCCGCAGGCTCCGCGTCCGCACCGACGGCGGCGTCGAGGAGGTCACGGAGCAGTTCGAGGGTGTGGGCGAGGGCGACGAGGACCAGGACGACGATGACTTTGACGACGACGATGGCATGGAGACGGACTGAGAGGGACATGTTTATCCCCCGCTCCTCCTCAACAAGAAAATATTCCCTTGTTTCGTCTTGTGAATTCGGAGTTTATGGCTTTCACGCTCGCATCATCATCACCGGCCTTATAATGCGATAGTTTTTCTGTTTCTTTCTTACTCACTGTCTCTCATGCTTCAAAAAGCCTCGGGTGGCCTGGCCTGCCTCCTTACGTATCTCGTTCTGTCTCTGAGCCTCACTCGAGTGCGAGACATGGAAAGGGGCAGGCCAAGGGGGGAGGGGAGCTCGACAGAGGAATCAAGCAAGCAGCAGCCATCGTCCGACAGAGACAGCGCGTGTGGACCACCTAACCCACGACCCGGTCGTATCGCCTCGGCAAACCATCCGTTTGTCGACAAGACGACGTACATCCCTCAGTCGAAAGACGAAGGAAAGCCAGGCGACGAGGACGAGGACTCGACAAGACAACAAAATCACACGTACACACGCCTAAAAACATTGCAAAATACCATTTGGGATCCTTGGTCTATAGGGGGCATATCTTTTCTTGCACAGCATCCTGGGTTAAGGGAAACTGGCGAAATCGGCGTTAGATAGATAGGGAGCATAAATACTCAAAAGCCTCATTCAGTCGTCCATAATCACCTCTTAACGTCTCGGGTTCAACATGATATTCAGGTAGTCGTATGACAATCTCGCCGGGCTGCCACGCATACCATTATATATGATCATGATCATTGGCACTACGTGTCAGAGGAGGCAATTGCGACCCAGATATCCAAGTGAGGTAGATACCTGTATATATCAAAATCTTCGCTTGCACAAGACTCTACCAATTCGTCGACAACACCTATATACCTCGTCTAGGACCCCCATTTCTCCAATCAACACCCCTTGACCCAACCTAGTCCAGCATGTTAATTAGGCTGCCAACGCACTGGAGTAAAAAGGTACAAGAATATATTATGTGTTGGTCATATAGCGCTGAGCTGATGCGAAAACTGACAAGAAAAAAAAAGGAACCTGAAACGAAGCGAGAGCAAAAAAAGAGAGAGAGAAAGCCACCTGCCCGCGCTATGCTCGATCCTTTCCCCCGCCCACCCGACTCCTGATTCTAGAGCCAACAGATATAGACCCAGAAGCAGCAGCATTAGTAGCAACACCCGTCCGTCGCAAAGCCAATCAATCTCAGTGTGGTTTACTTTCCGATATTTCTGTTGTTTTCAAATCGTACTTCTCCCTCTCCCCTCCCCTCTCCTCCCGCCCCTCTGCCCCTCTCTCCCTCTCTCTTCTCGCTCTCTCATAGTCTTCAATTCCAATCACCTCCCAGGAATTCCCGCTCATTAACCCTCACCCTCTCCCCCAGCCATCCGCCCTATGTCCGCCCCAAGCCAACCTCCCCCTCCCTCAACTAACAAGCACACCCCTCCTGCTGCGTCGCGGCGGTGGTGGTCTTGACATCAATCATCTGGCTGGACGCCTGGGCCGCGGCGTCGGTGCCCTCCATGCCGGGCAGGGCCTGGGCTATCCTCTTGAAGAGGGTCTTGACGTTGTGGCCGAGCTTCGCGCTGGTCTCCACGAACATGAGGTTGTTCTTCTTGGCCTCCTCCTCGCCTTGCTGAGTCGTCACCTCACGCTTATCGTTCAGATCCGTCTTGTTGCCCACCAGCACGATGATGACGTCGTTGCCGCGCTCGGCCCGTACGTCGTCGATCCATTTCCTGGTGTTCTGGAAGGATTTTGCGTCTGTGGATGGGACGGGGGGTGGTTAGGCATGTCTGTGGTGGTATGAACAGGGGAGGAGGGAGGGGTGCTAAGCTTACTTGATATGTCGTAAACTACTACGGCGACACTCGAATCCCGGATGTATGAGGGGATCAAGCTCCTGAACCGCTCCTGGCCGGCTGTGTCCCAGAGCTGTAACCGCACTGTCCTGTCTTCGAGGTACATGGTCTAGATCGCATACCCCATACCCGGTCAGCGCGTCTGTTTTCCTTCTCTGTTCGTTGCGCATGAGGCGTCGGCCGGCATTCAGCAGGTGGCAGCCTACCTTGGAGAGGAAGTCGATGCCGATCGTGGCCTGGTACATGTTGTCGAACGAATCGTACATGAACCGTGTGATGAGCGATGTCTTGCCAACTGTTTGTTTGTTTGTCCTAGTCAGCATCTTGTCGTCGGGCGTCTAGGCTGGGACAGTAGTTCGAGGGCAGGCAGGGAACCGGGCGGGGGAGGAGGGAGCGAGGGGACCGCAATGGCGATGGAGGCGCATACCACTTTGTTCGCCTAGGAAGACCAATCTGTGTCCGAGGTTAGCGTTGTCATCCTCTCCCGCCTTCCAGCATCCAGCGCCAGCCCATGGCAAAGAGGGGGATTTACTTGAATTTTTTCAACGGGTTGTTGTACGACCCGCCAGCTCCTGCTTGCGCCATGATGGACGGCGGTGGTGGTGATTTCTCGTGCTGTTCGCAAGCTTGGTAGGGTGGTAGGCCAGTGACCGGAGCGCGTGCGTGGGTAGGCACAGCAAGTTTCGGGAAGACGCGCGAGACGTTGATGGATTCGCGGAATGTGGACCGGTTGAGGTGTGCGGTGCGTGGTTCGGCGGCGGGCAACGTAAAGGGTGATTTGGACAGCGAGATCCACACGACGGTTTGAGTTCTGAATAGCCGTTGGGGTTTGGTTGGGGTTTCCTTTGTGATGCGGAAAAAAAAAAGAACAGATGGCAGGGTACAAGTAGGAATTAAAGTTAGGTAATCAGCTGATAGGTACAGGCACAGGAAGATGCAATGTGATTTTTTGAGTATTATTATCCCGTCACCTGCTTTTGCTTTGCTGGACAGACTGGGCTCCTGGGCTGCAAAAGGGGGACTGCGGTTCGGTTGCGTTGCGTTGCGTTACAATCCAGGACATGCGGGTGCCAATCCATCCATGGCATGGATCGATGGGCGGGACTTGGGGAGGAGTCCATCGGATCCAGACCTCTTGGCGGCCGTCATGGCCACTGCGAACCACCGATCAGCGGGCAAGTCAGCGGGTCTCGGGGCCAAATTACCAGCGTCCCCTGTATTTGCCTCGGAGGAGCGGTGACTGGCCAAAGTCCACCCCCAGAAGAAACCCGACGCCGACAGCTGCCAGCCAGAGGTGCACGGCCTGTTCCGACGCCTGCCTTTGGCACTCCTCGAGGAACCTTGATTCTTATCTTATCAGTCCCTCGTCGTAATCTGAAATTTTGTGAAATCCCCCCACCGACGGCATTCGATTTGAGTGGTTCGGCGGACGAGACCAGCACTGCGGCCAGAAATCCCATCGCCATCCCCCATCCCAATCCCATTCTCCCAAATACTACCAAAAGTATTTGCAACTTTTTTTTCTTGTTGAATTTATTGACCAAAAGCACATCCGCCCACAATGCCCGTCCAAAGATCCCGCGTAGGGAATCCCGACGCTCCAGCACAATACAACCAGCCCGGCAGGAAGGGCAAGAAGGCATGGCGCAAGAACGTCGATGTGTCGCAGGTCGTCGAGGGTCTCGATGAGCTCAACAAGCAAATCATCAAGGGGTAAGAGACGGCCCCGGATTTCTCGAACGATCGACAAGATGTGTTGGCAATTTTTTTTCTTTCAAAAACAAGAGGCTAACATTTCGGCCTCAGTGGAGTAATTGCCGAGAAGAAATCCTCCGAATTGTTCACCCTCGATGTAGTCGGCGACTCTGCGCTGCCCAAGAAGTTCTCCAAGCACGTCAAGAAGGGTCTCAAGTGCGATGAGATTATTGCCCAGCGCTCCGCCGTGCCCGTGGTGCCGATGCGCAAGCGAGCTGGCGACAAGACCACCGACGGCGTCCTCCCCGTCAAGAGGCAAAGAACCCAGTACATCACGCACAAGGAGCTCACGAGGCTAAAGAAGGTCGCCGATGGCCACCACGACTCGACCGTAGCCGTCGTTGACGCCACCTACGACGTCTGGGCTGAGCCCATGCCCACCGAGGAGGAGGTGGAGAAGTTCAACTTCCTCCCCGAGGCCAAGCCGCTCAAGGCCCCGGACACGCTCCGCCAGCAACCCATCTCCCTGGCCGCCAACGGCAAGGCCATCCCCGCCGTCCCGAAGCCCAAGGGCGGCCACAGCTATAACCCCGACTTCACCGACTACCAGGACCGCCTGATCGAGGAGAGCGAGAAGGCCGTCGAGGCGGAGCGCAAGCGCCTCGAGGCCATCGAGGAGGAGCGGATCCGCGAGGAGGCAAGAGCCAAGTCGGCGGCCGAGGCTGACGCGGCCGAGGCGCGCGCGGAGATGTCGGAGTGGGAGGACGACTCGGCCTGGGAGGGACTCGAGAGCGGCGGCGAGGAGCTCACCACCAAGGCGAAGCGGGCACAGCGGAAGACGCAGGCGCAGCGCAACAAGATCAAGCGCCGCAAGGAGGAGGAGCGCAAGGCCAAGCACGAGGCGGCCATGAAGAAGAAGGCGGCGCAGGTGGAGCAGATCAAGCAGCTGGCGGCCGAGGTGGAGGAGAAGGAGCGCCAGCGGGCGCTGGAGAAGACCGAGATGAGCGACGGCAGCGAGGACGACGGCAACGACTTTGAGATCCGCCGGCGGCAGCTGGGCAAGTACAAGCTGCCCGAGAAGGACCTGGAGCTGGTCCTCCCCGACGAGCTCCAGGACTCGCTGCGCCTGCTCAAGCCCGAGGGGTCCCTGCTCAAGGACCGGTACCGCAACATGCTCATCCAGGGCAAGATCGAGAGCAGGAGACATATTCCGTTCCACAAGGAGGCGAAAACGACCATTACGGAGAAGTGGTCGTACAAGGACTTTTCCATGGACTAGGTCGGGTGGTCTTGGGTTGTGGAGGCGGGGCAGTAATGAGCAGGTTTATTTTATTTTATTCTTTGTTTAGAGAGAACATTGTGTACGTCGGCAGACATGCCATGGGCTTTTCGCACGGCTGCCAGAAACATCTCGGGTGATCCAGTGCGTGCATGGTTTGGACTTTGTGATGTGGATCGGGGTTTGCTGTTGGTATCACACCGATAGCTGGCTAGCAGCTAGATCTCAGCTTGATCAAAAGGCAGATAAAAGGGGTAAATAAAAGCGAGGTTTTGGTTTCGATACTAGCAAGGCAGTTAAAAAGCTGGACGAAGGAAATATCCTGCCAAGATATCCTCATCTAGATTTGACGTGGAAACCACATGCCCGGTTAAATTTCATCTTGACAAAGAAGGCATCTGCACTTGAAGAAGGAAAGCTACCAAGTGCCACCAGCAGCAAGCCGTGGTGTCTCTCTTGCTCGCGCTGATAAGAAGTCACTAATACGAAAGGATCGGTGTCACCCATGTTGAATCCCATTATATCCAGCGAAACAGATATACCAAATAAATAGAGAAGGTCAAATAACAACCAAGCAAGGATCATGAGATATAATATTCGTCTCTCCGATACAATCTGTCGTTCGGAAGTGTACTGTCAATCCATCAAGGCCTCGGATACCTCTTTAAAATAATAAACACCAAACAACATATGCCGTCAATGACCTCGACCAGGTCTCACTAAGTTGTTGTATTATATCGAGGTAGGTCTTCTAGAAGATATGCAATATCCCTCAGCCGCCCAAAACTAAAATGAACCCAAGATCCAAGATCAAATAAACAGTCAAATGATAATACTTGTAGATTAATATAAACAATATCTCATATTCACAAAAGACATGCTACCCCGAAGCCAAAGCCACCGACGCTGCGCCATGTATTTTAAATCTCACAACTCATCTGCTTACACCCATGACAAAAGAAATCTCCTTTCTAAAAACTCCCTCCCTTCCGCCCAAATAGTTCAAGTTTATTCGCGCCAAAACACCGTCTCTAAGAAGCCAGGACGCCTTGCTCAAAAGCTCATCAGATCTGTTTTTACAAAGTCAGTCGGTCAGTTCGCTCAAACACCTTGGATACCTCACAGGAATGGAAAAGGGATAAGGGGTATAAACTCACCGCGTCCAAACATGCCCCTCTTGGCCCAGTCCATGGCCAGGAGGATCCTCGTCCGCAGACTGACGCTCTGGGCAAAGTAGATGCTCCGCCAGGCATACACGGCCCACAGGCCGCCAGACAAACTCCACCCATCGCCCCAGTCGAAGACGGCCGAGTTGCCGATATACGCCAGACTGCCAAGGTGCTTGTACTCAAAGGCCTTATAGACGGCAGCGTCGAGGTCGCCCTCGACAATCTCGTTGGCCTTCAACCCGGGCGCGGCGCGGGCGAGCTTGTTGAACTTGTGGGCGAGGTACTGGCCCTGCTGGTGGGCGCGCTGGGCGGTGGCGGGCAGGCTGGTGAGCTTGTTGTCGATCTGCTTGAGGAGCTCTCTAAGCTCGCCAAAGTCGAGCGTGCCCGACTGGTCCTTGTCGTACTCGGCGAACAGCTTGTCCAGCCGCTTGAGGTGGCTGACGGCCTGCGGGAACTTCTTCTTGACCTGCTCGGCGACGGCACGCCAGTCCTGGAAGTGCAGCTCCAGGTTTTCGGGGTCGCGCCCGTGCTTCCAGGCCAGGCTGCGCAGGAACGAGACGATGTGGTCGGCGATGTTGTTTTGGACGGTCGAGCAGTCGCCGATGGCGTAGACGTCGCCGAGGGGCGTGCCGTTGAGCCGCAGGTGCGTGTCCGTCTCGAGCGCGTGCTTGTTGGTCTGCGCGTCGCCGAGTTTGGCTGCGAGGCGCTGGCAGAACTCGGTCTGCGATACGCCCGTGAACCAGAGGCAGAAGCCCATGGGCAGCTCCTTGGTGATGGTGGACTTGCCGTCCTCCGACTGCTGGGTGAAGATGATGGAGTCCGGGCGGACCTCGCTCACGCGCGAGTTGGTCAGCACGTCGACCTGGTCGCGCGCGAAGCGGTCCTCGGCGTACTTGGAGAGCGCTTCGTCGTACGTGTTGAGGATGTGTCCGCGGCTCTGGATGAGGTGCACCGAGATCTCGTTGCGGAGCAGGCGCGGGAAGTGCAATGTCAGGTCCTCGTTGAGCAGGTCGAAGAGCTCGGCGGCAAACTCGACCCCCGTGGGACCGCCGCCCGAGACGACGAAGGACAGGAGGCGCTTGCGCTCTTCGTCCTTGGTCGTGGGAAGGCAGGCGAGCTCGAGGTTCTGGATGATCTTGTTGCGGATCTTGCGCGCGTCGTTGATGTCCTTGAGGAAGTGGCAGTTCTCTAGCCCTTTTACGCCGTGCGGGTTTGTGACGGAGCCGACGGCGATGACCAGCTTGTCGTAGGGGATGTAGAAGTTGGTCTGCTTGCCGTTGCAGTCTAGCTGCGAGACCTCGACCAGGCGGGCCGAGAAGTCGACGTCCTCGGCGCTGGCGCGCACAAAGTGACCGCGCACCCGCTGCATGATGTTGCGGATCGGCTCGACCAGCGACTTGAGTTCCAGGGTGCCCACGGTCGCCGACGGCAGCATAGGCGTGAACAGGAAGTAGTTGGTCGGGGACACCACGGTGACGTGGTAGTCGTCGGGGTTGAGCTCCTTCAGCAGGGCCACGCCGCCCCAGCCTCCGCCCAGGATGACCAGCTTGGGCTTGTCCTTCTGCCGCCTCATCTCCTCGGTGTCGTTGTCGTCGAGGTTCACCTCGAGGATCGGGAGGTTCTTGGGGCCGCCTGTGCGTGGGTTCAGGGCCAGCTGCGAGACAGCAATGTCGGCGCCGTTGGGGATGTGGGATTTGTAGGTCGAGGCATCGTAGAGGAAGAAGGCGACGACGCCGACGCCAAAGACAACGATGGTGCTCCCGAACCACGCAGCCGTGCGGTAGGCAAAGTTGAGGAGCCGTGACTTGCCCTGGGGTAGCGGCGCGCCCGACAGTTGGCGGAATGCGCTTTGCCGGAGGGTGAGGAGCTTCCAGGCGTGTCTGGTCGCGGTATTTGTCGGCCCTTGGTCGAGATTCGGTCTTGTCGTCGACGTCTTGGTGGAGAGCAGGCGGGCTTGGGAGAGAACGACGGGTGGTCTTGTCAGCGACGCAGCTCCTCGAGAGGTGGCCAGCCTTGCATGGCGCGAGACATGGCAGCTGAGCATGATGGGGAGCTTTCGATGCTCTGTTTCGTTGTCGAGTTTGTGGTGTTGTGTTTGTTGTGGTGCGATGACGTCAATGAGCGACGGTGAGAGCAGCTCGCGGGAATTGTGGATATTATTATGGTATTAAATGCCCAGGGGAGAGAACGAGAGAGATAGCGAGGGGAAAGCTCCAACAACAACCGAAGAACGAGGGAGGCAAAAGGGACGCAGGCAACGGGACCAAAGAATCAAACTTGCAGGTTTAGATAATTAGGTATAGAAGGAGACGGAACTAAGGCCGAGTCACTATCCTGGGCTTCCATGCATCAATTCGCCATGCCGGGATTTGCTAATCGCGCGTCCAGGAACTGTGACGCCAAGTTGGAGTTGGCGGGTGGCATTGACCACTCGGGTGGGTTAGTGGATCAACTCTTGGCGCAAGCGCTGATGTGACGCACATTACGGAAGGGTTAGGGGTCAGTAGGACCAGAGCCGTTGGATAAACAAATCAACCCATGTTGGTCGGACCCCTATTATAAATGATGCAGATGTGTATACATGTTCTTCCCAAGGTCTATATTATCTCGAGGTCTTAACTTTTTCAAATAGATTTCCTGCTTCGCAGTCGTTTGTCACCGTACACGGCAGACAACAAAGACCCGCGGAAATGCGAAAAAGGGGCGGCGGGTCATACTGCTGTAATCGACGTGCATGGAAGTCTCTGAGGAGAGCACCCCGGAGAAGCCGGCCACGACAGTATCCACCGCCTAACACGAATTCTTCAGAGATATCATCCGACTCGATCATATGAGCAGAGGGGTTCATGTCGATAATATTGAAGCTATCAACCGACAAAGTGGCCAGACTCCCAAGAAATACACATATGTGTACCTAGGTACCTGAGGTATACGATATTCGAAACAGAATGCTTGGCTGGAAATACGCTCGCCGAACGATTTTCATCAGCACCCAAAGTACCGCCTTTCCACCCACCTCTCTTCGCCATCCTGGACCAGATTCCCCACCACGACCGTCATGTCAGGGAACACCTTCGTCAGTCGGTGCAGCCCCATGCGGCCGCCGCTGTACGTCACCAGCACGATGCGGTCCATCTGCACGCCGTGATCCACCAGCACCTGCACTGCCATGAGTGCCGACCCGCCGCTGCTCATCTGCGCGTCCAGGAGAAGCACGGCCTCGTGCTTGTTGATGTCCTTGGGCAGCACTAGGTAGTGCAACTCTGGCTCACCGGTCCGAATATTGTTCTGTATCAGCATGCGGCCGGTCTTGCAGTCGTGGATCACACGCTTGAGCCCCGTCTCCAGTGCAGCGCCGCCTCGCAAAACGAGGACAGCTGACACCTCCCCTTGAGGACGCAGTCCGTTGTACTCGTTTCCCGTTGGGGTCTCGACCCTTAACGAGGTGAAGGGTATGTTGTTGAGCGCCCTGCGAGTGGTTAGAAGCCGGAGAGAGAGTAAAGTGGGTAAGACAAAGGGTAAACCTACTGCTCGACCAAAAGGGTGGTGATGCGGTTGAAATAAAAGATAAAGTCCTCGTCGGACGTGTCGATGTTGTGGATGATGGAGTTCATGCCACGCATCTGCTTGGTCTGGTCCAGGACGAGAACCTTGGAAGACAGCGGTTCCGAGTGCGCTCCAATCTCAAGTTCCATGAGCGCAGCCCTATGGTGAGTCGACTTCTCCAGGAGCTTTTGCTCGATGAACTGCCCAACCATGGCTGTCTTCGTGGTCAGAAACAAAGGGCCAACTTTGGACTAGGACGCACTTACACATTGCAACCTGGTTTTCGACACCGCGTGGGACGATGATATCGGCTACCTTCCTCTGGGGATCGACGTACTGTGGAAGCGGTGTTAGGATCGCGACAACTGAAGACTACAGTCTCCTCACCTTTTCAAAGTTTGGTTTGACAAAAGCAAACCACTGCTTAATGATGCCCTCGACATCACGGCCACGATCGCGGACGTCTCGTATTACTAGATATCCGTCAGTAACACACACCCAGGACACAAAGGGCTTGAGGGAACAAACTCCTTCGTGAGAGGCACGTGTCGGCATCTGCCTCGCAGAATATCTTGATGGCAACCACGAGTCAGCTTCAGACCAATAACAAATCATGCGAGAGTGCCACAAGGTACCTTCATGTCCATCAGCTCAAGGACCCGTGGGTCGTAAAGGGCAAAGATGCCCTCCAGGATGAGGACATGCGGCGAGTATATATCAGTCGTACGTTCAAGACGTGCGTGTTTCTCAAACGAGTACACCGGGATCTCGGCGCGTTTTCTGCATTGTCACAATGAGCATCAAATAGGGGCTCGGGAAAAGATCTTCGGCCGGACGTACCCAGCCTTGAGATCGCGAAGTCTCTCTACCAGGACATCGAAGTCTATCGCCTAAAGCCGCACGCACATATATGAGCATCACAACTCGCGTCTTGTGCTAGCTACAGACGGCTCGAGCTTACCGCGGGAGAGTCGAAGTCGTACTCATTTCGGAACGCCGCCTTGGATTCTTCGGGACTCAAACTCTTGTAGAAGGAATCCTACGCGGGCGGGGCGCCAATGAGCTCATGTCTTTTTCCTTATTTTATTATTTACCGTGGTATGTGGGTATGTGCTGTGCACCCAGCCAGCTTTCTCCTTCTTGCTCTTCCAGACTTACAATCGACAGGATGACGACCCACGGCAGGTTAAGCTTCTGGACGATAGCCTGAGAGAGTGTCGATTTGCCCGACCCGGAACTGCCAGCGATGCCAATGATGCTGACATCTGCCCAGGGCGGAGAGTAGTGTGCCCGTTGTGCAATTGTTGTGCGCTCTGTCACCTGTGACTCGCCAGCCGCCGTTGGACCAGCCATTGCCTTTCTTGCTTTCGGGAGCAGGAGCCCGTTGACCGTTCCAAGTTGTCCAAGTTGGGATGATGATTGGTTGGGCTTGACAAGCGGCGCGACACAGGTATGGGAGGAGGTGGAGGGACGTGTATGTATGTGTGCACGAAGCCGTGTACGTGGAAAACGATTGGGAGAGAAAAGGCAATTAAGGTCGTGTTAGGTGTCCTTTCGAAACTCGCTCGTGTCCAGGTACCAAACAGGTAGGTAGGTATTTATAAGGTGCAAATCGGTAAGGTTATACCGAGGTGGATATCAGATCGCGAGAGAGGATAGCAAGTTGATCTCGAAGTGCAAATCTGTTGGTTTCCCCACCAAAGATCAAGCCGAACATTCATGGGGCAGAACAGCTGAGGAGGGTGTGCTTAGATATATAGTCCGAATATAGGTGCCGAGGTCAGGAAATGTCGGGTATGTCATGGAATTCTCTGAATGGAAAAGATGAAAAGGGAGCAATGGGGTTATCATCAGACTTTCAAACGTTGCACGGCACCACGTTGTGAGGCTGGCGGTTGCCTGTCGGTTGCCTGTCGGGCCTGTGATCCATCTCCCAGGGAAGCTTGCTGCAGCGGGCGGGCAACTCCGCTCCTGCCCGCTGGGCTGCGATACCAGCTTTGGCTTTCCTTGGCTTTCATTGGCGTCTGACCTCTGCGCAGGGGTCCACCTTCCTTTCTCCTCTCGACGCCAACCATGTTGGGGTTCGCTCCGTTGGCTGCACGTCAGGCCTGAAAGGCGAAAGCTCTCTCTGCCCCACGGTGGAGCTCGGATCCATTTTCTCATTCGTTTTTGCGGCTCCATCAGCCTCCGACTACTTCAGTCCTCTTCCCATTTCCATCGACTTTTGCACAACCTCTTCCTTCTTCATCACCAAAGCATTACACTGCTCTCTGGTGGCCCATCTGCCTTCGCTGCGCTGGCACATGCACACCCAAATGTGACAGCCCTACGAAGGAGTCTACAAGGCACATGTCCAGCCTGAGCGCTGCCTTCAGCTTGGAAGCGCTTGACACGAATCCTGCTATCCGCGACCTCATCTTTGCCCATCTCCGCGAGAACATCGACCGGATGACTTCCTCAGCCTCGACCACTACGCCGGCGAAGCATGCCTTCGAGACGCGAGTGGCCGAGGTTAAGGCTCCCAAGAGGTAAGCCGTCGCCCTCCTCATCCGTTCCCCGAAGCCCCGAAGCCCCGACCGCCCCTTCCTCCAGCACCCTGGCATTATGATGATCGTATCAATGGGAATCTCTCTAAAAATTCCATGTTGAGAAAATTATACATTGGTTAAATCCTGATCTGCCTCCAACCTACCCTGCACTTGTCGCGACATCCAGGTCTCTCGAACCTCGACTAACAAACTGCTCAGCGATATCAATGCTCTGATCCTCGACTACCTCATGATGGAAGGGTATCCGAAAGCCGCGGCCAACTTCTCGAAAGAGGCAAAGCTACAGTCCCAGCACGACCCTTCCATCCAGGCCCGACAAAAGATCTCGCAGGCCATTCATACTGGCAACATTGAGGTTGCCATCACGGCCCTCAATGAATTAAACCCCGAGGTATGCGATACAAGCATTATTTTTTCTCCTACACCCTTCACTCCAACCTTGCTATGATTAGACGCTGTTCATGCACCACGCATAAGCCTTCGGGCTCTTTGATGATAAACACCATATATCACTTTATGAGCATCCTCCAGACATCCCTCTTTATCTCGTTCCCACACACGTTACGAGGAAATGGTCTAACAACCCAAACAAACAGATTCTTGACAAGGACCCTGCACTACACTTTTATCTTCTCAGGCTGCAGCTTGTTGAACTTATCCGCGGTACCAACGGTGGCAACAATATTATCCCTGCCTTGGAGTTCGCGACTCATCAGCTTGGACCCCGTGCTGTCATGAGCCCCGAGTTCCTGAAGGATTTGGAGTTGACAATGTGCCTTTTGATTTTCCCGCATGAGAGTCTGGACCCACAGCTTGCGGCCCTGTTGCATCCTGATCTTCGGCGACAGACTGCCAGGCAAGTGAATGAGGCCATCCTGATGCGAACTACTTCGCGCCGCGAAGCCGCCATCCGACACCTCGTCAAGATGCGTGCTTGGGCCGAGTCCTCTGCGAGGTCCAAGAAGAAGGACTTGCCTGACCACATTGAGCTCGGTCTCAATTCGGGAGATGACAATGATATCAACTTGGATAAGAACTCGCATGACCCGATGATTACGACCTAAGACCCCCTTGACTGTGGTGGGATGGTGATGAATGATTTGTTTGGCGTTAATGGCGACTTGGCATGCGTGGTTTTACCTGGGTGAGGGTGCGGGGCATATGAAAGCGGCGTTGAGAATAAAGACAGCGTCATGGCTGCACAAGCCACAAGCTTGGTTCTGCAATTCTTTATTTATTTTTATTGAAGGGACTGTGTTGGTCCCAAGCATTGTCCAGACACTGGCGTTCTATGATTCATAAATCTGAAGGGTACATGAGCGTTGCTACGTGTTCTTGACGTGGTTGAGTTGCCAAAACGACTAGAAGAAAAGAATCCTCGATTCATAGTTCATTTACCGTTCACGTCTCAGTTGTTGTCTTAACTAGCGAGTGTTCAACGTCCTCCGGTTCTGGTTCAGCCTGAGGTAGTGTTTATCGGTCACAATATATCTCGTATCATGTATGTAGGTACATACCAGATTTCACAGCAACGCAATGTCGAATTCAATGTGCCATGCCCCTAGACTAGATTCAAATTGTATAAACCCGGAACCCTCGATATTTACAATGCAGTCTATCAAACAACCAGCCAGCCAACCACGACCAACACAACCATCGCAGACATCTAAGCGGTACGTATAACGGTCCCGGTCTTCGTTCTTGCTTCTCCTCGCCTTCCTCCCCGGCGTCTCTACTTGGTCCGGATGTGCTTGAGCTTGTTGGGTGTGTAGAGGAAGTTGTTGGCGTAGGCCTTGGGGGTGAAGTGGCGCACGTTGGGCTCCTGCACAAAGTACTCGTAGCCCTGCTTCTCGGCGAAGGCGATGGCGTCCTCCTTGGTCTTGAAGTGGATGTGCGTGCCCTGCACAAAGTCGGCCGACGACTGCCACCCCATCAGCGGGTTCTCCCACCGGTGGCCCTTGGGCAGCACGTCCCAGTCGATGCGCCAGCGGCGGCCGATGGCGTCGCCTGATTGCGTTGCGGGTTTGGCGGGTTTGTAGATCCTGGGACGGTTGGATGGTTGGTTTGTGTGGTTTGGATGATGGGTAGGGGAGGGGAGGATTGGGATATATATATACCGGACTGTGCGTGCCTGCAGCTCCATTGGGGCGCCCGACAGGATCGCGGCTGGGAGGATGTTCTCCTCGCTGCCGTCCTGGACGCTGTGCGGGACGGGCGTGAAGTTGCTGGGCACGGCGGCGGGTTAGTTAAACATGTTTCCTGTTTCTGCGCCTTGGTATTGGTCTGCTCAATTGGCTTTCGTACGAGGTGGCCTTGTCAACGGCGACGCTGTAGTCGGGCGCATTCTGGCTCGGGGTCGCCAGCGGGGAGTCCTCCTTCTTCTTCGCAGGGACGGAGGTGGAGGAGGAGCTCTCGAAGCGGCGGGTGGCGGGGACGATTGATCGGGCCAGCGACGCGGTGCGCAGTGTCCGCGCCGCCGAGGAGGCTGTTCGCAGTGAGGAGGACATTCTCGGAGGAGGAGGTCGTGGTGGTGGTAGTGGTGTTGGTCCCCTTGCCGGAAGAGGTTCGTTCGGGGAGGGATTGGCCGCAAAGCAAGCTGGGAGCTCGGGAGGTGGATTGATTGGATTCGCGAATCGAGGTCCAGCACAGCCAGACAAGCCGCTAACCCGCAGGGCTCAGAGGCTCTCAGGCCTCACTCTCACTGCCAAGGCTGCCAGAAGACAACCCCACCTCGTGACCTGTGATTGGCTGGCCGGAACCAACGGCGCAACAACTTGTTGCCGAGAGACTTCCAATTCGTGCTGGACTTGCCGGGCCAGTGCGTTTTCGCGAATGGTCCCGTTCCCGTCGTCGCTTTAACAGCTCAATCCTCGCCTCGATCGACGACTCCCAGCAGAACCCGCCTAATTGAGCCCGACAGCGAATCGAGCTCAACCCTCTCTCCTCTCCTCTCAGCCATCGATCGATTTGCGAGCGCACCCGTCGCCTTCTCCGCCAAAATGAGCTTCGTCACCCGCCGGGCGCTTTCCACGCTCATCCCCCCCAAGGCAGGTCTCATCCACGACCTCCGTCCGGACCCGTCGCAGGCTGGGTTCGGAGTCGGAGTCGGAGCCACAGCTGGGAATAGTGGGCATTTTGCTAACAACAGTTCGGGAATAGGTTGCTTCTCCCAAGGTACGCTTTTCGATCGAGATCAGGCTGGCAGATGCGTGGAGGAGGGAAAATTGCGGGATTGATTGAGGGGAGACGTTCGTCGCATGGGCTGGAGGAAATGGCACACGACAACTGAAGGGACGACGAAATGCATGCATGCATCGCATCAAACAACAACAGCAACAGCAGCAATCGCCATCGCCAGAACCGACTCTAGCGGAACACGAAGGAATAATCAAGACCGAAGAGGATGGTTGGCTGACTCTGTGCTATCCAGGCCATCGGTGCTGCCCCTGATGCTCTCCGCATGCAGCGCGTAGTTAGCTTCTACGAGAAACTCCCCCGCGGACCGGCCCCTGAGGTCAAGGCCACTGGTCTGCTCGGCAGATACCAGGCCAAGCACTTCGGCAAGAACCCGACCGCGAAGCGTATGTTGTCGTCTGCCTACGCCCAAACTCTGGGTTGCTGCAGGTACATCCCGCTAACCTGACGTGTAGCCATCATTCACGCCATCGTCTTCCTCCTCGTCGTCGGCTACGCCCAGAACTACTACTTCCACCTTCGTAAGTTGCCGGATGAACTTCTAGGCCCTAAGACGTTCCGGAACGGCTGTCGCTAATAAATTGTGCTCAGGTCACCACAAGAACCACGCTCACTAGACTGCAGATGAGCGAGAGAGCCAGCCCTGGGAGTTGCTGAGACGACTTGGACGTGTACATACAGTGTTATCGAATAGAGTGGAAATGCTCCCCGAGCACTAGAAGAGAGTCCCCCTTTTTGTTTGTTTGCCGTTTGCCTCATATTTGTTTGGCCCTATAAGGATGAGTCTTCCCGCGTCTGGCTTGAATGATGTGAGTCATGGCATGGCCACCCAGAGACCTGTGCGACGCAAATAGCGGAGGCCGACTGGGTCATTTGGGCCTGTCGAAACAACTGCCCCAGAGCCTCTCGTTTGCCTTCAGATGAAAGCTGTGGGGATTTGGCGGGGAGAAAGATTTCTCATTCGACCTGTGCCGTTTCAAACGACTTACCTGCCCTGAGGATGAGCATCCGACAGCAGGTGATTTATCTAACAGAACAACACAGCACGTGCTCTGAGCATTCTCTGCCTTGCAGTTTCTTGATCTGGTTTACTGGTTATTTCAGCTGTACTATATATATAGTGCTGCTACATGCGGTGTTGTTGGCGATGTGTTTTGTTTTTGAGTTTTTGATCGCTCGCGTTCAACAGAAGCACCGTACCTACCCTCCTCCTGGTAGAGGATCGTTGTTGTTGATTTGGTTTGCTGAATCCCCCATCCGTGCCTTGGCACCAAACCCCGAGTCCCGTCCCCGTCCAACGTACGAGAGGTGGTTCGGGAGCCAGCAGCCCTACCAAACCCAGTGGTCAAATAATCCCCAGCCTTCCAAATTGCTTCATACATCATCATTTTTTGACATTTGTTTGGTTGTATTGGTCTGGGATTCCAAAACAGACGGGTCTCAAAGGCAGAGCGCGAAATCGATCCAGTCGCGTGCATCCATTGATTCTAGTGGACATCTTCAAAAGAGCTGAAATAACCCAACCCGTACCTGATCTACGGGTTACGAGCGCATTTCATCTCCGTTGAAATAAACGCCTGTACGTTGTAGGTGCTTGTGGAACCCCCCTGCTGCAGCATGCAACAAGTCTTCCAGCGCTGGGTTCTGGCTTCTGGGTCGCCCTTGGGATTTGCCGCTAAGCCTAAAGCAGCCGCCACTCGGACAGCTCTGACCTTGCCAACCATCCCGAGTCGTCACAGTCTGCGCTGCGCGAGTTGAAAGTTCTCCCAAAGTGTCTGGTCGGCACCACCGCGCTAGGGACACCACACTGCGCTGCACTGCAGACAAATTACAACTACAGGATATTTCCGGGCCCGTTAGGTACCTGACCTCCATCGACGGACATTTTGACGACGTCCAGCGCCCTTCTCCATGACTGCCAAGGCTTGACTGACCACTGGTAGCCAGCCGCATCGCATCGCATCGCCTCAGCCGACCTGCACAGGATAGTACCTACTACCTGGCACTTACCTTCTAGGTTAGTACGTTTCCTGACATACCTGGGTACCTCAGAACTGGACATCACTTCCTCTTCACCATTTCTCCCACCCCCCTCCTTCCGCGACCACCACGCCTTCTTTCTCCTCCAAACTTAATAATCCCCCCACGACACCAGAGGCATCGCAGACCTCGCAAGGCACCGCATATTTCCCGCCAGGAGAAAAGGGAGGGTACGTATTCCCCTTCAGCCTTCCAGGGCGTTGCACCAATCGCCGGCCAGCCGCAGTCCCAGTGCCAGTGCCAGTGCCAGTCCCCGTCCCCCCCGTCGGGTGTGCCAAACCCAATCCAAAAACTCGCAGCCTCCATCTTATTTATTTGCGCACCCTTGTTCAATTGCCCTTCAGCTTGTTGCGAGACCCTGCCGTCCTGCCCTCGCATCTGCAACTCACTGACTGGCCTCTCGCAGTCCCGACCAAGTCTTGACTACGGCAACCGAACAGAACTCAACCCATCGCACGAAGGCCGCTGCCCCGTATTCCGCCCCCCCCGTTCTTCCAGATCCGACGACCCTGCGGACCCGCGATCCGTCAGCCATCGTCATATTTGAGCAATCACCATAGATACCGACAACCGTATGATGGCCACTGAGCTGCCGAAGGAGCGATCCGATGAAGCTACTGTGACTTCCGAGCCCAAGCCTGTGAGTAGGAGCCTGACGCGACCGAGCCCGCCTCGGCCTCTTTGTGCGCCCAAGCAAGCTGACCCAAGGCGCGTGTGTTTGTTGCGCTGTCTAGACCATCAAGATCGACGACGCCCTGCACAATGTCGATTCCGACCCGCCGCACGTGAACGGCGATACCGCCAGCAGTGTTGCCCTGGACGAAATCGAAAACAAGCAGATCTCGGATATTCTCGACGATTTGGTGCACTCCTCGGAAGTGAGCATTAGTGGAGGGTCCGACAACGAAGCCTCGAAGGCCGGATCGTCGAGACACAACGATGACGATAAGATCCACGGCCGGACGTCGTCGACTGCTAAGAAACCCGCCTCGTTCAAGGCCATCAATGTCAACAAGACCTTCCTTACCACTAAGGGTGCCGCACCTAATGCGCCGCCCAAGCCCAGCGACAAGGTGGCGACAACTCCTGGCTCGGCAGCCTCCCAAGGAGGCACCTTGGCTGCCGCTCGACCCAGGTTGATTGCCAAGACCGGCAGCGGCTTGGTGACCAAATCTTCATCCGGCGCAAATGCCGGAAACTCTGCGGCTCCTGACCCGAACGCTGTCTGGAACAAGAATCGACGTGAGCCCACTTCTCCCGAGCTGTAAAGTGATCGCACGTCAGACTTACTAACCGTGAACAGCCGTACCACCCCCGGAACCTAAGAAATATACAGATGAAGAGCTAAAGAAATACGGCATCCATATGGCCACCCGACTCGCGCCCGATGACACCAAGGGCCAGGCAAACTGGGCCGATATTGATGACGATGACGAAGACTGGGCGCCAGAAGCCATCACTTGGCAAGATGGAACCAAGATCGAGCTCCCCCATACCGAAGAATACCACCCGCCTGCGCCAGAGCCTGTAGTCGAGCCTGTTCCACAGCCGAAACCGCAGCCTCTCGTGGCTACCGTGAAGGAAAATGGGATCGCGGAGAAGCCAAAGTCGCCAATTCCTATGGCTTCCCCCATCGTCAAGCCGTATGTCCTCGCCCATGGAAAGGGCCTAATTCTGAAGGGCGCCCAAGAGAAACCTACACTCGTCGCAAAACCACCAGCACCACCTACGCCAGTCAAGTCCCCTTGGGCACCCATCCCAAAGGTTGACAAAGTATCTCCGGTGATGATGGACCTACCACCGAGCCACTCGGCGCCAAGATACGGGCAGCGAGATCCAGCCATGTCTCACAGTAATGCCACACCGCCACAGATTGCTGCAGACGACTTTAGCCGAGCAGGGTGGAGAGGAGGAGATGGGCACGCAGGCGGAAACAGAGAGCTCTTCAACTCCCAGTCCGGCCGATACGAGCCTGTCCAAGATCGTCGTGGTTCCCTCCGCCCCGACGTCCAGCACGGCCGGCAGCCTGCGCTTCTGCAGAGGCCTTCACATGACCAAGTGGGCCCGGCAGAGCCCTCGGCGGCTTTCCAATCGAGAACGAGCGGAGAGCAGCATGTGCCATATGGCCGCAGACGAGGCTCGTCCAACGTGAGCGGAGGAAGCGGATATCTGCAACGGAATCTCCCGTTGCCACTCCCCGAGCTCAACAATATCCGACGAGAGTCCATGACAGGTGGGAGCGATGGTCCTGCGTCTCCAAGAAACTTCTCGCCAACCGATATACACCACGGCCAAGGCTGGCCAGCACGAGCCTCACCGGTCATATCCCATGCTTCACCTTATCAGCAACACGCCCAGCTAGCCGTTCCCGTGCCGATGATCCAGCCCTCGGTTCCTACGGTAACGGAGGATGACTTTGAGCTTCAAAAGAGGCTGATGCGTGAGCGACGTGAGCTTGCGATGAAGCGCCGTCTAGAAGAAGAAGCAAAGGAAGAGGCCGCGAAGAAGGAAAGGATCCGGCTGAAGCTGGAGGCAATGGGCCCGCCTCCCGAGTCAAAGAGCGCGAAAAAGGCAGCAGCCTTGGATCACACTCCCACCCATATTCAGCCCCGCGAGGCTCCCCCCGCTCAGCAACCGCCTTCAGTCGATGAACCTAAAGTGGCGGAGAAAGCGGCTGCTTCACCGATCGTATCGGATTCTGGTATACGGCTGGACTCCATTCCAAACGAGCCTCAACTTCAGACTTTGCCCTCAACCGAGCCCGCCGAAGAGCAACCACAACCGCAGGGTAATACTCACGCTCACCCCTGGCCAAATG
This sequence comes from Cercophora scortea, assembly GCA_033439705.1. Lineage (NCBI taxonomy): Eukaryota > Fungi > Ascomycota > Sordariomycetes > Sordariales > Lasiosphaeriaceae > Cercophora > Cercophora scortea. The sequence goes on along the minus strand of JAUEPO010000004.1, from coordinate 5,607,151 downwards.
CAGCTAAGCCGCCGGCCGAGCGATTTCCGCCGGCCACCTGGGGCTCTCAGCCTGCTGGCACTGGCAGACCGGTTTGGGGTGCTCCGAATAATAACCGCACCCTTGGAAATGGGACATTTGTTGCTGATATAGTGACCGCACCACCCCAACTCCCGAACAAATTCGGGCCTGGCCCGATAGCACCTCCGAATTCTGCTCGCACTGCGCTGGCGCAGGCCGGTGCGCCGGGCGCGAACGCCGCACGCCAGCCACCAATCGCTCCCCCGAAACAGGCAACTCGACCAGAACAGGCCTCCGGACCGGCGCTGAGCGCGAATGAGCGCGAGGCAAAACAGAACGCATGGGCTAGTGCAGTACGTGTGAACGACGACGCCTTCCGCGAGATTCTAAATTCGCAATACACCGAGCGGGATCGTCGACTGGAGAAAGAGGGTCGCTCACTAACCGATATTCAGCCTGCCATCAGAGACACCTGGCGACCGACCAAGGTGGACGAAACAGGAACCAGAACCGAGGCTGCCCCCAAGCAATCCGTCCAAGTCGGAACGGAAAATCCGTGGGCTGCCGCATCCGAGGGCAAGCCTGTCTCCTCCCAGCAAGCACCTTCTGCTCCGGGCGCAATCGCTTCGGAATACAGTCAGCGTGCTCAAAGCAGTGGCCCTGGTCGCGATGGATCATCGGCTTCCTCGATTATGGGATCCAGGGGTTCTCGGTTCTTCCCCACCTCCCGCGATGTTCGCCAAGAAACAGGTGATATTCGTCAAGAAATGAGCAGCGAGTCCCAGCGGCCCAAGTCTCCCTCTCCACCTCCTCCAGATATGGCGGGCCACCCTGCTTTCGATGGCGACGTTACCCACCCGCAAGTTTCACTTCCCAAACCTCAACCGAGAGTCCGACTACCGCCAAGCACAGCAGCGAGCACAGCAGCAGAATCCCGGCCAACAGCTTCAAAGGTCAGCGGCGCCCCCGCTGGACCTCCCAAATCGCAAGGCCCGACCTTCTCCTGGGCAACAACAGGAGCATACAAGGAAGGCGAGATCACCCCGCCTGCATCTAGAACAACCAGCAACGCCCAACGCGCACCAGCAGCCCAGAAGTCGGACAGCTGGCAAGCAAAGATTGACAGTCTTCTTGGGGTTCGACCCCACGAAACGCATTCTACGGCGAAACCTGTTGGGGTGGACTCGGTAAGCCGGAGAGCCTTTGAGCATTCGGAACACGCTGCCACTGTGTCATTCTCTCAGTTTGCCGCGCCGTCTTCTGGAAAAGACGGGTCCGTGGTGACGAAGGACATGGCCGAGGAATGCTTTGAGGAGCAAGAGATGGGCTCACTGCCGCTTGTACGGCTCCCCCACCAGACTCCCGATTTGGCATGGCAGCCAAGTCCCTCGCCCAAGCCTCTCCCGCGCAGGTTTCAGGCGGTTGTATCCACAGCGGAAGCTATTACCTTTCCGGTTGACATATCAGGCGCCGGACCTGTATGGCATGTTTCACTCCCAGGCCACGAGAACAGGAGCATAACGGTGCCGTTTGGCCGCACTCGAAGCAACCCCCGCCGTGGCGGAGGGCAGCGCGGCGCTCGCAACAACCTGACTGCACCCCACCGGCAGTCCAAGCCACGGGACCCGTCTGCATCATATCCAAGTGATCAGCCCTCGGGTCCGTCGGCATCCAACCCGTCACAGAGCAGGAACGTCCGCGGGAATTACCGGGGACGCGATAACTGGTCTCGAAATGCCACGACGCCCATCCAAACTTAAGGTTGGAAGGGAAGAAGGTTAGGAAAAGAAATAAAAACTGGGGCGAAGGGGTATGATGGCTTTATTTTATGAAACTCTGGCGATGGATCTAAGGGTGCCGTCGCGTGTAATTGGGGTTTTGTCTAACCTCGTTCTTCTTTTTTTTAAACTTTTTTTTTTTTTTTTACACTTTATGCAGGCAGAGCTTCACCCGGCCGGCATGTACTTTGTCCTCTACTACACCGACATGACATAGTAGTCTGTCTATTGTTGCTTGGCAATTGAAAAGACGCTGGCTGGCTTGTACAGACACACACACACATACACATACACAACAACGCGCACACACATACACATACAATACCTTATTTAGCATGAAAACCTACCTATCGGCTGGCCACCATGGTTGTTTGGCTGGCTGGTTTGGTTTGATTTGATTTGGTTTCGTCTGCGTACTACCAGGTTCTTCTCTCTCTCTGTGTTTCTAGGTCGCTGCTCTCGAGTTGAGCCTCACCGGGGCGACTGTGTACTAATTTTATATCATCATCATCTTCTTTCGTTTTTTTACTCTTGCCGTGCTCCATTTTCTATTTTTCTCGACTGAGCGATTTTTTTGCCTGCGATTTTTTATTTTCGTTGTCTCGAGCTCGAGCTCGACATAGACCTCGGCTTGAGTTTTTGCTGCCACTCGTGGGATTGGGGAATGTCGTCGAGGAAATGGACATGCATGAGGAAAGGGAAATGAAGGGAGCTTTGGTGTGTTTGATTGGAGGTGTGTTGGTGGCTGGGTTTGGCTTGGGTTATATGAAGTCTCGGGAATGAACTTACGTTTCTACGTACCTGCTGGTTATGGGATGTGGGATGTAAGGATGGAGATGGTGGCGGAGAGGGCGGAGAGAGAGTGAGAGGATTAGAGTAAGCTGGGGATGTGAGCTGAATCATACAAGACGACCGACTGGCCGACCCGCAATCATGTTTTGACCCTGCGTGCTAGTGCTTTTTGTTGTAAAAACAAAACTTGTAGATATAACTGTGGGACCGAATATTTATGGGTGGATATACGTGTTGTGTTGTATGAGATAGCTGGCCGATGTGTTTGATATAGCTTGTTGAAATGGTTGTGTGGGATGACGGGATGATTAAGGGGGGAGGGTCGGAAAGTAAGTAACGGTTGAGCGTGAAACGTATTGTTCAAATCATCTTATACCAGCGGAAACAAGACCTTGGGCGAAAAAAACAAACAAAAATAAACAAGACACTTATACACACACGTTCGGCGACAATTGGATCCCATAAGCTGGAAGAATTACAAACAAATGCTCGGGGAATCCAGGTTGTGTGTGAGCTTGAATTGCTTTAGTGCTGCTTGGCTGTATGCTTCGCTCCAGTCGGTGTTGCCTGCCCGCCCCTCTTTGATTCCCCGCCGCCATGACGTTTGCGTAACAGCAGAGGTTGGAAAGCGCGGGCGAATACCTTGCATAGTGTGAGAACTTGTCCGACTGGAAAGCCGAACACCATTTACTTCTTTGGATATAATACACGAGAACTCACCTATTCTTTTTCAACTTCTCCCGGCCAGCAATTACGTCTTGCAATCAGTTAGCTGGAGTTCGAAACGTGATTTGGTTGCAGATGTCGTTTGGTCGGATGCCCCGCAATTGATTCATTCACTCATTCATTCTCCGCATCTCTCACTCGCACCCCGAGTTACTGTCCGTCAACAGCTATATTAGAAAGAAAACACTAGTAACAGCACCGTCTGCATAAGAATCCGCGGATGATAACCAGCAGAGCAGCGCTTAATACGACTACTAGCTTACAAGCAGCTATACGACGACTTCACAACAAGAGTGTACATCAACTCGGGACAACCCCACGACCACCCCTCCGCTCCCGCACCATGGGCGAGAACTTCACCACCACCACGACAACCATGCAGAGCACAAACAAAAATGACAAAAAGCTCATAAACCTCATCCGCGGCTGGCCGTCCCCGCACCTGCTGCCCGCCGCGCTGCTCAAGAAAGCAGCCGACAAGGCCCTCACGGACCCATCCATCTTCGTCCCGGCCCTGCAGTACGCGCCAGACCCAGGCTACCAGCCGCTGCGCGAGGAGCTCGCCACGTGGCTGGGGCGGGCATATAAAACACCTTCGCGGGCGGAGGAGATTTGCATCACGGGCGGGGCGAGCCAGAGCATTGCGTGCGTGCTGCAGTCGTTCACGGACCCGGTCTACACGCGTGCCGTGTGGGCCGTGACGCCGTGCTACTTTTTGGCCTTTCCCATTTTTGAGGACGCGGGCTTTGCGGGCCGGCTGCGTGCTGTGCCGGAGGACGACGAGGGTATCGACTTGGAGTTTCTGGAGAGGGGGCTGCGGAGTGTGGATGAGGCTGCTGCGGCCGCGGGGGGCGACGATAGGCCGGTAAGTATATTCCTACCTTTTATATACCTAGCAAAACATTATCCCCCCTGACGAAAGTAAACAGCCATACAAAACCCCCGGTCCGCACCGCAAGCTCTACCGACACATCATCTACATCGTGCCCACGTGCTCCAACCCCTCCGGCAAAACCACATCCCTTTCCCACCGCCGCGCGCTGGTAAACCTAGCCCGCCGACACAACGCCCTCATCATATCCGACGACGTGTACGACTTTCTCCAATGGCCCATCCTCCCCCAAGCGCCGCCAACCAGCACCGCCCTCACTCCACTCCCCTCCCCATCTCCAACCCCACTACTCCCCCGGCTCTCAGACATCGATATCGCTCTAGGCCCATCAGAGCATGATCCCGCTGGCAAATCCTTCAGCCACGCCATCTCCAACGGCTCCTTCAGCAAGCTTGTCGGGCCAGGTATGCGCACGGGCTGGGTGCATGGAACGTCAGACTTTGCCTACGGCCTCTCGCAGACGGGATCTTCGCGGTCTGGTGGAGCACCATCGCAGATCGCGGCAGCAATGTTAACTTCCCTCCTCGCGACAGGCGATCTGGACACACACCTGTCCAACGCCGTACGGCCTGCATTACAAGCGCGGCACGCAGCTGCACTAGCCGCGGTGAAAAGCGAGCTTGGTGGTATGGGTGTTGCCGTGCGCGAGAGCAGTGAGGTCGGTAAGGGGCAGTTTGGGGGGTATTTTCTGTGGTTAACCCTGCCTAGGGGATTGAAGGGGATGGATGTCGCGGAGCTAGCGAGGAGGGAGGAGAATTTGATAGTGGCGGCGGGGGAAGGGTTTGAGGTACCTGGCGACGAGGGGGGGGTGAGGTGTGAGGGGAATTTGAGGGTGTGTTTCTCGTGGGAGGAGGTGGAGGATGTGGTGGAGGGGGTTAGACGGTTGGGGAGGGTTTTGAGGAGGGTTGAGGATGGGGTTAAGACAGAAGAGGGGAACGGGGGTGGGATGGGGAGTGAGGTTTTTAAATAGGGGTGGGATAGATGGAGTTTTTTTCGGGTTGGTAGACTGGACACTATAATTGTTATTGCAAGGATATATTTTAGGGGCAACTACGGGCTGTTTGTTGTTTGTGATGCCGTTGCCATTCGTCCATCCATGCATGCCCCTTGATATACTAAGCTGTCCCTGGCGCGTGATCTGTCCCTCTACACTCGCCCGTCAGTCATCCCTCTCTGGAGACGTGACTCCCGCGAATTGCCACTGTATCTGGGTCCTGCGCATGTGAGGTGAGTCGAGGTGAGGCGGTGCTTGCCCTTCCATGGACAGACAGTCGTTTACCTAGGCTGGGTCTCGCGGTCGATATCGACTCTCGAGTCGCAGAAGCCGATTGAGGTAGGTGCCACAGGCCATTCGCGGAAAATGGCCATTGCGTCTGTGATTAGACCCTCCGTCGCACGACTCATTTCTCAGCAGCGGCAGCAGCGGGATACGAATGTATCTGCCCCCATGGTTAGCCAAAAGCCAGTATAGACAAACCAATAGACATAGAGCAAAACAAACCTGACCAGCCAGCGCAAGCCACTCCTCCATGCCCCGCACATACGGATCGGCCGCGACATCGGGCGCCACCTCGTGGTTCCAGATCACCATGTCGTCGAACTCGGCCTCGACCTGCAGGCTGCTCGTCTCGGGCTTATCGGCATCGTCATCGTCCTCGGAATGCTGGTGTGTGTTGTTGTCGTCGTCGGAGGCGGTGGTCTTGGCGGCTACCACGCCGCGGTAGCCTTTGGGCAGCTTGACTGTCTTGCCGCAGAGCTTGCGGCCGCGGAAGTAGGCTGTGCTGGTGCCGTCTGTAGGGTCGGTTAGACTTGTTGAGCTTTGGTTTGAGAGTTGGTTTGGGGGATAGGGAACATGCCTTCGGCTTGTCGTGGCGCCCAGAAGGACTGTACTTGCGCGACGGGGGCGTCGAGGTGGACGCGGCACGGGAGGAGGTGGGGGGTTGTTTTTTGGTCGGTGGGTGAGGATGACTGAGGAGGGTTGAGGGCGAGGATGGGCTGTGATTGCGATTGCGACATGTTGACTTAAGCTTGAAGAGTGGGGGGAGTATAGAAATTTGTGGTGTTTTGAAGTCTTGAAAAGCTAAGTCGGTATGTTGAATGATGGATAACTGATTTCAATAGTACTGTGCAGGTCGTCAATGCGTGTAATTCGCGATGGGTTGGACCACTTTGGGAGGGAGACGCGACAAAGGCGGCGGCGCGGTGCAGAAATTCAATGCCATGCCATGCGCCGGACGCGACTGTCGCACAGACAGGGATTTAGAGATCGGGTTTACAGCGTATCGGATTACGGGAATTACACCACATGCTATCTACACCCAGAAGATGTCCGTTGCGGAGCAAGCGCAGCTTCAACGAAGCTGTGGAAAAGCCAAGAGGTTAATTGTGATTGCATGGATTGGTAGACACGAAGCATCGGTAAATATAAAGACATCGGCCGCTCCCTGAACCGTCGCAGCTGAGCAGCGACATGCATTCCATCCGCCTCAGCTTCTATCGAAATTCGAAATGGATTCCGGTGTTGCGCTGGACCAGGGTACCCCAGCCCGTCCACTGCGTCTGGGGTAAAGTGGAGAGATCTCGTCCGGTGTGGTTCTTCAACCTGCATCGACCTGTTCGTCGTCCATCCGACTTTCAAAAGCTTGAACCAGTTCCCTCATTCCATCCCAGTTTCGGTAAACATCTCGTCTTCCCGCACCCTCAATTTTGGAGGGCGGCACGGGCGGTGATGGTGTTTTCTTTCAGAAAGTTTCAGCTTTGTTGGGTTGGGGAGCTGCTGAGAAATCCCATGTAGTGATGTCATGCAGCTTTGTTTCAATGCTGCGCATGTCCAATGCGCCTTCCATGCTCGACGTTCCCTACAAGGCATCTACACGTGTGATGGAAATGCAATGGCTGCAGTCTGGCGGTGAGCATCTATTGTCTGCGTAGGTGCCCAAGGTACCTGATATTTCAGTTCACACGCAAGAGCAAAATTGGCCTCCCGACTCCGCGATAAGCGGAAGGAACGACTGTTCATCAGATCTGAATTCTACCCTTAGCTCTGTAGCAGCAGAGAACGGAGCCAGGCCAGGCCAGAATCAGGGTCAGGGTCTGTCGTCGAGTTCAGGGTCCAATTGACCTTTCACCTTACTTTTCTTTTTGCATCAAAGAGACCGCTGGGGGACTGGGGGCCAGCCCAGCCCAGGCCGGGCGCAAAACAGCACCTGGGCATCGAAACTTTTCCGGATTCGGCCCCTCGTTTGATGTTCCCAGCGACCCAGTCTCAGTGCCGAACGGATGGGCGCCAAGAGCCAGATCCCGCCCGCCCCCCGATCCGCGCTGAAGCGGCTAAGAGCTCGCAGGGGATGCTGTCATCGAGGCCCGCACAGGATGGAACCCTGCCCGGTCGGTCGGTCGGTCGGTCGACCTTCCTTCAAGTGAAGCTGGAAGTGAAAGCTTTCCCGTCGCGCGGGCAAAGCAAGCAACCAGCCTCGGGCACGCACGCACGCACGCACGCGAGCAATTGGGAGGGGAGCTATGGGATAGACGGAGCCAATTGGCACGGATCTGCAATGCGCGTCTTCCCTCGTCTTCATTTTTCGATCAGGTAATATCTGCAATCTCCGATCCATCGGGTTTGCTGCTTTCTCCCCTCCGGCTTATACTTCGCTGGGCTTGAACACAGCAGAGCATCAAGGTGTCATTGAACCCCCCCGACGCCACTCCCGAGGATGAGAAATCGAGAACTTGTCTCCTCCTCCCCCTCCCTGATCCGGAGCCCGAGACACGATGGGCGGGCCCTGGTCTTCCCGTCTGTCCATCGCCCACCCCTGCCTCCTCCTGCAGTCTCCTGCAGGGCCGTCTCCCCCCTCCTCCCCCCTTGCGTAGCTGTCTCTCTGCCGTTTCCCGCCGGCGGCCCATGCCCAATCCCCATGTTCATGAGATATGACGAGTTGTTCATAATCTGCCCAGGCCCGGCTGCTTTGCGGACTGTGGCTTTCCTCTTGTGATTTTCGTTCTGTCTGGCACGTTTCAACACTGCGCCTACACGTACTTGCTCTTGCACGACAGGTCTGTTTGCTTGTCTGTATCATCCCGTTTACACCACGTTGCGACCCGTTATCATACTCCACAGCGGGGTCATCCTATCTATCTACTCTCCATACCTGTCTGAGCTTGTCCAGGCACTTGTCATCCTCTGGTACACCTCGGCACACCCCCGCGAACTTGTTGCTGGGTCTTCCTTCTCTCTGAACTTTCTTTGCTTTGCAACCGAACGAACGGACGGACGAATTGGGCTCCAGTCTGTCGTCAAACACACCCAAAACCGCGGTTTATTGACATCATCGAGGCGGCACTCGCACCATTGCACCGGCCGACCGACCGCCTTACGCACACACCATGGCGCCCTCCCTGCCCGTCCCCGGCATGCCCGAGGTGCTCTCGCGGCCGCTCTACCGCAGCACCGCCTACCTCCGCAGCCGCCTCGGCAGCCTGACGTGGGGCCCCGGTCTCGCGCTCGTCAAGCCGGCGATCCAGTCGGCGCTGTCGTCGATCGAGCTGGGCACGCTGCTGCTGGTGGACGAGCCGGCCGGCGGGCAGCGGCACCTGTACGGGCAGAAGCTCGGGCCCGGCAAGCTCGACAACCTGCGCGCCGAGGACTTCAGCGCGCTGACCAACGGCGCCGGCGTCGTGCGCAAGACGGCCGCCACCGTGCCGCGCGTCGAGCTCGTCGTCAAGAGCGACGCCTTCTGGGTGCGCCTGGCCCTCTTCGCCGACATGGGCTTCGCTGAGGCGTACATGCTCGGCGAGGTCGAGTGCGAGGACCTGACGGCCTTCTTCCAGCTGTTCATCCTGAACCGCGACCGTCTGGGCAACGCCACGACGTGGACGTCCACTATTGCCTCGGCAGTCGCCGGGCTGGCACGCTCAACAAACACCCTCGACAACGCGCTGCTGCACATCTCAGCACATTACGACATCAGCAACGACATGTTTGCGGCCTTCCTGTCGCCCGATATGACGTACTCGTGTCCGATCTGGAGGCTGACGGGACAGGACGGGGAGGAGGAACAGGAGAAAGAGACGTTGGAACACGCGCAGATGACGAAACTCCACCGGTTCATCGACGGCGCAAGGATAAAACCCACTGACCACGTGCTCGAGATCGGCACCGGCTGGGGCTCGTTCGCTATCGAGGCGGTGCGCACGACGGGGTGTCGCGTGACCAGCTTGACGCTGTCTAGGGAGCAGAAGGTCCTAGCAGAGGAGCGCATCGCCGCAGCCGGGCTCAGCGACCGCATCGACGTGCTGCTGACCGACTACCGCGCGCTGCCGGTGCCCGAGACCCCGTATGACAAGATCGTGTCCATTGAGATGCTCGAGGCGGTCGGCCAGGAGTTCCTCGGCACGTACTTTGCGTGCATCGATAGGTTGCTGAAGAAGGATGGGGGGATTGCCGTGTTCCAGTGCATTACTATGCCCGAGGGCCGGCATGCCGCGTATTCCAAGACCGAGGAGTAAGTTTTGTCTATCTGCTGTCTGGGGTGAATGAGGGGAAAGGGGCATGATTTGCTGACCTGTGTCTTGCGCCATTCTAGTTTCATCAACCATTACATCTTCCCTGGCGGCTACCTCCCGTCCACGACGCAGCTGATTAATAACATTACTAAGGAATCGAAGGGGACGCTGGTCGTGGAGCGGATCGAGAATATCGGTGGACACTACGCCAAGGCGCTGAGGCTGTGGAAGGAGAACTTTCTTGCGAACTTCGACAGCAAGATTCGTCCGGCGCTGAGACGGGAGCATGACGGCATGACGGACGAGGAGATGGATGTTTTCCGGAGGAAGTGGGAGGTGAGTTTTATTCTTTCCCCCCTGTTTGAGCCGTGCCGTGTCGTGTTGCTATTGAATGCTGACAATGGTGATTTGTTTGATTAGTACTACTTCACGTATTGCGAAGCAGGCTTCGTGACCAAGACGCTGGGGGATGTCATTATCACTGTGGGCAGGGAGGGGGCGCTTGAGTTGATGGAGGGCATTCCTCTTTGAACGACGTCGGTTTCCTTGTTTTGCCCCAGATGGGAAGGGGGGGGGGTCTGTAGATAGTTTTGCTGGCTGGCTGGCGTGTTTGGAGTCACGGGTGTATGTGTCTGTGCATATTTCTGACGACAGCGGTATGGTGTTACCATGGGATCATTTATGGATGTCTTGCTGGTTCGTTAGTTGGCTGGTAGAAGCGAAAATATAATTCACGTACTTTTGCCACATATCAACGAAAATCAACAAAAACAAAACAAAAAAGAGGGTTTGGGTATCTGACAGCGTGAATCGACTCAAGCAATGACAGATGTATGATCAACGAGAAAAGGAGTTGCTTATTATTATTTTTTGCATTAGTTTCGTTTTTTTTTTTTTTGGCTTTTCCACCACTCAATTTTTCCTCTTCTTCGCCTTGGTCCGCGGCCCGCCCCTGACCTTGACCGGCACGGTATCCGGATACCGGTTCGCATGCTCGGTATCAAAGCCGGACTTGTGCTTGCGGAACAGCAGCATGGCGACGCGGGCGTCCTCGATACTCGAGTGCTGGCCCGTCTGGATCTCGACGCCCAGGATCTCCTGCGCGAGCACCTTGAGCGCCGGCTTGGGCCCGTTGCCGTACTTCTTGAAGCCCGAGAAGCGGGCCGTGTCGCGCATCATCTTGGGCGCGTGGTCCAACATTAGTACTTGCAGATCGTGCTTGACGTCGTGGCCGACTAGGATGCGGCCGCGTAGCAGCTCTGCGACGGCGGATTGGACTTCTTCGAAGGTGCGTGCTGTGGACATGTGTTTGGGGCTTACGCCGCTTACGTGCGTGCGCCAGTCTGTTACCAGTTCCTTGGGACGGACGAAGGAGTCGTAGATCTGCCGCCCATGGAAGTCGACGAGACTTACTCGCGCCAAAGCGCTGTCGTGCCCTGACGGGCCCACGCCTACCATCTCGCAGTCGATGGCGACGTACTTTCCGAGCGAGATGTTGGGGGCTAGACCTTCGTTGGGCCGGGAGGGGGCGGACTGGAGGAGGGTGCTGGCTTTGAGGCCGAGCCCGTAGGCTTCGGCCAGGTCCTCGGGCGAGATGTCGTTGTCGGCGGCCCAGAGGGCGAGAGAGGGGGACACGCCGGCTTTGGGGGTCGCGTCGATTTTGGAGCTCTGGGTGTTGCCCATTTTTGTTGATTTTGTTGTTGTTGTTGTGGCGGCTGTGGTTGTTGTTGCTTGAGGGGCTGGTTTTGTTGACTTTGATGGCTTTGATTTGATGGAAGAGGAGGGTTTGGGCGGCTGCGACTTTTGCTTCTTCTTCTTGCTGAGAAGCTCGTCGTCGTCGGCTGCCTTGCGTTTTATAGAGGACGATGGTGCCGAAGAGGTGGATTCGGCTTTGATCCTAGCTTGCAGCTGTTTCCAGTTTGAGGAGAGTCCCGGGGCCATGATGGGTTGGTTGGTTGGTGGGTGGGTGGGTGGTGAGGTGAGTGAGGTGAGCGAGTTCAAGTGAGATGGCGATGGCAGTCTTGAATCAGAGTTGGATTGATTGTCGGCTGCTGTATGTACGAGAATTCATTCATGTCATGTTCTTGGCGGTTGGCATCAGAAAAAAAAATATGGGGGGTTTCTCTCCGGGTTGGAGAGCGAACAGACGGCTTCGTCTGATCTGAAGTCGGAATGTGGAGGAGGCTCTTGTCTTATCTGAGATGGTCAGGGTCGTTGTCGCACCGCAGAAAAAATTGGCGACATTGGCGGGAACGGGAACCTTGCTGGACAGCCCAGGTCCGGGCAGGCTCCCGCAGCTCCTGGAACTACGTGGAAGCGACTACCAGTGGGTCAAGCGCCCCAAACAGCGGACAATCATGGGCTTTTGCCCCTCCATAGTTCACTAAACCGACCGGCCTGTCGCATTCCATCATCCTCAATCAATCAAGCATCAAACATCGATCATCGCAATCATCAACCGCCGATTGAAATTTATCGATAACAACGCTTCCATCTAAGATAGGCATCGCGACATCGATACCCAGACATGGGCCCCAAAGGCGGGGTGGGTGATGCCCCCGTTGGCTCTGACACGCCGCGACAGAAAGGCAAGGCGACACCCGACACGCTCAAGTAAGTTGAGCTGAACAAATCCAACTTCCATCCATCCCTCTGGTTTTGTGTTTTACCCGTTTCTAACACGCCGTTTCGCAGGATCGGATGCATCGCCCTCGTGACCAAGGACGGACAGCCCCGTCGCGCCGAGATTCTGAGCATCCGCGAGACCAAGAGCGGGCGACAATTCTACTGCAACTTCGACAACTTCAACAAGCGGTTAGACGAATGGGTCCCCGTGGCCCGTATCGACTTTGACCAGGACGTCGACTGGCCGAGCCTTGAGAAGGAAAAGCCGAAGGATAATAAGGTTAAGAAGGCCTCGGCTGCCCCGAAAAGAGCCCAGCCGTCCAAGAAGGCCCAGAAGAAGGTCGGCAAGAGAGAGCAGTCTGTCGCATCCGAAGGCCAAACACCACACCCGTGGACCGAGTTCACCGAGAACCTCGCACAGGCCAAGGCGCAGGGGAAGGCCGAAGATGTCGAAGACAAAGCGGTCGCAAGCCTGGAGATTGGCGGGACCCCGGGTGTCGGCCCCGATGAGATGGAGCTCGACGAGGACGAAACCCCGGCAGAGCTAGCCAAGAAGGAGCGCACCGCGTCCTTCAGCCGAGAGGAGGAGATCGAGAAGCTCCGAACGTCGGGCTCCATGACGCAGAACCCAACAGAGATCTCGCGCATCCGCAACATATCCAAGGTGGAATTCGGCAAATGGGTCCTGTTCCCGTGGTACTTCTCCCCCTACCCGGAGGTCTTCAGCCAGGAGGACCGCATCTTCCTGTGCGAGTTCTGTCTGAGCTACTACGGCGACCTCAAGTCGTTTTCGCGCCACCGGGAGAAGTGCACGCTGCAGCACCCGCCGGGCAACGAGATCTACCGCGACGACTTTGTGTCCTTCTTCGAGATCGACGGCCGGCGGCAGCGCACTTGGTGCCGTAACCTCTGTCTCGTGTCCAAGATGTTTCTCGACCACAAGACGCTCTACTACGACGTGGACCCTTTTCTGTTCTACGTCATGACGACCAGGGACGACAGGGGATGCCACCTGATCGGATACTTTTCGAAGGAGAAGGAGAGCACGGACGGATATAACGTGGCGTGTATTCTGACCCTTCCCCAGTATCAGAGAAAGGGGTACGGCCGGCTTCTGATCCAGTTCTCGTACGAGCTCTCCAAGATCGAAGGGAAGCTGGGGTCGCCCGAGAAGCCGCTGTCAGATCTGGGTCTGCTGAGCTACCGGCAGTACTGGTCGGAAAATATAGTCGATCTGCTGCTGGGGTACAGCGAGCGCGACGAGAAGTGCACCATCGAGGGCATCGCGTCGCACCTCGCCATGACGACGCAGGATGTCGAACATACACTGCAGGCACTTAAGATGCAGGTCTATCATAAGGGAGAGCACAAGATTGTTGTGCCGGAGAAGCTGAGACAGCAGCGCGAGAAGTCCAAATTGAAGCAGAAGCGGCTGATCGACTCGGAGCGCATTCAATGGAAGCCTCCGGTCTTTACGGCGTCGAACAGGACGTGGGGATGGTAGATGGGTACTTGGTGTCGGGCGTATGCGTCTTGGAGTATTGGTGTTTGTTGTGTGAGTCGATTGTGACATGCATGCGATGCATTTGTAAAATAGGGGAATGAATATGGGCTGGAACAAGCGTCTGTTAAACGAATTTATGATTATACCCAGATACTTCACGGTGCCTTAGCCAAACCTTGCAGGTAGCGGGGCAATTAAAACGGACCCACTATTTTCGCGTCTCGCTGCTCCTTTTTGGGGGGCAGGCGCGTCCCACCGTTTTGGGTCGCGCGTTTTCTCGCGTCTCAGGCACCGTCGACTAGTTTTACGGGTTATTGACTGGACGACTGGCTCCATCCCTGACGCTCTAGGATTTGCGACTCCTCTTCTGTTCTGTTTTGGCAACCAACCCGTTTGCGACTCTCTTTCATCCCACTTTCACTTTTGCGACCTGCCTGCAGCCATCACCTACCTGATCTACGCAACCGCTGGGCGAAGTGCAACTCGGCTGATTTTTCTTTTTTTCTCTTCCTCTTGTCTTTCTTCGCAAAATGGCAACACCAACGGCCAGCTCGAGCGATGCGGGCTTCATGATGTCGGACGGGCTTGGGCGCGGGGGAGGTGCGACGCCCCGGCAACGACAATTTCAACAGCCTGGCTCCTCCTCCGGACGGCCACGAGCGCCACCTTCAGAAAGCCTCGGCGCGCCCAGCGACGATGAGGGCGAGGGCTTTGCCGACGACCAGGTGCCCGTCCGCTCGCGGCCCACTGACATCGCCAGCATCCCCCGCGTCGAGGACAAGATCGGGCTGCTGATCCAAGACCACTTTGAAAACTTCATCGAAGGGTACATAGAAGCCCCCACGGCGTCGGGCCAGCCCACCTCGAGCGCCGTCACCACCGACAAGTACTATGTCGCCCAGATCCACGGCATGCGGACCTACCAGCTCTCGACCTTCTACGTCGACTACAAGCATGTCGCCTCATGGAACAACGGCGGCCTGGCCGAGGCCATCATGAACTCGTACTACCGCTTCCTCCCCTTCCTCACCGCCGCCCTGCACAACATGATCGCCAAGTACGAGCCGCAGTACTTCCGCGAGCATCGCCAGCCGACCACATCCAGCAACCAGACCGCCTCGGGATCCAGCAACATGGGCTCCGCCAGCCAGTCCGAGCAGGGCAGCAAGACGGCCAACCAGCAGACGGACAAGCTGTTTGCCATCGCATTCTACAACCTCCCTCTCGTCTCGCGCGTCCGCTCCATGCGTGCCAGGAATATTGGCCAGCTGCTCTCCATCAGCGGCACGGTGACTCGCACATCTGAGGTGCGCCCCGAGTTGGCCGTGGCTACCTTTGTTTGCGAGGCCTGTCGGGCTGTGATCCCCAACGTGGAACAGACCTTCCGCTACACCGAGCCCACCCAGTGTCCCAATGCGACGTGCCAGAACCGCATGGCGTGGAGGCTCGACATCCGCCAGAGCACGTTTGTGGATTGGCAGAAATTGAGGGTGCAGGAGAACAGCAGCGAAATCCCAACAGGAAGCATGCCGCGCACAATGGACGTCATCCTCCGCGGCGAGATCGTGGACCGCGCAAAGGCTGGTGAGAAATGTATTTTCACTGGTGCTTTGATTGTGGTTCCAGACGTCAGCCAGCTCGGCCTGCCGGGCATCCGCAACGTGTCCGTCCGTGACGACCGAAGTGCCGATGCCGGTGGCTCTGGCATTAGCGGTCTGAAGGCGTTGGGCGTCCGCGACCTCACCTACCGCCTTGCCTTCCTGGCCTGCATGGTGACGCCGGATGTGTCGTCCCTAGGCGCATCTGGCGAGGCGCACCTGATCGACATGGTTGGCGCTCTTACGGGGAGTGCAGCCATTGAGACAGCCGAGAGCATCAAGGAGGCACAGGATGCGGTCCTGACTTCGTACACACAAGCCGAGATCCAAGATCTGCGTGCCATGGTGCACTCAGACCATATCTACGGACGACTCGTGCAGTCGCTGGCGCCTATGGTCTACGGCCACGAGGTCGTGAAGAAGGGCCTCCTGCTGCAACTGATGTCTGGTGTGTGCAAGAGCACGGCAGAAGGCATGCAGCTCCGCGGTGACATCAACATCTGCATTGTTGGCGATCCTTCGACGTCCAAGTCGCAGTTCCTCAAGTACGTGTGCGGCTTTGCACCTCGTGCCGTCTACACCTCTGGCAAGGCGTCGTCCGCTGCCGGTCTTACCGCTGCGGTCGTGAAGGATGAGGAAACGGGCGAGTTCACCATCGAGGCAGGTGCGCTCATGCTGGCAGACAACGGCATCTGTGCCATTGACGAGTTTGACAAGATGGATATCAGTGACCAGGTGGCTATCCACGAAGCTATGGAACAGCAGACGATTTCCATCGCCAAGGCCGGTATTCAAGCCACGCTCAACGCGCGGACGTCGATCCTTGCCGCGGCCAACCCGGTCGGTGGGCGGTACAACCGCAAGACCACGCTGCGCGCCAACATCAACATGAGCGCGCCCATCATGTCGCGCTTCGACCTCTTCTTTGTCATTCTCGACGAGTGCAACGAGCAGGTCGACCGGCATCTAGCCGAGCACATTGTCGGCATCCACCAGATGCGCGACGCCGCCATCACGCCCGAGTTCTCGACCGAGCAGCTGCAGCGCTACATCCGGTTCGCGCGCACGTTCCGGCCCGAGTTCACCGACGAGGCTAAGGAGGTGCTGGTGCAGCGGTACAAGGACCTGCGCGCCGACGACGCGCAGGGCGGTGTGGGCAAGAACAGCTACCGCATCACGGTGCGTCAGCTCGAGAGCATGATCCGTCTGTCGGAGGCTATCGCCAAGGCAAACTGCGTCGAGGAGATCACGCCGGACTTTGTCAACGAGGCGTTCAACCTGCTGCGGCAGAGCATCATCTCGGTCGAGCACGACGACGTCGAGGTTGACGAGGAGGAGGAGGACACGCCGATGGAGAACGGCGAGGAGCTGCGGCGGGCTGCGTCGGTGGCTGCTGCTGGGACTCCAGCGGCGACTACTGCGGATGCCGACGGCGACTCGCCCATGGCGGAGGACGCGGACGCAGAGCACCACCATACAGCCGCGGCGCCGCATCGTGAGAAGCAGACCATCTCGTACGAAAAGTACATCAGCATCGTTAACATGTTTGTCACGCACATTGCCGAGGACGAGACGGCGGGCAGCGGCGAGGGCATCGAGGGCGACACGCTCATCCAGTGGTACCTGGAGCAGAAGGAGGACGAGCTGCAGGGCGAGGAGGACTACAACAACGAGATGGCGCTGGCCAAGAAGGTGCTGAAGAAGATGATCAAGGTGCGTATCGGTGTGTGCGAGTGAGAAGTGTACTGGGTTTGAATGCTGACTGAACTTTGATGAATAGGACAACATCCTCATGGCTATCCGCGGCCAGGCGGCCATGGACGAGGGCGAGGGCGGGGCGGGCGAGGGCAGCTCGGCGGCGGCGGGAAGGATTGTCTATGTCCTGCACCCCAACTGCGCGGTGGAGGAGTATTAGTCTGTCTGTTTGTCGATGTATAAAGCGCGTATGTGGGAATGGCAGTGGATATACTACTACCCTTTTGTTTTGTTTTGGTTTTTTTGTATTTTAGGTGGGATTTTCGACACAACGGCCGGGCTGGCGTCTGGAGTGCGGTTGAAAGCTGGGTATCTAGGGTCGTGTTTTATATCCTGCATACGTTTTGAGGGGGTTGGGTAGGTAACGGGCATATATCAATCCGTGTGCTGTCGCGCTATCATGTCGGGATGGAATGGAACGAACCCCTTTTCAAGCTGTGTGCGTGTGTATCTGTTTACACTGTCGTCACTATAGATGGAAGTAACAAGTTTACTCTTGATATTCCCAACCAAGCAGAGCAAGACAAAGTCAATAACCAAGGTAAGCGCCCATAGAACAAGACAGACCCCATAAGCTAACTCATCAAAACACAGACAGCCCAACAACCCAAATCAAGCAGCCCTCCTCTCCCGCCCGCTGAGCAAATACAACCCCGCCCGCACCTCAAGCAACGGATCCCCCGAGCTCTCGACGCCCTGCACGCGCGGAATCGGATCAAAAATCACACTCTTCTGCACCTCCGCATCCCCCTCCACAAGACTCGTCAGCCGCACCCGTCCCAGCTCCACCACCTCCCGGGTTTCCGGCCACTTGACCGAGCTATCATCCGCCACGTCCCCCTCCGCCGCCACTTGCGCAGCCAGTATATACTCTATCCCCCCCTCGCGTGCAAGTAGATCAGGTACCTCGGCGTATAGGTATCCCGCTTCTTTATTCTGCGCTTCCTCGGTGGTGAGGGTTGCGTACCCCTTAACTGGCACCACCCGGTAGCGGATATGTGTTTCTTCACCATCCGCAGAGATAAGTTTGAACGCAGTAACGGAAAAGAAGCGCTCTGTACTAAAACTCTCTGGGAACGGCTTTGGTAGGGCGACGAATGCCTGTGCGATCGGGTGAGTAGACAGGTACGTCCCTATCGTCCCGTCGCGAAGGGAAGCAAAGAAGGAGAGAGCCTCGTCGCCATTGCGGCCTGGGAAGCCGTCGACGGCGTGCGTGACGATGTCGGTGTGAACTCTTCGGCCGGTGGGGGAGGGCGGGAGGAGGAAGCGTAGGGCCAGGCCGCGCGGGTTGCCGTTGGGATCGGTGTCGGGGAGGGTTGGGTGGCCTGTTGAGGAGGAGAGGCGGGCTAGGATCGGGGTCGAGGGGGCGGTGAAGTGTGGGGCGGAAGAGAGGGTTGAGGCTTCGGGGGAGGGGGTGAATGTTCCGTTTAGGAGGAGGCCTTTTGCGTGGACTGTTGGGGGTTAGTTTGGGGGTGGAAAAAAGGGGGAAGGGAGGGTTTGGATGGTTTACGCACCGGGACGGAAACCTGGGTGTGGGCCAAAGATGTCTTTGAGGGTGGTTAGGATGGCGGAGGCGGTCTCGACGGTCTTTTCGTCGGCTGGGAGAGGCATGGTGGTGGTTGCAGGGGAGATATGGATAGGGGGTAATCTATTGTGTTGTTTTGGTTGTTTGGTTTTTGGTAGATCACACAGGGCGAGGGACTGCTTGCTGGGAACTTGAACTGTCACAAGGATTTCGGGACTGCTGGGATTTTACAAAGGGTGATAGACAGACAGTCAAGGCAGGCAGGCAGGTAGGTTTTGTATCACTACACACACGGACACAATAAAGACAAGAATGGCGATTGCCGCAGACAACCATTCCCCTCATCCTCGCTTAGACTTGGGCTGGACTCGATGGATTGGACTTACTCAGGACCTCCCGCATACACGGAACTCGTTGAATGCATGCATTCCTCCAAGAACTATAGTACTTGGCTTCGACAGATACCTGATCCTTCCACGTGCCAGTCATTAATTGACCGAGTATGCGCCTGGTCTAATCAATCTGTGGACTACATGCACATGTCAACACTAACAACGAGGAACCCCAACACAGAGGTCCGAGTACCCGAATACTTAATATCCGTCCCCGCCATTGGCCAGCCTGCTCGTACTCGCTGGGTGCTGACTGAGAGGCTGCGGGGAGTGGTGATTCCTCCCTCCATTTCCATGTATTTGGAAGCCGTGCGTGGTCTGCAGCGTGGCGAGCTCACGGGCTAGCCACCACCACCACCACCACCACCACCACCACCACTGATTGCCAATGCTCGCTGATTATGGTGGAATGCATGTTTTTAGATGCTTTGCATGCACCGCGACACCGATGCCGATGGTTTTGATGGTTACACAGCGACAGAGTGGCAGGGAGAGATAAGGGGTATGTATTACTTCCACACTACCATATAGTTGGGGTACCGAATTGGCAGTGCGTGATCATTGCATCGAATGGCGGGAGCATTACAGCAGCACCCAATGCATTGTTTCCTACTTGGAGACTTGGATCTAGAACAGTACTACAGGGCAGACTGCATGCAACCCTAGACTTGATCGACGATACATCGGTTACAAAGGGTGCGAAGCCCAAAACGTGATAGGATGAGATGGGATGACTCAGGACCGGTTTGCGACATGAGTCCAAATATCGACGGCTACCAGTGGACACTGGGTAACCATGATGGCA
Organism: Cercophora scortea; assembly: GCA_033439705.1. Classification (NCBI taxonomy): domain Eukaryota; kingdom Fungi; phylum Ascomycota; class Sordariomycetes; order Sordariales; family Lasiosphaeriaceae; genus Cercophora; species Cercophora scortea. The sequence continues at coordinate 5,587,257 of JAUEPO010000004.1, read as the reverse complement.
GGCGTGGTGCCTTGTTGGCAAACAGTTTCTGCTTTAAAAATAGAAGTTTGAAAGGGGGCAAATGAAAGTGGGAATAAGAGGAGAAAAGCAGAAGTAAAAAAAGAAGGAAAGGTGATAAAACGAAACGAAACGGCAAAAGTATAGGAGGTATAAGAGTTAAAAAGAGACTATGCCATTTATTGAAGTGAGTTGAGAATGGCAAAAGGAAAGCATCGAGGCATTTGCTGAAATGCATCAAGAGGGAATCGAACCCCCCCCTCAACCTTGGAAGGGTTGAATCCTAACCACTAGACCATTGATGCTATTGGATTTGTTGAAGTGGCAGGTCCACCACATTCTTCAAGTACCACAACCTCCCCATTCCCCGCCTGTTCCACTGAAACCCGAAACCCCTTATCCCGTAAGCCCCTAAACTTTGTGTACCTAATTACTTCAACTCAGCTGGCAAACATTCCAAAAGAAGAAGTGCACTTTTTATTTCCAATGCGCGTGCATGCTAATATGCCAATTTTGGTGTTCTTCAGTTCCAGCGCTTCTCCGCGCTTCAGTTCCAGGTTTTGCTACGCTAATTCATGTACGCAGATGCCATGCATGTAATGCCAGAACCAAACTACAAAAGAGTGATGACCCCCTCCCCCTTTTTCCAATATTTAATTAATTCACAGATATGAATTTTTTCTCATCAACCAAACAAAGCAAAACAAAAGCAAAAACCCGCCCTTGCCAATTCATGTCCCCTTTCACTCCGTCTCCCCCTTCCCCGCCTTAGGAAGCGGCGGCGCCTTGGGATCCTGCATGCACTGGTCGACGCGCATAAGCTGCTTGCCCGTGGCCTTGGCCAGCTTGATGAACTGCGGCAGGTACTCGACGGTCGTATTATACAGATAGTGCATGACGACAAGATTACCCCCCATGGCGAGGTCGCGCTTGAACGCGTCGAGCTGTTTCTCGGGCGTGCTTGACTCGGCCCAGATCCAGTCCTCGACGTCGACGCTCCAGCCGACGATGTAAGGGTTGTCGTCGCGCAGTGCGGCGGCCAGGCGCTGGCGCATACGCGCGCCCTCGGTGCCGAAGGGTGGGCGGAAGTAGTTTGTGTGTCCCGTGGCGCTGCCGGCGCCGAATACCTGGCGCACGGCGCCGATGTCGTTGGTGTACTCCCAGTCGATGCTCTGGGTGTCGGGCAGGCCTTCCATCTTGGGGTGCGTGTACGAGTGCAGGGCGATCTGGTGGCCCTGCGCCGCCATGTCCTTGTAGATCTTGGACAGGTTGGTCGACGCGTCGAGCAGGGGTAGTCCGACGGTGAAGAAGGTCACGGGGATGTTGGCCTCCTTGACGATCTGCATGACCCGCTGGGCGAGCTTCGGGTCGCCGTCGTCGATGGCAAAGGCGAACGAGTTGGGCCGCGTGCACGAGAAGATCAGGTTGCCCGACGGCAGCTTGGAGGGCATAGTCCAGCCGGCCGGGACGGAGTCGACGACCTCGATCTTGGAGATGTACGTCGGGTTGGTGGAGTAGAAGCCGCGGAGGTTGAAGCCGATGGCGCGCGTCAGGTTGATGTGGAAGTGGCTGATGGGCATGTAGATGTCGGTGGCCGAGGCGTAGCGCGCCACCTCGAGCGAGTCCCACGTCTCCGGGTACGGCTTGATGTTCTCGTCGCACTGGGCGTTGTGCTGCTGCATGGCCACGCTGAACTTGTTGCTGCCCGAGTAGGCAATGTGCAGGTACGCTCTCGTGTAGTTGCGCATGTCGGCGCACCCGGGCGCCAGCTGCGTGTTCCACGACAGGTCCGAGTCGTTGGTGCTGACCGTGATCATGTTGTTGCCAAACGTGACCGTCATGCCATCATCACCGCCGTGCCACTGGCCGAGCGCGTTGGTCTCTTGGGATGCAAAGTTATCAATGACAAATGACTGGTGAAATTTGTTATTGATCAGCACTCTAATTACTTTTCTTATGGACAAAATACTGACTACATGCAGAAAGAAGTGAAGACGTGATCTTTCTTGAGTGACAAGTGAAAAAAAAAAAAAAAAAAAAAGAACAAAAAAACAAGAAAAAGACAGGGCTCTATACACAAAAGTCAGAGATTTTTTTTATCTAACCTTCGCGTTCGAGACCGGCGCCGGCGACGTCGACCGCGGAACGTTGGCCGAGATGGCGGGCGCCGCCGGCACAACGTATTCAGTGGCGGTCGTGCCGCAGTAGAACGACATGGGGCCCAAGATGACGGCGGCATTGAAGTTGGAAAAGTAGATCAGGTTGAGCTTGGACGCGTCAATGCCCGTGAAGACGGAGAAGGGGAACCAGTACAGCCTCTCGGTGCCGTCAAACGTCCACTTGAGTTGCGCGTTGGTGAGCGTAAACGTCTTGGTCGTGGCCGACCCGCACGTCTCGTACCACCCCATGGTCACGGCAAACGTGGTGCCGCGCGCAGCCCGGATTCGGAACGAGATGCCGCCGTACTTGGTCTTGGCGTCCAAGCACCCAAACTGGCTGTAGAAGTACGACTCCGTGTTGGCCGGCGTGAGCATCACCCGGTGGCTGCTGACCACGATGGACGCCATGGTCCCGTCGTCGCTCGACGCCTGGTTCATGGCGTTGTACCCGAGGAAGGTCAGCCGCGACTGCGACTCCCAGTCATCGATCAGTAGGTTCGACGAGCAAGCCGTGCTCGTGGGCTTCGCCGTCGACGTGACGATGGTTGTGAGTCTGGTCGACGTCGTCTTCGTTGTCGTTGGCGTCGGCAGGGTTGTGACCCCAGTCGTGACGGACACGGGAGGGACAGACACATCGCCGCAGACCAGCGTGATGTTTCCAATGCTCCACTGTGTGTCCGACACGGAGAACTCGGACCAGGCCAGCCCGATAATGGAATCGTAGTTGGGGGTGCCGTCAAAGCCCAACAAGGGCAGAGTGATGGTCTGGAGCTGACCGGTCAAGCCGCTGATGATGGTGTATGAGCTGTTGCGGCCCGAGGTGATGTTGCAGTTCGCCGTGGTCTGCAACTCGAGGCCGGTCGATCCCCCGGCAGGCCCTTGGATCGTGAACCGAAGTCCGCCATAGCCGTTTGACTTCGCCTGCTGACACGGGAAGGACTCGTAGAAGTAGGACTGGTTGGTGTTACTGGGAATGAACACAACCTGGCCATTCGAAGCTGCAATGGCCGTCATAGAGCCATCGTCTGTCCCGTCAACCCTGTTAGCATCTATGTACGAACTCGAACTTAAACTCGAACTCGAACTCGAGCAGCCAAGTGAAACTGACCTCCGTTCTGCCAGTCCAGGTTGTTTGTGCCACTGGTCCACTTCACAAAGTTGTCGATCATGAGGTCGGATGTGCAGACGGCGCTGACCTTGGCGACGGCCAAGAGGCCGGCCAGCCCGGTTACAAGTCGGCGATCAAGCAGCATGACGAAGAGCAACCGTCCTTGAGGGTGTTGAGTGAAGGTACTTGCACCAAAATTCAGAACGAGATTATCAACATAGTTATATCTCCCCAGGCGGCCACGAAAGCCAAGGGGCTAACACGGGACAGACGGCTCAGTCGCAGAAGACGCGTACGAGCTACCGAGCTACATGCAGAATAAATGAAGGTAAATCGATCTCGCGATGCCTTGGAAGGTGTACCCCAGACCCGCCGCACTCTACATGGCAGGTGAGCTGGCCGGCTGGGGCTGAGGGAGCCGGATGCGGAGATGATCTCGAAGACTTCTTCTCCCGCCTGCCAAGGGTAATATCCATATAGCTTGGGCCACCCAGCTATAGGGCTTACGCCATTGCCTTGGGCTGGGTAATGAAGCGCGGAGTGGAAGAAGGGGGTAAATCCAACGTGTAGCGAGCCAAGTGCCAACCATTGACATCGCATATGGATGATTCCCCAACACGCACTTCGGCTAGGGGCAACCGACTGGGCGATGAAGCTGTTGATCCGCTCATCGGGAAGTATACACTTCGATATTATCAACACGGGGTGGAAGTCAACGGGCAGAGTTGCTTTGTGCTTATTGGCGAGGTAAACACAGCACTCGGCCGTTGAGAGAAGAGGGCTTCCGAGAGTTGCCGAGAGTCAGGCTACACAGACCTTCTGGAGGTCTCAAGGGATCGAACAACGGAAATTCGGACATGGTGAGCCCCTCCTTTGCGTGCTTCAACTGACTGACGATCGACAAAAGTAATAAACTGTTGCGGCTGGGCGTTGGCGCGGAGGCTAGGCCCGGAGTGCCAGAAGCGGCAATGAGGGCATGATGCAACAATCCCTTCAAAGGGCAAAGACTGCCTAGGGTCAGTGAGGCTCCCATTTAGCCTTGATGGACTGTTAATGCGACATTTCCTTCCTGGTGCCACAGATGAGAAGCCAGAATGGCCTGCCCAGACGCGTGTCAGGGAAAGAAAAAAAAAAGCTTTGTCAAGACCCACGACAGTAAGAGGCTGGAGTTAATATATCGATGAGGAGATATCTCGCTCGGCAGTCATCCATCGGCAACAGACGACTTGGCATGCAGATCCGACTTGCCAAGATTTCCGGGGGGCATTGGTGTAACGCAGGTACTGGCCGTTCAAAAGTCTCGGCCCTGTGTGGTGTCAGGCTTCTTGTGTGCGATGCAATATCTCGAGCTGATTGCCTGCCACCTTGCATATGCCAGCCAGCGCCCACCACATCTGGCCCCAGGACCCCGATTCCAGAGGGCTGCCATGTCGTATAACTTCTCATCTTAACGTTACCTCTCCCGCCAAGATGACGACCCAGCCAGCCCTGACTGGACACTTTATAATTAGCCGAGTTGGCTAATGGGTTTTCGCCAGGGGGGGCGTTCTCTGGCGAGGGCCATCAAGGTTTCTCGAAGAAGCAGGATCCAGTGTAAACTGGACGAGCGATGGACCGTGTGCGTTCCCGTCCGGTAAAGCAGGTTTTACTGGGTCGGCTACATCCAGGGAACCAGTAGCATCGGTACAACTCGTGATGTTTGCGCCTTAGCGAAACCGGAGGCTGCCGAGCTTTCTTCCACAAATGACGACGCGTCCCTCCTGTGATGAATTGGGCCGCTGCTAGTTACTAGAATGCGGTGGACAAGACAATTCGCTCATCTGGCCGGGCAGGATTCCGAGTGGCCGCTGGGGACGGGTCGAACCTGGTTGCTCTGGCACACCAAGCAACGTCCCTTCCTCGTTCTTCTGGTGGGAGAAAGCCATCTGCAGCCTCCTTCTGGGAGCCATATATGACTGGCATTGGACTGCCAAGAGATGAACCTGTCTCTTCGGGTCGCGGCAACGAGGTTCTTCCCGGGAGAGGTTCGGAAGCCCTGGGACAGCTCTGGGGACCGCATGGCCCTCGGCCGACGAAGCGATAATTGCGCCATATGAAGCTGCACGGTGCCCTGTTGGAATTTGCTTGCTGACTGAAGTCTTCAGTCTTTGCTCAACACCACTAGGCAATCACAGACACCAGATGTTAGACGGAGGGATCCCATCACTTGAAATGGAGAGTGAAACGAGTCGAGGAGCGAATAACAAAGAATCAAAAAACAAAAAAAGAAAGCAAAAACATGAGCGTCCGTGGATCCTGTATCAATAAACTGGATGTTTCGCAAGATCGGGAACCCTTGGCGGCTAGCAGTCGTGACATACGCGTCTCGATCGCGAGGATGAACTCTGAACGTCACGCCAAATCACTCCAGGCTCACTCTGTCTCTCGTCGGAAGAAAGCACGGTTCGCAGATCGCAAATTCGGAATCACCTCACCGTCTCCTCTCAAATATGACGTGGCGAACATGGATCGACCTCTTCCGAAATGTCGAGCGTGAAATGAACGGTATTTGGTAACGCACAAAAAGAAGCAATCATGTATCTGACTGGAAGCACTGGGAAAGATTGTTGTTGAACAAGATGGATTGGAACCCACGAAGGGAAACTACAGCCATTAGGATCGCCCACGTGAGAGAACCAAAGCTGCTTTCACAGCAAACAGGTAAGCGGGGTGGTCACTAGAGACAAAGAATGGCCCAAGCTCCTTTCCCCCAGCGGGCAGGTACCCACTACGGTAGTAGAACTATCCGCCAAGGCGGCGCCAGAGCGGCCAGCGTCCGGGGTTTAGCGATGCATCCGTACTGACCGTACCGACATGCGGGCATGGAGGTGCATTTGCATTTCCATTGCATCTCCAAACCCAAAAAGCACATGCCATTAATTCGACATACGAGTTACAGGTAGCTGTAGCCGCTCCACGATCGCCCACTTCCAACCACGAGCACCACCCATTACGCCAGCTTCAGTCTGCTATTTTTTTTATGCCAGTATATCTGTCTCCCGCCATCGGGCCCATCATCCTCGACGACAATCCTCGATTTCGGCCTTGACCGCAAGGGACGGGGAGACGTGACCGAACCTCGGCCATCCTCGACGACAAGACGAGCTCCGCGCTGCCACCGCTGCCACCGCCGCCGCCGCTGCCGGGAGGCGACCACCACCCGCCCTTCCCGACTGGCGTGGCCTAGCCTTCATGCAGCCTCTCGAAGATGCCCGCCTCACGGAATCGATCCAGTCGCTGCCCATGGCGGCCTCGGCGATGAGGCCGCCCCTCAAGCAGCGCCAGTCTCTCGCCGACGACTCCTCCCACTCCCTTTCCCAGTCCACGGCCTCGCTACCCTTCCGCGACCGCCGGTCCAACCCCTCAGCCGCCTCGCTCTTCCAGTCCACCCTCACACCCCCAGGCTCGCGCTCCGGCTCCCCCGCTCCGATAGGGACGCGATCGCCCGCGCTCTCAGGCTCCGTCTTCGGTGGTGGAGGCGGCTTCAAACAGTCGCTCCTCGACACCGCCGCCGCAGACAACCCAGGGGACCCTCTAAATCTAATACTAAAGAGCTTCGTACCACATATCGCCATACACAGCTCACAGGATGTCGACCGCCTCGTCAGCGAGAAAGGCTTTAAGGGCGGGCTGTGGGAGCTCCTTCGACCGTTTGGCGAGCGCATCCAAGGGAAGGTCACTATTAGGGATAGCACGGGTGGCGCGCGCTCATGGGATGACTTCTCCGTGCGGTTCACACGCTTCGGCGAGGGGATTGAGGATCCGGAGCCGGTGGCAGGGACCCTTCGGAGCCCCCCGTCCTCGTCGAACGGGCCGGCGGCAAGCCCGAGCTCGTCCGGCGCCCTGATCGCCCAGGTGGAAGCAGTGGTCGATCGCCACCTGACATACGCAGAGGACGCCTGCATGGGGGCTTCATCACCAACCACACCGACCAGGCCAGGGCTGGACACGGACGCCACATCCCCCTACTACGCTCTGTACCTACGGCGGCTGCTATCTGGAATCCCGCTGGCCTGCCAGGAGACCTTTGCGCACCCGGTGGCGTGCATCATCGCCATCAGCTCGAGGAACCCATCACCGATCGAGGCACTCCGCATCCTCTACGCGGAAACAAGCAACGGCCCCCGCCAGCTGCCGCCGTGGGTCGACCAGGACTACCTGCGCTACTACGTGCTGATCCACGACGAGGAGCGCAGCGACATCACCAAGTCCATGGCGCTCTTTGACCAGATGAAGCGCCACTTCGGCCTGCACTGCCACCTTCTGCGCATCCGCAGCTCCCAGAGCGCCGAGACCGACGACGACAGCATCCCCCTCCCGCGCAGCGACTGGATGACGGCGTCGGAGGAGCTCGCTGACATCGAGAAGAGCGACGACGTGGAAGAGTTCGAGGACCCGACGCGCCACATCTTCGAGTCGGACGCCACCGCCATCCGCACCTTCATCCGCGAGATGGTGACATCGTCCGTCATCCCCACCATGGAGCGCAACATCTCGGTCTGGAACGACCAGATCGCGTCGCGGCGCCGCGGCATCAGCGGGCGCCTCATGAGCCTCTCCAAGCGCTGGACCTTTGGCAGCTCCGGCCGCAGCTCCGGCTCGGCCATCTCCGGCTCCGGCTCCTCGTCCAACAACAACTACGACGCCCTCGGCTTCTACAGCGCCGTGCACCCCGAGGCCATCATGCGCCGGCTCGCCGACTTCGCCTTCATGCTGCGCGACTGGAAGCTGGCCATGTCGACGTACGACCTGCTCCGCGGCGACTTCCAGAACGATAAAGCATGGAAGTACCACGCGGCCGCAAACGAGATGGCAGCACTCTCCCTGCTCATCATGCCGCAGAGCCTCTCGTCCAAGACGCGGCTCGAGACCATCGGCCAGATGCTCGAGCAGGCCTTCTACTCGTACCACACGCGGTGCAGCTCGCTGTACGGCACCGTGCGGTGCACCGTGCTCGCGCTGGAGCTGCTCCGCCTGCGCGGCGGGTCCGGCATCGACGAGGCCGTGCGCTGGGGCATCCGCGTGCTCGAGGCCCGCCTGCTCGGCCCCGTCGGCGACGCCCTGCTCAAGGAGCGCATGGCCATCTGCTACGCCTCCAAGACGGGCGTCGGCTCCCAGGCCTGGGGCAGCCGCCGCCGCAAGTCGGCCCTCTGGAGCGTCCTCGGCGCCGAGGCATGGATTGCCCGCGCCAAATACATCCAGGCCCAGCGGTGTCTAAACGAGGCCCGCAGGATGTACTCGCTTCTGCCCAACGAGTGCGGCGTGCAGAACTTTGCTGTCGCGAGTGATTTCCTTGCGCATCTGAACGAGCAGCTGAAGGAGGGGCTGAGGATGGATGGCGCTGATTTCTACGGACGCGGCGGGGGGGGAGGAGGGATGGAAGGAGGTGGGTTGGGAGACGGGGACGGGGAGGAGCCTGAGGTGCTGGTGGACGAGGAGGAGACCGCTATGGTGGATCACAGGAAGGCTAAGAGGGCGAGCATGATTATCACGGTTGGAGGCAGCGGAGCGGGAGGCGGTGCGGGGCTCGAGACGGCGCCGCTGACCCCGTTGATGCCGGTGCGGCTTTCGTCTGTCGAGGACGAGGGTGATGGCTCGGGCGCCAAGGACGGGTTTGGGTAGAGGAGCACGAGGAGATGAATATCAAGACTACCTACCTGACGTATCTTATTTGTTCACCTAGGTTGGCACGATGCGAACGAGCGAGTGTTGGTAGTAGGGTTGTGATGGGTATGGCGTATGAGTAGTAGAGATAGAGGGCTGGGCTGGGCTGGGCTGGGTACTGCTAGAGAGAGAGGCTGTGGGCCTGCTTCTTCTTATGTGGGACATTACGGCGTTTTGTATCAGACTCTTGAGGATGGATGGATGGATGGATTATTGGGCAAATGGGAGATAAACTTGACGACTACCTATGTTGCATTGGTACCAGCTTGGTTACCTGTTGTGCTGACGGTGGTTGTGTGGATGGAGTGGTGTTGTTGGTTGTTTGTCGTTGATGAAGACACTTAACAGGCTTGATGTTTTGATCCGCTCGAGGAGGTTAAAAACATCAACATGTGTACTCTACGGTTCCATATAATTTCGGGAATTTCAATCGTAATGTTATGGACTAATTACGACCTGAAACGTATTTGAAAAGGTAGGGGGCGGTGGGGTTAGCTGGATGTCATGGGCATGGATTAGGTACTGCTGGACTTTAATTTTTCTGCACTCTGAACTTCGTGCTCTTTTCGGTGCCTACGATGCGGAGAGGGTTACCGGGTAAGGCAGTTTATCACGGGTAGGATAATTCAGTCATGATGATTTCGAAAGATGTTTATCGGCTTGATTTGTACTTGAGACTGTCGGAGAATGATTATCAACTTGAAACCTCCATAGCCGTAAATCTTGATAACTTAGGTGAGAGACTGACACATAACATGGAACCTGGAAGTTCCACCATATTTGAATTTCTAACTATAGCGTATTATGTGCAGAATGTCCATGAAACTCTTCGTTGATGTACCGACGTATGGAAGCTTTCCTGATCAAATGCTGGATTACTATGCGACTTGAATATGAGATTTCTCTGTTTTGGGTTTGTAACTACCAGGTACTGCCGACCTAATTACTCCAGCGAGTTAGAGGTTGAGAGAACAAGACTTGCAATACTTTATGTGGCATGCTCTCTCATAATCATGCACAGGAATTACGCTTTACTGACCGAATTAATAGTCGCCAGGTAGCCTGAGTGGCCAAATGACGACGTCGTGAGACAGAAAAAAAAAAAGTTATCATTCTCTTCGAATGGACCACCGGAAGAGATAAGTTAAAAGGGCTTGCAGAGTATCCAAGATAAAATATCCATACACAGTAAATGAAACCTGGAAGATATAATAACATGAATCAATTATATCAAATATTTGGCTCCATGCACGATCGGCATATGTCAGTCAATAAGTCGATGGGATGGCACGGATAGTCGGGAGTGACGCCCCACAATGGCAACGACCCACGAGGGGCAGGCAGCACCGCGCTGATAAGATAAGAACCTAGCCAAAAAACACGGTCCAACACTGCACGTCATGTCCTCGGCCAGGCAGGCAGGCAGGTAGCTCCAGGTAGAACTAGGCACCTAAACCATCAAAGAAGTGCCCCTGCCTCGAATACCGTAGCATTTATTTATTGTCGAGGCCACCACGTCTTTCGCTGCATTCGAAACCTCTGTTTGCACGCCCGGGGACCTAATTACCGAGTTTGCAGAGGCTCGCTGGATTCACCACCCGAAGCCCAGGCGCAGAAGACTGCCTTGAAAGTGTCGCCGCCACCGCCTGTCTACCTCGGCACCCGCCAGTGCGTTGGGTACCTGGATGGCCGAGTGAAGTAATCGACCCGGGTCCCAGCAAACGGCCGCTTCCTCGTCATTGTCGACCCTTTTTCTTTTCTACTCACAACACCCTTCACCTTTGGCACGAACTGCGTTTCTGTGCAGCAGCAGCGCGAGCCGGCGACCATGAGCCGATTGCTGGATTTCCTCATCGAGAATGAGCCCGGTTTCAATAGGTGCGTTTTGTCAACGACTCCCCCAAGAAACAAACAAACACCACCACTTGGGAAAAAAGGGCAAGCTTGAACCCAAAACTGACCAAAACACCCCCACCCCAATAGAGGCCGACTCCCAGTGCTCTACTCCGACTTTGCCGACCAGCGCGCCCTCAACCCGGACGGGTACAAAGCCAACATCGCCACCTGGCGGCGCGGGCTGGCAGCGATAACGCGGTCTGGCCTCGCGCCCGCGCGCAAAGCCACCGCGCCCAGCACCCTCATACTAACCTGCGACGAACAACTCATCCGCGCGCTCGAGTCGCCCAAGTACGGGCGCCCGCTGGGGCTCGCCACCGTCGTGCGCGAGGCCCTCGCCGAGCGCGACCTGATCCCCCTCGCCGACTTCCTCGCCGCGTCCGACAGCATCTACCACCGCCCGAGCGCGTGGTCGGCCTGGAACCTGGCCGCGTGGACGATCAAGAAACTTGGTGTGGCGGACGCGCTGCAGCTGCGCGGGAGTAAGCTGCCTAGCGGGCAGTTCGTTGTGCTGGCCAATGTTGAAGAGGCAGGTCGGCAGGTGGGCGATAAGGTTGTGGGTGTCGCGGCTGCGGCGGGGTCGTCGCGGTTCGAGCGCACGTTCTCGCGCGCGCATTTTTACAGGACGGTGAATGAGGGGCTTGCGGAGAGATTGTCGGACGCGGACGTCGAGGTGCTGCTGAAGTTTTTGTCGAGGGACAAGGGCGTGATTGCGTACGATGGCCGGACGGTCAGGATCAAGCAGCCTGGGGCGGAGCAGCACGAGGCGGCGGCAATCACGGAGGAGGACGCGTCGATCGCGCAGCTGAAGGAGCTGCTGGGGTATCTGACGCACCAGACGGGGTTGCTGAGCAAGCGGGTTGATGAGCTGGGGCTCGCGGCGAAAGAGGCGGTGGGGAAGAAGAACCGGGTTGCGGCGCTTGCTGCGCTCAAGGCCAAGAAGCTGGCGGAAACGACGCTGGAGAAACGATTTGCGACGGTGGGACAGCTCGAGGAGGTCGCGGCTAGGATCGAGCAGGCTGCCGACAATGTGCAGTTGGTTAGAGTGATGGAGGCGAGCGCCGAGGCGCTGCAAGGCCTGAACGCGCAGGTCGGCGGGGCTGAGCGCGTCGAGGCCGTCGTCGACCGCATGCGCGAGCAGATGGATGCCGCGGACGAGGTCAATGTCATCCTGGCTGAGTCGGGCGAGGTGGTCGACGAGGCCGAGATTGATGACGAGCTGGCGGCGATGGAGTTGGAGGAGATGCGGAAGGTGGAGGAGGCGGAGCGCAGGGCGAGGGAGGCCAGGGAGGCGAAGGAGGCCGAGGAGATGCAGAAGAGGCTGGATGCCATTGGGGAGGTGCCTGTGCCTGTGCCTGTACCTGTGTCTTCTGGGTCGGGACAGGAGGAGACGGAGGTGGAGCAGATGGCCGAGAGCATGATGAGTAAATTGTCCCTTGACGAACAACCGGAGCCGCAGCAGGCTGCTTAGCAGGCTGTGTTGTCGCTTCTCTGGCGGGAACGGTTCGCTGACTTGTGCTTCATCGGTTTTCTCTAGTTGCTGTCTGATTCTAGCTTGATATACCATGCGGCAGTTTACGGCGCAAAGGGGGGCAGGGGTTTGCATTGTTTATTTATTTTAGTCTTTTTCTAGGGAGCATCTTTGGGGGTTTGGAGCTTTATAGTACACTGACGGGCGGGGACTCATATGGAAAGCCTCGGATGAGGGCATATAGGCGTGGCTAGATTATGAAAGCCTGGTAGATTCGTCTGTTATATGACAACTTTATTTATCGTCTTGATATTTGTTCATGTGTCTCTATGCAGCTCGCGCTATTTCGCCAACGCTTTGGGCTAGGGGTTGAGCGCAGTATGACCTAACTGCAGCTGCCCAGGGTATTTATACAAAAAAGCTTGACCAAACAACAACGTGCAAGCAAACTTGTCACAGCTCGGGATATCATAAGCATCATAATGGGGCGCTATCTGCGCCTCTCATGGGGAAACTCGGTGGTTCCCCGTTCACGTCTTCTCCTGTCGCACAACTATATGGCCCGCGTTGCGCCCCATTTAGTTCTGGTATGTCGGGGAGCTCGGCCTGGCTTGAAGGCGGCAGTGTGAGGTCCATAAACTCCACTCTCGAAGCTTCTGGATGCTGAGGGAGACCAGTACCAACATGCCCTGCCCCCGGCTCGGTTTCACTCTCCCCTGGTACCAGCTCAAGCCCTGCCGAAGCCCTCTCGGCCCCGCTGTTCTCCCGCGTCTTCTGCTCAACCTGCTTCCGCGTCCTCCGCGCGCTGGCGATCAAGTCCTGGAAGGAGGTGTCGTGCTTCGCCGCCCATGCCGCCCCGTCAAAGTTCTTGTCTTTGATCTGCGCTCCGATCGTCGCCGCCCTCGACGTCGTCGGCGCGCGCGCACCCATCGTCTTCTCCCATATGTCTAAGTCGTGCAGAAGTTCCTGGCGCTTCTTTGGTCGCGCTGAGTCGCAGTTGGCGTTCCAGAGGGTCATCCATTCCTGGTGTCTCCGCTCCATCATCTGCCGAGAACCGGACGCGGGGATGCCGAGCTCGTTCATCTTCTTTCGGAGGGCCGTGTCTTTGAGCATGGAGTAGTTGAGGGTTGGGAGCCGCTCGGGGGCTTTGGCTGTGGAAGGGGGACGTGCTGGTGCAAAGCTGGTGTTGCGGTGCCGGGTTGTCGTAGATATTGAGGGCGATGGGGAGGCTCGTTTGGGTTGCGTGTAGGCCGTGCAGGACGAGTCGATATGTGTGTTGATGTGCTCCATTTTTATCCGAGCTGAACATATGGGACATTCGACGAGGCCGTCGTCTGGGCCAGTGTTAGTTGACTTGACGAGACAGGGGTATGTTATCACAGGGTCGGACGTGCCTGATTCATAGTTGGTTGTGTCTCTACTTTCGGGGACATCTATCTCGGCCCGCATCATCGCTGCAGTGGTCTCCGCGGACTTTGTCTTGCTTGATCTCGTGGACATTCGGGGTCTCTTGGTCTCCGGGTAGTCCTCCTCCGGCCCGGCCAAATCCACAGCCTTTCGTTTTGGCGAGCTTGGTGCCGTAGTAGCAACAGCAGGGGGGGCTCTGGCAATCTGTAGCAATGCATCCCGTGCCGCGACAAACGAGTCGACAGCCTCCCGCAGTGCCCAGTTCCCCCGCAGCTTTGACTCCTGGTCGGACGCCCGACACAGCGGGCAGTTCCCGTCGACTGAGAGACAGCGCCGGATGCAGAGCGAACAAAATGTGTGGTTGCAGGATGTGAGCATGGGCGACTGGTAGAAGTCCTTGCAGACATGGCAGCGGAAGGCCTGCTCGACCTGCATCAGCCCTGCCAGCGGTGTCCCCAGCCAGTCGGTTGAGTCAGGCACATTGAAAGTTTCGTCGTTGAAGACATCCATGGCTGTCGTGGCCGTCGTTGCAGCACGTAATCCAAGGTCGCAAACAGCAATGATAGGGATTGAGCGACGCTGAAGAATCTTGGCTCTTTCTTTGCGCAACTTGCGACAAAGCACAGATCCGAGTGCGATCGCCGTCCAGGGAAGTGGTGCTGGTGGTGGTTGAGGGAGACGCGACTTCCCTTGCAAGCGTGACGGGCAGATTTCAGTGATTTCACTCCCAGGCCGCAGCGCAAGTCAGAAGCTGAGCTTGCGTACTGTGCTGAACACTGTGGGCTTGGAGACGGAATAAACGGAAGTTCAGATTGTAACTCGTTATTCAGGTATATAAAATGCCTGTTGCTTGGTGTTATTGAGCCAGTCCATTTACGGTTATTTCGGTGTATTTTCTCCCGACCGTTGGACTAGGTTAACCCAACTTCTTTGTCGTCGCATCTCTTGAAACGCCCTCCGCTGCCTTGAAGTCCTCTCCCACTGTGATGACCGTTTCCCCACACGTGAACTGGCGTCTGCCAAGCGTGAGCTCCCAGAGCTCGAGCCCCACCCAATGTCCCCGAATGCCCCAGGGCGAGCCTTTCCGCTTTGGGAGTCAATCAAAACAATGGCTAACCACAAACAGGTGCCTGTCGTTAATACACCCACAATCTCGCACACCAAGCCTGCCCGCCATCTGCACAGCATCCTGCCATTCTCAACCCTCTCATCTCAATCTCAACCCTCGACCTCGACTCGGAGCTCCCGACCAGCAACTCTAATTTCGACCTCGATCGACTTCACCACCAACCGCCTACCCACGCCATGTTCTTTTGATACGCCGGCATATTTTCCTTTCGACCATTGTTTGCTTTTCGCGCGCGCCCTCTGATTTGCATCGTTGGTTCCTTGACTTCCCCCGCCGGTGCTCGGTAAACAATCGCCAAAAATGGCGATGAGAGGAGGGCCGCGTCAGCCCGTCGGGTCGGCAGCATGGGTGTCCGAGGAGCGCTCCTCGGCATTCACAATCGCCCAGTCCGAGATCGAGGAGTTTTCCTTCTCGGCGCGCAATGAGATGGACTGGCTGAACGAGCACATGGCCGAGATCTTCTCCGAGAACCAGACGTGCGTTGCGTTCGTCGTGTCCCTTCTCCCGGTCGCGTTGCTAATGGCAATACAGACACATCGCCGAGCTGTTCAAGACCCCCGGCAAGCTACGGGGCAGGACACCGCGTACCGCAAGGAAAGAACTCGCAAGCGAAAACCGCGTGGTGAGCTGCGCAATTGATACGCCCAAGGGATATCACGCGTGCTAACATTTTGCTCTAGCCATTGTCCGATGTCTTCTCCTCGACGCCAAAGGGCGCGCCAAACCCATTCTCCATCGGCCTTAACTTGGCGCGAACACCTCGCATCAAGGTCGCGGAGGACAAGCCCGAGCGCCCCGTTTCCCGACCAACAAGTCCGGCCAAAGCAGCGGCCATATCCTCCCCACTACCCCAAGCACCCGCGGCCCAAATTCCAGCCACAGACTCTGGTTATCATGGCAGCCAACGGGACGAGATTGATTACGACCGCCTGGACAAGTATGACGATCTTCCGATGGACCAGAGCCCAGAACAAAGCCCGCAGCAAAGCCCGAAGCGAGGCATAGACACGGCAGATTTTGCTCTCTACTCTGCGCCTAGTACGCAGCAACACACCAGCCCAACAACAGCGTCGTTCCAGTCTGCGAGAGAGGAGCAAACCCGGGCGGTTACCGACGCGGCGCCCAGACATACCCCAGCTACTTCACCTGTCCGGCAAACTCAGCCCAGCAGCCCGACCACGAATCGACCACAAATACCGGTCCTTTCGCCCCGGTCACCGTCTCCTAGAAAGATGCCAAGCCCGGCCAGATACTCACCCCAAAAGTCATCCCCGCTGAAACAAGCGGCCGCTGAGCAACAGAAGCTGTCTCCTGAACCCGCCGTGGACCCGAACGACGTCGACGTCATTGACGCTCAGGATGATGAGACTAGGTCACCATCGGAAGCGTCCAGCCCCATTAGACCGATTGTACGAAAGAGCAGCCTCAGCAGCCTGAACTTTGCTTCGCTGCCGGCACGCGAGCCCTTGACATCCAAGCAGAGCCTGGGCGGTCGAATGTCTAGAAGCCATTTAGACCAGACGCGAAACACCTTCTACAACCGCCATACTGGGGGCAAGAGCCTGGGGAATGTCATCGGGCAAAAAGCGATCGACGTCGACGACAATGACCATGACGAGGATGAGATGGATGTCGATGAGGAAACCATTGTCCCGAAGGAGAATGTTGACTCAAAGGTTGCTACTCATAGCAAGACATACACCCAGCGTCTGCAGGACCAAATCAGCGCACTGGGCAAATCACAGTCGACTGGTCCGAGACCGTCAAAGTCCATCGCGAACCTTGCACCGCTGCAGCAGAGCCACCCTGCCCCTATTGCTCAACCATCCCAGGCTCTGCAGGTATCGGATGTTGAAGCCCCTTCATCGCCACCAAAGCTCAAGCAAGTGGTTGCTACCCCTGGCGCCTTCCCCGAGGATGAAGAAGATGACTGGATCGCACCCCCGGCAAAGGTCGCCACCGCCAGTCCCCGACCCCAGATGCCCAAAAGTAACTCAACCGACGTGATGGAGAACATCGTCGGTAAGGACACCATAAGCGGTTCGGAATTCATCTTCCCAAAGAGCCGACCAACCTCCCCTTTGAAGCCTTCCTCCAGTCCTGAGCGCACCGCTAAGCCTATGGGGCACACCAAGTCGTCATCGGTCGCATCTTTGCCGTCTATCTCCTCCTTCTCCATGATGGGAGCAGCTGTGAGTCCTAAGAAGACCATATCTGTTTCGAACCCTGCCCTAGCCACCGTCTCAGAAGGCTCTGCTTCTACGCCTACGAAGACACCTGCGCGTGGTTTCCGCGACAGCCCCCTGAAGCAGGTTAAGAGCAAGCTTTCGTCCATTATCAAGAGTGGAAGGGGCCTGATTGCCAGTAGCGCGGCCATCAGCGCAGAGAGCAAGTACTCGCTGTTGTCTCCTTCAACTACTCGGCTCGGCTATCATCCCGGTCCATCCGTTGACTCTTTCATGACGGCCGAGAACGTCATGTACCCGGATCTTTCTCACCATGGAGCAACGACTTCTCGACCCGTCAGCCCAACCAGGACGAACAGCAGCAGGAGAACTCGAGCATCGACCGAGAGAGAGAAGAAGGAGGCGAAGACGCGGGAGAGGGAGACCAAGGAGGCGAAGCGCTTTGCTAACCAGATGGAGAAGCTCGAAAAGGTGCGAGAAAAGGAACGCGAGAAGGCCCGGGATTTCGGCGAAGAACAAGAGAAAATTATTGCGATCGAGAAGATGTATGCCGCGCAGAGAGAGCTGGCAGCCCACAAGGAAGCGATTGCGAAAAGGGAGCAGGAGAAGGCCGACCAGCTCGAATATGCTCGGCAGCAGCGAGAGCAGGAGAAAGAAAGGGAGAGGGCTGAGAAAGCGGCTCAGCTTCAATATGCCCGGGAGCAGGAGGAAAAGGAGAGAGCTGCGCAGCGCGAGCTCGCCAAGACTCAGGCTCAGGCTCAAGCACAGGCTCAAGCACAGGCTCAAGCACAGGCTCAAGCACAAGCTCAAGCACAAGCTCAGGCCCAGGCCCAGGCTGCCGCGCGAGGTGCTGAAACTCCCTCAGGTCCACCTAAGCCTACCAGAACCAGCCCTCGCAAGGGAAAGGAACAGGCCGAGACTGAAGCTCGGGCACCGGTACTGCTTTCGGACGATATCGAGATGGCAGATGCTACGTCGACCATGCCACCCCCATCCCTGCCGCGATCCGCACCTGCATCGGCAGCCCGTGGACCAGGTGCAAAAAGGCCCGTCAAGCCGACCAAGGAGACGCTATCCAAGTCGAAACAGGCTCCCACGGTGATCCGTGTTAACCCCACCAGCTTCTCGCAATATCATCCTTCCAACAGCGTGTTGGGAAATACGCTGCAGGATACCTTGGGACAGCAGCCGGCTTCTGCCAGACAGCTCAACAGCAAGGCAAGTCAAGCCTCTCTGAAGAACAAGCCGTCCCTACAGAGCCTCAAGAGCTCCGTTTCGTCATCCGGACGCCCCAAGGCTCTGGATTTGGCGGCCAAGCGGAAAGAACAAGTGAGCAGCATCTCCAAAATTTAGCAACAAGACAACGACTAACCCGTGAAAACAGGAGGATCGCGAGAACCAGCGAAAGCGTGACGCCAAGCTTGAAAATGACCGCAAGCGAGCCGCTCAAGAGGAGGAGCGTAAGCAGGAACAGCAACGCAAGCTGGATGCCGAAAGGCAGAGAGAAGACGAGCGCAAGCAAGCGTCTGTCTCAGCACAGGCCAAGAAAGCTGCGATCGAGAAAGCCAAACAGACAAAGGCACCACCTCCAGCCTCCAGATCGCAACCGAATGGTCCTCCCGAATACAGCCTGGCAGCCAAGGGAGTGTCTCGACCACCTTCACGACCGGGCTCCATGTACCAGGAAAGCCGACCCGTCAATGCCGTGCTTTCTAACACAGCAAAGTCCGCTTCCAAGCGGCCACTGCCGCAGGACACAAATGAGGCACAGAGAAACGGGCCGTCATATCAGTCCAAGGAGTCCAAGCGTTTGCGGATGAGTGAAGAGTTCGACGAGGACATTGAGCTGGCTGACGGGCAACGGACGATTCAAAAGCCTTCGATCGTGAGGCCATCGGCAGGCTTTAAGAAAGTGAGGAACATTGCAACCCACGATTATCTGATGCAGCGTGCTGACATTTATTCCCAGGACATACCCAAGTCAAGGTTTACCAATGGTTACGGAAATGCTCCTCAGCAAAGCGCAACCCGTGATCTCTTCAAGACGACTCTCACTGCGCAGCACCAGAGCCAGACCAAGGTCGGGCATCCCCTCGACATGGCGCAGGTGTCGAAAGTACCGATTCCGTTCGCATCGAATCCGAACCCAGCCGGGCCGTCCCACAAGACGCCCGCGCGACCGGCTCCCAGCACAGTCGGCAGGTCGGCAAAGTCGACGGCACGCCCGTCGCCTCGCTACCAGAACGGCGATGCGATTGAGCTGCCCGAGATCCAGACTGATGATGAGGACGAAGACGACGACGACGCGCACTTTGGCATCGCGCCGTGGGCAGAGTCGCCGAATCTCGGAACAGCGCTCCTGCGGCAGGAGAACGTGGACCCGATGCAGATCTTTGGCGCACCAGGTCCGCTCGTCATGGAGGAGGTGTTCAGCAAGAGCAAGGACAGGTGGCACAAGTTCCGTGCGAGAACCAGCAGTGCCAACTGGAGCGGCACGGATCGGCTCACGGAGGAGGACATTAGGAAGGACTTGCAGGCGAGAGACAAGATGCGCAGGGAGGGGGGGTGGTCGTACGAGCTTGGGAAAGATATGGCATAGAGAAAGGACTGGTTGTTGGTTATTGGTCGGGGGTTCTGTCTACCCAGGTACGATAGTGATTGGCCTGGCTGGGTGTTGGATGTTTTGATTCGCTGGGAACTTTAGTGAGGTTGGGTTTGGGTTTTCTGTTTTTCTTAAAGGGCGTTTTGAGTTTTGTTCACATCGGACTGAACTGGACCGGACTGGACTGGACTGGGATGTATAGCATTTGGGGATGTTTTGGTATCACTCACTCGAGAAGTGATGTGATGCACTCCTCGTAACTAAGGTGGACGGGATAGTCTAGTCGCGGTGAAAACATGGGCTATTGCTTGTACGCATGGGCTGTTGTAGCATTAGAGGGACTATTCCTGATGGGCGTTTATTGTCATAAATTTGATTCCTGTTTGAGATATTGTAGATATTGTCTTGGGAGTATGGTTTGGTTGAATGGGCTTGTCTAGTTCTCACGGTTATATCGTTGTGTTTCTGGACCTTTTACTCTCTTGCCTCCTTGCAAACTAGGTTGGTTCCGAGGTTGTAGGTCTTGCGTGAAAAAGGATGAACAAAAGGTGGGTAGAGTTTAGAGGAACATTAGTGGCTGAACCGTTACCTTAATGTCCATCATTTGTGAGCCTTCACGGTGCCTTTGGATTACAGACGGAGTCCGTCGCTTGTGAGTTGCTTGAAGGTTCTGTTTCTGCTGCTGCATCCAACCCAACCAAAATGTCGTGCATGCGTGGTAATATTCGGCCCGGGGTATCCTGTTCCTACCTACTGTGGTCATATTAAGCACTGCGCAGCCAGCCAAACTAAAGGCGGGTGCTCGCAGGGCTGTTGCTGCAAAACATCGTCATGAAAGGAGGGGGAGATGCCTGTTACGGGATAGGATCATACGCTTTTTAGTGAAGCTGGGCGGATACGACATGGGAGCTTTCTGGCACATGCACATTGGATGGCACTGACGTTATCCATGGATTGCTGGTCCTGCGGGCCTCCCTGCCTGCCTAACGAGCATTGGGAGGAAACCGCCTGGGAGAAGCCTGATCGAGATGTTGAGGCTGTGAGGTTCCAGTGACTGTTCATTGGGTCATGTCCTGACTCGTGGCCAATGGGGGATTTGAGGCTGGATTGAATGGATGGCATTGTTCAAGCTGAGTGATTATTGCTACCTTCCAGTTTCCTTTTTGTAACAATCCGGTCATCTGCTTACAATCTAGATGAGTTTGGAACCCCCACCCACCTTGTGCGGTTTACACATGGAATGTGATTGAAAGCGGCTCTCAAAGATTCCGCGGATGGTCTGGGCTTGTTATCATCGCTCAACTTTGGCCTATCTGCAAGTACCTAGAATTTATCCTTGCGGGCCATTTAATTCATCCCGACATCACACAACATGCACCGCCGCGTGCATTCTGTCGTGCAAAGAGTCACCGACCTTTTGAGTACATTCACCTGGTGGAGAGGCGTTTTTGGGTACGTCATAGGGGCGGCAAAGGACCCGAGAGAACCTGTGCAGTGTGCAGTTGCAGTGTTGTAGTGTCACAGGCTCTTGGCCTCTTGATTCTTGATAGCTCAGGCAGGGACCCACATTTTATTTCTTGTCGCTCGAACAGCGACATCGAGAGGAAGGAGGCGGCGACGGCGAGGCAGGAGCAACCAATCGACCAAACCGCCAGTTCCGACTGGGTACAATATAGCCTTCGAAAGAACGGGTGGGAGAGCTGCGTCCTCAGCTCATCCGTCCATCCCGCCTGTTGTATGGTGGTTCCGTCTGGTGTTTCTGGGTTGACTGCAATTGTCGCATTCCCGCTTCTCCAATTTTTGGGGGCTTTCTCGCTTCGCCTTACTTCGCTGTTTTTGTTGTTTCGCCTTTTTTCTCGAAATTTGGCCCAACTCGGAAACGTCCCTGGAAAGCCGCCATTTTCTGCCTGTTGCCCCCGTAACGAGCCCCGACCACAGTGGCAGTAGCACCACCAAGGAAGTCCACAAGAATCTGCGAGCTTCCGCCCTGGCGCAGAGATACCTGGTAGCATCCATAAAACCAAAACTCCGACCAGGAACCAACGTCCACATCCGTACACGCACAATACGCAGCGCTCACGGGCTCGACTTGACGCCTGCTCGGTTCGCGGACATCCCACTCATTCGCTCCTGCCTGCCTTACGAGACGACCACGAGACGGCCTCCCGTGCCCCGCAGTGAGATACCTACATCCAGTACCTTGGTACCTTACCCGACCTTGGTCAATCAATCTTTTTGCCCGTTCGCTCGACAGCTCGTCCACCACCGCCCGCCTGCCCGCACCCATAATCGCATTATCCCACTGGAGGCGTCTAGCTTCTTGCTTTCCAGCTTGTTGCTTCCAACCGCACATTCGCCCGTCGTTGACGGCAAACTGTTCGTGCCCGACCTCTTAGTCCACTCTCCCGACGACACGCGACCAGACGAGAGATTCACCTTTCGCGACCTGACGAGCTCCTCGTCGCCCTTTTTACTGCGTAACCTGCCGTGTACATACTTTTCCATTCACGCCTAAACGCGGCTCTACATTCCTTTTGGAGAAGAAGCCATAAGCTCGCCAAAGCGCAACACTCTGAGCTTCGATATTGGTATTTCGAACCGCATGGTGGAATGACTTGGTCGGACTTATAGCCAACACCCGCACTCTTTCCCTACTGCCCGTCTGGTGCTGCGCCTCCGGATTCACGATGGTTAAGCTAGACTGCGATCGAGATTACTATGCTGATCTCGATCTGCCCCCTCTGGCGGAAACAGCAGAAGTCAAGAAGCAGTTCAAGAAGCTTGGTAAGTTGAGCGACTGCTTTGCGAACACCACCATGATCACCCCCACCACGACCGGAACAGCTGCTGATAATATCTCCATAGCACTCAGATGGCATCCCGACCGAAATCCTGGAAAGGAAGACGAGTCGAAAGATCGATTCCTGGTTATCCAATCTGCACACGAAATTCTTACAGATCCCGCCTCCAAGGCAAAATATGATGCCTATCGCAAACGTATGGCCGGGCACACCACCGCCTCAGGCTTCAGAGGGAACCCCTACTCGAACGTATCTGAAAACGTGAACTCCCGCTTTGGGGCCCCTCCGACCAGGCGACCGGCCATGCCAACGCGCCCCAGCGCACCAACGACGAGCTCGCGATATGACACTTGGGGGATGCCCCCGCCGGGTGGGAAAGCGAAGCCCGATCCCAGCGAAAATATGCGAGCATGGGAACGCATGAGGCCTACGAGAGATAACCAGGGGAGGACACAAGTTCCCCCGACGACCCCAAAGCCGCGCGCCCCGACGGCCGCAAACCCGCCGCAGCCACCGCCGCCTACACCACCGCGAACCGCTTCACAAGCCAGACGAGCAGACGCCGCGTTTGGCACGAGACGGACCGCTACTCCCACAACCCCATTGCCCGACGAGGCGGCTTCCAAGACAAATAGCTACTACAGTTCCAATCTGAGGAAGAATATCTTTGCCGAGGCCACCAAGAACCCCGAAAAGCCCCGTCCAGCACCGGATTTTGTTGATCCCATGACGGCTCAGTTCAGCGAGGCTAACCTGGACAACCGGCAACGCACGCCTTATGCATCCAATATCGGAGAGAAGACGAATCCGTTTGAGGGCGCTAGCATCAACCGAGCTAAGAGCGTTAAGGAGAGCTGGCATCGGTTTCGGGACGCTGGCGGAGATACACCTCCCCCAGGACCCCAACGTCAACGGAGTGCCAGTGTAGGTGAAGACGGCTTCAAGAAAACCCCGGCGGCATCGAACCAGAATGGTGGCTTCAACGGAGCCCAGCCCCGTGCTGGTACACGATACAGCCCCAATGGAGCAGAACCGAACGCGGCGCCCTCTCGCGCTGCTTTCACAGCCCCGAACAGCTCCAGCTCGTCTGTGGGTAGTAGTGCGCATGGTGAATATAAAACCTCCCTCACCATTCTCGGGCCCTCAAGCTAACAAATTCTAGCGACTGTGAACGGAGGTGCCCCGCCAAAAACAAAGGGCGGCCCTACAGTGTATGCAACATTTCCCCAGTTTCCAGCAGACCAATTTCATACCCAGCCAACTCCTCTCGCTCAGCCAAACCCCGTAACACCGCACTCGAATGGTCGTGCTGGTGAGGGGGGCGGTTATTACAGCCCCTACTTCACGTATCCTCCCGAGAGCTCGGCGCGCAGTGCCACAACAACTCCCAGTGGAGGTCTGTCGCCGAGCCAGAATCTCAATCCGTTTGACAGAGGCATCAGTGCCCAGCTGCAGCACCTGTTGAGCAAGCTTAAGAAGCCTCCGCAGAAGCCTCCACAGAGACAGTCCAACTCTCGGCGTGATGCTCCCCTCTCGCCTAAGAAAAGCGGCCATCGAGTTGTAAAACGCACTAACGCGCCTCACCCTACCAGCTTTACGGTTCCTGACGACGACGATGAGTTCGAAACCATGTCGCCCAATACTCATGCCCGCTTCATGCGAAACAGTGCTGATAACATCAACACGAGGTTTGTTGCCGATGAGAAGGCCGGCCAGAGCTATCAATTCAACGCCGGCGGAGAATCGTCACCAGACGACGCATTCACGAAAGCGAAGCAGCGGTCTCGATCAGCCCCTCGTGGCCGTCAGTCGCCCCTGAGACCGGGGTTCAAAACATCGGCGGAATCGTTCACAATTCCTCCGGAAACTTTCACTGCTCACCAGGAAAAGCCAGCAGCCGAGGAAAAGGCAGAAAAGCCGAGCGCCTTCGACCCTCAAGCCTGGGCGGACCAGTTTGGACCCTACCATTTCGTGCCTCCCCCGGTCAACAGACAGGCGACTTCCCCCACGAGGACTGCTCGGCCAACCAAGAAGCCAAAGTCTGTACGGATGACGGCGGGCACAGCCGTTTTGGTGGATGACGAGGATACAAGCAGCGAAGAGAGGACGCATGTAGGAGAGGACATGGATGGGGCACGCAGCCCAAATGCCATGGATATCGACACGCCGCCGTCAGAGTCGCCCGCGGGTCTGCATCCCGCCTCTGCACGGAACATCAATGTTGAGCCGTCCAAGCCGGAGTGGAGGGCTGGCGACGTCAACGGCTCCAAACAAGAACCCACGCCCTCCAAGGGACCGGGACCAAAGATTCCGACGCCAACAGCAAAACCAACAGCGAACCCCAACGCGGCTGGATCTGAGGACCAGCCCGAATTCAATGTCAAGCCCATGCTCGCTGAACTCCGAAACGTGGAGAAGCCAGCGGGCACCAACGGCCTAAACTCTTTTGGAGATCTCAAATCGAGCCTCCCCTTTGAGAGCAAGGCGTCGGCCCGGCTCCCGCTGGAGAGGGAAAAGGCCAGGACGCTCGACTTTCCGCGCGTGCCCACGGCGCCGACACCGCCGGCGGTGCTTGCCATCCCAAATCTCCGACCAAACGCGACCTCGTGGATGAACTACGTGGCCAAGTTCGCGACTTACCAGGTCGATTGGGAGGCGTTCAACAAGCAGATTGTGGACCACTTTGTCGCGCGCCAGAGAAAGTGCGAGGTTGACCGGAGCAAAGGCGTCGATTGGGTCGGAGCGGTGGGCGATGCGGGGATCGCCGAGACGCTGCGCGCGTGCGAGGAGGACCGCATCGTGAGGCAGAAGTGGATGGCTGCGTGCGATGCACACGAGCTGCAGGTGCGGGAGTTCATGAAGCATCGGCTTCGGATGAAGGCTTAGTGTCGTTGTCCTGGTCTTCTGCAGGGTTTCAGGTGTTTTTTGTCTGTCTGATCGGCTGGCTGGCTGTCGACCTGCGTAGCACGGAACAGGACATGACACGACACGACACTGCAAGATGACAAGTCACATGTCATGTGCGATTATCATCATACTACCTACCAAAGACTAGAGGGGAAGAAAAGGACGACGACGTGTATTCGCAGTTTCTTTTTATTCCAAAGAAAAAAGGAGATACCCCCCGACTGGCTGGCTGACTGACCGACTGGGAAGATACCGTTGATATTTGGGATCGGGATCAGGTGGTTTGTTCTGTTCCTTTTGGGAGAGAGGGGCGTTTATGTTTGTTTGTCGTTTTGTTGTTTTGTTTTATTAAGGAACCTTTTCTTTCTCAACTCGCGCACGCTCCTCTAGGATAGATGGATGGGCGGGTGCGTTACTTCACTTACTCACTTTATTGGGAGGATGGTTGGTCGGAAGGCGACGATACTCGCCTGGCATCGGTTCATAGACTCGTTGGATGCCCGGGTTGGCTGCTCATTCATACATAGGCATTTGCTTTACATACATACATACATCGGTAGACGTGGATATGGATGGCGTCTACTACGTAGATGGCAGTGGAGAGAGAGGATATGGAAGGGGGCTTTTGATAGGCGTAGGTAGCCGTGGCTATTGCTGGGGCTGGTAGAGGGTTACCTTATGTACATGCATACAAAGTTTTATACCAGCGTCATATTCTGTACTTCTATAGTAGTGTGTATGGCTGCATGCTTCGTTCTTCAGGCTGTTACATCTTAGTCTGATCGCTTTGTTTAAACGATAAATGCCATGGCTAGGTAGCTGAGTACTGACCAGTGCCAGTACGGTACATACTGCGTAATTGACAGAAGGAAGCTCGTGATAACTTGTGATACATGCATTTTAGCTTTGCGTACCTGGGACTCTTCTGGACATACCCTACGGGTTACATGCATAGCGTATACATATTTCGGTTAGTCACCGGCCACTGGCCCACTGCACGCAACTTGGTCCCACCCTTTGCCGGCAAGCTTGTGCTGAAGTACGCTAGTACCACAAGGCGCCAATGAGCGGGCCGGCTACCAGCCTGGTAGTGGGGCCCAATGGGTCCCACTGGGCCCGCGCTGGAGGTACGTCCGTAGCCGATTTGCGACTCAATGGCCACTGTAACTCCAAAGGCTTGTGGAAAGCATTTGACGATAATAATTTGTATGCCGCCATCCTGCCCGTCACGTCGTCCACCACCACCCTGTCAGACTCTTTGATCCCAACCATTGAGCCGATCAGAGACTGGTTGAGCGCGCCCAGTCCTGACCTGCCTGTCACGCTGAATGCGACCAGCGCTCTTTCTTTGTCGGAGATTGCCCACGACGACGACGACGACGATCACCACAACATCATCCCGACTTGCCAGATTCTCGACAACCTCCTCGTCCCCATCCGTCTTTTGGGAGAAGAAGCCATCCACGCCCGCGACATTGCCCGTGCATCACACCACCAGAGCCATCGCTGCTTCACGGATCCTCCTCTCCAATCGCTCTCTACCAGCTATTAAAGCTCTGCTGCTTCCCACCACCCTTTCTAGCGTACGGTTTTCTTCCACTTCTACTTCTCCTTCTGCTTCGACTTCGAATTCGACACCTTCTTCTTCGTCGACATCCGCTGCCTCCACCAGCGAAAGCAACAACAATAACACCACCACTACCACAACACCATCCGCTACCATGAACGGCCCCAGCACAGTCGCAGCTCGTTCTAAGAGAAAGGAGCCGCCACATGTCAGTGATGGCCGGCATCCTAAGCACCACCGCGCCAACGGCGACCTCTCTGCCGGCGACAACACACCCGACATCCCCGAGGACGACATGGAGGGCGAGTTCGAGGAATTCGACGAGTCGAGGCTGCAGGCCCTGCTCCCCACCGGTCCGGACACGGCCGAGTGGCAGGCCACCATCGAGAGCGTCGTGCGCAACGTCGTGTCCATACGCTTCTGTCAGACGTGCTCCTTCGACACAGACCCCGCGCTGACGAGCGAGGCGACTGGCTTCGTCGTCGATGCCGAGAGGGGCTACATCCTGACGAACCGCCACGTCGTCGGCTCCGGGCCCTTCTGGGGCTACTGCATCTTCGACAACCACGAGGAGGTGGATGCCTACCCTGTCTACCGAGACCCCGTCCACGACTTCGGCATCCTCAAGTTCGATCCCAAGGCCATCAAGTACATGCCCGTTGCCGCCCTCCCCCTGCGCCCCGACCACGCTAAGGTCGGCGTCGAGATCAGGGTGGTGGGTAACGATGCCGGCGAGAAGCTCAGCATCCTGTCGGGTGTCATCAGCAGGCTGGACCGCAACGCGCCCGAGTACGGCGACGGATACAGCGACTTCAACACGTGCTACTACCAGGCCAGTGCGGCGGCCAGCGGTGGCAGTTCTGGCAGTCCCGTGGTCAACATCGACGGATATGCCGTTGCGCTGCAGGCCGGCGGTAGAGCCGACGGCGCCTCCACCGACTACTTTCTGCCCCTGGATCGCCCGCTGCGGGCCCTCAAGTGCCTGCAGGAGGGCAAGCCCATCACCAGAGGCGACATCCAGTGCCAGTTCCTCCTCAAGCCCTTCGACGAATGCCGTAGGTTAGGCCTGGGCGCCGAGTGGGAGGCCCAGATGCGCAAGAAGTTCCCCAAGGAGACCAACATGTTGGTTGCCGAGATCGTCCTCCCCGAGGGTCCCTCTCATCAGAAGATTGAGGAGGGTGACGTCTTGGTCAAGGTGAACGGTGAGATGCTGACCCAGTTCATCCGCCTGGACGACATTCTCGACTCCAGCGTCGGCGGCACGGTCAAGCTGCTGCTCCTGCGCGGCGGCGAGGAGGTCGAGGTGGAGATCGAGGTGGGCGACCTGCACAAGATCACGCCTGACCGCTTTGTCTCGGTGTCGGGCGGCAGCTTCCACAACCTCTCGTACCAGCAAGCCCGGCTGTACGGCGTCGCTTGCAAGGGCGTATTTGTCTGCGAGGCCGGGGGCTCCTTCCGTTTCGATAACTCCGAGAACGGATGGTTGGTCCAGACGGTGGACCACAAGAAGACGCCCGACCTCGATGCCTTCATCGAGGTGCTCAAGAACATCCCCGACAAGGCCCGCGTCGTGGTGACGTACAAACACCTGCGCGACCTGCACACGCTGCACACCACCATCATGTACATCGACAGGCATTGGTCCAAGCAGATGAAGCTGGCCGTCCGGAACGACGTGACGGGACTGTGGGACTTTTCCAACCTAGCCGATGCCCTGCCCGCGGTACCGCCCGTGCCCAGAAAGGCGGCGTTTATCCAGCTCGAGCACACCTCCCACCCGGCCGTCGCTGACTTGGTGCGGAGTTTTGTGCACGTCAACTGCTCCATGCCCGTCAAGCTCGATGGCTTCCCTAAGAACAGAAAGTGGGGCATGGGCCTTGTCGTCGACGCCGACAAGGGTCTCGTAGCCATCTCGAGAGCGCTTGTGCCCTACGACCTGTGCGACATCTCCATCACCATTGCCGACTCCATCGTGGTCGAGGGCAAGGTGGTCTTCCTCCACCCGCTCCAGAACTACGCCATCATCCAGTACGACCCCAAGCTCGTCGACGCCCCGGTGCTCAGCGCCCGGCTGAGCTCGGAGCAGATCACCCAGGGTGCCTCGACATACTTTATCGGCTACAATAGGATTGGCCGCATCGTACACGCCGCCACCACCGTGACTGAGATCTTTGCCGTGACCATCCCGGCCAACTCGGGCGCGCCGCGATACCGCGCCGTCAACGTGGACGCCATCACGGTCGACACCAGCCTGAGCGGCCAGTGCGGCAGCGGCGTGCTCGTCGCCCAGGACGGCTCGGTCCAGGCGCTCTGGCTAACCTACCTCGGCGAGCGGTCGCCCACGACGCACCGCGACGAGGAGTACCACCTCGGCCTAGCCACGCCCACGATGCTGCCCGTGGTGTCACAGATCCAGCAGGGCATCGTGCCCAAGCTGCGCATGCTCTCGGTCGAGTTCCGCGCGATCCAGATGTCGCAGGCGCGCCTGATGGGCGTGTCGGAGGAGTGGATCCACAAGGTGTCGCTGGCCAACACGGCGCACCACCAGCTCTTCATGGTGACCAAGCGCACGTTTGAGCGCAAGGAGCAAGAAGGCGGCGCGCTGCTCGAGGGTGACATCCTCCTGACGCTCAACGGCCAGATGATCACGCGCATCTCGGAGCTCGACGTCATGTACTCGCACGACGTGCTCGACGCCGTCATCGTGCGCGACTGCAAGGAGCTCACCCTGCAGGTGCCCACCGTCGCCGCCGACGACGTCGAGACCGACCGCGCCATCTCGTTCTGCGGCGCCATCATCCACAGGCCCCACCACGCCGTCCGCCAGCAGATCAGCAAGCTGTTCAGCGAGGTCTACGTCTCGGCCCGGACTAGGGGGTCACCTTCGTACCAGTACGGGCTGGCGCCGACGAATTTTATTACGCACGTCAACGGCAAGCCCACGCCGGATCTAGAGTCGTTCTTGGCGGCGGTGGTCAAGATTCCTGATAATACTTGTGAGTTTTATCCCCCCCCTTCCTTTCTTTCTTTTTTGTTTGTGTGTATTTGTTCTGTTCGTGGGGAAATGAATGTGGTTTGCTGACTGAGGAACAGACTTCCGCCTAAGAGCCATGACCTTTGACAGCGTGCCGTGGGTCGTGACCATGAAGAAGAACGAGCACTACTTCCCCACCATGGAGTGGCGCAAGGACGCGTCCGAGGAGTGCGGCTGGCGCCGGCTGACGTACGAGGGCGGTAAAGTCATCCAGGGCGAAGTCACGGACGGCGTGTCAACGGCCGCGGACGAGAGCACCGAGATGGACGTCGACGGCGGGCTCTCGAATGAGTAAAACTAAAACTGCACGTTATCTTATTGGGTGGAGGGCATGTGATGTGATTGATAGATAGATAGAGAGGAAGGGAAGTACGATGGATAGATGTAGGTTGGTTGGTAGGTAGATAGTAGTTTTTGCATCCCCCACCGTCTGGCCTGCATGCATTTTTGGATGGATCTATCTGTACCCATAGATCGAGGTATGGAGGTTTTGTTTTTCATTTTGGTTGTATGTATTCTATGGATCACACATTTGATCAAGTCTAGAGGGAGGAGGGTGGGATGGATGGCATGGGTGATGGGTGGATGAATGGGTGGGTGGTTGGGGTTACTACTACCGCTACTATACTACTACTATCACTATACTACTTCTACTACTATTACTCCTGCTGCTATTGTCACTGTTATGATTATGGACATCTATTCGTGGTGGACGAATTCACCACATGGTAACTACCTAGGTTGGTGCGTGTGGTCTGTTTGGCGACAACACTAGCGAGAAAAAGGGGGTTTGTTTACTTCCCATAACATTACATTGCACTGTATTATTCCAGCACGGGTAAATTGCCCGATTCCCATTTTATCCTCGAACCACCTTCCCTTACCCTTCCCCATGTGATTCACCCACGCCGCGAACGGATCAGGAATAGTATTCATACTGTCAACAATTCGCTATATTCGTTATATTCATTAATCCCATACACGCTATGCTGCTACTGCTTATATGTCTTGCTTTGTACCCGATACATGTAGGCCAAAAAAAAAAGAGAAAGCTACTGCATCTCTACCACAGCTTCTCAAGGGTATGGGTATGCGGTGTGCATACGGATGGGTGGATGGATGGAGACTATGTTCAACTCCCTCCTCCATCATTTTCCGAAATTCGTTCGCTCAGCTCCTCTCCCACTGAGCCGCGGCCTTGGCCGCCTCTGCCGCCGCCGGGGGTGTTGGAGGTCGTATTTCTTCTTCTCCCTCTTCGTCCTCTTCCTTCTTCGCCTCCTTGCGCAAGGCATCGTTACCGGTCTTCTCCTCGGGTATCACACCAACAGTCCTCTCTCTCCCCGCTATCGACTTCTCGTCCCGTCCATCATCAAGCTGGGTCGTCCCTACCCCGACCCCGCCCGAAGCCGGCCTCCGATGCCTCTCGGGCGACGCAGGGTGCGACGACATGCCGCTCTCGCTGCCGGTGCCGTCCAGCATCGACTCGCCGCTAAACGACCCCCGGGTAAGCCTCTGTTTCTCGTGTCCGCCCACGACGGTGGATGTGGATGAGCTGGTCGACATCCTCGCGGCAGCAGCAGCCCTATCGTCCCCCACGCTGGAATACGACGCGGTGGTGGGACTCTTAAGCCCCCTGCCCCATCCGGATCCCCACTCCGAGCCGCCGCCATTGGAACTAGTACTGCTATCCGTGGCCGCGCTGCCCGACGCGCGCCCCCACCCGGCTGCCTTGCGCTTCTCGCCAGCCCAGGCGGCCCAACTCCAACTATTGACGAAGGCGCCTACCTTGACGCCCACGGCCTGCATGGTCTGCTGGGCCTTGGCAAGATCCACCGCCGGCACACCGACACCTGCACCGCCGTTCTTCTCAGCTTGGCCGGTGGTCCCTCCATTGCTCTGCTGCTGCGCCTTGGCCTCCTCAGCCCGTTTCCTCTGCGCCTCGCGCAGCGCCTCCATGTCGGCATATAGACGGTTGAACACGGTGCTGGCCTTTTCCCTACCCGCAGCCAGGTTCCGGCCCAGCACCTCCCTACCCTGTGCGAAGCGCTCGTCGAGGTGCAGGTCCTGGACCTGCTGGGTGATGCGGCGCTGGACGTCGTCGATGGTCAGGCCGCCGGCGCAGGGGTGTTTGGGCTCGACGACGTCGAAGAGGTGGGAGTCTGTATGGGCGTCACAGATGCGGTAGTTCTCGGTGCGGGACCAGGCCTCGATGAAGTCGGAGCCGAAATCAAGCGACGGGTCGCCCTCGATGTGCGGGAGCAGCATCTTGGGGTTGTGCGCGTGCTGGGCCAGGTGCTTGTGGTACTTGACCGACGAGATGAGCGAGAGCAGATACTCCTCGAACTGCATGCGGATGAACTCCTCGCTGCCGACGTAGCCCATGGTCTTGGGTCTGCCGGGATTGGCCTCGTCCCACGTGTCGTTGACATTCTGCGTGATGAAGTCAATCCAGCGGCGGTCGGCAACCGAGAGCTGGAGTGCGGCCTTGAGGGAGGACGAGGTGATGTTGATGGTGTCGTCGTCGAGATTGATGAGGATGTCGCTGTACCGGTCGCGCTGCTGGAGGAGCAGCGAGTTGGTGCTGCCGACGATGTACGACTTGGTGCCGAAGTCGGCGAGCACGTCCAGCTGTTGTAAAGGTGTGTAGGGTCCAAACAAGCTTCCCTGTTGGCGGCACGCACTCGGTAAGTGTCTGTCTTCTAGCAGCGGTAGGTCAGGGGGGGTGTGGTCACCTTGCCGAAGATCTGCAGTGGCAAGCCCATGTACGAGAGCAGCGAGCTGCGGTCACTAGTCCGCAAGCTCGTCGGCTTCGTGAGCTTCTTCTCGTAGCTGTCGAGTTCGGGGCCAGCCGAGTCCTGGAGGTTGCGAAGCAGACCGGGTATCAAGGATATAAGAGAAAACTGCATCATGCACAGGCGCTCACACCTGGAGCCGAAGAAGAGCATCTGCCGGGAGCCAAGCCTCGTTGATCAGCAGGGGGGACAACAAGACCAAGGCCGTGACGGTGACGGTGACGGTGACGGTGGGTAGGCGGTGGGTAGGCGGTGGGTAGGGTACCTTTGGCTGCAGCAGACAGCACTTGAGCAGAACCAGCGTCTGCCACCTGAACTCGCGCACCAGCTCGCGCAGGCTCATGCCCAGGTACTGGTCCCTGTCCTCGTCGTCGTTGAGGGCGCCGCGGGCCTTCTCCTCGGCCAGGCTCTCCTGGAAGCGGCGCAGGATGTCGATGTCGGTGAACTCGCGCTGGGCGAACCAGGCCTTAGTCACGACGCTCAGGCGTTCCCTAAGCATGCCAAAGTACTGGGGGCTGTCGGCGATGACAACGACGGCCTTCTGGACGGTGGAGCGCGTCACCTCGGGCGGACGGACGAGCAGCTGGGCGGCGTCCATCTGGCGGGTGCACGAGATGCCGAACAGCGAGGTGGCGGGCAGGGCGTCGGTGGCGGGGCGCAGGAGGGTGAAGTAGGAGAAGTCCTCGGTGGCCGCGTGGGCGCCGTCGCTCAGCGCCATGAAGGGCAGCAGGGACCAGTCGTACTCCACGGCCGGGTCGAAGCCCTCGTCGGCGCCGAACCACCGCTCGACCTCGGGGCCGCGCGCATGGTGGAAGTCGACTACCGACACCAGAGGCACGAACCCAGGCCTGCTGCCGTCCAGGCTCGAGCCGCTGGTCGGCGTGGGCGGGACCGAGGTCATGGTTCGACGTTGGAAGTCGGTTGGTTGGTTTGGTTTATGTCGTACCAAGGTCGGGTCGCAACAAAAGCTTGGAGCTCCCGTTGTCTCGAGCTATCGATGATCTGCCCTGGGTGCTGCCATGAAACTGCGTCGGAATGGCGCACGGGCGGGACAAGGAGCGAGGCCAATGTCTGTTTGTCTGGTCTCAATGTTCAATCAATGTCACTGTCGTGGTCAATGCCGATGATGCCGGTCGAGATGGTCGTCGAGGTGCTCGAGGAGCAAGACAGGACAGGTCACAGCCGTGTTTTCTGGTGTTGTCGGCGGGAAGTTAATCAGGTTGATAGGTAAGTAGGTAAAGTTCCAGGTTAGGTGCAAAACAGCAGACAACGCTTGGCACTTTGCCCGCCTATCGCTGGTGCTGGCGCTAGCGCCGCTACTGTACCTAGCTCGTACCCAGTAGGTTGTGCACGATGCCGGTACTGCGAGTGGGCGTGCGGGTGCGGCTCAGGATAGATTTCGTCGTTGTCGGTCCCCGGGGATCCTTGCCATAAATATGTCTGTTCTCTCAATCTCGAACCCGACGGCCAATGTCCGCACTCGAGTTTGTCAACAAAGGCGGTCAATCAATTCAAAGAAATAGATTGCCAAGCTGCATACCTGAGCCGAGAGTATCCAACCTGGAAACCAGAGGCATTGGGAAGAAATACAGTCGGTCGGGTCCGGGGTAGCTACGGCATCCATCCAGACTTTGATGTGGGCAATCCGGGCGTCGAAGCATTCTTTCCCTGGTCCCGGGCGCAAGGCAGGTCGAGAGGTTGGTGACACCGACTCGGTGTGAACCAAATCCCAGTTGCGCGCTGGCATTGCTGCTGCATTGTCCATTGGTCTGGCCAGTCGGCTAGGTACCTGTAACGACCCGGTATGGTGGACGAAACAATAGTTCTCGGCAGAGACAAAAATAAAAACTCGACTCGCAATTCCTCGAAACCCTTCATCACATATACACAGTAAACCACCACAGGAACTCAATGCATCCTTCCCCAGGTCTACGCCGCAAAGATAGCATAGGTAATCTCTACCTGTATGTAAGTACCAGCACAGGTTAAACGACAACGGAGAATACAAATAGGTACTCAGGTAGGTATACTTCAGTTGCAGTTAACCCCTCCGCCACCCCGCCATCAGTTCAGTTCATTCCCATCACGCACTCAATCCCGAAGCCAACCGCAACGTCACAAAGCCGAATCATCTCCACCGATACCCGCGGGGCAGCGTTCCAATATCGGCTCTGGGCCCCAGTCCATTCCCGGTGATCTTTTCCAACTTTAATCACAACTCTGCTCAATTGTCAACGAGTATCAATTCCAGGTTCTATTTAAAACGCAATCCCAATCCATAACCATAATACAAAGTACAGTATCACCCAAGCTCAACGATTATCTACCTACTAAGCACAGAGCTTCAGAAATCACACCGGTAGAGTAGAATATATCATAAACAAAGGTACCAGGTCATCACATCTGCCCCAGCCTCTTCATCAACAGCCTGGAGACTAGACATAAGACCTCCATCGCCACCCAAAAATAACAAAGCGGCGGCATTTACAGTAGTGGAAAAAGCCTAGAACCTGCCAGCGTGGCTCCGCATTGCATGGCGCATGGCACACTGCATGGCATAGCATGGCATGGCACGACCCAGCAGACCAGCCAGCACCAGGTGATGATTTCGAACCCCAAACCAAATCAAACCAAACCCCCCCAATCCATTCGCCCCTGCACATGCATCGTTTCCGCACCCTGCTAAGCTGCCGACGACGACGACTACGAGTAGCCCGGGTCAAGTATCGCCGGCTTCCTGCAGCTCAAATCAACAACAAACATCATGGGGCCTCGCAATAGGTAAGGTAAGTAGCCAATCGAGTACTCGACAGGGTAAGCATATCAAAAGACACCAATATGCAGCCGAGACAGACATACATAGATCAACTGGCACCTCTCTTCTATTTTTTCAAAATATTTAAAAACCACACAGCCTCAGGCTCCTTGTTCTCCCGTGTTTCTGAAATAGATAAATACATAAAAATAATCTCAAGTCTAATTTTCCCCCCGATAAATTGACTGACTCGCTTACTGACTGACTGACTGACCGACAGACTGGTTAGCTGGTTGACTGCGTGACTGGTTGACTGCACCACCGCCACTGGCGAACTGTAGAAGGGACCTGTGACATGCCGGTCATCCCGTGTTGCGTGTTTCCTTCCTTCATCTACCTCTCCCCCTCGCGGGCTGAAAAGGCCTCGATCCGAATGCATCATCACTGGTGTCGCCCTTGTATGCCAACAAGACAGCTTCTCAGCCCTCCATCTGTGTCGTCCACCACCACGGTCGGTACAAACACGGCCCCTTTTCGCAGCCCTTGCCCCCATGGGGATTTGCTGATGCATCAGAACCAACCCTCATCAACCGTACGGCGCTCCCATATTACATCACCCCAACGACTGCCACGCCCAAAACCTTCTTTCTCATCTGAATGCGATCCTTGGTGTATCCGTTTTCGCACCAACCATGGACCTAAAGAGACCTCTTCCAAACACCGATAAACAGCAGTCAACGTGTTTGAATTACACGCGGCATGGATTCGTGGTATCATGACGCATGGCTCCTCCCTTCAGAAAGAGGGGGAACTCAAGTAAATCTGGCCCTCTTTGTCTTTTATTGCCCGTTGTACTGGTCCTCCATCTGCGCCACGCTGGCTTCGGCGTTGTGGTAATCGAGAATCTCAGAGTACCTGTGTAAAGCCTGTTAGCTCCGGTCCTCCCATACGCGGCACAATCCCACATGGTCATTCTTCCAGGACAACTTACATCATGATCTTCCAGGTATCAACCGGCAGATCCGCGTCGTTGAAGCTCCAGTCGAACTTCTCCTCGGCCACCGGCTCGTCGGTGGGGTCGTGGTACGGCGCCAGGTAGTCGTGCGCCAGCGCTTCTGTCGCGGTTATCCGCTTCTTTGGGTCGAATACCAACATGCGCTCCAGAAGATCAATGGCTACATGAAATCAGTCTTCGTTTTCCCTTATCATTGGGTAATTTTCTGAGACGTACCCGAGGGATCGGCGTTCTTGAACTTTTTGCTCAGAGGTTGCCTCTCGCGTTTCGGGAGCGACTTGACGAATCTGAGGGTCTGGGTACAAAGTTAGCGAAACCCCAACCTGACTTGGGTAGGGCAGCCTACATTTTCACTGGCGATCGTGTTGATGACATCGTCTGGCGGCGTTCCTAGCAACTCTGTGATGATGGAGAACTGGTTGACGTGATCCTTTCCGGGGAAGAGCGGCTTGCCTTCGAGCATTTCGGCGAAGATGCAGCCCGCGCTCCAGATGTCGACCTCGATATCGTACTTTTGCCACGTGAGCATGATTTCCGGGGCACGGTAGTACCGGGTCGACACGTAGCCCGTCATCTGGGGGTCCTGGATCCGAGCCAGTCCGAAATCGCAGATCTTGAGGTCGCAGTTCTCGTTGACCAGGATGTTAGACGGCTTCAGGTCCCGATGAACGACTCCCGCGGAGTGCACGTATTTTAGGCCGCGCTACAATAGGGTGGTTAGACCAAATCAAATCGTTTATCCATGCCGGCGCCAAAAGCATACCATGATCTGGTAGAGAAAGTACTGGATGAACTGCTTCTCGAGTGGGCGCGAGGTCAGCAGCCTGTGGAGGTCGGTCCCGAGGAGTTCGGTGACGAAGTAGCTGAGGTCTGCGCGTCAGTCATCAATCACACAGTGTCTGCGCACAATATCAACTTACATGTCCTCGAGCGGAGAGATGAAGATGTCGCTGAGTGAAATGACCTGTTCAATGGGGTGTTAGCATTGCCTTCCCCCCCAGAACTGCTACAGTTCGCGGCTTCTAGTAACCAACATTCTCGTGCTTCAAATGCTTCAGCAGCTTGAGCTCTCGGTACGTTCGCTTGGCGAGCACCGGGGTGCTGAAAGGCTTCATGATTTTCTTGATGGCGACATTTTGGCCGGTGAGCTGATCTTTGGCGGAACTATTCAGAAAAGCATTGCCCGTCAGCGAGCTGGTCTTGCGACATTTGGCTGAGCGGGGTCGGCCTAGATCGAGTAGAGCGACAAGTTGTGGGATGTGGGATTTGGGAGCGCAAACATACCAGACCAGACCAAAAGCACCCATGCCAACGGGCTGGAGATCGGAATACCTGGATGGCGGGGTCAGCCCAAAACACTCATGGCCAGCTCCAGTTTGCGATGTCTACCTCGAAGTGATCTCGAAGGTGGTTCCGAAGATCTGGGCGCGCACGAATTCAGCCATGGTAGTCGGTTGGCCTCTGGTTATGGCGAGGGGGTGGGGTATCTGGAGATGGAGAGGTTGCGAGGTTGCGGCGAGGTTGCGAGGTTGATGAGGTTGGGTTTCGTAACAAAGGTGGGACGTCGAGACAACAAGACTGGCGGACCCCTCTCTTAACGAGAGAGAAGGAGCGTGTAAAAGTTTGGCCGGGAAGCCGGATTGCCCAAATCTTGGAAGGCCGAGACCAAAGTGCGGGTCGAGGGAATGGAGGCAGGTATCGTCTAGAACACGCGCAACGCTCTCCTTTTGCGTTTCCCAGTGGAGAGAACCAAGGCAGGAGGAATCTTGAGGCGAGGATTAGTCCGGGGTCGCTTCAACTGGGATGATTGGGGCCGGGTTGCATAATTGACACTGAAGCGCGCGGAGAACAAGGGACTGGCGGCGGGAGTGCCATGGTTATCAATGTACCTTGTTGGTGGTGGGCTGCCCGCTTTTTGCGCTGCAGTGTGAGGTACCGGGTACCTTGATACGTAGTGCTAAGTGATGCTGGTGCAGTGTTAGTGCAATTCAGCGGGTCCCGCCAGCTCACCCGCAGCCAGCAATTTTGGGTAGTTGCATGACCGCGAGGGTCCAAGTAGGACAACCTTGAAGGTTTCGGAGCGAGATTCCTCCTCGAATGTTCCAATCTGTTCAACACACACGAGGCGGCTTCCGGATTTCTCACTTACCCTGGGTACGCTGGTAGATGTTTCTACTCGCGTTTTTGCACTTGAGCTTCCTCTCTCGGATGTTGATGGCGGTGCTGGCTGCGAGAAGCAAGAGTGGCTCGTAAGTCTCGGTTGCAAGTGTCAAAGGCCCAGCTAGGTCAGGCAAAGGTAAATGTACCTAGTCGAGTCAGGAAAGCTCCCCGTCGGTGCAGTCGGTGCCTTTGCTCTCGGAAATCCAGCCTGGACAAGAATATCCTGGAGCGGGCGCGAGGGATGCTGTCGAGAATTCTCAGGTGGTCTGTGAATGCCCCAAATGGCGATTCTAGAAGCTTTGTTCGGTCGTCTGCTCTGTGTCGCGCAAGAGCGGGCTGTGCGAGGCGCTGGCTGGTGGTGGAAAGGTGTCAGAGATCGGGCAGTTCCCACTCTTTTGCTCAGATTTGGTGTTTAGCGGGGGGCTACCGACCTGTAAGTACTGCTGGTACCCAAGTGGCTGGCGAGTCAATGGAACTCGGTGGAAATCGCCGACAACGTGACACGTTATGTCTTGTTTTTCGTTAATCCCGTGAGGTACAAGACTGGTGGAATGAGCAAGGAAGGAGAAAAAAAAACAGAGAACAAGTGAGGAGGAAAAAGCAGCGACAACGGCTGTTATTATGGCAAGCAGGTTGACGCGAAGCTGCAGGACTGTGTGAAGGCGGGCGGCAAGATAAAAAGCTACGAGTCCAGGTACCTACCTTAGTTCTTGGTGGGGATAGGCCTGGAATAGGCCTGGAATAGGGAATACGACGCGGGAGCTGAGGCTGCAAGAACAAGATGGGTATCCAAATCTTGCGAATTCCATGCTTTGGCACATCCAGTTCGACGTCCGTTCCCGTCCCTCCCACGTCGCCGCGACGGGCGGTTGCTCAAGGGTGCACACACTGCACTGGGTGCCTTGGCTCGAGCTTGGACGGGGCACCCCGGCTGGTTCACGATGCGCCAGTCTGGGGTCTTGGCTACCCTTGCAAGAACTCAAAAGAGGAGTGGCTGTCAGGTTGGATTGACGGTGATGGATGCGATGCGATGCTGGTATCCCGTGTGCCCGCCCGGTTACCGGTGATGGAGGGGTGCCCGGATAGAGATTGGAAGGACTGTCTGGACAACCCCGCAGTTGCCCTGGCTTGTATCCATACCGCCCACCTTGTTCGGCGGCATGTGGTGGGCTGGTGGCTCAGCAACTGCGACTTGGTCAGTCTCCCAACAACAGGTTCCTTCCCTATCCTTGCTTTGGTGTCGAGGAATCCTCGCTCGTTATTCGTCAGAGGGGCGATGCCAGATGTTGAGCCACAGGGCGTGTTTGCAACAGGCAACCCAAGCACTCAAGCAAGGCGGGCTGAAATGGTGGTGGGGTCTCGCAGTCCGTGCTGCCAGTCGCCAAACACATGACGTAGGTGGCAGAATGGGGCAGGCAAGCCCCTCCAGGCCCCTTGTCGCAGAACAGACCCTAGCAGGCCATCTCACTTCAATCCCGCAAAGGTCCCACCACGTTTCCCGAGGGCACCCCGGATGTCCCAATGTCGAAATCGCCATTTAGCCTGGGATCGGAGCTGGTTTAGGTACCTATACTACTCAGCTAATACTGTGCAGGAATGCAAAGTTCTGGCGGTGACCGGGCTCTCGATAACTCAGGTTCCGTGTTGTTCAAGTTGGGAAGTTGATAGAAACATACAATGCTGCCTAAAAGCCTGTCGCGCGGGTCACGTTTGACGTAGAATCTAGAGGAGTATGCGGCCTGCACGTATATGCTGCAAGATCGCCAAGTTGAGACCCAACAAATCGGCCACGAAAGGAACAAATTGTCCGAATGGAGACACAAAACCCACGGCTCTGATGGGAGACTCAATCTCAGCGACTGAAATTCATTCGAGTCTTTCTTCCTGTCGCCCATCTCAGGTTTGTACCTATATTCGGGCTTGCATTGAGAAAAGAAACAGCCCCGCGCCCGTTCCCTTTCATTTCCCGTCGCTCATTGCGGAGTTAGTTCGTTGAACACAGAGTTCAACATGTAGTTTAAGAAATAGTAAACAACGAAGCGCCGACTAACAGGGTATCAGCCGCCAAGCGCATGATCATCAGGGGAGACATCCATCCATCCATCGATTGCAGAGTAAACATCCACTCCACTACCTACCAATCCGTAGATATCTTTCATCTTTTACTCTCCTGCGACCAGCATATACTACAATACAGGTTAGACCACCACATGACAGTCCCTAGCCAATAAGATATTTACAAAATTCAGTTCTCCTCAATGCACAACACATCTGTCATCCAGAGAAAATAAGTAGACACCCCTCTCCAACCGCTGCTGCAGGGGGTTCAAACTCTTGCTCCAAGATGACGGCATGCATTGCAGCGTGCTGCGTGCGTGGCTGGCTGCATGAACAGACCAGAGCCAGGGCCTGCAGCAGAAGCAACAAGTGAAGTGGGGGGGAAAGGGAAGAAAGACACTAGCAAAACCCCCCCCTCCCATGCACGATGACGTCGCTGATGCTTTTCACGATGTGTGACCCATTTTCCCTGGTCCTCCCAACACTAGCGCGAGCGGGTGGGACCAGACCACCACCCAGCCGAGCTAACCTACGGGTTACCTAAACCTCCGAGCAAGCAAGTGATCGGGTGAGAAAATTACCTACCCAAGAGCCTCGAAACCTAACGTCCAGGGAAGCTAAAGCAATAAGTTGCAATGTATATCGCTTGCTGCCCGGCTGGGTTGGCAGAGAATGAATGAATGCTCGTCATCTGTCCAAGGTCCTTGCTTCCCTTTCGCTGGACCGGAACTGCCGATTTCGCATGCAGCAAAGACACGAGACAACCAAGCTATGTATGCATTACGAGTAAAGCAAGATGACAGAGCATTTCGTCTAGCAGTTTCGTTGAATTTTATATTCACTAGGCATAATTTACCTGATACTTGTCACACAAGAGAGGGATGATACGACTGCACACAGTAAAGGATTGGAGAACACGCATCGGATTGCAGAGCACGCATCACTGAAAGTCACCTTCGGGTTGCACATAACAATAACGTTAGAGATGTTATTAAGAGTCATACCTTACCTAGGTTCTTGCTGGTTCGTGATGCGGAATTGTTACTCTCTCCCGCCGCTCCCGACTACTTCTCCTCGCCATCAAGCTCTTCGACAACAAACAATCGGCGCTCTCCCGCACAGAGGCACATCATGCGGCTTCGCTAGACACACCTCGCTGTTCTAGAGTTCCCCCTTGCGAACACCGGCATCCCTCTCAACATGGAGAGGCTCGATATTCCAAATGCCCTCGGCGTACTCGCTGATGCAGCGGTCCGAGCTAAAGAAGCCCATCCGAGACACGCTGGTGATGCACTTGGTGACCCATTCCTCTTGGTCACGGTATGCCTCGTCTACAAGCGCCTGGGTCTCGATGTAGCTGTGGAAATCATCCGACACCAGGTAGAAGTCGCCGTGGTCGCGGACAGCCGTGATCATGCCCGAGAAGTCTTCCGTGCTACCGAACATGCCCTCCTCGATAGCAGCGAACACCTTGGCAAGGTCTGGGTCAATAGTGTGAGAGCCATAGGTGTGCGCATGACGGAGATCCTCGACATCTTCGGCAAGATTTCCAAAGAGGAAGATGTTGTTCTCGCCGACTTCACGGGTGATCTCGATCTATTATTGTCTGGATTAGCGAGTTGTTTCAAAGTCTTGTCAGCAGGGGTTGAGCACTCACATTGGCACCGTCGCAAGTTCCGATGATGAGTCCTCCGTTGAGCACAAACTTCATGTTGCTCGTTCCGGACGCCCTATTACTTGTTAGCTTATATTCTCTTGGTAAATCTCTCGTGGGTTGGCTCTTACTCAGTGCCAGCGGTTGAAATGTGCTCGCTGATATCCGAAGCCGGGGTGATAATCTCGGCCTTGCTGACGTTGTAGTCCTCGACGAAGACCACCTTGAGCAAGTCACCAATTTCTTTGTCATTGTTGACAACACCGCCGACGCTGTTGATCAGATGGATGATTTGCTTAGCCATCCAGTAGCCAGGAGCAGCCTTGCCGCCAAAGATAGAGACGCGAGGGAGCTGCTTTTGCCTCTCCTCAGGCGACATGGCCTTGAGTGTGAGATACCGATGGATGACTCCAAAGATGTTCAGCTGCTGGCGCTTGTACTCATGGATACGCTTGACTTGGACATCGAACAAGGAGCTTGGGTTGACAATCACGCCAGAGGTCTCCTTGATGAGATTGGCGAGGCGGATCTTGTTTGCGTGCTTGATTTCAGCCCATTCCTTGCGGAACTGCTTATCGTTGACGAATAGCTCAATCCCATTGAGCTTTGTCAGATCCGTCAGGAAGTCGTTACCGCCCACCTTGCTTGCAATCAGGTCTGAGAGTCGAGGATTCGCTTGGTGAAGCCATCGGCGGGGAGTAATGCCGTTGGTTACATTTGTGAATTTGTCGGGTCCGAAGATGGAGACGAAGTCCTTGAAAATGGTTGTCTTGATGAGATCCGAGTGCAGCTCAGCAACTCCATTCACCTTGTGAGAGCCAACGATGGCAAGGAAGGCCATGCGGACCATCTTGGGCTGAGACTCTTCAATAATTGAGACTCGCGCGAGAAGCTCGCGATCGTTGGGGAAGGCACGCTCGACCGACTGGAGGAAGAAGAGGTTGATGTCGTAGATAATCTGGAGATGCCTCGGGAGCAGATGTTGGAAGAGGCCGACAGACCACTTCTCGAGAGCTTCGGGAAGCACGGTGTGGTTGGTGTAGCCAAACGTGTTGACGACAATGTTCCACGCATCATCCCATTCAAGGCCCTCAAGATCAACCAGAATGCGCTGGAGCTCGACAATCGCAAGGGTCGGGTGGGTGTCATTGAGCTGGATGGCCACCTGTTCAGGGAACTCACTCCATGCTCGCTTCGACTTCTTGAAGCGACGGACAATGTCGTAAAGAGATGCAGCAACCCAGAAGTATTGCTGCTTGAGGCGAAGCTCCTTTCCTCGGTCGAGATTGTCATTGGGGTACAGCACGGCGCTGATGGTCTCGGCTCGCTGCTGGTCAGCTACTGAGCTTTCATAGTCTCCGCTATTGAACTTCTGAAAGTCAAACTCGCCGCTGGCAGCCTTGCTGGACCACAGGCGCAAGTTGTTGGTTGTCGTCGTCGCGTAACCGGGGATAGGCACGTCAAAGGCCACAGCTCTGACCATTTCGCCGCCCTCCCAGTGAGCGGTGGTCTTGCCAGACGCACCTTGCGACCTGTTGACATGACCGTAGAATTGAATCTAAAACAGAAGTTAGCCAATCCATGCCTTGCCGAAATCTGGATGAGTAAACTTACATCGACAGTCACGTCGTGTCTGGGAAACTCCCAGGGGTTAAAGTCAAGCCAGTAGTCCGGTACCTCGACCTGGTATCCGTCGATAATCTCTTGCTTGAAAATACCATAGCGGTATCTCAAACCGTAGCCCCATGCCGGCAGGTTCAGAGATGCCAGACTGTCGAGGAAGCAGGCGGCCAGGCGGCCCAGGCCTCCGTTGCCCAACGCAGCGTCGTGCTCTTGCTCAATGATGTCCTCAATGCGGAAACCGAGTTCAGCGAGACCGGCTTCAGGGGCAAACTATCAGCAAACTTTCTCCCCTAGATCCTCATCCTCCTCAGAACGGAATCTCACCTTTCGCAACGTCTTTCTGGCCAATATTCAGCATGGCATTGTCGAGAGCTCTGCCCATCAGGAACTCCAAGCTCAGGTAGTATAGGCGCTTGCTGTCGGCGTAAGTCTGACGCTGTTGAGTGC
Source organism: Cercophora scortea (assembly GCA_033439705.1). NCBI lineage: Eukaryota > Fungi > Ascomycota > Sordariomycetes > Sordariales > Lasiosphaeriaceae > Cercophora > Cercophora scortea. The sequence goes on along the minus strand of JAUEPO010000004.1, from coordinate 5,542,786 downwards.
GGTTCCACTCCAGGATAAGGCGATCGCGGAAAGCCAGAGCGCATGCCGAGTACGCCGCATGCTCGTCGCAATTGAACATGCTCCGAGCGAGGGTGGTCTCGACATGGCGGACAACGTTCTCCTCGAAGCCATCTTTGTCCCTGAAGCCGTTGACCTGGTGTTTTAGCCAGGCCTCCCGTTGGGGCTCAGGAATGGAAGCTGTGAAGAGACGAGGGCTGTCAGCAGTGATCCCTGAATCCCCGCACTGTTTGGAGGGGCAACGGGGCAGAGGGGCAAAGGGCTGAGGCCATTCGGTACAGGTGGGGTGACGCAGTGACCACCACGCAGTTGGAGAACGGTGGAATGACGACAGCGCGGGAACGCGACAAGCGCCCAAAAGGGAGAACAGCTCTGCTCTCGAGCAGAAAAGCTCCCGACTGTGCAAGCCTTCACACGGAGGCCAAGGGGATTGATCTTGAGCTTCATGACAGTACCTTCAACGCTCTTGATTTCGCTGGCGCCAAAGCCAGTGAAGGTGCGCTTGTGCTTGGGGCGCGAGATGCCCGGCGGGACCACCGAGCCCTGGATGTCGGCAAGGGGTGCCCCGACCGAGGGCCGTCGCTGTCTGGTGGGGAAGCTTTCGGATGCCATTCTTGTCGAGGTATCCTGTAGCGAGGGAAGCAATTGATGAGATTCGGCTGCGTTTTCGACCACGACTAACCAAGCATGAAATTAGAGAAGAGGAAACGAGAGAGGAAAACAGCAGCGATACTCCCGGACCTAAAGAGAGATCCAAATCCCAAGACTTGTTACGTCTTGCCCGCCAGGCAGAGGTGGGGTAGATTTGGCTCCTACCGCACCCTGCGTGAGGCTACTGGAGCTTGTTGCAGTTAGAGCACCGCACTCACCGACTTGAGGCACTTGAAGCGGCTCCGGGCGGTTGGAAGTGGCGTGAGGAAACACGAGGAGCGGAGACAAACGTGGCGACTGATTAAAGATAAGAAGAAGACTAAGGCAGGGAAGAAGCTGAGCCGGAAAATCAGGTTATGTGTTCCGAGAACGTGAACGAAAAGAATAAATATGCAAGGATGTCGACAGGCGAAGCCGACGAGAAAGGTCTGCTGGCCTGTCAAGCTCTGTTGGGCGGCCGAGTCAAGTTTGATCTCGAGTCCAGCGCGCGGGATAGAAAGGTTCAATCAAGAAGATGCAGAAGCTAGGCGGAAAACTTGAGATCCAGGTGGGATATGGAAGGAGTAGGATGAGGAATGGGCAGTTGGAATGGAGGCGCCAACGTTATAAGCCCGTTTCCAATTCCACCCTCCTCCAGCCCGGTGTCTATGCGCAACCGACCTTCATGTATCCATCAGGTACGGGTTACATGTAGACAGGATGAAGGATTTGGTCAGTGTCGCCATAGCTGTCTGCTGCGATGTGCTTGATGCTGGGTGCTTGCCGCACCCCACCAACACCTCTCAGGTAGGGATTGGAGGTATCGCGACTTCCCAACTTCTCTGGTTCGCGCTTTCCCGCCTTCCGCAGCACCCAAAGCAAGATGGAAATGGTCAGCAAAGCACAAGCTGGCAGTTGTGTTGAAGGAGGTGCCCGCCGACGGCCACTGATTGGCCCGGATGATGCACGCACGCACATTGCGCACATGCAAGAAGCTGCAAGAGCTTGCAGCAACATTGGAAGTTGCACTCCTCGAGCTCGATTGACTGAGGTGGAAAGGGATGGGTTTGTTTGGTTCAGACCAATCTGCATCCCCCCGCCGTTGGCATGTGCACATCCACGATGTCATAGTGCTCCGGACCTCGCGCGAAGATGTTCCAGATGCGGGGAAACTCGAGCATACAGTTGCAGTTCACCAACTCGGTTCTCTCCTGTACTTCACCAGCGCGGCTCCGGCATTCATCCACCCCATCCATCCGTCCATCGGGAGGCACCAAGCTCAAATAGCTTCGAAAATAAATCTTTGAGGAATCTACACAGTGTCCCCGCAACGGCATGGCGGAAACGGACATGCATGGCCTGTCGGCCAACATTCTCCAATCACTCGAGCCCGAGAATCCGCCTGGAATGGCGGGGTTGAATCCATGGAGCTTGACAACCCCTCCCCGCACGCAGCCGTTCTCTCGTTCACAACAGGTCATCAAGTTGCACCAGTTGCATCATCACGAACAAGGTGTGCAGCCGCAGGTGGGTTTCTATTCGCCATTGGCATTGCGCCATGCTGCGGCCGTTATTAAAAGAAAGATAAGCCATCTTGCGACCAGCAACTGGCCTCCATGCTAGCAGGAGTCTGTCACAATTTTCACTCTCCAGACCTCACCCTCCCTGAACCCCGTGGGGCCGCTCTTCGCCTGACCACTGTATAAGCCCACTAGTCTAGCAGGATAGTTCGATCGTATAGTTAGGTCGGTTAGATTCTTTTAGATCACGCCCGCAGCATAATTAAGGTAGGCAGCCTCACCAGGCAGCTGGCCGTTAGTAAGTTAGCGGTTGGCGGCGCTGCTATGGTTCGCATGGCAGCGCCAGCTCTTTGGTACCTATGCAGCCGTCGAGAAGCGAAGGCAGAGCCGTTGCTTGACCCCACCCAGCTAATCAGGTACCGTAACCGACCATGGAAACATGCCAGCGACCAACCATGCCGCTAGTAAGCGGCCTCCGACATCACGCCGTTACCGGCCGGTCCGATCCGAAAGCAAGAACACCGGAGCCAACTTCAACCGCAGTGTTGGGCAACGGTTCATGTAACTGCCCTGGCCGTTTCGCTTTCGGTAGAAACATAAAGACTCATACAGCTCTCTCGGCTAAGCACACACCACGCACATAACGGCCCTGAGTTTGAAGAAATGCAAAGCAAAGTTTAACATCAACAACAACCTAGAACTAAAGTCTACCTCGTACCTACCTGACCTACCTTATTCCGGCTCTTTCAAATAACTACTAGATACCAAAGAAGAATTACGAATATCATCATCAAGATCAGACCGGTTACAACCCATATCATTATACTAACCCGCCAGGCACAACAGCTACCTAATCCCAAGTAACTTGACTATATCCTATGTAGACTTCTCCCCGGTAGTCATCTCTCTCCCAAACAACAACACCACTGCACAAAACAACAACACACCACCTCGACGTCAGTCAATGTTTCAACCCAGCCGCCCGGGAACCCCAGACTCGATATATCCCAACACGTGCCAAACAACTTCTCCCGGTTGAACGGTAATTAGCGGGAAGGTGGTGGATAAAAACAAAAACAAAAAAAAACGAATGTTTCAAAACCGTTCCCGTCCATAAAGAACCGGAACATTAGCAGATACCACCGCAGTGGCTCGGGACGGGACTGTCTTTCTTAGCCCCATTTATTATTGATCGTTTCTTCTTCTTTCAACTCACCGATCCAGACGGCAAGTGGGTAGGGACGACGATCGCTTCGCTTTCCCTCGTCTGTCTATCAACTCCATCCAGGTCCCATGCGATTTCATACCGCACCTAACCTAATTACCTACCTATACTTACTCATGTACACTATATCTGGATAGATAAATCACATCAGATCACACCACCCCACAGATATCCCCCACACTCCCTCCATTCTCACCCACATCACAGTAGTGATGTACCGCAACAGAAACAAAGGAAAAGGCACATCCCACCCACATCACATCACATCAGATCATGCGTGTCCATTCAATGTTTCGCGTTAGCGTTGTCTTGACCTGCTGGCTTTCATTACAACCATCTCCTCCGGGAACCCCATGTCCCGTCCGGCCGCGCCAGCTCTAGTGTAGAACACGCGACAAACACAACAAGAATGAAAAAAATCAAGGATCAAGCCAAGCACAGCGCCCATGGAGGGTTATCATTACCGCCGTAAGAGACCGTCAACATCTACCAAGATACTTTGCTTTTATCTGTCCGTAAAACAGGAAGGGGGGTAATCGACCCGAAAGCCAACCCACGCAAGCAAAAGACAATGCCAACCAGACATCAAGGAGACCGAAATAACTGCACAGAACCAATGAGCCCCAATAGATGATGGATGCGCCGGGAGCGTGTGATGCGTTCATTCGCTAGACCTTTGCTCATAAAGGATGAAACCCAGCCAGCCTGGCCTTCGAGGCTTGACTCCATGTCTCCACCCTCCCCTCTCTGCTATGTTCCCGTCTTGAGAGGAGAGATACATACAAACACCAAGATGGAAAAATAAAAGGACCGACCAGCAAGCGAAAACAAAAGAAAAAATCATAAGAGCCATATTGGGATTTTTTTGCGTTTCCCACCCAGCCACCCATTTCCCGCTCCGGTACAATAAAATAAGATAAGATAAAAAGGACCATTTTGCTCCAGGTCGTGTCGAACGCCTGGCATGTACCTGGTTAGGTATGGTAGTAAACCTGTCGCCCCGCCAACGCCGTGTCATGCAAGAGACGCCAACTGCAAAGTGCCTCGATCTAAACATTATGAAAGAAAGTTTTTTTCCGTATTGGGTTCGCGGGATGGTGGGTATTCTGAAGGGATTCCGCGGGGTACGGGTGGCGGTGGTGGTGGTAGTGGCGAAGGGAAGAAGCGGATATATCATCAGAGGATTCCAGAGTCCTTCAGGGCGTTGTTGAGAATCGTCTCCTTTACCGCGGCAAACACCAGGCGGATGTTTGATGTATCGGTTGCTTGCGTCAAACTATCAGATGATTAGCATGCGCTTACTCACACGCGGCCTGCGTCGTGGTGAGGGCACGACTTACTGAGGATAGAGGTTCAGGTGGGCTCTGTTGACTTGATTGAATCTCCAGAGCAAATATTTCGCAGCCTTGTTAACATCGTTCCCGCCGGAGTAGTCCGGAAAGTAATTCCCTAATGGTGATCGTCCGAGTTTCTGTTTGAAGATATCGACCTTGTTGAGGAACAGGATGATGCTGGTTCGCATGAACCATCTCGAGTTGACGACCGAGTCGAATAAAAGCAAACTTTCCATCATGCGGTTCTGTGGTGTGTGTGTTAGTGAACAGCTCACAGTTTTCAGGCGCTTGGCTGGCTGGGACTTGCCTGGCTGCTCTCTTCGAGCAACACCTGGTCGTACTCGCTCAAAGCAACGCAGAAGATGATTGAGGTAACATTTTCGAAGCAGTGAATCCACTTCTTGCGCTCGCTTCTCTGCCCACCCACATCAAACATGCTGGGAAAATGGGTTAGTCGGGCCTATTTTTGGGTCGAACTCAGTTGAAGCTTACTGGATGCTCAGCTGTCCCATCTTGAATCTGGTTTCGTAGATACCAGTGGTCTTTGTTCTGGCCCGCAGCACATCCATTTCGTTGGGCAGATATTCCGGCGCGACAATTCTCGAGACCTCCTGGAAGAAACTAAGCGCCAAGTTAGCTCCTGGGTGGTCAACCTGGCGGTGCTGAAGGGCAACACGAACTATTCGGCAGAGTCCATGAGATAGAACTCTGTCTGCCTCTCCATGAGCTGCTCCTTTGCGGGGTCGTTCCATATCGCCTGAACCGCGATCCCAACTTTGGGATCTATCTGGGCTTGCGGACTGGGCTCGACGGTGAAATCGAGCAGAAAATCGCAGTAAGCTCTGTTCTCGGGGAGTTTTGGCTCGATTTCGAATTGACGCATGGCATTTATGACGGCCTTTGCACACTCAATCAGGTTCTTGAAGATAGTTGGTCGGTAGTTGTAGAGCTCGTCGTCCGAGTAGCCTTTCAGGTGAATAATCTTCATCTGCTTGACAATAGTCGACTTGCCGCTCTCGCCGGAGCCTGGAGAGACAGTCAGTACAACGGGGCGACCAATGCGATCGTGACAGGATCGTCGACATACCGAGAAGTAGGATCTTGCATTCTCGCCGTAACCGCTTGGAATCCTCCTCGAGGTCTTTATCGATCTTCTGGCTTCTTTTCCTCTGCTCCGACTCCTCCCCGTTTGTGCTCATACATGCACCCATGCTGACCATGAAGCCCTGCGGGTCGAGTTGGAAAAACGAAGATGTCGAGACGCGTTTGGACGGGGGAGATGCAGCGGGTGTGCGGCAGTCTGGCGAATGCAGTGAGCGCTTGTCCTTGGGTTTTCTCTAGAAACCCATTGAAAGCGATGTCCAGTGGTTTGTTTAGTCGTGAGTTTGGCGACAGATGGGTGGGATCGCAGGCGGCGGCAGCGTCGGCGGCGACCCTGGCAGGACCTGTTTCGTTAAAACGCAACAAAGACGGGGTGCGGGTGTCGGTGAGGGAGTCCCGAAAGCCTCGTGGCCTAAATGGCTAGATGGATTCCGGGGCAGTGCAAGCGACCGGGAGAACAGCTCGAAGGCTCAATCGAGGTTCGACGAGCGCCTCACTCAAACAGCTTTGTGCTTGCCTGGGAGCGTGTCGTGGGTTCAAGGTTAGGTAGGCGATTGGCGGTTATGCTTGTTTGTCAACGCTGAAAGCGGATGGGTGGGTAGGTGGTGGTGGTGGTTGTAGTGGTGGTGCTGTTGGTAGGTGTGACGTCTGGTGGGTTTTACTCGAAAACAACGGGTCGAAACGTCCACCAAGCACGGGAAGCTAAGGTCGGCAAGTAGAATGGGCCAGCAACGGGCTGGCACAAGACGGTATGACTGTCGAGTCAAAAGAGGCTTTTTTGTGCGATATGCAAAAGGTGAGATATGATGCGTCAAACCTGGGCGCCCCGGGCGGGAGGAGAGTGATAGTGTAGCGATGAGGATGAATGCGATGCACGTAATGGACGGGTGACGGGGTCGTTGGTGGGCATGCACGGCAGTAGAGATGGGAAGGCAGATGGCGGAGAGCGGAAAGCGGAAAGCGAAAGCGGGCTGGATGGAGGGAAGGGGCCAGCCTCAGGTAGGCAAAGCCTCCAGAGTAAGAGCAGATAAAATGGCAGGTACTTCCTCCACCTCAAAGCGTGTGGAAATGGAAACGGCAGGATGTGTTTTTTTCTTGCATTAATTACCTGTACCTGCCCTTGGATGCTGCAGATTGGAGCTTCCATCCGTTTTCACGACAGCAGAGGGCGCAATTCAAACCTCCCACCACATTCACCGTGAAGTGCAAGAGCTGGCTGCCTGGCAATACGCTATTCCACGCAATGTGAACCGGAGTCGAGCTGCTCATGGGTGAGTTCCTGTGCCTTACCAAGTGAGATAATACTTCCATCCATCACCAACCTGGAAGCGGGCAGTCCAAAGCCCCAGGTCACCGGTCGGGGGAGGGGGAGGGGATGGTAATGTGCCGCCGGCTACCTGGACCTTCCCTTTCAAGGCAGGCTGCACGTACTCCGTAACGCACGGTACAAGGCTTTGTGCAGAGGCCAGCGCCAGGAAGCAAGTACCGTCTGGGGGCAGCTCGATAGCCCCATACTTGAGCAAGGACCATCCGTCTTCTCCGGAGTGCCGTCCAAGTCCAGAGCTCCTCACTGATCAGGCTGACGGGGCCCCTGGTCAGCAAGCCGGCCTAGCTGGCTAGGTCCATGTAGTGCCGATCTCACTCCGCAGCAGCTTGAACTCCATGTGGTCTGGTCCGATTCCATCCGTCCTTTTTTGGGTACGTGAGCGTATCGTAACAATCTAACCCTTGTATATTACGCCGCAAAGTCATGTCCCCCAAACAATCCAGCTGGGGTACGGGTTAGTTGGTTCACAGCTCAAACACAGGATGGCGTTGGCTGATAGTAGTACTACGTAGAGGGTTGCGAGCGGACGGGTGCATTTGGCGGTGAATTGGTCGTCACATTAGAGCTAAGGTTTGAGAGAAAGTTGGACGGCGACCGCGCATCCATTCTTGCTCAGGGCTTTGCTATAAACGTTAGGCAAGGTCAAAGTACCTACAGTAATAACTAAGGTACCTGAATTACCACATGAAGTCCTGACCTGCCTAACCCAACCTAACCTAACGGTCTAGTGTAGCCTCGACCTGCGACCTGCACTTGCCTCAATAAACCACAGGCGGCATAATTTCTTTGAGGGCGGCGGGTCCAAGCACACTGGATTGGATGAAGCAAATCCTCGTCTTCCATCTTCCATTTCACATTTCACTAGCCATTTCTCCGTGATTGTCGTCGGGGCACTTGTCCAATCTCTAACCAGCCCCTCCGTAGGGCTCTGTTTGACCAGTCTCAAGACATTCATTTCGATTTCCAGACTTGCAGGGGCTGGAATTGCCCACGAGTCGGCTGCCTGCATCCCATCCGCGGTTCTGACTAGATTGCGGGCTGCCTACAATTAAATGCACACACATCGTCGTTACTGTCAAATATTCAACACCATTTTGCCTCAACTGCGCCGGCATTCGACAACAAACAACACGATGAAGGCAAGCCACGGCCCCATGTCATCAAACCCCCGCTGCTGGGCATGCTCTCAAACTTGACCCGGACAAGGCAGCACGTCGCCAGTCTGTGCTTTCCTGGCCCCCATCCCCATTGACCTGGCCCCCTTGATGCATCTCGAGTGTTTGAGGTGCTGCAATGTCGTCCGTATTCTTTTGACAGCCTCTCTCAAAACACGTGGCTCGCCTCAGCAGCCGAGAACCTTATTATCGACCACAGGAAACCTCCCGCAAAGCCGTATGTATTATCAGAAGTGACGTCTCATTTGCTTTGGGTCCACCGTCGACCGCCTCCAGTCATGATTCCCGGGTGCTGGCCTTGGCATGGCAGCCACTGGGTGCACCAACAGATCCTGCCAGATTCAGATCGAACCGAGCTTCTCGAGCTGATGGAAGCCAACCGCGAACTGTTCTCGACGTTCAGAAGCTACCGAGCCAAGATCCGCCGGGTGCTCTGGACGAGCTGACCTCGGCCAACACTCAGGCGAGGTGGTCACGAAATTGCAAAAAAATACAAAAGCACGGTAAGGAGCCTGCAAGTCAACCTCGGTCGGAACACAAGCAACGGCAGCACGTCAACAACCACGACGAAACCATCAACAAATCTCCCACCCGGTCGCACCTCGCATCTCAAAACAACAATCCCCAATCCCGATCCCAATCTCCACCGTTGCAGGACCACCACGTGTCTTGACTCCCGGAACCCCAGCCCTCGATCAAGTGGATAGGGGGGTCAACCCTGGAACTGATAGCCCTGGGTGCCTGGGTCATTGCCAGTCAGGGTCCCAAGTTCATCAGTCGAGCACCCAATCGCGTCTCACGACACAACTCTCATCGAGACTGAGGCCCTTGTTTCCGATGTCCCCCTCTCCACAAATGCTCTGCGACTGCGCCGCTTGCGAGTTTGATTGACCTGCCAATTGAGAGGATTGCTTCCAGAAGGCACAGGCGCGGTTCAATGCGAGCGATGAAGATCCAACTCAGATCCAGTTATCCCGAGGCGCAAGGTTGCTTACTCGATGCGTCAGCTTCCTATCTTGGTGGTATTCTGTCTTGGCTTGGCCCGCGAACTAGGCCGACTACCAGGTAGATATTCTTAGCTCTTTGTTCCCAGCTTCCTAAAATGACGTTGGTCAAGAACACCAGGTAAGGAAGTAAGATATTCACTTCGTCTGCCAATTCAGCCATGTGTTCTCCTGTCTCGTACACAGTATCCAGTAATTACGTAGTACATGGCTTTCGTCCACTGGAATCACTACAAACTGGACATCATTCGCCCACCGCAGTCGATGTCAAAACCTTTTCCCATGCTCCTCAGCCCTGGGCCCGACCGACAGGGTGCCTCCCAGCCGGTGTGTTCATGTTGGTAAGACCGGCAATCATACCCCCCTGCGCCGCGCTCGTCCCCGAGAAAACGGCGTGCCATGCTATGCAACGCCTCTTTTCTCTCTTCTCCTCGGCCACGGGTCAGCTGCGCATGGACGGCGGCGCGCCTGGGCCCAAGAAGCAAGAAGATCGCCCTCCCCCAACCACAAGAAAAAGGAAAGAAAAAAGCCACTCCACGCGCATCTCGTCCGAGTGTGTGTCACGATGTGTCTGCTTTTGAGCCAATCGGCCAATAATCACTTGCTTCTTGTCTCGGGGACACTCTGGCGGCAATTCATTTCGAATGCGGCGGGCGTGGGCCAGGCCGAGAGAAGGGACGGAAGTATCCCGTAGCGGGGAGTGGCGTGCAGCCTGGCTTCTTTCGGTGAGATGTAAAACTTTGCAACTGGTCTGTCGAATACGGGCTTACCTAACTGGAATTGGCTTCCCAGCTATGTGGCTCCCTGGCCTCGGTGAGTGGCTAGCAGCTATTGTTTACGCCCATTTCAGACAATAACGAGGATACCATACCCGTAGCCCATTTGTGTCTATTTGGACTTTCGTGTTCAGTCCGGAATATCCGTACATAATACCCGGATGAACACGATTGGCCGAGAGATGATGGGAACGAACCTTTGTAAATGTAAACGCCTCCAATTTTCCATCGCCACCCTAACCGCTTCCCCGCGGACAAGTAAGAGCCATGCGGTTTTGATAGCCCCAGGAGTAAACCACCTACGTAGTACTTATCGACCACGCGCCGCCTCCCTGGCATGATACTAACTATTAGCGGAGGAGTAGCAGTTCTTAGTTGAACAATCGATGAGATAGACATTATATACTGGCTTCAGAACAGATAATTAACAGCTTTGAAAGAGACTAAAAAGAAATAAATACACATGTGTACGTCTCTAGAACCTGCCCAAGCAGTCAGCACTCGGGCACGCGTATCTGGTACTGTACACAACAGAAGCATCATCAGTGAAGATATCGGATGTTGAAAGGAGAAAAGCGAATGCATGCATGACAGTGAATGTGCCAGCCACGCTCACAAACGCACGAGGTTCGCCCAATCCAAAGAAATGTAGGTAAGAAAAGAGGAAGAACAGAGCTGCGTTGCCTGCCTGCCCCTCGTCCACCCCTCACGACTACTATGATGTATGTATGTATGACTTCCAGGTTCCTTCAAGAGCATACATACCTTGGGCCACTAAGACGAAATCGAAGGGGTTCAAGAACGTTGTTTATCTCTCACCAGAAAGCAACAGCCCGGAAACGAACAACGATGAGACCAAGGCAACAGGAAAGGGGAGGCTCGCACTCACGCTCATAATTAGAACACTGTCACACTAATAGAACAATGTCACACCAGGAGCAGCCTCAACCTCACCTTTTCACGAGACACTGGAAGACAAGACACACACAGCAGCTCTGTCATGTCTGTCACCTCACCTGCCGCAAACAAAAAAAACAAAAAAAGGAAAGAAAAAAAAACTTAACACAACTGGAAATTTAAACACCCACCACCGCCACCGCCACCGCCATCAGCATCATCATCATCATCATCATTGAAAACATGAATCAAATCACATTTTCACTCCCAAGAACAATCACCAGAAACAAAACCACGCACTGTAGCCGCATATACGAGATTTCCGTTTTTTTATTCCTCTCTCTGTCTCTCTTACTCTCGCTTCACTTCTCGCTTTCTCGCCGTCCGTCGTATAACCCTATCCGATGCTCGCTGAGCAGCTCCACTTGAACACAACAAATGCACCAACACACACACACACCCACACACCCACACACACACACACACACATACCATTCCTTGCTCCATAGCCCATCCGCTGTAGGTAGTCAAGAGGGAAACCTCAAGTAGGAAATACACCCTATTTCCTCCCCTCCCTCACTCCCTCACTCCCTCGATCCCTTCACGAACCAGCCAGCCAGCCAGCCACTGCTCCCGTTCGACACCACACTTCCACATAAAAAACAAAAACAAACCATTCCCTCGACCAGCCCACCAGCCACCACCCATATCACGCCCACACCACACAACACCATACCCACGAGACCCGGTAGGTGCTGCATACTGTAGCATAAAAGATATAGAGAAAATGGTGTTTTTGTTCTTGTTGCAGATGGACTCGAATCTAGCCCTCTTTAATACCTCATCCATCCTCCCTCCTTCCCTGTGCGTGCGTGCCCAAATCCTCCACCCTTCCCCCCCAAAAGACAACACCATAATCCCCAACCAAGGATACCTATTAAAGGAACCAGCCGCCAGCTACCTGGTAGCCTACTAGTCGCCGCAAAAGCGCGACTCGGGGTGAGATAGAAGAGTAGAGGGTGGGCAGCGGTTGGGCACAAAAGAGAAAGACCCCGCCAATAACGGAGAGAGGGAGAGGTAAAGGGAGAGAGAAGGATCAGTTGTGTGTGGGAAGTTATTGTATTCGTACAAGACTCGTCATGGATCGTTGTCGTCGTGCGTCATCAATTTCTCCATAGAGAGCAGCAGCAGGCAGTAAAAAGGTTCGAAATAGGTACTCAAATAACACCACCAACCAGAGCAAGTTCAGTCAGCCAATTGCGTAAACCTGTTCCCCTGGCACCACCTCGTTATGCGAGATAGCCAAGGTCGTCGTCGTCGAGCCGCTCCAGATACTCCTTGTCGAGAAGGATCTCAATGCACTTCTTGATGTCTGCGACCTTAGGCACAAAGCGTTGCCTAATCTGGTTGATTGTCTCGCTGACAAGCTGCTGGTGCTTCATGCGCTTGCGGGCCTTCATGATCCTGACTATCGCCGACTATATCGCAAGAAAAAGAAGAAAAAAAGAAGTCAGCCATGGTCATAGTCAAAAAAAGTTGGGGACGAAGCATTTTTTTTTCCGGTCTTACCTGAAGGAGAAGCTTGCGATCCTCTTCAATGGTCTTGTTTGTCTCGGCCTCTTCTTGCTTCGTCTCCGACTTCATACCGACATTGAGATTCACGCGGAATTTCTTGTTCTTGAAGTCGTAGTTGAGCGAAAAGGTTGTGCCAGGGCCGACCTTCTCACCGTCCGGTTTCAGGAGCAGCACCTTTGCCTTGACCAAGATGCCCAAAGATGGATCCAGTGACTCGCTGTTGAGCTGCGTAGTCGACGCAATCTCCTCGTATGTGTGTTTGTCCTTCTCGTTGAAGAGCAGGAGAACAGCCATCTGGTAGACCGACACCTGGAAAGTGTACGGCATCTTGGCGTTCTTGATATAGTTCGCCTTGACCTCGCCCTTGCAAAGCTGCCACAGCCAGGTGAGCTTGCGGCCCTCGTGCTTGTTACGGTAGAAGCGGGAGAAGCGGTCATTGTCTGCCGATATCTCCTCGGGTGGGTTGAAGGTGGTCCCTGGTGGGGTGAGGGGCCAGAAGCCCGTGCCGAGAATCGAGTAGGATGAGTCTAGCCCCTTGATCCCCAGAGTCTGGACATGCTCCTTGAAGCCAGTGTTCAAGTCCTTGGATATCTGCATGTCCTGGAACATGCGCTGCAGCTTGTTGGTGTACTCAAAGCCGCAGGCCTCCTTGAGCTTGCTGATCATGCTCGTCTCGGCATCGTCCGAAGACGAGTTGCTATGCACCAACCGGCGAGCCAGCATGCGCGAGTAGAACTTCTGGAAGACGTCTTTGTCCTCAATGTACTTGAAAACGGTCATGATCTGAACCAAGGTCTTCTCCAGCTCAGACTCCTCCACCCCGGTGCCGCTCTTTCGAAGAAGCACGTCGGTGTACTTGGCCAACAGTTCAGGGGACTTGTTCGAACCCGATTTGCATACTTCATTCCTATTGACAAACTCCCGACACGCATTGTCAAGGGAACGAGTGAACTCGGCCTCGTCGTTGAAGGCGCGCTTCACAAGCCCTTGGTACTGGGTGTGAATCTCGAGAAGAGCGTCCACGTAGACCTTGGGCTCCAGCTTGTCGGCATCGGCTGCCACCTTGGCTACCGCGGCCAAGCCGGCCTTCCTCACGTGAGCCTCGAACTTGGACCTCAGAGGCTCTAGCCCATCGCTGATGCGGAAGAGCAGGCTATACATACGAGCCATATCCTCTTCCCTGTCGTTGTCAAGGAGAACCTGGAACTCGTCGCGTAGAATGGCTGAATGCTCAGAAATCAGCACCTCGTTGCACGCCTTCTTCAGCGCCGATGCAATATCGGGGTGCAGGTAGACGTCGACTCGCTCCGCCTCCTCGAGTAACCGGGCCTCGGCCTTCTTCATATACTCGACGACGCTGTTCTCCGCGACGAACTGTTTGCTTTCGTTTTGGTAAAACTTCCTGGTGGCCTCGAGGAAAGGACGTTCAAAGTGATAGCGATAGACGTCCAGAGTCGTCTTGGAGGAGTCGGTCTCGTCCAAACCCAGCGACACAAACGAATCGACAACTTGCTTGATCTGGTTGTGCTCAATGGTTTCGCCATTGCGTTGCTTTTCCACCAGCTTCAGGACGGCGTCCATGACCTTGCCAGAGACCCTCTCAAAGAGAACCTCGCGCCACCGAACCAGGTGTAGAGTGTAGACGTCGTGGATATTCTTCTTGCCCTCGTCCATTTCGCGCTTCACCCAGTGTCGGTTGAGATAGCGAAAAAGGTGGTGGATGTATTTTGCCGCCACCGTATAGCGATGCCATTCTCGGATGTAGAAAGCCAGGAGGGCTTCGTCGGTGTGGGCCTTGGACTGGATGTAGAGCTCCTCCAGGTGTCGAGACAGATACTCGGTAAGCTTCTTATAAAGGTCCTCGCCAAGTAAATGGGCTGGGACGTGTTAGCGACATGGGCACTTTCAACCCCCAAAACGACTCACCCCCCGACGTACCCCCCCTGTGCGCGCCAGTGCTGATGTTGGCATTGGAGTTGAACCCTGAGGCTTTCTGCGAGGTGCAGAAGTTGTGAACTGCACTGTATAATGGTATAATGGTCAGTCGCGCGCATGCAAAGGCGGGAACGCAGCAAGAGGAGTCAGACTGACGTATAGATGCCCATGTACTGCGAGGACAGACGAGTTAACGGCGACTCGAGGTATGGACCGAGGGTCAGAGGAGTGACTGAGAATACGTACTGTTGAGAGGTCGATACCCTCTTGGAGATTCGTCATAATCTTAGTGATGCCATCCTGCAGGTAGTTCCACCTGTATAGTTGACCACATTAGCAAACATCGCCGGCAGAGCGCGGGCACACGAGGCCGGGACATGTAAAACATACGTGTTGTCGATGTCATCAGGCACAGTCTGCGAGGGCATCGCCGAAAAACTATTCATGGGGGGCATCCTGAGATGGGGGGGCGGGGGGCGGGGAGGGGCGACTCGGTCGCAAATGGGCAGGGCGCGAGGGAATCGTGAGCGACGTTGTTGCAAAGCTCTGGGATGACGGCGGCGGACCAGGTGAGTGCGTTGAGGGCGGAGACGGTGTTGGAAGGCTGCCGGTTCGTCGGCTGAGCGTCGAGGCCAGCTGGGCACGCACGTCAGGGTCGGGTCGATGCAGCACGATGGAGGCGGTCGGGTCGGAACCTGGAAGATGAATGCTACCTATGAACCCGTCGTGCAAGTCGGCGGGGCGACGAGCGGAGCGGACGAGGACAGGCAGGCGAGCGACAGACCAAGAGCTGTTGCAGAAGCCGCCTTGGGCGTTTCGTTTGGGGGAGGGGGAGGGGAGGAAAAGAGAAGGAAGGAAGAAAAAGGTTGAGGTCGAGAATGGGCGTTGGTCGTTGAGGGACGGAAAGTTAGTGGTTCCAGCTGGCTCAGTGCGAGCTTGTGTGCATCCAGTGAATGCGTGCGGGTGCTGTTTCCAACCAGAGATGGCTCGTCCCTTAGGCAGGCAAGGCGGGCAGGCAGGCAGGCAGCCTCCCGCTCTCTCTCTCTCTCTCCAAAGCGCCAGGACCACTGGGTCTTAGTCTGACCTGGCGGAAATGTGGGGCACACAATCATGGTGGGGGAATTCGATCCCCTGCAGAGGTGAACCCGGGCAGGAAAGGCGCACCTATTCGCTAGCACCACCAACCTCTGAGACACGGCAAAGAAAGCGACGCTGCGGCGGAAAGAATCACTCGGAATGGATTATTTCAAAAGCAATATAAAGCAGAAAAAAGCAAGCAAGCAAGTGTGCAACTTTGGTTGTTCGCTTGGTGAACCAGTTCGTTCAGGAGGCACCTCGCCTTTTTCCATACCTTGTCATTCTTTTCTTTGGGTTGACCATGTTTATTCGATGAAAAAAAAAATATCAAGCAAGTTAGGTGAGAGAGTCTCACCGATCTCCTCTGTCCTAGGTGGTGTAAAGGTGTGATGCAAGGCGATGCAAGGCAGAACCTCCCCAACAAATCCACCCGTCAGCCTCTCGGCTTGGCGAAGGGGGCGGGTGTAAGAAGCAAGGAGGGGTTGGGTGAACTGAACAGCTCGAGGTACCGTGTAGGTCGGGTAAGGTAAGATACAGGGCTGGTATGGAGGCGTGACACAGACTGAGGTGCCGGGTAACGGAGGTGGGACCTATGTAGGCGTCACTTCGAAAGCAACCTGGAACCACTCGCCTATACTCGGGTAGGTGCCTGTGAAATTCATCTGCATTTCCCATCGGCGAAATGGCAACCTGGCTGGAACCTGCTCCAACGGACAAGGCAGCATCAAACCATAATAATGCCGAAGGCGTGATCCCCGCCGCCGAAAATCAAAACAAAAATCATCCCGAAACCTTGATCGGGTCATTCACCCCGGATTTGCGACGGTCCAAACGTGACCGCTTTCATCCCAACGACACGAATCTGCATGATTAGCAAGCCCATACTATACCATGACATCTCGCTCTGCATGCAGGTAAATGGATAGACGAGTTCAAGTGGGACGGACCAGGCAGCAACAGAGGGAGGGGGGTTGAATGAATGGAGGCAATCTGCTGCATTTCTGTCTGTGAGGACGTGTATGCTCACATCGCCTCGGCTCGTCTTTATACGACTGATCCAACTGTGGTTAGAATGTGTTTGTTTATTTGCCCCTTCTCCGCCCCCCAAGCAAGACCCCGGGATATATATGACCTGCCAAAACATAATAAGGGCGCACTGACTGTGAGCAACAACGAGGCATCTCTGCCGTATCGCCATGACATCACAGCAATCCCCTCTGCACCAGGGCAATGACCATTTCCCTTCCGCCCATCCGTCCATTCTAAGGCGGCGTGCTGTCTTCTCCGCCGCCGAGCTTCTCCACGAGCCGGAAGACATTCACCGTGAATGTCAGGGTCCAGGAGATCAGGCCGACCGTCTGGAACGCCGCCAACGCCTGGCTGTACTCCCGCACCTGTCTGTCCCGTGAGTTGTGATACACCAGTGCCTCGAAGGCCAGCGCCGTGCTGGCAGATTTGAAGATAATAAAGAAAAGGTCCATTAAAACGAGTGAAATCTTTTGCGTGGGCCGCCGCAGCCCCAGGGGTTTCCCTTTGAATTCGTCCCATGTCATGTAGCCAATGTACGGGATGGCGAGCGTGTCGACAACCATGGCGACGATGCTCTGCGTCCTCTCGGACGAGTTGCTATTGTTCTCGTCCCTCTCGATCTCGAAGATGCGCACCGCGAGCGCCAGGGCCACGATCGAGGTGAGCAGGACGGTGAGGCGGAAGGCCGTTGGCACGAGCGGATGCCTGAGGATCGACTCCCACACCCGCTTGTACAACGCCTTTGTCCGTGCCTTACGCGTCCTTGTGGCGTCGAGCGGCGACTGGACGTCGACTGAGTTGTTGAAGTTGGGCTGGAGCTTCTCCAGCTCGGAGACATCGACAACGTGGGAATCCTCACCCGGTATGTGGCCGTAGTGGGATGACTGCAGAAAGGCCGGCCACGGGGAGTTTGGCCCCTGGCGCGTGTATCGGTGCACAATGACGGGCTCCGCCGAGCGCAGATGGTCCCATTTCCTCCCCCGCTCCGTCCCGTTTGTGCGTGTGAGGAAGCGACGTATTTTGACCCTCCTACTCCCGGCCGCCTCGACGCCATATCGTCCGGGGTTCTCGTAGACGAATCCGTCTTTCGAAACCCGTCTTTCCGGCGGGCCCGGGGTGTTGTTGTGCTGGGGCTGTAGAGTGGGTGCGGGCGGCGGCGGCTGATTTAGGATGCGGAGCTGATCCTCGGTTGGCCGCCCGTACTCCTCTTCGTATGAATCGAGCCATGCTGTGTGGAAGCCTCATGTTAGCCCCAAATAGTCTAGACTCTAGAGCGCAAGAGCCTCGCCGCTGAGCTGAGAAAGGGAGGGAGTGTTAGCGAGGGGGCAAGAACGGTACGTACGCGGCAGGGTTCTAGGGGGCCGCCGACGAGCGGAGTGCAGGTCGGTGACACTACTCCGTGATCTGGACGATTCGCGCTGAAGAGACTGATTCGAGTTGGAGGTCGACGGGACCGCAGCCGACATGATGGCTGGGGCCGCGAAATGCAACGAGGGCTGCCGAGGTCACCCGAGGTCACCACGAGGCATCAAGATCGCCAGGGAGGAGGAGGGCAACTCATCCAGCGGGCCAGCAGTTTTGTATTTGAGCAGAGATCAGTGCAAGGAAAAAAGAAGGGATGCGCCGGTGTCATGGCGTGGTCATGGTGTTGAGGTGCTGCGGCCGGGATGGTAGTGACTGTGGGTGGGTGGGTTGAACGGATTGGTGGATGGATCGATGGATTGGATTCGGACGGAATGGCTTCGCCCGATCAGATGAGGCGATGAGGCGGACAGCTCTTTGATGCCGTTGCCGTTGCGTTACCGTCGCGTTGGTAGTGAGAGGAGAGTATAGTGCCGTCATGCAGATTACCTGAACCGGGTAGCGCTCCAAACTCTCTGTCCTGTGCTGTCCTGACCTGACCTGACCTGACTTGAACCCAGGTGCTAATTCTACCTAGGCACGGTTCGCTGGTTAGGTTCCTCGGACTGGAGCGTGGGCAATCCAATGGATTGTCGTGGTTTTTTTGTGTCCAATTTGGAGCCACCCGCTGCGAGCCGCTGCGCGTTCAAGGTTCACGCGCCCAAGGCGGCGTCGCTAATCCACTTCACATCCAGGTCGGCAGATCGCTGCACGAGCAAGTGAGTGGGTCCCGGCGCTGTTCGCTAAACACATCATGGCACTCTGTCAATGCATCCCGATAGTCAACAGCCGTCATGCATTTAAGCTTGATCTTGATTGTTTGCAAGTCAGTGTAAGGTGCCAACATGTCAATGTTTCAAACCGGGCCTTGCGATGACGATAATTAATCCGCCAACCCGGCAACCACGGCAGAGGACTTTGACTTAATATACCCACCTAAGATCGACAGAGTAAGCCGACACAACCTAGAACAGAGTAGCTCTTGGGGGCTCAACAAATATCATGTTTAAGGCCTCCAATCCCACAATTCTATACGTGTACACAGTATCCAGACAACCATGACTTTCGCCTTGCCCAGCATCATACCTAGAAATCTAGATCCAGTTTTTAGTGTAGATATGGGGGCGCTGTCAACGGGCTACAAGGGGGCCTGGGGGTGGTCCACTCAACGCTCCAGCTCTTCCAGGAAGCTGCATTGACAAGGGCCATGGGATAGCGGAGCATTCATTACGTATCTCGAGGCCTGGCCAGTAAGACGCGAGCTACAAGGGGCAGAAGTGCGTCACTGGCCAGGGCAGGAGCTCTCAAAAACGGAGCGCGTTCCCACCTTTGCCTCTTGCTTCTGGCGCATGGCATTTTGCAAATTGCCCGACCCTCCCACCGAAACATCCATCGCAAAATGAGCAGTCGCAGACTCTGTTGTCGCCGGCCATAAAATTCGCAAGTCCTGGCCGTGGCCGCCGTCCAGCATCTCCTTGCCCCGACTCGGTAGGGTGCGGGTATTTTGGGGGAAAATCAAATCAAAATCACGCTCTCTCAGATTGTCATTCTTTTGAAGCTATAATCAATCCCCGGGGTACCGACGACGAGAATAATCGCCAAAACTACTAACCCCCACCCCACCATCACCGCGCCCTCCCCGTCCGCCCGCGACTATGCGCCTCTTCCTCATCCCCATCTCGACCAGGCGCACCCTGCTGTACTGCCAGAAACTCGACGTCGCCGCCAGCAGCGAGAAGCAGACACTCGCCGACAAGATCCAATCCAGAGCCGCGCGCACATGGGCCAGCTGGGAGCAAAAGGAGAAGGGCTGGCAGAAGACGGTCGTCAACTACGGCAACTATGCCTTCCGGAGGATCCCCTATGAGGAATGGGGGCTCAAGTCGGTGCCGCCGTTATCCCAGCGCCGGAAGGAGACCGAGGTGAACGGGACCGAGAAGGTCGAGGTGGTGTACCCCAAGACCCTGCTGTCGATGGACAAGGTGCCCAGGATACTCGAGACGCTGGCCACGGAACGAGAATCACTCCACAGGAAGAGGATGCTTTATTGCTTAATCGGCATGCCCCTTTCGGCGCCTATTGCTCTAATTCCAGTGTATGGCTTCTCCCCTCTATCTAAACAACCCCCAATTGCATGTCTGTCTAATCTAACAAACCACCCTCTCTACCAACAGCGTTCCCAACATCCCCTTTTTCTATCTCGTCTACAGAGCCTGGTCGCACTGGCGGGCCCTCCTGGGCGGCAAGCACGTGCAATTCCTCGTGAAGAAGAACCTGCTCTCCCTCACGCCCTCGCCCATCATCGACCAAATCTACGCGACCCAGAAATACCCGCTGCCGTCGACGCCGCAGCCGACGACGGGCTACGACGCATACCAGGTCAAGAACCTGGACCCGTCGCCCGAGACGAGGAAGCGGAACACCGACGGCGAGACCATGCTCCTGTCGCAGGCGGCCGGCAAGGCCATGACGCAGGCCCTGGACCTCCCCCAGCTCGAGGTCGAGGTCGAGCGAGCGATATGGCAGGTCGAGACGGCCATACAGAAGCATAATGCCGGGCTCGCACAGGACGGAGGCGACGCCGCGGACCAGAAGCCGCCCGCCGGCAGCGAAGAGGAGACGTCAAGTCAAGAAAAAGAGAAAGAGAAGGATGGGGGGAAAGGCTCTCCCCAGTGAGGTGGGTGGTTGAGTGGGCTCCCCGATCGGTCGCATGTCGATGATTGAACGAAACGATATATGTGTATAGTAATGTATGGGCGGCCGTCAAGACAAAAGAACGAGGGCCGAAAATAGACTTCGCGGGTTGGGTGGTTTGGGTGGTAGTGTGGTCCAAAGGTATATTCGGTGAGCGCATAAACACAAAACTCGTCTCAGTTCTTTTCTTTTCTTCTTGATTGATCGGTAGTGGAGCAAGCTACGTCCTTGTCGGCATTGCTGCTGCTGCTCTGATCTGGCCCACGCTGTAGGACGAGCCATTGCGCAGCGTCAGCATCGATGCTTTGATATACTGCTGCTGATGCTCCTGAGTCGTTGTCGAGAGGATCAGACTCATCGGGGCGCTGTCCACCACGCCCAGCATGGTGCGGATAACCAACACGCCGAGCATCAGCCCGACCAGGAAGAAGATGCGCCGCAAGGTGATACACGGCCACGAGATGGGGAACGCGCTCTCCGGTGCGAACGGCGACGGGAAGGTGAGGCCGAAGGATAAGTAGACGTCCCCGGCGCTGGGGCGGGGGTGGTGCGTCTTTGCCTTGGCGTGGCGGGTGTCTGTCCATCCGATTCTCGCGTTTGCTTCAGTAGCCTTTGGAGAAGCAGCAGCGACAGCAGTAGAGGAGGAGGATAAAAGCGCCTCTCGGATGGTGTTAGGTCTCTCCGGCCCAGCGAACGCTCCCGCCGCCGTCCCGTGGACGAGGTTGCAGAGATCCTTGCGCAGCATCTCGGCGTGCCAGGCCGCGATGGCTTTCTGGCGGAGCAGGTACTGTGTCGGGCTCACGGCGCTCATGGACCGCTTGGGTTTTCTAGGTGAGAATTGCTGCTGGGTGCTGCTGGCGGGTTCGTAGCAGCTTTGTGGGTTTAGCGGCGACGAGACGGACGGGCTGTAACGTCGCTCGGGTGGAGAGAATGGGGAGGAGGTTAGGAGGGACATTTTTGGTGTTGTGTGTGTGTGTGTGTGTGTGTGTGTGTGTGTGTGTGTGTGTGTGTGTGTATGGCAATGGAAGAAGGGAACGATATCTTGGTGCTGTCTTCTTGGCTCTTGGCAGTCGATGAGCAGTCAGATTCAGATTCAGATGGGTAAATGTCCCCGTCGACCGGCGGCGGAGAAGGGCATGAAAGACAGCATGAAAAGAGGGTAAGGTAACTGAGAGTGAGAAAGTGAGTCTGCGTGATACAGAAACCAGCTGGAGGCAGGCAGGTTGGCACTTTCAACTTCCCTTCTTTCTCATCTCACTCACTCAAGAGACTCGAATACATCACATCCATGAATGCGGGGGACGGACAGAACCCAAGACTTATATGGTACGATGCGTGGCCCCTCCCTGACGACCGAGGTCGATCGATGACCGATGATCAGAAGAGGGTTGCTTTGCTTTGCTTTGCTTTGCATGGTCGTCGTGCCGCAGGGCCAAGAAGCTAGGCATTCATCGTATATCCCCTTTCGTCACGGAATCTGACCTCAGCTTCCACAGTTCGTGGAACGGGGGAAAACAAAAGTCCATTCGAACCCGAGAGCGAGTGCAGTACTGCGCCGCTGACGGGCAGCGATCGAAGCCCCGATGCTTCCGCAGCACGTTATCCTATTCTTGTCGTTGGTTTTGGTGCTGATGCTAGCTGCACACGTGGGAGTGTTAAACGAAGCTGATATTAGGTACCGACATAGTAGCATTTCCTTGTTTGAAACAACTGGCTTTGATCGTGACAAGGTAGGACATTGAAACTTACACTGACACGGACACAGACACGAACACCGACACAAACACAAACAGAGGAATAAACACACGTGGCCAGGAGTGGCTGCTGCCAACTTGAAGTTGTGCCTGGCATTGACGGTTGGTGGGAGATTCTGTGCACAACGTCGTCGTCAAGCATCAGTCTGGCTGTACCTCTGGCATGGGAAGACTCTGTCACTCTCACCCTCTCACACACGGTACTTTCTTGGGGACTCTAACAGCGGCTGTCCAATTGACCCCTTTTCCCAATTTTTCCACCTCAATAACGACCATGGGCAGCTATATATTGAGCGTTACATTTGATACCCGCCATCCATAGCTTCCCTCCCTCAGGCATTGCAGCCCTAGAAGACAGTCCCGTCGCTCTTAATGAGGATGGGGCTTGACTTGGTCTGCGGGCGTCGCTGTGCTGCAATCTCACGTCCAGACTTCCACGTACCGGCTTCGAGCAGCTGCGCCATGCTCAAGTGGACACCATCACCAATCCGGGACTGAATCTTGCTGTATAGCTTGTCGATGAGCACCAGTGTCATGGCCCTCCACTCGACTATAGCATCGTCGCCTGCGTCAAAAAGCGGCAAATCTTCGCCCGATGCCGCCAGCCCTCGGGCAAGCGTTTCCTTCTTCAGAGACAAGACGCCCAAGTCGACGAACAAGCCCCCGTTGCGATACTCGGGCAAGGCTGTCAGGGAGTCTGCGTTGCTCCATTGCAGCCCCAACACCCGCTGGAAGGGCACCATTAGAGAGTAGGTGAGCCATTGGGTAAGCTTATGGAAGGGCTGGATGCCTTCCGCAGCAGCGTCAGAGCTCGTGGCATCTTCACCATGTCCTCGCTGAAGGATTTTCAACGGCCAGGCATCTCCAATGGGTGTGCCGGCGATGGTTGTGCGGTTCTTAGGCCATGCGGGAATCAGAAGCGTCTGCAGAACGTCCCAGAGAACGAGGACGTCGAGATTGGCGGATTCGCTTGCCTTCGTCTTCGCCACCAGATAGTCTGAAAGATTTTGTTAGTGTCCGTCTGAGATCAACAACGTAAGTGAGACCCAGGAGATGACCTGCCAACAAGGTTTCCAGGCCGACCCTCAGCTCCGAAAACATCGGGATGAGCAAGCAATGACTGCCCAAGACTCCTGAGGAGGGCCGCTCGGGAATCGACACCCAACATGGGATTTCCATCAGACACCTGAAAACCCTTGGCGAGGGCAGCCGTTTCTAGTCGCTCCAGTCCCCTCCCTGCGCACCACTTGTGTTAGCCGCATATGCATCTGCCAGTGGTCAACGGGGTCACGCAATTCGTACCATTCACGATCGGGATGGTTTCAGCCTGGGAGTCGGTAAAGGCAAAGTCGTTAAACATGTGAAGGCTGGCAACCGCTATGCCCTCACTTCGTTCATAAGTCTGGCCAGTCCCAGGCTCGATGTACCGCCAATGGTCACCTGCACCAGCATCCAGAAGAACGGAAACGAAGAACAAGTCGATCAGGCGACGAGTCACCTCGGTGTCGTCGCAGCCTTCCTTCTTCCACTGGTCCAAGAGGTTCGCGATGCGCGGGATTCCCCCGACTTCGAAATGCTGCCAGCGCCCATGCGGGGGGATAGTATGGAACTTGTCGGGACCGAAATCACGCTGCCCGCCAGGAGAATAGTCAGTCCAGTTTTGGTCTCGTAGACAAACGCCACGAGGGTGCTCCTGGATTCGCAAACCTTGATGACGGAAGCCACGAAATCGACGGCATCATCCAGCTTGTCTTCATGGACTTCGAAATGGGTCAGATTCCCGGCTTTGGCTATCTCCCCAACGGCATTGGCACGATCTCGGACGGCGCGCAGAGAAAGAAGGTATTTGACTTTAGGATCCATGTTTGAAGCAATTCAGGGCAAATGGACGAGGACAGTAGGTGGGCAACGCTGCACTTGGATTCTTCACGTTCTTAGCCGTGATGGTGAGGAAGGAGCAACTGATCTATCTAGTGCCCTGTAGGTTCTGTGATGGATGAAGTAGATCGAGCTTGAAGTTGGCATGGAAGGTACGTGTTGAAGCTAGATGTTGGAGTGTGACAACATCCAACCATATAGGGAAGGTACATTGGGTACCTAACTATCGAGTCCCCGCTTAAGCTTGAGATACGCCAGCTCACATGTCCGCTTCGCGGGGCTTGCCGTAACGCAGTCCCCGACCCATAACATGGAAGGTACCTGGTAGGCACGAGTTGGCATTGCCTTGCGTTGACCGACGATTGGTTGACCTGATAGGAGTCGCCCGAATCAACGATTCTATCTGGCGTTAGGTGGAAACGACTTGCGGGTCCAGGACGTCAGCAACGAGATCGGACTGTCAAGAAAGCGACATCGCAAACCTCGCGCCCTCTCCTCCACAAAACACGAAACAGAAAAACAACCAACCAATCAAGGCTGCACCATCGACACCTTCGCCGCAGGCCGGCGGTGATCTCGATCTGGAGCTTCTAGAAGGATTGAACGACACGCAATCAATCAATCAGCCCGTCCGCCCGTCCGTCTGCTGCAGGAACAGATTGAGGTGGCCTTGTCTCGGGTCTGACAACACACCGAAGGCCTAAGTGGAGGCATCAGAAGGAACCAAACCGTCTGTCATGATTGGGCGGTTCGCCCACACCTCGAAAGTCACATACTCTCGACCTCTTGTTCAACGCGAAAGCCGCTCGTGGCAAGCAAATGGATCGGGCAGATCTGCCCAAGCTGCCAGTTGATGGCTTTCGCCACCGACGCTGGAGAGTCACTCACCCATCTTTCGCCATGCCTGTCAGCGTCGTGGGACGAACATCAAATATGATGCATCTGTGAAGCCCAGAGTCGCCGTGGTGACCACTGGCCAAGAGCGAGACCGAAGGCTGCACAACTTGACAGGCGAAAAGCATTAAGCTGCGGCAACAGCCATTGGACAATAGGGCCTTATATATCTGAACATCGAACACTGCCAAGAAACGGCCTCGGTTGATGATCATGGCTTGTGCAAGGAGACAAGACAAGACTCGATCCCGCTCGAGTCCTCCCAGAGACAGCCGCAGCTGTGCAATGATGAGATATGCCTTGTTGTTCCAGACGTCCTCCCAACAAAAGTCGAGTCGGGAATGGCGCTTCTTATCCGTCTTGCCTTGTATCAGTTTCCTTACCTGCAATACCCTGGACGGTACGCCGGGCAGTGTTTACACGACTTTCGTTCCCCATACTATCGACGCTCGCTTCAGCAGCACGGCAGCATGTCAAGCGTGGCAGGTCACTCGACCGCGCCCCGTGGCCGGAGTGATCATCGACCTCAGTGAGAACAGTGCATCTTCCAGTAGAGTGTAGACTTGAGTCAGATGTTCTAACCTTCTAACACCGCCTCATAGACGATGGTGGTTTGCCTCGACAGCGATACCCCTAATCGTCGCTACCATCGGGCCTCTATCCCATGTCTTGTCTATTGCATCTCTGGTATCCCCATGGAGGATAACCCTCCCTGATGGTGGAAGGGGCCTGGATGACCTTGGGGTTGGTATTGCGGACCCGCAGTGGTAAGCCAAGCCAGTTCCTAAACCATCTAGAAGTCTCATTCCTTCCCATTTATAAGACCATCGAAAATACTGAGGACCATCCCTCCAGGGAAATCATATCCAACATCATCTCGCTGATATGCGGCCTCGCTGGGAATGTACTTTTGCTCCTGAACTTTGTCGGCCGAGTGAGATACATCATCGCGCTGCCTTTGGCGATTCTATGCTGGGTTCTGTCGTCTGTCATCGTAAGCAACATCCCCCGTCTCATTGCCTCTTTTCAATTGTACAGTCAAACAGCCAAAGAAACTATGCCAACTCTCCCTCTTCTCTAGCTCATCGCAATAGAGCTCGCAATGTACATCTACGTGCCCCCCGAGCCGCCGGCTCAAATCTACTCTCAGGGGTTCTGGCACGCCGTGCTCGCCTCTTGCTTCTACTTCTTCGGCAGCGTCCTGTTGATGATCAACATGCTCGGCTATTTCCGGGGCTACTATTCGCAGAGGTTCGACTTGGACGACGACCAGCGGACGCTCATCCTGCAGACCATGATGTTCTTCTTCTGGCTCGCCGGCGGAGCCGGTATATTTTGCGCCCTCGAGGGGTTCACCTACGCCGATGCGTTGTACTACGCAGACGTGGTGAGTTTACTCGGCCTGCTAACCCCTTTTTCAGTGAAATATGTCAAATCCGTGTGCTAAAAGAAAACACCCGCAGTCCGTCCTCACAATCGGCTTCGGTGACTTTGCGCCCAAAACCGAGGGAGGCCGCGGCTTCCTCTTTATCTTCCAGCTCCTGGGAATCGTCTTCCTTGGTCTTGTCATCAGCAGCATCAGCCGGTTCGCCGCCAGCATCGGCGCCGACAATATCATCAGGAAGCACCAGCTGCACGCACGCGAGGCGACTGTCGGCCGCGCCGTGAGCAACGAGAGCGAGTTGCGATCCAGACTGGGCCTGCCGCAAAAGTCGAACAAGAATGCAGCGGCGGCGGCGGCGGCTGCCGCGGATAGCGAGAGACGACGCTCGTCGCTAGCAAAATATGGCCGGTTCGAGTTCATCGGGCGCACGGTAACGTTTCGTGAGTATAAACCGCAGAATGGTTCTGCTTCTTCTGGTGGGAAAGAGAGAAACACGAGGCGGGCAAGTACGAGTGGCGAGGAGAAAAGGAAACAGCGCCGGCAGAAGCTGCTGCTGCTGCCTGAGGAGAAGGACCGGTTTGAAGCTATGCGGCAGATACAGGACGACACTAGGCGATGGAAACAGTATGTCTTGCTTACTTATTTTCCCACGTTTATTTGTTTTGCTTCTTTGGCTGGAACTGCTCACTTTTGAATGGACTGGGACAACTGACTCGAGACTAACTGGCACAGATACTGGGCGCTGGCGGCAGCCCTACTGGCATTTTTCGTCCTGTGGTGCTTTGGAGCCCTGGTGTTTATGCTGACAGAGGCGAGGAGTTTGGACCTGAAGTACTTTGACGCGCTGTATTTTTGCTGGGTCGCGCTTCTGACTATAGGGTGAGTATCATCCTTACCTACTTTTGTTCCCATCTCCATCATTCACCAAAATCTACCCGTAAATAGTCCCAGCTAACCATTCATTCCCCAGCTACGGCGACATCTCCCCGCGCTCGAACCTCGGCAAGCCCTTCTTCATCGTCTGGTCGCTGCTCGCCGTGCCCATCGTGACCGTGCTTATCCAAGAGATGTTCAGCACCGTGGTGACCGCCTTCAACCTCGGCACCTTTATCTTTGCCGACTGGACCATCATGCCCAGAAAGGGCGTTGTCGACGACTTCCTAGCCGCACACCCTTCCATCCGCGACTTCCTCACCCGCTGGCAACAGCGAAAGCGCATCACCCGCGGCTTCACGGGCCCCAACCCCGCCGACCCGAGCCAGAAGCTCAACGGAAACTCGACCAGTCTCTCGACAAGAGAAGGCATAACACCTGCTCCCCGGGTGGCGAAGAGCGAGGGAAACAACCATCCTCCCATTTCTGTTCCCGCAGAAAAGGCACCTGTAGAGGCAGACACAGAACAGGCCCTCGCCAGGCAACTAGCCATTGCTATAAAGTCAGTGGCGCATGACTTACGCTGCTCGCCGCCGAGGCGCTATAGCTTTGAGGAGTGGGCGCAGTTCACCAAGTTGATTCGATTCAGTCGACCAACGGCACATAGCGAGGATGAAAAGGCGGAGGATGGGGAGGAAGAGGAGGAGGACCTGGTCGAGTGGGATTGGATAGGTGACAATAGCCCGATGTTGGCGGATATTGCTGAGGCTGAATGGGTGCTTGATCGGCTGTGTGAGAGTTTGGCGCGGTATATGCAGCGGTTGCAAGAGGTGCGTTGAGATGACATTGGTGTTTCTGTTGTGTGTGCTCTAAATTATGAGAAGGGGGTTGAGTTGGTGGATTTGTTCGACTCATTTTTGTTGACTGGCCCACAATCTATTCCACCCATTCATTCGTTGCTATTGCACCCTTTGTCCCTTACTCCATCTATTTATATTCTACCATCTATCCAGCCTCTTGATCCTGTGCCCGTAGTCTCTCGTCCCATTTGCTTGTTCTGACACCGTGTGGCTAATCGAATGACAAGACGAAAAGACAGCCCGCGGCCCGTGAACCGGCCGGGTTCTGTGCGAATGAGCGCCGTGGACTACTGTAGATCGAGACCAGGACATGAGATATATAGAGACACAGCATCTCAAGCCTCGACACCTAAAAGAGCATCTGGTTTGATTGAATGAAGTATCTCAATTGTTTTCACATCGCGTCGACATATCAAATTTGTCTTGCACTGATATCAAATGTGAAGAACCACTTTAATTACCCCAGAACAGAAAGACACAGTTGACTTCCCGGTAGCCAAGACAACCAACCAACCAACCGACCCCTGAACCCCGAACTGAAGGCAATGGCAACAAAGTCAAGGCGCAAAGTAAAGTAAAGAAAAGTAATTGTCATTCCCAATCTCTGATCTGTGACGACATAGATGATGAATCTAGCCAGCCCACCCACCTCCCCGTGGTGGTATTTTTTACCGACGAAGAACAAGAAAAAGAATGTGTGAATTTCTACAGCATATACAAACAGAACAATAAGGAAAGAAATAAGAAAACCATAGTACCGCATCGCGTAACCCAAACACTTGCCTGCCCGCCAACCCATCTCGGTTCTAAATATCCAACCGAGTCCAACCGAGTCCAACCGAATATTCCCTGCCTAGTCAAAGCCCACTAGACTAGGTAGTCCCTCATTCCCTTCTCTTTCTCACACCCATTTCCCCATCCATCCATCCACACAGCCTTACCGTCTCTACAACTTCCCCTCGCCCTCAACCAGCTCAGCAGCAGCGCCACCAATAGCCAACTTACCCGTCTCCTTGACCTTGGTCTGGAAAATCACCTTATTCCCCTCCTTCCACATCTCGGTAACAAGCGTCTGGCCCGGCATGACGGTACCAGCGAAGCGGACCTTGATATTCTTAAACGCGCCAAACTTCTCATAGACAGCCTTTCCAGCGATGCCGAAGAAGCACAGCCCGTGCAGGATAGGCTGCTTGAAGCCGCCCATCTTGGCAAAGGCCGGGTCGACGTGCAAGGGATTATAGTCGCCGCTGAGGCGGTAGAGCGCGGCCTGCTCCTCGGTGGTCTTCTCCTCGACGACGACGTCGGGCAGGCGGGTGGGGGGCTTGTTGGCGGCGGTGCTGGCGCCGCGGTCGGCGGGTTTCTTCTGGCCGCCGAAGCCGCCGCAGCCGCGGAGGAAGACGGTCATTTCGTTGTAGAAGATTTCTTCGCCTGTCTCGGCGTTGACGGTCGTGACGCCGCTCTTGACCACGGCCGCGTTGCCTTTGTCTACTACCTCGAGCAGCTTGCCCTTGGAGATGAGGCGCGCCGCCGTGGGGATGGGGTACTTGCGGACCTCGAGGTACTGCTCGCCGTGCAGGAGCATCATGGGCGAGAAGTTGGGCACGAGGTCGTCGAGGTTGTAGGGGAGCTCGGCGTCGAAGGGCGGGATGACGCCAAAGGTGGGGATCACCTGGAACTCGTCGTTGCCCTCGAAGATGTAGCGCAGATCGGTGCGCTTGGCGCCGATGCCGAGGTTGTAGAGCATGACGTCGCGTTCCGTGTACTTGAACTCGGTGCCCTTGGCCTCGGCCTTCAGGGCCTTCTGGATGGCTTCTTGGTACTGGTTACTGGCGGCAGCCGATTCACTCTACAGAAAAGAAACGATTTCATGTTAATATGTGGCGTAAAATTCTAGTCTATATTGCTGCTGCTATCATACATGGGGCGGAGAATGAGGGATATAGGACAAGGGGATCATACCTTTCCTGCGCCGCTCTTGTTCTCCGCATTCGCCATGATCTTTCCAATGCTGTCTTGGGTCTTGGACGGGTTGTCCGCGCGGCTGTCGAAAGTGACGATAGGCTCCCAGTGCTTGACGACATCCTCCGGGGTGAGCTCAACATCGACGGGGAAGCCGTAGCCGCCCGTCCTCTGCCACCTGGTCTGACCGACCCAGCCGCTGCCGACCTCGTACAGACCGCCAGTGGGGTTCTTGGGAACCTTGTCGCTGCAGAGAGCGAGAACAACGGGCGCAATGTACTCGGGCTTGAAGGCCTGGACAAGCTCGTCGGGCAGGATTGTCTTGGTCATGGCAGTTCCGGCGTTGGGAGCGATGGTGTTGACGTAGATGTTGTACTTGGCACCCTCCAGGGCAAGAGCGCGGCCGAAGCCGAGGATAGCGCATTTCTAGAGAAACCAATGTTAGTACAATGCATCATGCCATGCTGATCGGAGGGCTTTTGTTGCTTACCGCTGCAGAGTAGTTGGCTTGGCCAAAGTTGCCGTAGATACCACTGGTGGAGGTGGTGTTCAACACGCGGCCGTATTTCTGCTGGAGGAAATAAGGCCAAGCAGCCTTGGTGACCTTGTAGGTTCCACGGGCGTGGACGTTCATGACAGGGTCCCAGAGGCTGTCGTCCATGTTGGTGAAGGCCTTGTCCCTGAGGATTCCGGCGTTGTTCACAACAATATCGATGCGGCCAAAGGCATCGATGGCAACCTTGACAACGGCATCGCCATCCTCGGCCGAGTACTTTGCACCAACGGCCTTTCCTCCCAATTTCTTGATCTCGTTGACAACGTCGTCAGGGTTGACCAGGTCGTTAACGACAACGGAGGCGCCGTGCTTGGCAAAGGCCAGGCAGTATGCGCGGCCAATACCAGCGCCGCCTCCGGTGACGAGGGCAACGCGTCCAGTGAAGTCGAGCTTCTCGCCCTGCTCGTTGGGGCCCATCTTCATCGACTCCTCCAGGAGGGTCAGGAAGTCATTGGGCCCGCTGGGGTACTGGGGGTTGGAGAAATCGATGGCCTGGTCCCACTTCTTGAGCACGGCAGACGGGGTGTAGGACTCGTCGCACTTCAAGAGCTGACCGCCGGACCTCTCCCACCGGAGCTTGGCAACGTGGCCACCGCCAACCTCGAAGATGGAGCCGTTCTCGCTCGTGTTGTTCTTGTGCACCAGGACGGCAACTAGGGGGACGACCCACTCGGGCTTCATCAGGGCCAGGACATCCGGGGGCATGATGGTCTCGGTCATGCGGCTGGCGGCCACGGGGGCGATGACGTTGGAGATGATGTTGTACTTGGCGCCCTCCTTGGCGAGGGTCTCGGTGAAGCCAACCATGGCCAGCTTGGCGGCCGAGTAGTTGGCCTGGCCGAAGTTGCCGAACAGGCCGGCGGCCGAGGCCGTGTTGATGATCCGGCCGTACTTCTGCTTGCGGAAGTGGGGCCAAGCGGCGCGCGCGCACTTGTAGCTGCCCTTGACGTGCACCTTGAAGATCAGGTCCCAGTCCTGGTCCTTCATGTTCTTGAAGCTGACATCGCGGAGGATACCGGCGTTGTTGATCAGGATGTCGATGCGGCCAAACGCCTTGATGGCCGTGTCGATGATCTTGTCGCCATCCTCGACGCTGTCGTAGTTGGCGACCGCCTTGCCGCCAGCGGCCTTGATCTCGTTCACGACCACATCGGCGGCCCTGCTGTTGTTGCCCTCGCCCTTGGAGGATGCGCCGAGGTCATTGACGACGACGCTGGCGCCCCGCGACGCAAAGAAGGTCGCATATGCCTTTCCGAGACCGCCACCGGCGCCCGTCACGACGACGACCTGGCCGTCGTATCTCAATTGCTCAGCCATTGTGTGTGGGGGGGGGGGGGGGGGGTATTATTAGGAGTTGAGAGATCAGAATCAGAGCGGGCAGTGGGTGGGAGAGCTGCAATAAGTCGCGATGCGCAGAAACGGGAGGGAGGGAAGGTTGAGGGTTGAAAGGTTGAATGAATGGTTTAGAAATAAGGTGCGCACCAGAACGCGAATGCGGGTGGAATGACCTCTACCTATACCTGTGCCAATTACTAAAGCACTTGACGTCGGTCGGCAAGTGTCCAGAACGAGGATGACCATGCCGGCTGCTAAGCCGAGGCATACAGCCTGCCCGCCCAATCCGCCATTGGCCCACATTCCAACCCTTCTCCGCTACTTCTGTTGCCGAGGGCGGGGCGCTAGCGTGCTGGGAAACACCGCCGGCCCCAGTCCCACTGTTCCCCAGGCCCTGCGCTACCTTTGCCAGGTACCTTAGTCCTTGGCCCGTCACATGCAAGTTTTGCCGGCCATGGTGCCAGGACGGCACTGGCGGGAGTGCTTTTCCCACGACACCGACACCCAGGTGCTCAAATACTGAAGTCCCGTTAGACAAAGGCGCGCCTGCAAACTAGAAATACCTGGTATGCATGCAGTATATGCAATTGGAATAAAGCCTGTGGTTTCCCGACGTTGCAACTGCTTATACCGAGGTCAGCAACTCGTTGACGGGAAAGCCATCCTCCATATACTCGAGTTCAGTTCGACTCAAACATGTTCCACCGACATCGAGAACCATTTAAAAACGAACCGAGACAAGCTGTTAGTCGGACTGCAAGTTGCAACATGTGGTGGTTGTCAGACGAGGGATCGATCCTAGGAGCAGTCACATGAATCGCGTTTCCGGAGGTAAGCGAGCCATGTCAGCCAGGTGCGGCCCGGAACCGGATTCAATCAAGGAGACGATTTAGCCACTGGAGGATGCCCCCGTCTGGTTGTTGCCTTGGGGATTGAAGTTACCGAGTAGGTATGTAGATATGAAAAAAAGTAGATTTGGGGAGCATGCATGGTCATGTTCCACGTATATATGCTCCTCTCGGTATCCCTAAGGCATCTATTGCGAAAAAGAAATGCAGACCCAAAACCTAAAACAAAACCTTCATCAGCGTCGTGAGGCTGCCCAGCGTTTTGTTTCTTTCTTTCCACTCCAGGGTCTCATGGCCAGCCAGCCCCGTAAATCGCTCCAGACTGTTCTCCCCCGCCTGGAGCGGGGCCGCGCAAAATCGCCCATTTGTCACTGGAAGTCGGGGTCGCGCCGCTGCCCGCCAAACCAAAGGACCAAAAAAAGGGGAAACCGCTTTGCGCCAAACGAAAACGCGGAGACCCCACACTTTTCCCCCGCCAATTGAGGAGGGAGGGGAGACTGTCGTCATTTCCCCACAGCCGAGGATGCGTGCGTGCGTGCGGGCGCGCGCGTGTTGAGAAATTTGGGGTGGCACACGGCGGTGGATGAGGAGGTGGGCATCAACGGAATGGATTCCGGTCCCCTCATCATCCCCCATCCCCATCCCCATCCCACGAGGCAATGAGGCTGCAGCGCAAACCAGACGAAACCCACTGGACTGGCTGGGAACCAACGAAGCGTGTGCCTGACCGCGCTATTCGCCTTGAACCTCTCACTCACTTTTCAACTATACTACTGCTGCTGCACCCCATGCTTCTTTCATGCCCAACTGCGACGCCGATGAGCGGCCGTTCTCGATTCTAGCGAATTACAACAACAGCAGGTCGTGATACGTTCCTGCGTGCGTGCGCGGACGAGCGACATCGCAGGTTCGCGGGGGACAGACAAAAAAAGAAAGAAAAGAAAAAAGAAGAAAAAAAGTACATCCACCCCCCCAAAAATACCTGGACATACACCACCTTGCCTGGCCCCCAATCGACAGACAGACATGGCGCACCCCTCGCCCAGCCCCGACATGCCACTCCAATCACGCATCGTGGACGACAAATCCCCCATCTGCATCCCCTTCATCCTCTCGCACGTCGAGGCATACAGACAGGCGCACCCGCAGACAACCAAACCCTTCATCATCGGGCTGAACGGCGTGCAGGGCGTAGGCAAGACGACGCTGGTGCGCGCGCTGGCCGAGGCGCTGCAGGGCCGCGAGGGGCTGGCCACGCTGGTCGTCAGCATCGACGACTTCTACCTGACGCACGCCGACCAGCTTTCCCTGGCCGCCGCCCATCCGGACAATGCGCTGGTGCAGTACCGGGGCGAGCCCGGTGGGTTTAATCTGTTTCTCTTCCCCCTCTGCTCTACGCTGCATTACACTACTTACCCACTCACCCCTTTTCCCTCCCAGGAACACACGACATCCCCCTCGCCACATCGGTCCTCAACGCGCTCGCCAACGGCCAACCGACTACCATCCCGTCCTACGACAAATCCGCCTTCTCCGGGCTGGGCGACCGACTCCCCCCCTCGGCCTGGACGCCCGTGAACCAGCCAGGCCAACCGCGTATCCAAGTCGTGATCCTCGAGGGGTGGTGCGTAGGTTTCCGTGCCCTACCGCCGACGACAGTGGAAGCCAAGTGGCGAGCGCCAAGCCGGACGCTGCACAGCCACACATTGGAGCACCTACTCCTAATCAACGGCGCGCTGCGGGCGTACGACGCCCTAACGGACCTATTCGACGCCTTCGTGCACATCGACGCCGCCGACACGGCCTTTGTGTACGCCTGGCGCCGGCAGCAGGAGGAGCAGCTGCGGCGCGAGCGGGGGGACGGCATGACGGACGAGCAGGTCGTCAAGTTCGTCGACGCGTATTACCCGGCCTACGAGCTGTACTCGGACGGCGTGCGGGCGG
Organism: Cercophora scortea; assembly: GCA_033439705.1. Classification (NCBI taxonomy): domain Eukaryota; kingdom Fungi; phylum Ascomycota; class Sordariomycetes; order Sordariales; family Lasiosphaeriaceae; genus Cercophora; species Cercophora scortea. The sequence goes on along the minus strand of JAUEPO010000004.1, from coordinate 5,507,783 downwards.
GTATCTTTCCCGACCGTCCGGGGTGTCAGCTGCGCCTGGTCGTGGGCGAGGACAGGAGCGTGCAGGAGAAGGTGATCATATGACACTAGTAGTGCTGCGGAGTTTTATGCCGCCGCTGAGTTGGGAGAAAGCGTTCCTTTTCTTTAAAACTGAAAGGGTGGAGGAGCGGGGGGGAAGACAAAAAACGATCATCATCTACTTTTTTCAGCATAATTTCGTTATATACCAGCCTGCATGCCTACCTAACAACTACCTTACCCCCAGCCAGCTAGCCAGCCATCTATGAACAGAACAGAAATAGAAACCGAGAACAACAGAAAACAGAACAGAACAGAACAAAACAGGCCTGTGGTACCTGTATACATGATAGGAAAAAGAAATGTTCGTTTGTATGTCATAAGCGCTGCGGCCGTATAATGCCCACCTGGACCCGGTCCTGTATTCTTTGTGTTTCGTAAAAATCTCGTTAAAAGTCGTTAGTCAAGTCAGTTATCGTCGTCATTTGTTTTTTGTGTATTGTACGTTTCGTTAGTCGTTGGTCGTCAAAATTCGTAAGATATCGTCAGAAGCCCCATCAGCCGTTCCAGAGCCCCCCTGGTCATGAGTGGAGCGGAGATAGAGAGAGGGAAGAAACCGAAAGAAAGGCCAGACAGAACGCCCAGAAGGAAAATCAAAAACCGGAAATAGCAAAAGCAAAGCAAAGAAAATCGTTTCATATGCACACCCACCCTCACCTCACCTGTAGAAGAAGAAGAAGAGGAGAAACCGAAAAAAAAGGGGAGCAGCAAAAAGGTCAACAACAACTCCCCGGTCGATCATCCACAGATTACAGCGGGCCCCAAGACATCCACATTACGGCTCACTCAAAACTCCAGATCCATCTCCTTGCCCGCCATCATCGTCTGGCCCTCCTGCTTCAGGTCCTCCAGGGTGCGTCCAATGTTCTCAATCTTGCCCCGGACCGCCTCTTCCCTGGCCGCGATCTCGGCCTCAAACTGCTCAATCACCTTGCGCTTCTCCTTGCGGGCCTTCTTCATCTTGAGCACGACGCTGGTGAACTGCTCCAGGAACCAGTCGCCCGACTCCTCCCACTCGTTGGCCGAGATGCGCGTGAAGAACTGGTGCTGGTCCATGCCGCCCTTGCCCTTGTAGTGCTCCAGCCGCTCCTCGAGGCTGCCCCCGGCCGGCACCGTCGTCTGCTGCAGTGCGGCCGCCTGCGGGTCGTAGTCAAACGACTGGGAGCGGAGGTCTGAGTAGCTCATCCTGTTCAGCTCGGCGTCGTTGTAGTCGAGGCTCAGCCGGCGTTTCTTGATTAGCTCCTTGGAGGACTCTTTGAGACGACGGCTGCCTGCGCGTGCAAGCGAGCCCTCGCCGAAAGGATTGCTCTGTTGGGGTGGAGGCGCGTGGCGGGTGGCGCGAGGTGTGCGCTGCAGTGCCTCCTTGATATCCTCCCCGCTGGACTCGCTGATGGGTATGATGACGGCGGCCTGCGTGTTGTTAAAGGTAGGGTCGTCGGGCTCAATGGGCACGAGATCCTCAAACACGGTGGACCGCTTGTGGTGGAGCTCGCGCTCGTGCTCCAGCTGCCGTTCCCTCTGTCGCTCCAGCTCTCGTTCTTGCTCCCGCTCACGATCACGTCGCATCCGCTCCTCTATTCTGACTTTCTCAATCTGCTCACCGTGTTCGGATGATCTCTCCGGGGACATGCCCAGGCTCTGGGTATCTGGTGAATACCCGGCGGCGGCTCTGTCAGGAAACGAGTCTCTCTTCAGCTCACGGGCGTCTCTATGGGGCAGTTTTGTACGTCTCAGCGGGTTGAGCTTGGTGGGGGTGTTCTCGTAGAGCTGGCGGTCGTCTTGATACACGTCTTCTACTCGCATCTCTTGGTGGAGGCCGCCCGACATGGTAGAGTTCAGGGCAGGCGCGCCACTGCTGGTGGCGGGGGGTCCGGTGATAACCTTCAGGAGTCCATTCTCGCCAATGACAAACGGAAGGTTCTCGTCGTGCTGCGCAGGCTGGTTGCGGACAATGGCAGGAGATTGGTGGGTCCGCTGGTAGACTGCATCGCTGTACTGGCGGACGTGGTTTCCCTGGTGGCCACGGAATCTGCTCTCGGATGCAGCCCTGCTTTCGTGATCGCCAAACATGGAGCCGACCGACGAATCCTCCCAGGCATTCTGGCCTCGGACGGCATTGTCCGACGCCGAGGTCCTGGTCCGCTGCATCGGGTGAAAGTGTTGTGCAGGGAGGCTCATTGCCGGGGCGGGCTGACTGGTTGTGGTGTACCGACCCGTCCTAGGCACGGGGATTGATCTGGGCGAGGCGCTTTGGTCCTGCTGGCGTTGGTTGTTTTGCTGTTGCTGCTGCTGATTTTGTTGTTGTTGTTGCTGCTGCTGCTGCTGCTGCTGCTGGTACTGCTGCTGCTGTTGTTGATGCTGCTGGCGGGAGATGATCTCGGGTGGGGGCTGCAGCTGTGGATGCTGCTGTTGCTGGTGGTGTTGATGCTGCTGCGGCGCGTGGTTCGCGTCGTTTCTTGAATTTGCCACAGGCGCTGGTGTTGCGGGAAGGCCCACAACGGCTCTCGGGCTCCCAGGCCCAGTCACGCTGCCGTCTGCTTGACGCGTGAACAAGCCACCCATGCCCCCCAGCTTCTTCTTTGCCGTCGGCATCATACTAAGGCGCATAACACGTAACACACACGACACGACAGACACGGGGACGGTGCAAGGTGCAAGTGCAAATGGTGACTTGGACAAGATTGAGTGGTGGCAAAGTATGTAAGGTATGTAGTGTTGTTTGTGTTTTGGATATGGAAGACTGGATGTGGAAGCGTCAGGCGGCCGTGGGTGTGTTTACTTTGTTTACGTGTTTGGCCCGCCACTAAGTGTGTGCATCGCCATGTGCATGAGAAAAGCTGCGAGGAGCGCGTCTGAGTGTGGGAGAAGTGTGGCAACTGGAAACGTAAATGTGGGATGAGTGGACGGTTTGCTGGATGGCGACTGGGAAACCTGAAATCTCCCCCCCTCTAGACGAGCTGCGGCTCGGGTTATAATCTGCTCGACGACAGCAGTGTGGACAGAATCGGACGGGACTGGATAGTCTAGTTGGGCTCGCGCCCTCGATTCGACGAGAATTGGGTTGGGAGCTGGCCAGAGAAGGAATGCTGTCGGAGCAGAAATTGTAGGAGGTGCAGGCGTGCAGCTGTGTGTGCAGGCGAAGGATAGGATGGAAAGGTGTGGAGAGTCCGGGGTGATGGTCGAAATCGTGGTTCCAATGGCAACGGCCCGTTGTTTTACAGGGCTTTGCGACTGGTGTTGTGGGTGGGTGGTCCCTTGAGGTGCCGTTCTTTGGTACCTGCCCTGGTAGCTTTTGCAGCTTTTTCGCGCTAGCTCCCGTCCTCCACACACGCTGTCAGGTGAGCAAATACATTTGCTGCAGGGTCGTTGGACTCCCGAGTTCCTTCCCTTCTGGTGAGTCTGGCAACCCCCGCGACTTCGGCCCACGCCATGCCATGCCCAGTGTGCCCACCACCCCAGACTTGAGTCCAGCGGCTGCAATGGCTCGCTGCAGCTGGCCCCAGTTGTCTCATCGATGTGCCCGCCGTTGTTGGTCAATTTGTCCTCGTCGACCTCCCACGCGACTTCTGAGAGGCTGCCCCATTCCCGTCTTCTCCGACCCGGACCGTGAATGGACAGGAATTGTCGGGTTCCTTGCACCAGTCCGCAGCCAGACACGCCAGAATCCCCAGAACAGTCGGCCATTAATCGACTAACGCTGTCGCTTGGACGAGCCGTTGCGTCTAATGATGCATGCCGCCCTTGTCTCTACCCAACGTCTTCGACTTCCCCCACGGGTTTTTTTGCGCCATAGACGCCTGACGATGAGCACACCCTCAGAGTCGCTGTTGCAGCCACGACGACGAACTGTTTTTATGACATGGTTGGTCTGGCCCGCCACGATTAGCCAATGAGCTTTTGAGCGCAAAGGCCGTGGTGTCGATCGAGCGAGGGACATGGCGGCCAGGAAGGTCCAAAATCTGAAATGGTTGGGACGGCATGCCTACGGCGTCATGTCTTCCTACCCTACCGAGCCTACCTCAACCCGCCCGCCTGCCTCAACCTCCATCTATGGCTCCTGATGATGGATGCGGGACAGTCGAGCTGCTGGTTCGGTCGAGGGAGCCGCCAGGTGCATGCCTCACTGGAACCTCACGATGCACGCGTGGTCTGTTATACCCCCCCCAACAACTTACTGATGGCACGGTTGCTTATCAGACGGCAGCCGGTGATTCGTCTTGAGCGGATTAGATGGCATCGCGTCCATCTGGCCGAGAGGTGAAGTGCAGATATCCCCAGACAGAACGGTGACCGGAGTGCCTGTTCGGGAGTAGTTCGCAGCACAGCGCGAGGAGGACCAGGTCAACGCTCGCGCACCATCTGCAAGTCGGAAACGAGCTGCCACACCTCGATGAAGTTGCGATTTTCCATGCCGGCACACCTTCATCTCCCGAGACAAGACTGGGTGGAGGTGTCGAGGTCAGTTATCGTGGACGGGGAGCCAGACCGAGCTATCGCCGCACCATGCCGTCAAATGGTACACACCAATACCTGGCATCTAGGACTCAGTTGAGTTTCCCTAATCCATGTCGGCACGGCAAAAGGCGTCTGCAACCATTTCGATCTCGGGAGATAAGAGAACTCTGCTGCTGATTTCGGCTAGTCCATGTTCTCGTCGGGTGTTGTTGTGGTTGTCGTGGTAGATTTCCTTTTGTATGTCTGTTGAGCGTTTTGAACTGCCACTTACACAAGGGGAAAGAACTCGGCGATGACTGCACCCACACCGTGGTATTTCATGAGCAGGGATGTCATTGCACCGTTCCGCCATCGGTAGAGCACAGACGTTGTCGTTAGCGTGCCTGCCCCGCGAAGTTACCCCAGTCCATTTGCCGATAAGATAAGGGACCCCACCAAGAAAGTTGCCGAACGGCGGAGGGGGTGTCTAGCAGGTGGCGGTATCCCGTACGCTGTTACGTATCCGGCCGATGCTAACCACCCGCTCGAAGCAATCGAAACAACCGATTTCTAATCTAAATCCATTCACGCACACCCTCGATAGGAAAACGGAATATCGAAGCGCGACGTCGCCCATGCCATACCACACCACCAATACCAAGACCACCATCTCCTAGCAACCCTGCGTCTTGCGTTATCAGCATCCACACCTCTAACAAAGCCGGCAGACGCAGGCAGGCAGGCAGGCAGGCAGGCAGGCAGGCCAGGATCCTAGCAAGTCCGTCAGTCATGGCGCCGTCATTAGAGGCCCCTGAGGCAGTCCAAGACGTGCTCGCCAACCCGTTGCGGGAGAAGCCAAACCTGGTCGCGCCCGAGCCGGAGCACTGCCCTGGACCCGAGTCCGAAAAGGCCGGCGTGGCCGACTCGTGCGCCGGCTGCCCCAACCAAAAGATCTGCGCAGCAGCGCCCAAGGGCCCGGACCCGGACATACCCCTGATCAACGCGCGGCTGGCGGGCATCAAGCACAAGATCCTGGTGCTCAGCGGCAAGGGCGGCGTGGGCAAGAGCACCTTCACGTCCCTGCTGGCGCACGCCTTCGCCACCAACCCCGAGACCATGGTCGGCGTCATGGACACAGACATCTGCGGGCCCAGCATCCCCAAGATGCTCGGCGTCGAGTCCGAGACCATCCACGTGAGCAACGCCGGCTGGTCGCCCGCCTGGGCCATGGACAACCTCGCCGTCATGTCGATCCAGTTCATGCTCCCGAACCGCGACGACGCCATCATCTGGCGCGGGCCCAAGAAGAACGGCCTGATAAAACAGTTCCTCAAGGACGTCGAGTGGGGCGAGCTGGACTTTCTCCTGGTCGACACGCCGCCCGGCACGAGCGACGAGCATCTGAGCGTCAACACGTTCCTCAAGGGGAGCGGCATCGACGGCGCCGTCATGATCACTACCCCGCAGGAGGTTGCGCTGTTGGACGTGAGAAAGGAGATCGATTTCTGCCGCAAAGCGGGCATCAGGGTGCTGGGCATCGTGGAGAACATGTCGGCGTTTGTGTGTCCCAAGTGCACGCACACGAGCGAGATATTCCAGGCCACAACGGGCGGGGGCAGGGCGCTGGCGGCGGAGATGGGCATCCCGTTCCTGGGGTCGGTGCCGCTGGATCCCAGGATCGGGATGGCGTGCGACTATGGCGAGAGCTTTTTCGACTCCTTCCCGGACAGCCCGGCCTGCAAGGCGCTCAGGGGTGTTGTCAGGGGGCTGGCGAGCCAGGTGAATCTCGATCCAAACGACATTATGCCTGACGCGTAGCCGGGGTGGTAACTGGTGGGTGGAGAGTGTGTGTTCTGGGACGGGGCGGGGCGCATTGGCACATGGCCAGTAGTTGTGGATAAAAACTGCATCTGTACATAGATACACTACCTACCTTCTCGATATTCCAAACAAAATCATTCACGAACATCGTAAAGCACATCCAATCACCAAGCTATGGCTCTGCCGGCTCTGCGATCCAAGGTCTTCTTGGCCGCGCATCCCTGCCTCCCTCCCTCAAGCAGCCATTGCTTGCTTACTTTTCTTTCCCGCAGCCCAACCAACCCCTTGGTCCAACGGTACGGTGAATGGCCTAGCCTAAGCAGCGCCCAGCTTCTCGGGAATCTCCTCCAGCTCCTCGGCCGACTCAATGTCAAGGATCTTGGTCACCTCAGCCGTGTTGCGCATCAGCTCCTTGGCGCCCGCGTACAGCATGCGCATGGCGCTGTTGCACGTCGTGGGCATGTAGAAGATCATGACGTAGGGGACCGATAACCGGCCCGACGGCTGTTGTTGTACCGCGTTAGTGTCGACAAAAGCCTCGAAGGGGGAGGGAGGTGAACTTACGAGTGTCAGGGGGTAGCTTAGGAGAATAAAACGCGGCGAGTGGTCGGGCAGGTCGTCGCTGATGTCGGCGAGGGTCTTGTAGACTGTTTTGTCGTCGTCTTGGCGGATTTCTTTGGTCGTCTTATCGATCAGGTCTGTTGTTTTGTTAGTGCTGGGGGGAAAAGGAAAAGGGGGAGGGGATGGGGGATGGGGGAGGTGAGAAGGAGAGACATACATACAGATGACGGCTTGCGGGTCGTTGGACCGCGATGTCCCGAGGCGGAACTTGCGCAGGTGGTCCTTGGTCTCTTGCGAGAAGGTGTATAGTCTCGACTCGGAGCTCTAGGGGGTGAGGTAGTAGGTTAGCTTGGTGGTTTATAGAGTGGAGGGACCTTGATGGCTGGGTGCAAGCGGGGGACGAGAGGGGGGAGAACGTACCATTGTCGCGACTTGTTGGCTGATCAGAGGTTGGTCTGTGTTCTTTTTGGCTACCTCTGAATATATGGTATGAATAAAGCAATACTTTGCCGTCTGCTCGGTATGAACTATGGAGCGCGTGAACTGAAATCAAGCTTCGAGCTTGAGGTTAGGTGAGAGGTGCCCTTGCATGGATGAGGTGAGGGCAGTGGAGGTGGAGCTTTGGTGGATAGGAAGGCAGGTGAGGTCCCCCGTCGTTGGGGCGGCGGGACCAGAATGCCCCGCACTCAGCCTATCCGCCCCGCTGCAGCGGCTGCTGGGCTGAGCTGGGACCTCCATGCCCGGCACTAAGGTACCCGACCTCCATTACGCACTGCCCGATCGCACTGCCCGTGGCAGCCTGTGGGTCGTGGGTTCACTCATCGGACAGTGCCCTGCTGCCAGTCAGCCTTAAGCTGATGGCGCCTTGGAACGACGGGAAAGGATTGGAAGGCCCTCTCTCGCTTTCATAGGCTCATAAACGAAACACAAGCACGCTCTCACAGCGGGCTCTTATATATAACTCTTCAATGTTCTCACGTCTGTCCCAGGTCGCGCGCCATCTGTCAAGACCACTGCCCCGGCCATCTCACGCATCGCCGAGGACCCTTCTGGCAAACAATAGCAACAACATCATGGCTTCCCCGGCCGTGACTGCAGATGAGCGCAACTCAAGAACGATCCACACGGCGGCGTGTCTGATTATTGGCGACGAGGTGCTGGGCGGAAAGGCAGGTTGGAAAAAGAGATGAATGCATTGAAGATTTGTGCGACTTGGGGAAGCACAGACAGACAGACAGACAGACAACAGGCTGACCATCAGGATGAGAGCGATGCACGTCATCGGTCCCGTCCTTCCGAATAATAGACCAAAGATGTAAGCAGTCTAAAAATCCCAGTCGGGGTCCACGGTCGATCCGAGGCTGATGTTTCAAGTAGACAAACTCGAATTTTATGGCACAGTGGTGCTTCTCCTTGGGAATTGTACGTCAGACTACTACCACCCATCTCCTCGCCCAGTCTCAGTCTCAGGGGTGTCCTGCTCACAACATGGCCCCCACAGAACCTCAAGAGGATCGAAGTCATTGCCGATGACGAGTCCGAGATCATTGAGGCCGTCCGTCGCATGAGCAACGGCTACGACTTTGTTGTTACAAGGTTAGTATCTCTGCTTGACCTGTCTTCAGAGCGAGAGTTGTAGACTAACACATATCTCAGTGGTGGAATCGGACCAACGTGAGCCCCTTTCCCAGGCTTAGAGGTCGGCATATCCAGCTAAACAAGACCACAGCCACGATGATATCACATACCAGTCCATAGCAAAGGCGTTCGGGCTGCCTCTTGTCCTCCACGAAGAGACGTACGCGCTCATGAAGAAAATGTCCACACGCCCGCCCGACTTCAACTGGGAAGAGGACTCTGCCGCACGCCGAGCCAAGTTGCGCATGGCCGAACTCCCCACGGACCCGAGTCGGGACTTGGCCCAGCAAGTCATCTTTCCCAGCAAAGACCTCTGGGTTCCCGTGGCCGTAGTCAACGGGAACGTCCATATCCTCCCCGGTGTTCCCCGACTGTGTATGCAAACCAGCCCCTGCCCCGTACCTCTTGCGGCACGCACGCACACGATATGCAATATCTTCTAACAACCCATACAGTCGAGAAGCTGCTTGAAGGTCTCAAACCCTCCATCGTGCCCCGCCTGCTCAACCCAGAAGGCAACAGCATTTTCCGCGTCCTCGTCTCGACGCCCTTGTCGGAAAGCGCCGTCGCCGACTACCTGACCAAGCTGGCGGCCAGAGTCGAGCCTCGCGGCGTCAAGGTTGGGAGCTATCCCAGGTGGGGCAAGAAGAGGAACACGGTGACCCTCGTGGGGAAGTAAGTTACTCCCCTCCCGTTCCATCCTATGAAAACGCGAGATATACTAACGCGCCACGCAGAGACAAAGAGTTCCTAGATAGCATCGCGCCCGAGGTCGCTCAGAACGTCGAAGGTCGTGTCGTGGCCGTGGAGGGCGAAGACGACAATCTTCCAGACGAAGCCGCCGACGAGTAAAAAAGATTAGCAGCACCTACCACCTTGATAGGCGTCGATGATCGGCAGCCGCCGGGCCGGAACAGGCAGCGCGCCGGGGGTTGCGGGATATTATCTTGTTCCCCCCCCCCGTGCCCCCGCCTCTCCCCCTTCCCACCCCTCCCTCCCCTTTCCCCCCACGGGTGGTCTTGCGGGTTTTGCGGGAGATTTCAAGGGGTTCAAGGACGGATCCCCGTCACCGCCAGCAGGACCCGGCTTAGTGTGGTGTTCATTTGGCGGGGCCGCCGAGATGATTTGGCGCGCTACGGAAATGAATTGTCGTCTTTTTTTTTGTGTGTGTGTGCTCGTCGTCTTTGATGGATGGGAGTTGCGGTGGCATTTGGGCGATACGTAACATGCAAAACCCGTAATCTGTAACATCAGCAAAGGAAACAAAGATTTAAAACAGTAGAAAGAAAAAGAGTGATTGGGTGTTGGGGAAGGGGTTTTGGTTAGTGTAGACTAGCATTTGTGAGAAGAAGTAACAAGAAAATGATTGCGGCTTTCTTCTCTTTTCTTTGAGGAAATTCTACGGTAGTACCGTGTAGATACATGGTAGGCATCCCTGGCATGGTGATGGTAGGTACGGTACCTAGGTGGAGGTACATCAATAATCTCCCACAGTGCGACGACGCGTGCGCGCAAAGGACCTTGATTCAGTTAAACACAATCATCTGTCTGCAGTTACATTTGTATTTGTGAGTGCATTGCATGTACTCTGTACAAACCATCGTTGACTGTACGCACACGCGAGGCACAACACACATGCACCGCAGTCGTGTGTCGTCTGCGTGTCTGCAAGGCAAGACAAGAAAGCCCTTTTTCCAAAAAAGAATGCTCTACGGGATACTTGGGGTTAATTAATTGGGTTACACAACTTTTCCATCCAACCACCACCTGTGCACTCCACATGGAAGCTTTCCATGGTTATTCTGGAATCCTTCCTTCCTTCCTTCATACCTACCAGGCTGAGGGATGCCCTCGCCTCTCCCGGCAATTAGTCTCGTGGACTTGTGTGTACTACGTATGTCGTGTAGCTAGTATTAAATATCTTTCCAGGTTTGTTCTCGAAGTTCCATGGAAGGCAGGGGGAATGGGATGGGGATATGGGTTTGAACTCGACGCCAACAAGAGACCCGAATGAAAAGGGGGATGCATGAAGCCCCATCCAACCAACGGACCCGGGACAGTGGTTGTGCAGGGTTATTATTATTATTGCTGTACGTACATACATATGCATATTTTTTCCCGGCTGGCTTCTTGTTCTTTTCGGGCCTTTCAATTTTGGTCTTTATTATCGTTGCTTGTACTACCTTACGTAGGTACCTAGTGGTGTTCTGTTCTTGGATGGGCTGCCAGCTGGGGCTGGGGTTGCTTTCAACCTCCTCGTGTCTTGTTCAGCAGCACGACATACCCACATCGCCCAACCGCGTGGCAGTATATCGGCTGACGCATCGGGTACATCTCCGAGTTGCCTGTTGCTGCTGCTGATGTTGTTTCTCTATTTCAAGATATCCTACCACCGCCTTCTTGATTCACATCATGTACAGTATGAACCCAACCTACCTACGGATCCACGAACGATGTAGAAGCACCCTTGGTTAAGATGCCCGGAGCCCGTGGCTCGTGGCATGCAACCAAGAAATATTTCGGTTGTGTACGGGCCGCAGCCGGTTCGCCGTCGCGGTATAGCCACCTGTCCAAGGCGGATGGGTATCACAAATGGTCACACAAGATCTCGCGTGCACTTGCTCGTCTTTGCAAGTCATGGCAATGGTCGAAGGAGGCCGCCATATGATCAGACTCGAAACGCACATTGATCAGGGGAGGTCCCGTATCGCTCGAGACCCATGATGACCTGTCCTTGACCGCCTGCCAACATAAGCCAAGAGGCTAGAACCAGATCCTGCAAGTGCGGCAGCCCGGTAGCTGTTGGTGAGAGATAAGTCACCGCTGAGCACGTGGTCACAAGCACGCCCAACCCTGAGAGCCAACCAACTCCTTCCGATGGTGACAGAAGCGCGGTCTCGCATCAATACGCCGAGTCTCCCCTCCAACAACTGGGCACCATAGAGACACACTTCAAGACAGTGGCCTTTCCGCCGAGTTGTGAATCTAACCAGAGGTCAGAGCTGGCCCAATGAAATGATCACGCACAATCATGTGGTGCCGAAAGGTTGACGTTGACGCAGAAGGATAACTGTGTTGGATAGTAGCTAAGTCCAGTACAGGAGACTCCTCCTCCTCAGAGAAAGGTTCCTTGTCGTACGGCCATCCTGCTGATCCCATTGCCGAGCAGTTGCGCCCATATTCGTTTCCCCTTCCCTTCCCAAACATGCAATATTTGGGTGCCGAGCAAACCGATTTCGACCCCGAACAGGAGGCGAGTAGTTTACTTAAGCCTGTGGTGACCCCAGTCAGCATTCCGTTCCCCAGCCAGATAGCGAGTATGATCATCCCGGTGTAGACGTACTTCTTCTTGGGGCGAAGCTGGTTGGAGTGACCGCACTTGCGCTTACGGCAGTTGGTAGCGCGAGGGGGCAGACGCGCGTAGCCTATCGAGACGGGTTAGAGGGTGGGTGTCGGGGCGATTCCCTGGCGATCGAGGTGTACTAACATTGGCGGCTGCAAAGTTGAGTATGTTAGCATGGGACAACAAAAGCAAAATATCGTGGAAATGACCAAGCCAAAGCCCCGTCGGCAGTCGACCCTTCCGTGTCTCCAACTCCAACGATGGACAATTCGCGGGCAGGGGTGTGCAATCGCAACTGGGGAAACGCACCAAATCTGCTTGTCGCAGTTGAAGCGCGAGGCCAGCTATAAATTCTGTCAGCGTCGGAAGTCCAGCAGTCGGCGCATTCTAGACGGCGTAAAATTCGTGAGGGCGGGGGGGAGCAGAAATTCGGTGCGGTGGAGGAAACGAGTGTCGGCCCTGGGGGCATCGGGGGGGAGAGACGAACCGCCTTGAGAGATGGCTCAATCATCTGCGGCAAAATATCAGCATCCTCAAAACCCTCGCATTTGGCCGTACGTCGATTCTGGCGGCATACCTTGAATAACGAGTCGTTCGGTGGCGACTAGGGTATTTTTGGACGATGGTGAGGTTGTAAAATCTTGGATTCGGCGGGGTTTGGAAATTGAGTGCCATCTGTGCGGCCGCCCGGTCGGTTGGTTATTCTTCCGGTCCGATTTTGCGAGCCTCCCTCACATTGCACAGCGAGCAACTCGCAGCCAGTCCAGATGCTGGCACGTGCGGTAGCCCCACGAATACTTTACGCAGCACAAGTGCACAACATTCTGCCCTTCGGCGGGCATCTTTTTGCCATCAGTGTGAGCAACACATTCAAAACAAATACATTCCTTCTATCTTTCACTATATTGACCCTCTGCGCCTACGGCATCTACACTTTGTGCAAGAGAATCAATATCGTGCAGCCTTTCCCTCTCCCACGTGCGCATTTCGCTCCTGCGAACAAGCCAAAGTACCTACCTCGAGGCCATGTGGCGCTAGTTTCGGTGCTTTTCGCGGTTAGACCCTCGAACGAGCTGTTGGTAACAGACCGAGGTGGGTGGCTCGATGCTTCAAAGTCTAGCCAAGCAGAAAAGATCCAGAGGCGCTTTGCTTTCCACCACCCCGCCTCTGGCGTTGGCACTCGCAGGGAAGGATGCTGGATCCTTATCTCTGTCGCATGGCTCGATTGCTCATCGTCAAGGGGCGCGGGACAGGCTATTATGTAAAAACCCGGGTGTTTGAAAACAGACAGCTCTCAGTCATCAAAGTCGGAGTTGAGACCTGAGAGGTGACGGCAAAGGAGAGAGTGTGTTGTGTGGTCTGGAATCACACCCCCATATGGTTCAATCCAGCTTGTCCAAATACAACCTCGCCGACCTGGCTTTGCCCGCACCCACTACGCCCCTCTCGGTGTCCGGAAGCTATGCATCGGCAACGACGACTTTCACGCCTCCACCACCAGGGCAGAGGACAGACAGCGTATTATCGAGTGCGGGGAAGCACTTAGGCATGTCCGTCAAGCACCTGCACGTGTAAATACTTCCCGCCTCGGACGCAACGTGCCAAGACCGAGACAGCCAAGTATGGGGAAGCCATGAGCAGAGGGGGTGACAGTCTGGAGTGCGAAGTCTGCGATGGAGGATGAATCATGAATGGCCGAATGCACTGAGCAATACACGTGAACCGCAGCAACATGAAGACAACAAAAAACTGCCGAGGGATCCGCGACGTGAGCTGGCGGCGGCGGGGATATCATCCATGGGATTCAATAGCACACGTGCCATGGGCCGCCTGTGCGAATTCCGCAAGATCGACGGGTCACAACCGAAGATGGATGCGCTGATCTGCATCTCTCATGTCCGTGGCCGTAGCCGTCGGATCGTGAACAACCCAAGGCGTGGGTGAGATGGTGCCTGTTGCAGTTGCAGTTGCAGTTGATTGCTGCTGCGTGCCAAGAAGACGAATCAACGGGGCGGCCTGGTGATGGAAGCCCATTAGCCGCCCAGAATAGGCAGTTGACTGGGCAGGACTTGGACAACTCTAAACGCTCTCTCCAACGGCTGGCGCCTCGAGCACTCTTTATATGGCCGAGGCCGTTCCAACCTTCCGAGCCCTGGAAAAATCTCGCGACAAAATACCCAGGTTGATTGTCGATGCGTCGCCTACCTGCCGTCGGCCGTCGGCTGCCGTGTCTTCGACCCGACTCAACCCAGCCCCGACCCAGGAAAACCTGTATCGTCACTCGCGGCACGTCGCAGAGACAAGACATGAGGCACAGTGCGGACGAAAACGTCGGCGCCAGCTTCTTGGCTGTGATGTGTGCGACACGACAAGACTTCACAGCTTGTTCGGGCGGGCCGTTGCGCAGCAGTGGAGAGCAAGTTGTGGCGCCATGCTTTGTGTAGAGAGCGGCTGATTGTTGCTGACTGGAGCTGATGCTGATGAGGCTCCAAAAGCGAGTGTTTTTGCCTCCTTCAGCCTTGCGTCGGTGCAGCAAAGCTGAGCAGCTGCAGTGTTTTAGGGTTTTCAGGTTCTGGCCTGCGTCTACTATGGTAGGCATTCGTACCGGGGAACGTGGGACCGATCCAACGACAACGCCGACGCTGACGCCGCCGCCGCCGCCGCCGCCGATGCGCTAGTGGAGACCGCCTCGAAAGGAACCTCCATGAGGTGTTGTAACCTGAACCGGTCCATTGCGCGGTCCCATCGACGGCTGCCCGCGCGCTCTCTGCACATCCATCTGGTCTCGCGCCAATGGGACCTCAAACCTGAATCCTGGGTTATGACGGCCAGGGGGAAACTGCCCTGCAATGTGGTCGATGGCCAAGTGAGGTGTCAAGATGACAAGTCGTGCACCGCAAAAGGATTTCAATACCCGGACGGGATAGGTACAAACATGGAGCGTAGATAAGACAGGCCGTCACAGTGTGAGCTCGCAGCCATTTCATGCATGGAAAGGTTCGAACTTGGATTGAACTTCGATGGGCGGTTGAACCAACCCAATCCGGCACAGGGCCCTTCTGTCTTCCCCCCAAGTTCCAGAGTTCCAAGAGTTCCAGATGGGGGCCATTTACACCCGTAGCGCACATGTACCATGCGCTAGGCCAGCGCCATGGATGTACCTTGTACCCGGGAGCCGCCACACCTCTCCCATGCAGCCGCCAATCAGAACGGGAGACGAGGGGAAACCCCCCCCGGGTTGTGCACGCTAGCGCAGGTTGCCCCCAGAGGGGACCACGGACCCCTTTGCTGATCGTGCACTCCGGGCTCTGTGGGACCTGTGCCAGGTGCCTCTGCTCTGTGCCTCGTCGCCAGAGCTGTGCCTCTTGTGTGCTCCCGGTCCTGGCCTTCCTGCACCTCACCGCACCTCACGCACCTCAACTCAGGGAACTGCAAGCCTCCAGGTCGCCAGGTCTCCACTGCCCACCAGTAGCAAGCGTGCAAGCCAGCCAAGCAGCTCTTCCAACTCCCTAGTCCAACCCCTACCAGCGGGTGCCAAAGGCGACACACAACCCGCTCCATACTCCTCCGTACGTACTTTGTTCGCCTACCTGCACCCGACCTCCTCCTCTGCTGCTGCTGCTGCTCGATCCATTTTTTTTTTTTCGCGGCGTCTTCTTTCAACCACCCCATTTCGGCAGCCGATTGATTGTTGGGACAGCGAATAGACAGAGACTCCACGGTCCAATTTGCGAATCCTCTGCCATATTATAGCGTACACCCCGGCGACCACCCTATCATCTCCCCGACCAAACCCCCGACGAACCTCAGACGCCCGTCCGTCTGCTCCAGTCCGCAGCTCCGACCACCCCTTCTCGATTCTCGAACACGCCTGGCTCCAGGATCCCCCTTCCAACGCATCACGGCCCCCGACCGGCATACCTGCTCCATTGTGAATTGTCGTTCCAATCTCGTCTCGACAAGAGCTTCGCCTTGAAGTCGAGTGTCAACACCATCAGCCAGGACCCGACATTTCTGCTGCTTTGCTGCCCGCCCTCACCCGGTAAGGTAGCCAATTGTTAAGATGGCCACAAATAAGGTTGGTGCCAATCTCAAGTCCCTCTGCGTCGCGTCGCGACTGTAAACTAAACCCTGATGCCAGTTTGCGAGAGAATACAAATTGGTGGTTGTTGGAGGCGGCGGTGTAGGCAAATCATGCCTCACAATCCGTATGGTCCAGGACCACTTCATCGACGAATACGATCCGACAATCGAGGGTAATTCACTGTGCCGCTCTCCCCCAGGCCCCGCCCCTTTGGCTAACGCGGCGACATTCCAGATTCATACCGAAAGCAATGCGTGATTGACGATGAACAAGCGCTCCTCGATGTCCTCGATACCGCCGGCCAAGAAGAGTACTCTGCGATGCGCGAGCAGTACATGCGCACCGGCGAAGGTTTCTTACTCGTCTACTCCATCACGTCCCGGGAAAGCTTTGAGGAGATCACAACCTTCCAACAACAAATCCTGAGAGTAAAGGACAGGGATAGCTTTCCCATGGTCGTTGTCGGAAACAAGACGGATTTGGAGCATCAGCGCGAGGTGTCGGAAGCTGGTAAGGCTCCTCCTCACACCAAAACAAACACAACCCACCCCCGCAACGGGGTGGGGACACCGGCTCTAATGCTAATATGATGCTACAGAGGGACGGGCACTTGCAAGGTCGTTTGGAGCCAAGTTTGTCGAGACGTCTGCCAAGAACAACACGCTTGTCCAAGAGGCATTCTACGACCTTGTCAAGGAGATCCGAAAATACAACAAATCGCTGCAGCCATACTCGCCAGGGAGCGGCATTTCGCACAACGGGCCCGCGGGCAAGCTGGAGCTAGCCGAGGAGGATGAGCAAGCAGGCTGTTGCTCCAAGTGCGTCTTGATGTGAGCGAAACAAAAGGATACAAAAAAAGACCCGACACGCGGACAAGGGCCTGTTCTGCGAAGCGCGCGGCGGCGGCGGCGGCGGCGGCGGAAGGAGAGGCCGTTTACGAGCAGCGAGGTGTGGGGTTGGAAGCAATACAGTAACGGGTTCGAATGTGCGAGAAACATTGCGGTGGCGGCGGGGGGGACTCGCACAAGGCGGACAGACAGACGAACAGGGTGCGGTACGGATAAGCCGAGTCGAGGTGGCGACAGTGACGCGACGCGAGACATATGAGGCAAAGGCAAAGGCGAAAGAAAGAAAGGAAAGAGGGGCAGCGGCGGCAGGCGGCATTTATCTATGCATATGGCGTGGGAATTGAAGAAACAAACACACACACTTGTTCGGTAACACGCGCGCGCACCACGAGAAGGATTCGGAGGGAACTTTGCCGGATATCCCCGCTGCTTGCTGGACAAAAAGGGCTGGGGAGAGGGAGGGCTACCGCAGCTGTTTTTTTACTGTTGTCTGTTTGCTCTCTCACCCACTCCTTTTTTTTCTCTCTCGAAAGGATTTTGCGCGTGCAAACAGGTGTGGTAGGAAGGCAGGGCAGGCAGGCAGGCAGGCAGGCAGGGGGACCCCATATACTTCCATGTTTCTGTCTCTCTCTCTCTCTCTCTCTCTCTCTCTCTCTCTCTCTCTCTCTCTTTCCCTGCTCTGCTCATCACTTTTTGTTGTTGATGTGGCCTTCCTTTTCTTCAACTGGCTTGGCTTGGCTTGGGGAGTTTTTTCCCTTTTTTTCCTTTTTTTTATTATCTGCTGAACTGAACTGAACTAAACATGGGGTTTCTATATCGGTTGCTCTCACATTTGTAATTCCTTTTTTTTTTTTTCTTTCTCATTTTCTCATTTTCTTTTCTTTTCTTTTCTTTTCTTTTTTCGTTTTCTTTACAGTTTCTTCATCTTTTTACACACACAATCTCACTTTTTTTCTCATTCCGGGAGTGGTTCGTTTTTGCTTTTTGTCAAGTTGTCGCGTTTCATTTTGTGTTTCTGTTTCTGTTTCTTTTTTCTTTTTTAGCCAACCCCCATCCACATCCATGAAGTCCAAACAAAATAAAAGAAGAAAGAAAGCAAGAAAGAAAGCAAGAAACTTGTCCAGTCTGTTGTGTTGCTTTTGCTGCGTGGGCGAGTTGTGTGATGTGATGTGATGGGCTGTGTTGTGTTTGTGTTGTGTTGTGGTCTGTGATGTTCGCGACTTTAACTAGGCTTGGTTTGGTTTGGCTTCTAGGCTGGCTTGGTGGTTCCTGAAATGTTATGTTGGCGTGATTGTGGATGGTATGTGATGATGATCTATGCTGTGTGGGCTCGGGATCGCGTGTTGTTTTGATGTGCGTAGTCTCTCTCTCTACCTCTCTCTCTCTGACGGTTTGTGCGGTGAGTTCACTTTCCTCTTGCTGTGGTCTTGTCATCTGATTCAGGCCCGGGTGCTTAAGTTGTGCTAGCGTACGGTGTAGATGGGGTTACTATGCACACAGAGTTTCATCTGTTGTTGCGCTGATTTTGTGTCGAGATGGAAGGATGAGGTGGTCAGCAACGATCATCAGGGACTCAGGGGCAACAACAACCAAATATTTTCTACCTTTTTCGTCACACCGTGAAGCGAATATGAACATACTTACCTACCCACATCTCGTCTGGCTTACATGAATTCGAGTAAACTACCTGTGTGTGGGTACCCATGGTGGCTATCAAGTGCTAATTTGCAACTGAGTGCCACCACACATAGGCACATACATACACACGCTCACGACGGTCGATTTTCCGCCTTATGCCCCTATATATCAAGGGTTTGAGAGACGGAGTCCCATCACGCGTGATGCCGCTGTCTGTGGCATGTCCAAAAATACACAGCGGCACACATACACATACAGAGACATACACAGACATATACAAACATATACACATATACACACATGTACACATATACACACATATACACACACAGGGACAGACACATATATGCACATACATACACGCAAATGCACATACAAATATATAAATATATATGTACACACATATACACTCATACAAAAGTATACACACATATGCACACACGCACATATATAGATATATATATATATATAACAGGGCACCCTTAGAATATCTACCTGGCAGATAGAAAAGCGGGTAGGTTGAACGGGCGAAACGAATACTTGGTCTACCGCGTCGGGGCTGCCATATTGTCCGTCTGTCTGTCCGTCTGTCTGTCTGTCTGTCTGTCTGTCTGTCTGTCTGTCTGTCTGTCTGTCTGTCTGTCTGTCTGTCTGTCTGTCTGTCTGTCTGTCTGTCTGTCTGTCTCTCCATGAATTACTGCTCTTCTTCTCCCTACCTATCCACGTGCCCACTGCAGTATGTGTGCAGCTAGGTGGGCTATCGTCTAGAGTATTTCCTAATCATTTCTACAAGACCTGTCTTCCCTGTCTACCTGCCTGCCTGCCTGCCTGCCTGCCTGCCTGCTTGCCTGCTTGCCTTAGCCCGCCCTTTATAGCGTTAAGTTTTTTTGCGAGCTGCCATGATCCGCCGCGGGTGTGTTTGGCCCAATGGGTTAGAATAAGCCTTGATATGTGTTCGGCAGCAGATATGAAGAACCACGACACATATACCTGAGGTATGTATTTTCAAAAGGTACTTGGATTCGGTTCGAATCCGCGAACACACCTTCCGGCGTCCAAACCTTTTGCCCTCTAAGCGCTGTTATTTTTATTTATGCCTTCTTATATAATCAACAAGCTTCAAGGCGTATATCCCTTAATTTCTGCTCAATGAACGTCATGGAAATAACCTCCAACTACCAAGTTCGTGCACCGCGATGTGACTACCAGGTAACAGGTAATTGATAAATGCTTAGTAGACGGTAGAATCTCATTGCTGGCCCGGGGTCGAGGCGTACAGCAGTAGATAGACTTGCTGCAGCTCGCCTGCTCTGCCCTGCAGCGCGCGAGCCGTGGAACTGTGACACTGCAGAACGGAACGTGCTGAGATAAAACGGGCTTCCCGAAGGCTGGGAGCTTTGGTCGGTGTATTATTACTGGTTAGTGTATGCAACTGTATAGCGATAGGGAGCATTGTTTGAAGATATGAATTACCAACTGATATCACTGTAGATTCGGTGTCGTGGGTTTGTGTATGTGCTGCGTGTGTATGTTGATACTGACGGGTTATGTATGTTTCATGGAGCCAGTTGTGGAATGGGCGCTGTGTATGGGCGTGACGAAAGGGGTGTTTGGATGCAAGCGAGACTGGTGGGCAACGATCAACGGTAGCAGCACGCACTGGGAGAGAACGGGAACAGCAGCACATAGATTTGGCAGTGGGGACTTTAATCAGACGTGGAAGGGCCTCGAAACAACAGGCTATGTGTTATTACCCCTCAACATAAACGACACGGGAGGCATGATATTCATGACCTTGCGATACATCTTCCCGATATTGTTATTAGCACGCCTAGACCTACAGTACAACTAAGGGCGACGACGCTCGCGTTATCATCCTAACTCTCCATCACAATGGTATCCTAGCCCCGTTACCATTCCGCTGCGCCAGTCCGTGAAGAAAACAAGCAAAAACAATACAACCATACAACTATGCCCCAGGTAGCTGTGCTTTGACCACTCCATTCTCTGCTTTTGTGATCCCGTTTTCCTGAGCGGTGCTGTTCCCATGTTATACATATATACTCTCCACAATCATGTCGCAGACCTCTGCGAGAGTCGGCCACCTGCCTCTGAGCAGTGCGTTTTCCAGTCCCCGGGACCCAGTCTGGGCAGCCAGGCCCGTCTCCAGAAATTCCCTCTCGGCCCCGGACAGCTCCCGCTTCTCCGTCTCCCGCCACTTCTTCTCGGCCTCCTCTTTCGCCTGCTGCAGCACCTCGTCTGTATTCTCCGACTCCCACAGATTGCACTTCTTGCACTCAGTGCACTGCTTCGGGTCTCCCTCGGGCCGGAAATGTTGACAGAAATGCCTGTAGCCCACGTCGGCACCGTCTCCGCCCCCGCCGATGTCTTTGCGACACACATAGCACATCTTATATCCGCAGGGGCAAGTGAGTTTGTTGCAGCCGGCGTTCTTCACAAAGGACGTGTTGCAGCGGGGGCACACACGCTTGATGGCCATGCTCATGGCCTGTTCTACTTGGGTGCGCAGCGCGACGAGGGAGGACTCGTTGCAGACATGCACGTCCACCCACTCCTTGTTGCAGCTGAGACAAGACGCACGACCACACTCCGGGTTCTGGCACTTGAACTTGAGACCCCGGCTGCGTCGGCGGTGGCGCACCAGGGCCTCGCGGAAACCGCCAGTCAGACGGTCCCCAAATGTATGGTGGGAGCCAAGTAAGAAGGCAAGGAAAGACGACAGCACAAACAAAGGGAGAACGAAAGGAACGCTGCCAATGATAAAGAGAAACAACACAATGCTGTAGATACTATCTGCGCCGCGAAGACGCGAATGCTGTTCGCCCTCTGGGATGTAGATATCGTCGATTTCGGCATACGAACAAAAGGGACAGCGGACGAGGGGTAGTTTGCTGGACAGGAGGCTGTGGTCGGCAAGGCGCTGCTCTAGCTTGTGCATGATCATGGCGCCTTGTTTCTCCTCGAGCATGGCCCGGTGCATGTGATGCTGCGGGATGGATCCGTTACACTCCTTGGAGTCTACGGCCGGACACCTCAGCGTGCCAGTCTGGATGTCAATACTCCGCTGCCAGCCCTGGCCGAATATGGCCTCCGAGATGGAATGGCGGATACAACGGAAACAGACCATGTGGCCCTCGGCATTACATGATGTAAGCTCCTCGAACGTGCAATCGGAATAGCAGCACGCGCAGTCCATCATGGCCTGTGCTTGCTCCGCTTCATCGTTGTTGAGTTTCACAGCCATGGAGTAGTCTTTAGCCTCTCGGTCGATTCGGGCCTGTTCCTTCAGGGGCAGTATCAGCTCGTAGAACAAATCCCGGTCCAGCTCGGCGTTCCCAGTTGACCTGAGAGAGGGCACAATGGACCCACGGCCAGATGACTTCCAGACCACCAGGGGGTGCGATTCGGCTTCTGTACACGCCAGCGGCTTCTTCCGCATGAATATGAGGGTGGACAAGGCGAAACGCCACGACCTGGAGGACAGGTGTACGAGGGTTCGGCGAGCCTCTAGGTACGAATAGTTGGACTCTGCCAAGACGGCTTTTATAGTCGATCGCGAGAGCCCCTTGAATTCATGCCAGGCCAGCGTCTCGGCGGCCTGTTTGTAGCCGTCGCTCCTAAACACTTCGGTGCTCGGAACCAGTTGGTCGGGGCGGGCATTCGATTTCTTATCCTCGTCTGGAACCCTCCAACGGCCCTGAACCCAGGTGACGCGGTTCTTGAGGAGTGTATCCGCAACCAAGGCAAGCCTCGACTCGCCGTCGAATTTGACGAGCATTTCGCGGAAGACATGGATCTGGATGTCGGGAAAGACGGCGGCGAGAGCCTCCAGGCACGTGTTCAGCTCGCGAAGATCGGGCGGCTGCGGAGCGAGTGGTTGCAGGTGGTCTTCCTCCGAGATGAATTCTGGGTAGGCGGCAGCCGCGTCGTGGTTGGTGGCGGAGACCAAGGAAGCGGTGCTGGAAGCGGCACTCGAGGCGGTCATTTTCTTGGCTCGCGCGACGCGATGGCGATCGCGCTCGTTAGAGGCGCTGAGCAGGCTGGGGAAAACCATTGGGCCGATGGGTGGTGATGTCGACCATCTACGCGTGGAGTGCTCTCATGCTGACATGGACGTGGGGCGGCTTGCTGTCGTACATGCCGAGCCCATGATATCCCCGGGCGCGTGCGTTTGGCAATCTGGCCGGTCGGGGCGGGCTGGCGATCGGCTCGCGTGCCTGATGTGGACGGGGGCGGTTCGGTACGTGCAGGTCGTTGGAATAAATCACGACGCGAAATGCAGCGTGTGGAAAATCAAGACAAAATGAATTTGGGGGTGGAAAGGGAGGCAGCGGAAGGTCACCTGGCCGCCAGCAGGGGTGTTTGCCATGGCCAGCCCATGTCCATCGCCCATCCCCAAGCAGGCAGGCGGGGTGCTCACTCAGAGGATGGATTGATGGACGGGATGCGAGTGGGAAAGAGCGGGGAAGGACCTGACCCAAAAGGCCCCCAAAAGACCCCACTGCACCTCCTAAATTGCTTGCTCGGTATTTTAGCATTAAAACCTGGAAGGCACGATTTCGGCTCTACTACCTACGTACCTCCTGCAAAACAAGCTGTGAGGTGCTTGCACATGGAGCTTTGGGTGCAAAATGTCGGTAATCATGATCGAGCAATGACCGCCAGAACCCTCTTTTCTTTTTTGTCCCAGGTCCCGGAAACCGGAAACTGGAGAGCGAGACCGCGCAGGTCAGAATGACATGTCATTCATGCCGGACTGCCTCCATACCGACTTGATGGAACCAAACAGATCAGTCACTGCCTGCCCCGCCGTCGTTCGACGTTGTCATTGTCGCTGTCACCCTCAGACTTCCAACGCTACGACCTGCTGGCATGGCTTATCAACTTTCTTTGCCTCGGGACGATGCATGAACACGGGATTCCGTGACAGGATGGCGACCAATGAGGGCTCCCTGGCGGTATTAGACCTGGCATATAGTACATCTGCCCGGCAGCATACCTTACATATCATGCTCTTGGGCGTATGTTGATTACCTTACCTTCAATAGACCGACAAAACCAACTTGGAGGAGAGTAGAAGGTGATGGTGATACACTCAGTTATTGACCTGTGCAACCCCATGACCTCCGCAGAGTACCTCTCATCAATGTCGGTCTTTGAGTTTTCCCTGGAATGGAAACCATTTCTGTCGACGAATTACAGATCAAAAACAGATACAGCTTGGAACTGGGAAGTCATTCAATATGAGGCTCCGATTCTTGGTCAGAAAACAACATCCCGTCCCGTGCTTCGCAGTCATGATAGTGGCAGATCGTCCCATGTCACTTTTTACTATTGATCATGTTGCTACGAGGCTATATGCCTGGCTCACGAACAAGACCAGAAGATACAGCTATAAAGAACGCGTTAGACTGCCCAAAAGATATCAACGCAGAGCATCACCGCTTTGGCCTCAAATAGTCAACAACTAGAATCATTTCGAACCTCTGGTAATATCCATCCTCCAGGCTCGACATTTCCACAGACACCAAGCACGACGCACCACTAACCGGAATGTGCAAATTCGTGGTATTTCACATCCGCTTCAAGTGGTGCCTGCACCAGCAACCAGATCTAAACCTGGCTCCTTGCTACATGCTCTGTCTGCCGGTCTATGAGCATGCCATGCCTATGTGCAGAAACTTTACCCCCGTGCTGGAAATCAGCAGAGAAGTTGATGGCAATTGTCGCTTCTGCCAGCCTCCTCCCTATTGTGAGCACAACAAAAGTATAAAAATGTCAATGTTGACGAACTACAGCACCACTAACTAATACTTCCTTTGTGAATGAATAGTTGGTCCGGACTTCCAAGTCTAGTTGCCAGGGCTTTCAGAGAATGTCAGCAACAACGGATTCATAGCCTCTGAGAAGCGCGGAGGACACGTATGCTATGCGTCGTGGTTAGAGGACGTCGAGAGAGGTAATGTCGCGCGTTTTCTCGTTGTGTTTCTTCGAGAGCTGAACCTCAGTTGGCAGCACTTTGACGAGGACGGGTCAAGTCACAGCCCGATTATTCTATGTCTTTGCCAGTGCCCTCCAGCGGTTGTGTGGATCGGTATATGGTCATTGCAATCGCCTTTGTGTTTCCCGCATTCCGCTATGGAAAGAATCGAAGATAGAGAAAAAGACAAGTTTGATCATTATCTTGCAGAGTATCACACGGCTTTGCGTTTTCCAGAGTCACGACGTTGGTGTCTGATACCTGGTAGAAATGGCGGGAGAACACGTGCCCAGTGCCCACTGCTCGCTGTCACAGAACACAGAACCCCTTCAGGCGGTGTCCCGTCCCCACTTCTTTAGATCCTGGCCTGTGCGACCTGATTTGGCTTCGATGATGCAGCATGCCCGCCGAAAACGGCAGGGGCAGGGGACGACGCTGCTTCCATCACTTGTGGAACCACAGCGCGCGCTGCCTGATGAACAGCCGTGATGAACTGGAGCACTGCACCTCGCTGCACCACCCATTTCGGTCCCGCAGGGTGTTTGCCCGTGGTCGTGGATGCCCAGCCTTGCCTGGCCCTCTATTTTTGTTTCAACCTCTTCCATCCGACTTCTTTCATTCCATGGATTCCACGGTTCCGCTGCCAGCGCTTTGACAGGCAAAATGCAAATCGCGGTGAAGAATTTGCCCCTTGTCGAGCTGTCAAGGAAGGACAGACAGCTGGAAGTGTTGGCAGTCTCTCATCGAGTGAGCTCCCGCCGAGCCGGTTGTGTCCTTTGCTTTTTCTGCCTCCGGCACACCATGGGGCAGTTGAATCAACAGCAGCTTACCTTGCATAGGTAGGTTGCTCTGTGGATGGATGGGTCGCTCACTTCCAGATCCGTTACTCCGTGACTCGTCGACCAAAAGTACCCTTCCGTACGGCAGGTGCCCTGCGCAGACGTTGAGCCCGATGGAGCCTCTCTGCCTGCCTCTGCCAGATCTGCCTCTGCCGACCTACATACAACCTATTGCTTCTGCCTGAGAGGGGGGGTCGTCTCTCGTCAGCGTCCAGAGTCCAGCCAGCCAGCCGGCTAGCCAGGCCACCTCATTCACCTCACCGGCTCTCACTCCACGGCCGTCGTCAAGTGTTGCGCGGTTTCATCTCGATTCAAACACAGGACTGCAACAACCGGCAGCCCATGCTACCCACACCGATTCTGCAGGCATTCCACATCTTCACTCCATCCAGTATCGAGACCTTCTAGAAGGAGGCGTCTGAGGCAAGCGAGGATGGGATCGCCTCACGTGCTACGCAGCCATCGGGCACTAGCACCAGGCACGGCGCCACTGGAATGCGGGAAACCAGATGCCTGTCGAGCTCGTCAAGTCGTCACACACATCACACCTCCTCTTCGCTGCAATTAATAACCAGAGAGGCGGAGGAGGGAGGGAATCATGCTTTCACACCTCACCTACGGGTTACACCGCCCACCGCTCTTCCGGTACCTGTGATCCCGGACGGCAAGGTTTCGCTAAGGCAGGCGGCCACTGGCGGGGAGCCCACTGGAACCCAGCCGGGCCTCGAGTGTACCTGTCGTGGCTTGCAGATGGGTTCGAGCTGGGGCCCATTAGCTGCAGAAGACCGCTAATGCACACCCGTCGTCTTCGCGGGCCCCTGTGCCCCTGTCTCTCGGAAGAGCAAGGCTAAAGTTGACGAATCCGTCGGTCGTGTTGCCTTCCTCCCCCTGCCCTTTCCAGGTACCTTGTCTTAAGCTCACCGACTTATTGCAACGGGGGCCACCAGGAAAACATTCGGTGTCGAAAGCCTCTCTTTTGACCAGTTTTCCATCTCATCTCGTCCCAGCATCTCGATCAGTGCAAGTGCATCGTTCAGGATAAAATCTCATACCCGACAGGGGAATACCAAGTGGGCCCCCTGCTTTGTTGCCATCTCGTGCAGGACTAATCAAAGGAAAAGGAAAAGAAGGACACAAGCTGCGGGCAGAAACAGCACCACCAGCTGCTGACGGGGAACGTTGCCGAGAGGCTTATAAGTGACCGTCTCCGTCAGCCGCCAGACACACACACACACACACACACACACACACACACACACACACACACACACACACACACACACACAGAGACGTTGAGAGACAACACCATCTGCACACCCACCTACTGCTGTTAGGGTTGCCTTGGTTATTAATGTCCGCCTTTTTGTTCAAATCATTATTACCATCTCCCTCGCCCGCCGTCCTCCCCCCTTCCTGTCTGCTGCCTGCTCTTGTTCTGCAGCAGGATCGGCAGTCGTTTGCATCCTAATCCTAATACTACCTGTACGGACGCCTCTGGTGGTGGGTGTCTGTTACTCAGCAACCACAGCATGGATTTCCTCCCCGTCGAGCTCCTACGGCTCATCTTTGGATACTGCGACGCTGCCTCGACGAGGGCCCTCCGTCTCGCCTCGGCCAGGCTTGCTGACATCGGCTATGAATATCTGCTCGCTCCCGACTTCACCGCCGTCGAGTGGAGGGACGATATCAAGCGGCTGCACAACATCGCCAACCACGACCGCCTGCGAACGAGCATCCGGACCATTACCTTCAACTTCTCCAAGGTGGACGAGTACAATGCCCGCCACGCCTCCTTCTTTCAGCACTGGCTCCAAGAGCCTGAGGAGAGAAATGTTGTTCTCCAGGATGCCTGGATCAAGTACTACGAGCTGGAAGAGCGGAGCCGCCGCCTGCCTGCCTTCCACACCCGGTCGAGCATGGTCGAGGAGTCTTTCAAACGCCTTCCGAACCTGAAGGATCTCGAGATCACCTACACCAAATGCCCCTACGACATCGACATTCTACGCGAGGTGTTCCTAGTCCGGAACTGCCGCAAGAGAGACCGAACCCAAGCGTGCAAGAACATGAACGCCATAGTCTCGGCCGTCCGACACGTCCGCCTCTCTTCACTGACTATCGACCAGTTGCCTCTCGAGATCTTTAAGCTGGCCGACGACCGACGTCACTGGTTCGACTGTGCCCGCTCCTTCGCAAGCCTCTCAAGGCTGGACCTTGTTCTGGACCCACCCCCGGACCTGCTCCCCAACTCCCGGTTCCGTGCCATCAACGGGCTGGGCCACGTGCTGCAGTTCTCCCCGAACCTCACCCACCTGTCGCTGGGGTTCCACATGTACCACGCCCCCAGCGAGAAGTTCAACCTGTCGTTCCGTGCCCTGTTCGGCGACTTCACGTTCGAGAAGCTCACAGACCTGAAGCTGGAAGGCCTCAGCTGTGCCGAGGAGGACCTGCGCTCGTTTCTGATCCGGCACGGCCCCACGCTCGAGCGGCTACGTCTCGGCGGGCGCGGTCTCGCCAAGCCGTACGAGCTCAGCATCGGCGGCATCCATCTCTACGAGGGTACCTTCCGGTCGCTATTTTACTCGCTGCAGGGCAAGCTGCCCAAGCTGCAGCGCTTCCACATGGAGGGCGACATCGAGGCCGGCGACGTCATGACCAGCTCCCGCGAGCTGTACAAGTTCCACGCCGTCACGGACGAGAACTGGGCTGAAATCGTCGCCTGGAAGCGCCAGCCCTCCCGCAAGACTATAGACTGTCTTGGGCTGGAGCGATATCTGCTCCGTGGCGGCGAGTACCCGCGTCTCGTTGTGGTGCCGGACACTGACGAGTGAGCGGGTGAGACACGATGGGCGGGCGTGTTT
Organism: Cercophora scortea; assembly: GCA_033439705.1. Lineage (NCBI taxonomy): Eukaryota > Fungi > Ascomycota > Sordariomycetes > Sordariales > Lasiosphaeriaceae > Cercophora > Cercophora scortea. The sequence continues at coordinate 5,479,641 of JAUEPO010000004.1, read as the reverse complement.
GCGTGTGTGTGGCCGATGATGCAAGGACTGTGCATTCGCCGGTCGCCGTTGGTTGGGGTTTGGGGTGTGTGTAGTGTTGGGCTGAGAAGTCTGTGAAGCTAGGAATGACGAGATGGACGGATTACTCACACACACACCAAATCAGATCAGGCGTGCGTCTGCCGCGCCAGTCGTCTGCGCCCGCTGTGGCGCCTGCAGGCCATGACATATGGCCTGTTGTTTATCGGAGTTTGGGGGCAGCTGCATGGAGCGTTTGCTTTTCTAGATTTGGGTGGGCGTTTTCTTTTCTCATTCTTTCATTTTTTTCCCCCGCATTTTTCTCCCTCTCATTTCTACTCGTCTCCCCGCCAACGGCCCCGTGTTGCTTTTTCGGCATCGAGGTTCGGTTGTTGGTTGAGCTGATGGGTTGTACTCGTACATAGCATTTTGATGACATCACACCGCTCGATCACCATCGGAGTACCGTCCTGAATGGAGGTACCTCGCTCACCTATCACGCATCACGCATCTACCTTAGGTAGCCACACTTTCTCTTTGGCCAAAGATTGCATGAAACATAGACTTGGGTTATCAAAATGGGTTATATTAGACAGACACACAGACAGAATGCAAGCAATTGTCGGATGGGACGAGGATAATGAAAGACATACTATTTTCTATCAGGTTTCACCTTTTGTGTCCTCCGGTGACTAAATCTCAACGCTTGGAAAATGCAACCCAACGAACGATCACTGCTAAGATAAGTTCCATCAGCCTCATTCATTATTATCCCGTAACTGATGCGCGGTGCGGTGCAAGGCGACTTTTTAAGCTCTCTCTCATGTAACGCTGTGGCGGTGTGGCGAGGAAGAGTTAGTTGGGTGGGAATACGAGTTCAAGTTGTGGGTTGGGGCTGCCAGTGTCCCACGGGAGTCTCGGTTTGGATTTGAATTTGAATTACGGTGTGCTGAGTGTGTGTGGGCACATGGACATGTGAGCATGTGAGCTTGTGGATGTCAAAGGGCGGTAGGCTTGGCTTGGCTTGGCTTGGCTTTGCGAGCCTTGGCTGAGGTGAGGTGAGGTGGTGTTAGGTAAGGCGAGGTGAGGTGAGATTACGTAGTACATGTGTTGCTGGTGCATTACCAATACGAAACTTGAATCCGAGTTCCGGTCGCTTGGGATGCGATGGATGCCCGGTCAGACTCGGATAATTAATACATGTGTACGGGAATTGGATACTAGCTTAGGGAGTGGATTCTTTCTTAGTTAAATTTGTATAGTAAGTCGGTCCATGATGGGGGAGATCATGGAGGTAATTCACTGAATTAGTAGAGAGTTTGATTGGTGACTCGGGTAGTAAGCTACTTGCGTGGGCGGTCTCTCTCTCTCTCTCTCTTCTTGAATTATTTGCGATCCACGCAGGGCTTTGAATATAAGGTGTTGATTTTGTTTACGGGGCAGACTGAGTTGGTGGAAGATGGATAATGCTACCTGATTACCCACGAGCCGGGCGAGGGTTTGAGATACTCGTTCGGGTCTGTCCAGAATGTCGGGCTGGAGATGGGATAATTTAGTCTGCAAGTCTAGATACCTGGTACCTAACTGGAGTTTGGGTATTACTTGGACCACCACTTGTAGTTTGGTTTGTAAGACTCGGGCTTAGCGGTTCTAGCACATACAAGGAAGATAGTTGACGTGCCCTCTTGAACTCATTCTTTAACATGTAAACACTCAGTTTAAAAGGAGGTTGCCATTCAGGAGTATTGAGGTGGGAGAGAAGAGTTTGGCTTGAAAGCTTTGAATCTGTACCTGAGTCTTGGATGACCTCCATCCTGATACTGCCAAAGGCTAGTCGGGCTATGGCTAAGCCTCGCCAATCATCGTACATCACTCAACTACTACCTACCACCTCATTAGACGATTACGTGAGCGACCCCGCACGACCGGAATTACGGAGAACTAATCATAGACATTTGGTGTGAGGTGTTCCCTATAACAAGAGCTTGGAAGACAGTATCGTGTGTTCCGAAACTAATTCTTGCAGAAGGAAAGATCCTCCTTACAGTGTTCTGCCGCACTCTTTTCTATATGCCTAGCACCTTTCTCTCGCCTCCCTTTCCCTGGTGCTTCGGTCCTTTGCTCCGGTAACCTTAGGGGGTCTTCCCCCCTGTCATTCCTTACATTTGGCCCCCAGCTACTGCCTAAAATTCCGTCCACCCAATGAACAACGCACCGAAAACAAATCCCGCGACAACGAGGTATTGCATACAAGACCCATGGATAAGAAACAAACCTCCTCAGAGCTCTCGCAAGCTGAGCTTCCGCCAGCCCAAGAAGAGCAAGTTCCAGCAAATCCACCGTCACGAAAACGACAGCTAGATAGTGATGATGACGCCGAACTACGGATAAAGCGAGCGCGATTGACACGACAGAACCTCGCACGCTTCAACAAGATGGGCAAGAAGAAGCCCTCGGACCCCTCGGACGATTCGGGATCGACAAAGACCATCTCAACAACGGCGTCTGGTTTAGCTATCCAGGCCCGAAAGAATGGTATTCTCGAACCACGACACTCCCTACCACCCACAAACCTCGAAGACCTCCACGAACGACACGCCAGGTCCCGCGAGACAGCCTCGCCACCCGAGTCTGTGTACAAGCAGTACACCAAGAGGGCCGGGCAAGCTAGGAACGAAACAACTATGGTTATCGAGACCAGTGGGAGGCTGTTAAAAGAGTACGACGACGAGGGCTATGCGAGAGAATTCAACCAGGCATTTACGGGCTATCCAAAAGATGTTGGCTTTAATAATGGCTTATCTGCTCCACAGCCCGACTTCGTAGAAGGACTCGAGATGGAAGAGTACCTCCCGTTCCCAATCGACGAGTACATCGCCGGAGCCGTTCTTTATAAAAACGACCCAGGTTCCGTAACGCTACCGCATATAGCAGGAGAGTGGAAGGGCCCTACAGGAGATATGAGAGAAGCAGAGCTGTAGAGCCGATATAACGGAGCAGCCCTAGTCTACGCGAGGAACCAAGCTCTTTCCTATATAGGAAAATCCGACCCTCCCGGTTACGCCGAAATCACAACATTTACTACGGACGGTAAGAACATCAATTTCTTCGCACACTATGCGGCTGAATCAGAAGACGGCACGCTCGAGTATCACCAGTTTCCTATTAAGTCGACGAGTTTAGTCAACTCTCACGGAGAACACAAGGAGGGCCGAAGGGGACTCAGGAACGCCCAGGACCACGCCAGGGAACAGTCGTACACTCTGAAGGACCAGTTGAAGGAGCACTACAAGCAGCGCAGCAGTGGCCTCCACCCTATCGCCGAAGGGGTGCCAACTTTGCCCGTACCAGGCACCGAACCACTGCACGCATACGACAACGAAGACGACTATGAGGTCGTCGAACACCAGCCTGTTCACCAGCCGACGCCGCCTACGTCATCGCAGACATCATCGCACGCATCTTCCAGGCACAGGCACAAGAGCTACTGGAAGAAGGACGCCAGGAACGGACGTTATTACCACAAGCATTCGGATGGTGCCGTCTCTTGGCTTGACGACGAGGAAGACGAGCGTGACTAGTACGGTCTCGTGTAAACTCGGTAGTTGGTCCTGATTTACCCGTTTGAGAAAATCATACGTGACACCCATGGTACCATGCTCGACCAGAGTTTGGGGAGGGCATGCAACCCGATGTTTACCTAGGACAGAATTTGCCCTAAATAGCCTCGTTTCATGGGTGGCAGAGTCTATGGCCTCCCAAGCGGGTGACTCGGATAGATGGTGAAATGCAACTTGGCAGATGCGACTAAACAAAGCATGAGACGACCGAGATAGAAAATCCGTAGGATCGTTGTCGGTTTGCGAGATAGCTATCGCTTGCACCTTGTCAAGGAGATAGAGACTGGAGAGAGTTTTCCGGGTTCACTTGGCTTTCTACAGCTATGGTTGGCGGGTTGGTGCAGGCATGGTCAACAGGTCCGTTGGAATATCGGCTGTCTCTTGCCTCTTGGCTCTTTTGCTTTTTGACCAAAGGCTGAAGAGTCTTCGCAGATGAGTTATTGTGGCGTCAAGAGCCAGTTTTTTTTTTGTTTAGTGGTTGAGTTGCTCGCGGTATGTTCTGATGAGTTGTTTACCCGACTTTATACGTACCATGGCTTTCAAGTTATCTACAAAGTTGTGGTGAAATCGCCTGGCTACCAACACGTAATCCATACATACCATGGGAACCTGGGAGTTTTAGCTTCCGCGGATTTCATTTATTTGATAATGCAGGAGCCCGGTACCTGACGAGACAACTGTGGATGTGTTTCATGATCCCGGTGCGATTGCGGGTGTGGCTGCGGGGACGGTGTCTATTCTCCGGCCTGGAGTTAATTAAAACCTTCCCGTCTGCGACTGTGACGGTTGCTTCTTGGCCCTTTTTAGGATCGGCAAGGTGTCGCGGGTTGACTGAGGTGGGAATGCTGTGGCACTGCGGATGGCGGGTGTATTCTCCGAGGCGCTGTGCCAGACGCGAGAAAATAAAAAAAACCAGTTCCTGAACCCCCCCAACCCCACCCACGGACGGTCCTGCCACTTCATTCAATGAGTCGCCGTCGTCGGCAGGCTGCATTTGATTGCAGGCCTCGGTATGATTTGGCGTGTCTTGGGCTTTTCGCTTTTTCGCTTTCGCCCGTGTGTCGTCTCGTCTTTCCGGGTGCTCCGTAGCGTCTTGCGGGATTCCCTCCACCACCCTCCACCTGCGAGAAAAACATGACGACATGTGCTCAAATCTCGTGCACTGACGGGTTGGGATCAAGGACCCGGCCGTCTGTCCACATGCTCGGCATGCCAGGGTCGCCCGGTCCAGGAGCCAAGCCGCGGTGCATGAACTGCGAATGGGAGACCGGGGAGTGGACGACAAGCGACGGCGACCCATCTTTTCTCTTTTTCAGCTCAGCCCAGCTTTGCCGTGCTTTGCCCGCCACGCCCAGCTCCCGCGAGGGGAGGGGCCCCCCCTGTTTCCCGAGGCTTGATCAACCCCGCACAGATTTCACGGTGCTACGTCAAGGGACCCAATGACCCTCTTTGAATCCAGGTACCAAACGGGGATGGGTGGGCAAGAGATGCGATTATCTCGCATGGTTCTCAACGGCGTTGCAATATTGTCTGGTGGTGGTAATGGTGATGTGATGGTTCAATGTCCAAGGACAAATTCTAAAATTACCTACCTTCCAGGTCCCCTTCCCACGAAAAAGCATCGCAACCAAGAGGCCCACTTCACGGAATGAGGGTGCAGAGTGCAACGGCATGCGAGGCAGGTGCAAGTGATGAGCAGGCAAGTTCAACATGCAAGGTACCTCAGGTAGGCAAGTCCAACCCAGCGTGCCAGGTGCAGCGGCATCGAAACGCGGAAGGAGCAAAACCTCACTTTCATGTTGGCCAAGTTAAGGCACAGTGGAACCTTATTTGGCACGGCACTGCACGGTTGGCTTTCAGGGAGGAGTCTTGAATTTATTAGAGTTTGGCTGAGCGTCGCAGGAATTCAGACGGAGGCCAATTAATTGGAGTCATCACAGTGCTGGTCCCCAGAGCAGATTTTTCCTGGTCCATGGTCTTTCCTTGGTCCAGGTCGGAAGCCGACGAGGCGACACCTGGGCTCGCGAAACCAAGCCCGATTGCAATGACAAACCAGACCGCGACTGATTTCTTCTTTCCCTCCAGCATTCCTTTCTCGCATAGCTCGGCCCAACCGAACCGGACAAGAAAGAGAAAAAAAAGAAACGGAAAGCAGCCCCCTCCCCCCAACAGTCTGCCCCCGTTCTCAGCTCAGGTGTTCATGCTTTGTTTTTCGACCCCAATCAATCAGATTTGATTGCGATACTCGGGGCTCTCTTTTTTGTGTGCCTCTGTTCGTGTCGGACCAAGACACTCTTTTTCACCTTATCACCTACAAACGCCGCCCACCGACTGACTGCATTGCATCGGGCCCCCCAACAGACGCCTCTCCTTCCATTATCGCGACCTCATGGACCGCAGCCACTACCTGCTGATCGACACGCACGCACACACCCACGGCAGCGCCTCGCTACGACCCAAGCCAAGGACCCGGCACATCCTCGAAGCAATCCCTGCTGAGGGCGCCCAGCTCTGTCTGCTTGATTAAATGCCAATTTGTATCAATCTACAACTCCGCACGACAGTTCAGGTACACAAACCAGATACTACTCGAGAAACAGACTTGGGTAGTTTCCTTGGCTGCACGCGCGCTGCGCTAAACGGCCAATCTCACACCATCCATCAGCCCAGCAATCAACTGACTTGAGAGTTCACGACATCGGCTGCGGGCAAGCGTCAGTCAGTCAGTTACACAACACCACCTTGTGTTCCTGTCTCTCCCTCCTGCCCACCAGTGAGAGTGAGGTGTGTCTCGTTACGGCCCTTTGCACGAGGAGGCTCGATGCACAACTGCGACAGCGACAGCGACAGCGACAGCAACTGCGATTGCGACTGTGAAGGCGACTGCGCAAACCCGGCACAGGGCGGCGCCCACACCCTCATCACATACCCACACCCACCCGCATCCAGACGACCCGCCCGCACCCACTGCATCCTTGTCGGATATCCTGGTCAGCCCGCCTCGTCTGCGTGTCTTGCGCTCGGTTGTTTGGCTTGATCACCGCCCACGTCACTCAGACTGGAATCACAGGAAGTGAAAAGCAGTGAACCCACCGGGGCGAACTGACCAAGCACTAGTGTAAGGTACCTAAAGTAGCTGCTGCGCTTGCGCTTGCTCTTTCACCTTTGCGCCGCCTTGGGCTGGGCGTGTGGTGCCTTCATTCGTACGGGTTGATCCCCACCCCCCCCGCTGCATCACATCTTACCTCGACTTGAAGTGGGAGGCAAGGTACCTGAGGTTACCTTGGGCCCAAAGTTGCCTGGCTAAGGCTTTGGTCTGGTCCCGGCTTTGGTCCCGTGGGCTTGGCCTTCTGTCCATTCATCTTGCTCAAAACACTCGCCGCCGCCCTCTTAGCTTGCATTCTCATTTGTCCTCCAAGCTTCCAAGCTCCTTCTCCGCTAGAGGGAGGTTCTCCCACCCCACCTCCGCCTCCGCCGTGCGATCCCTCTCGCATCCGACCCTCGCTCAGATTTTGGTGAGGGAGGCCCTACGTCGATAGCCTCGCCTACTCTCACCCTCACCATGCAGCGTGTCACTTCCCTGCTCCCCTCGTGGGACAGGCGCAGGTCGACCAGTACGCCCGTCAAGAAGCCTATAGCCCTCGATAAAGTTTTCGGCTGGGCTGAGAAGATCTCCGTACCTGGACTACCTGGTCACCACTCAAACACGACGACGACGACAACAACGACAACGTCACCGACTTCGACGACAAACGGAGTGAGCGATGCGGTGACGGCAGCTGCCCGGTACGGCCGCGAAACCTACTGGCCAGCGCCCCTCGATAAAGAATGCGACAAGGCCGCCAGGATATTGAAGTCATTCTGTGGTGTGTACCTCTCCCCTTTAACCATGCTGCTCTGCCGTGTTAGACTAACACGGCTGAACTAGTCGATGGCTTTCTGGCCCAAGAGCAACAGCCTCAGGATGCGACAGAGCCTCCGTCAACACCGTCGTTTTCCGCAAACAAGATCCCTCCGCGGGTAATACAAGACGCCGTAGGCTTGGCAGTATTTTCATGTATGCGGTCGGGCCTGTGGATGTCAGGGTCTGGCGGAGCTGGCATGATAACGGCCCGGAAGGCCGATGGGACCTGGTCGCCACCTTCGGGAATAATACTCCACACTGCTGCCTTAGGCTTTGTGATGGGAGTCGATATATACGACTGCGTCCTCGTCATCAACAGTGTTCACACTCTCGAATTGTTTACTCGCCCCCGGCTAACCCTGGGGACTGACGTCAATCTCACAGTGGGTCCGCTCGTCAAGATGGGGACCCTGGATCACGACATCAGATGGAAGGGGCTCAACGAAACCGTCTTGACCTACGTAAAGGCTAGGGGCAAGCACCAAGCTGTGCAGCTAGACGGCTCCATGGTGGCCGAGCGCGGCAACGAGAACGGGAGGTTTTACTGCGGCAACGTCAGTGTTCTGGACATTTTGGCCGGCAACATCCCCAAGAGCATTCCTGAAATGCGCCCGCTATTTGAGGTTATCAAGGCTGCCGAGGGGCGGTCTGACTACGATATGGACTTGATGGAGCTGTTGGCGCAACAACCGGCACCCGGCGATGCCGTGATTGAGACGCCAGGGTCATCACCAACTGCCTTGGCGCCTCCTATCAAATCACCATTTGGCATACCCGACGTAGACGACCCGGATCCGTTTGGCGTCATTGGCCTCGAAATGGCAGGGATAGAAATCAGGGAGGCGGGCACCCACTTACGGCCAGTGAGCACCCAGTTCGAGTTCAATCCCAGCCCGACGAGCCCTATATTTGCCAGATTCAGCCGGCAGAGCACCGACACGTTCCTCTCGAGAAGCAACCGAGGCAGCTGCATGTCGTCGAGAACCCAAGCCACTGCGGTGACAGATGTCGGCACACAGACGGATGTTGGAAGTATTGCAGAAACGAGTTTCGACCGGGCCAATAGTGACGATGGCCGAGACAACGTGCGGGAAGTCCTCCCGACAGTCATGGAGCCCGATGAGGTGGACTACACCAAGATCGATACAAGTATGATTGAGCAGTTTAGCAGGCAGCCATCCGAAGAGCATCTCGTGGAGGCATCGGAATTTGTCGCCATTCCAGAGGAAACCAGTGAACCCGAAGCGCTTGATCAGGTTGTCGAGGCGGCCAGCCTCGTGGAAGGCCCCTCCGCCCCTCCCGTCGACGAACGCAACGAGGATGCCGACGATGAAGAGGACGAGGATGAGGACGAGGAGGAAGAACCGATCATTTGTGAGGTGGCTGTTACGGCTCAGCCCACTCGCACGTCCATCAGAACATCTCAGATCACCCAAGTCATTCAGGCCAAGGGGGCTTTGGTGACGATTCCAAAGAGAATACCCCCGCCCCTTCCAGCAAGAAGCCCTGCGCGGACTTCAAGAGCAAGCAGGAGTGACTATGGCGGCGATGTGTCGTCCTTGAAGAGCCCCCTTCGAAGCTCTTTCCTCTCAGCCGAGTCGCGGGCTGATGATTCGCAGGTCGGTAGTGATGGAACTGCTGAGACATCACCTGCCGAGACATTCGTCACCCCTCCAGCTGTGAAGGAGACTGAAAACTTTGACTTTTCCCACGAGGCTGAAAAGCTCTACGTCCAGAGGCACCGCAAGAACACTTCCTCAGTCTACACGGCTGTGAATGAAGTATCAGAACGACCCCAGAGCGCCGACATTACACCACCGGCCGCGTCGGCACTGCACGATGCCGAGTTGCCTTCGTCCCCCGAAGAGTCGGAACTTGAGCCGCGGACGCCGAAGAGCACGGTAGATTTCATCAACGTCAGCGATGACAAGTCGAATGTGGTCCATGAGAGCAACCACGTCAGTATCATCTCAAACAATGCCGAATCGGCTTCGGTGGTGCTGGTGTAGACCCAGTCCAGATGCCCAATGTGAGGGGTATGAGGAAACTGGGAAGCGGGATCTGCTTTTTGGTCATTTTCTTTTGGTATGGCGTCTTTGCTCTCCTGTTGCGTTCGCATCGGAGATTGCGAGAAGAACAGAAGCAGTATGGCTTTTGGCTGCACTTCGATTTCGGGCGTTTTTTCTGTATGCGCGAGGCTGTTTGCCCCGCATATCATGGCTGGCGTTGCTTCGCTGGGCGTTGTAAGGGATTGACCAAGTTGGCAGGAGTTATGTTTTTGTTTTCTGGCGAAGAAAATTGTTCAGAGAAGTGTTTTGAACTACGAGTACGACCATGACCATGACTACGGCCACCAATGGCCAACGAATCCTTTTCTCCCCCTCTCCCTTTCGAAGGGGCGTTCCTCTATATATATTTCCCCCCGCCAGGCTTTGCACAAGTAATGTTTTTCTGTGGTTAGGGATAGGCTGGGTTGGTGGATGGGATGTTGTGGTTCAGGGAATGGAAACGGGTGAAAGGGGGTGGGGGGGCGGAAGGGGTGGTGGATGGGACAAGGGATTGGGGTTTATGTGATATCTGTTGTGGTAACGTGGCACACGGCGTGTTTGCTGTGTTGAGCGAGTGAGTGAGGAGATAGACACGTACTCAAGGTACAAACCTTTGGCGGCAGTGCCAGGAATTGGATATTGAATTCACTATCGTTCGACATCTGGGGAGTTATATAAGTGCCATGAGAACCTAAGACAATTTGTTTATTTTATGCCTGTACGCTGCCGGCTCTGTTGAATTCACTTGTAGGAGGATGTTTATTGGAGGTATCATGAAGGTATACCTAAGAGACCCCAGATCGCGAATGACGTAAGCAAAAGGCAAAGGACTGTGGTACACAGGACAGGTCGACCCACAAAACAGGCCCCATAAAAGTTTGTTCCAGGTCCGCGTCGTCCAAGCGCGTGCGTGCAAGTGCGACCAGCCACTGACAGAAAGCAGCGAGCGAAGGAGAGAAATCGCGACAGCTTTACACCCACCCGTATCTGCCACCCCTTAGCGCACCTTGGACAAGCGGCCATTTTACATTGAATTGACTGCCGACAGCCCAACGCCCACCACGCCCACCACACCCACCACGGGAAAAGCGAGTCGCATACCAGCTCACCGCAGGCGCGTCGGTCGCCGTCATGTCCACGCAGACGGGGAAATGGCGCGAGGAGCAGATTCTGGTCATCTGCCCCGGCAGCCAGACCACCATGGCCCAGCTGGGCTGCGGCGAGCTCACCCCGCCTGCCCATCGCTTCCCCACGCGCATGTTTAAAGATGAAGACTCGGACGATTGGAGGCCCTCGCACACCTACAAGCGCAAGAAAACCACAGCCTCTGCCGCTGCCGGGGCTCCTGCACCCCCAAAGGACGACGACGACGAGTGGGAGTATGTCGAGGACCTCGACTCCACCGAGGGCGCTGTATACCCCTTACAGGGTGAGTTGCATAGCCAGGTCCCAGTCCCAGTCCATCCATTGAGTCCATTGAGTGCTGGCTTGCTAACCTTGTCTTTCTTGTCTCCCCCGCTGCCAGCCGGCCGCATCGTCCAGATGGATGCCTTCCTGGCCTTCCTCGACCACGTCCACAGCATACTCACAAATACATACCACAACACGCCCATCATGCTGATGGCCTCGCCCCAATGGACGCGCCCCGACTGCGAAACCATCGCTCGCTACATCTTCGAGCGGACAAAGACGCCTGCCCTGTGCCTGATCAACAGCGGCATCGCGACACAGTACGGCCTTAAGTGGTCCAACTTGACAGTAGTCGACATCGGCTTCGAGAAGGTGGACGTGACGTGCATCTACGACGGCCGCGTGGTCTCACATCTGGACGTCGGCAGCTGCCCCGATCCCGCGTGCGACATCAGCGGCGGCGAAGTCTTCACGCGCAAGCTGCTGTCGCTGCTCGAGGGCAAGGGCTTCAACCGCGAGATGGCCGAGCAGCTCAAGAGGAGTCCGGTGTGCGAGGTCCTGCCCTACGTGGCTGACAGCCCCAAGCTGATGGAGCTCCCGGCCGAGAACGGCCCGGGTGCGGCGCTCCTCGATGCGCCGAGGATCGTAGAGCCCTTGGACGAGGATGGCCTGAACGGGGATGCCAAGGAAGTCGGCGAGGATGGCGTGCTCGATATCGCTACTATCGTTACGAGCGGCCATGCTAGAGACTTCCTGGCTAAGAAGGAGAAGGAGAAGGCGGAGCGGGCAAAGGCTAGCAAGAAAGCAAAGGACAAGGAAAACGCCGACGCGGCCGCGGCAAGGCTTCTTAGATTACCAAACTCCAAGAGGACGCGAAATGTGTTTCATTTCGAGGACCTCATCACCGAAGACGCCCCTATCCCCGCGGCGGCGGCAGACACTGCAATGACTGATGCTTCGGCCGCACCAGCAGCAGCTGCCCCCTCAGATACCCCCGCCGCAACCACCACCGACGCGCCAGCACCAGCATCCGACGCAACCCCCGCCACTGGCCTCACAGAACGACAGACCCGTCGCGTGCGCCGGGACATCGAGATCGGGCTGGAGCGGTTCCTCTTCGCGGACCGGGTTGAAATTGACCGGATCGTGACAGCCATCTACCGCGCAGTGCAGTCCATCGACGACATGTACATGCGGCCATCCTGCTGGGAGAACATCGTCTTTGTAGGCAACGGCACGCGCGTGCGCGGGCTCAAGGAGAACATCATGCAAACCCTGCAGGCGCGGCATCTAATTTCCCCCAGCTCAGCCACCATGTTCACGTCCGAACTCCCATCCAACATCGGCACGCCCTCAGGCACCGGCTCCCAGACGCCCACGGGCTCCTTTGCCGCCGCCGGCCCGCCGCACCAGCTGCCTACCACTAGTAGCGTGAATCCCCTGCTACAAGCCGCGACCACGGCCGGCCTGGCTATTCCTTCTGGTGGTGCGGGAGGTGTCGGCGGGAGTAATGCGGGCGATGTAATGCCCAGTCACCATTTCCATAGCCAGACGCCGACGAATATCAAGCTGGCGCCGCTGCCGAACTATTTGAGTGAGTGGGCCAAGAATGGATTCGAGGAGGCGATGTTTCTGGGTGCGCAGGTGGCGGCCAGGTTGGCGTTTTGTATCCATAATTTGGATGCGCAGGGGTTGGAGTATCAGCGGGTTATGAGTTTGAGTCGGGTTGATTATAAGTAAGTTTCCCCCCCCCCTTAACAGCAGCAGGATAGGCTGAGAGATTGGATGGATGGTTTGCTAACATTTGGTAAAGTGAACTCGGGCCTAAGGGTGTTAGGTCGCACTCGTTGCTGGGTTGATTTATTTACCTACCTGTCTGTATGTTTGGTTGGTTGGTTTGGTAGGTGGGAAACTGGTTGAATTATGATGATAGTGGCAGTTGTGGTTGTGGGGGTAGTGGTGATGGTGGCGGTGGTGATGGTGGTGTTGACTGAACATCCCAAGTGCCTATTACGTGTCATGTATGTGCTGTGTGCGACTACGGATGGTGGTTTATGGCGTCCAAAGAAAGAAAAAGCCCGGTCCGGCCTGGTCATTTGTTTTTACCGTTGTTGCTGCTTTTGCTGATTTGCTTGTTATTCTTGTTCTTATTGCTGTTATTGGTGCTGTTAATGGTGCTTGGTTGTGCTTGATACCTTCTATGATAGATGCTAGTCAGGTAGCTAGTTGGTAGTTTGTTGTTGATGTTGATGCTGGTGGAGTCAAGGCGAATATTGTTCAATTATTGTTTGTTTGGTGGTGCCGGTTGTGTTGATGTCTGTATGTGGTGGTTGAATGTATATAGTGTTGTGGTGAAAATGAGCATTTGGGAGCCTTCCAAAGTGGATGTGGGGACTTGAGTGATGGTACGATATGCTGTATTGTATTTGCAGCCCAGGTGACAGGAGGATTACCACCTAAACCAGTACTGTTGCACGAAGTAAACATGGAAAGGGGCTACAATTCCATGGCGTGTATTCTCCTGCAGGGTAAATACTCGTCATCGGGGTTAGGGTTTTGTTCACCTAGACTAAAAAACCGACTGACCAGGTACGAAGTGACTCATATGATACAAGGGGAGGGGGAGGTGTGTTTACTCCAGATGATATCCGCGCCTGCGACTTGACAACTGGATCTCTAAACTCTTCCTTCAAGGATATTGCACCCAATTTATGTTCCCAAGTGCAAGTGCTACAGTCATATTACTCCAATTCAGCTTCCGTCTGTCAGGTACCTACCTTTCCAGACTCTCTTAACAAGACAGAGCACTGGCAAAAGCCATGACATCGCGAACACTCATCAGCTCCGGCTCGCCCTTCGAGGCGCAGATCGGCTACTCGCGCGCCGTTGTCGACGGGGATTTTGTGTTTGTCTCCGGGTGCACTGGGTAGGCTACCTTATTCACCCATTCACTCACCCATTCACTCACTAACTAACACGGGCCTACCTCCCTCCCTCCATTAAAAGATACGACTACAAACAAGGCACAATCTCCCCAGACGTGGTCGCGCAGGCGGAGCAATGCTTCGTCAACATCGCGGCCGCACTGGCCGAGGCCGGCGCCGGTGTGGCGGATATTGTCAGGGTTCGGTATATACTGCCCGACAGAGCGGATTTTCCAAAGACATGGCCGGTGTTGAAGAAGTGGCTTGGCGAGGTGAGGCCGGCGGCTACGATGGTGCAGGCTGGGCTTATGGAGGAGGTTATGAGGATTGAGGTTGAGGTTACGGCTGTGCGGCGGGGGAGTACGTAGTTGGTGATCGTTCGTGATGGGTGGTTCGATTAGGGGGGTTTTGGGGTTGTGAATGACTGTACGGGGGAAGTTGGAATTGAGTGATTGACTGAATGGGGTTTGGGGAAGGGGGTGGTTGATTGATTGGTAATTGCTTTGTTGGTAATTCACTTTGCGTTTGTTGGATGATGTCGGCGTTCAAGGTGAAGGAGACCGACGACCAGGCAGGGGACCAAGCGAAAGACAAGACAAGGGTTGTGGTGGTCTGGTGGCCGAGGTGTGGGGTCTGGCAAGGGACAAAGATCGATCCGACTTTTTTCGGTTGGAAAGCCGGGGAAAAAGCTGAAAACCGTGGAACCGTGTCGACCCTGGATCCTTGACCGTGTCCGGCGTCCTGGGAGCTGGGTTGCAGGCAGGAGGCGAGCGGCACGGGAGTCGAGAATTTGACGGTTGATTGAGTGGTATCCCGTACGGTACGTGGTACGTATTACAAAAGCCCGAGATGGGCCACGACCTGAGATCGCCGACCAGAAAATCTGCTTGCACGAGCTGGGGTGGGTCTTGGTTTTTTTTTTCCTTTCTTACGATGGAGGGTTGAATTGCCTTTCGACGTCACTCGCTCAGCACCTGAGCGGTCCACGCATAACCCTGAGCAAGCACCAAAGATTACAAAGCGTTTCCCGCACGCAGACGAGGTCGGCGATGTTGGGGAACTTCTGGCACAGTCTCTCGTCGGACTGTATCTCCGGCACACCACCAGTGACCACCACCCAGGATGACGCCTTTCGCGGCTGGTATTTGCATTTTCGCATTAGCCATTGTGATGGCATGATGGCAAAAGACAATTCCACCACATGCACATGTGCGTGCCGCCACGCCCCTGCCGTCTCTTGTCTCCCACTCACAAGCCTCGCAGCCCGCAGCCCACAGGGGGGGACAAGAACGGGTATGCTAGCACCATGCAAGACCAAAAGGGAAAAGAACAAGGGGATCATGTCTCTGCGCGCGTCATTGGCGATCCACGCTACGCCGCCGCCGCCGCCGCCGCTGCCAGGCCACCCTTCCCGAGGGTGGGCAAGACCTTGAACGGGTGACGCTTATCGCGCGCGGGGAGTGCACATCTATTACACTCGAGACGGCCTAGCGACTTCTAGAAGAACTAGTATCGGGGATGTGAGGGTGTGGTGTGGCTAGGGCACTGGGATGCGGCGGGCGGATGGGGTTGGGTTGTGGATGGGATTGTGACGGGCGAGGTGGAGGAAGGTGGAGGTGGAGAGGTGGAAGTGAAGCCCGAGCCTCTCTCCTTCCTCCCTTCCTTCTTTCCACCAGAGATCCCTTTTTGAGAAGCATCCATTTTATTTAACCACGCCCCATCACCGCATGCCGCTCTTCCCCCCCTGACCTTCCTTTAGTTCAAAAACAAAGAAAAAGGCCGACGGAAACCAAGCAACCAAAAAACGTGCAAAACCCAATATTGACAAAAAAAGAAGAACAAAAGAAAAGAAGCAGCAGCCTGTTTTATTCTCAACCGTCAAATCATAACAACACTTCTTTTACCACACCATACCACCATGGATACTCTCATATCAGGTGCCGCCTTTGGCGCAGCCTTGACGGCTTCGGGGGTCTTCCAGCCCTCGGTCATCATCACCCAGCTGCAGTTCACAAACTTCCACATGATCCAGGCCTTCCTCACAGCCGCCGCCAGCAGCGCGTAAGTTTCTTGTCTGTGTTATGACCTTGCTGTTGCTGCTGTAAAAAGCTAACCCATCATCTCAGCCTCATCGTCACCGTCTCCAACAAGCTCAACTACGCGCTCTTGTCGCCACGCGGCTTCTCCACGCTGGACCTCTTCGCCCCCTACGACGGCAACATCATCGGCGGCCTGCTCCTCGGCGCCGGCATGATGCTGGCCGGGTCCTGCCCCGGCACCGTGCTCGCCCAGGTGGGCGTGGGCGTCCGCTCGGGCATCTACTCGCTCGAGGGCGCCGCGGTCGGCGGCATCCTCTGGACCGGCTTCATCCAGCCGTGGATCGCGGCCCGCAGGAAGCGCTTCGCCGCCAAGGAGAAGGAGGAGGGGAAGAAGGAGGAGGCGCCGCTCAAGTTGACCGTCTACGAGGCCCTGGGCGTCTCGCGGACGACCTTCTTCCTTGGTCTCGAGGCCATGTTCGCTGCCATTGTGGCCGCCGCGGCGCTGCTCACCACCCCCGGCCCGGAGGCCAAGATCTCGCCCGTCGCCGGCGGTCTGTGCATCGCGGCCGCGCAGCTCCTGTCGTTGGCGGTGCGCCGCACGCTGGTCGGCACGTCGACTGCTTTCGAGGAGGTGGGCGAGTGGTTCTGGGGTGCCGTCAAGGGCGGCGACGTCCAGCCGCGCAGGTACAAGAACTTGCTCTTTACCGGCGGCATGGTTGCCGGCGCCTGGCTGCTTAGCAGGGCGTACCCCGTGTTTGCGCAGACGACGCCCGTCGCTATCGCGCCCTTGGCCTCGGCTGCTGGTGGGTGCTTGATGGTTATTGGGTCGCGCATGGCGGGCGGGTGCACTTCGGGCCACGGCATCACGGGCATCTCGCTGTTGTCTACGTCGAGCTTTATTACCATTGGGTGTGCGTTTGCGGCCGGCGGTGTTTTGGGGCTGATTAGGGGCTGATTTGATTGTATTTGGGTGATTAGATGGGTAGAGGGCGTGTTTTTTTCTTGACTGTGGTTTTATCATTTTGTCATATGTCATCATGGCGGCATTGTAGACGGTGTTTATGGGGATCTTTTGTTTCTTTTTCTAACCAATAGAGGAGCGGTTCAAATTGGATATCGCCGCTTTTTCATCTTGAAAACACTAGAGTTTATTTGACTGCATTCCCATTTGTACCATTATTTTCACCATTTTAGAAAATGCTTGATCCAGCATGTCGTTTATCACGCCTCTGGTCTCTGTGTTGTGTTTGACTTACACGGGGAGCGTACAACTTGGCCCTGGATTGAGCCCGCCAATGAGAGTAACCCATCCTAGTGTTGCCCGGAAATGCTACCTGGTGACATTTGCACCACTAATACCGTGCCCGAAAGGAACGACAGAAAACCAATAAGGCTGAAACCTCGGGAAGGAAAAGCCCCTGACTAACGGGGAGGACAGACTGAAGGCCGGCCGGCGAAGTGGCACCCTACATCATACTGTATCTTAAGCCATGCATTTCGGGCACTCTCGGATCACCGGTTGGCAAAGAAAATGGTCGGCGAACTGAAAAGACAGGGGTTGGTTGGTGATTGGTGATGGGCAACACGGGCTTCTGGTTGGAGAACGGACCAATGAGATGTTAGCTGTGGTCATGCACAAGTGGCAACACCATGCAGGCTGTTTTGTTACTTTGAACGTCAAGGTTGACTCGGAGATGGGTTTGACAGATCGTCGTCATCACCTAAATTCGACTTCGTCTTATTCATCTTTTCGGGGATTTTTCGACGAATGGGAGGGTGCATTGCGGCATTGTCGTGTTCGCCGACCTGGAAATTAAAACTTGCTCACGTACTTTGTACCCTCTCCTGGATGGTTGTATGTGTTATGCATATTGGTAGTCGCCGTCGAAGCGAAACGGTGTCTTTCATCATGTCCCCGAGACACACAACACAGTGAACACACACCACGCCGGCATCTACTAGTGTACGTGCCATAGAGTATCAAGGATGAGCTTACAAAACAAATCAGACGATTTTGCCTTCCTCCTCCCCGCCCGCCTGTGAGACAAAAAGGTCCCCGGCTTGGAGGGCGAAAGCATGATGAATGATGTCAGAAAAGGGGGGCCGGCTAGAAACATCGATGGGTAAGGGGGAGGAGAGTCATGAACATAGGCCGTGAATAGTCAGATGACCCGGCCACCAGCAAGGTATGGTACGTGTAGTATTTGGATTTTGAACCTGGGTTGTGAGGCAGTTATTAATAAGCCACGATGGTGTTTCTCGGTATTTTGTTGTTTGGGTGTATAAGCGTATGTATATATATGACAGGCCGAACAACCCATATGGAGAGACGACACAGCTGACACACAACTCCATACACACATAACACTTTCACAGATACTATCTTCATTCATACCTCTCCCAAACCTCATCATCGCCAAATCCGCACAACAGCCCAACATGGCGTCGTCCCCCAACAACAACAACAACAACCAACCGTCCACTCCATCTTCGAGCCGCAGACCTGCACCTGGCAATACATAGTCGCCGACCCGTCCACAAAATCCGCTCTCATCATCGACTCGGTGCTCGACTTCGACCCGGCCAAGAACCAAATCACCACCACCACCGCCGACGCGCTGCTCGCCCTAGTCAAAGAGAAGGGCTACACGGTGGAACGCATCCTCGAGACCCACGCGCACGCAGACCACCTGACGGCCGCCAAGTACCTGCAGCGCCAGCTGCAGCTGTCACAGGGAGACGAGGCAAAGCCGCAGGTCTGCATCGGCAAGCGTATTAGTGAAGTGCAGGCCCGGTTTGCTGCGCGTTATGGAGTCCCGAGTGAGGAGTGTGAGGGTGCCTTTGACCATGTGTTTGAGGACGACGAGGTGTTTAAGCTCGGAGAGCTTGAGGTGAAGGCGCTGCATCTTCCGGGACATACGCCGGATCATATGGGGTATTTGATTGGAGGTATGTGATTTACGATACCTACTATTGTGTTGTTTTGATCCAAAGCAGACCACCTGGCTGACAGTTTGTGTGTTCAATGATTAGAAAACGTCTTCTGCGGAGACTCGATATTCAACCACGACGTAGGCTCCGCACGCTGCGACTTTCCCGGCGGCAACGCAGACGAACTGTAAACTCTCCCCCCTCTCCCCCCTTACCAACCCGCCACTAACTTTCTTTTTAAAAAAGGTACAACTCAGCATCCAAACTCTTCTCCCTCCCCGACTCCCACAAAATCTGGACAGGCCACGACTACCCCCCCGGCACCCCCACCTCTGGAGGCCGCCAGGACCCTGTGCCCTACACCACGGTCGGCGACCAGAAACAAGCCAACAAGCACCTCAAATCGGGAACCACGCGGGAACAATTCGTGGAATGGCGCAGGGCGCGCGATGCTGTACTCGGCGAGCCGCGGCTGCTTCATCAGGCTTTGCAGTTTAATATCCGTGCTGGGAAGTTGCCGGGGGCTAGTACCCAGGAGAGGGGCGGGGATCGACTGTTGCATTTGCCTGTTAAGGTTGTGGGTGTTGAGGGGTGGTAAAACCCGTTAGCCCAGGGAGGGATTCATGAGGGATTGGGTTCCAGGTTTGCTTATTAGTGGTTGGGTTTAATATGGAACGGTTCTGACGCTCTTATATATGCCTGGCTTGTTGGTTGCTTAGCTGTGTGGAGGATGAGAGTGATTAGTTTGTAACACATGAGCGGGGACAAAGGATGTGGAGCAAAGACCAGTTCAGTTCTCTTCTCTGTCCTAAAAGAATGCAACAAAATATTCCAAAAAAAAAAAAAAAAAAAAAAAAAAAAAAAAAAAAAAAAAAAGACTCTTGAAGGATGGGGGGGGAGGGAGATGGCCAAAAAGTAACGGCTCTGACAAAAGCTCATTGGATAAAACGACCAAGTCCCATCTCCCCTCGCTCTCTTATGATTGTAAAAGGTTAGAAAACAACCTGGAAAACACAACATCCCCATCCACTTCTTCTGGGCGACCTCGCTTTATTACATCTCGCACATTCTTTGTTTCCTAGTTTAAATTGGTTGCAACTTAGCTCCATCCCCCGTTCGTTCCGCTGACCACGAAGCCCCTTTTCAATGTGGGTCCTTACAGCGCTTACGAAAGAGTGCAGTAACAGCATCACCACGACAACACAAGCCCCTATCTCACCCTCCCTCACACCACCACACACATTGCACCGCACCGCATCACATAACAGCACAACTTACTCAAAATTCAAGAGTCACTGCCCAACCGCAAAAATAAGAGCAAGACATCTTCAACAATTCATTAGATACCCCCCGTCGTTTACGCGACTCAAGTGCGCTATGTAGACCAACGTCAGTCGAAAGGACTACCAGGTATATCAAGGTCCGCCGTCTCCATCGCGCAAGCAATTAAACTCGACTTTTTTTTTCTCACGCCGCTTTTTTTGCCCCCCTCCCCCCGTCCCCCTGTCCCACCCCCAACGTTTCCAATGACCTTCCCTTCCTTCCTTCCTGTATAAAATCATCTCAAACGAGCCTGCTGCCTGAGAGGATGGGCAGAAGGCGTGTGTGTGTTGAGACTCAGAAAAAGGGAAAAAGCGGAAAAAGGAAGAGAGAAGAAAAATAAGGAAGAAAAAAAAGGAATACCAGAAATGATCATTATACATGTATATATAGACTCCCTCCCGTTCACTGTCTTTTCGTCCGAGGTCAGATCCGTCTTTTGCCGAGGAGACCAAAAAAAAAAAAAAAAAAAAAAAAAAAGAGAGGTTCACGCCATCATCCGTCTGTACGTTTCTTTTCAACCCGCCCGAGCTGCAGTCATGCCGCGCAGACTCGATACCACCCACCCTGGCCGAACAGAAGAGCCCGGCTCCGAACCTGATCTATGACCTCCCATCCCCACTACGGCCTTCCCGGGGCAAGCCTCCGCTGGTGGTGAGGAGGGTCCACAGCGGGCCCGGCCAATTAATCTATCCCAAGACTCGGTCGGCTCCCTGACCGGCCAGCCAAGCACGAATCCGCTGCCGTTGCGCCTACCGTCGTTGGCCAGCCCAAGTCGAGCATACCTGGCCACTCGAGATATCTATCCGTAAGAAACAAGAAGCAACCGCCAAGCCACGAGGCCAGGATTATCGAGGCAGAGAGGAAGTGAGAGAGAGAGAGGTGGAGAGAGAGAAGGAAAAAAACATCAAGAGGTATATTAAGAGACGAAATCTCCCATCGCGCGCTCCAAACCCAGCCAGCACCGTTTTCTTGCGGGATATTTTTCGTGGGGCGGCAGGCATCAAATAAATCAAAGCGCAGATCCAAGAAAGCCCGATAAAAGTACAAAAGGCTGGGTAGGGGCAGCGCCGCCATGAACGCGGAGTACCGTATTTGCGTAGCTAGTTTTGCCCGCAGGCGACCAGAAGGTGGGAAACCCGAGAGGAGGAGGAGGAGGAGAGATGATTGTGGCCAACTGTGATCATGATAATGAGACTGGCTGAGGATTCGATATGCTCTCAATGATTTCAGGGGCATCGGGAAGCTCAGGTGATTCAGAGGGAAGCTCGGCAACCTCCAAGACTGGTTCGGCCGGCAGCAGCTGAGGCTGCGACTGCGGCTCTGGCTGGGGCTCTGGCTGCTGCGACTGTGGCTGCGACTGCGACTGCGACTGGGGCTGCGCTGCTACGCCATCATCTACGCGAAGCCTCTTGGCGCGGCCGTTGTCGTGAGACCCTATAGCAGCGCTATGCTCGGCTTCAATCTCGTCCAGTCTCCCTTTCAGAATTCGTTCCCTGTGATGGCTGTCGTTCAACAGCTTCTGCAACTGGTTACGAGATTCCGTCATCTCCTCCAGCTGCGCACGCAACTGAGCTGCTGCGTTCTCGGTCTCCTGGACCTGGCGCATGTTCTCCTCATTTTCGAGCTGCTGGAGCCGTCCGCGGTAGAGTTCCTGTATAACCTCGAGCTCGCTGACTCGCGTCTTCAAACTGGCATTAAGGGCTAGCAGCTGTTCATGGGTTGGCGGCATGTGCTCGCCGTTCAGAGGCGACTGCGCGCGGCCGGGAGACGGAGCCGAGACGGCAAAACCCCCGGGCATGCTCTGTGGCTGGAACTGGTCGTCGATGGTGTGGTAGATGGGTGCGATATGGGAATTGTACATGTTCGGAGTGCCGGTGCGCGAAATGGGTGAGTTTGTGTCGTCAACATGGCCGTTGGACTTTTGCGACGGCCTGCGCGTGCCGAAATTGGTGACGCCACCATTGTTCATGTGGTTTTGGTCGACCCCATTCATGTCGGCTGTCGCGGGGAGGCCTTGGTTTTGCTGCTGGCGCTGATCAATGCATGCCCAAGCGGGCGGGCGGGAACAGGCTGGGGGGCGCCAAACACACCTTTTTCTGCTTGGCTAGATCAGGGCGCATCGTCTTGACGCGGTTGCGGCTCTTGATCACGTCGGTCTTGAGCGAGATGGGCCTCGGGCGGCCGTGCAGCTTGAGGAAGAGCCCGCAGGCATTGCACAGCACGGAGCCGATCTCGTCGCGTCGCCATAGCGGCGTCGTGGATGTTGCGCAGTTGTGGCAGGTCGGCTGGGTGGTTTCGCGGTCATGATTAGCCATGGTCGCCATGTTTGCGCCGTTGTCGAGGTCGCTCGAGAATGCGATCCGAGGGAATGACACGCGAGATTAGATGTCGACGATAAGACAAGATACAGTACATGCGGAAAGCCAGACGGTGGCAGCAGGCAGTGTGGAGGATAAGGCAAGGTTGGATTGATTGAATGATAAGAGACGAAGATAACGAAATTTTTGACCGCCCCCAAAAGTGGGCACCCCCCGATAACGACTGCAGGCTGTCTGCCACCATGGGTCACAAAGACAGGGAAGGGGGCTTAGATAAGCGGACCCCACCACCGACGAGTGAAGAAAGAGAACCTTGAAAGCCAGGGGGCACCTGCTGGCCAGCGCAAGCCAATGGGAGCTGGCCCTTCGCTCAGCAGCCCTCGCCTTCTCATAGTGACGTCCACGGGTGCCGGTGATCTGGCCAGTGCGCAATTGGAAGGTGCGGAATGGAGGAATGCGATTTGACAAATTTTCGACGAAAGAGAGATGCACGTACCAGATTCCCTCCAGGGCCAGGATGCGTGCTTGCAGGCGAGGTTCCGGGAGGACACATGGCGGGCGCAATAGGTACCGGCGTCGTTCTGGGCAAAAGAAAAAAAAAAAGTCAGCCATGTCGCTTGTGTAGAATTTAATGTCGCTGCACCACACAAGAGATGGCCTCTGACCATTGACCCTTGCAAATCTTGACCAGAGCGCGTGCCCATCTATCCGGCACTGACCTTTGTTGCGGGGAATCTGCAGCTGCCGCAGCGGGGCTGCCATTCGCGTTCGCGAGAGACGAGATGCCAGGAAGCGTATCTTGCGGAGGATTTTGAGGCGTTGACGTCTGTGTGGATGTCGAGCTGGGCCTGGAGATGTTTTCGGACTCCAGCGCCGCCCGCAGCGGCAACGGACCGTCCTCCATGATCGACCGCACCGGCGGGAGCTCGAGATCGGGAGGCGGCGTGAGGGTTGGAGGCGGGTGGGATGGAGAGGAATGCGGAGACCGGATTGGAGCCAGCTTGACGGTGTCGTCGGCGACGAACAGGTGCGGCGGGGTGAGTGTTGTGGACTCGCGGCAGCCGAAGGGCAAATGACACCTTGGCAAGGGTTGCTGGGAGGAAGCTATTTTTTTGAGCGGCGAACAATCAGTTCGCGATGGGACGGGCTCGGGAGTGTCACGCGGGTAGCTGCTGGATTAAAAACGGGCGACCCAAAATGCAGGCGACGAGGGGAAGCAAAAAGAATTAAGAAGATTGGGAAATATGACGACGAAAAACAGGACTCTCAATGACGAGCATTCAATGCACGGCAGGCAGGGGAGAAGAGACAATCTGGAAGACTCTGGCTGCAAAATACGGGGGGAAGGGATAAGAAGAAGAAAAGGCGGACTCGCATGCAAGAAGAAACCAATTCCCCTTTCCCCGATGCTGAATGTCAAGAATGTTGCTTAGGTTGTACAGATTACCTCAGTACACTTTAATGACTGCCCTGGAGGAAACCAAGCCGCACGCTATATTTGGACTGTGGCCCGCGTTGATTGGTCCGTTCCCCAGATGAGAGTAAGCGGCCCCTGTTCCTTCCAGCCTTATGACCAGCGGCCCTGGGCGATCCATCTCCTTCATCCCGTTTATCGAAAGAGAGGCTCGTTTATCTAGGTACATAGCTTGACCAAACACAAATTATTTATCAATTTTTTTGCGAATACAATTCGAGTTCCTGGGGAAATACCGACCAAGGTTAAGACGGGCACGAATGCAAGCCCCGCCAATTATCAAACAAGAATTGTCCTCTTGGTACCTCAGCATGCTCAGTTTAATCGGTGTTGGCTGTTACACTAACCCCTAACTTGTACAGGTACAGGGTACGGCGCGGTGGTCGCACTCCCCTTATCGCGCCCGCGCAGATAGCGATAAACTAACATAGGAGCCGGCGACTGATCATCGATTGCGGGACATCGTTTTGGGAGGTAATGAAAGATGCTGTGACAACCTGGAAGCTTCAGTGTGGAAGGCAATGCGAGGAATTCACTAGTGATGAGTAAAAATTCACAATAAGAGATACTTCAACAATTGTGTATTTGCCCATGTCGGGGTTGACTTTGACCTTTGCTAAACCAACTGTCGGGTGACACACGACAAAGTCGGCTGGCTGCCAGCTGTCAGACTGACCACCCGAGAACTGCCCCACTTCGACGCCCAGCTGCAAAGTCGGGTCCCGCCAAAAATTTCCATCGACAAATTGTCGGCTTCATTCGACTTCCACACTTGACAAACAAAACCAACACCTTCCCAACAACGAACTACGCGAGCATATTTTGAAGAAAACTGTCCCCGACACGCCCACAGGCAACCCACCAGAATAAATACAGCTCGGTGGACCGACCAAGATGCCTTCCACACACAATGCAGAGAAGCCGTGGGATACAGACGACATCGACAAGTGGAAGATCGAGCCCTTCACCAAGGACGATGCGCCCGGACCGTTTCTCGAAGAGTCATCCTTCATGACGCTATTCCCCAAATACCGCGAGCGCTACCTGCGGGACTCGTGGCCGCTCATCACCAAGTCTCTCGACAAGTTCGGCATTACCGCGGTTTTGGATCTCGTGGAGGGTTCCATGACGGTGAAGACGACAAGAAAGGTAAGGGGGTGGCTGCAGACCTCGCGCGCTTTCGTTCTGTCTCTGCACGGAATCTGACAGGGACCTACCACAGACATTCGACCCCGCGGCGATTCTCAATGCGCGAGACCTGATTAAGCTGCTGGCTCGGTCGGTTCCCGCGCCCCAGGCGATCAAGATTCTGGAGGATGGCATGGCGTGCGACATTATCAAGATCCGCAGCATGTTGCGGAACAAGGAGCGCTTCGTCAAGAGGCGGCAAAGGATATTGGGACAGAATGGAACTAGTAAGCCTCTGATCTGGCACACCCCTGGGGCGGGGATGGGAGGCTCTGGCTAACAATCGGTAGCACTGAAAGCGCTCGAGCTGCTCACGCAGACATACATACTGGTGCACGGAAACACAGTCTCGGTCATGGGGCCGTACAAGGGGCTGAAGGAGGTCAGACGAGTGGTGGAAGACACGATGCAGAACGTGCATCCCATTTACATGATTAAGGAGTTGATGTGAGCCATGCACCACGCGGGGAAAAATGAAACGCGGGGGCAGGATGCTGACAGCCACAACAGGATCAAACGCGAGCTGGCCAAGGACCCAGCACTCGCCCACGAGGACTGGAGCCGCTACCTGCCGAACTTCAAGAAGCGGAATCTGTCGTCGAGACGGAAACCGTTCAACGTGGTGGACAAGACCAAAAAGACCTACACACCCTTCCCGCCTGCGCCCGAGAAGAGCAAGGTGGACCTGCAGATCGAGAGCGGAGAGTATTTCCTCGGCAAGCAGGCCAAGCAGCGGGCGGCGGAGGCGGAGCGGGCAGAGAAGGCCAAGGAGAAGAAGGCGGAGAAGAAGCGCGAGCGAGAGGGCGAGTACGTGCCACCCGAGGAGAGCGCCGCGAAGCCCAAGAAGAGGAAGACATCGCACGTGTAGGGCGGGAGAAAGGAGGAGAAGGCAGAAAGAGGAGGAGAAAGAGAGATAGAGATTGTGTCGTCGTCGACTCCGGGTGGTGCCGGAATCTTTTGATACCCTAGCAGATAGCCCTGTCATTTGAGCGAGCTCGGTGGTGCTCTTGTCGATGTTAGCCTATGCTGTTGTAATGTGGGTTTTGGTGTGTTTGAATCTCGCTGCGGCTGCTGGAGAACCGTGTTACTGAGCCACGATAGGGGGGGATCATTGCTGCGACGGTCCACTGGAAGCTAACACGAACGGTCTCCTCACCCCTAACATTGACGAACCCCACTGTGAATCGGGGATCTGGGTGCTGGGCCGAGGCTAGACTCGACGCTTGCGTCCTGGGCGATGCGGGAAGTGGGGCAGCGAACGGCACTGCGTCCACCCCCGCACTCAACTCGCTCTGGGTTTCCCCACGATTCGGATGGCCCCTGAACAGCATGGACATCAACCGGCCGGCGGCGCACGCGGATCTCCTTGGCCGGGGCGGGAGCATTATTAATTCAAGAATGCGGACCAACGGTTCACTACATATACATCCTTGACGAACCTCATTGAAAAGATTATCATCTCATTTCAGCCAAGTCACCCTGAGAATCTCACTTTTACTCTCAGCAATCTTTCGCACAGTTCATCTACCAATTGACTTCTCTCGCTCGCCGTCTACATAACTGAATCATCTCACTCACTCGCATCCCGCCCTTCATCGCAACAATGCCCCTCTCACTCACCATCAAGCAAGTCGAAGGGAAGCCAGGCCAAGTCTACTACCCGTAAGCTCGTCCCCCTGAAAACCCCAAAACCAAAATCCCAAACCCAAAAATCCTAACCAAACAAACCTCAAAACTAACCAACCCCCCACCGTGTGTGTGTCCAGCCTCTACCTAAAAGAAACCCCAATCCCATCCCCAGGCCCCTCGCAACTGCTCATCAAACTCTCCGCCGCAGCCCTAAACCACCGCGACCTCTTCATCCGCCAACACCTCTACCCCGGAATCTCCTTCAGCCACCCCCTCCTCGCCGACGGCTACGGCACCGTCACCGCCCTCGGCGCCCTTTGCTCTCCCCAATCCCACTCCCTTCTCCACAAACCGGTTCTCCTCACCCCTCTCCGCGGGTGGTTATCCGACCCTCTCGGCCCAGAAGACAATAGCGCTCACTACGCCGTCATCGGTGGCGCAGCGCAATACGACATTGGAACAGGACAGGAATATATTGTGGTCGACGAGGGGGAAGTTGTCCCCGCGCCAGAGCATTTAACACCCGCGGAGGGGGCCGCGTTGCCTCTCGTCGGCCTGACGGCGTGGCGGGCGCTGGTGAGTAAGTCCTCCAACGCGCAGGCGGGGCGAAATATTCTCATCACGGGGATCGGGGGCGGGGTTGCCCTTCAGGCACTACAATTCGCTGTTGCGATGGGGGTGAATGTCTTTGTCACATCCGGGGACACAGCCAAGATATCTAAGGCGAAAGAGATGGGAGCGGTGGGCGGGGTGGTGTATCGTGATGCGGATTGGGATAAACAGCTCAAGACCCTCCTCCCCTCTGACCGGCCGTTCTTGGACGCGGTTATTGATGGAGCGGGCGGGGATATCGTGAGCAGGACGGTCAAGCTGCTGAAAAGCGGCGGGGTGATTGTGGTGTACGGCATGACGGTCGGGCCCAAGATGGACTGGAGCATGCTGGCTGTGCTCAAGAATATCGAGCTCAAGGGCAGTACGATGGGCAGCCGGCGCGAGTTTATCGACATGGTGGAGTTTGTTAGGGAGAAGGGGATTCGCCCTGTCGTCAGCCGCGTCGTGGTCGGTCTGGGCAACCTCGAGGCTATTGATGGGCTGTTTGAGGATATGAAGGCCGGGAAGCAGTTTGGGAAGTTGGTTATTCAGATTGATGGGGCCCCCGAGGGCGGGAGGGAGTCGCCTGCGAAGCTTTGAGGGGTGTGTATGTGTTGAGGGGGCTGGTCTGTGGGCGGGTAGACGCTGTACATGAGTTGGACTTGTGAGTGGTTTTTTGGACTTGTATTAGACCCTCGCTATGAAAAAAAAATACATTTCACATCACTGCCCGTCTCGGGCAGGCTTGAGAAATTCATTTGGGCTGTGATTGCTGGTTTACAGGTGAGTAAGTAATTAGCGGCTGGCCATCGAATGTAAATAAACCCCTGAGTTCTACCCCTGTTAAGGAGAGAAAGGGGCAGGTCGTCGACATGGCACCGACTACTAAACGACAAGCCATAACGCTTTAAAATTGAACCGCTGCTACCTAGATTATGCTTCCTTACCGCATCACTTCAAAAGCAAAAAGCAACCGAATGGTTCAAGTTGCCTGGCTGTTGCCGTGTCTCACACATTCCTCCCTGCCACCGTGAGCCAGTCAGTCATTTCTTGCCTCGCCTTCTCGTTTCTGGAGACGGGGTGTCCGGGGGACTATTCGGGGTAGGGCTAGTGCCTTGGGAGGATGTACCGGCGTCAGCAGTGCTTGGAGTCCTTCTCAGCGGGTCAGCGCTGCTAGAGCGGGGAGTACTGGCAGTTCTCGGGCGCGGAGTGCGGGGAATAATCTGAACGTTGGTGGTGGGTGGAGTGGTGGGAGCAGCAGTTACAGAGTGAGGAGGAACGAGGTGTTGGGCTTGACGGCCGCGATGGTCGGCGTCTTGGGTGTTGGGACTGGTAGAGGGTTTACCCTTCGCGGGCTTGGCGCTCTGGGGCTTGGGGCTCGGGGTTTTGGTACTCGAGGGTTCGTACTTGATGGGCTTGAAACTCGGGGGCTCGGCGCGACTCTGCGGCGCGTCGCCACTCTCCGGCTCGGCACGAGGGATCTCATATTTCGGGAGCTCGGGCGGGTTGGTGGTAGTTGGGTCGACGCCGGATAGAGTCGTGGTGGTAGAAGCCTTGCTAGTGGAGGCTTTGCTGCTGGAAACTATACCGTTGGCAGTCTTGGAGCTGGAAACTGAGCCGTTGGTAGTCTTGCTAGTCGAAGCTTTGCTGCTAGAAGCCGTACCGTTTGGAGTCTTAGTAGTGGAAGCAGTGCTTAGGGTAGTCTTGCCGATAGGAGTCTTGCCGGCCGGAGTTTCGTTGGTAGACTCCATGTCGTAGGGAATCGTGCTAGGGGGTTCCATGACCTCCTCACCCTTCAGGACCTTCTCTCTGAGTGCCTCTTCTTCCCGACTGTTTTGTAACAAAAAGGCATAATCCTCGGCTGCATCCTTCCATGTTTGGTCAATCTCCGCCTCAATCTTGTGCCAGCCTTCGATGATTATCGGCACGAGGTTCGGGTACGAGTCCTTGGACATTGTGTTGTATCCTCTAAGGTACTCCTTTACGTTCTTGACGAGCTCATCTATATCCGCTTGCACGGCATCGTAATGTTCGCGGGCATCTTCCACCATCTTGCGCAGCCTGCGCGACGTCGTGCGCATCTCGCGGATACGCAAGTTCATGGCGTCGGCTTCGCGGTGCGTCGATTCCGCCAGTAGGCGAGCCTTGTGGGCTTGCGCCAGCCAGGTTATTCGGTCAGCGACTGTGTTGTGAGGAACTTTCCTCCGATGGATCTCTTCCAGCATCGTGGCTTCCGTCTGCTCCATCGTGAGAGCCTGCCTGAAAAGCGACTCCCTTTTCTTGTTGGTAATGATGGTATTCCGGAGGAGTTTCTTTTCATCCCAGGCCAACTGGTCGAGGAAATTCGACACGATATTGCTGACGAACTGAGTGCCCATGACAAGTCTCTGGAACAGAGCGGGATATTCCAGTACCGGTCTGTCTGGGACCGTTGCCTCAGGTTTTCTGAGCGCCATCGTCAGCTCCACGAGCCACTCGGGCCTGTCCGTATCGGTGGGCCTTCCGATAACATCGTACGCGAAACCGGGGATGGTTCCAAGGCTCGATGTTGCGGCTTCATATTCCAGGGGGCTTTCTTCGCGTTTTATCAGCCAGCCTGGTAACTCTAACCCGAATTTCGACCAGTCCCGAGCCATCCCTGCAATGTAAGTTACTCGTTAGCATGTCTTTCGGTTGCTGCGCGTAGCTTTCATACGCCAATGTGTGACTCTGCGGCTGGCCGGTTCATACCGTTATTGTTCAGTGCGAGCTCGTCGATGAATCTCTCGGGATGCGTATCCAAAAGAAAGTGAGAAGTAGCCGGTGCCGGTGCCGGTGCCGGTGGGTCTGGCGTTCCCATATCTGCTACGGGAGCATTGCCATTCTGACGGGCTTTTGGCGATGACATTGCCGTTGAGAGATTGAATAGTATGCGCGAAATCAATATAGTTATAGGGTGGCACGATGTGGCCGAGCCGCAAGGAATGGCCGGCCTGCCAGTTGTGAGCGGCAGCACGTACAAACTGTCCTGTGCCGAGGTGTTTGAATTATTTCGACCGGGGTGGTGTGGGAAAGGTTTAATGTATGAACGAAAGAGGACGCCGGGTATGAATGGGAATGTTGGTATACGGTAGATCCAAAGGTGTTTCTTTTGCGAACCGGTTGTCTCGTCGAGGAAATTCGACCCCAAACTTCCACTCATCTTTGGCATTGTTTGCACTTTCCACCTCACACCTTCCATCTTGTTCCCTGCACTCTTGAACTATCATATCGTGACTTCCGCTTGGAGCCGTGGACCTCGGGCTTTGCACTCCATGAGGTAATAGTCGAACTTACCTGCAGTCCTTGTTGTTGTGGGTAGTACATGTACCTGGTAGGTACCGGGTATCTGTACCAGGTACTGTACCAGAGTTACTTCCCCCAAGCTACGTGCATCTGTTGGCTGGCCCGAGGGAGTTCCGTGTCGTTGAACGCATAAAGAAAAGACGGCTGCGATAAGCTGGAGGCGTTGATGCCACGCAGGCATTCAAGTTCTTCTCGTGGCAGTTGGGCATGAGGCACTCTGCAAAAGGCACCTTCCTTCTTTCTACATTCTACCTCCTTCTATGGACTGCCCCGTCACTCACCGCCAGGCCTCCCTGGATCCACCTGGATCCCACTATTTCATACTTTCCTCATCCATGGCCTCCGTACCTCCCCGTATCTACTCTGTTATATGAGGTGCTCTGCCGTGGTGATTCGGAAATGATGATGCATTGTCTCGTTTATTTCCAAATATTTCGTCGACGAGTCTCGCAAGGCTTAAGAATACAAGAAAACCAAAACATACGTACCTTGGTATTGATGGCGGATGGAGTTGATAGTCCATCCAATTTCTTCCCGAGGCGTTACTTAGACCCCAGGTTCGTTGAAATGTAGCACAGTTCATGCTCAGCTTTTTACTTAAATTTATGAAACGGGTGGAAAGTCTCGGGCCACCGACTAACTTTTGTATTTCAGGTGACTTTGTCTAGTTCTCGCCTTTGCACGCCTCATCCAACTTCCCAGATTTATTATTCCGTCACGGAACAACCGAAGTCATACGCTCGGATACCGGGGAAAGAGCAAGGTGCTCAACTGAATGGTTCTCAAGCTTGCATAAGAAAGCCAGCTCAGCACACAACTGTTCCTTATCCTACTCTGGGCAACCAAGGCCCGTTATAGGGAGAATGAACAGGAGATCTCGCATATATCAACCAAGAACATGATAAAAGGAACGACGACCCTTTGTATTTTGCTAGGTATTCATCCTGCCACGCTCATTCCGTTTCTTACCCATAGGGGAGTTTTTCTTTCCCCTCCACCACCGGGCCAAAGCCCCATACGAATCGCGGAATTACAATAATAAATACTACTATCGGTAAGATATCCCAAACTCATTCATACCTATGCCATCCAGGCAAACCCCTGAAAAAGAAAAAGACACCACAAACTAGTATAGGTATGATATGAAGACGCCAAAGGCCCCTATGTTGCACAGCTGCGAGGGAACCATCCACCATAAACAAAAAAACGCCCGGAAGTCACCAGTCAAACAGACACGTACTGTTAGAAGCGATCATCGTCAAAGACAGACATACATTACCCTTTTCATACCCCCCTCGCGCCGCTGCCGGCACCGTTCATATCCTCCTGGCTTTCGGAGAAGACACTCCTTCTGATCGGGCTTGTGGCTGTCGTCTGCAGATTTCCGATCCCGATCCCGCTCCCACTCCCACTGGCATCACTCATGCTCATCCCCACGGGCCCCAATCCCGACCCATGGGGCCTCACAGACATGTAATCTTCCCCGTCCACGTACCCCCCCGTGGGGGGCGATACGGGCTGCGGCGACCCGGCTGCACCTGCGGCCGCAGGACTCTGGAGGGTCCCGGCATCGTGGTCGTACTCCTGCGCGGCAGGCAAGTCGCCTAGCACCGGGGGCGCGAACGACGAGCCGCTCATGACACGGTCGGTGCCGGCTGCGCCGCTAGTGGCCGTTGCGGCGCTGACGGTCGTGTCGGCGCTGATCTGCCGTAAGTGGGCGCGCTGGTTTTCGCTGACGTTGGAGACGTCGGATATGACGTTGCGTCTGGCGGCTGCGGCGGCGGAGGCGCCGGTGGGTGAGGCGGAAGAGGACTGGGGTGAGTAGGGCTGGGGGGAGTTGGTCAAATTTGCGCTGGGTAGGAGGTCGGAGTCTGGGCGGTAGTCGAAGGCGTTGGGGTTGGGAGGAGGCAGGCCGGCTGAGGAGTGGGTGAAGGTGCTTGCGTGGTCGATCTGCTGGGTTCCGTTTGAAAAGGAGGAGGTGTTGTTGAGGGAGCCGGTCTGGGCTGGGCTGGAGTTGAGATGGGTGTGCCGGTTTAGGATGTCGACGTGGCTTAGGCCGGTGTCATGGAGCTCGACTGGCGCGGTTGGGGCTGTTTTGGTGGGTGCGTTAGCAGCGTGTATGTGAACGGGCGGACTAGGGGGGTGGGCAGGAGGGAAACTGGACATACCCCACATCTCGACAGGAGGCTGAATTTCCCTGCTCATGATCTCCGCCATGGACTGTGTCTGGGGTGGCGGCGAGCTGGTGCTCTCTAGATCTTCTGTCGGACCGGGTGTCACCGACGGGTAGTCTGTCACGGTTGTGACGGTCGGCGCTTTGTTTTCGACCGCCTGGCCGCGCATCCAGGACATGATGCGGTGGCCGTTGGTCTCTTCCGTGCCAGCATCGCTCTGGCTGCCCTTTAGTATTTTGCGCCGCCTATAGAGAAGAATCAGGACGGCAATCATGGTGAGTAACATCAGGCCCAAGACCACCCCCAGCACCGGCGCAAGATATGAGGGGACGCCTCCGCCACCAGAGGTTTCGGTGGGGGCTGGTGGTGTGTTTGGGTTTGTGTTGTTGGTCTTCTCTGTAGGCGTATATGGATAGTAGACTGGAATTTCCTTGGTGTACTTGGTCCCGAAAACATCCGACAGCCCCTTCGAGACCCAGCTCGGACTGGGGGAGGCGGCTGTGGCACCTCCAGTGGCGGATCCACCAATCTTTTTGGTGATGGCGTCGGGGACGGTGTAGTTGGCCCACTTTGTCGGGTCGTAGCCAGACAGCCAGGTGCCAGTCGATAAATTGAACACCCGAATAGTCTCCAAGTTCGGCAGGCAGATCATCGCGGACTTGCTGACAGATGGATAGCCGCCGATAACAAACATCTGGTCCGGATATGGCGTGACGCATTTGTGGCCAGCGCGTCCTAGGCCGGCACCGGAGGCAATCTTGGTCCAGGTGAAGGACGGCAGAGACAAGACCCAGACGTCGTCATTGAAAGGCTGCGTCTTGTCGAGACCATCATAGCCTCCGTAGTAGTAAATATTATAACTGGAGTTATCATGGGCAGTGGCGAGGACGGCACAACCTCGAGTAAGCTGCCCCGGGCCCCCAGCGGTCGGCTGGCTGTACCATTCATCTGCAGCAATGTCGTATATGTCGATGTTGGACATGAACAGGGGGCTTTGCGCTTGCTGTTGGTGTGTTAGAGTCAACGTAGGAGATATATAGATATGCGGGGACAAGCTACTTACACTTTGTGTCTTGTTCTTAGTCGCTCCGAAGGGAAGGGCAAAGTCTGGAAACACCACACCTCCCAGCGAAACGAGGATACCCTGGGAGCCGACTGGAACCCATACCAGTTCCGGGTTCGCTCTTCCAGCGATCCCATCCGGCAGTGTCTTGTTGGACCATTTCTCTTGCTGCTGAGTTGTCATATCGAGCGTTATCAGAGTATTGGAAGGAACCGAGGCCGTGGTCGAGGTATTGACCGACGGGTCATAAATCGGACCCTTGGACGGCGTCTGAAAGCCCGAGAAGTAGAAGGCCTTGTTCTCAGACGGCACATTGGCCGCCCCGCCATACGTGATATAAGGAGTGACGTCAGAGCCGAGGGGAGCATTCAGAAAGGTCCCAGGCTTGAACGATTCCTTGACTGGTCCGTACTGATACTCTTGGTACTCCAGAACCTCGTCCCCGTGTGGATTGCTGTAAGCGGCCGATGGTTTGAAATAACCACCGTAAAGAAACCACTCGTCATCGTTGGCCAACATCGCTCCATCGATGTAGTTGGGCGCGAGGTTGGAGGCACCACCGCCGCCGGGCTTGGTCACGGTCCCAAATACGGCAGTGATGTTCTGAGTAGTGTTGAAGGGCATGCTGAAATTGAGAGTAAACACAGTACCCGAAAGGTTGACTACAGAGAACATTAGGCTTCATGATCGATGCTCGAGCCGTCTCTTAGCTACTTACTATCATTCACCGTGGCACCATATGAGCCATCGTTGAAACCAGGCAGCCACCACAGACTCCCGCCGTCCAAGTAGACGGTATCCCGAAGAACGGCAGCTAAGAGACATGTTAGGCTTGGAACAGCGGTGGTAGTAGCGATGAGAAGGGCTCACCTCGAAGTTGTTGCCATTGACATATTGTGGTGTTGACCTGATTGGATGGCCAGTTTGCTTCACCCAAGGCCGTGGAGGCAAAGGCTGTCACCAGCGCCAACACGCCGAACCCCTTTGCGAACATGATAAACAAGGCGCGGTATGGCTCGCACTCTGACGGACAAGGTGTATACAGCGAGTGATGAATCAAGGGAAATGGCTTATTGGTTCGATTGGGTTGAATGGAAAACCATCAGTCCCTAGCAAACAGCCGGCGTCGGCGTCGGCTTCGGCTTCGGCCTCAGCTTCAGAGGAGGCGAGGCTCCCGACGTGTTGTTGAGAGATTGACTGACAGGGATGTTAGAGGGAACAATGAATGAACCGAACAGCCAAGAAGGCATGGCACCAGGCACAAAGACCCAAAAGAAGGATTCTGCTTCTGGTTCGATCCCGAGACTTCTCGAGAATTGATCCGAATCCAAGAGTTTGACGCATAAAATCCGATCTTACCGGAGCCAAGAAGGACCCAAGGACCCAAGCCAAGGACCACAACGACCAACCCCAGGGACCCCGCAAAAGGCACGTAAGCCAATCGTGAGAGAGATCGCAAACTGGGGGGCCAAAGCTGGGAGGGCGGGGAGCAAGCAAAAAAGGTTCGAGTGGCTCTCAATTCTCGTGAAAGAAAGCCACGGCGGTGTTGGGGTGGGTGGTTTAACAGATGGTTGCAAGACATCCACGTTCACCTCCTCCCGGCCAGCCAAGGAGCCAAGGTGCGATGCTGCACGTGTCGGCGAGCGCGAGGATCTCGACTGGATCCTCCATGAGGCTCACTGGAGCCCTGACATGACGGGACGGGTCCGTTTGTCTGTCTGACGAGACGACCGGATCCAGCTGCACGCACCGCAGAGGACGGTGTGGTATGTGTGGCGAAGTCAAGCCATTGGGAGGGTTGGCTGGCTCAGCCTGCACGGAATCTACCACAGTAAGTGTAGAAGCACTTAACCCGTATTGTTGCTGCTCATTGGCGAAGGGCCGAGTGGGCTGAAATCCCACACCCATCCATCCATGCTCCTTCTGCTCCTCCACACCTCCACA
The DNA here is from genome assembly GCA_033439705.1 of Cercophora scortea. NCBI lineage: Eukaryota > Fungi > Ascomycota > Sordariomycetes > Sordariales > Lasiosphaeriaceae > Cercophora > Cercophora scortea. Next base: position 5,443,740 of record JAUEPO010000004.1, on the reverse strand, counting down.
GCTGCCGGTGCTGCCCAGGTTCTTCTCAGCCTTGCAATGGCTACTTAGCTCCGACAATCGAGCTTGATAGTGCAGTTGACTGACTGACGGACGCCTCTGCATGTGTCAAAGATTGAAATCCCGGCTTGTTGATTTAGATAAGGCTGGCTGGGCGTGGAGGATGTGGAGGTTGGAGGTCGGCCATGACTCGCGAGTCCCAGGATGTCTGTCTCGTTCTCTTTCTCTCTCGGACACACGACATGATGCCAGCACCGCACCGCATGTGGCAAATGCCGATACGATGCAGGGAGGTATGTATACTACGTATAGTAGAATTCGCACCTGACACAGCAGAAGCGAGAAGACTTCCATATTGCCCATGTGCTACTTTGTGCAAAGAGGTCCCAGGAATAGGAAGAAGAGCTCTTCAGTAATAGCAGCCTGTGCTGTCGGCAGACTTTGCTCCGAACCTTCTTTCCTTGGCAATTCCCAGTTCTGTGAATAGCCAAGATGGGTACCAGGTAGTGATTGATCGGACAGTCATGCGCAGGGACGGGCGACTTGTACTGTGTAGGTAGGTATGCAAACAATAGCCGCCGGGATGTGCGTTGCAGGCGCATGGTGGTGGTGCTTGGTGGTGGTGCTTGGTGGTGGTGGTGAGCCAAAGCAAGCTCCAAATGTGGACTCCAACGCGGGTTTGCATGGATGGATTGTTGGGCTGCTAGCTACCAGGTACCCACCAGGCTCGCCAGGTAGCGTGCTGCTGCAACGGTAAGCTGACGCCACGGTGGATTGAAGGTCTCCCAGACCGAGTCCATGCACGTAAACTGCAGTGAGTGGTCGCTGTCCGGGCAGGCGGTGACAAGCAAGCAAGGCATTGGACAAAAAGCGGCTCTCTGTTGAGGTCGGCCCGCAAAGAAAGAAACAGAAACAAAAACAGAAGAAGAGAACGAGGCTATAAGATGCTTCCTAAGATTGACGACCCCAATTCTGCCAGTATCGCAGCTGCCTCATCGGGGGTTTATAATTTCGTTAACAACAATATCGGCGACTAGGTCTTATCCAAGCTGACAGTTGGTCGTTGGTGATACTGGCGATTGTGAGCGCTGGCAGCGGTCGGTGATGCTTGGTCATGTCGAGAACGGATGATAGCGTTCGTCCCTTCTCCACGGCCAGTTTGATGGGCCTCGGTGGCGCCAGGCGTGGTGCAAGTAGGCTTTGGTGGCTCGGGTGGGGCTAAACCAAAAGGGAAACAGCGTGGGAAACTCGCCCAATCATCCATCGCCAGCTTGCTGCCCCCCATGTTCCTCGATGTTCCTTCCGCTGCCGACAAGGGCTTGGATTGGGTTGCTCCGTCCGGTGCTGCAGCCTCCAGTCCGACCCTCCATCATCCACCGTGGCGTGCTTTTTGCAGACACTTTCCTTCTTCACCAAAGGCCCAAGAGCTTCCCAGGTCGATCTTCCCCGGTCGAGCTTCCTGTGCAACCAGGACTGGTCGGTGACACACAACCCACCACGCCCGTCCCTAGTTCCCTTGTTCCCCTGTTCCCCGTCCCCCGTCTCTCAACCAACCACCAACCACCGACACCAACCCCCCGCCTCTCGCCTGTCGTCCGCTTCCTCAAGCCTCAAGCCTCACGGCTCAAACTCCGAGAATCTGCAGTGGCTCTCTTTCTGTTCAGACGTCCAGACCTTCAATTGGGCTCAAATGGGCGTCGTCAGCCTCTTCGTATCGGCAGTGCTGGGTGAGACACGGGCGGCGTGGATGAAGCACCAAACACTGCCAGTCCGCCACCACCACCATCCACACCGACCACCGAACTGACAGCGACGCTCTCTCTGTTCCGGCCGGCTGTCCCCGCGCGACCATGTTATTGTGGTTGCGTTCTGCCGCGACCGCATGTCCGTGTCCTGTATTTGAGCGGCAGATGCGCGAGAACACAACTTGCAGGTTGTCTTCAACTGGGCGGTTACACAAACCTGAGGCTCTTGCCATTTCTGCGCACTGGCTGCCCAAGACGTGACCATCTGGGCGACTGACATCTCGCCTCCCCACCCTCCTTCCCTCCTCCCGTCCGATCTCTCTGTGTCCCGCAATAACTGTGCAGATATTGATTTAGGCAGGGCACCATTCTCCGGGCCACCTGCTTAAACCGGGCCCATCCCATACGACCAGAATGCAGCCGGGTGTGGTTCACATCGCGAGACACCCTCGGGACCTGCCTCGCGCCTTGCCGAAGAGATGGGGTTGCAAGACGGAGCTGCCGTGCAAGTCAGCGAGGTGGTGTGGAAACTGACGATTGCGGCATCAACCTTCGACGGAAAAACACACAAGAGAGACCACGGCAAGGGACTGCATTTTTTCTCGTTTCACCAGAACGTAGTGTAGGCCAAACCAACAGGCCGGACTTCAGGATCGATCTGGTTGGGATGGAGATTCCCACCATCACCCCTGGTCTGGACCCCTTGAGCGACACCACACTAGCCAGCCTCAGCCACCTCGGGGCCTTCCTTCTCCCGCCCGCCCAATGACAGCCCCTCACATACTCTTGCGGGTCAACAAACCTGCACTTCCCAAAGAACTAAGATCTCTCGCCTGTTCATTGTTAGCTCAGTAGCCCACCCCGAACGCAACCAGTGGTCGCCGTCATTCCTCAACTACCTCCTCCTTGGGAGCCCACCATGATTTATTTGTGTCAAGCGCTGAATGGTCACCTCCGCTTTGTGTGGGAGAGGCCTTGAGCTGGGCACGTCCAGGGCATCCTCTTTTTCTGCCTGCTTTTCAGAGTACACTCACTGCACGTACTCTAAGTCGTGTAACCCGTAGGACGGGGATGAAGTACTGGATATTCATGGTGCCTTAATAACAGCACCTCGGGCGGTTACGTTGCAAAGCCGGCTTTCGGGTCTGGATGCCGCCGCCGTTCACTGCAACAATCTGCACACACCAGTGCCAGCCAGTGCTGGTGCTGGTGCTGTTGTTGATTCTGGAGAGGCCACGGCAGCGGCCAGGCTGAGGAGACTGTGCAATGTCATTGGGTTCCCGTCTCTTGGACAAGCCCCCCCTCTGGGATGTCACTTTGGAGCCTGCGCCTGCATCCCCCCGCAAGCAGGGCGAGCAGGGGTAGCAAAAAGCTCTCAAAGACCCCTCCCATGCATCCCACCCAAAAATGGAATATACCCTGGCCAGTGCGGCCGTTGATCGGTAGGGCAGAACAGAGCCAACGACGGCATACGGGTTGCCTCCCTAAGTGTAGAGTCGGGAATTCATGGCGCCATGCATGAGTGTGATTTCTTGGGACCCTCGAGCTTGAGCTCTTCAAGCTCCCCCCCAGCTCTTTTTGTCTTCCTCAGCTCTCTGAGCCTCATTAGTCAGTCTGGGCCCAGAGACAAGAGACGGATGCCCTTGTCCTCTTCTCTAGCCCAAGGCAGAAACTGAAGTAAACAAAGCCAGCAAGGAACAGCGCGGGCTCTCGTCATCGACGCTTTTGATCAGCCCCAGCGGGTGTCGCGCTGTGCCAGGGGTCTGGGACCGAAGGCTTGCCTTGCCAAGATAGTTCCTCCATTGGTCAGTTTCCTTTCGAGCTTGCTTGAGCTGTCTGGCCATAAGCCTCCCTCTCCGTCAGCAGCCAGCTCGTGGCAGCCCTATAACACCTGCAGAGCACCGCAGCTGCCCATCGAAGCCGCCCTCGCTCATCCACATCGCAGGAATTTCTGGCGCATACCTCACTCGTTGCGGTCCTTGTTTTGCACCCTCGTTTCTCGCCAGGGACCAGACCGATTCTCGCTCGTTAGCAAGCCGGTCGCGCCAGACCGGGTTTTCGGACAGGGTCTCCTCCAGGCGCAATGCTTCTTTCGAAGCTCGTAGGCGCCCTCGGGGCCTTGGCTCTCGCTTCTGCGGCAACGGCACCGCTCTATCCCCGACAGAATCAGACGTCTCCCGAGGAGTCGTCGGTGGAAGCTTCACCAACTCCCAGCTCAGAGAGATACAGCCCCAACTCAAACACAAATTGCCCAAGTTGCCCCAAATGCCCCAAACCGTGGTGCCCACCCCCTCCGCCGCCGTGTCCTTCGGTCAAGCATTGCTCGGCATCGCTGTAAGTTTGCCATATCGCGTACGCCGCTGGCTCTAGTGCTAACTGCTGGCAGCATCCACACAACCATCACTGTCTCCGCCATCCCGGTTACTGTACGTTTTTTTTTTTTTTTTTGTTTCTTTTTTTTCTTTTTCTTTTTGGTTCGGTGGCGGGGACGAGAATCGAGCTGCCGGTTGGTATGACTGAAGCTCCACAATGGGCTAACATTTCTGTCACAGGTCACTCAAATAGCAACCGTCACTTTTAATGTACGTGTACTACATGAACCAAACCGAGAGACGAGCTCTCGAGCCCCACGGCGACGTTGGGTCTTGAGTCTTGGTTGCTCGCCAGCTTCCTGACTCCTAGAACTGACGCCGGCGACTGCCCTGCCTGACTGAAATGTCTTGTTCGAGCCCACTCCCCCCTGAACTCTCGAGCCTAACCGTTCTTTCTTTGCAGTACACTGCGACCGAGACTGTCACTGCGACCCAATTCGAAAATGTATGGTTGTCCTATCCCCCTTGGTTCATCCGATATTTTTGTTGACCATTTTAGGTCACGTCCATTGTTGTCAGCGGAACAACTGCGACCCAGACCCAGACCAACACCGAGACAGACATAGTATGTATTCTATCCCTGACAATATTTCAAGTTCTGTAACTGACGGCTTCTAGGTGATCTCGAGTTTCACAGAGACGGACACGGCCACCTCTACCGCCACGACTACCACTACGTAAGACCCGCCTTCTCTCCTCCATTGCGTTTCGTACACTAAACGGCTTTAAGGACGACGTTTTATGTTCCTACCACGCTGGTCAGCACGTGGGTGGAAACGTACTCGTATCCCGTGACGGTGATTTCGGAGACCACCATCTGGACCACGAGCCTCGAGACCGTGACCGAGACTCGCGAGACGTCGGTTCTTGTCACTCAAACCGCCACCGCGACGTAAGGGATTCCTATTCCTGGATTACTGTCCTCGAATTTCTTGGGCACCTAGTGAAGGCGTGGTACTAACTGAAAGTTCCAGAACTACGGCCACCAGCTATATTCCGACCACTTTGACCACCACTTGCACGGAATATATTCGCGTTCCAACGACCATCATAAACTCGACGACTTTGTATGCTACGGAGACGTCAATTTATACGTCTCTGATTACCACCTCGATTTTGTCTACTCAGACAAACACGGAAATGTAAGCTAGATTTTAAAAGAAATATCGCCAGCCTTTTGATGATATACTAACGGAAAACAAAAGAACCACGCTGCCGGCCTCCACCGAGCTAATTACGGTCACGTCGGTTTTCACTCCACCGCCCGTTACCATATCGATTTCTGGGAGCTTGACAACGGGTACGTACCCTTCTCCTCCGCTACGCCTCGGCGCAGCGGCTTCTCCTTGGCTCTAGAACAATCTCGACAGAGCAATACAATCAATATATAAGGTTCCTAGCTAACTCTCTGCTAGTCACTTTGCCCCCAAGCACAATCACATCGACACTGCCAGCTTCCACGCAGACGGAGACAGACCTAATTTTGACCACTTTGACTATTCTGAACACTACCACCTACACCCCCCCGCCCGTTACAACTTCCATTTCAGGGGCCTTAACTACAATCACGCTCGGGCCGGTCACTTTGACGCAAACGCAGACGCTGACTGAAACGGACCTGATTTTGAGCACTTTGACTCTTCTGAATACGACCACCTACACTCCTCCTCCGGTCACGACATCGATTTCTGGAAGCTTGACGACTATCACCCTTCCGCCGGTTACCCTTACGCAGACGCAGGTGCAAACTCTCACCGAGGTTTCTGTTTCCATCGCCACGGAGCTCGTCCCGACCACGACCACGACCACCTTCACTCCGGCGCCTATTACCACATCCATTTCAGGGAGTTTGACGACGGTAACCCTGGAACCAGTCACTTTGACCGCGACGTTGACTAATACGGTTATATCTACCCTGCCCGGTCAGGTGACTACTTTGCCCGGCGAGGTGTCTACTATCACCGCCACGCAGCTGGTTCCGACCACGACTACCTTCACTCCGGCGCCTATCACGACCTCCATTTCTGGGAGTTTGACGACGGTTACCCTGGGGCCGATAACTTTGACCGCGACGCTGACCAATACGGTTGTATCTACTCTGCCCGGCGAGGTGTCTACTATCACCGCCACGGAGCTGATTCCGACCACGGAGCTGGTTCCGACCACGACCACCTTCACTCCGGCGCCTATTACCACATCCATTTCAGGGAGTTTGACGACGGTTACCCTGGAGCCAGTCACTTTGACCGCCACGCTGACCAATACGGTTGTATCTACCCTGCCCGGCCAGGTCACGACATTGCCCGGCGAGGTCACAACTTTGCCTGGTCAAGTGACAACCCTGCCCGGCCAAGTAACTACCCTTCCCGGAACGGTATCGATCAGCACTTTTATTTCCATTGTCCCCGCGAGCACGATCACGGTGACTCAGCCGGGAACAACCGTGACGTCCGTAATTCCAGCCTCAACAATCACGGTCACCTCAAGCGTCTCAGTTCCGCCGGTCACCATCACGCAGCCGGGGACGACAGTTACGCTCCCCCAGATCACTATCACGGGCCCGCCGGGCTTGACAACGACCATTGCGACGACGACGACGGTGATTCGAAACATTACGACCTGCCCGCCTCCTCCTTCGTTCAGCACACCTGCGCCCGGCTCAAGCCCGCAAAAGTCGGACCGGACATGGGGCTGTGATCCTGGATTTGTGTGCAAAACCCCGAAGCCAGACAGCTGCAACCTGTGGGCCGATTCCCCGTCAGATGACTTCAACTGTAATCCGAGATACTGCGTTCCCGCTCCTTATTTCCCCATCGTTGTGTGGCCGAAGAACACGACAAGCTATTACCCACCGATTGACGGGTATTTCGATCTTAACCCCGAGGCTTTCGGACTGAGCTATGACATATTCGAGCAGGAGGTTGTCCAGATCGTCAAAGTCGAAGGCGGAAAGACAATCACGACATCAATCACGACAGGCAATTGGGAAACTCAGACCTCGCTCTCGCACTATCCTCCACCGTCCTCTACTTCGTCGCCAATTTCATCCACGACCAAGGTGCACAAGGAGACCAAGGCGAAGCGGGTAGCTTCACGCTCCAAGTTCCTCTCCAAGCGTGATGGGACCATCATCCCCTCGGAATGCTACGACTCATGCAATGACGCCTACAGAGAGGCACAGGCGACTGGTAAAACGCCCGCACTTTGTGCTAAGGGGTCCGTGTTTGAGAACTACTACGCGACCTGTAATGATTGCATCGAGGCCGTTGCCGTCGATGCGAAGGAGACCACCAAGGTTTATCTCGTGCCCAAGTTTGCCCAGTTCAACAACTACTGCGACGCCCAGACACCGCAGCCTGTCCTGTCGAGCCCGGCCCCTCCGGCTCAGGTGAGCTCCGCTCCACCGGTTGTGACAACCAGCCAGGCACCACCCGAGACAAACACCGCTCCAATCCCCATCTCCACGCCCCCGCCGGTCACCTCGACCGCGAAGCCCGTGCCCGTGCCCTCGCCGTCCCCTACGCCCGCTCCGTCGACCGCTGTGGTGGTACCCCCCGCCGCCTCCTCTAACTCCCCGCCGCCGCCGCCGCCTCCGCCTGCCTCTTCCTCCGCTTCTGTGACCGACACCGGCTCACCCGCAGCGCCCACATCATCCGGCGCAGGAGGCGGTGCAGGGGGAGCCCCTGGATCTTCCTCCCCAACGACAACCACCAAACGCCCCTCCTCCCTCACAACCTCCACCACAACGCGATCCGCCACCAGCTCCTTCGCCACAGCGGCGGCTGGCAAGGTGGGCCCGGAGTCGTCGCACTTTGCGCTCCTGGCTTCCATCCTCGCGGCTGTCTTCTTTCTGTAGATGAAGGCTTTTGACAGTACCCGCGCTTTGCTTTTTTTTTTTTTTTTCTCTCGCCCTTTTCAGTTCGAATTGTTTGTTGAAATATTTTAATGCGTAGTTCTAATGGATGATTTCAACTCTCTGGATTGGCTCCCCTCTAGTGGGGGGGAGGTCCGGGTCCAGAAACGGAATCAGCGATATGGAGGGATACAGGGAAAGAGCAAGGCGTACAAAGTTCTTTTCTTCCAATTTGGGTATTTGGCTTTTTTTTTCTTTGATGATTGCTTGCTTGTATGATTCATACCCTCCTTATGATGCATGGCATAGACTTGTTGCTTTTTTCTTTTCTCTGGTAAAAATGTTTTGATCTTAATGAGTTATTTATCTGACGGTGGTTTAAGGAAGGGAAGGGGAGGGACCATGAACTATTCACGGCTTCACGACACTCTCTTCATCACATTGGGTTCAGGGCTGAGCATGAATGAGCATGGGGCATACTACATTACCTTGATGATCGACCTGGTTTGATTCTTTTTGGCATTATTGGCATTCCTTCAGTTGCATGGCATTCATTGGGATTGGTATTTGGCATATTGAATGGTTGGGGGGAAGCACCTGTCTGTCCTTTTTGAGATACCCATGCTCTTTACGTTCATTTGATGAGGGGGATATATGCAACGAAGATGGTTATTTATGGTGGTGCCATGTCGTACACTCATTTTGCGGGATGCTCAGCGTGTGAGATGGGCGAGGAGAACATGAGAGGAAGTGGAGGAATGGAAGCGTGCTTGGTGCTGGGGGGAGGGATAGTACTTGTGTGTTGGTCCGTGAGTGGGGGTTGCGGTTGCACGGTCTGCTCTTGGAAGTCTGAGATGTGTGTGTGGGCACCGGCTTTCGTTGAAGTGAAGTGCTGTGTTGTGGACGAGTTGGAACTAATATTTGCAATTTCTCTTACCTATTCTGCCAGCTGGGAGATATGGGCACACATATAGGGTGATTGATGGTAGCTGGCGATGAATGAATTTGAAGACATAGTCGCACCCACCTAGTCACTGCTTGCGAGTTCTCTATGCTTATTTTTACTATTGCTTGTCTAGTACTATCTGAGTTCCATACCTACCAAGCAGCTAGATAGGGTGATTCTATCAGCATGTGACAAGACTGGCTGTGTGAGTCTATCTCCAAGGTCGTTTGGAATGCCATGCTTCAACTTGAAAGCCACATCCCTCTTTGCTTGTGGTTTGATCACATAATTAAACAATGGTTTGGGAGTACCCCCAACCCCCTTATCCTCGTTCCTGGACCGAATTCTTAATTGTTCTCTGATGATAGGCTGGGGAACAAGTATATTAAGCTCCTTCGGGGCTTTACAGCCTCCCCGTAACTGGCGGTATTGAAGTACAGCTATAGTAATCGTTCGGGGCGCGAGGTTTCGATGACATTCACACCTATACCCCTAACCCTTGGAAACATTGAGCCAATCAAAACTCCTAACACTCGTCGAACTCACCATTCCATCCAATCAGGAAGGCACGCACGAGGGTAGCTGCTTTCAACCTGGAAGCCTTCGACGACATCACTCATCGCAGCTTCCACCTCAGCCATGTCAAACGATGAATCGTGCTCATTCTCCAGGCTACCAGGTACCTGACCTCGATGCCCCGAGCCTGAAATTCCTCGAATTCTGACGTTTTATTTCACCCCGAATGACAAACAATGGAACACCACAGGAAACGGCCGGCAGCTCAGGATGAGCATGAGGCTGTCGGCGGCTCTCACAGAGACAATCCAAGCCTCACGCCGACGTCCTTGAACCGGCCAATAAGTCCTCCCCCCAAAAGGTCACGCCTGCTCTCACCGCAGAACAAACCAGAGGCAGACACAGCCCAGGAAGACAAACCAAGCTCACCATCCCCTGCGGCCAACATCACAACCCAGCCACACCCAGCAGCAACAACAACAACAACCCACCCCCCGCGCAGCTTCCGCTCACCAATCCAATTAACCCACATCCGCGACCTCCCAGCGTCATCAAACATCGACACCCTAACCCTCAAAGACATCCTAAGCGACCCTCTAATCTCCTCATGCTGGGAATTCAACTACCTCCACGACATCGACTTCCTCATGGCCTCCTTTGACTCAGACGTCAGACACCTAATCAAAGTCCACGTCGTCCACGGGTTCTGGAAACGTGAAGACGCAAACCGGCTCGCCTTACAGACGCAAGCATCCCGCTACCCCAATGTATCTCTCCACGCAGCCTTTCTGCCGGAAATGTTCGGCACGCACCACTCCAAGATGATGATCCTCTTTCGCCATGATGGGATGGCGCAGGTTGTGATTCACACGGCGAATATGATTGCAAGGGACTGGGGGAATATGACCCAGGCGGTGTGGCGGTCGCCTTTGCTTCCGCTTCTAGGTGTCCCGGCTGCGGACCAAGACTCGGTCGGGGAAGTTGAACCAAGGATAGGCAGTGGGGAGAAGTTCAAGATTGATTTGTTGAATTATCTCCGCGCGTACGACGGGCAGAGGGCTACTTGTAGGGAGATTGTTGAGGAGCTGCGGAAGTATGATTTCTCGGCGATCTGCGGGGCGCTGGTTGCCTCTGTGCCAGGGAGACATAATATCCACGACGACTCGCCGACGCGCTGGGGGTGGGCGGCTATGAAGCAGGCGCTGAAAGCAGTGCCAATACAGACGGCTACGGCAGAGATTGCTGTCCAAGTCTCGTCCATCGCGACGCTGGGGCCGACGGATAACTGGCTGAAGAATACCTTCTTCAGTGCCCTGAGCGGCGGCATGCGCGACTTGTGCAGTGGCGTCAACAAACCGGCTTTCAAGGTGGTGTTTCCAACCCCTGACGAGATCAGGAAGTCGCTGGGTGGGTATGTGTCTGGCGGCTCTATCCATACAAAGATACAGTCCGCGCAGCAGGTCAAGCAGCTGCAATACTTGAAACCGATGCTGTGTCATTGGGCGAACGACTCTGAGGACGGGGTTGGTATGTTATCATCCTGCCTGAATGTGGTTTGTCTTTTTATATTAACAGTATTTAGAGCTCGGGGACGCGCCTGTCAAGGAAGCTGGCAGACAACGCGCCGCACCGCACATCAAGACGTACATACGGTACGCAGACAAGTCGATCGACTGGACGCTCGTCACGTCGGCAAACCTCTCCAAGCAGGCGTGGGGCGAGGCGGCCAGCGGGGCAGGCGAGATGCGCATCTCGTCGTACGAGATCGGCGTGCTGTTGTGGCCATCGCTCTTTGCAAAGGACGCCATCATGCGGCCCTCGTTTTTAAAAGACGAACTAGATACCGAAGATGAGGAGCAAGATAAGCCGGCGGTGGCACTTCGGCTGCCGTATAACCTCCCCCTCCAGCGCTACGGACCGCGAGAAAGACCATGGGTAGCCTCGGAAGATTACCGGACGCCAGACTGGAAGGGCGAAGTCTGGGTCAGGGAATGAGAATGAGAAACCAGAAAAATGTGATTTATATATCTATTTCTCTGACAACACAACATCCGCCGCGGCCTGGGCGTGCTTGCTTGCTTGCTTGCTGAAGTATACCAACACATGCTTTCCTTCCATCCATTCATCTATCTCAGGCTAAAACAGCACATAACAACAACGCATCACACGTGTTGTTGTTTCAACATTCCCCCCTATTACATCCCTTTCCAGACTACTCGCTCGCTAGATTTAAGCGGACGCGCCGACGGCCTCGGGCTGCTTGTCGGCGTCGTAGCCGTAGGTGGCCTTCATCTCCTCGATCTTGGCCACGTACTTGGCCTGGGCCTCCTCGGGGGTCAGGCTGTCGTCGTTGAGCTTGGACCAGGCGTTGTACTTGGCCTTGCCCTGTTTGTGGGAGTTGCGGTGTCAGTTGGGTTGGAGAGGGTTTGGGGTCGGGGGAGAAAGGGGGAGGGGAGAGTTGGACTTGGACTTGCCTTGAGGTCGAACATGCCGGGCTTGGTAGCGGCCTCGAAGGACTCGCCGGTGCCGACCTTGTAGAGAGCTGGGAACAAGGGAGTTAGCTTTGTTTTGTGTTTGGGCGTCCCCTATGTCGCTGCCGCTGTCGCTGTCTCGGCTTTTGCTGCTGCGGCGATTCCTGGTTGTGGTTTCCGGTCCGAGGGTGCTTGTCAACTAACCGTAGATCTCAAGGAGGTCCTCGTTGCTAGGCTTGGAGGTGAGCTTCTTGGAGTCGATGACGGCCGCCTTGAAGGCTTCGCTCTGAGGGGCAGACATGTTTGATTTGGTTGGGGTGTTTTTTTTTTTTTTTTGTCTTGGTGGGAGGTAGGTAGTGTGTGTGTGTTGTGTCCGAGGAGAGACAACAAAAAATTAAATGCTGTGTTTATTTATCAGGTGTCACGGCAGCAGGCAGGGAGTCGGTGGTGGTTGAGAGTTGGTTTGTTGAGGAGAGTTTGGCGCGGTCGGCGGGGTCGTTCGATCGATGGATTGCTTGGCTGGGCCGCCGCGGGGGAAGAGGGGCAAGAAGCTTGGATGAGGGAGGGGTAGAACCGAGCCGGCAGGGCTCCCCCCTCCAGTCCTCCACTTTGCTGCTTGTGACCGTCGGCGTCATAAGGTAAGGTCAGGTACATAGCTTGCTCCACCGACATAAGCTCCAGCTTACATAGCTCGGCGTGGTGGGGGTGGTGAGGTTGGATTTGGGCGATAAAGCTTTGGGTTGCTGCTTGTTCCTGTTTGCCTTGCATGCATTTAACCTTAAGACGACATAACGGCAGGCAGGCAGTGAAGAAGTTTTAGAAATCGCGAGGAGGTTCCTGAGCCCGACGCTAGCTGGAGCTGTTTCGGGACGACCGACTGTTTGCACGCATGCACCGCACGCACGCACGCCGTCGGTCAGGTACCCGGGCTGTCGGCTCCATATCTGGGGATGCTTGGGAGCTCCATTCCTAGAGAACGAGACGAAAGACCGAGAGAGAGGAGAATGCGAGCAGGATGGGAAGAATGAATGACAGACGGTACAGCAACGCGCGCATGCATTAACGAGACTGGGTGAAGACCTAAACCTTTTTATTGTCTACCCACCAGATGCCTATCAATGACGTCCACAGGTGGCTTTCGATGCCTCCGGCCTGAGTGGTCGGCTCGGTCCCGAGTCGCCCATGATCGTCGGTCTCGGTCTCGGGTCGAGCATCCCGGCGTTCTGGCGCGCTTGGGCTCAGAAAACGCGCGGACATCAAATCCGTTCTGCTGGAATTCAATGGTCGTCATGATTAGCCCGAGCATTATAAGGTGTTTGTCGTCGGGTCGGTCCTCATGCCAAGCACCGCCTAGGTATATATCACTTAGATGCTTAAATGACCCCCTTGGTGAATGGCTCAGGGATGCCCTGTTCGTCCGCCCGGCCTCCGACCCTTTGTCATCAGCCCTTGGTCTGGACCTCAAAGGCTCATAAAGCTCGAACAGGGTCGACACTAGTGTTGTTTACGTGTTTTTCTTTCTCTCCTTGGTCATAAACCAGACTGGCTTTGAAATCGAAGTATGTAATCATGGATTACTGAGCAGACAAACCAGAGCGCGTCGAGATCCAAAGAGCTGATACCGGGACCTGGCAGCGTGGGGAATCACCGAGCTGCCCTGGAGACCGGTGATCGTCCGCAGGGCTGAGGATACCTCGAGCTCTGGCTCCTCACTAACTGCAGCTGCTTTAGGCCCGGCGCGCAGTCACTCAACGTTTGCTTCCAGTGGGTTAGATCAGGTTGTTGGCTCCTTCTGCTCTGTTGGTATCGAGACTCGCCTCTAATTATCACTCCAATTGGAAGGCGCGTCTGACCAACGTACTGTAGGCACCCGAGGCCCTCTTTCATGCTTTGTTTGGTCGAGCCTGCCCTTTCACATCGCAGCGCAGCTCGGCCCATGCATGATCAACGGGTGTCCGAGAGGAGGCTAACGGCTCTCGGCCGCCCTGCCTGGATCGTCAATCCCTAGGCACCTATTTTGGGCCTGTGTCTTATAAGCCAAGCTCCCCCAACTGCACTCCGACAGCTTTCACGTCCTGGTTTTCTTGCTTTGTCCGACAAACTCTGCCGATTCCTTCTCGCTTCACTGCAGGCAAGCCTGTTTGTATCTGTTTTATTTACCTGAGGGCAAAAGAGTCCTCCTCTCACACGTCCATCTACCTATTCGCATTCATCGTTGTATCTGTCGAGCCTGACCAATGGCCAAGACGGTCGTCATCCTGGGCGGCTCCTACGCGGGTCTCCATGTCGCCCACGCGCTGCTGAAGAAGCCTGCAAACGACGTAAAAGTCATTCTCGTCTCAAAGGTAATGATGGACGAAATCACACGCGTCGCGACTTGGAGAGAAAAGACACCCGTTCCTCCCTTGGCGGAGCTGCACGTGAATTCCACGTGAGGATGTTGATATGCCCAACAACGGCACCAATAGCCCCTTTTCCGCTTATACCCTGAATTGGCTTCACACCACAATCCGTTCACTAACATTCCATCAAAAAACCCCAGAACAGCCACTTCTACTGGAACATTGCCTCGGTGCGCGCCATCGTCCCGGGCATCGTCAAGGATGACGAGATCTTCAAGCCGCTGGCCTCGGCCCTCTCGCGGTACCCCAGCACCAGCTACGAGCTGATCATCGGCACGGCTGAATCCACCGACTTTGACGCCAAGACGGTGCAGGTCGCCACCACTGATGGTCCCAAGACGCTCTCGTATGACCACCTCGTGCTCGCCACGGGCTCTAACTGCCCCACGACCGACGTGCCCTGGAAAGCCTCGGGCACCTACGAGGACGCGCTCGCCAAGCTGCACGAGACAGCCGAGAAAGTCAAATCCGCCGAGCGCATTGTCGTTGCCGGCGCCGGTGCCACGGGCATCGAGGTCGCGGGCGAGCTCGGCTTCCAGTACGGCAAGACCAAGGAGATCGTCCTTCTCTGCGGCGGGCCCAAGCTGTTGGGCGGCGACATCGTTGGACCAGCCGCCGCCAACGAGCTAAAGAAGCTCAAAGTCGACATTCAATACGACTCCCAGGTCCAGAGTGTTGCAACTCGTGACGGCAAGACTGAGATCTCCCTGGCCAACGGCAAGGTCGTGTTAGCCGACCTCTATCTCCCCACCATGGGTCTTGTGCCCAACTCGGAGTACATCAACGCCAAGTATCTCGTCGAGGGGAAGAAAACCGTCGAGGTAGACGAGTCCCTGCGCGTGAAAGGCGCGACCAACGTCTGGGCGGCAGGCGACATCGTGTCCAAGCCACGGGCCGGATTCATGATCACGCAGAAGCAGGCCAGCGCGGTGGCGAAGAATATCGAGCTGGCGCTGAAAGGACAGCAGCCAGTCGTGGCTAAGGGGCTGCCGGTTGATATCCTGGCGTGCTCGACGGGGCGGAGCCGCGGGGCCGGCAGGGCCGGGTCGTTCAAGCTGCCGTCGTTCTTTGTGTGGATGGCCAAGGGGCGGACGCTCGCGCTGCAGATGGTGCCGAGTTATATCGATGGGAGCGTCGCTTAGGAGGGCTCGGTTCGGAGGATGGTGCGTGAGTATTGGGGCTGGGAGCGGCGGGGGGCAGCTTAGGGTGGTGGAAGGGAGAGGTTGGAATTATTATATCGTGGGACGGTTGGAGAGTTGATGAAGGAGCAGGAATACCCATGCTTAATGTGATGTTTCGGTTTCTTGAGCACGGCGCGGGTGAGTTGGAGGCGCATGAGTTCATCGGGAGTCAATTCGGTCGTTCCGGTGAGTCTGTTGGATTCGTATGGTTAGGGTGGTTAGTCCCTCTGACTAGGTAATGATAATTGATGCTTTTTCGGATTCTGGTGAATATGGAGCAAAGATGGACGGCCTGAGTGATGGCTCCTCGAGTGACGGGAGGTAAGTACCCTGGACCTACTTAGATACTTCTCGTCTAGACAGAGATTGAACTCAGCTGACATGATGATTGAGAGGAGGTCGGTCAAAGTCGTTGCCTGGTGGACTGCTGGCGGTCGAATCTCGAAAGGGGGCGTGAAGAGTAGCCCGCGAGAGTGATGCTGGCGAGATCGGATAACACACGAGAGCTGTTCCGGAGATGGTTATCCCAGAGGCGATTGCCTCGGAAGGGATTATCCCAAAGTCAGTTGGCCCGGAGAGTTATTTGCTGATGGGGGTGTCCAAACCAGCTGTCCCTGGTACACCTATCTATCCCATGGCGACTATCCCATGGACGGACAACTTACCCGTGGACAGCTATCCCAATGTGAGTTGTTCCAAAGCAAGTTGTCCCAGGATCCTTCCTGCCAGGGCGGGGTTATCCAAGAGAGAGTCGATGCTGGTATGAACCGAAAGAGAGAGAGAGAGAGAGAGAGTCAGACGGCCCATCATCGATCGATAACATCTGCTTGCCTAACACGGCCGGGCCCCAAGCGGGACACCGCGAGAATGTCCAGTGATGTATGTGGTCGCGTCTAACAGATCGATCGAGATCATCGAGGGTCGGTTATTTACTCCCCGCGTCGATTCACATTGGGGACAGCCGGCCATGATCCAGTGTCGGCCGCCGCTCTCACCGACGCAAGACGCTAGCACGGTGAGTATTAGCCCCCTATGGAGCTGGATTCGAGACCGACGACGGCAAGGAATAATCAACGAGGGCGTGGCGGGGCGAAAGGGGTGTGCATATCGGTCAGCCCTCCTCAGGGCGAGGATAGAAGCCGCCTCGGCGAGCAGAGGGTGGTGAATCTGGGCCTGGGGGTGAATCTCATGCCAGGAAAGCAAAACTGGCCAGCCAAGTGCCATTTCCAGTCTGTCGTCATCTTCTATTTCCCCTCAGGCATACCTGTCTTACGAGAGGGTGGCGAACTTGGCCCGAGCCCTGCAGTGATCAAATCAAAAAAAAAAAAAAAAAAAAAAAAGTCCCACGTTGGGCTCTGGTTTGGGGGTCACCTGCACTGGATTTTCTTCCTTCCTTCCTTCCTTCCTTCCCGCGCTGCCTTCTTTTTTCTTCCTTCTCTTTTTTCTTCTTCCTCGAGCACTTTGTCGTCCTTGTCATTTGCGTTGTTTGCTCATCATTCCTACCGTCGAGCCTAGAATCTTTCTTTTGCCGTATACGATATTTTCATCTCCATGCGCCTCACCTGAAGCCTCACTCACTCACTGGCGATGGCTTATTTCCTCGGGTTTGTCTCCCGTCCGCACGTCATCTCAAGGAATCCATCCTAACCATTACCAATAACGCAGTCTCAATCCCCAGAGGGAGAAAGAAAACATCAACCCCAACGCAATGGACAGCGACACAGGCAGCTGTTCCCTCATATCCAGCGGCGCGGACCTGGCCCCCGTCCTTCAAGCGAGCCTAGACAAGATCATCCGCGCGCTCATCGACACAGTCAACGAAGAGATGCCCCTGACGCCCCCTCGACGTGCACAATTCATGCTCCGCGTCTTTCGCGACTGGGACTCGGACAAGCCGATCCCGTCTGCGCCGCCGCCGAAGCTGCAGAGACCGGACGCGTGGACGTATTTCGTCAAAGCCGGGACCATCCCCAACGCCACCGCCGTTCCCCCTGCACCCAAGTCAAACAATAACCCGCGAAAGAAGCTTTCCAACTCCAATACCAAGCGCAGTAACCAAGCCAAAACCACCCGTCAACAACAATACCAAACTAACCCAGCCAACGAAGCCTACATCCGCGCGCGTGTAACCGACGCATCTTCAACCCCCACCTCGACGGATATCGGCATAAAATACGAATGGGCAGACGGCACCCACCGCCTGCTCAACCCCCGCCATGTCCACATCGTCCTCAACCCAGGCTGGGACATCTCCTACGTGCACGCCTCCGCCTGCTTACGCAGAGACATGCTCGAGAAAGAAGCGTGTGCAAGACATAATACTGCCGTGGCGCTGTTCAAGGCGCGCCAGAGGGTGGCGTTCTGGGCCACGATTCAGGTCGAGGAGCGGTCCAAGAGTCTGCGGATGTGTGAGGGCGGGGAGGCGAGGGGGTTTATTTTGCCCAAGTTGGCTGGGGAGGTTTTGAAGGGGGAGATTGCCAGTGGGAGGTTGGTGGAGGTGAGGAGGGAATATAAGCGGGGTGTGTTTGATGTTGCTTGGCTTGCTGAGGATGATGAGTAGAAACCTGAGAGGGGTTGTTTGGGTGAGTTTGGTTCGTGGTGGTGTTTGGTTGTGGATGGGCGATGAGGGGCTAACTGGCGGGTTTGATCTAGGTCGGGTTTTGACTTTGGCTGTCAAGCATTCTCGCTGTCGGTTGTGTACACCAATTCACTCGACAATCGTCAGCATTAAGAACGCCAAACTGGACTGCGGGTGGATGGATACTGCGTCTCGTCTTAGTTGGCGTGCTGTCTTCCCCACAAAAGGGGCGTCCTGGGAAACGACGGACATCTCATCGACGTGCGTACAGCAACGGAACCAACATCCCGACCTATCTTTTTCTCAAGGATATTATTGCGAAAACAACGAGAGAACGCAGTCCAACTGGATAGCTGGGCACTCAGGCACGGAGCTATCATATATTCATGTACGGCGCTCGGCGTGGACATTGGTAGTTGGTTTTCTGTTTGCTCTCTTCTTTGCTTCTTTCTGTTCGGGCGTCAGTCTATGTCTTTACGAGCGTCATTCATTGCATCCCGGAGGAATGGCATGTATACTAGACGGCGTGTTTGGAAGTTCTTTAGCCCTGTTTGCTTTATTCTGTTATGATCAGCGGGATGATTGATGACATGGGCGATGGGAGATGTGAATGATGCTTTGGGCGGCAGTATACGAGGCGAGATCCGGTCCGAAGAAAAAATAAAGAAAAAGAGGTTCACCTTCAAACCAATTGTCGCGAGAATCTGCGTCGGTGGGTAAGAAGGATGTGAACGGAATGAGACGAACAGTCAAAAAGTGAACCAGAAAGGATCAAAAAAAGTGCTCGTACCGAGAATCGAACCCGCGCTGATATGGGACGGCAGCCAATTATGGCCAGTATTGCACAGTTTGCGGTTCAAGTTCTCAGCACAGGGGGATCAGCCCACTGAGCTACCGGCCATTGTAAAATGCTCGGACGAAATTTGGATACAAGTATGACCTGCATCTCGACACCGACTCCAGGCCGCAAACCAGTCAGTCCAGTCGGTGTACGGCCGAAACTTCCCCGTGATATGACGCCCATTTGAATACCTCGCGCTGGCATTAGTTCTCGCCCAACCTCCACCCGTGAAGCCGCGCACTTGCAGTCCCGTGACAAATTCTTGCAGCAATATTGATCATTTTGCATTTCCGTAATCCTCTCTAAGCCGTGGGTATCATCGAAAAGGCCCCCCTTCCCTTCCCCCTTTTCCATATTTTTCGGCACCGGATAGACAACCTCCTACTTCCCCCCCCTCTCCTCCGCCTTCTTAGCCTTAAACTCCCGAACCCACCCCTCTGCCCTCCCCCTCGGGACCACAAAGATCTTAACCAGTTCATCCACCACCTCCACACTCCCTCCACTCAACACCTTCAACAACGGCACCTTCCTACCGACCTTAACCAGCCCCCCCGCGACAGTCTCCATATAACACTCCACCCCAGCCCTAGTATACGCCCCCTTCGTATCCCACGGCAGCGGGAAGATATATCCCAAATGCTCGTCCAGCGTCTCGGTCTCATTGAACGCTTTAATAAAGTCTGATTCAAAGTCCATTGGGTAGAGGAGTAGTGTGGGAAAGCTCAGCGTGCTTTGTGGATCCGAAGGGTCTGGGACGAGTTGGATTTTCGCGTCTTCCGTGTCGGGCGGTTTGCCTGTTGAGCGGATGCGGATGCTGCGTGCGCGGATCGCGGCGCGGAGGAGGGTTGCGCGGTGCTGCGCCTGTTCTGCTTCGCGTTTTTCCTTATCGAGTCGGGCCTTCGTCTCAAGAGTTTTTTTCTCGACTTCGGCGGCGGTGGTCTTGAGCGCTGCGTTTGAAGGGTCGATTTCCAGACCACGTTTGGCTGCATCCGCTGCCTCGTCGACTTTGCCTACAGCCAACAGCGCGCGCGCAGAGCGGTAGAGAGCCTTGACGTTGGACGGGTTCAGACGCAATGCACCAGCGCAGTCGATAGTGCAGGCGCGGTAGTTGCGTAGTTCGAGGTTACACGCCGCGCGGTTTCCATACAGCTGCTCGAGGAGTGTTTTCTCCTTTGCGACCTCGACGGGGTCGTCGGTTTCCTGCGGGGAAGGGGGGGTGGATTTGCGGCGCCGGGTTTCTTGCGCAGCGAGCAGGGCCACGCCCTTGGCGTAGAACTCGCGGGCGTCGGCCCAGCGGCGCTCGCGGAAGCATTCGTTGCCTTGGTCCTTGAAGTTCAGCCCGTTCTCGAGCGGGGTGCCTTCGAAGGCGAGGGCTTGGAGGGCCTCGACGGCTTCGTTCTCCATGTCGAGCTCCGTCATGAAGAGCGGGTGCTTGCGCATCTCGGCCCATGTCTCGTCGACGGTCATGCCTGTGTTGACGGGCGGCATTGGGCCGCTGGGGAAGGCCATGGCGGCGTCGGGGGGTGGTGGTGCCGACGACGACATTTTTGGTGTGGTGTTGGTGGTGATGTGTGAATCGGGTGACGACTGAGAAAGAAAAAAAAGGAGGTTGCCGTGTTTCCTCGACTTTCAGACCACTTGACTGAATTTAGAGTTTTGCTTTTCTTTTCCCCCCTATTTTCTCTTTTCCCTTTCAAGTCTTTTTGAGTCCGGAATTCGTCCAATGTGTTTCCAGACAACGGAAGCTCTCGGTCCCTGGTCAAAGTCGATTGGGATATGCTCGATGAGATTCGCTGAGCTTCTCTCAGTGAAGTCGTTGGGTGCAAGAAGCGATGAGATCCATTCATTGGTCGTGTGGCGAGTCTGGAGTGGGCTCCGTAACTCCACACTCACACAGCGCAACGAGCCCCACACTGGACCCAAGAACCCTAACCCCGAACAGCCCGAACTCTTTCTCAGGGGTTGCTGCTTGCCGCTGTAGATGGGAAAACCAGGACTCGCGTCTCGAACAATAGGTAGTGATTTGATTATCTCATTAATTCATCGCTTCGTTGTCTATATAGATAGCCCTCTACCCATCTACCGAGCCTCTATATGTGTCTATGTATAATTATCCCGCCCAAGTGTATCCTTGATATCATCACCGCCTTCCGCCAGCCATGTCGATCTTAGTCTCATAAAAGAAAAAAGCGACAGAAATAATCGCTCCCAAAACGCCCTCAAAAAACCGCCAGCCCGCTCTCTATATTCTATTGTACTGTTGACCCGCCAGTGTGTCCCCGTCTAAATTGCCCATGCCCGTGAAATCCCGTACCGTTGCGACCAAACCACTCCTCCTAGTCTTCATCCACAGCCAAGAGCAAAGCCGCTGGCTCATCATCTTCGGCAGCGACAGATCCGCTCTCGAGCCCTGCCTCGCCCGACCTCTCCCTTGACCGGTCGCGGTGAACAGAGAAGCACTGAACCGCGCCAAGGATAGCAACGAAAGCGCTTCCGTACCACGCAAGCGCCGTGCAGTCCACCCGCTTGCCCATCGCATACAGGTATCCGGCAACGGGCGGGGCCACCATGCGACACGCCGCGCCGGCGCTGGCCGCCAGCCCATTGACCTTGCCCAGCACCGACGAGCTGGGGGTGGCCTCCTTGATGAGGATGAGCAGCAGCGGATACACCAGGATGCCAAAGAAGTTGCGGATGGTGAGGCAGAAGTAGATGGCGGGGTAGAGCAGCCGCTCCGGCACGAAGAGCAGTGACGGCATAATCAGGTACGCGATGGGGCTGAAGACGGTGACGAGGATGAACAGCCGGTAGACCCCGACGCGTTCCGCCATGAGCGGGAACACGACGGCCTGCATGAAGAGCGCGATGACGCCCTGCACCGCCATGATCATGCCGACGGCCTGCAGCGAGAGACCGAGCCCGCCGGGGGAGTAGAAGGGGCTGAGGCTGCCGATGGCGTTGATGGAGTGGCCCTGGCCGCCCGTCTTGTCGTCCTCGAAGAAGATGGGCAGGAGGTGGTCGTAGGTCATGGAGTGGTACGTGAAGATGGAGAGGGCGAGTATGACCGCCATGATCCGCTTGTTGAAGATGCTGGCCTGGGGTCGCTTCTCCGGGTCTTTGCCCCAGATGTTCTTGGCCTTGTCGCTGTCGGAGGACTTGTTGTTGCGGCCGCGCATGGTGCCGTAGTTCTCGTCGCGGAGATCGACGGCTGGCCGCTTCATGGCGTCCGAGGTCTCGATCAGCGGCGTGTTCTCCGAGAGGAAGGTGTCGTCGGGCAGGGACACGCGAGGCTGCATGTCTGGGTGGGTCTCTTCCAGGAGGAAGTACCCGAGCAGGATGCTGACGAAGAGGAGTCCGGCACAGATGAGGTTGGGCAGCAGATACGGGAATGTCACGAACAGCGAGCCCTCGGGGAATAGGTGGGGGAAGGACTCGTGGGGGTCAGCGAACGTGCCCCCTATCGCCGGGCCAATGATCGTCCCAATCGACCAAACAAACGGCACTTTCAGGGGTTAGTTCTGGTTGTTCCCACAGATAATCAGGGGTAATAATGGGCGCAAACGTACTGATAGAGTATGCGCGAGCTGTTCAGCGTTAGCATCTGGACTCTGCGGAAATAAAAAGGGGCGTAAGGGCAAACTGTGACTTACGCTCATGCTCAGGTTTCGTCACCAGCTCGCCGACCATGGTCTGAATAACACCGATGTTGCCATTCAGTAGCCCGCCAATGGCACGTCCAAGCAGGGCGATCCAGATGTTGGAGGCGAAGCCAACCATGATCATGGAGAACATGGTCCCGATACATCCCAGCAACAAGACGGGTTTCCGGCCGACTCTGTCAGAAAGGCCTCCCCAGTACATGCCCATCAACGCCTCGGCGAGCGAGAAGGATGAGATGAGCAGGCCGGCATAGAATGAAGCGTCTTCTTCATCTCCAATCTTTAACCTCTTGATGAATGCCCAGGCATATGGGAAGATGGAGGTGAGAGCGATAGGCTCGGCGAGCCGGACAATTGCTGAGAGAAAGTGGTTAGCTTGAATACCAGCTCGGTCTGGACCGTGATTCACTTACCAAGTATAAACAACTGGATGGTGGGGAATTCATCGGGGTTGCGATGGCGGGTTTGCCTTGTTAATGTCATGACTCTGAAGAAATTGATGACCATGGTGGATGAGGTCGTTGCTGGGCTTGGCAGCAGAGCCAGCTGTGTGTCCTTGATGCTCGCTTGACCAAGGGTAGGATTCGTGAAAAGTAGTGAGTGAAGAGTTGTGAGATGTGCTGGGCTGGAGTGGTAATTATCTCAAAGTTCTGCACGAGAGAGCAGAAAGACAAAAGAGCAAAGCCACAAGCCAGCCCAGCTGGGGTGATATTATAGACCAAAGTCTATTTACACGGGAATGGTCGGGAGGAAAAATTGTGGACCAAAGGAGAGATACATGGATCGAGGGAGGTCCGGGCATTGACTCCTACACCTACATACACAGTATAAACCCAACCCAGGTCAAGGGCGGTAGGGAGGGACTCCATAGCCGATGAGACTGACAAGGACGGCCTGGAGACGCGTCTCCATGCTCTATGCTCCTGTAAGGTCCAGGTACGGTAAGGGTAGCTACCTCCTTGGGTAGTAACAGTTTGTGCATTAGACAAGTCAGAAAAGAAAAAAGCCCCGAGAAGGCGGCTCGGACAGGTGGCAGAGAGACGACAGAACTGTCCGACCCAGCACCGCGCCAATCAGGGATTCGATCTCTGGTTTGGCATGCCGTCAAACGAGAAGTGATAGATTATCACTGCCGCGCGACCCAACGCAAAGGGAGGACTCGAGGCGGGAGGGACATTTGCCGGGAGCTGATGAAAATGGAAAAGAGATGAGAGCTGTACCGTACGTATTCTATGTGGGACTCGGCGGGACGCACGGTGACGGTAACGCCATCGCGTCGATTCCAGACCACCTCGACGGAAGCGACAAAGTTGAGTCGCGGCGCATGCAAGGCCGCCGCCTGTCACAAATCCTCCACTTGCACTTCCACTTGCCCTTGCACGCACCACTTACAACTCACGCCCAAAAGGGGACGCGGAGCTGAGAGCTGTATTGCTGGGGCAAATCCCAGCGAGAAAGTCGAGCATTCTCCAAAAATCCAACATGGATCTGCTGGGGGACTTCGGTCCGTCGTTAGACGACACGCGCAAGTTTCTTCGGTTATTCCGTCGGTGCTTCTTTTGCAGAAGGTTCTCTGGATGGCCTGGACTGCAACCGCAACTGCAGCTGCGACTGCGACTGCGACTGAGAATGTATGATTCAACACTGGCTCCTTCCCTCATGCTCCACAAGAACCGTTGGCTTTAGCGCATCGAAGCTGCTGGTAATCTTTTTTCGTCCCGGCAGCATGCATGGGTGGCAACCCGGAACTGCTGGCAGTTCTCGAGGCAAGAAGCTCCACGAAAAATGCACGACAAGGCAGGAAGCACCACGAAAAGCACCACAAGGCGGCAGGAAGGGACCACCACACCAAAAGCACAAGATGGCTTGATGTGCCCGTGTTATCCGACCAATCACAGCCGCTAGCCCCCATTTTGTGGGGAAACATGGTAGGTATCGCCAGTGCGCTCATGGATCGTACCTTATCAATCTTTTTTTTCCCTTCCTGCATCGAGATTGTGCGACGCTTGACATGTGTTGCTAACTATTGGAATCCGGCAATCGTCGGGCAATTGATGTGTGCCTACGGGATATCGTCTCCCTCGGGCTTATTCTTTTTTATCTCTCTCTTTTTTGTGCTCTGTCTGACATGCATCATCGTCTGGAGAGCAGCAGCTTGGCCTCATGGGGCAGGCATCGCCAGATCGCCTCGAGGTCGCCTTAACCCACCTCGATCGACGCAGCACAACAATACACTACACATACAGGCGATATCAAATGAAAATCACCCGTTCCGTTCTTTGGCCACTCAAAGCAATTTGTTTCTTATCTCGAATTTTTTATTCCATCTTGATTTATCCGGGGCTGGTGGAATGGCGTTTCACGACTGCACTTTATGCGACGTGCCTATCTGGAGGTGCTCCGCAGCCAATGCCAGAGCTGGGCTTGTCAATGTTATTCACCTCCATTACGTCAGTTTGCTACTCGGCCTTCTTGTTCGTCCCCTTCGACAGGTATATTCTCTCACGGGCCGATCTTTTAATGTCCGCTTGGACCTACTTGAGAAAGGAACCGCCCAGCCAAGCAGGCCCTGATAGTGTCGCATTCGGGTAGCGGAAACCGGCTCGACAGCGGTGAACTCAAACGGTGAAGAAAGACAGCCCAGGAGAGTCCGAATTCGCCGCGCGATGAAGTGACTTACTGCCCGACACCGGCCCAGCGGCGGGCCTATCGGTCAGACATCCGGGACAGGGTCGTCGGTGGTGGAACACGAGCGCCCTGGCAGCCAAGGAGCCAAGCGATCTCAGCCAGACACAGCACTTGGTACACTCACAACTCACAAAAGCACATGCAAACACCCAAAGACACCATGGACGCAGGTAGCACGCAAGCTCGCCAGTACCATGCTGCTCCCAGCCGCCGTTCTCCCGCTGCAGCTATGCGAGATAACCATTATCACAATATCACCACCACCACCACCACTACCCCTCCCCCGCATCCTCTGAGCACCAACAGCTTTGCTTGTTGAGTTGGCAAAAGTCCAATACGTGGGATGGAGGCAGAATCAATAGA
Source organism: Cercophora scortea (assembly GCA_033439705.1). Taxonomy (NCBI): domain Eukaryota; kingdom Fungi; phylum Ascomycota; class Sordariomycetes; order Sordariales; family Lasiosphaeriaceae; genus Cercophora; species Cercophora scortea. The sequence continues at coordinate 5,418,128 of JAUEPO010000004.1, read as the reverse complement.
GAGCCAGAAGCTTATCATTCTGCATCCCTAGCCATCGCCGAGATCTTGTATTCCCATCACTAGCTCTGTTCCTAGCCGCATCAATCCCGTCCGCCCCTCACCCCCTTCATGCCTGTAAAGTCGCAATCGCCTCGTAACTAGTTGCTGCGAGGCGCATCTGCAGTTCTGCATGCACACCACTTCACGGCCTCGCTACCTCCCTACCTAAAGTTCCAGCCGGCATGCAGCCGGACCCTCCCAAGCCGTTGGCCCCAGACTGTGCCAGCTCGTCGCTCAACTACGGTGTTGTGCAGCCCCAGGCGTGTTGTTCCCGGAACGCGAGCTGCCATTGACGGATGTCTGTTGCCCCTGAACTTCCTTGACAGTCCATACACACGACTGGATCACGCCGAGCAGGCGCTAATACCCATTACCAGCAAATCACAGTTGTTATTTTGGCCTATTTTGCGCAGTTTACAAAGTGAGAAACAAAAAACAAAACGCCAGGAAGCTTTGGTGATCGAAAATAAATTCGGAGTTTAGGTTCAGCTGTACATTCAGCCCTCTCTGACTACGTACACTCAAAATATACACCAGCAGGTGTGCGGATGGCGTCTTAAATCGCCGCCTGCACTCTACTTGAAACCGTACAACCATGTCTCGGGTGCCAAGATGGCGGATATGCCCGTTGAGAGTGATATTCGGGACTTGAAGTGGCACTAAAAGAGCTTCACCATGGCGCCCCAGTTCAGGCTTTCTATGTGCTGCCACCTGCAAATCTCAGAGCAACAAAGCTGTTTTGGGTGAGAAAGGACACGGCTTCGTCAAGCGCGGATATGATCATATATGGTGGCTTCACGTCTGATCCAACTCCAAGAAAAGACTCAATGCAAGGCCATCACCCGCTTGTCTCTTTGCATATGCAGACAAGACGCAAGGGCCAAGAACCTCGTTCGGTTCATCCCCGGGAGGAAGTCCCCTGCTCCCATCCCCCGTCTCCTCCAAGCAAAGCTTCACATGCTTCAGGGGTAGGTCGAGAGCTCGCGCCAGACTCCTCCTCAGCCCGTCGCCCGTCATCTTGCGTAGATCTAGGCCGGCGCCCAGGCCGTTGGCATCATGTTGGCCAATGTCAAGGACCACAGCCTCCGAGACCATCTGTGCCATCTTATCTCCAGTCGAGGCAGCAACCGAGCTCGGAAGTCTTATCTGGACGCGACTGAGGACCTTATCGCAGACGTCGGGCTCGTCAGGCACCAGCCAGCGACTGGGGATAGGGCTGCCGCCGTCGTGTCGGCCGATAACGATGCCTCGGTACAAGGGGATCCGGAAGTCGGCAGCGGGTCGTTGCTTCCAATGCCTCCACCTGCAGCCTCCCTCCTCGTCGTCAACAAAGTCTGGGATGGCAGCGGGAGCATGCAGCCCTGCGTGCAGCACTGACGTATCCATGCCGATGCTATGGCAGCTTGCCGAGCAGACTGCCGGGAGTGTCGATGGCCGGATCAGGGTCCCGTGCCGCGATGTGTCCCTCCAGTTCCCGTTGTTGAAAAGCGCGGCGACGCTGCAGCGCAGTTAGACATGTGCCGTCTCGCTTGACCGGATATCGGGCTAGTATATGAAAGGGGGGGTGGGTGTTGCTCACTATGTGACAGGGATGGAATAGTGTGCCCGGTGTTTGGGTCGGGCCCTGTGGTAGTCCCAGGTGAGATGCTGTCGCCAGGCGAGGCCGCAGGCAAAGGTACCGTGGTTGCGGAAGTCGTGGTCCTTTAAGCTGATGGGCACCGGGACCCAGCCGCCGAAAATGGACGCGACGAAGCTGTCGCCAAGCTCCATCTCGAGATCGCCGCCAAAGTAGGGCTCCGTCATTCGTCTGTTTACTGCGCGGAAGTCTCGCCAGTAGATGACATGGCCCAGTCTGGGGATGTGTCAGTACCAGTCACCGCACACAAAGCTTAAGACCGCCTGGCTCTATCTTCGCTCAATCCCCTATGATACAAGGGCAGACACCCAGAGACAACTCACTCGTGCAGAAGCGTCACGGCAGCCATGAAAGCCGTCAGCATATACTCCTCTCCTCCAAACCTGCCCGTCCGCCGCAGCTCGCAAAGCCGAGACACATACTCCTTCATGACGAGCACGGTCATTAGCCGGCCAGTCGCGCCCTGCCTCTTGGCATCCTCATCAGCAGCACTGATCGTGTCGGGGTGGTCTCGCTTGCCGGCTCCGTGCGGGTGCCGACACGTGTAGCCCACCCAGCCGGATGTCTTGAAGATGTCGGCGTCGAGCTGCCATTGCACATGCCGCGGGAGAGTCGTGCGCAGCTCGTGTGCTGTCGAGGCTAGCCAGGTCTGTCGGAGACGGGGTGTTGCCCAGGCGGCGCGGTGGTGGCGCACGATCACGTCTGGTGTCTCGTAGCATGGCTCGAAGAGAGGGCTGGGTCCATCCTCATCATGCTGCCCGGGTTTGCGAGCCGCATTCCGTCCGGGGTAGGATGGTGAGAAGATGTCGTCGATACAGAACTCGGACAGCCATGGCAGTCCGGCGGACTCGAGGATGCGGCTGGCGAGTATCAGGGGTTGGTGGAGTGCGTGCGCTATTGCTGAAGAATTGTCGTCGTCGCTGCCGTCCTCGGTGGGGATGATCCAGGTGTGGAAGATGGGGTGGACTTCCCCGTCGAGGTCGAAGGGGGCGTGGAGGTTTGTTCCTGTTGGGTTTTGGTTGTGGGTTAGTTGGGTGGTGTTACATGATATGGTGATGTAGTCGGAATGGTTGGCCACGACGAGAAACCCCCTTATATTCCCCTGTCTCTTGTTTACTTCTTGGTTTCACGACCGATACGTCATCCAAGTTCCGGTTTGCCCGGAAAAGAGAAAAAAGCCCATATCACCACCCCTATTCAGTCCGGCAACTTACCAACAGCTCCGCACGTCTCAAGCTCGTCCACATTCCAGTCCTTGGCGATCGAACCCGGCGAGTGGTGGTGGTGGTGGTCAGACACGGTTTCGAATACTGTCATTGCCGAATCGTTTTGCGCCATGGTGTCACGGCGCTGGCACTTGATATTTCCTCCATCGTGAATGGAAGCAAGTACGGTGGTCGCACGGCGGTCGGCTATTTAGACAGACCAGACGATTCTGGTAGACTCCTGAAAGGCAAAGAAGAGCACGCACGACGAGGGCTTTGTTCTTTGTGTGGTGTTCCCGCCCCGCCGCGGTGATCCCGTTGGAATGTTGGGTGCCGCGAGTGACGGCTGCATGCGGGACCGCCCTCCCGGACCATGTATGTATGTATGTATGTCTTGATTGTCAAGTTTGCGACATGCAGCGTTGGAATGCACATACATCCCTACAATGCATTGTCTAACTTGCCTGTCTGTCTGCCTGTCCCATGTCTATAGTTTCCATACCCATCATATATATCAACATCACCCCTCTCTATCATCAACCTCATCAATGCTGATACTCCATCCTCCCATCCCCAATCATCCCCCAAAACTCCTCCACAATCTCCCTCTGCCCCGCCGACGCCCCCCTTACAGCAAGATACACCCGCGAATCCAACTCTGTCTCCCACCCGCCCGGGTTCCCACTCACCATGCGCCCGCCCGCTTCGTTCAAGATACACCAGCCCGCCGCGACGTCCCACGCATAACACCCGCCCTCCCAGTACAGATCCACCTGCCCCGCTGCGCATGCGCATATATTCAGCGCCGCGGACCCGAGCGAGCGCAAGCTATGTACCATGCTCCCCCCTCCATTCTCCTTACTCGCCGTCAACTTGCGGAAGGTCCGCGCTTTGATCTCAAAGTTCTCGCCGTCGCGCTGGGAGCCCCATTCTACAGCCACCAGCGCCGAACTCAACCCCCCCAACACCGGGGCGCGGTCCGCATCACCCCCTCCAGCAAGGGGAAGTTTCTGCTTGGGAAATTGGGAGAGGTTAAGACTCGCGTTACGTTGCATGTAACTCCCCCCGCCACGAATCCCGGTGAAGAGCAGGTCTTGGAAGGGGTTGTAGACTACCCCGACCGTGGGCAGGCGGGAGAGCGTGAAGCCGAGGCTGATGCAGGCGAAGGGGAAGCCGTGGATAAAGTTTGTGGTCCCGTCGATCGGGTCGACTATGAAGGTTGGGGAGGTGGTGATAGTTGTTGTGCCGGGGACGTAGGTCTCTTCGCCTACGAAGAGGAAGGTGGGGTAGAGGGTTTGGAGGCGGGAGGAGACCATCTTTTCGACGGCGCGGTCTGTTTCTGTTACGATGTCGGCGGCTGGCAGATGGTGTGTTAGATCATATTCGGTTGACGAGAAACAAGAAAGGGGGAGCGGTGAAGAAGAAACAGGAGGAAAAGGAGGGGGGGCATCGGGTGAGGTGAGAAGTGGAAGCAGAGACAACACATACAATTCATCTTGGTGCCCGTCGAGATGTCGCTCGGGTTCGCCGCCATGATCATGCGGCCGGCCTCAAAGGCGATGGCCACGAGCGTGTCGTGGATCTCCTGGAGGTTGATAGCAGTGTCTGACATGGCTGCGGCTGGTTGATGTGTATAATATATGTAATATTATACAAGAAAAAGATCCGATTGTATTCAACAAGAAGAAAGAAGATCCAGCTCAGGGGGGAGTTGAGAGTGAGAATTCTGTCCAAAAATTGATAAAAATAAGGGGATCGATCGGAGGATGGATATCTGGCGATGACGAAGGGGCCGAGAGCTTGCTCATGGATCAATGGATTACTGTAGGTTGGAATTGGAGGGGAATTTGGAGGGGTAGCGGGGTAGCTTCCTTTGGGGAGGTAGGGGAGACGTGCCAAGCTGCCAGGGATGCTGCTGAAAGTTTCCGGGGTGCGTGTTTAGTTCAATGGAAAACCTGGGAAGGCTAGCGTTCCATTCCACTTTCTTTTACACAGGGCAGTAAAGTCTCGGGGACCTGGGGGGCCGGGCACTTATATGCTTTCTTTGGCTGCGACTGAGATGTACTTATTTGAGTTGCAATGGAGGGGGACCTAATGTTATCCGAGTTCGGTGGAATTGTGTACTCTCATCATCTCAAGACTCAATGTGCAACCTAATCTCGCCGGGACACACGGTCACCACACCAGAAAGATCCAAGCAAGCCACCATCAGGCTTTATGTTCCATCTCATCTAATATCAGAGCACATTTCAAACCCGGCCCTTGGACCATCACAACAACTAGACACGTCGTTGCTCAGCGCCATGCTTGAATCTTGACGCAGCGTATTCGTCGCTAGTGCCTCTCCGTTTGTCCCACGTAAACCCACAACCCTGAGCCACTTAGATCCCCGTTACCAACACGTGCGTGCGACATCTCATCCGTCCCGTTATCTCAACGCTACCTGGTATGCTGTAACACAACAGTACGTAGGTACGTACGGTGGTACATCTCTCGTTATAGTAGATTCATTGACAATACAAGACGACATCTACAAACCCTACCAACAACTACCCGGTACCCGGCACAGCGCAGTGACAAACAAACCAAATCCAACCATTCACAGCACCGAGAGACGGCATCAACAACTACCAGAACTTGAAATCGTTTTCGTCAGAGGAGGCCAGCTATGTTGCCTAGAATAGTTACAAGGAAAGAAAAGAAAGGAAAGAAAACGAAAGACGCCGCCAGAACCCATTGCAAAACTCCCTCCCGTTCCATTCCCAGTTCCGGTTCCCAGAAATCCATCCCAATAGACTATCTGTCTCCCTCACCAGTCACAAGTTGATATACCGCACCTGTAGCAGCAAAGACAGCAAGGCAGTGGCTCCATACAAAGACCGACCAAGGAAAACAAACCGACACAAAAAGACATAAACCGACAGAAAAAAACACAACAAACTTAAAAAGGGAAATAATGGAAAACCATATAGATATATGCACAACCCACCCACGCCACCCACTTCCCACTTCCCACTCCCCACCCTACACATTCTCCCTAAAAATCGACCTCCTCTCCGTGGGACTATTATCCTCCTCCTTCGCCGCCGCGCCAGGCTTGGTCACCCCCGCCCCCGCCGCAGACGCAGTATCAATCGGCCGTGGACTCACCCCGCGCAAGCTAAGATTACTCGGCTCCGCATCGTCCTCAAACGGATTCCTCCCCGCTCCCGTACCAGGAACATCCAACCCCGTCCCAGGTCCAGGTGCCCTGCTCCGCGTCCGCCCACGCTGCTCATCCTCCGCCGGCCCCGCAAGATTCATCTGGTAACTACTCCCCCCACCCCCATAACTAGTATCATCACCCGCATGATGCGGCGCCAGCCCGAGCTCCTGCTCTTCATAGTACCCGCCAGGACCGTAATGGTCTGCCTCGTGGCCTACGCCGCGCGTATCCCATGCCTCGTCGGGGTCGAGCGGGCCGAATCCTCTACGTCCACCCCCGCCGCGGGCGGTGTTGGAGGAGGGTTGGTGGCCTTCGTAGGCGCCGGCTGCTGTGCGCGCGTTGCGGTTCTTGAAGAGGCGGATGCGGTCGTTGATCCAGCCGATTAAACCACCCGGCGCGGGTTGCGGGGGGCCGTAGGGGGTCGAGGAGGAGGAGGATTTGCGGAAGGGGATGTACGAGGATAGTGGTGGTGGTGGGAGCTGTGGCGTTTGGTTAGTGGATGGATGGGGGAAGGGGGAAGGGGAGGACTTACGCCGAGTCGGTTTGCTCGCACCCGTGTGAAGATGACCCAGCCGATGGCTGCTGCGATCAGCGCGAGGACGATGATGAGGACGATCACGCCGCCTGTCTTCATGATGGTGGTTGTGGTGTGGGTGGTTTTTGGCCCGGTGGCGGTTGCTGCTCTACTCCTGCGGGAGAGCGAAAATCAAATGTCGACCTGGGTGGGTATGTATAGTGTGAGTGTCTAGGTTGATGCGCGCATGCACACACGATCACGACCGAGTCAATGGCGTCGAGAGAGGGTGCCCCGATTGACGCAAAAGACCCGTTGACATCTGAGGCCTGAGGTGAGAGACGAAAAGATCAAGGACTTTTCTTCTTTTGCGTGTGCCGTACTCCGCGGTGTTGGTTGGGGTGGTGCGGTCTGTTGGTTGTGGTGGTTGTTCGTCGTGGTTGTTGGCTTGCGTGCGCAGCAACAGCAGCAGCAGCAGCAGCAGCAGCAGCACGAGCAGGGAAAGACGATACGGGAAAACGGCTGATCCAGGTTTAATCGTTGCGTCGGGCGGCGTGGGCCCTGTGTAACCCGACCCAAATGGACGACAGACAGGTGAGGTGAGTGGTGCAAGGTAGTGGAGGTACCCTTGTATCTTTTTTCTTTGCTTGGCTCGACTTGGCTGTCTTGCTTGGCTTTTTTGTTCGTCCAGCCAGGCATGAATGAGGGCTGAGTCTCCACTTATTCGGATCTTACGGGCTGTAATGGAGTGCTGTGGGGTGTGGCAGGCAGCTGCCGTAAGCTCCGAGTTGCTGCATCCAATCCAGCCATCGTCCAGTGCTTTGTTCGTATTACAGGAGACACGCACGCACCAGCAGGCAGCATCGAATCCTCAGCTTAAAGTGCCAATCAAGCATGTCAGCCAACGCCTCGGTAAGTTAAAGGCATGAAATGACGTGTGTAGCCTTCCTTATTATCATTCTTATTTTTGTCAGAAAATGTCGGTTTTTCTTTAACTGGTCGTTAGGCACGCAGCTGGTGTTGCAGCTCAGCGAATCTCGCCTCACCGTTCGCCAAGGCCGATCAACAAGATCGTCAATCAGATAACTAACAACCCCCGTCTTGGTTATTTTTGGCATTTCCTCTGCCGGACCCTGTTGTCAGTTTCGGGTATTTGATTGATATCTTTCTTCTCTTGTTATTGAATTCTCGTGTTTCAAGCCCACAGCTTGACCAGTTGCGCCTCTTTATTAGAGGCAATCTGAACTGTCATTTCACTCCTCGTCTAGGTATTCGACTTCTTAAGCAGATAGCCAAATCAAACAACAAAATCCATCAACATTTCCAACACATCCATCCATCAACATATCCAATAACCTCCCTAACTTGACCCAAAATGCCCAGTCCATCCAGAGCAACACACCATCTCACCCATACAATGCCACCATAAACACCCTTCCCTCCTCCTCATCTCGCCAAAGATCCAAGGGGTATCATCAATAAACACCACTCACGCAAAACACTGACTCCACAGCCCACCGCTCCTCGCAAACGCAAGGCTATCCACAAACTTACCCAACGCACACCTCCCAAGCGCATCCGCACCGCACCCAACCAACGGCACGACGCGATCATTCACCAGCACACGCACCAGCTCCTCCCCACCACTAACCCCACAGACCATCTTCTCGACGTAGATGCGCGCCCCAAAGGGTACAGTCCAACTAGCCGCGTACCCACCCGTCTCAGCCGGGGTCTGTCTTGCCGTGGTGCTCAGCGGCTTGGTAGCAGTGTACACGCCCAACGCACCCAACACGCCGGTCATGTCATTATCGTGGCTAAAGTCGGCGTACAGCGCGCGGTCGAGCGGGAAAGTAGCCGGGCTGCTGTCGAGCGTGGCGTTGGTTGACGTGCTATCGTTGACGGGCGAGCGGGTCAGGCGCGCAATCAGCTCGTTGACGTAGCCTACCCCCTGCGTCGGGCCGAGCGGGTTCCCCGGCCCGTAGCCGTACCACTTGCCTAGCGTCTGGTAGTAGTCGTAGTCGGCCCACTCGGCGGGCGTGAAGAGTCCGCAGAAAGGCGAGATGGCGCCCGTGGGGGAGGCGACTGTGTTGAAGGGGCATAGATCCATGAAGGAGACCACGGCGGAGGCAGAGAAGGTCATCCCTGGCAGGTTGGCGGCCAAGCGCGCGGCGATGGGTGCGGTGAAGAGCGCGGCGAAGGCGGCTTGCGCGGTGCTCCCGACGGTCGAGTACTTGCCGGACTCGAAGGCGGTGCAGAGGTTGTGGTTCATGGTGTTGTTGACGCCCGTGGCCTCGGGGATCACGACCATGGTGGTGTTGGTCGGGGCGCGGCACTTGCGGTCCGCGAGGAGGGCTAGGTTCAGGCCCTGGGTCCAGTTCTGGGCGGATTGAATCACGCGGTCCTGGCCCGAGGCGCGGACAAAGGGGAGAGACTTGGATGCGAGGGCCTTGTAGCGGTTGTAGAACTTGATGCCCGAGTTGACCATCTGCTGCTGGCCTAGAGTGGTCAGCTGGTCCGCGCCCAGGGTGTACTGGTAGTCCTTGATGAACTCGTAGCCGGCGCCGTAGGATGTCACGGTGTTGTGGATCTTGACGATGCTGGCGTTGTAGGATGCTGTCTTGGACGCGGTCGGGTCCCGAGCCCCGTGGCGCGAGAGGATCTGGGCAAAGGTGAGCTGGCACCCGGCTGGCACGGAGGCGTCGAGCTCTGAGGGGACCGAGAAGAAGGGCGAGTACTGCCCCCACGAGTGGGTGGTGGCGGCGTTGCACTGGAAGCCATTCTCGGGAGTGTCGCAGGGGTTGGTTGTTGCGTGGGCACCTCTCCTGGAACGGGGACGAGGGAGGTTAGATCTAGTTGTCTTTGGTGTGTGTGTGTGAGTGAGTGAGGGAGTGACCGCGCTTACAGAAAGAGAGTGGTCACGTATCCGAGCGTGAGGAGGGCGGCGGCGGCCATGGTGAACTTGAGAGCGCGTCTGTTGCGATGCTGGCCGAAAGTCTCTTGTCCGCCAGACCCAGATGCAGATGCTGCTGTCTCGTCATCGTTGCCGAGCGGGCTGTACTTATGCGACGTCTTCGCCATGAGCGCATTGATCGGCGCTATTATCATGTTTGTGAGCTCCATCTCGTTCCCACTGCAATGCAACTCTATTTTCCCCCCAGCAGCCAGCCTGCCGTGAGATTTACCGCAGGTACACTCCGACGCAGTACGCGTAGCCTTCTCCTCCTCCCCGGTTCTAGAACTCTTTGAGTGAGAGAGGAGAAATGTCTTGCGCCTTCATCGACCCCCTTCATTGGAAGCCGTCACTGATTCATGGCACGTGGGCGGTGTGAGTCGCGAACATTTGCGGTGCAAAGATGAAAACTAGCAACAGAAGCGGACACCGGAGCCCAAAGTGGCAGTTGCGAAATCGATAAAACATGCAAACTCGGGAGCATCGACAAAGTTGGACGTTGAGGACGTTGAAGCCCCAGCGCCACGTGTTTGGGCCGTCATGTTGTGGTTGGTCAAGGGTAGGGATTCTCGAGGGGGTTCAGTCGTTTGCATTGGTGCCAAGCAGCCGCTCTCTTGGTCTTGGGTTGTCCTGCAAAGGGCGGCCCCACTCCTGGTGTGGATAGGCCCCAGACCAAGCACCACACAGACACTGACCTGGATCCTCCCGAATCGATGGAAGCCTTCCAGAACTTGAATTTGAACTGGGACAGGTACGGTAAGTGCAAGATCCAATACCGAGTGCAGAGACCGCAATTCATATACATCCCGTCACAAGACACGCACGATAATCGCTTGACTTCCGAACAATAATACGAAACTCGGCCTCCGTCTCAGTTGCCCAAAAAACCGGGAAGGTGACTGGACAGGAGTAAAAGCGTTCAGTTTCGGGTCACGGCAGCCAACCGAGTTCGTATCCACCTTCCAGAAACCAGCCTCAAAGACCGGCGACTATGAACAAGCATAGTATGTCACTTCCGACACAGCAACAAAAACATAAATAACAACTACCTGGTAGTTCTACAAGCGAAACCAGATCCAATCCATTCCCGATGAGACGCAAACTCACAGTCTCGCTCAGCGCGCATCGGCTATTCAGAGTCGCGGAAACTGAAACGCGAAGAAGTCGAGAAGATGCGACGTCCCGACCCAAGAGCAAGCCCACGAAAACCGACAAACCCTTGTAATTCCAGATCGCATAACGTGCTTTGTGATTTGTATGTGATAACCCGGTACTTGAAAGAGAGATGGGCTGATGGGGTTTCGAATCACTCAAGACCGGTTCTTGCGCGGTATCTTGCCTTGCTCTGTAATTATGTTATACGATTCCGGCGACGGTTGATTGACGCAATTAACCGCCACGACATGAGCTCGAAGCATATAAAAAAGAAAACCCCATACATGTTCCCTTTCTCATGGTCAAGGAACCGACTTTGATAGTGCGAAAACACAAGCGAGAAATATATTAAATCGGTACCCGGTAGGTCGAGTTAAGGCTTGGCTGCGCGCTTGAAGCAAACCGCCAAGTAATCAATAGTTTCCCCCTCATCAACCGCACGCAAGCGCCAGCCCCTGGACCTCATTTCCCTCTGCGCGTACGTCGTAAAGGATGAAGGAAAACATCCATGGTATTCGTGGACAAGGTACGAAAGTTACCTGGTATCAATCAACCGCCAGCAGTAGCAACTGCAGCAGCAGCAGCAGCAGCATATTCTGCCGTCATTGCATTCTCTCCAGTGCGTTCAAGAAAGCTCCCCAAGCCAAGCTTAGGTTGCAATTGTATGTAGCTATAAGAATTAAAACATCGTTTCCTCCATCCACCCCCATCATCTTCAACTTGACGCCGCCAGCTCGACTGACCACCAAGTAACAGGACAAGTAAACCAAGTAGATAAAAAAACCGAAGATAACTCAGGGGTATCCAAGCCCTCTGCCTGTTTTCTTTTTCATTCCCTGGATGCACCCGTCGTCACCGTCCTCCCAAATTCTGTAATTAAATAATGTACATTGTAGCCACGTATGTAGCACCCGCGCCACACCAGCACCAAAAGGTATCATTTGATCAACGCAAAAACACACTCACAGCCCACCCGTCCGTCGGTCCGTCGGTCCAATGCATCGAGTAATACAACTGGGTGAAGTCAAAGCAAAGCAGCTCAACAGCTCTTATCACATCGCAACGCCAACACTCTGCGGCCTGAACCCAGCCACCCCTCCATTCCCCCTCCCAAAGGTCGCCCTCCTTTCAATAACAGGCGTATGCTTAGGTGAATTCTTAATCACCGGACTGCTCCCAGGCGACCAAGCAGTCGGTACCGTCTGGCCTTCATCGTCCTCGTCCTCGTCCTCCTCCGTCTCCCACGTCGACACGCTCGAGACGGTATCTTCGCTATTATCCCCCTCCCTCTGACGGTGATGATGTTCGAACATGGAGCCTACTCCTGGCGCAGTCGGGGTCGTTGCCGATGGCGGAGAAATGCACTGGTAGAAACCATCGCTCTCCTTAACCGGCCTGGGGAGGTTGGTGACTGAGTCGAGGGACATGCCGCGCTTGTGATCTTCGGTGCCGGGGAAGAGCCAGCTTGAGACGCGCGAGAAGGACTTCTTCTTGCGCAGCGGCGGGCGGAGGACGAGTGGGAGTGGTGGGGCGAGCGGGCGGTCGAATAGGGCGTCGTCTTTGAATTCTTTAGTGGGTGAGTTTTCGATGCGGACGCGGGTGTAGGATAGCGGGGTGGTCGGCGGGTGCGAGTTGAACGCTGCGGCGGCGAGGGCGAGGGTGGTTTCTTGGGGTGTCATGGGCTGGGCCACCGTGGGGATGTTGGCGTTGGCGTGGAGGTTGGCGCGGGTGGCTGGTGCCGTACGGGGTCGGTTGTCGACTCGCTCGGCAAAGGACGGGGCCGCGGCAGGGAGCGCGGGGATCGATGGCATTGGTTCGAGGTCTGCGCCGCCCATGAGCCAGGGGTTCTGGTTGAAGAGAGAGTTGTTGCTGTGGTTGAGGTCGTTCTCGAGTTCCTCACCTTTCAAGCCATGGCCGGTCGAGGGCCGGCTGTTAACGTAAATGCTCTGGCGTTCCACGACGGAGTCAATCTCAGCTTGCAGGCGCTCTTTCTCGATCATGGCGCTCGCGATGCGTTCGATGAGTCGGTCGGGGCTGGGGGATGGCGATGGCGAAGTATAGGCACGGGCGCGCGACTTGGGCGGTATCCTTGGCGGGGTGACGGTGTTACTCGACGACACGTTGGAGCCCTCGCGGATGTGTTTGCGGGGGATGTGGAACGACATGGAGGAATAGCTCCTGTCGTTGGTGAGTGTGCCGCTGCTGCTGTCCCATTGCCTACTGCCAGCAGCATGGTGGACGGGAGGCGGAGGTGTGATGCGGCCTTCGTCGTCGGCGAGACCTGGCAGGAGCGGTGATAGGCGGTTGTCGGGTAGGTAGATGCTCAACTCAAGCGGCCGAAACGGAGCCGGCTGTTGGTGCACTGGGCCTGGGAACTGAAACGACTCGGACTGGATGTGGCGGAAGTCGGATGGACCTGATATCTGCGGCCGGCGTGATACCGATCTCGACAACCAGAGTCTCCTCGTGGAGCCACTCCCCCGACTGCTGGACCTCCTGCCGAGTCTGCCCCTTTCCTGCTCCAGGGTCCCATCGTATGGCCTCTCGTTTGACCACAAGGGCGCGGCGATGGGTGGCGGTATAAAACTGGGCTGTTCTCGAAGAACGATGATGGACTTCTCAGTGCCTGGGAGGTCGGTTAGCAACTGTTGACGAGCTGTGAACGTTCTGCGAGTCGACTTACTCTGGCGAGGCTTCTCGTCGTAGCCGCAACATGAAGAGACAGACCGGAGCCAAGCGGCATAGGTCTCGGCCAGCAGGCCACCAAGAGTCCTCATGCTGGCGATGTGTGATAATGATTACGATAACGATGCTGAAACAGGTTGGTTTATGCCATAGGGGAAGAATTGAATGAAGGTAAAGTGAGTGACATGCAGGGAAACCGAATAAAGGCAAACACAAGCACAACGAAGACCAGCGACCTGGACACGAAGGAAACGAAAGGGGGCTCGGCTCGGCTCAGCTCAGCTCAGCTCAGGGTGGCAGTCTGTCTGTCTGTCAGTCAGCCACTCGCTCAAACAGTTCAGTCAGTCACAGACACGACTGAGGAGTGGGAGTGCGAAGGAGAGACAGAGACAAAAGCCCGAGACCGTAAGGTGAGGTGAGCGAGCAAGTGAGTGAGTGGGCGCATGAGCGAGCGGGCAAGCTCAGGCGCAGACCAACATATACATCAGTCTTTTATTGGGCCCGCCCGTTCGTTCTTCTTCGCCGTCGGGCCCATGATTCCCTTTTCCCTTTTACGTACACTTGTAGGCCACACTAGACACCTTGGTAGGGTTTCCATCTGAGTTATCCGGTATTACAAGTGCCCAGCGCAGGCCGGCTGAGAGGTGCTGACCTGCTGGCGCGCAGCAGTCCCAGGTGAGGTTGCAGCTTGGACCGACATGATAGGCTGGGGGGCGCAGAGCAGGCCTGGGCAGATGGCCAGTTGGCGCTTACACGACCGGGGGGAGTGGCCACGGACGGGGCGAGGACGATGTATCGGATGGGCGGCGCTACACACCAATACACACCCGCACACACATCACTCTGCGGTGCGCCTGCTTGCGCGACCAGTGGCGTGGCCTGAAGGCTGCCGCACTGTGAACCCATGTCTCACATTTTTCTTGGATCTTAGCACACCCAGCGCTCGTGTGCGCCCGTCGCGGCATCTGATTGCCTGCAAAATCGCCCGAGAGGGTCTCCGAGGAGGGGTGGGGACTGTGGTCTGGTGTGGTCTGGTGGTCCTTTGACGAAATTGATGCGTGCTTGGTGCTGGGTCGGACAGATCTGGGACTGCTGCATGGTGTCGTCGTCGTCGTCGTCGTCGATGGAATGAATCTTAATGTTTCTATTATTTCCTGAAACCCGTTCCCGACCGAACCGACCGACGGGGAGGAAGCCTCCATTTCGGGGACACGTGCAGGGCGAGCTCGTGCTGTGCAGTAGTGGCCAGGCTAATGAGCGACCTGGACCTACCAAGTGCCGCAGACTTGCACAGATGCATCTCGTTCAAGTTGTCCCTGGCCGTCTCCAGCGAGATGCGCGAGACCAGGGCCCGCTGCGATCGACCCCGTCTCGTCATCAGGCATTCCCGCACCCCGTACCCCGTACACTACACTACCCGTTGATTTAGTGGATGTACGGATACCTGTCCCTGGGAATCTGACCCACCCGGCGACCCCTCGTGCTCTCGCTGGTGTCCAAGTCAAGTCGCGGAAGTCGGTCGTGGAAGTCATGGAAGTTGTGGAAGGGACACGATAAAATCGACCATCGACCACCTCCAAAAGGCGGCTGCAAGGTACCGGTGCCACATTCGGGTAGGGCGTTTTTGTTTCGAGAGATGTCGATCCCTCAGACAGATTGGCTCGTCGATGAAATTTGCCCCGAGCACGCACATCGAATCGACGGTCGTCGCCGGTGACCTCCCGATTGTCGTGTGGTGTGCGAGAGGCGAACAGATTCATCATCCAGAGGGGCAGAGGGAGAGTCACAGGGAAGGAAGGAGGGGCACTGGCTGACCCCAAGCACCAGATTTAGCGTCAAAGGTTGGGGACGACGACCAGAACCGATGGAGGCTTTTACGAGGCCATTCCCATCAGCCCCCGGGAAGACGAGCGAGACGAGGTAATCGGCTTTGCATCATCCTTCCTCGATAGAAGAAGCCTAATTTATTTTCGGACGGCCACAGTGGAATATGGAAGAATCCAGCGTGGCTTAGGTGCTTGCCGAAGAAGCAGACTTCCCGAGCCTGGCATTAGTCGCAACAGCCTTTACGGGTGAGTTACCGCCTGCTCTAAGCCCGAAAAACGCAGCCCAGGCCCGCCGTTCAAGATCTGTTTGGCCTCTGGGCGAGGGGCCCCCGCCACGTGCAGATCAGGTACGTAGCTTCCTTGGCCGCGAACTCGAGCACGGGCAGCGGAGATACAAAAGTCCAGGCCGTTCGGGCGGCTCCTGTCATTGCCATGTGGCTTGAATAGCGACCGGATTTGGAGGCGCGGGAGGAAAGGTCCCCAGGTACCGAAGGAGCATGGACCAGGTGCCCACACTGCACAGGGCCGGCAGGCTGAAAGCCGGGACCCCAGAGCCAAGAGCCAAGAGCCAGCCAGGGCCAGGGTTGGACTGGGCGATTTTTTGATGCGACGTGTAAAGTACAGCTTGCCCTTCCGTGACAGACGACGTAACTCGTAAACTGTGTCATCAATTCGATAGGTGCAGTGGAGAAGCTTTGCCTCGCAGCCCAACACCTCACCTCCCTGGAAGCTTTCCACATCTCTCAATAATTTTCCAATCGCTGGCATTTCGCTCATCCCAACCTCACCCAACCCACTCCTACCACCCCACAATCCGACTAACCACTCGAGGACTGTGCCTACAAACGAGCCCGACGAACACGACCTCGACCTCGACACAAAACACAAACCTTCAAACACACACACACACACACACACACACCACCCGTCCACCATGAACGGCCCTCCGCAGCCCGGGCAAATGCCCTCGCCCGAGCAGATCGCCGAGATGCAAAGACGGCTCGCCATCGACGCAGAACGGGCCGGCATGACGGTTCCGCAATTCATCGAGCAGCTCAAGAGACAAGCAATGGAGCAGCAGATGAGGCAGCAACAGATGCACCAACAGCAACACCAACAGCAGCAGCAGCAACAAGGAGGAGGAGGAGGCCAGCCGCAACCCATCGTCCCCGGACCCCCGAACCCCGTCGCATTGGCCCTGGCCAAGTTCCTCCGCGGCCAGGCCCTGAAGCCGCGCACGTGCATCCTGAACGGCGAGCGCAAGGACATGTTCAAAGGTATGCTCTATCTATCTCCTTCCCTTCCCTTCCCTTCCCGCAACCACCAACATCAGAAACGCTAACTCCGCAAAAGTCAAACGCGCCCTCCGCGCCCTGGAATCCCCCGCCTACGCGGCCGCGCGCAAGAAGAACCCTTCCCTGCCCGAGATCACGGACCGCGCGTCCCTCGAAAACACCTTCAAGCTCCTGCCGATGTCAATGCTCGCCCTGCGCGTAGTCAAATCCGACCCGCACGAGGGCCACGACCACGCGCCGCCCGCCAAGAAAGGCAAGCGCGTTAAAGGCCTGTGGACGGTGAAAATCGAGCCGCAGCAGGAGGCGCACGACGACATGTACTACGTCTGGCTGTGGGAGGGCAGCCAGGTGATGCGGAAAGTCTACGCGGCGCTCGCGCTGCTCGTCATCTTCGTCGTCGTGCTGTACCCCCTCTGGCCCGCCAAGCTGCGCATGGGCGTCTACTACCTCAGCTGGGGCTTCCTGTGCTTCCTGGGCCTGTTTTTCGCCATGGCCATCTTCCGGGTTATTCTCTTTGCCATTACGTACTTTGTTCTCGCGCCGGGCTTCTGGCTGTTTCCTAACCTGTGGGAGGACCTCTCGGTTATCGAGAGCTTCAAGCCCGTCTGGGCCTGGCATGATGTAAGTTTTTTTTCCAAATGTCCCTTGCCGAGTGACCGATGTGGATTGCTGACCGTTTTTGTGTCACAAAACAGCCGAACCCAAAGAAGGGCAAGAAGAGCAAGAAATCCGCCGCCGCCTCCTCGTCGTCTGCCGCCGCCGCTGGGTCCATGTTCTCCGGTACGACCGGCCAGCCTGCCCCCGCTACAGCAACCACGACGGCAACCGCCACCCAGATCGCTACGCCCGTACAGCAGCGCTACGTGGGCCCGAGAGTGGAGGAGCTCGCGTCTGATGAGGAGTAGAAGTGCAGAGGGGACGACAAACGACGAAGTTGGTACGATCACGGCGTTTTTTTCTTCCTTTCCCTTTTTTGAAGGCTCGTGGAGGTTTTGTTTTTTTGCTGTTGGGAAATGTGATGTGGAGAAAAAGAGAGAGAAAGAAAGAAAAAAGTGCGGGCTGGGTAGCAATCAATCATCCTTCAGAAAGGGAGAATGCAGTGAAATGGTACGGGAGCTGTATCTCATAGGTGCTCTCGGCGATAATAATTTGCATTATATCACGGAAGTGTACGGGAGATTGCTAGGCAGTCAAGGAATCATATTCAAAACACCAAGGGAGGTCGGGATTCGTTGTGGTTGTGTTGATATACGGCCTGTGAAATGCTAGTCTGAGTCTGAGAAGTAAGGATTCTTCCCTAGTTCAATTGCGGACAAACCTTGACCACCACCGACTTTCAGCTCTCAATTCAATCACTTGGTCTTCTCCGTGAATGTTGTGTGTATCCTTCCATTCATCAATACCTGGTACCTACGGATCACGATGGCACCGAGAAAAAGAAACAGCACGTTGGCTAGTAGTCCGTATCAAAGGCAGGCAACAATGGGTGTAGGATGGGTGATTGGAAGAGCCATCAGCATAAACACAACCTCATTCGTCTAGGATACCAAACAGCAAAGAATAGTCCAATATTCAAGAATACTTGCAGAAATATTCGAGAATAAGTGCTGTAGTTGTCGAAAGCAGGCCAAAATAGACCAGCTACGGACCAGGTATGTAACTCTCCCCACCAGGGTGCAATCAAGATGCCTCTGACCAGATACAGACAGCACAACGCCAACTACCTGGTAGATAACATCCAAGAGACAGTCATCCAAATGCCACTACGTACCTATCCCAACCCACCTACCTGGCCAGAGGCATCTCCACACACCCCAGCGGAACGAATCCCCCTCCCCCAACAAACAAACAAACACCACACCGCTGACACGCATATTGCACACGCGCTAACAAGGCAAAGAAAATCAAGTATAGAGATCATCAGTCAGCCCATTCAAGCTGAGCCCATTCTCCGCGAGGTCCGGCACATCAATCAAGAACTGCAACGGCATCTCGACGAGGTTTCCCCTGATCCCTCCCAGCCAGTCCTTCAGCTCAGCCACACCGCCAGGGAACTCGTCGCGGACGACATGTCCGTAATCAACCTTGCCCTGGCGGTACGCCTCCTCGGCCTTCAGCTTCTCCTCACCCGGCTGGACAAAGTACTTTGAGAAGAAATTATCGTAGTCGTCCCACGTGCGCACGGCGTCGTTGGGGACAGGGTGGAACACCTTGCTGAAGATGTCGGTGTTGGTCTTGGCCGTGTTCTTCCACAGGGCAAGGAAGTTGGGATCGAGCGGGTCGCGGACCAGCTCGTCGGCGGGCGAGCCCCAGTCGTAGGCGTTGCCGTTGTGCGTGACGGGGGTCCAGTTCTCGTCGGGGCGGTCGCAGCGCTGGTCGGGGAGCAGGCCGAGATGCTTGCGGAAGAGCTGGCGGCGGAGCGAGGTGGCGAAGGCGGAGGCGGTGTAGCGCCTGCCGTTCATGAAGCTGTCGACGGGGGTGGGGTCTTCGATCACCACGGCGATCTCGCTGTCGTGGTTACCGAGCTGCGAGCGGTCGTTGAGGTTTGCGGACCCGCAGATGACGAGCTGGTCGTCGGCGATGAGGACTTTGGTGTGGATGTACAGCTCCTCGGAGACGAAGGCGTCGAGCTCCGACTCGGGAGAGCCGTTCCATGGCAGGTTGTGCAGATCGGGGCCCGACTCCATATAGCAGGCTGAGATGGTGTCCCAGGTCTGGTCCGAGTGGCGGCTGGCTGCCTTCTGATACCGGCGGTACTGGCTGTTGGGGTTTCCCCCCTGGTACTCATCTTCGTTCGGCTCATAGCCCTCGTAGCCCCGTTCGTACTGGTTATCGTAATCGCGACGGGCATCTTCATACCCAACACCACTCTCGCGCTCAACCTGGCCCATCACTGCACTAGTGTTGATGCGGTCGTAGTTGCGCAGGTTGTAAAAGTTGATGTAGCGGTGCGGATCCTCGATGCCCGAGCTCTGCAGGGTCTCGATAATACTGTGGCCACCGCGGTTGATGCTGTTGTATTGGAACTCCATGATGGCGCGAGTGCCAAGAGCTCCCTCAGCCTTGAGATCACCGGCAAAGGCAGGCACGGCAGGCATCAAGATGAAGACATGGAAGTCCTCGCCATTCTCGTGGGCTCGGATAATACGGTCTACGATGGCCCGGCCAATCTTGTTAGAGACAGGCTTCTGCTCGTCCGACGTGGCCGTGATGAAGAACTGGATGTCGTCAGCGTTGGTGCGAATATGGCTGAATGCGAGTGGAGCTTACCTGGTTCTCGATGTAGATGTAGTGCTTGGCATTCGTGATGGCATCCATATAAGCATTGGCGATGGAATGCTCCGTCTTGAAGCCAGAGGACCAAGGGCACGCGCTGGTCGAGTCAGTATAAAGGCTTACAAGGGAAAGGGGTAAGAGTTCCACATACCTCCGGGTCAGCTGGATGTGGGCGCCATCGCCAGGCTCTACTCTAGGTGCTGCTTGCTCTTCCTCCTCGTCGCCCTCGAAGAAGTGGCGCATGCGACGGCTGAAATGATGATGCAGTCCGCTAAAGGAATCATCACCCTCGGGGATCATGCGTTCAGGTGTCGGGACGTGGGATGCTTCCAGTTCAATCAACTGGTACTTGCCGATATCTCTTGTGAGATATTTCGAGTTGAAAATGAAGTTCCTAGCGCTAGTTAGGATGTGCCCAAGCAACAGAGCACCCGTTGATTTCACATACCATCGGTCGGCGAAGTGAATCGCCAGGCTATTGACGATGGGTCCCGAAAGACTGATGCTGATATCAGACCAGCCCATTCTCGAGCTCTTGGTACGGTCGACTAGCGTAATATCAGCATCCAAGAATCCCAGAAAGACATAGAGGAACTTACGCTTGTTGTTCTCCCACTTCTCGACATCCTCGAAATCGTAGATTCTTGCGTTGTTATAGTCTTGGCCGACAAACACAATATCCTCGAGGTTTCCCGGATGCGCGTCGGCAATAGGGTGGCCTGCACGATTAATTTCACATTCCTATCGCGGTTTATTCCTGGACTTACTGTTGGTATCCCATCTTCCGAAGCCTGTATTGCTATCAGCACGGACGTATTGTTATCCCTCTGCAGAGAGAGCTTACACATATCGAGACCGCCCATAAAGGCAACCTTCCCATCGATGAGACAGAGCTTCTCGTGATGAGCCCAGTAGAGAACGACGTCGTCGTACATTCCATACAAGGCCTTCAGGGTATCCTGGGGTACCTTGGCGAGCTCGAATGTCCCCATGGTCAAGTTGCTGAAACTTGTCTTGACCCCAGAGAGGAGGTCATTGCCGCTGGTGTGGTGGTCGGGGTGTCTGAATACCTTGATATTGGGGTGGAGCGCTTCAAGGGCATGCTTGGTGTGCTGGAACATCTAAATTAGAGGTTGCTCCGCGGCTAACTACATGGTCGAGTTCACTCACCAGGGAGTTCACTGGGGCTTTGTTAATACTTGAAGCAGTGTCATCAGCACCAGGTACCAGGGATCCGAGAACTTACGGGTCAAGGCCTGTGGAACCTCCTTATACACAATCACGTTCACTTTCACGCCCCGTTCAGCTGCTGCCTTCAGCATATTATCGAGTCTGTACTGCTCATTGCGAGCAGGGGGTCGCCTCAGGTACAGTTCGGGGCTACAGGAACAGGTTAACACTTTGGACGAGGCTCATGCAGGCAAATACGATAAGTTGTCTCTTGGCATAAATGGAATAATGTACCTCAACCACCACTAGTCACGGCTTGGTTAGCTGACTTGTTTGAATCGTATAATCAGGCGGTTTCTACCTACGTCCAGAATGAAGATGGACTCCTGTGCCTCTACAAAAACGGTCAACAGGTCGTCCGGATCCAGGCCTATTGGGCTCGAGAATGGCTTGTACCTTCGAGGGCTGTGGACACGGCCCAGAAATAGGATGCGCCGTCGACATACCACTTGGGATGTCCGAAGGATTGGGGAGCAAAGGAGCAATAGCGGTTGGCGCTGTGTTCGGCATGTGAGTCGTCCTCATGACATCCGTGGCCAACGTGGGTGTGAGAATGCTTCTCAGTCTCACGACCGGGAATCAAGTCACCAAGCCCCTGTTGGATGTCGTCTATCCCCTTCTCCAACTTCTTGAAGAGATCTGAGAAGCCCATGGTGGGTGCTGTGGGCGACGTGACACGAGAGGTTGGCGTTTGTTTGGTGACGTGCGGGGCTTGAGCTGAGCTGGGATGATCCGCTCAATGCCTGAGATGTATGCACGGCGCACAAGACAGGCGGCTTTTGGTGACGGCGTGCCGAAAAAACAAAGAAATAGAGAAAATGAAGCGATTCAGAGCTAAGCAAGTGTAGCAAGTGTCTCGAGAGCGATGGAAGGTCTTGGTGGTCTTGGTAGTCTTGGTGCTATCACCACACTCTTGGTCCCCCGCTCGTCTTTGGGGAAGCTGAACGTGAAACGAGTTTGCGGCTTCGCAAGGAGGCCCCCCAGGTCTTGGCCGGCATAATACCTCAGAAATGTCATTCAATGCCCAGCGTCAGGCTAGCTGACCAGACCAGACCCAGTTGGTGGAACGGCTGGACAAAAGAAGACCAATGAGAAACGAGAGAGCCCATATCCGTTTGTGTGCCTAGGAGTGGGCTATGCAACCGGCGGCGGAGCTGACACAGGACAGAGGATAGACACGATGGAAACCGGTCGACTCGCTGTCAAAGCTGCTTCTTCGTTTCCCGGAGCTACAGTACCATCTGGGTAGGGCTGATGAGATGGAATGACATGCAGCGAATCTGACATTTGGCCGAGCCGAGCCAGCGGGGCCACGACAGGAATCCCGGATCTGACCGCACAGCTCTTCTGTTTCTGTGGTGGAATTGGCCGCATGATTGGACGAGCATCGGCCAGAAACGGGATCAACCGTCGCGATAGTTCACACCGAGCTCGGTGAGAGCAGCAAGTGTTGTCCGAAAAGGCCATTGAGTGCTCCGAGCGAGATTCAGCGATACACAGCGACAGGGTTCGTGTGCACAGGGGAGAGGAGAGAGGAGACAGAGAGGGGGAGCCGACAGTTGCCGTCCGAGACTGCGAGGTGAGAGGGCGTGTGACGCAGGTGTTGTTGCAGGTTGCAAGGTCCCGAGGATCCAATGCGCCAAGCCGTCATGATCGATTGACATGAAAGGGGAAAAAGGCACCGACGGCGACACAAGAGACTGCAGCGTGCTTCCATGCCAGGGCCGGAATATTCTGGACGTCCAGGTGGTGCACAACCTCTGGCATCACACGACATGAAGGGGAAAGACACGTAAGCTCTGGCAATGTCGCACATGTCATCTGCGATAATGCTCCGATGCTGGAAGTGGTTTGAAGTTTCGACACCGACGGTGAAGAACCGCGCATTTGCTATTATCAAAAGAATATGGATTGGTGGTGGTGGTGGTGGTGCAAGTTTCTTGGTCAGGAACATAAGGTGCCCCCCAAAGGCCGCTGAGACCCCCGCACTACCAAGACCCGTGGAAGCCGTAGGAGGTGCTGTGGCGCCCACTCACTGCCGCTCAAAGGTGTCAAAGGTGGATTGCATGGATTGGATGGGAGATGGGGGATGGTGGATGGGGGTTGGATGGGCAATTCGTTTGGCGATGGAATACCGGGAGAAGGTCCAATTCAGCCTTAAACCGCGCGGGCGGGATGGATCCTTCCCCACTGCTTGGGCCCTGAGCCATTCCGTGGGTGCCTGTCCTGGCCCTGGCCTTTCTGCACATTGGAAAAGTGATCTTCCAGGTTTGCAGGACGCAGGACGGGACGCAGGACGCAGGATGCACAGTGGCAGGACGGTGGGACCTGGAGCTTTGATGCTCAAACATTTATCACAGTATGTAGACAATTTCCAGGTTCCATCCATGGCGCGCATGGATATTTCTGTCGAGAGCTTCCGATCCCGAGAACCTTGGGAAAGCACATGACAAGCAAGCTTCTGACTGCAGCCAACCCGGCACCTGAAGCACCGATCGACATGTACACAGTAGCGGGTAAGGTCAGGTAA
This sequence comes from Cercophora scortea, assembly GCA_033439705.1. Lineage (NCBI taxonomy): Eukaryota > Fungi > Ascomycota > Sordariomycetes > Sordariales > Lasiosphaeriaceae > Cercophora > Cercophora scortea. Next base: position 5,394,579 of record JAUEPO010000004.1, on the reverse strand, counting down.
GGGACCCACGTTATCTTTTATCTACGCCGTAAGCTCCCGTCATCAGGAACTCCCGTCGTCATTGGAGGGAACAGAATCTCTCAGTCCTGCTGCCGCAAGATTTCTGATCGGCAGACTACCAGGTACCCCCATCTATGTAAGGTATCACCTCTGACAGTGGCTTGCATCAGCTTCAGGTCAAGGTACCTCGGTCTGCTAATCATCAGCTAGGGTGAGTGACGAGGTGAATGGTCGGGTGAGTGCCGTCCCCGCCCAAGGTACCTGCCCAGGACAACCCGGTGAGTGAGAGGTGAGGAAGTGTGCTTTGTGATTCCCTCCTCCTGCCCCATTTCATCTGCAGGATACCTGCGGAAGACAAGTCAAGGCCGGGCAGGGTTGGCATTTGCATCGAGCTGCTTGGCATGCTGCCAGCAAGGTACCTGACCTGGTAGTGTGTGCTCGCCTGACAGGCAGGGACCCAAACGAAGGCAAACGTGGAACTGGAACTGGAAATGGGAATGGAAATGGACGATGCTTGGACGTGGAATAGGGTTCTTGGAGACGGACGGCGGCGGCAGCAAGACGCTGCAGACCTGGGTCTTGGAGAATCCAAATGTACCCCCATCTCCATCTGTCACTTCCCCTTCAACCCACGTCCGCTCGTCCACATCCACGTCCACATCCACGTTCACATCCACATCCACACCTACCAGTGCTACCACCCTTCCCAAGTTTCCCCAGAGCAGCGGGAGCATCTGCCTTACCTTGCCGTTCTTGACCGTCCCTGAACCAAGCCGTTGCGACATTTTTTCCTGGTTCCAGGTTTGCAAGCCGCATACCGGACACCGCTTCCCCAGACTGCCTACCTTGCATTTGGGGTACTTATAATCAAACCGACAGCCCAATTCCCACCCCACAAGACATTCCCTTGCTCGTGGGCTTCGGTTATTGTTGTCGTCGTCCCCGTTGTCTGTCTGTCTGTCTGTCATCGTCGTTGTCGCCGTCTGGTCTACCTGTAGCCTAGACCCTAGGTGCCTGTACCTAGCACCTTCATGCCCTCGCAAGGTCTGAAGGATATGACATCGACGCGGGATCGCACCAACGACAATCAACAATACCAAAACTAGCAACACCAAAAACCTCCGGCCAGCAGCATCTCAACAAATCACCAGACAGCAGCCGACCCCAATAGGCAAAGAGAAGAAGAAAAAAAGAGGACCCAAGCCAAAAAGGAAAAAAAAAAGACACCACAACAAAAAGAAAAATAGAATGGCGACTCCGACGACCTACATCTTCTCGCCCGAGCAGCACGGCCACCTCATCCCCTACATCGCGGCGTTGCATGCGTCGTGCATCTCCGTAGACCACATGATAGGGCCGTTCCTGCCGCCGCTGACCAACGAGAAGCTGCTGCCGTGGTGGAAGGAGAGGATCCTCGAGGCCAATCAGGGCACCCGCGTCATCGTGCTGCTCCTCCCCGAGACCGCCCCGGGCGTCAAGCCCACCGGGCCCGACCTGCGCGGCCTGGCCATGCTGAAGCTGTCCGAGACCGAGACCGGCTCGTTCCGGGGGCAGATCGACGCCGTGCTGGTCAACCAGAAGCACCGCCGGCAGGGCGGCGCCAAGGCCCTGGTCGATGCGCTCGAATATGAAGCCGCCCGACGGGGGCGGACGTTGTTGGTATGTTTTTTCTTTTTTTTCTTCTCTCCCTTTCTTCTTTCCTTCCATTGAGCATTTTGAATGCCCCCCCCAAAAAGAAAACCATGACACGGGCGCTGACCAGATGTCAATTTTTTTTCTTGTTGCAACCCAAACAGCTGGTGGATTGCGAGACAGACAGCGTGGCCGAGACGGCCTTCATACGGTTTGGATACGTCGAGATCGGCAAGGTCCCCCATTTCAGCCGGGTCCTGCCCAATGGCAAGAAAGGCGAAACCTTTTTCTACAAGGACCTCCTTCCTTCGCCGTAGTAGAACCTGCTGCCGTCGGGAACTTGCAACATGAAGGGCGTTCTTTCCCTTTCCCCGTCCCCCATCCTGCTCCCATCCATGTCCACCTTCCCGGGCGTGCCTGCCTTTTTACTTCTTCCGGGCGTTGTCGGTGTGCGGTTTATATAGATCGAGAAGTGGAGGCCCACGCTTCTTTGGAGGGCTACCTCCCCCAGTTCAGCCTTTTTTCCTTTATTTTTTTTGGTTTCAAGAATTCATCCAGTATACTCGGAGCAGAGCAGGCGATCAGTTGTTTCCCCCGTTGTTGGATAAACGAGGAACGAAGGCGAGGGAGAGACGCAAAACAGTCAGAAACAGAAGAAAACAAAACTGCACATGCAGGCAAGCAACACCAAGGAGCAGAGGTGAAGTTGATATGTGTTACCCGTTTGTTCATTCACGGCATGAGTCCTCTACCTGCTCTGCCCAGCTTGGATTGCGTGGGCCCGTACCTCCATCCCGTGCGTCGTTCATGAGATGCACGACAGACAGACACGTGCTCCCCCAATCTATTTCACCCAGTCAAACAAAACAAAAAAAAGACGTGGAGCTGATCCCGTCCGTCGTCCTCTCAAATCCTCGCCCTATCAACGTGAGAAAAAAAGGCCGGGCGGGCACTCGAACCCGGCCGACAGATGCGGCCCGTTTTCGAGGCCAGCCCCCCATCCCATCCCATCTCCCCACCTCAGACCGACGACGCGCTGCGCTGCGCTGCGACCCTCTGACGTCTGCAGGAGCGCGCGAAAACGCAAATGGGCCTGGGGTAGGAAGGTGTGGTACTGTTGCGCCGTCTTATAGGAAGACAGCTTGCTACCTTACCTTACCTCACACCTGCCTTGCATACATCAATCACCCTAGCTCCTTTTATTACCTACTACTTATCCCGCAGCTGCCTCGCCCTGACCCTTACCTATTCCCAGCTCAGCACCGAACGACGGGAGGTGCACCCCCCCCAATTAGCGAATGAGATGCGACAGCCTACCCAGGTAGGAGAAGCGTGTCGCGCTCAATCAACCTCCACTTTTCTCTTTTGTCGGGGTCGACGTCGTATCAATTGCTTTGTGTGCGGAGCAGCCTTTTTTGATCGATTTGATTTCGCCATTCTGGCCTTCCTATTTGGGACACCCACGCAGACATACTGGCTGGTTATCTTGTGCCTTGCCTTGTTCCGAGGCTTGTCGGTGGACACGCAGGCAGGCAGGTACTGCTACTACACGTGTAGAAGCTGGGCGCGGCCGGCCGATTACCCTGGATCTGGGATCGGACGGGATGGGGGATTATCGGGGCCAAGCAATGAATGGAGGGTTGGATGGATGGATGTGTAGTTCATGCATGCAATGCATCCCATCCCTATGTATAAGAGAGGTGCTCGGGAAGCTCTATTGCATTCAGCTTGCTTTGGTTTTGTCTTGGCCCCCGTCTGTCTGTCTGTCTGTCCGTCTGGCATCCCTCGCGGTCTCTGGTGATTGATTCTCTCGTCTCATCTTTGGCCTGTTAATACCCAGAGGTTCCGGTTCTAATTACTCTTTATCGCCATGGTGAGAACTGCTCTTCTGTCGGGCCTGACTGCCTCGGCTTTGTTCCAGACGGCACTGGCTGGACTGTATGGCGAGAGCAATCTCAACCATACCTGCGCCATCGGTATGTATGGATATGCGTACTGCTTCAACACAGTTTGCGATGAGCTTGGTTGTTGCTGTGTCCTGGGGCTGACAATACGTCTCATTAATAGTCAAGAACGAGCTGTCATGCTCCGCAAAGGCTGTCCCAGGCCTGGTCGACTCGTGCTGCGCCGAGACATTTGGCGGGCTGGTGGTACGTTGTGGAACGGGATACAACTGGAGTCCCGACAGCGACTGACAAACAAAAATGTAGTTGGCAACGCAGTTTTGGAGCACATGGACTGGATTGGAGTCTGAGGGACAGCTACTCCCGAAGAATTCATGGACTCTCCATGGGCTGTGGCCAGGTATGTACTGTGTCTTCCATTCCCCGGCTCTTTCCTCCCATCGAGTGTGAGGAAAGTCTTGCTAACGTGTCTTGTCTGGTTCAGATTTCTGCAATGGTAAAGACGCTTCTTTCTTGGAACACATCAGGGGAGACATGATCTAGAAACCTGGTATCTGTCGTTTTTTGATGCGTCTACTTACTCTCGTTCGTTACACAGGCTCTTACACACAGTACTGTGATCTCAGGTCAGTTCTCTCCGTACAACAAACCGACATAACCAAACAAACGGGTCTAACAGGGCTCTCACAGCCGCCAGTACGACCCGTTGCCGTCACCAAAGACAACAACAGGCACACCCGACGGGACCCCAGTGCCGCCGTACACCGGTCCAGGCATCGGCACCTTCCTGGAGACCTTTGGCAAATTTGACCTCCTGGCCTGGATGAACAAGTCAGTAAACATCCCCCTTTTCCCCACCCCCAAAAGTCCCCCATCTCCTAACACCTCCCCTCCACAACACTAGATACTGGATCGCCCAAGCACAACCCAACCAAGACTTCTGGGGCCACGAGTTCTCCAAGCACGCAACGTGCTTCAGCACCTTCGACACCGAGTGCTACGGACCGACCTACAAGCAACATGAGGAGGTAGTCGACTTCTTCACCACGGCCATCACCTTTTTCCAGCGCCTACCAACCTTTGCCTGGCTGGCCGCCGACGGGATCAAGCCCAGCAACACGACCTCGTACACCCTGTCATCCATCCAGGCCAGCCTGTCCGCCCGCCACGGCGGCCTGCCCTTCGTCGGCTGCACCGGGCCGCGGTATAATACCACCGCGGCCGGCAAGGGCTCGCTTGATAATGGATTCACGCAGTTCTCGGAGGTGTGGTATTACTACCATGTTGCTGGCCGGCCGCAGCGCGCTGAGGGTGTGCCGGTTGATGCTGGCTCGTACCGCACGAATTGCGCCAAGGCTGAGGGCGCGGTTTGGTACTACCAGCGCGCGCGGGGGTCCGAGACGTGCGTGCGGTGATTTGTGGTGTTGGCTTGTTCGTGGGTAAAAAAGAAGTGGGGAGCGGGTTTGTTGTACTAGCTGTTGTAGGTGTTGTACTAGGTGCTACTTAGCTTTTCTCCGAGGGGTACAAGAGCTGTTAGACCCAACTACCAGGTACATACACAAGCAGTCAGTAAACCAACCAAGCTCTCATGTGAACCGTTATCGGTACCTCAAGCAGTGTACTGTAGTCACTGGTGCACATCTCGTCGGCATTTGCATGTCAACAAAAGGGGGAGGGGGGAACGGCCAGCCAAAACTCACCAACCTCCTGCCTCCCTCCCTCCCTCCAAACTCAATTCCAGAACCAATGTCTTTCCCAACTAGACCCCTACCATAACGTAGCTAGGTAGGTAGAACAAACAAGCTACCCACCGTTGAGCACAGAGCCATTGTCATTAGCAGTCCCGCTCCTAGAGTCAACCTAACAAGTAAATACATATATGTGTATCTATGGATATAGCTAGTTGGTATACGCATAGAATAGAAACAACGTCATCAACTGGTTTACATACCTAGCTTAATGAGCAAGTAACCCCACAAGACAACCTCCCATCCAAACAAAAACCGCATCGACGACATGACGCCATGACAGCAGTAGCGGTAGCCCAGCCTTCCTAGCATTACGTCCCGTTGTTGAATATCAAGTGTGTATGTATACATGAAGAGATGGGAAGTAAGGTATGTATGACGTCTTTCAGTTTCAGTTTTCATTCGCCTTCGCGATTCGGTTCGGTTCGCGTGAATTATACAGACCTACTTTATACCAGAAAACTTAACAAGCCCTAACAAACCAAACAAACAAAAAACAAAAACTAGAATAAAGTTAAAAAGAAAAAAGTCCGAAAACCAAATAAACTAATAAAAAAAGAAGCTCCATACAGATAGACACACCGACACACAAAACAACCAACAACACCAACAAAAAAGACAAGAATAAAAAAAAGAATTGTCGTCGTGTGTTGTGTGTTGTTATAAAAGGGTTGCTTTCCCCGTCCGCTTCCCCTCCGCCCACCACCCCAGACTCCCCGGATGTTTACCTGGTAAATTCCCTCCATCAGCAGCAGCGGCGACACAATGCATATATGTGCGCGTGCTTAGTATACCTGTCCTTCTTTCATTCCTTTCCATCCTTTCCATCCCTCCGTCAGTCTGCCTGCCTGCCTGCCCGTCCCGTAAAGACAGAACAGAACAGAGCAAACAAAGGGCGTGGCGTCAAATCAAGGGATGTCTCCATTCTCTACTATCTTAGCTCCCCCCCCCTCTCTACAGCACATACACCCCCTCCCCCCATCATACCTCATCCATTAAATCAATCAATCCACCTTTCCATTCGAGTTGATCCCGCCCAAAAGCGGCGCCTTGTTGGAGCTATCGTCTAGCCGGAAGTGGCCGCGGGTGGTCCTCCGTAGCCTGCCGCGGAACCACGATGCCAGCCCGAGGCCGAGGCCGAGGATGCAGCCCATGGTGAGGTAGGGATGCTCCGTGAAGGTGACGCGGATGTCGAAGAAGATCTTCTCGAAGCTCGAGATGGTCAGCTTCGGCTTGATCTTGGGCGGCGAGGCCGTGACCTTGTTGATGGTCTCGAGGATCGATGTCCGTGACGGGACAATGTAGTTGCCCGTGATGGTCTGGTCCCAGTATCTCCGGTTCTGCGTGCGCGGGAAAGGAAGTAATTAGTATTGATATCATTGGAGATAATGTGTCGGAAGAAACTTACGTCTTCATCGTTGATAATGACCCTCTCGCCGTCCTTAACGTCAATGCCATAGGTCGTCCGGATCCATCTCTGCCAGAACACACCATCGACCCACGCAAAGGCCACCTGCTTGCGGTCCGACTTGTCCATGTTGATTCGTATGCTCTTGGCGACGCGCAGGCCCCGCTGGTCACCGCGGTCCTCGGCCTCCTCGATGCGGAGCTGCTTGGCGTCGCGGAGCTCTTGGCGCTCGAGCTGGAAGAGCTGCACCTGCTTGTCCATCCACTCGTTCGCAGCGCTCTTCATCTCACGCCTGGCGCTCGCAAAGGACTCCTGGTCCTCCCTGTTGAGTATTCCCAGCACGACAATCTTGCCGTCCATGATCTCGCGCGCGTTCGATGCGGTGACCTCGGGAACGATCGGGAGCCATGTTGACTTCATCCAGTTGAGCACTTGGCGGGTATTGCGCATCTCGCCGGGGGTGAGGGGCGTGTAGTAGGTCGGCCTTCCTTCGCGGGAAGCCAGCAGGCGGGGCCAGGTGGTGATCTTGAATCGGGAGTACAGGGCGGGGTCCTTGGTTTTCACCAGCTTGGCGTGGCCAATGAGACTCAACGGCAGACGCTCCAGGGCCATGAAATCTTCGCTGGTGGTAGCGTGGTCGTAGAAGTAGACGAAAATAACTTCCTCTTTCTCCTCGAGGGCCTTAAATGAGTCAGCGTCGACGTCTGGTACGCCGCTCGAGATATCGATGGCCTTCTCGGCGTACTGGACAAAGTCGCCCAGGCCACGGAGGCCGTCGTATTCGACGCGCTCGCCACCCTTGAAGAAGAGAATCGACGGGTAGCCCCGGAGCCGAACGTCCTTACAAAGTCGCGATTCAGCGTCGCAGTTGACCTCGCCAATGTTGAGCTTGCCCTTCATCTCCTTGGCGAGCTGCTCCCAGTTTGGCGCCATAGCCTGGCAATGATGGCACCAGGGCGCGTAAAACTTGATGAACCAGGGTTCCTGTGTCATGGTCACGTTGCTCTGGAAGGTCTCGGCAGTCAGAGGGACGGAAACGCCCAGGAGGTTCGGGGTAGCCGCAGGCTTCGGGGCCTTCTTGGGTGTCCGGGATGCGGTGGCAGCAGGCTTGGCGTTGGCGGTTCCCACAGCGTCGGCAGAAGGGTCGGCCTTTGCTGCCGTGTTCTTTTCCTTCGCCGCAGCCTGCTCCGACTTGGAGGGCTTGGCAAGACCAGCTTCCAGGGCTCCCGGGGATGAGTTGGCGCCAGCCAGCGGCAGTTCGAGGGTCTTGGGCCTTGTGCCCGGCTTGGTCTGCTCCAGGGTCTCCTCGACGAGCTTGCTCAGAACAGTCATGTTCTTGACGCCCTTGAGAGTCTGAACCGGCTCGCCATCCTTGTACAATATGGTCGTCGGATACGATGTGACACCCATCTTGCTGCAGAATTCGTAGTAGACGGGGCAACTAACCGACGCGAACCGGAAGTCGTAGAAACTTGTGAAATCGGCATCTGAATCCGCCGCGGTGCCTGCCGGCGATGAAGTGGTGTAGAACTCGTACAACGTTTGGAACGTCGGGGCATAGTCTTGGCAGTGAACACACCACGGGCTGGGCCGCCGTTAGCAAGTGTTGTCGTGTGTGCAGGCTGGTGGGTGTTGGTTGGGGTAGTTACCTGTAGAGCTTGAGCAGCAGCCATTTTGATGCCTTTGAGTCCTTTTCCCAGGTGTCGGGTGTCACCTCGGGCAAGGGAGCGACTTTCTTCTGATTGAAGTAGGTGTTTTCGCGCGCCGAGTCGTCATCTGAGTCTTTTGATGACGCGGCAACCGCCAACGCGGCAGCGCCGAAGAAAAGAGAAAGGTTGAGTAACCGCATCGTCGTCGAATCGCCCTCTCAGGCGGGCCTCAATTCTCGCGATGAGTCGCGTCGAGTCGGGGGGAAGTCGACTGTCGCGGGAGAGCAGCGACGCAGGTCCTCGATGGATGTCCAGCACCAACCGACGGGGCGGCGACGCGCGTGGGAGACCAAAAAAAACAACGAAGGCGTCGACCGACGGAATCGAGCGTCTGTTTCTCTCAATCCAAGATGTCGCTGTCTCTCTACCTCGACATTGGGAGATGCAGATGCAGATGCAGATGCGGATGGCGGCGCGGCTGAAGGACGACGGACCACGCAGGACGGACGACGGACGACGGACAGCGGGACGGCGCTCAGTCGTTGTCGATTGCCGATTGTCGTGTAATACGGATACCTGATGGTAATATCGTCGGGGCGTTGCTGGGTGGTTCCAGGTTGCACGGTCTGCGGATTAGGAGGCCGGCCGACTGGTGTTCTAAAAGGGTCATATATTCTCGGGCCAGGTGGAAAGATCCAAGCAACAAAAGAGCAAAACGGGGGTTCGAATCAGGAGGCGACGAGGTGGCCGTGTCCGTGTCCACTGTCCAGTCCAGATTTCTGTCACGCACTACGCTACCTGACGCTACGGGGCTGTTTGGCTGGGAGCATGGGAAGGGGGCCCACTGATTAGCGAAATGGGCAAGCCCAGCGTTCAGCAAGCCCAGACCAGTGGACCTGTGGGACTGGGACCCCGTGGCCGCCTCAATTTCCAGGCACAACCCTCGCAGACCAAGCAGGTACGCGGGTGGGAGTGGGAGCCAGTTGACCCTTGTGCCCTTGGAGCAGCGGAGAGTGGGGCCCACATTCCTCATGCAAAGGGGCATGAATGGGCAGCCAAGCGATGCAGCCGGCCACGCAGACGACGTCTTTCATTCTAAAAATCCCGTTATCGTGCAGGGGGGACGGGCAGAGGGCATCCTGTACCTGAAAAAGCGCTGGAAAGGAGGCGATTGTCAACCGTCTTGGCTCAGGCCCGCGGTTCCAGGTGATTGGACATGCACTGGAACCAACCTGCAGATTGCTCAACGGCAACGCCCGTTGGAGTTGCCCACGAACTGCGGGTTTGGTTCCTCAGGAACTGACGCTCATCTTCTTCTACACACCTACCTCCTCAGGCACAAATGAATTTTTGGCCACCGACCTGATTTGCCAATGGAACCCTCGGTTGAAAAAGGAGACCAGTGTTCCAAACTCATGGCTTGGTTGGATCAGGTACCTGATCTCTGGACATTCTTGACGAAACGACAGCCGGATTTCGAGATTTTTTCTCTTTTTAAACCCCCGATCTCCCTCCCCGCCCAGTTAAATCCCCGTTCGCACACGTGTACACGTAGTACCAGATGCGCCCGCCCAGGGAGATACACGAACTTACTCCGAGGTGCTGGTTTCATCTGTTACATATCTGCCACGTCAAATTCCACCGATCCAATGTCGCCGCGCTGCGCATCAAAGTATCTGCCTGTGCCATGTGCGTGTGTGGCGACGATGGGATGCGCCCGTGCAATGCTCCGATCGCTCGACATAAACTTGTCGAGGCCCCACGTGGATAATATACTGCGTGAAACCAACCGCAAAAAAGCAGTGCTATTCCTTTAAACATTCGGCGCTGTGCACCCCGCGAGACTCTCTAAATACATTATATCGCCTCCAACAAAATCAACCATCTCCAAAAATGGCATCTATCCCGTCGAGACGGGCATCATCGGATCTCATCTATACCGTCTTTTTTGCGGCGTAATCATTACAGTATATCAACAACGATCCACGGTTCCCCGACCTAAGCCAAACGTCGAGTTCTTCGTCCCCAAGAATCTCCTAGCAACCCCATATATGATCCCCTCAACGCCGTCTCATGCATGCATGCTGCACCAAAAACTCTACCCCCACGAGGGGGAAAACCCCAATGATCTTTTTTTGTCTACCAAAAGCAATCCCGGTCCGGGTCTAGGCCGAGGCTCTCTGCCTCAGCCCCTGCTCTCTAGTCTCCTCCAACTCTTTCAGGACGAACGCGTTGAACTCGTCGGGATTGTCGAGATAAAGATGGTGTCCGGCTTTGGTGACAACCACGACCTTGGCACTCCCGTTCTCTTTTGTCCTCTCCTCCTCCGTGCCGTGTAGTAACACCTTGGTTATCCGCTGCTTGATTTTCTCTTCGGCGGCAAAGCCACCTGCAACGTCCATCCAGTCGTTCTCGCCGTACATTAGCACAATAGGAATGCCAGTCTCCCTGATCGCTGGAGAAGTCTCGGTGGCAGGCTTTATCGGTTGACGGCCGACCTCTTGTATCCTGTTGACAACTGGGCTGCGTGCATAAGCTCCAGGAGCGAGGAGATAAGGCAAGACGTATTCGCCACTTCCTTTTTGCCTGAATAGAGAGTACGCATATGTGTGGAGGACATCCTTCTCGTCCCCAGGGAGGTGGTTGAAGCGGCGCGAGGTCCACCCTGAGGTAAACCGGGGGCCGAGCGGACCAGTCAGTCGAACAATGCTAAACGGTGATACGTTGGCGTCCCACAGCCAGACGAACCAGCTTGGCATGTTTCTCTTGGGTGGTGTTGTGGTGTCTGTCTTCGCCGCCGCCTTCTTATCCTTCGCGCCCATGAATTTCTTGTTGTCCCCGACGCTTTCCCTCCGGACTATGCTCTCCTGATCCTGGGTAAACTCGTTGGCGAGAGTCGAGACGTCAGGCTCAGGCAGGTTGGCATTGACCGCGTAGGGGTTTTCGGGGACGCCGGCGGGGGATGCGAGGATGAGCTTGTTCAATCTGCCGGGGTATTTGAGGGCGTATGAAACGGCCAAGTAACCACCTAAAGAGTGCCCCATCAAGGTAAATTTTTCAATGTTGCGAACTTTGCGCCACTCTTCTAAGGCGTCGATGAACCAGCTCTCGGCCTCTTCGATCTTTCCCTGGGGGTCCTTGGCGTGAATCTTGAAGGTGGGCCTTGCCGAATTGCCCATGCCGAGCATATCCAGCGCAAACACTCTCCAGCCCGGCACTCGTGATAGCGGCTCAAAGTTCTTGTAGAAGAAGCCGAGACCTGCGCCATACCCGTGAAGCATCACAAGGGTGTCGTCGACCTGTTCGCCGATGCGCTCGATCGATAGCTCGTTGAGGGCGCGGTTCTTTCCGCTCAGCTTGACCATGGACGACCGCCATACTCGCTGGCCAAAGGGGTCGGCCTTGGCGAGGTCTTGCAAAGGCGAGTTGTCGCTGTCGGCTTCCCGGAGGAAGGGGACGAGGGAGAGCACGTCTCGTTCAGCCTGGCGCGAGGACACACTTGTCCACTGGAAAAGGCGGGGTCAGTCAGAAGCCAATTTCGGGCTACACTCGGGGGAGGAGGCGGGCAAACCTACCCATTGCTGCGCAGCTTCCTTATACCCGAGAGGGAAGAAAGCGACAGACATTTTGCCGCTTCGAGTCGTGAGCGTCGGGGGCTCTGGGACTATAGGGGTCGGAGTTGCAGCGTGTTGGCGTTGACGATGGCGGGTGTGGTCGTGGTTGTGGTTATGACGCAGGGTGGCCGCGTCGACGGACGACGAGGAGAGCGTGGTCGTCTGGGAATGGGCACGCGCATGCGAATGCGACGGCGGACTGGTGCTGGTGTCGGTGCTAGCCTTGGCTCTGTTGTCGGGGTCGAAGCGTTTATTAGCCGCGGTAACGAGCTTCAGTCTTTTCGGGAGCAAAAAAGAAGTCGGGTATGTCTTGAGCATCATGAGAGCGAGCGCGTGGGACAAGGCCCGTCCTCATATACTCCAGCATGGTCCAATTCGGGCCTGGATGAGAGTTTGCCATGCAGTCGGTCGGTGGAAAAGTGGCCGCCCTTCTGATGCGTAATCCAGCGAAACAAGCCATCTCGGATTTTGCATCGCTCCGTAGCCGACAGCGGCCACTGCTGCCCGTATTTACGGGCGCCAGGCCCACCCACTTGGCCAGCGTGCCTGCGCTGCACCGCCAGGTCGATGACGTTGAGACAAGCCTTCCAGGCTGCCTGGCTGCTCTGCCTCGGTACGTACCCAGGCCTGTAGCGCAAAGCTCTCGAATCCCCGATTAAACCCGGGTGGTGTGACCCTTGTGTACACTATCGGTTGCTGCTGTGGCCTGCTGCACCGCGCTGGACTTCGCACTTGGGATGGAACCGACAGCTACTGCAGGTCTGACCGAAGCAAAAACAAGCTCGGCGTTGATCTCAACTTCTTGCATGCCCTGCCTCCACAAACGAACCCGCCGGACAGGCACAGCGACCGCAGCATGACATAACGGCAAACCTGGAACTGCTCCTCCTTAGCGCCCAAAAGATACCTGTCTGTACCCTACAGATCCAATTGCACGAAATACCTGCCAACCTCGCCTCAAAGATCCGAGATTGAAACATCCCGCCGCACCCTCATCTCCTTCCTGCCGTCCCCCACTCCCTGCCCACCTTCTTACCTCACCCAAGGTCCCCAAGGTAGGTAGGTTGCTGGCTGTCCGGGTGCGCCTGTCTTGGCCCAGCCTGCTGACGCGGCTGTTGTCGTGTCACGCACAGCCTGAGCTGCGCGGCCCAACCCACCGACCGAACCCGCGGCATTGAGGTGCCGTGTTGTATCACCGCCCCGATTCGATTTTTTGCTTTTGCGAAGCGCCGGCTGGCCGCGGAATCCGACTCCACTCTCGTCCCGATCCTATCATCTCCACACCTCCGCGCCGCGCCTCCCTCACCATCCTCACACACCATGGCGGACTCGCTAGACTCGATTGTCAAGGGCGCGCCGGTGTCGCTGCCCGGGCGAGACCTCTCGAAGGCGGTCGGCGGCACGAGCCCCGTCACCCCCTCGAAGGCGGGCGACCCTCTGAGCCACACGCCAAGCTCGCCGTCCATGATCTACCTGAACCTCCTCATCCTCGAAGCCTCGCTGCGTGCACAGTACCTAGAGCTCCGGGCTCGGCGCCGCCATCACACCTTCTTCCTCTCGCTGCTGTCGCTGTGGACCGTCGGTTTTGCGTATGCGCTGTTCCTGGCGCCGCGCGAGGATGGAAGCGGTGTGGGCGGGAGTGTATACTGGATGGTTGAAACGACAGAGAGAATGTGCTTTCTCGGGGGCCTCATGACCGCCTTGCTGGTCTGGGCCACGGGTATATGGGAACGAGGCGTGCGCTGGCCGCGCCGCTGGTTCGCTGTCTCGAACCGGGGCCTGAGGGGCTTCAACTGCAAGCTTGTGGTTCTCAAGCGCCCGTGGTGGAAGGAAGCGTTGTCTGCCATTGGTTGGTTTCTTACCTACGGGCTGTTCTCGAGCTCGGCAGGGTCGTCATATCGATACGTCGAGCCGGCTATCTTGCGCGAAGTCGACAAGGAGCTGAACCTGACGACCAACAGCCACCCCGCGCTGCCGGTTATGAACGGTGATGAGGAGAAGGCCGGCCATGAAGAGGATTTGTCTCCCGGCGGCGACTACGTGAAGCTGCTGCTCCTCGCAAAGCCCTTTTCACCCGCCTTTCGCGAAAACTGGGAGCTGTACCGGTCCGAATACTGGGAGAAGGAGAATGAGCGCCGTGCCTTGCTACGAGCAAAGCTTGCAGAGCGAGACCGCAAAATGCGCCGGGAGCATGGTGGGTGGTTTTGGTGGCTCCCTTGGCGACGGGCGGTGGCTGAGAAGCCTCAAGCCGTGCGGGCCGACCCGGAGAAGGCTCCTCTTCACCACCCTCGTCATGCGGCCGTTGCGGGAGAGCACAGGCGAACAAGAAGTGGCAGCGTTCGACGGGGCAGCGTATCATCAACTGGATCGCGCAGCCCAACGCCCGCGGCAAGCCCAGCGCCAACTCCATCGCTGGAGATTGAAGAGCCCAGTGTCAGTCGTAAGGGAAGCACCTCGTCGACCGCATCGGAAAAGAGACGGAAAAAGCTGGGCTCGGCGACAAGAACTCGGCCGAGAGTCGAGTCTCGATCGGTAACGCCAGACAACCCGTCACCGTTGGCCAAGCAGAGCAGCATGAGCAGTCTTGGATCAGCGGGCCCTGAAACTCCTTAGACGCAGCCAGCCCCCGTCATGTCAGCGATGATTCATGTAGTTGATGCTAGCGCGCGAATGTTATATACTTGCGAAAAGCACACCTCGCTTTATCTGCCGTAATGCATGCAGTGATGTTACACGGATCTCGTTATGGGTGATTTCGCGTATAGAATACGTTGGACAGGAGTAAGCGTCGAGCTGTTTACATTAGGTGCCTACCAGGTACCTGACTTAACATAACGGATACTGATATCGACCGACGACATTCTGATATTAACGAAGCTTGACGCAGGTTCCAGTTGGAGACAGCCCAGTCCACGGTAGAGGTAATAAATATGCTCGGCCGGGATCGAGGCAACGCTTCCATTCGTCTGGCGATCAGTGTACAAACACTTCTGCCTATGCATTTTCGGAAAGGCCTAAGGTACGGGATGCCTGGTAGGTTCCATGAATCACTAGACAAAAGGTTACTGCAGTAGGCATCTACAACATATATGTAATGCCATCAACCTTTTCGCACCCATTTCCAATATAGAACCTGTGGGTTAGAGCCGAGGATATGAGATGAAAAGAGCACACGGGAAGTGCCAGGGTTCATGGATGCTGCAGTCAGTGCTTTTGCCGGGTCGGGTTGGTAGCCCCACACGTTTCCCCGATCTTCAGGGCCCCATCGGCCCCCACACTGCCCTACGGCTCAGGGACTCGAAACTTTGACACTTGACAGTGACTTTCAGTCCTGCCTGACAGTTAATAACGGCTTGGCAGTTGGCACCGCACCGCATAAAGCGGCTCGCTCAACGGGGACGGTAGGCGCGTTGGAACGGTTAAATCAATCCACCTCTCCAACTCAATCTCCAAACCCAATCCCCTTCCATCTTTGTTTATCAATTTGTTTATGTGACCTGGCTCGCGGGTCCATTGCTGCCATCATGAGCCTTTGTCGCGAGCTCTGCTGAGACTGCGGTGCTTACTGCTCCCCGTCGTCTTTGGAGCGTTTATTCGCTTTTCGGTCGGTTCTAGGCCGTCCAGGAAGGCCCCGCTGTCACGATCAACTGTTCCAAGGCTTCCATCCACACACGCCCTCGTCAACGGTCCGCCACATTCACCCTCCCTTCTGGATCTCTGGACAGGGTTGGAGAAACTACCAAAGAGTTGCACATTTGTTGGAGTCTATCTGGCTATATTAGAACTTGGGCGTGCTGAGTGTCTCGTCTACTCGGTTGCACTGCTCTGGCGCATATAAAAAGTCACGGATGCCAAGAACCCAACACGCTGTCGCTTTCATTGCACGCTGAACCTCTTCACGTATAATCGACCATCATAAACGCCGACTGTTCCGGAATCTGCGTGCCAATCGCTCGGCATCATGGACCACCCCTCGTCAATCTCGTTCGGCGTCGGCGCAACAGCGCCCTATGCCCGGCACCCACCAAACGCACCATACATCCACATCCCCTCCATTGGCAACGACGGGAAAACCTCCATGTCCATCGTCCCCTCCTTTGAGAACGTCGAATCCAGCGAGCTCACCAAGGAGGACCTGAACATCATCACCCATGGCAAGACCCAGATCGCCTCGGACCGCACGACAACCTGGGTCTACGAGGCGCGACGAACCGCCCAGCCGGTGCTGGATTTCCTCTATCTCGGCCCGTCGAGCGTCGCCCGGGACAGAGACTTTCTTATCCGGGCGGGCATCACCATGATCCTCGTCGCTAGGGACACGAGAATGGCGGCGAGGTTCATGAACGTGCAGCGCACGGCCGAGGCGCTGCATATCGTTACGGACGCCATCGACTCGTCCGGGCCGCATGAGCTGATCCGGGCCATCCCGTCGGCGATCCAGAAGATCAATGGCCATCTGCTCGACGTCTACCGGAGCCAGGTCGTGCATGACCCCGAGCTGGGCAGCGGGAAGGCGGCTATTGATAGCGCTAGCTTTAAGCGCGGGAAGGTGCTTGTCTGCTGCGAGTCGGGAAATGATCGGTCTGCCTTGCTGGTCGCGGCGTATCTGATGGACGTGTTTGGGCTCGATCTGGTGCATGCGGTGCAGTTCCTTGGGCTGCAGCGGTTCTGTGTGAATCTGGACGACGAGGCCAAGAACCTCCTGCGGTCGTATGAGGACATATTGACGGCCAAGAGGGACGTCAGCCGCGCGAGGTGTGGGCTGGCTAAGGGGTGTGATGATACGGGGATGGAGGTGGTTATGAGCTTTAAATCGCAGTGCAAACGCACGATTGAGGATGTGTTTGATGACGAGGATGTGGATATGGAGCTCGAGGCTGAGGATGGGAGGGGGTTTGCGCCGTTCGCTCAGGCGGATTATCCTTAGGACGAGGTCGAGGATATCCCTTGCTGTCGACAATTTAAACTTGGCTCGGGGGGACGGTATCGTGGGTATGGGAGGGAGTGTTTGTGGGATATGAGATGGTTTTTGGCAGGCGTTTTGTGTTTTTGGGGGGAGTGGAGCATAACGATATATCCTCTTTCGTGGGCGCGCGGTCTTGATTTGGACGACATTCTGTTTATGAGAGCGGCGATGCGGGCGGCGTGGCTATTTCGGGTTATCTGTGATGAGGTTTGGAATTGGAGCTGCGGATCCGATCTTTCTTGGCTCGTATGGTGTTTTTTTGGGCGGTCCGTACAGCTGTGGTCGCGAGTGAACATATGAAAATATGGGTGGGTTTCGCGCGGTTCAAGAGAGGCTTTCTCTGTTTTCTTGTTCTGATTCACTTGAGCTTTTGGTCAGCCAGCCCTCCTTATTGTCTTCCGCGGCTTCCATTGCCTTTCATTGCCTGAGTCACTTGACGTTGATATTGGGGGCGTATTGAGTTGATCTGATGACGGCGCTTGTTTGGTTTTGAGGAACGTGCATACCTGCGTGCCTTCCAACTCTGGCCGGTTGCTCACGATATCACGAAGAGGCGGCACAACATTTCGTCTTGAGACCCCGTTTCTATGGAGTTGTCGTATAATACCAAGCTGAGCGTATTGTCAATTTTGTTTTTGACTGCCTGCTTTGGCATTCACACAAGTGAACAATCTTTGACACTATCGCCGTTTTCCTTTCCCCCCTCTTTTTCCTTTTTTTGTCGAAAGGCGGCATCTGTTTGCTCGGTCACAGCACCGCCCTGCTTTGCGTCAATGTAAATATTTTGATCCAATCTTTTTTTCTCCTAGCAGATCAAAACATCCCATGGGAACAAGCCACAACTCCCGTCGGTCACCACGCGCTTTCCATTTGGCCACCCGTCTCCCCATTCACCTCTTGTGATTCACCCGTCTCTCATCTTTTTTTCTCGGTCACGGGTGGATAGATTTTTCCGTGGGTTCTTTTTGTTTCTTTTCCGTTCGCACCCCCCAACGTCATTCCTCTCTCTGACTCTGACAACAAAACAAATCGATCCCGTATTGCTCACGCCCACAGGTCCATCCGCCCGCGTGGTTGATCCGTGGTCTGATCTCGACGTAGGGGTCGTAACCTCGGCTTCCTCCTCTCCTCTGGCTCGCCGTGATGTCGAGCCCTACAACTCTTCCTCCTTATCCGAACATACCTCCTTACAAAACAATCACTGTCTGCCACGCAGCATTCGGAGCTCGCTGAGGACCTAGCCATGCAGCTCCGTGAGTCTTCGGAGCGGAGGCGCCCTGGGCGATATCTCGAAGACGGCGGCCCTCTGTTTGCCGAGGTACCCAGCTTTGTGCACGACGATGTTGCCTTCAACGAGAAGCTTGGTGCACAATGTGCCTTCCCCAGTCTGCCGATGAATCATCCAGGGCCTGGGCCTTCGGAGACGTGGAAGGAACAGGCGCGGAAGGAGCAGGCACGGAAGGAACAGTCCGCTAGAGAAGCAAGAGCAGCAGCAGCATCAAAAGCAAAAGCTAAATCTAGAGCCAGAGCTTCTGCTGCTTCTGCTGCTGCCCAGTCGCGTCAGTACATGGATGACCAGCAAGAATCAGAAACAGAAAATGAAATCGAGATCGACACCAATAGTGATACCCAGAGCACCTGCGACGACAACGACGACGACGACGACGACGACTCGATATCGACATGTTCAGAACCAGCCCAAAAGACTATCCCCTCCGAGCGAAGAGATAGGCTTATTTTTAACGTTCTTGATATGACCAAGCTAGGAAGGACGCCACACAACCGCCAGCTTGCGTCTTTGACTTTACGGAAACCCAATGCAATACCGACAGACAAGCCTCCGGGAAGCCATGCGGAGGCGGCGGCGGCTGCGGTGCATGCGCCACCACCTACACCTGCAACAGCAACTGCACCTGCTCTGGGACCGGTAGGTGGTGGCGGTGGCCGACCTCCTGCTCGGTTTCTTGCATCAATCATCAGACGTCCCAAGTCGCCTACCCAGCCTGGCGTCCGGGACCTGTCGATGCAAGGCCCGCCGGAAATCCAGCTTCTGCGGCAGGCCTACATCGGAAAGTCCGTTTCTATGAGACAGCCAGGACAAGCGGCACCGTCAACAACAAGCGGTTCTACTGCTGGAGGAGGAACTCGTCGTTCTGTTTCTGCCCGTCCCCATCCCCGTCACCCTGTATTCGCCTTTGACTCGTCTTCCGACGTTCTCTCCGTTCAAACTGAGACTAGATCGGACGTGGACGAGAGCTTCAAGGTATGTATACAATACCGCGTACTAGCGCTTTGAATGCTCGGTATACTATTGATGAATGAGGCTGACTTGTATCTTCCTGCAGCTTAGAGACCTGTCTCTGGCGACCCCAAACTGGCCGGAGCTTCCCGACGGTATCAAGTTCCTGATTGTCTACGAGTTGACACAAGACGGACTGTCGTTCACGCGTGCTGCCGCGACCCTCGACTTGGATTTCAACGACGTGGTCGAGTTGATTGATCTAGTCACTCGGGAGCGAGCCAAGGCGCTGAAATACAACCGAGATCTCGAGCAATTCCAACACTGGCCTTTCGACAACTCGTGGCTTGAGGAGTACCTTTCAGTACCGCGGCCATCTCTTGTAACCGATGTGATAACAAGGAAGGATATACAGCGGGGAAAAGCTTTTCTGAATTTCATGGGGTTTGGGGATGTTGCCGAGAGACTCGAAGGCTACCTAGGAGTTGGAGGAGACGTGTACGACATCCCCTTGAACCACTTCAAGGAGGATGGGTTTCGATCGCTGATTCCCCACTTCAACGTTGGCTGCAGGGAGGAGCTTCTCGAGATGTTTGAGGCCCATAAGAGGAGACAGAGAGAACGACCGCGAGGGATGTCCGCAGGCGAGTTGCTCGTTAGGATGGATGCTCCTCCCGGGACAATCAATCCGCGGAGATGCGATCCACATTTCCAGCCATATAACCCTTCAACCTACGGAAACCCAGTGCCTGCCGAGGATCTAGCCAAGGGTCTGTATCCAACAAACTATCTCCCGTGCGTTCCATGGGGAAATACGCTCAACACCGTGCTGCTGGTGAATTCTTCAAATTGGTCGCGAGCATCCCCGCCTGGCCCAGGCCTTCCCGCAAACCTAGCGCCTGCCAACCCAGAGCCGTCCGGTCCGCAGGCGGCAGCTAACCAGCGTCTGCAGCAAGCGACCGAGAGGGCTCAGGAGGTTATCAAGGAGCTCAATGGTTTGGGACAACGGATGGACCTGGATGATTCATTAGGCTCCCAGAGAGGTAAACAACTTGAAGGCAATCAGACATCCGATGCCCAGTCAACCCCGGTCCGGGGCCCAGCGAGGGTGGCAAATACAGATGTTTCAGTACAGCCCAGCTCGATGGAAGTCAGCATATCGGGCGAGGTCCCACGGCGCCAAATCCCAAATCAGGGACCATCAAATCTTCAACTCTCTGGACATGAACCAAAGGCGCCAGAAAAGGTCCTCAGAGACCCAGTGCTCGAGGCAAAGTCTCCGCCTATACAGAATTTCTCAGCAGCTCTAGAGAGTACCGTCAATCACTACTTAACCAAGTACAATTACTCACCAATGGGTCTTAGAAAGAATGGCACGCCAAATCGCAGGGCCCAAAGCGAGGTTTACAGTGTCATCTCCACCCCCGAGAGATTTGAGCCATCAGAGTTGGTGGTTGGACAGAAGAAGAGGCGTACCACATTTGACGATGAGGATGACGATTATATCGACGAGGAAGAAGAGACACCACGTGGAAGCCGAAAGAACAGGGGTGCGACCCCGAGGAAACCCGGAAGAAAGAAGAACACATTTACCCCTGAGGATACCCCGGTTCACAAAGCTATCCGGGCTATCAAGGAGAGGTCCGCGGGTGGTTCTGTCAGGCAACAGGTGTCACCGAATCTCGCTGCTAATAGTTCCATTAACGTGGCACAGGAGACATCGATTGTTGTGGCTAGTCCGACCGTCGGAACGACAACAAACTCTCCTCCGGTTGGTCAAGCAACAGGGACACCAAAGTCTGCCGTCAAGAAAACCGTTAAGTTCGTGAAGAAGGCGTCCTCTATTGGGTCTGGCTCTAGATCATCCGGTCCAGTGGTGGGATCAACAAAACCGGCCGACAGTGGACTTCCTAAGGGGAACGCTGCCACATCGAATGTTAATTCTGGCTCCTTAGTAGGATTAGCTATTCAGTCATCTGCGCCAGAGTCTCAACTTGCTCAGCCTATCCAACGTTTGGCGGATTCGGTGTCCCTACCGTCCCCTGGGGTTTTGGGTCACGCTGCCCCTGAGAAGCCCAATGAGCGATTCAGTAACGCCTTCCGGGAGACAGACCCGACAACATCCTCTGAGATTGTGGCTCGTGTGCCTGACAAAGCCCCGGAAATCCAACAAGTTGCTGACACGACATCAATTACGGTCAGCACATCGACACTTTCGGCGACCGCTGCTCCAGAAATGGCCACCAGATCGGGGGAAGAACGTTTACCTGAGCCTCCCGGAGCGTCAGAAGTTCCAGTGAAGAAATCTCGTGGTAGACCGAGGAAAAAGGTCGCAGAGCCGGCGAATACTCCGGGAGCCGCGCCTAGCGAACTGCCTTCAGGATCTCCTCCCGAATCTCGTGGAACCTCTGAGACGCCTGAGCCGAACAAAGCTCGTACTGGGCCAACGACGGAATTGCTTCCGACTCCAGATTCAGTCAACACACCCCCTAAACCAGCTGCCAGTCTCTCCAAGACACCGGAAGTGAAAGATTACCCACCGAAGCCAGCCCGAAATGTTGTTGAGCATACTGCTGATACGGCAGAAATTGAGAAACCTCTTGCGTCTTCGAAGTCAGCCACCATATCCACTCCTTCAGTGCCAAGTCCTACCCAACCACTAACACAGATTGCGCTGTCTTCAGTACTATCCAATACCGTGGATAAGCAAAATCCGCCTCTCACAGGATATGAGAAGCCACAGATGGCGCGTCAAGCGGGCGATATGCCGCCAGTCACATCTATTCCAAAACTGGCGCCTGTCTTGGAGCTGGCCGAGAAGGGAGCTGTTCAAAGCGAGCCTGCTGAGGCTCCTACTCAACCTCCTGCTCCTGAAGCGTTGAAGGGAATGCTGGTTACTGCTTCGATTATGGCATCCATTCCAAAACCAGTGGTTGTTCCTGCGCCGGTCCAGAGTGTACCTCGTCCGACTGGACCTACTCAACCTCCAACTAAATTTCCTGCTCGACCTGCTGCGCAATATGCTGCTCGGCCTGCTGCACAAGCTTTTGCTGGACCTCTCGCTCAATGTCTTGCTCAACCGGCTGCTCAGTCTGCTGCACAAGCTTCTGCTCGACCTCTCGCTCAACGTCCTGCTCAACCTGTGGCTCAACCCCCTTCCTGGCCTCCTGCTCAACCTCTTACTAAACGGCCTGCTGAACCGCCCGCTCAATCGGCTGCTCAATTCGGTGCTCAACTGCCTACTCAAGCAGCTGCTCGGCTCCCTTCTCAACTTCCTGCTCAGTACTCTGCTCAGCGCTCTGATCAACCAGCTGCTCGACCAGCTGCTCAAATATCGGCTCACTCTACTGCTAAATCAGCTGGTCACTCTGCTGCTCAACCTCTTGCTGGATCTGCGGCTCAAACTCTTGCCCAATCTGCTGGTCAACCGGCTGGTCAACCGGCTGCTCAGTCTGCTGCTCAGTCTGCTGCTCAGTATGCTGCTCAAGTGCCTGCTCAACCTCCTTCTGAACCTCTTTCTCAGTCTGCTACACAATCTTCTACTTGGCCGCCTCGACCGTCTGCTCAACCTCCCGCTCAGCCCCCTGCTCAACCGCCCGCTCAACCTGCGCCTCAACCGGCTGTTGAACCGGCTGCTCGGTCTGCTGCTCAATTTCCTACTCGACCGCCTGGACCGTCTACTCAACTGTCTGGACCGTCTGCTCAACCGCCTGATCGACCTCCTACCCAACCTCTTACCCAACTCCCTTCTGAACTTCCTACCCAGCCCCCTGCTCAACCTCCTGCTGGATCTGCGGCCCAACCTCTTGTCCAGTCTGCTGGCCAGCCAAAATCGGGAGAAACGCTCGCTACTTCCTCAATTCTCGCTAAAGACATACGTGAGAGCGAGCTGCGGCAGGCCAGGATAGCACACCAGTTCATGAGTGAATTAGGCCGTAGGTTGGAAGATCTCCCGATATCCCCGTCGATAGCGGCTAGTCCAAGCGTCTCGAGTCTTGATGCGACTCCCTTTGCCGCAAGCGTCCAAAAGCCGGTGCCGGACCGACCCTCACCAGTGACACCGATGACGGGCCATCCAGTGGCACAGGCGAATGTACCGTTTCAGCTGCCGTTACCAAACGTGAAGTCAATGACAGACCAGCAGCAAAAAGAGACCTTTTCTAGTAGAGGATCACCCAACCTTCATCAGAGCAGTCATTTCGACCAACACGATTTTCCAAAGTTCAATAATCATGCTGGGTCCGGGTTCGGGTTTGGGGCAATGCATAGTCCAATAGACTCGCCGACTCTGGCTACTTCGGACAGCCGCGTCAACGAGCAAATACCGCTCGATCCTGCCTTGTTCTCCAATCCGACACCGCCAACGGATTTTAATCTCACGAGTACAGCGCACAACGGAATCCAGCAGCAAGGGGCAGTTTCCATGGGAGAGAGTCTATCTTTTCCAGACGCGACCAGTGGTTTGCAGTTCATGAGTCCTCCCTCGAGCTCACCGACTAATTCCAGCGCAGTAGGCTTTGGAATCAACCAGCCACAGCTAGATTATACGTGGGCTCCCGGGGCGGCGATGCAACAGGCGGCCCCCAAGCCTACTCCGGCGAGTAAGAAGCGCAAGAAATCCCAGCAAGGATCCGAGCCTGCCGAGGATGGTAAGCCTGTCAAGAAGCCTAGATCAAGGAAAAAGGCACCGGTTGTGGAGTCGCAACAAGGAAGACCATCCAGCTTTCCACCTGCTTTTGACCAAGCTCCATTACCCGGCCCTTCGGAAGCGCAGAAGAACGAGGCACTTCCGAAAGAGCAAGCGGCAACTCAGAAGGCACAAGCACCTGAGACCGCTGCAGTGAAAAACTCTACCAATGGCTTGCATGCGCCAGAGCCTTAGAACAGCAATGAGCCTGGACGGGGCGCGGTCATTGGAACAACAGACGACCCGGCGAGGGACGGGGAGGTGGTCGAGCAGTTCACCCAAGCTCAGCTTCTGCCACTCTCCCCGTTGTAAGAGTGACTTCAAAGTTTGTGCGGCGGTGCATTCAATTGAGGTGGTCTGATTCCTCTTGTCGTCTTCGCGATCGGGGGCTGGCGAGAGTTTGATGACTGCTGGATGGATGGCACCTACATCTGTAGCGACATCTCTGCGAGGAAGGCAACAAGAGACCTTTCATTCGCGCTGATTGATGTCGTCGGAATAATGGTTCGGAAGTGGCTAATTCCCGTCATCTTTTTTTTGTTACTAGTATATTCATCATGACGTTGCATTACTCCGTTTTCGGTTCCGGCATGGGTTTGGAGCTCAGAAGGGTGGGACAGGGCTGGTTAAGGTAATCTGGATGGTTGAGGCTGAGGGGACAACGGATTTGATGGGAAGCTAGATGGTGATGATGATGATGATGACGGTAATGCCGCTGCTGTTGCGTAAGATACCCTGGCTACACGCGCGGCGGCGCTGGTATGGCATGGCATGGCGTTCTGCGGAGACTTTCTTTTAAAGTTTTATGTGTTTTCTTTTGTGGTATTGCTTGTAGATATATGGTGTTGAGGGATTCAGGGGAACACGGGTTTAATTAGTTGGGGTTGACTGTGTACGATAGCTGTACAGTAGTAAGGTGACCTGTGAAACCTCAAAATCAAGTGGATTCGGATTTCTGAAGTCGTGATGAAGTGTTTTGCGCTGGTTTATCGAGAACAAGTTCAGGTTGTGTTTGTTTGGAAATGTACATTTACCCCTTTATTCGAGCCGCTGAGGAAAAAGGGGCTGCCATGGGCTAGTGAACGGTACGTACCCGTTCCAGCGGGACCAACCGCGGGGTGGATTAGATTAGACTACGGCTGCGGGCAGTGGCCGACTGCGCAGCAGCAACGTCAGCGCGCCAGCCACCACTTGCCCTGCGACATGCGCACCAAGGAAGCTCGGGCCCACAGCGATTACGCCCGCCCGTGAGGTGTGCTCCTCCTCCACACTGGCGGCCAGACAGCTTCCTTGTGACGATCAATTTCTCCATTCCACATTGCGGGTTTACCTAACACTGCACGACCTGGCACACTACAATACCTCCCAGCTACCCAATTCCCGAACGCCCCGATCGATATCGTCAACGCGAACTGAATCGCACCGCCCAACACCACCTCACTCGAGTTACAGCAGGCCGCCGTACCTACTGTACCGCCGTCAACGACCAATCCGCCAACCCGCCGACTGCACCGGCTCCGCTCCGACACTTCCCAACTTCGACAACAACACCGACGCACCCACACCCACACACACACACACACCTACCAAGCGACCGCAATGGCGCCCCCGCCGCGGATCGAAGCGCAGGAGATCGAGACGTACTGGAACATCTTCTCGGCGCGGACAAACGGCGGCAAGTTCCTGACGGGCGAGCAGGCGGCGCCGGTGCTCAAGAACAGCGGCCTGCGCGACGACCAGCTCGAGCGCGTGTGGGACCTGGCTGACGTCGACAATGACGGGAACTTGGACTTTGAGGAGTTTTGCGTTGCTATGCGGGTTATTTTTGATATACTCAATGGGGTTTGTTTCCCTCCCTTTCGCCCTACCCCAGTTCATTTCTGAGGGATTGAGTGTGCAAGTTTGTGAGGGAATGGGTTGGCTGACTTGATTTTGGGGTTGAAAAGGAATACGCCGACGTCCCGACCGTCCTGCCCGACTGGCTTGTGCCCGAGTCCAAAGCCCACCTGGTGCAGGCCAACCGGGCGCTGACGGGCAAGGCGGTGCAGTTTGAGCAGGTGGACGACGATGATGATGACGACGCGGCGGGGTTGAAGGACGGGTTCGATTGGTACATGAGTCCTGCCGACAAGGCCAAGTACGAGTCTATTTATCAGGAGAACCGGGACATGCGCGGCGAGATCTCGTGTAAGTTCTTCTCTTTACCAGCCGGGAGGTGATTTGAAAAGTGAAAATGCTGAAATGATTACCGCAACAGTCTCAGCCCTCGAAGACCTCTACGAATCCCTCGACGTGCCCGACACCGACATCCGCTCCGCCTGGAACCTAATCAACCCATCCGCCAGCTCGTCCATCAACAAAGACGCCTGCCTCGCCTTCCTGCACATCCTCAACAACCGCCACGAAGGCTTCCGTATCCCGCGGACCGTCCCAGCCTCGCTGCGGTCCAGCTTCGAGCGCAACCAAATCGACTACCAAGTCGACTCTCACAAAACCGGAGCAGCAGCTGCATCCCGCTGGGCAACCAAAGCCGACGACTCAACCAGCACAGGCCGCAAAGCCAAATTCGGCGACCAGTACCTCACCCGCCTCGGCCGCAGCGGCTTCAAGGCCGCCGGGACGGATTTCAGTTCCGCCAAGACGGACGACTGGGAGGAGGTCAGGCTCAAGAAGCAGCTGGCGGAAATGGACGAGAAGTTGGCGAAGATTGAGGCGGATGCGGGGCGCAGGTCGGGGACTGGTGGGAAGCGGAGTAGTAAGCCGGCGTTGGTCAAGAGGGAGTTGGAGCAGTTGTTGGATTATAAACGGAAGACGCTTAGGGAGCTTGAGGAGGGGACAGGGAAGGCTGGGGGTGGTGGTGGGGGCGGGTTGAAGGGGGTTGCGGAGGATTTGGCGGTTGTGAGGGAGCAGGTTGAGGGCTTGGAGGGGCATTTGAGGGCCAGGCAGCTTGTTTTGGAGGGGTTGAGGAGGGAGATTGATGATGAGAAGGTTGGGAGGTAGGTTTTTGTGGAGGGTGTATTTGTATGGCGTGTTTTGTCAAACTGCTTGCCCAATTACCGGCTGCCCACTTGTGTAGCTTTGGTTGGTTATGGCGGTGGGGAGAGGAGGGGAGGGGTGGCTTGGTGGATGGGATGTGGTGTGGTGTGGTGTGGCGTGTTGTGGCCTTTTTATTTATTTATTTAATGAAATGATTTATGATGCTGGGTTGTGTTGTCTGTGTGTTCATGTGACTTGTGGATTTGGTGTTGTTTTGTTTACATGGGCATGGGATGTGAGTGTGAGTGTAAGTGTGAGTGCGAGTGGGATAACTCGGAGAGATGGCAGGCATATGCAATGCGTGTCTCAACTGTACCTCCCTCCCTATCACCGGAGAATGCATGATCAATGTAAATTGCAAAAATCCCCGACAGTCTGGCTGGCTGACGGCTGGCTGGTTCGGTCGGTCGATGTACCTTCCTTGCGTGACGTGCGAATGTCTCGGGTTGGTATGTCATGTTACTGTCACTACCAATGTCAGTGTTGCCGTGCTCCTCTATTGCATAACTTTGCATCGTCGTCTCTGGGCTGATCTGATGTGACCTACATGCATACCTAACATGCATACCTAACATGCATACCTAACATGCATACCTAACATGCATACCTAACATGCATATATGCAAGACATGTATATATATATAGGTAGACTTAGGTAGGTGAGCAGGTTAGTTACTTCACTACCCCTTTTCTTTTCTTTCCTTTCTTTTTGTAGGAGTTATTTATTTGTATTTTTGATTCAGGCAGTGTGTCAATCCGGCGAGTAATCAATGGGCAGCTATTTAGGTAGATAGGTAAGTAGGGAGGTAGGGAGCTAGGGAGGTAGGTAGGTAGGTAAGAGGGTGGGCAGGTATGTAGGAGGGTGGGTAGGCAGGCAGTTAAGGAACGTACGTAGGGGTGGTATCTTTCGTTTCTTGTTGGGATAGTGAGGGTGTGTGGTGTGCTGTCTTCTCGTTTGGTCACTGCTCCGTGGGCCCGTCAGCCACTACCACCAGACCTCGAAGCTCAGGTAGTTTTAAGATTCTCCTAGACAAGCAGGATATTCAACAAGGTGCCTAAGGTCATGACTCCTAATGGGGTACTTACCTGACCTACATGTACCCTATTTGACATACTACCTGGTTCGGTGAGTCATGTTCCAGGTTAAAGTTGTTTGGGTTAATCACAATGTACTTGTTTGCGTCGTGTCGTGTGTAATACGATGTTTGTTGAGCAATTTAGAGTGAGTTCCAAGTTACCTAGATAGGATTGTTGAGTCAGGGATTCAGTTGAGTAAGTCTAACTGGTAGGCAGGTAGGCGGTGACGACGACATATTAGCACAACACGTCTATGGTTGATTCATTTTCGAATGTCCATGCGTTATGCCCTAAAATTCGGTGATTATATACCTTAGAGATTGTCAAGCATTTGAATATGGCGTCTGAGAGGAAACGACGAAAAGAGGACTCAACGTGGGGTCTCACATTTGTATCTTCTAGGTTGCATATACTATCACAGAACTGGACCGCAGGATTATTCAGAATAATATTCCCATTGTCGTCATCTATCTCCGCGTCCTACCCCCTATACCGCGGAAGGAGAAGACCGTAATTTCTACATAACATCACTCCCCCTTTTCCCCCGGATCCCGAAGCTAGGAAGCAATAGATAGATAGATGAATAGGAGACCCCAAAATCAAATGCAACAACTTCCTTTCCAAGTTCCAAAGACAGAACAATGCACCGTAAGTAATAGCTAGATAGATCAGGTACACAAAATTGCCCGCCGCTATATCACGTTTTCCGCCGTCTGCCGCTGCTGTCCTCCAAAGGCTGAGCTTGACTTTGCGGGTGTCCCGTGCATATAGTAACTAACCTTATGCATATCCCATAATGCGTACCTGTCCCTTTCCTTCCTCCCTCACTTTCGGTATAGTCCCAGCTCCCCCGTAAGCAACCAAAATACCATGCGGTTAGATCGTTAGTCGTATGTGATCACACACGCCCGCCCGCGCCGGGTTCCGGACCATATGCAGTTTAGTAAGAGAAAGCCAAAGAATAAAAAAGAAAAGAGAATGGCAACAAGACGGTGACGTGAGGGAACAGAGTAGAACCAATTGGCCACCTGCGGATAAAACTAAAATAGGGTGGACGGGCCGATCCGACTGTCCAGGTCATGTATCGTTGAGTACGCGTGTAAACAGCTTGTGAGTCAGAAAGAGAATGGGGAAAGAAATCAAAACCCGAAAAGAGAAAGAGAAAAACCAGTAACGCCACCGACCCCAAACCCAATCTGTATCCAAAAGAAAAAGAAATCACCATCCCATCATCAGATACCAAACAGACAGGTAACAGTCATAGCATAAAACTTCATAATACCGTCCAACAGCAGCACAAATTAGAAAGACTTTGCCTTCCGTTTCTTCCGCCGAAGATCTCGATGGTGGTCGCTGTCATCATCGGAGTCCGACGCCACAGACACTCCACACGATTCACCACCACCACCTTCTCCCGCAGCT
Organism: Cercophora scortea; assembly: GCA_033439705.1. Taxonomy (NCBI): domain Eukaryota; kingdom Fungi; phylum Ascomycota; class Sordariomycetes; order Sordariales; family Lasiosphaeriaceae; genus Cercophora; species Cercophora scortea. Next base: position 5,365,197 of record JAUEPO010000004.1, on the reverse strand, counting down.
CCCCTTCGTGATCTTAGACCCAGCAGCGCCATGGCAGCGTCTTGCTCCTCGCTGGGGCTGCGGCTGGCTGGTGCAGCGACGATGTTGTCACTCGGCTGGTCTTTCTGATCTTGGTCGTCTTCCTCTTCGACCTCCTTCCCTTTACGTTTGTGTTGCCGTGTCTGTTGTTCATCTTGGGCGTCATCGATGGCCGCCGAGGTGATGACAGCCGACGACGCAGCCGAGGCGGGGGTCTCGCGATCCTCTTGCTCGGACGCGGCCGGGCTTCCGCTCTGGCTGCTCTCGCCCGCGGCGTCGTATTCATATTCGTCGAAAGAGCGCTTGGTGCCGACGCTGTTGCGTTTGTGCTTGTTTCCGCTGCTGCTAATGCTGCTGCTACCGACGATGCTGCTGTTGCTGTTGCGGTTGTTAGGCAAAGGAACTCGCGTGCTCTCCGGGGGTGATGGCATCGTGCGCACGGCTAAACTTGCAGGCTCTGGTGGCATTCTCTGTCTTTGTGACTCCGGATGTCCTCGTTCTTGTGACTGAACCTGCATTTGCGGCGGGGGCTGCGGCTCGGGGGATATATACTCCCAGGCAGTCGGCTGGTAGCGGTACCTGTCTCGGGTGTGGTAAAATGCGGTAGTGCTTGAACGTGGAATGGCCGAGAGGCCCGGGTCTGCGGTTCTGAGATGCGAGTCGTTTTGGGCAGGTGTCTGGGGCTGAAAGCGGCGGATGGGCCCTGTGGACTGGGGCTGGGACTGGGACTGGGGTTGGTGCCGAGGCTGGTTGTTGACTGCCGTCCAGCTCCTCGGAGGGCCGTATACCGGCACGGTGTTGTGGAGCGATGTTGGGGCGTATCCTGAAGTCCTGGCTTCAGGTGTGCGGAGAGGCGGCAGTCCAGGGGGCACCTCGGAGAACATGTGCCGCAGCGAAGGCAGGGAGGCCGGCGTTTCAGGCCGGCGGGGGCGATGCTCAAAGTCTGTGTCTGGGTGAGTTGTATATGGACTGTCCATGATGCTCGCTCTATACCGCATGTGGCGGTCGTGGTCGACGAAATGGCTGCGATGTCTATTGCTACCGTGCATGGAGGACCCAGGTGTGCGGGGGCTGCTGTCGGCGCTCGCGGGGCGGTTCCTGGGTGGAGTGCCGTACAGGATGCGGTATCTGTTCGCCTCGCGCGTCGACCGGGCTATGATTGCTGGGTCGATGATCCAGCGGGAGAAGTCGGGCGATTCGGGCGGAGTGCAGTCGGCGGGGAAGCTGGGGCCAAATAGGGGGATCAAGGCCCCCGCGATGTTGTAACAGAAGTTCGCACAGACGGCCCTGGCACAGGCGTACGGCATCCAGTAGCCTGCGGGATAGGTCAGTAGTTGGTTAGAGCCTGATGATCTTGTCAGCATTGGGATGAGAAGATGGATACCTTGAGCTTTGATGGCGCCACCAGTGATGCTGTGGGAGATTTCTCTGAGACCCGGGTTGTTGTTGAGCATTTTTGCCGACGTTGTCTATTGGGCCAAGTAAGTCAGATACCTACTCCCCCTCTCGCGTGCTCGGTGCCCTAGGCTATAGGGGGCGGGGGGAAGATCATCAGACTTACTTTGGAATAGTTGCAGCATTTAAAGAAAGGAGTCGTGCGGACAAGGCCGATCTTGTAATCCCACATAACAGTCCAGGTAGTGTCGCTTTCAGGCACTTTGAAATCATATTCGAAAACTGTAGTCGACGGTATGGTTAGCTTGCAGTTTCCCGGGGGCTGATGCCGATGGCTGTCGCAATCCCGGTTACCTTCAAAGCAGTCCCTGCCAGTTCTCAACTGGAAGTCCCTCTTGCCGGCGAGATAAGGGATGCGTCGACAGGAGTCCTGGATCCGGCCAACTGTCTGGATGCCGAATCGTCGAACTTCACGGAGAGCACTCTCGGTCAGGTTTTCGAAAGGGGGGAAGTTTACATGATCCCTTCTCGCTCTGGATCTCGTCGAGTTGTTTGGTAGCCGCGTAAAACGTTGGCTCTCTGTCAACTGTCTGTCCAAAGCTGCCTCGTCCGTAAGGGTCGTGTTTGGCGGAGATAAGGAGCCAGAGCTTGCATGAGACGGTGGCGGCGAGGGCTCCGAAGGAGCAGGGTTTAGGATGAAGGCCAGAGACATAACGACGGTAGCTTACTAAAGACGATGAAAGATGGGGATTGCCGAGAGGGTACTTTGGAGAGATGCTTTTCGTGAATCTCTACCTCCTATCGAGCCTTGGAGAGAGAAACGGATGACGAAGAGCCCCACGGTGGATGACGGATGGGCGAGGTTATGAACTCGGACTGGGTGGTGATTGCAATCGAAGGACATACGAATTAGGCAATGCTCAGTTCCTTCACTTCTCTCAACTCGCAAACAAACAAGCAGAGCCCTCGCAAGTATGTGGGGCCCGTTGGGCTGTTATTCATAGGTAGGCGAGAAGAACGGGGCGGATGCGAACGTCTTGCTTGCAGTGGACATGCAGCTATGGGTGGGCACCCCGTCTCTGGAGACGGTCACAACGTTCTCGATGCAGCTCCTTTGTCCGGAGCGCCTGGGAATCGACGCCTGAGAGCACAGGGGCGTTTGGCTTTCCCACCGCTGTTTTGTGCTCGTGGCTGTTTTGATGATCGAGTTGAAAGCCACAAAATGATTAATGACAGACGAGAGCACCTTAGGGCAGCCCGGTCGACCCTCAGATAGAAGTAGTGTGTTGATGGTAACAATCGCGGCAGAGCGGGACGGGCTGGTAGGCGGAAATATGCCCCGAGGTTACGTCTCCCAACGGGCCAGGCTTCGGCGCCAGGAGGCCGGAAAGGCCTTACAACACTTCCCTGGAATCCCACAGAACCGTACTGGACTTCACCGTTGCTTCCCCACTGAAAAAAAGCACCCCGGGTGCCTGTGCCTGTGCCTGCCCTTTGTCAACAGCCGGCATGGCATGTCTGCGTGGTGCAGAAACCGAGGGGGACTGCTTTCTATGTAATTCACCAGGCCAGCGTAAGACTGAAAAGGGGCGATGACGGACACCAGATGACGCAGCATCCTGGCGGGCAAAGAATCAACAAGTGAGTTTGGCCCCGCAAATAGAGAACGACTTGATCACGACAAGTGGGTATGGGTAGGGAAACGGTTTGTTTGAAGCAGCTTTGCTTTGACAGAAATCACGTCGGCGGATGGCTGCAGGAGGAGGTGCCACTTGGCTGGCAGGCCTGGATGGAAGTTCTGAGGTGCAACAAAGACTGAGGGCCGCCCAGGCATTGCCCTTCTGGCAGAAATACACGCCTGACTCGGCACACGTGGTGGTCGCCTCGCTGGAGGCTGCTCTCGGTCGCTGTCAGGCTAGGAAGGTCCCCAGGTCCCCCGGTCCCCAGGCCCGCCATCGGTTCTGGCTCGCTGGACGGGCGAGGGTGGACTGCCGACAGCCATGGTAAGGCGGATATGGGGACTGACTCTGTGTACGATTTGCCGCGTATAATCAACCTCGCGATCAGGTGCCCTAGGTTGGGCTGCTGGCCGGGAATCGAGACGGTGAACCCCCTTTCTTTTCTTTCGAAATAAAAGGTCATGTGCATAGCCGTCTACCAAACCTTGAGGACCTGCGTGAAGGGGTTCTAGGCCACTTCGAGAAGCCATCTGGTATTCTCCGCCGGCAGTCAGTGCGGCGGCGAGTGCCTGACACCAGGTCGGGCAATCTCTCTCCCACGAGCCCGGCCTTGTACAAGCACACAAACGATAGAAGGGAAACACAGATCATAGACCACCGCTTGTTTACCTCAGGAGCTTCTCTTTGTCTGTCGACGGGGATAGCCCTGGGACTCAGCGTGGGACTTGGGGAGTTTACCACGGTGAGCAGGAACGCGGCAGGGCAGAAGCAGGGTTGCGGCCAGCCTCCGATCGTGGTCGAACGCTTGGTGGATATTCGAATGAAGTTGAAAGAAAATGTGGCGTATAGGGAGGCCACAGGCAACGTACGGGACTGGATGTGGAGGGCAATCATTCTGCCTGCGAATTGAGTACCGTCCTGCTCTCTCCACCTGGGATTGCATGGGGGCCGGAGACAGCGAGACACGGCGAGTGCACCTCTCAGGCAACACCCCTCGAGTCGTCGTCCCCTGGGCATGCCCATGCGTATCGTTCCAGCCGTGATGACTTGCTGCAGCTTCCCGTCCATCTCTATGTGGCGGCCGTCCCAGAACCAGAAACCGAGCGTGGCCAGTGCATCCACTCCTCCAAACGGAACCTAGTGAAATAAGAAAAGCCCCAAATCTGAGATATCGAAGGACAGGCTAGACCAATCTCGTTCGAGAGAGGCTGTCTGAGCTGGCTTTTTCTTTGTCAAGCCCGCTCATTGCGTGAGGATAGAGCCATGTTCCATTCCGTGCTGATATGGGCTGTCCCCGGTTTGGAAGAGCAAATAGACCCCGGTGACCTCACCCTACGGTTGCCGGTGTTCCCGGCGGTCAGGACCTGATCGCGATTTTCTTTTTGATTGTCTTGATCATGGTTGACTTGACATGTCGTTAACTCTCCAGGCTATGTCTAGGCGGAACCCGGGTTGGCCTGAGACCTAGGTCAAGATCCAGCCACCAAGCTGGGGTGCTAGTAACACGCCATGATGCAAACGCCAGCAACAAATTCGCCGAACCAGACACAGTGAGAGAGACACAGATCCACAAGGCGGCCAGCCTTCCCAGGTCCAACACATCGTCAAGGGCTACAGAGGTTCATCGAGAGAGTCCTCTGTTCCTTTGCCTTTGCTACCGATCTTGCTTGGGCTTGGGAAGACGGATGCGAATTGTTCTAGCGTCATCCTGTCAAAAACGTGCTGTCTCAGAAAAGACCCATTTGGTGCCCAGGAATTCGTGTAACACTTGTAGCCACGTCGGGAAATTTTTTCGTCTCTTGTCACTGACCGGAAGCCAGCCGACGATAGTCGTACAGCATGTTGTGTATCAACATCAGCCACCCATTCTCTGCAGAAGGCAGCTCCTCATTCGGAGAGTGACGACAGCGACTGGCAACAGCCAAGATCCAGGGATGTTTCTGGCGGAGATGGGGCTCATCGCTGGACGCGGGTTGAGTCCAGGCCATCCACCTAGGGGAGATCGATTGGAGTGGATTGAGACACCTGTCCCGCCGGGAGTATACATCCATGTACATGTACAGGATGGATGGAAGGATGGATGGGTGGCTCGGTGTACACTCTAGCGACGGGTGAGGCCATGGCAGGTCAGGGCAGCCCTGCAGCTGCATTTGCATTTGCTGCATTTGGTGTTGCAGTTGCAGATGAAGCTGCCTTTTGCAGTTGGTGCAGCTGACGGATGTGTGTCTTTTTTGGGTGATTTCTTGGTGTTGATGTCGCTGCCGTTACTGCTGCTGCTTGTTGTTGTTGTTACATGTGCAGGTGCCGATGCCGATGCCGTTGCCGATGCCTCGAGGCTCCATGATCGGTCGGATACCTTGGTCGTGACAATGTTGAACATGAACAAGTTGGAGCCGCCAGCACCGGAATGCGGCTGTTGGTCCCCAATAGTCACGTACCAAACCAGCGCCACGAACCGAGAGATTGGCTCGGGCGGACTCTGGTCCTCACCTTGGCTACACCGACCAAACAAAGAGGCCATCGGAAGCAGACCTCTGCGTGGGTTTCCATGGCGAATGGAGGGGGGTTGCAAGCATTGGATGGCATGAGCTGGAGGCCAGCCTGAGCTGGGTGGACGGGCGGGAGGCAGGCGGGCAAAGAGACTGGCGCTAGGTCAGGTAGGAAGGGAGCACAGTCGAGGCGGTACGCGCCTCTGTGAGCATTTCCTGCAGAGAAATCGAATGTTTTTGTGGCATTTTCTGAAGGAGAAAAACGGCACGCGGATGGCAGTGATACCGTCAAACAAGTCCCGTCACCTCAGTTCTGGGTGGCCGTTCAACAGGAGATGGAACAGGAGATGGAACCATCCACTGAAAACAAGGCCCGCGGAGCGCAGGCGCCGGTGCACGAGAACAGTTCCCTGGAAGGGCGCGCCTGTTCGATTGGGCCGGGCGCATGACACAGTCCTTGTTTGCTCGAAGCAATGCGTGGGAAGGGACGAGACTAGGCGGTTGCCTGATTGTTATTATTATCAGGCTCCTTCCGCGTCTGACTTGGACGTCCAGCGAGAGAGCGAGAGAGATGGGTTGTGGTTTCCCCAGGCCTCACCAACTCCTCACTTGCTCCTGCATTCTGGGACAGATGTTTGGCTGATGACTAAGAAAACAGTCACCCTCCACCCATCCCAACCATCTCGAATTCCGATTCCCGTTGCTTGCTTTGCTTTGAGGCTGGCCCGTCGTCTTTCCCGTCTCTTTCAAGTAAGGTGTGGCTGAGATATAGTTCCAGGCGGCAATTCGAAGAGGATGCAGCATGGAACGCTCAAGCCTCCATTCCTTCAATCCGCAGCACATAATTGGTGGCAGTCTTCAAGGCTGCGCGTTGGGTGCAAATGCCACCTCCCCACCAAAAATGGATTCAACGGCCAACGCTGTTTTGTGGGGTAAGGAACGAACAGGCAGCCCAGGCACCGGTGCGTGTCGCTGTCGCGCCATAGTCGCGCCAAGACGGGGATCCCTGCAATCTGGGCGACGTCCCCTTTCTGCCAATCTGAGCGATCAACACACGAGATTTTGTTTACCTCAGGTTGTCCTCAGTCTGCCGTCGCATAACAACCACCTCCCCAACCGGCAAGTTCTTTGACGGCCCTTTTTTCGCCGCCCCTCACCCGCCCTGTCGATCCCGCCACCCTCGCCCAAAACACCGCGACGACACAAAGAGCGACTGAACTGGCTGCACTGCTGCGCGTTGTGCCTGGTCCCGTTCTTTGTTTTCTTTTTCTTTTGTCCGACAATTCTGTTGTGAATGTTCCGACCCTCAGTTCTGTCCTCCTCCCTCCGTCGACCCCTGGTGTCGCAGACTCGGCACCACCACCAACAACAACTCTTCTCCCTGTGGAACTGTGTTCCTAGGCCAACATCGCCATGGATTCCGAAGACGACTCCGTCTTTGGCGACAACTTCATTGACGACGAGTCCGACGGCTTCGTTCCAGAGGTGGTACGTACGTTTGGGCTCCCCGAGCTGGTCTTGCGTGTCGCGCACGCACGGCACTTGCGAGCCTCGAGTCTTTAGTCTGGAGAGCAGTGCACATCCGCCTAGCCACGAAATCTTTCGTTTGCCAGCTCAACTTACCTTGTCGTGAACTAACTCTCTTTTCTGTCGCAGAAATCGAAAGCAAAGCCCAAGGCCCCGGCAAAGAAGCCAGCAGCTAAGCGCGCGACTGCAAAGCCGACCATGAAGCAGGCAAAGCTCACAGACCTAAAGGTCACAGCATCAAAGAAACGGCCCAAGCCAGAGAGTGATGATGAAGGCTCCGTCATGGGCGGTAATGATGACGATGACGCCAGCATGCTTTCGCACACCCCTCCGAGTGCGAAGAAGCAGAAGAAGGCGCCGGCCAAGAAGTCGAGCGGCAAGCCTCTCGCCGAGATCGAGAACGATAGTGTCCAGGATGGCCCGGCCGACTCCAAGACCAAGAAGTCTGCCACCGACACCTACCAGAAGCTTACCCAGCTCGAGCACATCATCAAGCGCCCCGATACCTACATTGGCTCCGTGGAGCGCGCAGATCAGAAGATGTGGGTGTACAACAAGACCGAAGGCCTGATGGAGAACCGGACCGTCTCCTACGTGCCCGGTCTGTATAAGATCTTCGACGAAATCCTGGTCAATGCTGCCGACAACAGCCAGCGCGACTCTTCTATGACTTTCCTCAAGGTCACGATAGATGCCGGAACTGGAGAGATTTGCGTCGAGAACAATGGAAAGGGCATTCCCGTCGAGATGCACGAGAAAGAAAAATGCTACGTCCCCGAGCTCATCTTCGGTCATCTGCTCACGGGTTCAAACTACGACGATGACGAAAAGAAGACGGTCGGTGGCCGCAACGGTTACGGTGCAAAGCTCACCAATATCTTCAGTACGAAGTTCACTATCGAGCTGCAAGATTCGACCAACGGCAAGCGGTACAAGCAGACCTGGACGAACAATATGAGCAACATGGAGAAGGCCAAGATCACCACCAACAAGACCTCGGACTTTGTCCGTGTCACTTTTCTGCCCGACTACAAGCGGTTCGGCATGGAGAGTGGCATTGATGCCGACCTGGAGGCGCTGTTCTATCGCCGCGTCTACGATCTGGCAGGCACCATGAGCGGTGTCAAGGTCTGGCTGAACGGCGAGCACCTCAAGCTCAACTTCAGCCGCTACGCCGAGCTGTATGCCAAAGCCATCGCCGCCGAGCGAGGGGATGTAGGCGAGGACGGCGAACCAGCCGTTGCTAAAGTTTTTTTCGATAACCAACGAGACAAAGGCCGACTCTGGGAAGTTGGTTTCACAGTCTCGGACGGTTCCTTCCAGCAAGTCTCGTTTGTGAACAACATCGCCACAACCTCTGGCGGCACCCACGTCAACTACATTGCCGACCAGATCTGCAACGCCCTGTCCAAGGAGCTGAACAAGAAGAAGAAAGGTCACACCCTCAAAGCAGCGCACTTCCGCAACCACATCTTCATCTTTGTCAACTGCCTCATCGACAATCCTGCCTTTACCTCGCAGACGAAGGAGCAGTTGACGACCAAGCCAAGCGCGTTTGGAACCAAGTGTGTCCTCAGCGAAGCATTCCTCAAGAAGATCCGGCAGTCGGAAGCGATCCAGAACATCATGGATTTCGCTGACAAGAAGGCGGACAAGTTGATGGCCAAGAGTGATGGCAACAAGCGCTCTCGAATCAGCAATGAGAAGCTCGTCGATGCCAACTTGGCAGGATCCAAGCGCGGCCACGAGTGCACCCTCATCCTCACAGAAGGTGACTCCGCCAGAGGCTTGGCTGTCGCTGGTCGTGCGATCCTGGACCCTGACCGCATCGGTGTCTTCCCGCTCCGCGGTAAAATGCTCAACGTTCGTGATGCCTCGATCGACCAGATCACGAAAAACAAGGAAATCGAAAACATCAAAAAATTCCTTGGCTTGAAGCACAGAACCGTCTATACTGATACCAAAAGTCTTCGCTACGGGTCATTGATGATCATGGCTGATCAGGATCTCGACGGAAGCCACATCAAGGGATTGCTTATTAACTTCCTTGAAGTCCAGTTCCCGTCCCTGCTGCGGATTCCCACCTTCTTCCGGGAGTTCATCACACCAGTCGTCAAGGTCTGGCAAGGTCCAAACCCGAAAAAGCCCCTAAAGCTCAAGTCGTTCTTCAATCTGCCCCAGTACGAGGAATGGAAAGAAGCACACAAATTCGAGCTCCGCAGATGGAAGTCCAAGTACTTCAAAGGATTGGGTTCCAGTACCAACGAAGACGCCCAGATCTACTTTACAAACCTGGACGACCATCTCAAAGAGTTCGGTACAATGACGCGCGAGGAATCGCAGCTGTTTGAGTTGGCATTCTCCAAGAAGAAAGCCGACGCACGCAAAGAATGGCTGGGTAACTTCGTCCCAGGCACTTACCTTGATCATTCGACAGACAAGATCAGCTACGAGGACTTTGTCAACAGGGAGCTTATCCTGTTCAGTATGGCAGACAACATGCGTTCGATCCCATCTATGATTGATGGTCTCAAGCCCGGCCAGCGCAAAGTCATGTACGCCTGCTTCAAGCGGAATCTTGTCAACGACCAAAAGGTCATCGAACTGGCTGGTTACGTTTCCGAGCAGACTTCCTACCACCACGGTGAGACATCGTTGCAGCAGACAATTATCGGTCTGGCGCAGAACTTTGTGGGATCGAACAACGTCAACTGCCTCGAGCCCAGTGGAAATTTCGGTTCGCGTCTGTCTGGTGGTTCGGATGCCGCCAGTGCTCGATACATTCACACCCGCTTGTCTCCATTTGCGCGTCGTGTGTTCCATCCGTTGGACGAACCCAATCTCGAGTTCCAGTACGACGATGGCAAGATGATTGAGCCCAAAGTCTACGCTCCCGTTATCCCGATGGTGTTGGTAAACGGTGCGGATGGTATCGGCACTGGTTGGAGCACTTCCATCCCCAACTACCACCCCCTGGAGATTGTCAAGAATCTGAAGCGCCGCATGGGCAGACTCATTCCCGGCGACTCCACCGAGCAGCCATTCGTGCCGATGATGCCGTGGTGGCGAGGCTGGAAGGGCACCCCCGAGAGAGACGAGGCCGAGCCCAAGAGATTCAAGTTCCCGGGTATCGCAGTGCAGGACCCCCAGAATCCCAACGAGGTGCTCATCACCGAATTGCCCATCCGCATGTGGACAGATGACTTCAAGGCCAGACTCGAAGACATCATCCGGGCCGAGAAGGCTCCGTCCTTCATCAAGGACTACAAGGAGTTCAACGACCATCAGACGGTCCATTTCGCCATCCAGATGGAAGAGAAGCACATGCAGGCGGCCCTTGACGAGGGCTTGCTGGAAAAGTTCAAGCTGAACAAGACGGTCGCTACCACCAACATGGTCGCTTTCGATACTCGTGGCATGATCCACAAGTACGAGAATGCGGAAGAAATCATGGAGGAATACTACCATTACCGTCTCGGCATGTACACAGAACGGAAACAGCACTGGCTCAAAGTCTACGACGCCGACTACCGCAAGCTGCGAAATCAGTACCGCTTCATCCGGGAAATCATCGATGGCAAGCTTGTTGTTTCCAAGAAGAAGAAGACGGTGCTCGTCCAGGAGCTCCGAGACGCCAAGTACGAAGCTTTCCCTCCGAAGACCGACAAGAAGGTCAAGTCTACCGATGAGGAGCTTGGCGCCGATGAGCCAGAAGACGAAGACGACCCTACTGGTAGCGCTCGAGACTATGACTATCTCCTGGGAGTATGTATTGCCCTGTCTCTTGATTTTATGAACGACAAACTGACTGGTTTCTAGATGCCCATTTGGTCACTCACGCTCGAGCGTTTGGAGAAGCTGAAGGCGCAAATCGCCGCCAAGAAGGCAGAGTACGACGAGCTCGATGCTCTCGACGAGAGAGATCTGTGGGTCAAGGATCTCGATGACTTTGTTGTTGAATGGGAAGTTCAGTCCGCACTGGATGCCGAAATCCAGACCAACATTCGCAGAAGGGGTCGCCGCGTGTCAAAGAAGATCGGTGCTGGTCGAGGCCGTGCCAACGCGGGCGGCGACGACGACTTCGAGCCAGTGAAGAAGGCGAGGGTTGCCAAGGTACCCAAGGTAGTTGTGCCCAAGGTCGAGACAAAGACCCAGCAGCGCTTCATGGAGAAGTTCCAAGCCAAAGCCAAGCCGAAATCCAAGCCAGACGGCATGTCCTTGGACGGTGCTGCTGATGATTTGTCGGACAATGATTTTGCCATACTGGACAAGAACACCTCAAAACAAGAATCGGAAGCTCCCGAAGGTGCAACGGCCCCGACGCGCACCAAGCGCGCCGCCGCAGTCAAGGCAAAACCCATCATCTTGGATGACTCGGACTCAGACGAGGACTTTATGAATCTGGGAAGAGCGGCCGCCCCGGAGGAATCACGGTCCGTGTCTCGTGCCGTCTCCGATCCTGAGGACGATGACCCTCCCGTAGTGGCGAAGCGAGCTGCTGCGACCAAAGCGGCACCCCTTGATCTTGACGATGAAGACTTTGACGAAGACTTCATGGACATTGACAAACCAGTTGCTTCACGGGAGCTATCAGACTCAGACGCCGAGGAGGAAGTAGTCAAGAAGCCGGCTGCAAGGCGCCCTGCTGCGGCAAAGGCCAAGCCTTCTTACCTAGACGACCTCTCTTCAGAGGATGAGGAGGTTGTCGAGAAGCCTGCCCCAAAGCGGGCCGCTGCGGCAAAGGCTAAGCCTTCCTATCTAGACGATCTCGAGTCTTCAGAAGCCGAACCAGCGGTTGCAAAGCCGCCCGCCAAGAGAGCTGCCGCGACAAAGGCCCAAGCCAAACCCTCCTACCAAGACAACGCGGAATCGGATAGTGACGACATGATGCTCGGCGATGTTGGTGCTATGGTCAAGGGCATCGGAGCTCCCGATTCCAACAGCAACGGAGGCAGACTTAGTTTGTTTGCCATGTCTCGACCTGAAGCGGGCGAGACAACCCTCCCGAAGCTGAAGGGCAAGCAGTCAAAGTCCAACCTCGACTTCGACAGCCACGACGACACCAACTACGAGGCTCTGGCCATGTCTTCTCCCCGGAAGTCCGTCAAGGCCGACGACGTCGACGGCTTCCTCTCCGACGACGATCTCCCTGCCGTCTCCAAGATGCCTGCGACCTCCAGATCGACATCCCAGACCGTCGCGTCGAAGGCGAAAGCTCCGCTGAGTGTGGTCCCCGCCCCGGCTAAGAAGGCGGGGCGCGGCCGCCCCCCTGCGGCAGCGAAGGCTGCTGCGGCGGCCAAGCCCGCGGCTGCTAAACCTGCTTCCAAGGCCGCCGCCGCCAAGGCCAAGCCGACGCATCTCTCGCCCGCTGCCAAGGCATACGCGGCGAAGAAGGCCAAGGCACGAAAGGTTGTCAGTGACGACGACGAGGACGATGATCTCGTCATGGAGGACCCGCCTAGTCCTGCGCCCGCGCCCAAGGCTAGGGCTAGGCCTGGTCGTGCCGCGGCTGCTAAGAAGCCTATTATCATTGAGGATGAGGACGATGATGATGAGAGCGATGCGTTTGCTATGGATAACGATAGCGAGTAGATTAGACTGCTCTGGCTGCGCTGCGTGTCGTTGGTGCATGGTCAGGCTGATTCGTTCTGGGTGATGGGTGGTTGGTGCATGGGATACCGGTTTCGCATCATGGCAACCAAGTTAAAGTCTTTTTGTTTTGTTCTTGGAATTACAGGGATTGGCGTTGGGACGGGGCAAAGGGAAGGGAAAGGTGTAAGATGTACATTACTCCGGGTGGTCTCTGTGTGTCTGTTGAACTTGCTTTTTGCTATGGGTGCCGCACCTTGGTCGCGATGTTTTTTGGGGCGGTAGGGTGTGGAAAAGGTCGATTGCTTTCTTTTACCTTTTTCCGTTTTCTTTTTGGGTTTTGGTTGATATTTCTCTCTTCGCCTGGGGAAAGGGCATCCGATTGCTGTTGATGTTGTTGCCGATTTCGAAAGGGCCGGCTTGCTTGCTTGCTTATGTGTATTAGTTATCTCTTTTTGGTATGCCGAAGTTTGAACTCGTGATCGCCTCCTTAAACGAGTGATGTGTCATTAGCGTGAAAGTATTTGTTTCTCTTTGTTGATGAGCAGATCGGTCGAATTGTATGTCTTGTAGACGTTGCGGAGTTGCTGGGGTTGTTAGCAAGGCCGAGATCTCAAGGGGTGGGTGGGATTTAATCCCGAACCCCTTTTCATATTTTCACGCCGGTGCTTGAATTGGGTTGCATGAACGAGCTACACAGTAGTTTGCATCATACCGTGCACCACCTCCAACGAGCTATAAAAACAATATACCTCTTCCAGCGTATACTTCCCGCCACCTAGTTTTTTCTTTTCTCAACACGCGAGATCCACATCGACGAAGATATGATTTGTTCTCATCACATCACGAACGAGTTTCAAGCCTTTAAACCTCCACAAACAGAACCATGAAGAAACCAAGGGCAATTATTGATTGCAATAGACTTGTCTCATTATGGTATCTAATTACGTCGGCTCTATGTCGCCGTTAAGATGTGAGAGAGAGTCCGCGCGGAGCAATGCTTCAACGATGTTTCTTTTTCGTTTCTTTTGCATTATTCTTATCCACCCCTTCCAACAAGCAAGATAGCCTTGAGAATCAATCTGTTCCGTACCAACATGTTTCTCTTACTCACTCACTGATCCCCCCTGCACCGGTCTGTCTCTGCAGATGTCGGACCGGGCTATCGAAATTTTCCTTCCATAAGTTGTCAAATGCCCGCAGTATTATTAAACACACCAGACGCGCGTGATAGAATGCTGCAGAAATACACCGTGGTAATATCGCGTTGATGCGCGTTCTCTCCCCCTCTTCTGTTTTGCCGCGAAACCTAGGCCAATTGTGCTGAGGATGGATGGACGGAGGCATAAAAGTGCGCGGGCGGGTCCGGGCAGATGAGTTGCTGCTTCTCTTTGACGGATGAGGCGGTGTATGACTCGGGCATGTTGGCTAGGACTGTTGCTTTGGCGTTCTGGAATCTGGCGAATGAATCACTTAGGACGTCGTCGACTGTCTGGTTGGCCTCGACGATGCCTGTGTCCAGAAGCTCCTAGAGGAACGAAGTCAGCTTGATTGTTTTTGAGTTACTGTAGGTTAGGATGGAGGCCACCCAGCCAGCCAGTGTTACATACCTTGAGAAAGTCCTCGACTTTATCAAATTCCACCATGTTCAGCCGGTAGCGATCCGGGAGGCCGCTGTTATGCATCAGGGCGAGCAGTCCAGCATCAATCGTGTTAACCGCGGCCAGGACAGTGATGGGTGTGCCATTACGCAGGTCCAAGGAGCCCAGGGCAGTCAGGATGGCACCGAGGATGATTTGAAATATCATCAGAACCCATCGTACCACGCTGGTGATGTGGTGTGAGACAAAGTACTTTGTCCGCAGGTAGACAACGTCCCGGTAGAGCCCGTCTGGGAGCCCCTTTGGCGGGAAGTACCAGCAGTTGGGATGCACAACCGTGTGACTTTCGCCCTCCTTGATGGCGCCCACGCCGTGAGCGACTCGGGCCCACTCAGCTGGAGAGAGGAAGCGATGTTGGACGTGTGGGGAGTAGGTCTTTGGCCGCGCACCCGACGCTGGCGCGGGCTTAGCTGCACCGCCTGGGGGGGCGCCCGGACGAGCACTGGGGACCGGGATGCTTGACGGCCGCTCGGACTTGTAGATGCTCTCTCCAGACTCTGATTGCTGGTCGGCCTTTAGGGTAGGGAAGCTCAGATGGCTGTTGGGCTCTCGGCTGGTATTAGCCATGACGGTGGCAGACGGATTCACGGATTCCAGGTGAGGAGCGAGACGGGAGAGGAACAAGATATATCGACAAGGGCCGTGGGGCTGTCAGTAACAAGGCTGAGATGGAGACAATGCAAAGTCGTGCACTCGAAGCCCAAAATTCCAAAATTCAAGGTTCCATAGATGGTCAAGATAGGGCGGGTAGAGGATTGGATCGAGAAACTGTGTGCGCGTGTCTGTGGATTATGCCAACGGTGATAGAGAGCAGCTTGCGAAACGCGGAAGATATGGACGATGTCGGCATGCAACCGATGCCACAAAGGGAGAACACATAACGAGACCGAGGGGAGAGTTCGGGCCCGAGTCGGGATGTAGGTTGCTGGACGGGCGCACTCACGAGGAAGGTGCCCCGGTGTCGTTGTGGATGAGATGAGCGCATACCTTCCTCCCCTTAACCCACGCAGTACCATATGTGAGAATCGCACTTGCGATAATAAAACGAACAAATCAACAGGAGAGTATTCCAAGATAAGAATTCTATCATGTAGAACAGAATCCCTTATACAATCAGACAAAACTACATGTCAGTACCTGGTATGTTTTACAAATGGTCTAGGAGTTCATGCTGTATATGCACGTCATGGCTCTCTGTTAGCCCGTTTGATGTTGAAAGATGGGATGGAGGACGGGGGGGAGGAGCTATGGGCCCCACGATCCAGAGCACCTGGCGTGCTGTGGGGTGCTCACCGCCTTGGCTAGCGCCCCGCTGCGCAAACGGCAGAACCCCAAAATTTTGTCTGGCGCCCCCCTGGAATCCAGGCTGATTGTCGCTCCTTCTCCGATAACGAGCGAGAGCTTCGACCCGCGCAACTCAAGAGTCACCCACCTCTGCCTGCCTGCCTACCTGCCTCCCGAGCGCATGCATATAGGCGCAATCACGACTTCCTTTCGGGGACTTTTGAGATATGCAAACAGGCCAAGACACCTGACAACTTTTTTTTCACCCTCCTCCATTTCAGTTCACGCAATGGCATCCACCACCGAAGCCCAGGGCATCTCAGCCCCGCCCGCCGAGAAGCAGATCATCGTCCACGACGGAAAGCGATACACCACAGTCAGGGAAGGGCTAGCCTACATCCTCGTGCCCGAGGCCTCGGAGGAAGAGAAAAGCAAGTCCAGAGACGGCCAGGGCGTGCAGCAGGTCTTCTACAACCCCATCCAGCAGTTCAACCGCGACTTGACCGTGCTCGCCATCAAGGCTTTCGGCAAGGACAGGGTCGCCCAAAAGCAAGTCAATGGTCTGTCCAGATTCGAGAAAAGCGCTGAGAGGAAAAGGAAGCGGAAAGAGGCCACCAATGGTGAGCGATCCACGAAAACCCCCAAGCTGGCAGAGGACGCCGCCCCTACCGACGCTCCTGCCGACGCCTCTGCGGAAGCCCCGACAAACGGATCAGCATCGACAGTACCAGCAGCAACATCAACGGATGCGCCCGCAGCCGAACCCGCAGCCGCGTCCGCACAGGCAGATTCTGAGATGCCCGATGCGGATCAGACAGAGCCCTCGGTATCTGCGACCGCCCCGACGGAAAACGGTACAGGAGACGCAGCTCATACCGCGCCCCAACCCACAAAGACGATCGTCCCATCCTTCACCATCCTCGACGCTCTTTCAGCCAGTGGTCTCCGCGCCCTGCGGTACGCCCACGAGATACCCTTCGTGACCTCGGTCACCTCGAATGATCTCCTCAAAGCCGCCGTCGACGCCATCAAGCTCAATGTACAGCACAACCGACTTGAGTCCAAAATCAACGTTTCCCACGACGACGCCTTGGCACACATGTACTCTCTGATCGCAAAGGAGCTTCGCTCCAGGGACGCAAGAGGAAGGTCTCTGAAGAGCGAGAAGTATGACGTGGTGGATCTTGACCCGTACGGCACGGCGGCCCCTTTCCTCGACGCTGCCGTACAGTCTGTCCGGGACGACGGCGGTTTGCTCTGCGTCACCTGCACCGACTCTGGCGTCTGGGCCTCTAATGGATATCCCGAAAAGTGTTATTCCTTGTACGGCGGTGTCCCCCTGAAGGGCTGGTATTCGCACGAAGTCGGCCTGAGACTCGTCCTGCACGCCATTGAAACCTCGGCAGCGAAATATGGCCTCTCCATTGAGCCTCTGCTGTCGCTCTCAATCGATTTTTATCTTCGAGTTTTCGTCCGAATCAGGAGATCGCCGGCGCGCGTCAAGTTCCAGGGCGGCAAGAACATGATAGTGTACAACTGCGATTCTGGGTGCGGCGCATGGTCCACTCAGCTTCTGATGAGGAACAAGCCCTCTCCGAACAAGAAGGGCTCGGGGATCTTTTACAAGCACGTAATGGCCCAAGGGCCATCAGTCGACAAGGCCTGCGAGCATTGCGGATCGACTATGCATGTCGCAGGGCCTATGTACGGCGGCCGCATCCACTCGGCGGCCTTCATTCAGAGTGTTCTGGACGAAGTGCCAGAGGCTTCCACTGAAATTTATGGCACGACCAGCAGAATCAGGGGCATGCTTCAAACGGCACTTGAAGAGTTGATGCTTTCGCCAGAGGAAATGGAAGCAGCGGAAGCGCAACAAAACGGAAAGATGGATAAAGATGCTGAAGCTGCAGCCCGCGAGGCTCAACTGGCGGCGGTCGATCCGTATCCGTTTTACTTCCACCCCGCCCAACTTTCAGGGATTATTCACTGCGCCACCCCTCCGGAAGCCCCGATGAGAGGCGCCTTGATGAGACTCGGCTACCGGGTGACCCGCAGCCACACCAAACCTGGCAGCATGAAGACAGACGCTCCGTGGTCCGTCATCTGGCATGTCATGAGGGAATGGGCGCGGCAAAAAGCCCCCGTTAAAGAAGCAAACATCAAGCCCGGCACCGTTGGGTATCGTATCCTGGGTTTAGGAAACAAGCAAGACGATGTTACGCCCACAGAGGATGGCAAGGGAGAGGAGGAGGGGGAGAAGCAGAAGAAGAAGGGACTAGAGATGCCAGAGGTGGTGTTTGACGAGAAGCTCGGCCAGGACCCGACCAAGACCAAGTTCGTGCGATATCAAATGAACCCCCGTGAGAACTGGGGTCCCATGAACCGGGCGGGACACTGACCAACCACTGGAACGGTTTTTCTCCGATAATTTTCAACGATTTACTATAGCATTGTGCAGCGGTGTCAGCACTCAATGTCGAGTACAAATACCCCCACCGTTTGAGAGCCGTGGAATTTAGAGACGGGGGGGTTGTGGGCCTTGTGTATAAAGACTTTGCGCCGCAAGGACATCAGATGGAGATTCAGACCAACGTTTGACCTATGCGCCGTTCATGGCCAGGTGGCCCACTTCCCCAAGTTGAGGGCGGTCCAGGGCGTGGAGCGAACTGCGGTGCCTGGATGCCGGATTGATCACGCAATCTAGCGTTGGCTGGCTTGAATGCGGGCGAGCTTGGCTTCTGCCTCTGAGTCAAGTCAGCGGCATAACCGCCAGCCAACCGTGTAACTCTACTCGCTGACCTGCATCGAGTGAATTAGAAATCCGCGATGCACTTGTGAAGGATATAATATCGTCGCTAGCTGTCGCTTTGTCCCTCTCTCTCTCACACACACACACACCTTTTGTCTAACTTTTCATGTGCATTTGATTTCTTTAAGGCTTTTCAACTTGCCAAGGGGTTCTTGTTCCCCTTTAAACTCGCACAGACTTCGGTCCGGCCCTTGATCGTCTGAACTTATTCACACTTACACTTCCTCTGGCGTTTCCTTGTATTCCCAAAATGACCGTCCAGACGCCGAGAAATGCCAGCGATATCCAGGCTCCCACTCCCAGTCATCCGCATCTCATCGACGCCCAGAATGGCGACACGGAGAATCCAGCCAGACGTCTGAAAAGCGAAGAAATCGTGTTTGTTTTGAGAACGCCGAAAAATAACGGCGGTTACCTTGTCTACAGCCTCATCGAGCCAGCAGCATCAGGGCCCAGCAACAGCGGTGATGCCGATGGCGACAAAGAGGACCCAAGTGGGAAAGGCAGTGATGAAAATGCCAGTGCCAGAATCACGGCCCCCAAAAACCCATTCGAGATTTCCGCCGTCTTTGCGCCCAGCCTGCCCGCCGAGATCCTGACCGACTTTCTTCTCGACGAGATTCCTGAGCATCTGCGGTCACATGCCGGCCACCTGCTGCACGTTATTGTCTCGACGCACTCAGGCACAGGGCTGGCACAGCAGTTCTACGATGCAGTGCTGCAGCCGCTTTTGGCCGTGCTCGGCTTCCACCCCCAGGAGGAGGAGCAGGACCTCGGACTTGAACTCGGACTCGGATCGTCGACTAAGACTGTAGGAGTCGCGGCGGGAAAGCAGCCACAGTCGGGATACTACCTCACTATAACCAAGAGCTCGCACACCATCCGGGACTTTGCGCAGAGCCTCACGGCGGGTGTGGACGACGCCACCGCAGCATCAACATCCCCAAGCAGGACGGTGATCCTCCTCAGCGGCGACGGCGGAGTGGTCGACCTCCTAAACGGCCTCGACAGCGCCGCGCAACCTTCACCCGCTCCGACCGTCGCCCTCCTCCCCCTAGGCACAGGCAACGCCCTCTTCCACTCCCTCCACAAACCCCTCTACACATCCATATCCCCATCCCCGTCTCCCATCCTCCTCGCCCTCCGCACCCTCTTCAAAGGCACCGCAGCGCCCCTCCCCACCTTCCGCGCCTCCTTCTCCCCCGGCGCACACCTAGTCTCCACCCCGCCGGTACCCATCACGCACCTCGTCGGCGCCATCGTAGCAAGCTACGGCTTCCACGCCCAACTGGTCTGGGAAAGCGATACGCCTGCCTACAGGGTGCATGGCGACAAGCGCTTTGGTATGGCGGCCGCGGAGTTGCTCAAGGAATCGCATGGGTATGATGTCCGCGTTGAGACTCTCACCACCACCACCACCACCACCACCAACTCCAACAACAACAGCCAGAAAGAATGGCACCCCCTCCCCAGCACCACATCCACCACTCCCAATGGTAGCGACAAATTCTCCTACGTCCTAGCAACACTAGTCTCCAACCTAGAAAAAACATTCACAATCTCCCCCGCCAGCAAACCCCTCGACTCAGTGTTACGACTCCTGCACTTCGGAGACGTAGGCGGGGAAAAGACAATGGAAATCATGATGGCCGCGTACAACCAGGGCGCACACGTGGGAGACTCTCTGGTGGGGTACGAAGCGGTGGACGGGGTGAAAGTCGCCGTGTTAGAAAAGGATGCGCGCTGGCGGAAAGTGTGTATTGATGGGACTATTGTCGAGTTGGAGGAGGGGGGGTGGATGGTTGTTTCCCGGGAGGAGGGGGTTAGGGTTAAGGTTTTGGTTGATCGGGTTGTTTTGGGGTTATCAGCGTGAAGATTATGATGGTGATGATGTTTGGTTGATGGGTTGCTTGGTTGGTGGTTTGGTTGAGCTTGGCTGGCGGGTTTCCTGGTTGAGCTTGGCTGACGGTTGGGTCAGCGATGGATTTGATTTGATGGTATGTATCCCGTATGCTGTGTGGTTATTGCGTAGGGGTGCTGCAGTGGGCTTGGTTGAATGCTTTATCACCTCACCAGTGATGAATGAATAGTTATTGGAAAGAAGCAAGAAAGAAGGAGGAAAGAAAGAAAGGGCAGTGTGGCGGGTGGAAGGACATGGCCGTGCTGAGGTAGGGGGAGGGAGGGTGCTGGTCTTCTGGGTTTGACTTGGCCGACTTTATGATACTTACAGGTACTTTGCGGGTAATGTAGGTGGCAGGGCAGGATCGATCAAAATTTACGGTTTATTGTTTGTAGGGATGTAAAATCTCAATTTTTTGGGTAATTGTTCATGGTGTTGCTTACGGGTCGATGGCTTTGCTTGCTTGCTGGCTGTTATTGAAACAGGGCAAAAAAAGGGGCACACACACACACACGGCCAGGCTGACTTTCCATACCATCACACCTACCTCACTGACCAACCACCCTTCATGACTAACAACCCAAGCTACAACAACAACAGAGTTTTTCAAATTTTATTGCTCTTTCTCTATCCCCGACCTCACGCTTCTATTCTAGAGCCCTACCCCACTAACTATCTCACGCGACAACCGCATTCGCCTCGGCCTCCCTCTTCTCCTCGTCCTCAGAAGAAGCCTTGACAGCCGCCCCCCGGACCTCAGCAAGGGTCTTGGCCAGCGCCTCCAGGAAGCGCGAGACCTCCTCCTCGGTGCCAACCGTGATGCGCAAGCAGCCATTGCACCCGTGCTCCTTGCCACGGAAGCGGACCACCACGCCCTTGGTCTCCGCCAGGCGCTTGTACACGGCCAGCGCCGTGACGTTGTCGGGGTTCCCCTTGGCGTCAAGCATCTCGAACAGCAAAAAGTTACTCTCGGTGCCGCCGCGCAGCCTGCCCACGCCCTTAATCTTGGGCAGCGCAGCGAGCAACCGGTCGCGCTGGGCGATAAGTCTCGCCTTGTTCGCGCGCATGATGGCCAGTCCGGCCTCCGAGAGCGCGTAGGTGGCGACCGCGCTCGTCAGGTTGGAGATGTTGTACGGCGCCTTGAGGCTGTTCAGCAGCCGCGCGACGGGGGGCGCCGCAAACGCTGCGCCGAGCCGGATGCCTGCGAGACCGAACGCCTTGGAGAGCGTCTGCATGACTACTAGGTTCGGCCACTCGGTCACCCACTCGGCCAGCGATGCCGAGTCTGGCGCGAAATCCACGTACGCCTCGTCCAGCACCACGACGCCGTTCCAGGTCGGGTGCGCCAGGATTTGTTGCACGTCGGCCTTGGCGAGCAGCGCGCCGGTCGGGTTCCCTGGTGAACAGAGGTAGACGAGCTTGATGTGCGGTTCGGTGGTGAGTGCTGCGCAGACAGCGGCAACGTCGACTGCGAAGCTTGGTGCGGGGAGCAAAGGGATCTTGACGAGCCCGACGTCGTTGACTTGTGCCGAGACAGAGTACATCCCGTACGTGGGCGGGCAGACGAGGATGCGGTCGCGGCCGGGGACGCAGAAGCAGCGGAGGAGTGCGTCGATGGCTTCGTCGCTGCCTACGCCGACGAAGAGGTTGGCCGGGGTCAGGGTCTTGGGGGTGTGTGCGTGGGTTGTGCGCAGGTTGCAGAGGAGTTGTTTGAGGTCGTGCTGGTGCGGGTCCGGGTAGCGGTGCAGGCCCAGGAAGTCAACGGCCGGGCCGGGGCCGGAGGCGGAGGCGGAGGAGAGGCCATTGGCATTGGCGCTGATGGGCGGGCCGTAGGCGTTCTCGTTGGCGTCGAGGAGGATGTTTGTGCCGTCGTCTTTGTAGTCGCTTTTTTGGAGTGAGCGTTAGTGTCCTTTTTTTTGGTTTGTTTCTCATATATATGAGGCGGGAAATGAAAACTCACTCTCTTGCGCAGCGGTAGGGCTCCAAGGCGAGGATATTTGGCCGGGCGCACGTTTCGAGGTTGAAGGGCGCCATGGTGAGTGAGATAGATCGGACAGGCGGCTTGGTTTTTTCGTGTGAATTTCACAAACAATAAATGCCTTTTTCTTGCGTCGACAACCGCCTGTTGTTCAAAATTCAGGGGATAGCGTTTTGGTTGGCAATATCTCGAACAGGGGTTGGGTGTGTGTGCAAAAGAGTCACTCATGAAAGGAGTCATTCTGATGGCGCTGAAGCGGGAAGCCAAAACGGTCGAAACGCTGAGTGTGGTCGAATTTGCGTTGCCAGCCCCGACGCCGGAGGGCGGGTCCTTCCTTCTATACCTCGACGTGGAACTCTGCTCTGCAGCGGTCTTTTGTTTGGCAAGACCAATGGATCTTGATATCTGATGTCACTTTTGACTGCTGTAGATATTCGTATAATACCCAAACAGTCTTGTAGATACTTAGCTTGTCGTTTTGCTTGAGTTAATGTGTTGGTTTTCTCAGGGTATGGATGAGGTGAGGTGAACAGGCTGCTCATGATGAGAGCAAGGCCAGATTGTGCACATACCCTAACCCTGGTATCATTGCTTTGCCCAGACATCAACGGTCCTTCCATCATTCTGGCGTGCTCCTTCCCCAAGCTCGAAGATTTCTGTCCAATGCCTTAGGTAAATGCATGAAAATTAAGGACCGTGAATTGGTGGATTTCCAACCGCAAGACAACCTGAATCCAAACTCTCCTACCAATAACCCGTACCTCACCCTCGGCTGTTCCAACCTGACTTCCCGTTCCCATCTCTTCCTCGCTTGTCCGGATTAGATCTCGGATCAAAACTGCTCGAGCCGGGCGGAGACGTGCAGGGCAAAGACGCATGCGCACGACATGGACCGCACGGCACAACGCGTCGTCGTGAGATGGATCGATTGCTCGATGCGCGATGCGCGATGCGACTCCAGTCCGGGATGCAAGGTTGCGAGGCCCGTCTTCCCCTCATTATCCCCACCTCTCCTTCCCGCAGTCTACTGTTCCTCATCGCCAACAGTCAAAGCGCTCAGCATCCCATTCCAATAGCGCTCCTACGTCGTTGGCCAATTCCCAGAGTCCGAGATGTAGGGTGGCATTCTCTGCATCCTTTGCACTCGCCATGATCGTCATTGCCCCAGCCTGGTCCGCCCTCTCCACTCCGGCTCGAGCTCGATTCTTTGTCGGTCAAGATGAGGGCGGGAATATAGCCTGCAATGGACCGTCGGTCCCTGGCCTACCCTGTCCTGCATTGCCTTCTTTCCCGGTTGAATGGGTCCTTATATTGCGCCCAGTCGAGATTTGCTGGGCGTATAAATCCAACCGCGATCCCTCGCCATGTCTACGGAGTGGCCCTAGGTGGCTACTCCTTTCGTGGTCTTTGAACGCTCGCAAGTCCAAGTCTCCACGATGTTGTTCTCCCTAGCCCTCCTCGCCGGCATACCGGCCGCCATTGCCAGCCCAGGAAAATGGGGAAACACGGGCTCCTTCAGCACTCTGGTGACCTTCGGGGACAGCTACACAGACAATGGGCGCCTGGGATACTACTTTGGCAGTGGCGGCAAAGCCCCGGCGCCTGGTCAGTACCACACGGTGTCGACAAAAACCGCCAGTGGTGGCTTGTCTTGGGCCCAGTCTGTTGCTCAGCAGTCAAACACGAGCCTCGTCGACTATGCCGTCAGTGGTGCGACGTGCTCCAACAAGATTGTTGCTCGGTACCTCGCTGGCATCAAGAGGGAGTTCCCCTCGGTTGCGGACGATGAGATCCCTTCGTTCCAGGCCGACATCCCGTTCAAATCCATCTTCCCCAACCGGACGCCCGAAAATACCGTGTATGCGCTCTGGATTGGGACCAATGACCTGGGCGCCGGTGCCTTCTTGACCGACTCGGAGGCGCCCGGCACCACCATCACCAGCTTTGTGGACTGTGTCTGGTCAGTCTTTGACAGCATCTATAAGACGGGAGGACGGCGATTCGTGCTGCTCAACACGGCCCCCCTCGAGCTCAGCCCGCTGTATGCCAGGCCCCAAGATGGGGGCACGCTCGACAGCCAGTTCTGGGGGAACAAGTCGAGCTACAACATGACCGAGTACAGCAACAAGATAAAGCAATACACGACCAGCGTCAACACCTTGTTCGCGTACGGGGTGCCTTTCCAGGCCGTCATCAAGTCCAGGTGGCCAAAGGCGACGCTGGATGTCTTTGATGTCCACAGCCTGATGACCGACATTTATACCAGCCCGACCAAGTACCTGGATGCCCCGTACAACGTCGCGGGCTACTGGCACCAATGCTCCTCGACGGGAAGCGCCTGTGTCGACCAGACAAGCCTGGGACCCCTGTCTGGGTTCCTGTGGTACGACGAGCTCCATCCTTCAGACAAAACAGGTATGTCAGAGACAAGTTCCCTCCCTCCCCCCAAGGACGCGGCGCAGAAAGGGGGCCGAGCAGGCGTGCGGTGCGGTTGGCTGACACAGAAAATGATAGGTTCTATCATCGCGAAGCATTTCCTCGATGTAGTTGCTGGAAAGTCGACATATGGAACCCGCTATGCGTAAAATGCGTGAAGAGGGGGCTGGCGGAGGGGCTTTTGAAATGGGTTCAACCAAGAGGGGGGATAAAGCAGATAATCATGCTTGGTATTTGGGTTGTCTCTCGGTCTGCAATAGCCATGATGCCCGGGAACCTGTGTATCAGTACAAGATGGAAGGGAGTGTCGGCCATTGGTGAGACCCTCATGACGTCGTAAACTGCCCTCTCAGAGGTATTATTGGGCCCGGAGGGGCCGCTGCAGTCTCATCAATCAAAAGCTGCACATAATACATAATCCGTACATCCAATCCGAGGGAACCTTGGCTTATCATGCAATTGGGGGCAGGTACAATTCGCAAACCATCAAACCATGCGAGCCATGTCATGCACAAGAAACTCGACCAAGAGCCACCCACGGCTGCATGGCGAAGGTGATCCCTGCAGGCCCGCCCCGCTCTCCGCCCTAGGAAAAAGCATCGGTCCAGATGCAGACTAGCGCGCCGGCCGTCACAGTCACACAGGTCGCCCAAGAGTCCACTCACACCCGCGAATTTGTCTTTTGGATTTTGTATCGGGCCACTGCGGGCCCAAACGTGGCATTTTGCACGACACGCAAAGAATCCGAATCTCCCCTCTTTGACTTTCTGACACCGCGACACCGCGCCCTCGACCCGTCAACCGGCCAAACCTCCCTACCTGCCTGCCTAGCAAACACAACGCCCCCTCTCGGTCCGCTCCAAGTACCTGCCTATCTTACCTTGCCCTGCCTTACTTGGGACGCATTCCATTATCCATCGCCCTTATTGCTGCTGGCCCTGCGTTACCCCATCTTATTACATCGGTACCTACCCTATTCTTTCGCCCGCCCCTGTCGCTGTTCACTGGCGCTGTCGCTGTCGCCTGTGTGTGTCGTTGAGGCAGGCCCGCAACCCACACCCGCTCCCACACGTTACAATCAATCAATCAATCCCCGTTCGGCAGCTTTGCTCTCCTGCGTTGCATCTTGATCTGGGAGTCCGGGTGCCGCCAGTCTGGGGCCAAGCAAAGCAAGATCCATCTCTCCATCCAATCCCTACCGGGGCCGGGGACCTGACTGCCTGCCCTGCCTTGCCTTGCCTTTCTGCACCAGGCCCAAGAAAGCCCACCAGAGGACAAACGGGAGCGGGAGATCCTGCGGATCTTGTTTCCAGGATCCAGACATTTGATAGTCCAACCTGTAACCCGCCGTCCCGTCCGTACCTACTACACACCCCTACCGCACATATCGAGTCTGTCGTGTCGAGGCCGAGGCCTACCTGCCTGCCTGTCTGTCTGCCCACTCTGTCCATCTCGAGGAGTGGTGCCGGGTGCCGAGTACAACTTTGGCCAATTCCATCACATCTCATCCACCCCCTTCCCGCCCCTGAGCAGACCCTCGGACGCGGCAGAGAAAAGACTGGACGAGTCCAAACAGGGCGATCGAAAGCAATCGTCGTCATACCTCTCCCAACCGCCCACATCCACATCCACCCACCCACCACCACAACAGGCACACACGCAGGCAGCACTAGGATCTGACAAGAAGCCCTGCCGCCGGGCTGTAAAACCCGTCGAACTAAACGGCCTTACATACCTTATTAGGTCCAGGTCCAGGTCCCGGTACCTAGTTTCCCGTACCCGACCAACCTTACTTGGCTGGACACCTGCGGTCCAGAGTCTATCTGCCTGCCTCCCTCCACCCTACCGGGCTGGCCTACGGGTTACGGGTGCTCTAGGTTGGCTGTTGTTGGTCCTACCCCACACGCAGCAGCCGCAATACCTGCTCTGATCCACGACGCCTTTGTTGTCACTCGCTCCCTTCCGGCCACCGCCTCTCTCCTCGCCCCTTGGCGCTCGCTGCCGGGCATAAGTCGAAACCCCCGATAACAAGCCATGTACCCAAATCACTATGGCTATCCCAACGCTGCTGGCGGTCCGGCATTCAACGGTGCCCCACCTCCCCAGAACCCTCATTTGCAGCCTGGTCCATCCCAGAACCAGCCCCAGCAGATGATGTATAACACGCAGCAGCAGCCGCAGCAGCACCAGCAACAACAACCGCAGCAGTTCCCCATGGGCGCCCAAGCCGCTCACTTTCCTGCGGGTCCGAACCCAGCCATGATGGGAGCTGCCGGTCCTGCAGGAATGATGCAGAATACCGCCATGGCTGCCATGCCCACCATGCCCACCATGCCCACCATGCCCGCCATGTCCGCCATGCCGCACATGGCTGCCAATGGTCAGAGTAAGCCTCCCCCCGGTTGATCTGCTCTGCCTTAACCTTCGACGTCTGCCGTCCAATGCACCTTTGCCCCTGCCTGCTGCCAAACCTTCCTTTGCTTCTGCTTACCTGTTCCCCCCCTATCTCTCACTCACTTCTATCCCTACGAGTCCCCGTCGCGCTCCCCTTCCTCGGGCATATACTTCACGGCTGCATTTGCCGGTATTTCACTCTCCAAGTTCGTCATAGGGCGCTCCCTTCCTCCTTTCGTACCCTCGTCCTCTAACGCTAAGCAATGGTTTCACTTGGAGACTGACGTGTTACGGTTCGACAGTGGCATATCAAACGCCTTATACAAGCTCGCCTTATGGAGCTGCCATCCCTTCTCCGGCACCCCCACAGCCGCAGCTCCCGGCCAACTATATGATGTCTGGCCCCATGCCTCAGTATCCAATGAATCCGGGTATGCACCCGCAGCAACCCATGATGCAACGTATGCATCCGTCCCAGCAGAACCCGGCTGGCATGGCTGTCACAACTCCTCAACGCCACTTCAACCCGGGGCAAGGCACCCCCAACAACGCAATACCGACCCAGCAAGTGCAGTATGCCCCACCACAGTCACATGGCACTCCTCAGAGCCAGACACCCACGAGTGCCCAACCGCCCACTGCCTCGGTAGCGACACCTCAGACGCCGACGTTCCCTTCTACAGGGCAGTCGGTACAGACCAACGGAAGCTCGGGCGTATCCACCCCCCAGAGCCCCGGGACCGAGTCTCGGGAAAAGGAAAGGTTTGCCCTGCTGTTGGATATCAACCAAGAGCTACTGTATGAGACCATCATGATATGTAACAGCCGGGCCGAATTAAAAAAGGAACAAGCGGCCGCGGCCGAGTCCAGAGAGCCTGCGAACAGCCATATAGACTTTGCGGAGGAGGAAAGACTCGCCAACATGGACTATGCTCAGTAAGGACAGGCTGTAACACTCACTTTCCCCTGATGCCGTCACTGACCTGTGCAAAACAGATGTATGCGAAGGTTACAGGCAAATCTGGCGTATATGGCTGCGCTTGCCGATCGTAAAGCCACGGTTCAGGTCCCGGCCTACCCTGCGTATTTGACGTCTCCGCCTCTAAATCTGAACATCACGCTGCGGGTGTCGCAAACGCAAAATTTGCTTGATGAGTCTGCCGAGAAAACCGTCGACCCGAAAGCGGACCGCGAGGAGCGGGACAGGATCATGAAGGACCTGTACAAGAAACTCCAGGCTCTGTTCCCTGGCATCGATCCCAAGAAAGAGCCTGTCCCACAGATGCCTAATGCTAGGGGGGCAGGCCAGCCACAGCAGCAGCAGGGCGCGATGAAGATGCAAAATGGCCAGGCTCATGCTGCTGCTGTTGCTGCTGCTGGAGGACAAGGGTCCAACCATAGCAGTCCTGGGCCGGGGCCACAGAAGACGCCTCAGATGACCCCCCAGATGGGAAATGCAGCCGCGCCCCCTATGCTCATGGCCCAAGTATCGGGGCCATGACAAAAATAAACCCACACGGTCCTAGATTGGGGGGGGGGGCGGGGGGGCTTGTACGATCAACGGGGCCTGTTTGAGAAAGGCTACAACAAGAAAGAATGATCTTTCTCAAAAATGCGTATACTAAACAAGACTGAAGTACATACGGATGGATATTTCCCAATTTTTTCATTTACCACATGGCGGAGTTTTTATGTCGTGGTGGTGGTGGTGGTGGTGGTTTAAAAAGGCGTTTGAGGCTGGCTGGCTGGCTGGCTGGCTGGCTGCAACTCGGGCTTGTTTGGAGCAGGCGTTAGGACACGAAGAAAGAAAGAAAGATCAGAAAGAAAGAAAGTATGAGATGGATTTTCGGATCGGATCGGATCGGATTGAAATGCGGTTTTGGTGTGTTTGTTGCTGCTGCTGCGGATGTGGATGCGGATATACCATGGAAACAATAGTCGAGCGAGCGTGAATCGTTCTAGGTAGGTAGTAAAGCAAAGTAACGTAAAGGAAAGCAAAGCAAAGCAAAGCAAAGCAAGCACATGGCATGGCGCTGTTCGAGTATTGATTCAAGTTCGAAGAGGGGATGGGATGTATTCGCAGATGATATCGAAAGGGTGTATGTGTTGGTGGTGGTTTAAGTCGAGGTGGGCACAGCAGATGGTGCTGGGGTCTTGTTGTCTTTATATATGCTGCGGTAGGGGGCTCATGTTCTCTGGACGAGGTTCAATGCGGCACCAGAATCAAGCTTATGTCATCTGCAACCGTATTATCTAGCAGGTACACTATCTCGAAAACGCCACGGTACCGAGCGTGAATCTTGAATAGGTACCTAGCCTCGACCCACGTACCTACCTTATGCAAGATTCGAGTTTGCTGAAGCAAGACCCGACCCTCGTGCAGGATCTATTTAGCTTGTCCTCCCAGGTCGGGTTTATCATCTGTTCAGGTACCTCAAGTAGAATAGACGTACTTGGTGCCTTGACTTTGTTTGGGTGGGTTGATGAAGTGTCTGTCGAATGTTGATGTTCACATTATATCGATGAGAGGATGGATACCTACTCTGAAAAAGGCTTTGGAAAGAGGAAGATAACCTAGGCTAGGAAGGTACCGACCGACATGACAGGTAGGTAGGTAGGTAAGGTTAGGTAGGTAAGTACACAATAAGTAAGGTACATGGTAATTAACTTGCCAAGTTTACCTTTTCCTCCATGAGAGTCACTTGCGGGTGGGTGGGTGGATGGGATGGGATGGGTTGCAGTCAGTCTGGAACTTGGAGATTGACGCAAGGATTTGTTCCCCCCCTTAACGACGATCGTGCCGCGCCATCTGATGGGATCTACCTACCACGGCTCGGCTCGGACGGGTACCTACCTTTGCGTCAAGCGGACAAGGGCAGCAGAGCTAGGAAAAGGGAAAAGGAAGAACAAAATTTTTAGAAGAAGACAAGGCCCGAGAAGGGTGGGCTTGTGTGTAGTACGTGCCTGAAGCTTGGTGCTTGGTGCTTGGTGCTCAGTTTAGCAGTGCTTGGGTTTACCTGTCTTGGTGGTTTATTTGACTGTCAATAGTTTACGGTGGGTGGGAACAAAGGGTGGCTTCAACTTTACTGTGGTGCCTACGGGTTACTTGGCGCCCGAGTTTGTTACCTACTTTGCTCCCGTGCTCCAATTGGTCTTTAATCTTTCTTTCTTTTCCACCTATCGAGAGGGAGGCTTACTTGACCAAACATCAGGTTTATCACGCTTATACATATATCGATGGTATGGTGGGCTCGAGGTAGGCAAGGCAAGGCAAGGCATTTCGAACTTGGTTCATTCATGCCTTCAGTTGTGGCTTCTTTTGATCATCCGTTAGCGGTTCCATGCGGCCGGCCCGGCTGGTCATGGATGGCTGCCAAATGTTCGGGTCCATCCCTCGCCCACCCGCCGACCCGCCGGTAAACTAAACTCACCTACCTAACCTACGGGTTACTGTGCTCGGCGGATCCACGGTCTGCTAGGTAGATGAGGATAGAAAAGAAGCCAATTTCGGGACTGCCGCACCCATTCCTACTGTCTACCTGAGATGTGAAGGTCGATGCATCGAAAGTTGGCCGAGCAATCGTTCGGTAAGGTAAGGGGTTGAGGTGCCTTTTCCCAATTGGCTGTCTGCCGGACTTCTGCGGGAACGAACGGTTGGAGAAGAGTTGGGGTGCACTCGCTCTCGTCCCTGCAGCTGTCGGGTGGCGGGCTTGCAGCAGACCTGGGAGCGGCAATGCAGTAACCCGTAGCGTCGACGCTCTCTCCACCCACCTATTCGCCGCCCCTAGCCTGATTTTATTTATTCCAACCAAAACCGGCGCGGGCGTCTATTGGACGGAACAACGCGACTCCCACCCGCGAATGATATGAAAGGAGGCACGAATAATTATCCATGATACACAAACTCGACTTGCCTCGGCGCGCGCTTCTTTCCTCGTCTGCCTGCCCCTGGCATTGGATGGAACCCGGATGGGAATGGACGGACGGCGGCTTGGAAACTTGGGATGGATTTGTTCGACTCACTCGCGCGGGAAGGAGCAATCGAGTGTGTCCTGTCCCCGCATTCGTTCTCGATCATTCGTTCCCATCTGCTGGTCTGGCCATGCATGCCCTGTCTGTCGTGTGCGCGTTGGTAATAACTCCAACTGCCAGAGGCGTTTTGGTGCCAGTCCCAGCTCCTCCATGTCCAGATCCCAGGGGCTCGTCTTTCCCTTCTCAGAAACTTGCACGCACTAGCCCGACTAACCCCCGACCTGTCTCGTGTATCATTCCCTTTTAGTGGCCTTCTCTTGCAACTGGCGGCGTCTGCTTTCGTTTTCTCCTTGTGCTTCTTCTCTTCTCTTCCAGTTTCTTTTTAGTGAATTGATTTAGCGAAAGCAAACAACATTGACGAATTTCTTTTCTTTCCTGCCCCGCCGCCGACTTTGTCAGAAAAATTGTTTGCTCTCCTTGACTCTGGAGCGGGTCAAGCCTCGACCGTGCTGTTTCAGTCTTGCCGGCCCCTCGATGAAACAATAGAGCAGGAAGGAGCCGCCAGCCCAGGTCCCACGAGCACACACCTACACACCGCATCTACACAGTACACTACGCAGGTGCCTTTAGCTTGACGAACTCGTCTCTCCCCTTCACCTTCCCTTCCCGCCCGTGTCAGTCAGCGAAAAAGCCCACCCCATCCCTGGGTCAGGTCAGGTCTTTCCCTTGACAGCCCTGGACGGCTGCAGCCCGCTTGTTCAAGAAGTCGGTCGGGGCGAAGCTCTCTTTGACGACGCATCTGAGAGCTTTGGAATCTAGGACATACCGATAACTTCCAGAACACGGCTTTTTGGGCAGCGGGGATCCGCTTGAGAATCCACTGCATCGTCTTTAGACTGGACTTGGGTCTTGGACTACCTTCTCACCTTTACCTTACCTCCCTTACCGCCCTCACCGATACCCCCCAAATTATCCATTTTTGGAGTGCCTCTGACGCCGCATCGAGACCATTGTACCGCATCCCCAGGCTTGGGCTTCGTGATGGAGTTCGACCGGGAAGGTCCAGAGAGCCAGCATGGACTAGAACCTACGAAATCCATGCCGGGAATGAACGATGGCGGCGCCTCGGGGCGGCCAGCCACGGCAGACAACGAGAAGAGGGCCATGGATCACGACTCCCTCGTCACGGTTCGCCTATCCGAACCTCCGTCCCTCTATGTAAACACGGCAATCCCTCCGAATGCCCTCCCCTCCCGGAAAAGCTTGTACGGTTTCGAAAATACACCGAGCGATACTGGCACGGCCAAGCAGGAGGATGACGCCGCCTCGGACGACAGCGAATCCGGGGACCCCGAAACGACCAAGGCGCCGGCTTCGGATCTCGGCCCGAGCCTGCAACAAGAGCTCGAGCAAACCGAAGACGAGGACCGGGAAGATGACGGAGGCGACTCGCAGAGCTCCGACGCAAGGTCGAGCACCGCGTCCGAGGTAGTCAATTGGGACCAGCTGCAGAAGACCGAGGACCTGGAGTCGAAGGATCAGGACTCTGACAATGTACGTGCAAAATACTGATGGGGTGACGCGTCGTCGCGTTACTTGGGATACTAACAGTTGCTCCTCGATCACAGTCCACTGCGCTGCTGCTTGCTAGGCTGGAACAAGAGAACAACAAAATTGCGACCAACCCAAAGAGCGTCAAGGTTCCGGTCATCGAGAAGCAGGAATCGCCTCTCCGTCGTCCCAGGCCCCCTTCAATGGCACAGCTACGCCAAATGGTCAACGGCCCAGCGCCTCCAGCTCTCCGATATTCGATCCTGCCGCCTCCGCCAATGACCGAGCTTGAATTCTACATGGCACTGGTCAGAGACCCTCAGCAGACGGCGGCCCGGCTTCCCACCCTGCTGTCGAACAAGATCAGGAAGGGCATTCCTCCGCCGCTGCGGGGCGTGGTCTGGCAAAGCATGTCGGGCGCCCGTGACAGCGCCCTGGAAGAGGTTTTTGACAGACTGTCTGGCGAGTCCAGCCCGTATGAGGGCATCATCGGCAAAGATCTCGGGCGAAGCTTCCCCGGCGTGGACATGTTCAGGGACCCAGAAGGCGACGGCCAGCGCATGCTCGGGCGGGTATTGAAGTGCTTCAGCCTCTACGACACCAAGATTGGATACTGCCAGGGGCTCGCTTTCCTGGTTGGCCCTCTGCTGATGCACATGCGGGACAAGCAAGCTTTCTGCGTCCTTGTCAGGTAAGTCGTACGACGAGTGAGGATGCAGAATCCAGCCCCCCCCCCCCCCCTTTTGGCGTATCATTACCACTAAAAAAAAAAAGGCTAACACGCATTGTGCAATCAGATTGATGGAGAACTACGATCTACGCCATTGTTTCGTTCCTGACTTGTCCGGGCTGCATGTCCGCATCTACCAATTCCGGGAGCTGCTGATGCAGCACCTGCCCACATTATCGGCCCATCTTGACGATTTACAGGTTGAACCCGCCTATGTTTCACAATGGTTCCTCTCTTTTTTCGCCGTAACATGCCCCTTGCCCATGCTGTTTCGCATCTACGATGTCATCTTTGCCGAGGGCGCGTCAGAGACGATTATGCGGGTGGCGCTGTCGCTCATGCGCAAAAACCAGGCCCGCATTCTGGGCTGCACCGAACTCGAAGATGTGATGCAGCTTCTTCTCTCGCGTGGGCTCTGGGATTGCTACCACTACAACGCCGATGAATTGGTGCACGATTTTGTTAATCTCTCCGACGTGGTCACCAGAGAGCGGATGGCAGCACTCGAACAGGGGTATAGGGAGGCTAATAAGATTGGTTTAAGCGCCAACCAAAAGAGCACAGATGCGGCACAACAGCAGCTGTCAGACGTTACTACCGCTGCCTCCCGCTTCCTGGGCCGCTTGTGGGCTTCCTCTTCTACACCCAAATTGGCCTCATCTGCGGCCTCCACCTCCACGTCGACCACCACCAATTCTCTCAGCCCCGGTCTCATCGCCGCGTCGCGTCCGCTTAGCATGCTTCGGCGGAGCGCGTCCAAGCAAAGTATAGCCTCGACCCTGAATTCCATGGAGGCTGCGTCATCAACAACGTCGTCATCTGCGGCCAGTGTCTTGAGCTCTGCATCCACCGAAGCGACATCCATCTCCCGAGACAGCTCCGCCGACGATTCATCCAGGGAGTCGGCCCCTACCCTGGGCGCGACTATCCGAAAAGCAACGCCTGCATCCTTCTCCAGCAGCGCGAACACGGCCAAGGACGACAGCAGATACCTACACAGCCAGATTGAGGACCTGCTCACAGCGCTGAGCGAACTCCAGCGAAACCAGGCATTGCTGGCCAGCCAACTACAAAAGGAGAGGGAGGATCGCGACGAAGACCGGAAGGCGGTGCGATCGCTTTTGGATGGCTTGCGGAAAAAAGCAAGCACCGAGACAGTTACGACGTCGCACAGCGGGGACAGCCAAGAAACGATAACCGGGGTCGATGCATCAAACGAGTCGCCATCGACGGCGGCCTCGGAGGTCGGCCGTGGCCATTTCGAGCCAACAGCCGAGCACCTGTCCGACCTTCTCGACGTCGTCGAGGCACGCTTTATCGAGTCAGACCACAGCCGCCGATCGTCGGTGTTACAAACAAAGTCGCAGCTCCGCGATGAGCTGGTCAGGGCCAAGGAACAATTGTCTAATGAGCTGGCCAAGACACAGGACCACAAACGGAGGATCTACGATATGGAACAAGAGGTCGCCACCATAAAGGAGCAGCTAAAAGAGAGCCATGCACACGTCCGTGTTCTACACCAGGAAAAGCAGCGTCTCGAAAGACAGATGCATGGCATGCGGGTTAGGGCCTCAGACACACCGGCATCCGGCGCGGAGAATGGGGACTGGTTTTCCAGGGCGACGGGCATGGGAGGTGGTACTGGTGGCCCCGCGACCGGAGGACTCCGTGAGCTCAAGCTGAGCCGCAGCAAGTCGACTCCATCGCAAGCGCCGGCGCCCTTCAACAAGCGAGCGTCGTCTCTGATGATGCAACAGAACAGCAGCAGAGAATCGCTCGTGCCTCCCCAAAACACGCCGGTTAGCGAGCACGACGCCATCCTGCTGGAACTGGTCCAGGCGAAAACCTCCGAGGCAGTCGCCAGGCAGGAGGCAGAGGAAGCAAAGCAGAAGCTGGAGAACCTGCGCAAAGCGTTTGGGCTCGCTCCCGGTGAATCGCCGGCAGCAGTCTCAAGCACGCCCAGCGGACCGGCGTCAGCTGCTCTGGGTATGTTCGGCCGGCTGACTGGATCTGCGACTGCTCCTCCTGCTACGGCGTCAGGTGCCGATGCGACTGCGAAGAACTCGACCCCAACACCGGCAGCCACTACCACCTCAACAAATGGTACGGGTGGTGGTGCGGCAGCGGGTGGGTTCTGGGGATGGAGAAGGTGATCTGTTCCTATCTGGATAATGTGCTATACATATGGTTTATGCAGTCGGCCGTTGTCTCTAGTCTGGGCGGCGGGCAGTTATGGTCTTCTTCTGCTGTTGCCTGGGTACGCAGCCAGCTCTCTTAATGTGGATGGATGGATGGATGATGCGAGTGAGAGGGGGGGGGGGGGGGGGGTCGCGTGACACCCCTCCTGAGACTCAGGGTGACAGTCTGTACAGATTATGCCGGGAACATATGATACCAATATTGACTCATCATCAGCAAAGGCGGGCGGGCGATGGGGGAGTTTTTGATTTTTATTCTTTTTTCTTTTCCGAGGAATTACTGGCATGCATGCATGCACAAGCTGATGGATGAAAAGGACAGAGTAGTGAATGCTGATGATGTGGGCAGAGGGGGCACAACAAGCATTAGTTAGCAGGTAGGTAAGGTATCTGACGTATTCAAACGGGACGGTTCGTTGGTGGGGGTGGGTGGCTTTTGCTTCTTCAGAAAGTGCTTCGACGGAGGCAAGAGTTGGAATTAATTACTTACCTACTTAATTCTATCAACTTATTATATAACTTGACTTTTTTTTTTTTTTTTTCCCAACGCGCTTTTGCATGTATTGTATCAAGCCTTTGCTGGAGTAAGTAATTCTGGTAACTTCTAAATAGGTATTTCTTTTTTGGAATCCGACAATCGGTGAAACCTTGGTATGGACAGAGCGTAGTGGTGAAGTCATGCCTCCTTCCAACGTCACGGCTGTGGGGAATGGAATGGGGTCTCACTCAGGTGTGCACTGTGGGCTGTGACCGTGGCACGCTCACAGGTTTCCGGCTTTTTTGGTGGACCTGGCAGGTGGTGCAGCTCTTTGACTAGCGCAGGATCACATGCTTTGGTGACGCCTTCTCTCTGCCGGAGATGATGCGTGTGCGAAGGGAGGCGCCAAGCAAGAAGTACATTGGTACTTTGGTACATGCGCTGGACTGTTGGCATTGGCTTCGGAGGGCTGAGGTCAGGTATGTTCCTATCGATTCGTCCGAATTTCCGTGCTTCTTGTTATGTGAGGATTGATTGCATACGTAGTACCTAGGTATGAGGCAATAGTGATTGTCTGGTTACCTGACCCGTTGATTAGGGATCATGGAAATGCTGGAGATAAGGGAGGAGAGAGATCGAACGACCGTTTTTGTTTTTATTGCTCTGCTAAAGCGTAGCGCCCTCGCCTCGCTACACTACACCTGGGATATAAATTGCCCACCAGGCAGGGTCTGGGCCATCGATATAACTGACACTGGACGCGCGCGAAAAAACCGTACACGTAACTCTACAGCAAAACGAACCTGAGGCAAAGGGACAAATATGGCACACACGCGGGCGATGCATATGGGAAACCATTGGGAAGCTGGTGATAGGCTGCCGACGTTCAACCTGGCCCCGGCTTATGCTGCACCTACACTACACTAGGTTGCTAGGCTCTTTCTTGCTCTGGCATGATGAGATCATTTGGTGGATGTGGCTCGTGCACGCGTTTGAAATGGCTCGCTCTGTCTGGGCCTTGCACGCTTGCTGGGGGGCCTTGGATGGAACAAAGGCGAATGGAAGGCTTGGAAGCAGGCCGCAGGGTGAAGCAACGGGGGGGGGTGGTGGGAAGGTGGGCCCACTGACGATTGTAGCCCTGGCCGGCGGTTTCCCTTGGGGGTCGTCATCAAGATTTTTTTTTGGACACGCAGGTAGGCACGGCAGGGTCGAGAGAGAATGGAGAAGAGATTTGGGTGCATTGCATTGCGCATGGCCGAAGTGCCCTGCCATTCAATCAATCAGTGGGAAATAGCAAATTGAAGAATCACTGGCCTGGGGCAGTTTACCTGACCTGACGGAGAAGCACCACACCGGATCAGAACAGAACAGAGCTCCTGCAGCTGGGGCCACGCAAAAGCACGAGCACGAGCACCTACCACGCATGGATGGACCGCTAACTACCACCACTTTAACCACCCCTTGCAACCTGCTTGTCTCAACCCTCATCCAAAGCTCCTGCCCATCCCACTTGCCAAAAAAAAAAAACACAACTTCTGTCTTTCTGCACCTTGCACTCTGCGTGATCCAAAAATTCTCTTACCACCAAACGACTCCAAAGAGCCCTGTGATCATTTTACCGACCAGGCCCTTTGCCCTTCTAACTCGTCCCTCTCGCATCATCCAACCTGTTATCTGCAACCGCGCAGCAGCTCGAGTCCCGACCCTCCGAAGCTTCCTATCTCTGGGCCCTTCCAAGCAATCTCTCCCTCTCCCCCTAACCAATCCTCTCCTCATCGATTGCATCATCACCGCTACGCGGCACAACACTCACAATGTCGGACGGCGCTGCGACTGCCAACGGCAGCACCAACAACTTGGATGCCATCAAGAACAGTGAGGTTCGTTGTCCATCCCTATCTTGCCGTCTCGTTCGGCCAGCTCGCCCTGGGCTGCTGCTCGGTGCTGGCAAACCAAGATAACACATCCCGCTAACTTGCGTCAGTGTTTCATAGCTCCACGACTCGACTTCGTCCACGCCCCGACCCGACCAGCAAACACTGACACTTTTGCCAACTCTAGACGCCGCTGCTGCGTACAACACCGTTGCCAATGGTACGACTGCTGCTTTTTCCCACCCCCTCACTCGCCTTTGAGACTGCAGCAAAGCTAACATCATGATTTCTTTGTTGCTGCAGGCCCGGTCGCCCAGAACGTGAAGGATCAGTCCCAGAAGACCACGTCCGAGCTCTCCAACTTGGCCGCCTCCCGCCAGACCCCGACGACCCGCACAGCTACCGGCCAAGAGCTGACGCACTACCACTCCTTCTTCTCTGAGCTGCTGTCGTGGAACAATCCCCGTAGGTTTTTCCCGAGCTGCGCCGTCTGTCCACCTTGACACTTCTAGCA
Source organism: Cercophora scortea (assembly GCA_033439705.1). NCBI lineage: Eukaryota > Fungi > Ascomycota > Sordariomycetes > Sordariales > Lasiosphaeriaceae > Cercophora > Cercophora scortea. Next base: position 5,326,721 of record JAUEPO010000004.1, on the reverse strand, counting down.
AGCTAACAAAAGCCACTCAGGTGCTTCGGCCATTGCGTATGCCTCCGTCGTGTCGTTCATCTTTGCCGTCAGGTACCTCGACCTGCTCCGATGGGGCTTCAAGCTTACATGGATGGTGCTCGGCATCACCATCGCGGCCGAGATTGCCGGTAAAGCTCTGCTCAACAATGGCTTTGCCACCCAGCTCCGTCCCCGGAAGTACTACACTGTCTCGAGAGAGAGCCTCGATGCCGTGATTGGCGATGTCAACGAGCTCATCAACTTCTTTGTGATCGAGTCCCAGCGCATCCTGTTTGCTGAGAACATCTATGCCTCAGCCGCCGCTGCTATCGCTGCTTTCCTGTCGTACTATCTCGTCAAGATTGTCCCGTACTGGGGTCTTGCTCTGATTGCTACCACGGTCGTCTTCTTTGCTCCTCTCATCTACACCACCAACAAGGAGCTCATTGATGCCCAGCTCAAGCAGGCCAGCGACATCATCAACGACCAGACTTCGCAGCTTCGCACCGTTGCTGCCAAGCACACCGAGCAGGCTACCCAGGTGACCAAGCAGTACATGGGTGACTACACGGCCAAGGCCCAGGCCTTGATCAAGGGCTCTCCCCCCGCTAAGCACGCCGAGCCCAAGCACACGGAGCTGCGGCAGCCTGAGCTCAAGACGGAGCTCAAGTCGGACTTCTTCCCGTCTCCCCCTAAGGAGGTCTACCCGGCCGCCCCCAAGGAGGAGCTCGAGGATGCCGAGCCCCCGTTCAAGGCCGAGAACGAGCCCCAGCCGTTGATTGTGTCGTAAATGGGGCACAATGTACTCGTTTGGTTCGACCTCCTTCCCGCTGGCATTCCCTCCCTCCTGGACGATTTATGGCATAGACACGATCAATGATACTTTTGGAATCTTCCGGGACCGAGGCCTCTGCGGACCACGAATGACAAGACCCGGGCAACACTTTAGAATATTGGAGGCGGCGTCGGGCAAATGGAATGGAATGAAGCAGGCGATGGAGACTGACAACAACAATTGGAGGGGGTGGTGATTTTTGCTTCTGGACTCTCTGTCAGTGTTACGGAGATGAGAAGAAGCATGTGTGTGATATGGAGTGCGTGCAACTGACTGCAACTGAGTGGGCGAGGGAACGGTATAGCTTCGACTTTTACTGGGTTTGTGGAGTATTGTGTGGGCTGTTTTTTTCTTTCCTCTTCTCTCTCACTCTGTCCCTCTCTCTCTCTCTCTCTCTCTCTTTTCCTTGGCTCGGATGTGCTGGGGACCGGATCGACACGTGAGTTCAGTTTGTATCTCTGTCGCTAGGTGGTTGGTTGGTTGGTTGGTTGGAAGAAGGTTAGGGCTCTCTCTGGGCGCTTGCGTCGTAGTAATTTAACGCGCTGTCCATTGTTCGTGGTTGTTTTTTTGGTCCGTTGTGATTTTGTGGCGTTTGCTTGTTGACCTTGTTGTTGTGACGTTTACTTGTTACTTCAGTGATAGTGACCTTTGTTACTTACCTGGTACTTGTTGTACTGTTTTTGCTGTGGCTTTGCACCGTCTCTGTCCCTCCTCTCTGGCTGATGTGTTTACTTGCCCGTGCTTTGTCCTCGTCTGAGTTTGTCAACACCTTCCATGGTTTGCCTCCAAGGTGGAGTTGATGGGGAAGTGCTTGGGGGTGGGGGTGGGGGGTCGGTTTACTTCGTTGTATTTTCTGGCAACTACCTAGACATATAGAAGTGTATATAAGAATATACATAGGACTTGTGCTCGCGTCTGGCGGTGCGTTTTCGTCGTCGACCGTAGGTAGTCTCAAGAGGTTTGCTGCGAATATACGCAATACAGACATGTACGAAGAAGGATATTGAGATCACTCTCGCGTGTAACCTTACCCGGTTGAGGTTTAAGATATTTTGATGAATACGCTGTTTTCTTTTTTCTTTTCTTTTCTTTTTTTTTTTTTTTGTGTCCGTCCGGGTCCGGGGATAATATTTATATTATATTACCATCGCTTTTTCAACGGAGGATAAGTAAGTGTTTTATAATTCTATTTAGGGGTGTTTAGCAATAGTAGGTACCGTCATGCTATAGCTCTTGTGTATTTTGTTCGCTACTTGCCTAGGTAGGTAGGTAGGTACCATACCTTCAGTTGATAACTTTACCTTGACTACCAGGTAGTTTGGAACGTGGTGTTTGGTGTTGTTTGGTATTGTGGCTTTCGGGTTGCTGAACCGGGTGTATATGGATTTCCGTCTGTCAGTCGGTGAGGGTGTGAGTGAGTGAGTGTGTGTGTGTGAGCGGTTTCCAAGTGAACATACATGTACATCAGAGGTTTTGTTGGTTGGTTGGCTGGTTGGCTGGTTGGCTGGTTGGCTGGTTGGTTCTTATGGCGGAGGCGACCCCCTGTATATAAACTTCGTTTTCGTTTCCTTTTCTTTTCTTTCCTACCTGAGATTCTCTCTCTCGTTCGACTGATGTTGCGTTGCGTGGCTGTTATCTATCATCTCTAGTCGCCGCGCAGTCGGTCCGGGAGCTGGATACATACATCTCCATCTCTCCCTCTATATATTTAAGTGTTATAAGTACAGATCCGTGATTGACTGGCTGTCACCGTGAACTAAACCCCCTCAACTTGTGGCAATGTATATAACACCATCAAACATGACGTGGGTGTCTCATCCTCCGAGTCTCGATCCGCTGCTCGAGATAGTCAGATGACTCGAAATGCGGTTCTCCCTCTCTCAGGTCACGTACGTGGACTCTAGACGATTGCCGGTGATAACAGTGAACTTGACGATTCACCACTAATAACTAATTATCAGTCTGTCAACCAACCGACATGAGCTGGCTCAAGCCTACGTCCCTGCCTGGTTGGTTGGTTGGGTTGGGTATCTCTTCTCCTCCAAGTTTATGCATCCATCATCCCCTTTCCAGGACCACCGCAGAAACAGAACGAGGGAAGAACGATGAAGAACAGGCCGAAACAAAACAAAACAAGACAAAACACCACGCATGCATGCTTGCTCCAAACTGCGCTCCCGCTATCCGTCATGCTACGAATGAATTCAGCTCCGATGCCAGACACCCATGCCATGCCATGCCGTGTAAAATGTACAATGCCCCCCCCCCCCCCCCCTTGACACCCATCCTTTTGAACCCAGCATCGAAAGGATGGATGGAAACGAAGCAGAATGAGACAAACAAACCCACATAGCCAGACAGCTCAGCCAGCTACTACCGGCCAAACAGTCTGTCCTCCCTCCCATCCTGCCAGCTGGTGCAGTTGACGCACCGGGTAGACTTTTCATTAATCCGCTTCCGGCAGTACTTGCACTTAACCGTACGCTTAATGATGGGGTCCTTGGAGAAGCACTGGTACAGCGACGCGAGGCCGTAGAGAGAGAACCCCACGCCGATGAAGTTGACGAGTCTGTTGAGGAAGTATCTATTCCCACCCCACACAAGCTTATGTTAGTCTCCCCATCTCTGTCACCTTCATAACAATAAAAAACTTGGGAAATAAGGAAACTTGGAACTAGGGAAATGAAGGGGAAACAAGGGAAATAGGGAAAGGGAAGGGGGGGGGAAGGGGAAGGGAAGGGAAGGGGAAGGGATGGGGCTGTGGACACACCCATACGCCATCACGACAGCGCCGTCCTCCTGCGCCTGCTTGAGCGTGTTATATCCCGGCTCGCCATGGCGATAGTTCGGGCCCGGCCGCAGGATCGCAAACTTCTCCTCGAGGTTCTTGTTGAGCGGCAGGAGCACCGAGATGGGCGGGAGCAGGATGTCGCTTACGAGCGACGTGATGACTGCTGTGAACATGGATGCGAGGCTGTGTTTTTTTTTCTCTCTGTAAGTGGGATTGTTCTTTTTTCAAGATCTTTATGCAATAACTACCTGGTACCTAGGGAGGGGGTTGTGTGGGTGGTGAGTGAGTGACTTACATCAAACCAAAGGCAATCTCGAGCACGTTGCCCTGAAAGGCAAAGTCGATGAAGCCGTCTAGGAGGCGGCGCGCCCGACGCCGGCCTTGGTCTAGCAGGTCGTTGTCATCGTCGTCGGATTCGTAGCCGTTTGGGCCGAGGCGGGGCGGCATTGTTTTGGTTTGTTTGTGTTTGTTTGTGTCTTTTGGGGGGGGTGTTTTGGTATGAGATGTATTGTGAGCAGGTAGGTAAGGTACTGAGGGCGGTTTATGATTAGGTATATTATTGCTGTTGTTGTTGCTGTTGCTTCTGTTGTAAAATGTCGATGCAGCAGCAGCAAGAAAGTAAATTATGCAATTATCCTATGGTGTAACCGAGCAGGTTCACTTGGAGGACGGGAAGAGGGACATCGTGAGTTTTTGTTTGGTTGGTTGGTTGGTTGGCGCCGGCGTCACCACTTGACCTTGAAGGGGAACGGGAAGGGAGGGTGCGGGGCAGACAGACACACACTGCAGCTTGGGGGCTGGGGAAACAAAGCTTCCCCAAATCCATTGGCAACTGCTTGGTTCAGATAAAGTGCCGCTACGTCATGCTAGCAGGGTATCGTCGGCGCGGCGCTAGAACCAAAACACGATGGGGAAGTTTGGGGGGGCGGGACATCATGTGGGGGATTGGATTGGGGGAATGAAATGCCTTTCAGCAAACAATTGATTTGATGTTGAGTTGTCAATGTGGCTGACGCTTAGAGCTATATACTTGGCAATGTGGAAAACTACTAGAATAGAGAAGAGAAGAGCACATAGTTTCTTATTGCTACCTACCCCTCTCTTGGTAGAGGGTGCTTCTATATATGCTTGATTGATACCGTAGGTGTGTTGATGTTTGGTTGGTGGTTGTTTCTCGCTGCCGCATATGATGGCCCCTGAGAAGCCAGGGGGGATGAGAGACGGACATGTTCCATGAGAATATCCTACCATGACATAAAATGCCCCTCGTATTCTTGCTCATCAAGACTTTCTGTTCCATGTTTGTCGGTGAAGTGACACAAACCTACCAACCCTCTGGGCCGACCGCCGTTATAGTAAGGCTGAAACGTCTCTCGAAGACATGGTTGGTTGTCATGCTCGGGGCACACCTTATTCCGCGACCCCTTACTGCGTACCTTATGCAAGTTCATTGTCACATGTCAGCATTTTGATCACCTACCTACGGGCAAGACAAATCAAATCAACGACCCAAAAACCAGAGAGAAAGAACTTCGGATCAAACAAGTAGCATCAATATAATATTCCCTTCCGTCGATACCTATCCAAGGATAAAAAAAAAAATGGCTGCCGATTTATCACTAGTACCAATACAATGCAGGTAGATAGTTAAGGTAGTAGGTAATGCACCCCCTCAAGAGTTTGAAGAAACGTCTTGCCAGAACCAGAACCAGAACCAGCCCCATGCACCCGAAGCCCTTCCCGCCCCCAATTACTTTTTTGACACACACCCACAACCCCACCCACACCCAGGGTATCATCAACCATCTACAACTTCGCCGACGTCTTGTTGAGGAACGAGTTGCCCTCCTTGAGGCTCGCAACGGCGTCCGTGACAAACTCGTCCACAATCGCCTTGGCCGACTTCTTCTCGTTGACCACCGAGGCGCACTTGCCCATCAGGTAGGGCTGGAACTGGTCCAGGATGTCGTCGTTGTCCAGCGGCTCGTCGCTGCCGCTCATCTTCTGGGCCGCGGCCTTGATGGCGGGCGGGATCTCGGCCTCGCCGGCCAGGACCTTGTCCAGGTCGGCCTCGTAGGGCAGCTTGCCCTGCGAGGTCAGCTCGCGGATCTCCTGCGCGCGCTCCGTCTCCCAGTTCTCGATGTAGGCGTTCTTGCGCACGCGCAGGGGGCGGCCTGTGAAGATGAGGGTGCGGATGGTGTCGGTGTAGCCGGCGGTGCGGACGGCCTCCTTGTGCGACTGGGACGCGCCGGCCTCGTCCGAGAGGATGAAGCGGGTGCCGACCCAGACGCCGGTGGCGCCCATCATCAGCGACGCGGCCAGGAGCTGGCCGTTGTGGATGCCGCCGGCGGCCACCACCTGCACGGGCTTGCCGGTCAGGGGCGACTTGTAGCCCTTGCAGGCGGCGACGCAGGCGGGGATGAGCACCGTGGTGGGCACGTCACCCGTGTGGCCGCCGCCCTCGCCACCCTGGGCGCAGATGACATCGACGCCCAGCTCGAGGCACTTCTTGACGTGCTTGGGGTGGCCGACCATGTTCATGTAGACCACGCCGGCCTTGTGGAGCTTCTCGACAACGTGCTTGGGGGGCACACCGACGGCCGAGACGAAGAGGGTCGCGCCGGACTCGATGATGATGTCGATCAGCTGGTCGAGCTTGCCCTTGGTGTAGTCGTAGCTGGGTAAAGTGTTAGTGGTGTGATTGTTTTGAGTTGATGGGTGGTATTGGGAGTCGTACTTAGTCTTGCGGGCGTTGCCGCCGACCTGGGGAAGGAGGAGATCGACGCCAAAGGGGGCCTTCTTGTCGGTCAAGTGCGACTTGAGCTCATCGATCTGCTCGCGCAGCATGTCGGGGGTGTAGCTGATGCCGCCCAGGACTCCGAGACCTCCGGCATTGGTGACGGCGGCGGCGAGGTGGGGACCGGCAGCAACGTTCATGCCTGCCAGCAGGATGGGGTGCTTGATCTTGAAAAGATCGGTCAGGGGCGTGCGAATCTGCTCTGCGGGATTGTCAGTGCATCCATGGCTGGCGATTGCAATTGCGATTGCGATTGCGCAAAACGGGCAGGCGGGAGGAAGGGACGGCTGGAGAGAGACGACTTACGAGGGGAAGCCATGATGACTGATGGTACCGCGAACTTGGACAAAAAAGTAAATGGGGATGGGTATCAAAGTCGAGAAGAAGAAACGATGCTTGCTTGCGAGACAATGAAGAAACAGAAGAATCGAGAATGGGGAGTGGAAAGGCAGGTGGGAGGATGGTCAATTAAGGCTCAGATCTGGGGTTTCGGTCTGGGGAAAGCAGCCGCTCTTTCAGGCTTACAATCCGGGGTGTGGTTCGCCCCCCTCGTGAGCGTTTCGTTTGGCGGCTTCTCCATGCGATTTGCATGTGCCGAGGTTGGCTGGCATGCCTGGTTACGGGGGGACGCTAGACCGCTTTCAGGGCCAGGTGCGAGGCCAACGCAACCCCAAGTTTTTGGCGGGGGTGTGGTTGCGCTATGCCGAGGCACCGACCGACTGGCCGAGAGGGATGGAAGGAGGAGAAGAGCCGCCTTTGATAACTGCCCGGGACCTGCACCTGGTCACTTGATGCTCTTCCCTTGTTCTTTTTGGTCTGATTTGATTCCTAATCGGTTTTCCCATACTGTACTGGACGTGATTGACACAAGTTGTTATTATTGATACTGCTGCTGCTGTTGTTGTTGCGGCTTGAATACTACTGTAGATGACGTTGGACGGTGACTCGCGACGTTGTCTGCCAATTACTCGGTAGGATAAATAAAAGAAAAGGAAGAAAACTCCAAGATGCAAAGCTTGCCGTTGAGGGTTTGACTTTCCCTTGCCGTTGTTACAAAATCCGGGGATCGCACCTGCAGAAGCATGGCTGGACGCCTGGAATACGCAGGCACGCAGGGAAGGACCCTCCCACACCTTCCCCTCGAACAGGGCTCAGGGCAACGCTCCCGTTGTGGAACGGCGGGACTGATCGACTGCACCTCAGCGCCGGTGTCAACCTAAAAACGGAATGGGAGAGCGTCGTTGCATGGCTCGAGCATGGGGAATGGGCATCGCCGGCTCTGAACTGGCTGCTCTCGCGCTCTTTACCGACAACTTCGCCTGATCTTTTCCAACCCTAACCCTTCTTTTTATCAATGATTCTTTGCTTCCAATTCAGGGCACTCCATTTCGTCCGAAATCCTTCAACTCACTCACGGGCGGTCCACACTCACACTTACAGCAGACAGCGTAGGTCAGTCGGCGGTCCCACTCACAGCGGCGGGATGAAGCGACACAGACGAGCCCGACTACTATGAAGCGCTTTTTTTCCACCGCCGCGACGTCGAGACATGCTGCACGCGGCTTTCCCCACCAGAGCCTGCTTCTGCCTCTGCTGCCGCCTCTGCCTCCAAGGATAGGCCGGAACTCTTTTTCGCAGACGGCGCGGCGCCAGACTGACTCGAAGCCCGACCTGGGCCTGGACGCGCTGCGGTTCAAGAAATATTCGCTGCCCGTCAGTGCAAGCGCAGCCACCATGGAGCCACTACCGGCAAAGCGGACGGCCTACATTGCCCTGGGCAGCAACCTCGGCGACCGGATCGCCTGGATCGAAAAGGCCTGCAATGCCATGGATGCGCGGGGCATCAAGGTCAAGCGGACCAGCAGCCTGTGGGAGACGGAGCCCATGTACGTCCTGGACCAGGACCGATTCGTCAATGGGGCCTGCGAGGTGGAAACCACCCTCGAGCCCCTGGCCCTCCTGGATGCCCTCCAGGACATTGAAAACTCGCTGGGCCGCCACAAGGTCATCGACAAGGGACCCCGCAACATCGACCTCGACATCCTGCTGTACGACGACCTCAAGGTCGACCATGAACGTCTCAAGATCCCCCACATTGGCATCGCCGAGCGCGAGTTTGTCCTCAAGCCCCTGGCCGAGTAAGTCTTTCAGTCACTCACTCATCTCACTCACCAACTCACAAAAACCCCCAGACTCATCCCCGACAAGCCCATCGACCATGCCCGCCCCTGGACCCTGACCCGCGACTACCTCGACGCGCTCACGCCGTCGCAGCCGCCCCTGACCACCATGACGCCGCTGTCGGCCCACCACCCGCCCATCCAGGCCCTCAAGTCGACGCGCCGCACCCACATCATGGCCATCCTCAACATGACGCCCGACTCCTTCTCCGACGGCGGCCAGCACACCACCCTCGACGAGCCTGCCCTGGTCGCCACCGTGCAGGCCCTGCTCGACGCCGGCGCCACCATGATCGACATCGGCGGCCAGTCCACCGCGCCCAACGCCCCCGAGGTCTCGGTCGACGAGGAGCTGGCCCGCGTGCTGCCCGCCATCCGCCTGATCCGCGCGCACTTTGCCTCGCGCCCCGTGCTGGTCAGCGTCGACACGTACCGCGCCTCGGTGGCCGCCGCCGCCGCCGCTGCGGGCGCCGACATCGTCAACGACGTCTCGGGCGGCTCCATGGATCCCGAAATGCTGCCCACCGTCGCCCGCCTCGGCACCACCGTCTGCCTGATGCACATGCGCGGCACCCCCGCCACCATGAACGCGCTCGCCGAGTACCCGGCATCCCAGGGCGGGCTCATCGCCGGCATCGCCCGCGAGCTCGTGGCCCGCGTCGCCGCCGCCGAGGCCGCCGGCGTGCGCCGCTGGCGCATCGTGCTCGACCCGGGCCTGGGCTTCGCCAAGGTCGGCCCCCAGAACGTCGACGTCCTCCGCCACCTGGACGAGCTGAGGCACTGGCCTGGCCTGCAGGGGCTGCCCTGGCTGGTCGGGTCGAGCAGGAAGAGCTTCATCGGCCGCGTCACGGGCGTGCCTACGCCCAAGGAGCGCATCTGGGGCACCGCCGCCACCGTCGCGGCCGCCGTGCAGGGCGGCGCCGATGTGGTTCGCGTGCATGATGTCAGGGAGATGACCCAGGTGGTGGCCATGGCCGATGCGATTTGGAGGTATTGAGTGAGGGAGAATGGATGCGTGGATGGACGGACGGGTTTGGTGGGTAGGTGGGTAAGGTGGAGATTTAACACGAGGTTTGGGCCTGGCCTGGAAAGGTGGGCTGATTGCTGGTATGAGCATCCAAGTATAAGAGGTGCAGTGTTTGTACATCAACTGTTTCATACTGTACTATATATAAATGGCGGGGAGGGGGGGAGGGGGGGAGGGAGGGAGGAGGGTTGTATATACGTATATATTCTAGATCACCTGGACTCGCTGTCACAGGCCGGGAATATCAATCAACATCCGGCCATTCATCTGGAGAGGGTCAAGTATCGCTGGGGGAGGCGAAAAGTCAGGGCTAAAAGGGAAACAGTCAGAGACTTAAAACGGGCCGTTGGTCAAGGTTAGGTGGGAGCTGGGTTATATCTAATCCAACGTACTATGCGTGTACGGTGCCTTGAATACATTTGTATGTCTAAACAGTTGCTTGCAAGAACTGCTTGACACAACGATAGGCTCGCTCTCATTCTTTCCAATCCCTTTCATCGTCCGGTTACCGCCAAGTTAACCCTAACCTCGTCCATGCTTGTTGGCCTCGCAGCTAGAAGGTCATAAAAGATGAAGAATGTTCCACAAGTGCCAACGTGAATATCTACCATTATCAAGCGTGTTAGAGACATTCAGTCTAACCGTTCTTTTGGCCCTCACCTCTAGACAGTCCATGTAGTTTACTTCAAACAAGAACTACAATTCATGCGTTTCTTCTTCTTGTTCCCCCTCTTCCTTCCCCCGTTGGTTTTCGCGGGACAGTGCCACGAGGACGACACAAAGGACACGGTAGGTATCATAACTTTTAAAAACAATATCCGGGCCATCAATTACGTATCCAGCACGCAAAACGGAGCAAGCAGACCGAGGTACATCCAAGAGACCAAAGTACCTGGTATCCAGCTCCCTTCCCTTCACCTTTGAGACCATGACGCGCGGCGTAGAATCCCATCATAATGCGTTATACATGTAATTACTGTGTGTGATCCTCAGCGTTTCTACAACCGAATCCGAAAACATTGACAAAGCAGTATTTCCAGAATATTCAGCTACCTACCTACCTTACCTGACCCAAGGTAGTCAACCCAACTCACCCAAATACGAATAACATACAAGCACCATTGAAGTTTAACCCGTGACCAACAATAAGACACCCGAACTACCTGAACATCCACCAAGGTAGGTAAACATTCACAAAACGTCTTTCGAGTGAGTGAGAGAGAGCGTTGTCCCGCCTTAGCCTCGACCTCCCTCTCCACCGAGCTATATCTGTCAAATCCCCACCGCGTGTCCACAACAACAAACGAAACAAAGCAAGTTCACATTCGTTTCGTGTTCTTGTCTCTTATCTCGGTTTTATGGTGTAGTTGGTTATCACGTCAGTCTAACACACTGAAGGTCTCCAGCTCAAGCCTGGATAAAATCATATCATTTGTTTCTTTTTTTTTTTTTTTTTGGTCTTTTTCTCTTCTGCTCTTATCTTTTTATCTTTTTATCCCCCGTCTGTTTTTCTTCTTGTTCCACCCCCTCAGTTTTTCTCGCAACCCACCACTAACTGAACACTCCGAGGTACTTGTCGAGGTGTTAACCCGTCCAGAAGGCGAAATGACTTTTGCTATATAATTAGACAGACCTCTTTCTCCACCTTGGCAACGCTGCGAACGAGGTCACATACCGGATATCCCCGGAGTGATAAATTTGTTTGGCACTACCTGGTAGGTACGTACATACGTACATACCTCTGTAGAAACGCGGTGGTGAACAACACTAATAACAGTTGGGTCTCGCATTTATCGTGGAAACAGCTTAATAATAGGGTACAGGCCTAAATGTCTCTCCAAGAGCACCTCGACGCGACGCTTGACTCGGGCGGTACATATCAGTTTGAGCAGTGTATTCTCCCAAATATGCACCAAAGCTATCAGCTGAAATGTGAGTAATGTGCGTAGGTCGGTAGGCGAGAGAGAAGAAAGAAGCAGAAAACTACCTAGTAGTACCACACGTTCCCCGCTGCAACTGAGTACGGTCCACGAACAGAGGGCAGTCATTTGCTGGTTTGATCTCCATATCGACAACCCATCACCTGCTCACCACCAACCGCCAACGAATCAGATAGTGAAAGACCAAAAATGTTTCCGTGTACGGAGCACCCACGACCCGTTATCTCTTGGCAGTATTTGACCTGCGGTATGAGAACCAGTGTTTCCACAACCTATTTATTCCATGAGGAACTACTGTAAGTCTACAAGGAAAATCTCATCATTGCCTATGAAAGATAATGGCGGAAGGATCACAGCGAGGTTTATCCTTTCCCACGATGGATGGTTGTAGTTGACCATCAATCCCATCCCATGCAAACAAACGCATCGCCAACATGACATACCTCCAACTTCACGAAACAGTCAGCTTTTCAGCAAACAATTTACTTAAACTTTGTGTAATCTCGGATTTTGTTAAAACTGGGTTTGCTTCTCAAGTGTATGTACAGTTCTCCTGCTCTGAAAATCCTGTTTCCTTTTTTCCTTCACAAGAAAAGAGAAACCTTGAAAGCAAAGCGTCCATGTAAGCGCAGCAGCTTCCACATAATTACAACCGACAATGCCGCCCGTTCTCACTCAACCCCCACACCAGAAGTTCAAAGGAAAGCCTGCTCGTAACCTACCATGACAACTCGGGGCAGCCAAGACTGATCATCAAACTCGCACCCTCCATCTCTGCCCAGCCCCCCGTCCAGTGCAAAGACCAGCACAGCAGTCAGACAGACATCCAAGACACCGGTGAACAATCCGCCAACAAAGTGATCTGCATCAGAAATCTCACAATCACAGTTGTTTCTCACCTCTGCTTGCACTCAAGTCTCCTCGGTCCCCGGGGTCCCGTAACCTCAGGTAGGTAGAAAAAAAAAAAAGGCATAGCCGCAGGAGCCGACTACAACACACAGGCAACAAATTTGCTCATCAGCCATGCACGGCGGCGTCACCGTGACCGGCCGGCCAGCCAACCAACCAGAGAGAAACCCAAGTTTCAACCCATAAGGCTGACGGACGAGTGACCGTCACACCAGGTCGGGTTGCCAGAGGCAGGCCGCTTGGGATCGTCATTGTTCGTCACTGCCGGCCTGGGCAGGTATTCTGCGGGAATATAAATCTGACACACACGCAGACACGCGCGCGCGCGCACACCACACCGCCAAGCGCGCCGGGGCTAGGAATAATACCCAACGAAACTTCACCCCTCGGTGGTCGACCGTTGACCGTAGGACCGATTGAGCAGGCAAGGGGAGGATGGGAGAATAAATTCCCGCCTATCTCTCGGCTCAAAGACTGACAAGAGAGAAATGGTTTTCGTCCAATGGCAGTTTTAGATATCTTTTCTCTCTGCAATCCGGCCGGCCAGCCGCATCCGTGTGGAAGCACTCAGTCTAATAGGGCTGAGTTTCCACGCCGTGTAACAAAGTCGCCGGTACTGCCAGGTTCCGTTTCGCGGAAGATAATTCGGACGACGAAACATGAGGGGGAGGCAGACAGCCTACTACGGAGATCTGCGCATGCGCATCTGCCCGCCCGGCGATGAGCGAGATAAGCCAAGAGAGATGTGAGCTGTCAGAGAAGCTTGAAGCACAGGAGGTACCTGCCCCCCCCCTTCCCGACCGAGGCTGAGACTGTCTGGCATGACCTGCCAATGGGGTCTGGATGGGTGGAGACTTGGACCCCATCCCCCTTTGAATTGATGGACATCTCCGGCACTCCAGAGGAGCAGTAAGAGGTGGAAATTTGACTAAAAGAAACCGTCGAGGGTAGTAAAACGGAATGAGCTGCTAGCCTCTGTTGTGGCCTGATTGGAGGCATTTTTGCTTCCTTCTTCGTTTACCTGGTACTTGCCTCATTCTTTGGCCAGAGGAAGTATTGGGCCTAGAGACGCAGGCGGCAGGTCGCTGATTAAGGTAGGGGGGAGACCGGTGAAAACATGACGAAATGATTCGCAATACCCTTACTTGGTCAAGATAGGCATGATATGTAAGACGGGTGACGCGGCCAAGTCGGGTTCGCGGGCTCGTTGAAGGGTACCGGCTTGGCATAGCACGAGAAGGAAAAGAGAGACAAGAGAAGAGGTGAATCCGAGTTGAGACAGGAACGACGAGAAACCTTGGTAGGCTGTACACTGGTCGGCAGACAGAAAGGGGGAGACTGCATTGCAGGCAGACCAGTGGGGGAGACAAGGCTGTGCGGGATGCTGCTGCAGAAGCGTTTATGTACCACACAGTATTCCCCGCCGTTTTTCCAACGATCGGTTTGCTCGACATGGGTAAATGACCCTTGTACTTGTAGTATGATGAATACAGAGGTTTGGCGTAAAGAAAAGAGAAAATACAGAAACGCAAAAAAAGAAAGCACAAACATCAAAAGATCGGAAGGGTGCTGGTTGGGACCTCGGATCTCGTTGAAGCCGGGACTAATACATCCCGAGAGCTAATCACTGAGGCCCTGCACGAATGCATATCTCACTTGAGCCTTACTTTCCTCCAAGCTACCTTGGGTAACTTGCATCAAGAGGAGAAGGTACTTCACGGCTTCTCTGTCTCTCTCTCTTTCTCTCTCGGTGAGACTGGGAGTGAGTCGAGTTGAATGGCAGGGGGTGATTGCTGCGACGCTGACATTAGCATGTACGTGACAGGCCGGGTGAGATGCCGGTAATTGGCTTTTTGCTGATGTTGTGAGTGAGGGGGTTGTAGATCCACTGCTTCGGGAGAAGAGGAAAAGAAAAGAAAAGGAGAGAAAGACAACGAGTAGCGGGAGGAGGGACAGGTCCGGGAGTCAATTTGTAGGTGACCATCTATTCGGCCCATTTCTCTGACGTGCGACGTGCAACGGCGGCGTGGTCATCATCGTCGTTGTCGTCGTCGTCGTCGTCGTCGTCGTCGTCGTCGTCGTCGTCGTCGTCGTCGTCGTCGTCGTCGTCGTCAATGTTGTCGTTGTTTCGTCTGATGTGGATGAGACGTGGTTGGTGCATGGCCCTGGCGACTGGATATTAAACTGCTGCTAGCTTTGACAGAAGCGTCCCAAAAGCCATCAATCATGTCGACGGACGGGGAAGAGTTCGGGGCGGCGCGTCAAGTTGTGCGACGGCACCATCAACGTTAGGGCGTCTTGGCAGGCGAGACGAGCGGCGTTGAGCTAGAGAGAAATGAGGCATGGCGAGGTGGTTTTAAGGAGCATGGGTTGCAGGCTATGATTGTTCTGGCACTCCCAAGACCCAAAAATTCCATGCCCTCCCGCCCGCTCAGGCCAAGGAAGGACTGCCCGTGTGTTTCTCTGCGACCGATCGAAATGCCTTTAGTTCCGAAACCTTATTTGGACAACAACAATCATGAGCTAAACCGGGAAGGCACGAACGAATGAAGCCAACTCGAGAGGGCCTCACCCGACGACTTGTCGATCGACAGACTTCCGCGGACCAACCTGTGAGGCAGCCAGGCAGGGACTTGTTTGTGCCGCAATTTCCTGGCAGACTGGACGACGCTCTGCTTGCTTGCACTGGAAGCTACAACCCGGCCGAGCCTTCCCTGTCATCTGGACTTGGACTCGGAATCGAATCATTCACGGGGGAAGGCGTGGTGCTTGGTGCTCACCTCCCTGGGTGCCTGGTATTTGGTGCACTTGCTTTAGATTGGCGGTCAAGGCAACAGCAGGCCGCTCTCGCTCCCGAAGTCGACCTGTCATTCGTCCTCTTCGTTGACAAGGAAGGTACGGGTGAAATGAACGACAAAAAAGTTTCCATTCATACAGACTACTACACACCTGTGCAATGAAGGTAGCCCAGGGTACCTCGTGAGGTAAAAGTACCTGTCCTAGCAGGGGAGGGCGCTGTCTGTGCGCTCATCAGGCCCGTCTCCCCGCTGTTTCCGATGGTGCTGCGGGGGGACGCCCGCTTACAAGCCCCGTTTACCGTTCTCCCGGGACTGTGCTGCCACGACGTTCCAAATCTGCTTGGCTGTGGTCCCGTTTGAAGATATGAAGTCCCAACACCAACAACCACACTTGCACTGCAGGGAGACCGGGGGAATGCAGTACGGCGTAAACTCGAACCCTTGCCCGCATGAAGTGGCTGTTTGCTCCTTGCATTAAATGATACCCTCAAAGGCAAGGTAGAAGGGTACCCGCTGTCCGGGCACTTTCCCAAGTTGGTGACGATGAGCAAAACGTAAGCTCATTGAGCGAGTTCAGTCAGTGCAGCCAAACCACCAGTATGGGAAAGTGATACTTGTCTTCTTTCTTTTTTTCCCCCTCCAAACTCAGCAACACCACCCCACCGCTCCCGCGATTCAGCCATCCTGAGCCGGACAGCAATCAGGAGCTAGGGCGGAATGCATGCGGCATGAGGTGCAGTAGACAGGCGGCGGCGGTGGCGGCGGCGGCGGCAACGGGATGGATGTTTGTGTGCGAATCACTCGGCTCGAGCAAGTTGCTGCTCCTGTGCGGCACGACGGCCACCCTTTTCTTCCCACCCGCTTGCAGATCCAACACAGCATGCCACTACGCCGCCATCACCAAGTACTGTTGTAAGGTAGCCCTTCCTGTTTGCTTCCCGTTCCACCATGCAAGTCATACACCCCTGCCCCTCCATCCACCGAGATCTTGTCCCTCCCGGCTTCCCTTCTTCCTTTCCTCCTTACCCCTCCACAACAACGTACTTACTTAGCACATGCGGTCTCAATGTTGGCGACTCCGTCCGTGCCTCCCGTCGCTTGAATGGCTCGGTAGATGAGCGTTGGGAATCGAGAGTTATCGGATGAGAGACACTAATACACACTGCACCTTGCTAGTACAATCGTTCATGCCATCAAGTTTTTGGCCTCCACACCAAACCAAACCAAACCAAACCACACCGCCCCGCCCCGCCTCGCCTCGCCTCACTTACTGTACCTCTCCCTCACGTCGCCCAAAGCACGGTTGATACACTCGGTCCCCCCTCCTTGAACCTGCCGCAGCTTACCCTCCACCGCGGCTTTTCCCAACTGCCCCGTCGCCATCACAACGGCATATACGTAGGTGCATGCATTGGCCTTTTGACCGCGTCTCAACAATCCCGGAGACAAAGTACCGGGTACCTACTATTCATCCTCAAAGTTATCCCTTACAACATGTTGTACTTGAGGTAGTCCCATATGATCATTCAAACCACCTCCCTGCAGTCTCGTTCACTTGCATCCCCAACAACCTGCTGATCAAGAGACAGGCGGCACGCACGCACGCACGCACGCACGCACGGAAGATACCAGGGAAAAGAAGGTGCTGCTGCTGCTGCTGCTGCTGCTGCAGGGCTGTATGTGTGGCGCCTGCATCCGATGTGCCTCCTACTAAATATCTGTGCAACACGCAAAAGTGCGTGTTAATTCGGTGTGAGAGGCGAGACCCCGTTCGTCTCTTATCCGTTCAAACAAATCACGGCTTCCCCCCCCCGCCGCGAACCGCCAAGGCCAGCGGGTCCGCAAATGAAAAAAAGCGAGAAAGGGGTCAGAAAAAAAAAAGATGAAAGAATGCGGGGAGGAGGCTCAGTTCAAAAAGTGTGATCACGGGCAAGAAGGAATCCAGTTGAGCGCTTGAGGCTCTCGGTCTGTATCACTTTACTTGGCTCAACTCAGAGTTTCGCGGCTGTGCTCCGGGCAGTTACAGTACCGCTAAGGTACCTGACTCCCCACCTGTCACCTGTGTGATCGCAAGATCCAGATCCAGATCCAGAAGATCCTTACAGTATGCGGTCAATCCGTAAGCGAAGGCCGCCGCTATTTCTCTCCATTGTTACACTGACGAGTTCGTCACGTTCAAGCCATGTAGGTACTTCGTTCGTTAGTACGAATAAATACTAATTCATGCGATGCTCTTGCTTGCTATTTTTTTTCTTCCCCTGATGATGGCTGACTGATTGAAGCTGTGCCTCGGATTTGCCGATTGATGGAGGGATCCAGGGGTTTGGGGTTTTGGGGGGCGGTTTCCACAGTGGTGTTGTGTAAAGCAATACCGATTGCCGACCTGAGTTTCATCAACAAGAAAGCAGAATAAAAACCGACTTTGGAGTAGATAGATAGAAAAAAATGAGGCAAAGTCACGAGAGGCTGTGAAATGCCCCGTTCATTTTTACTTGACGACGTGGAGATAAAATTGATTACAGCTGAAGATTGAAATTGCAAGGAGTCGAAGAATAGAATAATTAACATTGAGAAATGATAAAAACGAGGACCATGGATTGATTGGACCACCACCACTGCCATAACCACCATCCCTTCCTTCTCTGCCAATGTTTATTCAGCCTTGCCTAGCCTAGCCTTGCCTTGTCCTGCACTATTCATACTATGCCAATGCCACGCTTCATCTCCGAACGAGTCCGGGCCCAGAAAAAATACCACAAGGATTTAAACTTAGCCAAGCCAAACAGGAGGGAGGTCTTCCACTCATAGGGTAGCAGCAACATATTCCCATGCGTGTGTGTATCCATCAGGGAGGGCACCTGAGCAAAGCAAAGCTGCCTGCCGTTCTTCCGTCCACCCACCTGTCTATCTTGTTCCCTGCGTGTCTGTTCAAGACAACAGCATGCACCCCATCCCCAAGCTCCTTCTCTCCAGAAACAAGAGGAAGATAAACGTGAGGAAGAAAAGAAAAGAAAGTAAAGGAAATGGAAGAAAGGAACCTCGCCGACTGCTTGCTCGTCGTAGCGCCCAGCCGGAAAGGGAGGGAAACGAAAGGCAGAGAGAGAGAGAGAGAGAGAGAGAGGGAGGGAGGACGAGTTCGAGGATGCAGCCAGGGGTAGGGGGTATTTCATCATAAAGAAAAAAAAAAAAAAAAAAAAAAAAGGTCCCTTTTGCAAATGCCGAAAAAGAAACACAAAACCTGATTCCCGCTTTGTAAAACGAAACGAAAGAAGATGAATAAATAGAAGAGCCGTTATCCCTTTCTTTCCTTTCCATTTGTTGCTTTGCCCTTGCCCTTTGCCATGTGCCGCCTTGTGCATTGCCAAACCCGACCTTGTGCCTTGATTGAACCCAAGCCGTGCCATAAGAAAAGAAAAAAAAAAGTCTTGTTTTTTATTCCCTTCCAAGATCCCCTCTGATTGCCAGAGAATGGTGAATGATCAAAGATGAAATAGAGAGAGAGAGAGATAAGGAAAGGAAGAGAAAAGCAATCAAGAAACTGAAAAAATAGGAAAAAGTAATATTCTCGTAGAAAGAAAGAAAAGATTAGGAAACAAAAAGACAAGACCACCGTCCGCCGCCCATAAATCCCTTTACCAATTCCAGTCTCAACGCCCAATTAATCGAGACCCGCCAGCCTGCCCGATTCTTAGGTCTAGAATAGTGCGTGCGTGCGTGCATACCCATTCATAATCCCCCATCCGAGCAGTCAAGCAAGCAAGCAAGCAAGCAAGCAACCAGCCAGACTTCCCATCAGAAAAGCTCCTGCCACCGAGAGAGACAGGCAAGCAAGCAGGGCATTGCACGCACACAAAGCGTTTTTACCAAACAAACAAACCCTTGATTTCATTAGTGTCATATCATGCCACCACCACCACCACCACCACAAAAGAAAAAGTCCCACCAGAAAAGAACCCTTCCTTATCCTTATCCCGTATTCCGTATTCCATACCCTTCCATGCCCCAAGTTTGTTGTTGCTGTTGCTGTTGCTGCTGTTGTTGTCCCCATTTGTCCAGAGTCCCGGATTTTCTCTTTTTTCCCCCGTTTGCTGACGCCGCCAGAAGCATATATTTCCTTCCCCCACCCTTTCACGCCCAAAAGCCCGGAATGAAAGCAATGAAAAAAAAAAAAAAAAAAATCTAAGGTGCGCGGGAGGGGAAATCTCGAATGCCCATTCATCATCCCAGAAACGAAATAAACCAGGCGTAAAAAAAAAAAAGAAAAAAAAGAAAAAAAAAAGGAAAGATTTGAGAAAGGGTGTAAGCAAATAAAGGGGAAAAAAAAAAAAAGAAAAATGGGAAACCCATAAAATGCTTCTTCTTCTTCCGCCTTTCCTCCCTGGGAATCAGCCTTTCTACCCTTTGGTATCCGTAAGAATGCAAGATGAAAGACATCTGGGTGGGGTTTATAGCTCCTGCACGCCCGCTGAGAATCATGGAAGGGTAGATATTGGATATGCATCCGGTGGGCAGGCATTTATTCGGGGGCGGACGTGCAGGGCAAGAAGGGGTTGCATATTTGACAGCCATGTGCTCTTGCAACATATTTGTTCTGCATATGCTTGTGTCCATGTGCGCTACTCGTGCGTGTGTGCGCCCTTCGTTTTATCGTTGCCCGCTCACGTCATGTTCATTGTCGACGAGGGCGGGACATAGGTCGGGTAGTAGCCCTTGGAGGCCGTCTTGGCCTCGAGTCGCCCGCAGGACTGCGAAAGGTACGAGGGTCCTGGGTGAAGCATGCTCGGGAGATGGTTATCGAGCTCGGTCTTCACCCGTGTTGGGTCGTACCCGCTCGTGATCGAGGGAACTGTGCTGTTCTCCAGCTCGCCGCGCGAGTGCGAAAACATCTCGACCTGGTGTCGTGGGTCGGCTTCGCCCTCGTACAGAGTAGCTGGGAAGTAGGAATAGCCGCCCTTGCTCGCTGGCAACACCTTGATCTCGTCTGAGGACATCAATGGCTCCATGGTGTGCTGCTCATGGTGGTGGCGGGAGCCGTAGCTCGATCTCGGTTCGTAGCTGTTGTATCCGCCCTGGAGCATCGACGAGCCCGAAGAGTAGTCGGCGGGGCCCATCATGTTGGGGTATGCGCCGCCGCTGATGCTGCCGCTGCCAGAGCCCCCAGGCCCGCTGCTCGTGCTGCCTCGCCTCTCCGACTGGTAGTGACCCGGAGACCGGCCGCGCACGATCATCTTGGCCGACTTCCTATAGGCAATCTTGACCCATGGGTCTGCGCCTTGGCTCGCCGTGTCAATGTACAGCTCGATGACCAGGTGGTAGTATTGCTGGGCGGCTCTTCGCTTGCCGTTGTTGGCAGTCGCTTGCTTGAACTGGATGCGCTCAAACGTGTGCTCCGAGGGGGCCGAGCCCTGCTGCTGTCCATATCCTTGATCGTAGGCTCTCGACGAGCCGAGGCCACCGTCTGGGGCGCCGTAGATGCTGCTGAGAGCATGATGGGCCTGCTGGGGCGGCTTCGGGGTAAGCCGCACCTTCTCTGGCTTGGCTATGGGCCCCTTGTCTCGTTTGGGGGTGTGCTGGACAAGCTCGATGGCCTGGCTGTCGTTGTCCGCCACCACTGCGGATATGCACATGGCAAATCCATACACGGGGTACGCCTGCTGTGTTCCGCTCTGGACGAACTGCATCGGCTGGTTTCCCGGGAAGCTGGGTGGCGCGGGGGACAGGGAGTAGGAGCACACGCAGGAGAAGTAGTTGCGGCGGTAGCACGTCCAGTTGTCGTCGGCGAGGAAGAAGCCTTTGTCGATGAGCCCGTTGATCTCCACCTTGATTGGTGTCTGGGTGTCCGTGTAGGACAGAACGCCCAGAGGGGTCATGGGGTTCAGGGGAGGAATGTTCTGTTGTGTCTTGGAGCCGTAGGAGCCGTCCATCTTGAGCGAGTTGTAGGCGGCCGGGCTGGGTGTTGGTGACAGCGGATGACGTCTTATTCCCGGGAAGGACGGAGACCGTGGGATATGGTGGTCTGGTCTCCTGAAGTTGGGTGTCGCGGACGAGTAGAGGTCTCGCGCACTGATGTGACTCCCTGGATGCGGCAATGCTGTGGAGCGAGGGGCATGCGCCATGCCCGGGCCAGACGTGCTACTGCTACAGTTGTAAGCTCCGGCGAGGGCCCAGGTGTGAGGTGTCCGGGTGTCCGGGTGTCCGGGTGTCATGGGAGGGCGGGCTTAAGAGCACGGGGTGGGTGCCACATACCTGGAGCCCAGTCGAGGCCTGACGTCCAGACTGGCGAAGACGTTGGGAGCGGGAGTATAGAAGTGGCCGCTCTCGGGAGAGTACGGCGTGACCGGCGGAGGGAAATTTATGAAGGAAGAAGGCTGTGCTGGCGCCTCTATCGTCGACAGAGAGCTAGTCGAGTCCTGCTGGGGATAGCTATGAGACGGGGTTAGCTCTCACGGCCAGCCATCCGGTGCCATGCACTCTCTAAGTACACAGGGTGCTGCTATGTAGCTAGCTCGCGTGTGCTGAGGCCTGGCACCCGCAACGTTGTGCTGAGATATCCAAGTGCGCAGTGCGTTCCCATGCAAAACACTGCACAGGAAAGCACAGGTAGGACCGGGTTGTCGTACTGCCAACAGTTGGTGTTGCACAGGGCCAGCCGATACAGGATCGGGAGCGCAAGCACAGCGCCTGCGGCAATGGACAGAACAACGCTAACAGGCTATTGTGTAGCACGTCCGGCGCCGAAGCGAGTACCCATGTCTCCGCACCGCGGCAACGAGAGAGGGAGGGGGGGGGGGAATGAGCAGGGTGAATGAGACGATGGCGATAGCGCTTGCACGAGGCTCGGTCGTTGCCGAAAGGGTGAATCTAGCCACAAGCGACAACAAGGCAGGGCTGCTCAATAGAAGAAGGCAGAAGCGTCGGCGAGGGTGAATGTGTGTACGTGACTTGGCTCCCAGAGCAATTGCATCTTCTTCCTCTCCAGCACACGGGTTGGGGAGGGAGAAAGTGTTGAAATGGAGATTGGCAAAAATGAGAAAAGAAGAATGATGCAGGGAATAAAATGGCGAGGCGCGAATAGAGCCGCAGGTATTCCAGCAGCCAGGCACCCGGGTTCTTGTTGACGGTACGGGTTAGAATGGAGAGGAGAAGAAAAGGCCCGGACGTACCGCATGTCAGCTGGGGTCTGTATGTCGAGATAGTCCAGCCCAGGGGTACAGGTGGGCGGCGAGGGCTCGAAATCCTGCTAAAAACCACAGGTCAGGGCCGCACGAGCAACAACAACATGGCTTTCTTTTTCTTTTTCTTTTCGTTTTCTTGTCTCTTTCGCCCCGGACAGGCGCTGCAACTCCTAGGGGCTTTTCGACGCTCTCGCGGTTGTAACGAGGCGGGAAATGCAGGGGAAGCTAGGCTCTGTCGCAGCTACATCACAACAGAATTACCGGGCTGGGCTGGGGACATGTTCAGCGACGGCCAAGTTGACGATGGACAGCAATGTGACTCGAGTCTAAAGCGCATCGCCAGGATCGAGTTAGCAACATATGGCAAAACGGTCTGGTCAGTGCTGGGGCACGAAATGCAATGGCTGCCGGGAGAACAAGGAAGAGAGTAGCGGTGGGAGGGGAGGGTCAGACCGGGAAACGAAACCGGGGAGTGCAAAAGAAGGAAGGCAGGTAGGTGGTGGTGGATATGTTTGCTCGCTCCCCGTGCAGCCCTCTGTGCAGTTGCCCTTCTGCCTCTAGGATAGGGTACCAACGACAACTGTTCTCGTTGACTGAGGGCAGCAGTCGAGGTCGCAGACAGGAACCTGGGAGGCTGCCAAGGCAAAGAGCCAAGGCAGGTAGCCCGATGTGTACAGACATACAGTACAAGGAGGTACTGTCGAGCAGGTGCAGAGGTACATCGAGTCCTGACTCGACTTGCAGCTGGCCGTCCTGAGGGCGGCCAAGCCAGTCGGAACCGAGAAGCGACACGGGTTTGTGAGGTGTGCCCCTCAGCATCCGGGATGACACCTCGCGTGGTAGAGACCCATGTCGACACCTGCATCCTGGACTGGACATTCTCACCCGTAGACACCTTTTGGCAAGGGACCCAACGCTTGCTGATGAAGATGGGCACGAGCCTGGCCAGAGCAAGCAAGCATTGGAGACCGGCCACTGGAAATATAACAATGAAAAGCCTCTGCGCTTTTCGCGTCTACGGGCAAGGCAAGGGGGGTGAGGGGGACGAGGTTCGGCCAAGTGTAGAAATGCAAAGCACCCGAGCCCAGCTTCTAGCCTAGCCTTGCCGCACCGTACTCGCCAAGGGAAGGCAAAAACAACGAACAACAATGTGCAGTGCAGGTGTGACTTTTGCTTTTGCGATATTGGTACTGACCTTTGTCAAGAAAATGTTGGTTTCCCCTTTGCCTGCACAACTGAGCAACCTTGTCCTTCGTCGTTGTGGTCGCCGTGGTCGTTTTTGTTGTTATTGCCGTCGTTCTTCATGGCACGGAATAGTAGTGGGTGTTGACGTTTTATTGCTTGATTGCAGTCATTGGCAGTGATGCCATCATCGAGGCCCGGCACAGCGGGGTGGTGAGTGTGAGTTTCGGCTTTGTCGCCTTGGTCCAATCCACCAACGAGACCGGGGCACTGGAGGGCCTGCAGGGAAGGAATGCAGCTCAAGGGACGAGGCCAACAAAAAAAAAACCAAAAAAAAACCAAAAAAAAAACAGAGAGACAGCGCAGGTAAAATCAGAAAAAGAAAAAAAAAGAAAGCTCAAATGATACCTTGGGGATTTGTTGATTCATTCGAGGCTCCTCGGCTCTGGCGGCGAGCGAGACGTCGCTGCTTCGAGCAAAAGGTGAGCTACAGTTGTGCGATGGCTGTATAAATGATGATTCCCTTCCGACACTGGTGGTGGTGGTGGTGGTGACATGGTTAGCTGCAACGCTCTAGGGAGTACCTGAGTACGAGGGCAGCCTCCAGTGTACAGAGTACCGTCCAGGCGGCCGAGAAAGGCTGTAAGGTAAGGCGGGAGCAACTAGAAGGCGACGAGAAAACCTTCCCACCCACACTGGCAGATCCCGAAGAGGGCCAGCGACAGAGGGGATTGGACAGCCGGATGAGGGGCCAGCCAGGGCGAGCCAGGGCCCTGTGAAGCCCATTCTCTTCGATCCCGTTGTGGCTTGCGGCGAGGCGTTTCAAGGATTGGCTTCAGTGACTGACCTTCAGATGAGCCCCTGTCGCCAAGTGCCCAAATCACACCCCCTGCGAATCGATGAGCCGGCCGGGCTCCGTTTTGACCTAACCAATTCCAACGTTTTTTTGTCAGCACGCATACAGGTTACAACGGACGCAAACTCTGGGATCATCTGGGAGGACCTCGCGGTAGCTCCACCGCAGTGAGAGCCAGCGCGAGAAAGATTGGAGGGGCGTGTTTGGACCGGATTGCCATATCGAGGCCGACGCGGGTCCGAATCAGAATCTGGACTCGAGACATTGTCGAGGACTCGTGGGAAGCGTGTTGGCACTGAGGGGGAGCCACAGGCTCTGGAGTCTCTGGCTCTCCACGCCGGCCATTTCCCCGTCGCCCTCCACAACATGACGATTCTCCCGATTCCGATGCGGATCTTTGCCAGCTCTTGCAGCCCCGGTCATAGACACTTCTTTTGGACGCCGAATGCACTAACATGCAAAGCCAGAGAAGGAGCGGATGCGCCTAGTCGGGATCAGTATTCGCCCTACATGAACAGCCCTCCCTCCGATTGCTCGACAGCTGTACACGCTGTGAGGGAGGGAAAGTGGACGCTGCAATCGGGAACCGCAATCTTGGGTCCGCAACGCCCCCCCATGCAGATGCCGGGATGAGCAGGAAAAAGGGTAGTAGACAAATAGTGCAGGGTCTTGAAGGGTGAAAATGACATGCTCACCTCGGATGTCTTTGTCTTGATCTTTTCCCAGTTGCAGGTCAGCCGTTGTTGGCGACTTGGACCGCTAGTATTTTGCTGGCAGTCCCCAAGGCAAAAGATAGACGACCGAGGTCAATACGAGCTCAGTAATCAGGGGTGAGATGGCCGTTTGGTCTCCCGAAAGAGCGGTGGTCTGGTGCGATTCTCCCAGAGGAAGACGACGGGGGGCCTAACACGCCTCTTCGAGGAGGTCGATATGGGCACGCCGTGCGAGCTGATTGCGTGCGGGAGCTCAGATGGGCAACTGTTGTCTATATACCCTCGTTGAGACCTTTGGCGTGGTGGCTTGTGGAGGATCGCACAAAAGCGAGAGGAAACTGAAGCAGAAGAAGGGTAGTTGCTCGTTGGAGGCTCAACAGGCTGGAAGGTCGTACAGCGACAGAGGACGTAGCTTCAGACTGAACCGTCCAAGCAGGCGATGCGAGAGAGATCAAAGAACGAACTGTGAGAGAGCCGGACTGGGGAGGGACTCATATGCCTTCTTAAACTCAACCGGGCAAGCTGGGTTGTGCAGAGTTTTGAGACAACAGGCAGTGGGATACATGGTGTGGAGAGCTCCAGACTCCCCGGTCTTTTTTTTTAATTTTAAAGACGAGATCCTGAAGTCCTCTCCCAGACGGGCTTATGGGGTTAGATTGCTGGCTGCTGGAATTATTGCGAAGTTACTGGTTGATAGCAGGACCAGGACCCGTTGGTGGCCCATGTGTGTGTTTGTGGGCGAGCGAGGACGTCCTCTGCCTGCTCAGATCTGTGCGAAAGGACCACCACACCGAACAATCAAGGCAAGTTGCCGCTCGAGTTGCAGGAGAGCCCTTCAAGTGGTTTGCTTGGCCGGGACTTCTCAGCCAAGACCAAGCCGGCCGGGGGCTCACCACCGATCTCGTCCACATCGGTACATTGACTTTGCCTTGCTGGAGCGAAATAGCTGCCGGTTTCTTTTCTCTCCAAGGCAAAGCTAGTTCTGCTGTAGCCCCGCTAGGCTTTGCTTGCTCAAACATGAAAACAACCTGGAAATCAGCGAGGTATGGTTATGGCCGTTCCATCTCCATGGCAGGCAGCCGGTCCAGCCAGCGGGCGGCGAGTACCCCGACACCTAACTCGAGGCAGCAGACAAGGGCCGCTCCAAGAAGGGGGCTACTTCTTTGCTGCCTTCTGTGAGGAAAAAAACTCGACTTCTTCCATGCATCATCATATGCAAGCACCCTGCCGTCAAGGACTCTACGATGCGCCACAAACACCTGTTTTGATTTGGAAGAAGGATCCGGCCGGCCAAACAGATAGCCCCAGCAACGGGTAGTTGCAGACAGATGACAGGCTTTGGGCGATTTAAAGGCCAGTGTCCGGCACCATTATCGGATGTGCCTGATTTTAGACTCAGCATTGCCTCTAAATTGCCGCCCCAAGTCGAGCTGCGGCTTTCTTTGGCCGACGCGTGCGTTGTGAGAGGGAGCCCTTGCCAAAGAAAGGGGCGTCAGGGAGACGAAAAGGTGGTTTGATCAATGCCCAAATCACAAGACCTTGGCCTTGATCCGGGCAGCAGAACGGTTCCGTCGACTTGCCAGCAAGCCAACGTCAAAGCTGAATATCTAACCCAGGTACTGCAGCGCGTCTTTCAGCTTTCGGCCCTATACCTTCAACATGTTCGGCCGTTGCCGAGCAGAACCCTGTCAAGGAGACGAGAAACGAGGCCATACAAGCCTGTCTTACTCGAAGGCACGGGTCCCATACACCAGACACGTGAGAAGTTGAAGACTTTGGGTCCCTCTTCAGACACTGAGTGAGCTTGAGGCCATCCGCTTGCTGGAGTCCTTCTCCTCGGCCATATCCCGGCTGAGAGCCTCAACCGACCAGGCACTCCGCAAAGCCGTTGGAGCGGCCCTGGACCATACGTACGTTACCAGGGTTATAATGCACGCCATCGAAAAGGCACGTATCTTGACCCGGGGTCCGGCAGGGCAGGGCAGTGCTGGGAGCTCTGGTGCTTCCCCCCCTCCCCGCCCCCTTGAGATATCCAGTAAGGTATTCCCCGCAAGTATTCAAAGCAGGTAGGTTGGCTGACGATGGAGGGCTTCGCTCACCCGGCAGGCCTAAGCATGACGCAGTGAAGTATACACGGAGCAGCCAATGGCAGCCGATCATTATCCGGGGATCCTATCATGTCTTGGGCCGGAGTTTGAAAAAAAAAAAAAAAAAAAGGCTTGTCACCTCAACCGAATGGAAGGCGGGCAAAAACACATTTGAGTTTTGTCCATGGAGAAAGGAGGCTTTGACCTGGAAGCCGCCCGCTCGTGTTGCTCTCGTGCGTGCCCAATGAGCTGATGCCGCCGGGTCGTCGACCGCGGTGGGCGGAATAAAATGGAGGATTTGCAGGAGGGTCTTTTGTGCAGGTTCCCGTCTGCTTCGCAAATGCATCTGCCCAGCCACCAATCCGACGCTAGCACCAGATGGGCTCAAGGCTTTCCCTCCATGGCACCAGGCAAGAGAGTTGACCTATTGTTTCAGATCCGATATTCTTTCGGCCGTTTCTTCTGGAGACGTGGATCCTCCTCGATGATTGGTCGGGGGGGGGGTTGAAGTATAGCCACGGCAGGCGGTACCTGGGCACGCTGGGGTCCAGCAGCAGTCACGGCGCGTTAAATTGTCTCTTGCCCTAGTTCTCCGGGAAGACAGTAACATGGCGGGCGAGATTTGCTACAAGACAATCTCTAGGATGCCAGCAGGCTCGGGGCAAACCGTCCCTTGATAGGTAAAAGATGATCTCCGATCATGCCATGGTCGTAGGTCACTTGTATCTCGCCATCCGACACCGCAAGGCACAGAGCTGAACGAGGGACAGACAGCGCTGGGGGGCCAGAGAGATTGAGAGGGGGCCAAAGATTCCGTTGCCTTTGAAGGACAAGTTGGGTGATGATCGGATCGGGCCGCTACTTCAACCCGTTCGGTCACGCTCTCATACGCACTAGGCGACGAGCGATGGGAGCCATGGGAGCCGATATCTGATGGGCGGTGGGTTGTCGTGGTGGGCGCGATGACCTAGATGATCCAGATGATCCGCCGGACGCAGTATAACCATGGGCTTTCTGCTGCCCGGGTGGCATTCTGCAATCTTCAGTCACCGATTCGAACCACTGCCGCCCCCGCTGGAGATGTACCCTACCAAAGTACGCAGGTAGGTATGTAACGCGTACGCTGTAGGTGATGGGAGTGACCGGAACACAAGGCAGAGGCAGGAGGCGGCGTCTGGGGCGAGGGGAGGCTTGAACCGCGCACCCCATACTTTTCCCACACCTTATGCCAGAGATTTGAGATCTTGTGCCACGTGACACATCATCTTATCCCCAGCTTCCACAGGAATCCAGGGTCTTTTCTGGATAGATGCTGATGGAGATGGGCAAGCCATGAGACGGATCTGGGGGCCGACGAGCAGATTTGTTTCACCCTTCAGCGGTTTGTCAGGTGCATGAACTGGTTACTGTACCCACACTCCACAGCAGGAGCAGCAGCAGCAGCAGCAGCAGCAGAAGAACAAGAAGCAGCAGCGCCAGAAGCACTCCAGAAGCAGAGCAGAAGCGCACTACTGACACTAGAAGGCCGGGCTAGGTCCCAAACATGTCGTGCTGTCGTGCTGTCGTGCTGCTTTTTTCTGTCGTGCTGTTGCGGTTGCGATTGCTGTTGCGGTTGCGGTGGCGGATGCGGTGCGGTGCGGTACCTCCTCAGACGAAGCGGCCCTCTGATTAGCTCCCCTCATCCATGAATGGTTCCGGCAGGCGATCGAAAGAGGCAATGGAGAGACGCATGGTGACAAGAGGCTGCCCACCACGGCCGCCACTGGTCTGCGAGATGGCGCATTTGGGCGCATTGGGCGGGCGGTGACGATAGCGTGATGGTACCGGGGCAGCATCGCCTTTGATTACCTGATTGTCCTCGACTTTGTGTGAATACGTTGGAGCTGGAACGGGAGGCAGCGTGGGCCTCCATGGCTTTCAACGGAGCGAGATCCAGTCGTTCTGCAGGGCAGTTTTGCACTGTATCATCGGTATATGCTCCATGGAGTGTTGGGGGCTAGGGTACGGGCAGGTTCCAGGTTGGCATGAGCGAGGACGAGAGAGGGAGTGAGTGGAGGGCAAAGATGGACGGGTCGGGATCGAAGGTGTGCCGCACCCATGCTCCATCCATGGTTGGTAAGGTGGTAGGCATATAGGGTACCTGACTTGGCGAGGTAGCGAGGTAGCGAGGTAGCGAGGTAGCGACGATGATAGGTACCAGGTATCAGCAATGGAAGACGGATGGAAGGCGGCTTGTCATCCATGGAGGGAGGGAATGGAATCGGACGGAGAGGCGCCTCAACTCATCAGATTGACATTGGATTGATGGAGATCGATCCACTCTCTCGCGGTCCCGCTCAGTCGTCAGTCGTCAGTCGTCAGTCGTCAGGCAGTCCGGGCAGCCCAGGCTACCTTACCCGTCAACTCGCACAAAGGTACCTTGCGTGCCTGCCCAGGAAGGAGGAGCGGGTTAGGTTGAGGACCCACTCTAGAACCACTGCATAGGTGCGATGCGATTGAAGCCCGGAGAAGAAGGAGGAGAATGCGATTCTGGCATCGACTTGACGTGGTGGGGCCTCAGTGGGTCCCCCTAGGACGGCGCCAAGAGCCACTTGCAATGCCGCTTGCAATGCGGCAACAACGACACCAACAGGATGCCCTTGTTCCCGCAACCCCCACACTTCACTCCATCAACCTCACCAGCTTCAGAAGAGCGCCTCTGCGCCTCCATCTGGACGTGGCTATAGAACCACCGTGCTGTCAATTGGCAAGAGAGTCTCTAACGTAATTAGAATATATTTGTGTTATTCACTGGTCCCTGTTCCCATCTACGCCTAGATATTCCACTCGGAATCATTTCATTCATCGGTCATGTGCGTGGGTGGGTAAGGTGCCTTGGTTATCCTATGGTACCAGGTAGGAAACTACCTCCTTTGTACCTACCTTTTCAGACCTCTTGCATCCCGGAATGTCCCCTCAACACAAGAACTCTGCCTGAGTTGCCCAGGTGGTCGCACGGTAATGTATGTACCAGGTAGCTCTAGCCGCCTCGCTCTAGCTGAGCTGAGTCCACGCCGTGCCTGCCTGGAGAAGATGTGGAAGCCACTGGACAACACCTGCCCGGTTTCCTCGCCATGTCGCGCCTTCCTTTCGCCGCCCCTCAGTCAGGTACTTTCCTCTTGTCCTGCGGCCCTGCATACGGCTAGGTACCTTCACTTAGGGTAGGTCGACTTGAATCCATGGAATTGGACGAGACGGAACCTGGAATGGGCAACACCCGCCAACAAAATCCACCGGAACCTAGAAGGCTCCAAGATGTATGTCCTCAATGTCTGACCTGCCCGGTGCCTTCCCCGACCTCAGGTAGAATAGAGTTTACCTGGCCCCATCCGATCACGACTGTTATCCGGGCTCTTTCCCGAGACCTGGGACCCAGAGCCAGGCACAGACCCAACCCCAGACCCGTCTTTCCCCGTCGCAACCATCTCAGATCTCACAGGTAGAGACATTCTCCAAACTCGACGGTTTCTGTCGTTTTCAGTCGGCCATCTCGTTACGAGACAGTCAGGCAGGATCCGGGCCAGCTCCGTGACCGGATCGACCCTGTCTTGGGGGACATGACAGCCCTGATGAGTGAAGAAGAGCGTAGAGTGCAGTCAGAGTGGGCAAGACCAAGACGGAGACCAACGCCCGCAGCCAGAGCGCCAGAGCCAGAGCCGCGGCCGAAACCCAACCCCGCCCCCAAGCAATGCCAACCGTGGTCCGCTATCGACATCGTCGAAAGACAAGCAATGGAGGAAAGCTCACCGGTCTCGTGCAAGAGTCACGCCGCCTGGCGCCTGCAGAGAAGACGATTGGTGGACGCGGATGCAACATTGCACGCCGGAGGGTGTGAAGAGCGGACGGACTGACTGCGATCGCGCTCGCGGCAGCCCGCCTACCTCAGCCTGCGCAGGACCTATTCAAAGAGATCGCCCTTGGAGTCAATACAGCCCAGCACTGAGGGCAGCGCCACCCACCCGTGAACCCGGCTGGCCATGTCGACGTCAACGCTTCTTCTAGCAGCACGCCAGGTGACCCTCGTCAGAAGGAGGCTAAGACCAAGACGTGTTATGTGATTATGATTGTTGTCTGCGCGCAAAGCATCGAGCCCGTCGCCCCCCCGCTCAGCAACCGAAGCCTGATAAAGAGTGGTGTCACTGACGGTGCTTGTCAGGCATGGATGAGCCACGACCTACTTCATCAGTCAAGGAGCCAGAGTAGACTGGGCATGACTCTCTGCTTGATTACCTTTTTACCTTACTTGCCCTTGTCTTGTCTGGTTGTGTCTGCAGATGGTGGGTCGCCGAGACACACACAAACACACACACACACATCCACGCGCGTGTGCGCGCAAGCACTCGTGGCCGGAGAGACGCTTTTCCTGCCCTACCCTGGCCTCCCCTCCCCCTACACTACCCTATCTCACCCTACCTGCCCTAGCCTCGGACTACTTCAATGCCTGATTCCAACTTCCGAGCGGTCACGAGTTCGTATCCTCGGGTGCGTCTTTGCTGCCCAACACTCGGAGAGCAGAGAGTTCAGGATGTATGCGCTGGAGGCGCCTCCATCACCGCGGAATCGCCCGCCAATGCCACTCTTCGCGCCGCAGTTGCTGAGTCGTTGGAAGCCGTCCTGCCAGATTGCCGTGGCAGGAGCAGTTGCATGCGCCCATATTGCTTCTCTCTAGATCAAGACAGCAGAGTACTGATGTGTACATGGTTGGTACAAGAGGTACCGTCCGGCCTCCCTGTGTGTCATTCTGTGACATGGGCGCCGAAAACCTGTCTCTAAGCCGGCATCTGACTGTGTCCTACGAGCCGAAGAGGCCCGCCATGTCGACGCTGAAGGGGCCATCGAGTAGGGCATCCTTTGCTGACAATCTACGCCGGAACATATAGGTCTGGCGGGCAGATCTGCGTACTCCTTTACCGCAACTGCGCAGCCTGCACCGACAGTGGGAGCTACAAGGTACTGCAGATCAGGGGTTTGGGTTCATTCACCTGCTCTGACTATCAACCGGAAGACGCGCAGCCTTGGCTATCTCCACCGTCCCAAACCCCATTCCGTCCGAGAAAACGGTCAACCCAAGGGCGCTCTTGGTTGTCTGGGAATGCGGTTCAGCTGCCCGGCATGATGTCCTGTATCTACTGTGGCTGGTCTCTGACGGGCCTTCGTGTCTGTAGGGGATTTCCAGCAACGAGGCAGCGCCGAGAGCAAGGTGTACTGTGTTCCCAGGCGGTTTCGTTCACAGTGTTACTTTCCACCCCATCATGAAACCTTGACAGGCTGATTTCACAGCATGGAGCTCGCTGAGGCACTGTGTACAAGAGAATGTCACATACACGACCCGCCCCCGGGGAGGCTGTATGCTTTTTCCATCGTCGGGTATTTCGAGACCAAACCACGGCCGCTGTGACAAAAGCATGCGCCGTTTATACACGATACCGACGTCCTCAAAGGGGTCAAGTCTCACTCGGCGTCATTCTATTTACTTTGGCACACTAGGCATCGCCATGTCCATCCGGCCAATCATCTCACGCCGGCGCAGCGAGCCACACTGCCTAGATATTAAAGTACAACAGCTTAACGCACCAAACCAGAGCTGTCGGCGCGCTTGAGGGCCTCCCCCCTGGGTAACCCTGACTAACTTCGGTTAACACACCGAGAAAAAGACCATGCCCAATCATGGTATGAACCAGCTTGTTACACAGAGCCAGAGAGTCTGCAGGGCGTTTTAGCTGCATCATGAAGTACGGAATAGACATAGACCGGAACACCGATATCCATGGGCTCCTATCAACAGACGTCGCAACCGAAAAGACGAGCGTCATGGCCATTATCAACGAGAAAGGGAATGCAAGTAGCATGCAGGACCATATCAGCACCTCTTTTAGAAAGATTCTTGACCTGCCAAAAGATCACTCGAACGCGAACGGCCGCGGTCTGGGCGCGATGCACTATGACCGGCTTTTTTCGACTCGCCATATGCCCCCGCCTCTCACAAGGCAATGGCCAGGCGAGACTTTGAGCTACAACAGCCTGAGTCTTTGGATGATGGACAAGAAGATGCAGATAGGATAGGAGCCATACCCTCGGGAACGGACACAACGCTCATCCCACCGAGCTTGCACGTTTCTACTGCAAGACTGGTTTCATTCTGTCCACAGCTGCTGCTGCTGCTGGCCCACGGGGGGCCCGTGATGTTCCAAGAGTCGCTCGGCGAGCCGTCAGGTAAAGTTAGCTTGACCGACGTTGCTCAAGCTGGCTTCATACCCCGGATCTAGGTTTGTGTCTGACCTGGGCTTCCGGATTTGTTCGCTAATCCCTTCCAAATCGGGTCTCAAAAGCTTCTCTCCCTGTCGAACTCGGCTGTCACTGTCTCCAAGGGCCGCTGCCCTCGCCGCTTAATTATTCACCAAAGTCGAAACTTGGCATGACACGGCGCCGCGCTTCATGTCGTGACCGAGGCACGTCTTTCGATCCAGGTTAGCCTGGCGAAGGAAGCGATCGCCGACTGGACTGGGGGACGGCGGAGGGGGGGGGGAGGGTGTTGTGGGAGGATGTTGGGCAGCGTCCTGAGTCCTGCCAGGAGCCAAAGACATGCCGGGCCCTTGCCGGTTCTCGGATTGATGGATACGTGGCGCGCACTCTCCGGGGCGGGTATCTGTGGAGTCCAGTTCAAGGATGGCGAGATCAGAAAGGGAGCGGGCCATGACCCACGACCCACGAGCGGTGTCGCTTGATTGTCTCGAAAGCCATATCCCGCATGGCCTGTCTTACAAACATGTCACTACACGCATCACGTCTCGGCCCGTCAGTCAAGTCTTGAGGAGCGGATGAAGGGGACAGCAAATGGTTGCTCAGTGGTGTTCCCCACTTGACCCGTGGTGTTTGTGCCACGGGGCAGGGCTCTACCGTCTGGACTCAGACCATGACATCCCAAACGACGGGCTGCGTGTCTCATACAAGCCAGCAGCCTGCTGTCAGGGAATCGATGGTATCACGGGCAGGAGCAGGGAGCGCACGCGAGCCCCCGATGGCTCTCCGGTGCCAGGGCCACCATCCTGCGTGGGCAAAAATGGCTCACTTGCTGACTTGGTTGCGTGGTTGCTTGCTTGCGCGAGCGTTCGCGGAGGGGGGGCTTTGCCTGCCCTGAAAGCGCCCAAGGGGGTCTGGGCCCTGCAGTGCTTTCGGGCTGCCAGATGCATTCCTTCATCACGGAGTTGAGGTTGGACGAGATGCGCACTACGATTTCACCCCTCTGCTCATCAAGCCAGAAGCCACACGACAGATGCTGGCCTCGCTTTCTTGTTCGGGCGGCCTCATGACAGACTGGCCAGGGGTTAGACCCGGGCGTGCATGCGTCGATGTGGCGAAAGGAGGATAGCCGGCTCGCACAAGAGATCAACATTGGGAGAGAGAACCACATGCGGCCTCGTCGTCAGTCGTTGTGCGAGCTTGGGCAGGGTAGCCTAGGCGATGGAAGGCTTCGTGGCAAGCGGAATCTTCTCCTTCTCGGACTGAGCCCCCCTGAGTCAAACCATAGTGCTTCCAGAGAAGCGAACAGCCCAAGACCAGCACGCGCACTCCCGGGTAGATCAGCGGACCAGACGGCCTCTTCTAGATCATGACACCACCATCCGAGCAAGCAAGCAAAGCCTCAACACCCGATTCGTGAACTTTTCCCATAATCAAGGCAGCATCAGCCGGGCAGGCAAGCAGGCGGGCAGGCAGACTAAGAATAGTAACAGCAGCAGCAGCAGCAGCAGCAGCAGCAACAACAACAACAACAACCAAAGTAGAATGTCCGGATCCACTGAGCTTGCTTGGTTCTCGCGTGTATGCAAAAACACGGGCGTTGGCGGGAGATTGAATCTGCGTGTTGAAGCCCAGCTGACGGACATGAATCAATGTATGGGTGTCATGCATGGAAGGTTTCTGAGAAGACTTGGCTTTTGGGGCCACTGTAATGCCTGCCGCAACAGAAACCTCCATCTCGCGTGTTGCTGGCAATTCCCGGGTCCGGGATGGACCGCACGCAGTGTGTGTGTGTGTGTGTGGCCTGGTTTGATATTGAGAGACGACGGCTGGAATACGTCCGTTAGTTTCCTGGAGCTGGTACCGTACCCCTAACCCCTACTTTGATTATCCCCCCCTATTTTATCCCTTTCCCGACTTTTTTTTCTTGAGCTGTCTTTGCACACGCTAGATGCCAGTCATCACGGGCAAATGTCCGGCCAATTATGAAGAGGCGTCAGACTTTGGATGCTCAGATTAACCTGAAGACTTGCCCTTATTGGACGGGGGGCCAAATAAAGAGACTTTCTCACCCGCAGTTTGATAGTAGTGCGCTTTATGAAACAAGGATTTCCCGTCGACTTACAAAGCATGGCCAGGCAAGGGCGGGGGTTTAGCATCACTGGCTCACAGCAGCCAAAGGCGGCGGCGATCGCAGGCGCATCGCATCGCAGTGCCCTGGCTTCAAGGCATGTGCAGTGGAAGAAAAGGTACCTAATTGGTAGGAAGATAAAAAAGAATGGAAGGCTAACTAACGGCTTTTTAGGTCCCGTTAAAGACCCAAGTCTAATATCTACAAAACATACACTACATTTCACGTACAGGTTACCGTACCTTGGTCCAAGGTAGTCCGAATGGTCCAATCAGAGGGAGCGGCATGGATGGGCTGACTCTGACGCATGTCCCGGTCCCGTTATTGATGACTCCCCCAAACGACGAATGACGCACATTTCGCGACGGTGGGACAGTCATCGTCCGAATCCATCCAAGAAGTCCAGGTTGCCTTGTCACTCAACATATCGTGTACTGTGTATTAGACTAGGGGCAAACTCCCCGGCCACGCACACATGCTGCTGCTGCTGCGGATCTGCGCTGGTATACTATAGGAGACAGAGAAGCTCGCACAACTTGAAGTAATTACATCCCCCCCTGTACACACGCCCCGATTACACGTCCATCCATCGCCGAGCCCGAGCCAGCCAGCCAGCGCTTCAACAGGAGCCAGAGCAGGAGCAGGAGCAAGAAACAGGAGCAGGAACAGGAGCAGGGCCGCAATCAGGAGCCTCCATCTCCTCTCCCCCTCGCCCCCTACGCAAACCCCCCCTCCTCCTCCTCCTCCTCCTCCTCCTCCTCCTCCTCCTCCCTCCCGGCTGCGTGTTTCCGTCTGGAACCTGCACGTCTGGCCTGACTTTTCTGTCCAGCCGACCCCCTTACAGCTCGAGCTACGCACCCGGGACGCAACACGCAAGGGTAATGCCGAAAAAGAGACACCGGGCCAGGTTCTCCAAACCGCCGACCACCGCGCCAGCGTCACTCAGCATCAGCAGTCACACCCCACAAGCGGGCGACAGCAGCAAACACGGTGCGTTACCCTGCGAACTGTTGTTCTCCCCGGCCACCGCAGCTCGTCCCTGCTCACGTTGACGTTCACGTTTGCGCTCACGTTGCTTGTCTGCCTGCCTGCCTGCCTGTCTGTCTGTCTGCCTGCTTTGGTTGCTTGGTTGCTGCCCAAGTCGCAAACAGACTGCCCGACTGACACATGTTCAGACCGTAGCGTCAACCAGCTGCTTGCCGATCTGCGCCGTGTCGGCGTGAGCAGCAGTGCCCAGCGCGCCCCGGACATCCGCCCGACGGTCCCGCCTTCTATCCGTGATATCCTCCAGATCGCCGAGACCCCGGCACCCCGCCCGCGAAGGCCCCCGCGCGTTGATGGCAGCGGCAGAAGGGTCCCCCCGGGGCCGGCGGCTCCACGGAGCTGGCTGACACCCGGCGGCCTCGCACAGCGCCACGGATCATCACCATCATCATCTCGGCGGAGCAGCATCCAGCACCGTCCGCTGCCCGGCGCCTACATGCCTGAGCAGAGCAGTCTCATGGACATGACGCTGCGCCGGCTGGCCCTCGACTGGGATTTCCAGCGGACCTACTGCCAGGACTACCTCTACCACCTGCCCACGCACCTCCGCGTCGCCCTCTTCACCTACGTGGGCATGTGGAATCCCGAGGGCATCGCCCTCGCAGACCTCCAGGTCCTCCTCCTCCCCCCTGTCGTCGACACTGACACCGACAACAACAACAACAACAACAACAACAACAACAACAACAACAACAACTACTACTACTACAACGAAGCCAACAACGCCGACTTTCACCACCTCGACCTCACCAACGCCATCGGCCGCTCCCTCAAACTCCGCGAACTCTCTGACTTGCTCTTCCCTCGGCACTCCTCCGCCTCGGCGACCCTCAAAGACACATGGGACGCGCCTGACGACAACGACTCCGACTCCGACTCCCACCAGCCCACCGCCAACACCACCACCACCAGCGCCGCCATCCCCCGCTCGCTCCTCCCCAACCTCACGCACCTCTCCTTCGCTCTAGACCCCTACTCCCCTTCTTCCTCCATCTCCTGGCGGCACCTCCTCTCCTTCGCCTCCCACAACCTAGCGACCCTAACACACCTAAGCCTCGCCTTCTGGCCGGCCCCCTCCCTAACCAACCCCAGCGCCAAGTTCGCCTCGGTCGTCTCGGCCGAAGGCCACGTCGTGCAGTACGGCGGCACAGGGCCCTACAGCCACTCGCTCGACAACGACTGGGTCGAGGCCGTCATGGTGCTCGCCCGCCTTGCTCGCAGTTTGTACGGGCTCGAGTACCTCGACCTGACGGGGTGCGGGGCCTGGCTGCCTGCGCTGTGGTCCAGCGCGGGACACGATGTGGTTGATTGGGTTGGGTGCTGGGGGAAGGTGGATACGCTTGTGCTGGATCCGGGGTATCGACTTGCGGAGGACGCGGACGCGGATGCGGTGCAGGTCAGTCGGTTCTGGGAGGTGGTGGATTGGGGACGCAGGGTCGAGAGGCATGTTAGGGCGAGGAGGGCGGGGACGGGGAGGATTTTTACGGTTGAGACGTGTCGGAGGGAGGGGTAGTTTCGTATCTCTGAGGTGTTGGTTGCTTTGGGAAGTGAAGGGAAAAGGAATTGGGCTGTTGTTGTGGTTAGATGGCGTTATGGGTATTGGTGCTGTGGAGTTGGATGGTTGGTTGGTTGGTTGGTTGGTTGGTTGGGTTTGTAGATATGTAGCTAGGGAAATATGGGAAACGTATATTTACGGTACAATAATAACGTGAAGAAAAACTGAAGATGTGAATACCTACCTACTCCGTCGACTTGTAACTGGTATTGATAGAATTAATCAGGCCGGCTGTTGCATACCTAGGTACAGACGGGAAAACTGATCCAAGATTCGTACACTACATAGGGAGTATCAATGGCACTCACCGGTAAGGACTCCCCATCCTCATCGGCATCTCAGTCACTCCACGCAAAAACGAGACACGGACTTGTGTACAGTTTTCTTGAATATCACGATCACGATCACGCCTACCTATGTACCTGGATAGATCCAGCAAGCGCTCGCTCGCTAGACCGTTGCCGGGTAAGATAGACTAGGTGGTTTAGTGTTGCGTTGTGTTGTGCTGAATGGAACGGAATGGGATAAATGCGCAATTACCCACCCAGCTCTGTTAGAGTTTAACTACCTGTACCTACGTAGATTATTTGTTTTCTTCAGGTTGCCAGTCAGTCAGTCAGTCATCCAATCCACAAAGACGACTCAGTCGGGACACGGAGAGGCAAAAAGTAAAGGAACCCGTCACAGAACGGAAAACCCTTAAAAATTATATATAAGGTTGGATTGACTGATTAGAGAAAAGTCCGGATCATACATACATACATACGTATCATATCCCCCCTGCCCGAGAAGGAAATGATCGCTCCCTTTTAGAGTGTTTTTATATTGTTGGTTGCAATTCAACACAAACTGTGACAGGATCCTTTTTTTGTAAAAACTCGCACGGGGTTTCTGTCATCACATCAACCCAACCCAACCTAGATAACTACCTCAGGTAACCACCTAGCGACTGACTCCAACATATTGTTGCATGGCCATATTTCATCGCACAGTGCAGGCATTGAAGAAGAAAACTGACAAAAGCCCACCCGCCCTGTAGACTACCAGGTAGGATCTCATCATGTCCCATTCACACACACACATCGAATCCCACTCGCGGCTATGTTCCTAGATAGAACCACGATACTTTTGCGTTCCTTCCATCTCATACATACAAGGGGCAACGCCGACCAACACTTGCACACACATAAAAAGGAAAATATTAGAAAAAGAAAAAAACCACAGTCAGTCACGACGCCCTTGAGCATTTTCTTGGTTGTTTCGAACTCGTTAAAAACTCTTCTATTTCTCTGCCCTTCTTCTTCTTCTTCACTGTTGCCTGACCTGGCCACAAGCACGTACATATTTTAACAACTCTTCTCTTTGATATATTTTGCCATAAAAACCTTTGCTCAACAACAACTTAAACACACCAAAAACAACATACCATACCATACCATACCGTACCATACCGTACCCTCCCACGCAACGCAACGTCATGCCCTGCCAGCAGCTGACGCCGTACCTATCCTCTCCCCACTCACCCACTCTGCTCAACAGTCTCAGTCTCGTCTACTTGCCAGGTACCCACCCATCGATATTACTTACCCCCCATCCCACAGCACTTATCTCCCTCTCCCTCTCCCTTCCAGACGGGACACCAAAACCACAAACAACCCCAGCCATTATCATCATCATCATCAGCCGCCCTCAAATGGCAACTCCACCCCCCCCTTTCAACCACACTCTCCCGAATAGACATCCAACAACTACCCCAAATAACTCCTAACAGCATCCTTAAACCGATCGGTCCCCTTGGCCGCCAGCTGCGTAAGATTCTCCAAATCATCGCCCGCCGTGATGCCAAACTTGCGAATAAAGTCCTTGGCCGCGCTCTCAAGATCACCATACTCATCATTCGCCCCATCCTCCTCCTCCGGGCGGCCAAAGTAGGCATTGGACGAGATGGCGGTGGCGCCCTCGAAGCCTTGCAGCCGGGACTTGGCCTCGGCCTGCGCGGTTGGGTCGAACGAGCCTTTACTAAAGAACTCGTCGGACGAGATGGCCTTTTGCGCGCCGAATTTGTTGCGCGCGTAGCGTTCCTCGTCGTCTGTCGTCAGGTGTTAGTATATTACATTGGTGGGGAGACTAGAGGGGGGGAAAACAAACCATCAGTAGCCTTGATAGGCCCGACAGACCCAAACCCGCCGGCATTCTTCTTGGGCGCAGCAGCCGCGGCCGCAGCCTTGTTGCCGCCCACCTGGCCGAAACCAAGGCGGCCCATGCCCATGCCCAGCCGCTCAATCTCCGACGCCGACTTCTCGCGCGTGTGTGACGACGAGCCGTACCCGCCGCGCGGAGTCGGGTTGACAGGGGTCGGCGACTGGATGGCGTCCGCCTTAGAAGAAGAGGCAGAGGCCTTGGCGTGGCTCTCGTCCTCGGCGTCCGGGTCGTATCCCAGCTTCGCGATGCGCTCGGCCTCCTCCTTTGCCTTCTTCTCCGCCTCGTCAAAGTCGATGACGTCGCTCGTGACTTTCTTGGCGCCCAGCTTGGGTACCTTCTTGGCGCCCAGCACGTTGGCCTTGCGCGGGCCCGCGGCGGGCATGGATTTTCGGAGCGCGGCAGAGGTAGTGATGCGGCTGGCTGGCCGGGACTCGGCGGCGTCGGTGTTGGCGGCGGCGAGGGGCGAGGCGGTGCGCGAGATGTCTTTTCCGTTGGCGCCGGCGTTGAGGAAGGGGGACGGGGTGCGGCCGACCACGGGGGGCGTGCCGGTCCGCGAGATGGGCGGGGTGGGTTTCTTGATGGCGGGCTTGTCCCACGAGGAGAAGAAATCGTCCTCGGCGTCGCCGGCGGGGGTGGTCGAGTCGGCGGCGTCGGCGCCATCGGTGATGACTACCTCGGTGGGATACCTAGTCCAAGCGACTGGTGGTTAGACAGAACCGAAAGCATAGAAAAACATAACACGTACTCCTTGGCGTCTCTGGCAGCTCTCTTCTTAAGCTCCTCCTTGTACTTGGTCGCGGTGGCGGACTGGTACTTGGTCTTGGGGTCCTTGCTGTTCAGGGCCGCGGAGCCGCCGTTTTGCTGGAAGAACTTTGTGGCCGATTCGTTGCCGCCGACCTTCATGACGCGCAGCTGGTCCCATTGCCATTCTGTGGGGGGAGCGAGCGAGCAGAGTATCAGCATTCAGCGACAGCAACAGAACAAAGGCAAGACGTACGGTCGAGGTTAGTAGACCGCACAAACGAGATGTGGACGCCGAGGTTGCGGTGGTTGGACGAGCAGTCGAGGCATAGGTAGATGCCAAAGGGCACTGAGGTCCACGTGGGGTTCTTTTGGCCGCAGTCGAAGCAGATCTGTTTTGACCAAGCAAGCAAGCAGTTAGCGGAAGGAACAGCAGTAGCAGCAGCGGGTGGTGGCTTGGCTTGCCTTGTTCGCGGGCTTGGTCTTGAGCTTCTCAAAGATCTTCTGCGACTGCTGCTTGGTCGCGAGAGCGCTCATCTTGGCGGTGTTGGCGGTGTCGGCGGTGACGGTGACGGCGGGGTATTGTTCGTTTCGCGGGGAGGAGATCGGAGGGCGGGAGCAAACCAAACGGCGTAATGTGGTCCTGCAGTGTCAAGAACGTAGGTGGCGGACGGAGGGTGTTGTTGGCAATTGTCCTCCTTTTTTGTTGTTCATGCCCAGTCTGGGTCTGGTCTCTGGAACTTGGTGCAGTGCAGTTGCAGCAGTGTACACAGTAGCTAATTACACGTGTGTAGAATAATAGTCTGGGGCAGCGGACTTTCATTCAGGATTCCACAGTCCACACGCCCGACACACCTCCAATGTGGCATCAAAGGGGGCCGATGCGCTAAGCCAGTTCCAGGTCTAGCGGCACCCGCCCCACGGTTGACTCGTGAGTGTCGTGACCGCTGACCGCACCAGCCAGCGGCCCTGGAAAACTGCCGGGACGGCAAAGCCAAGCCAAGCCAGAAGCTTCAATCAAGGTTCTCTCTTCTTTTTCTCCCCCTCTGTCCGTGTCGAAACAAAACAAACTTCTCCACGCCGCCCCCGATCCGATCCCACAAAGAAGCGCCGGCCGAAAAGCCGTCGCGCCATGGGCACCTCCAAACCGCCATGATGAAACTAGTTACGCCCGCCGCGGGGCTTCGAGTAGCAGCAGCAGCCGCCGCCTCGTCGTCTTCCACCACCACCACCACCACCACCACCACCGTTGCCCTGTTCCCCGCCATCCGCCGGTGCTATGCAACCCAAAACACCAGCTCCGCCCCCGAGGCACGGAGAAGAGCCGTCACGCCCTTCAACGACGACGGCCACGTGCCCTGGACCAACCTCTCTCTGCCCGAGAAGACGGCCCGCGCAGCCCAGCAGTCCTTCAACTTTGGCCTGGTGGTGCTGGGCGTCGTCATGACGGGCGGTGTCGGCTACTTCCTCTACCAGGAAGTCTTCTCCCCGGACAGCAAGACGGCCTACTTCAACCGCGCCGTCGACCGCATCAAGGCCGACCGCCGCTGTATTGAGCTGCTGGGCGAGAGCAGCAAG
Organism: Cercophora scortea; assembly: GCA_033439705.1. Lineage (NCBI taxonomy): Eukaryota > Fungi > Ascomycota > Sordariomycetes > Sordariales > Lasiosphaeriaceae > Cercophora > Cercophora scortea. Next base: position 5,283,901 of record JAUEPO010000004.1, on the reverse strand, counting down.
ATCACTGCCTTTGGCGAGGAGACGGGCAACAAGTGGCGGCGGGCGCGTCCCATTGCGTATGTTTCCCGTCCCCCCTTTCCACAAACACCCTCTATGAATCCCCCACTAACATAATTCATCTCTGTCCAACAGCTCCACCGACACCAAGGACGCCTACGGAAACGAGCACCTCATGATCCACTTCAACGTCCAAGGCCCCAAGGCCCGCGGCGCCGTCGACATGCACCTCGTCAAGCGCGCCGGCCACTCCGAGTTCGAGTACAAGTATTTCTTTCTCGAAGTGCCCCGCCACCCGCGCATCTACCTGGAGAATGCGAGCGCGTCGTCGTCCTCGTCGTCGTCGTCCAAGGGAGGCGACCAGAAGTCCGTCAAGTTGTTTGGGATCAAGTGGACGTAGGACAGACAGACAGACAGACAGAACTATATCATTATTTACTGTAGGTACCAGGTAGGTAAGAGGGTGGGGAGAGGAGGTTGGTCCCTGTAAGTCAAGCTGTAGATACAAGGCATTGAAGGAACCCTTGTCAGGTGAACACGAGACTAGCGCCGTCGGTTGCCTTTTCTTTTCTTTTCTTTTTTTTTTCTTTTTGGAAAGATACGATAAGATACGTGTATAACAAAAACTTGTTCCCTCGAGGAAGCAAGGAGGGATAGGGCCAATCCTTGAAATAAGCAAGGCAAACAAATAATGGATCACAACAAATCTAAGGGAGAAACTCTCTCGAGATGCTCATAATATTGAACCCATACCACAGTCCCCCCAAGCACCCACTACAGAGAACCCAACCGTTCCTTGTATAAAATTAGAAGCGCAAGAATAATAAATGATAATACAACCAGTCCACACATACATGCCGCCGAGACCAGACCCAGGCTCCCAGGGTGGTTATCAGCAAAGGGGGCAAGCAGCACTGCCCCTACTAACTGCCTGCCTGTCTGACTCTGGCTACCTATCCACTGATCTCTCTGCATATCCCTCCCTCCCGGAGCACTAAGACCATAATTTCAGTCTTACCAAAGTCTCCTCTCCTGTTTTCCCCATAATCATCACGCCGTCCTCACTCCACGGCCCAGAGCAAATGGCTCGTCACCTCTAGCCCACGTTTCCCCTTCTTCAACCTGTCAAGTCACCTCCCCAAACGACAGCCGCCATAGGCAGATATATATGTCTTACCAACGCAACGACTATTCCCATGTACAATAACAACCAAACAGGGAGAACAAGACAGATAAAGTAAACACAGGAAAAAAAAAAAAGAAGAAAAAAAGACTTTTAACGTTTCACTCCCCCCCCCCCTTTTTTTTCCCCGTCCCACCCAGTCCAGTCATGGCCTAACCTGCCTCGCCTTGACCCCCAACGACGACACGGACGGACGGACGGACGGACGGTACGGTACGGTATTATAAAGACTGGCCGGAAGACAAAAAGTAAAAGTGAAAATAAAAAGAGCAATAATAAAAATAACCATGGCTAAGCCCCCCGCCTTTATAATAAAAACAGGAACAGGAAAAATGATAAGAATAAACGACAAACAACCACACCTCTGAGTAAAAATAAGGCGTTTCCCGGACTGAGGAGAAAGAAACAAAAATGGGAAAAAAGAAAAGCCAGAGAGCGAAAAAGAAAAAAGCGCCAGTACAAATCCCCATTCCCGCCTCCCCACCCCTTTTCTTCTTCTTCTTCTTCTTTTTGTTGTCTTTTCTTTTTCCCTCACCACAAAACACCCAACGTACATCCCATCCCCAGCCACTCCCAACCACCAGAAAGACACGGGTAGCCAGATACCGACCCGACGAGAAACCAAATCACTAATTCGGCTCATCGCCCTCCATCTTGGCAATCCACTTATTCATCTGCGAGTACTTTTCCTCAAACGTCTTCTGCAGGCGCTCGCACGCGCCATACATGGCATCCTTCTTGCTCCAGTACGTGAAACAATTCGTAAAGATCTGGTTCATGTCGGCGAGGAACTCGGCCTCGTCCGCGTACCCGCCGGCGTCCATCTTGGCCTTCATGGTGCCGAGGTCCATTGGCTTGGTGACTTTATCAAAGTAGTCTGGCACGCCGTCCGAGACGGGGTCGACGGGTTCTTTGAAGGGGCCTACGAGGCGGGTCCAGAAGCCTGGGTTACTGGTCAGTGGAGGAGTAAAACATGGGGAAGGGGGGGGGGGGGGAATAAGGGGGAAGGGGGATGGGTACCTGGACCAGAGAGCATCCTGGTGAGCAGATCGGAGCAGAAATTGAGCTTCTGGTTGGTCGAGGGCGGGTGGCTTGCCCCAAACGTCGTGCTGGATTTACGTTGCTTGGGCATCGGCTTCGATGACGGGAGCGAGACCCTGCCGCCGGGCTTCTTGTTGACAACAGCTTTGGCGGCGGCTGCGGGTGCCGTGACACTGCTGCTATGCACGTCGGAGTGGCGTTGCTTCTTAGCAGGGCGAGCCGCCTGGGCAGCAGCGTCTGCCTCGTCGGGTTCCAGATAATGGACGTTGCGATTTTGCGGCGCAGACAGCTGTGCCTGTGCTTGTGCAACTGCCGCTGCTGATGATACCGCAAGCGGGGCGGGAGTGTCGTCCAACGAGCTCATGGCGACAACGAGCTCACTCAAGACCTCCTGAGGGAGCGATTGGGCAAACTGCTTGCGGGCTTCTGATGACCGCATGTACTCGGCAGCCCACAACAGAAGAAGCTTCCTCAGCGAGCACCCGTCGGGCGTATCCTGCCAGACCTGCACAAGTAAGGGCGTCGCGGGGATGTGGTGGGTGACGCGTCGACACTCGGTCATGGCCTCGAGCGTGGCATCGCAGAGGCCAGCGATGCCCAGATCATGGCCGAGTTTCCACAGGCCGATGAGCACTTCGTAGCTCGGCAGCGTTTCAATGCTCGGGAAGACTTGGCCCGTGTACATGAAGTTCTGCGCGTAGGAAAACACATCAACAGGTGTGTCGCCGAGGTGGACGATGTTCTCGAGAGACTCGGTGGGGCTGTCGGCAAAGTACTGTTTGTAGAAAGTCGATTTCGCACAGAGGAAGTCGCGCTGGATGCCGAAGGGTATCTCTTCAGGTCCCACCAGCAGGATAATGTAGATTGGGTGCGGCTTTAGCCATGAGAAAGGCTGGTCGTCAACGGTGGTGTTTGATGATGCTCCACCAACATCCTCGGCAATTTCATTCACGTCTTTGGTCTCAGGCTTGTTGTTCTCAGGGTTGTTTGCTGCATCTGTGCCGTTTGTGCCATTTACGGCCTCGTCGTGGTTGGTCTTTTCGACGCCGTTGACGCCGTTGGCCACGACGGTGGCGCTGGGCTGGGCTTCGTCCGACATGCTTGTGCTGTCTGTTGGCTGGTGTCAGTAAATGAGTCTCAGGTCTAGATTCTGGGATAGTGGTGGGGTGCTTGGATGGGATGGGATGTCTTTGAGGTTTGGGTGGTGGATGAGCATGGGTGAATTTACTTCGGTGAATGAACACCTTGCCAAGCCCACTCATCCCAACCAGCAAAATCTCATTATCCAACACGGCGAGCCAGCAAACCGCGGCAGGGTGATCGGGGATGACATGAGAATTGACCGACCTGAAATGAATCGAACTCTGGCGTGAGGTGAAGTTTGCGGCCAGATGGATTCGTGATGAAATGCTCTCTCTCCCCAGAGCCAACCGTCCGAGTGAGGTGGTTAGCGATAAAATTATTTCCCTTTGGGGTCCGAGTCCCTCCACGACACCCAACACACACCACCCTCGACGAAAGGTATTTCACCCCCGGATTTTTGAAATGCCAGTGAGAGCCGACGGACACGAGATGGTGCGGATGTGAGTCAACATGAAGATAGCCCCACTGGTTCGGCGCGTTGATGACATGAATCGCAAAGGTGAACGAGATGCAAAGCGGGTGACAGGTCAAGGCCAGTGTTCAGGTGTGTTCCAGGTCAGTTCAGGCCAGGTCAGGCCAGGGCAGGTTTTGGAATGCCGTTGGCCAATTGGCGAATCAGATTCCGCCTCCAACGGCCGAGCTTGGGCCCGCCGACTCGGTGCACGGGCTCGTTCACGTAGGTACAGGGTAAGGGCTCACTAACAGTGGACAGGCGGTCACAGGGCAGAACTCACTGCCACAACCCACAACCTTGGGGACTGTGTCCAAAGGCTTCAACCATCGCTGGGCCGTGGTTAAGCGCCTACCCGAGGATCAATCACCTTTCCATGTGCACATGAACGGCTGTTAATCGGTAAACATGTGCCACCAATGGATGCGCATTCACTTTGAGAATCAGCAATCTCGGTTTGAACGATTACCTACCACGATAACGACTCTCGAGATGCCTTTCGCGAGGCCCCGTTGCATTTACCAAAGGGACGCGCAACGTTGACAAGTCGCAAATCGCATGAATTCTCTCGATTGGCCAGCGAACGAGCCCGAGGGGCTGAGGTTGTGGTTGCCTGATGGCTTGGAGGTGTGGATGACGACGCAATGTTGTTGGCTGCCTCCAATGCGGTCGCATCCTTCGAAGTTGTTTAATTCGACCGACGTCACAGGATACAAATACCCGGGACCAAGTACCCATCAAGAGGCGTCCTTATCGAGTGGTAAAGTGCTTCCAGTTCTGGGCCATCAGCTTGAAGGTCAAGGGACTCTTATCTTGATCCATCAACAAGTTCCATCAATTCAAGGCATTTATTTACCTTACTTAGCTCTTCTGCTGTCTCCTCCCATGGGCTGTTCTGGATCCAAAGACCACCCCGAGTCCCAACCATTCATCTCCCCTCAGCAAACGCACAACTATCCATACTCTATGCCGCCCAGAATGGGTCAGCCTTCAGCCCCGCCAAGCATCTCACAGCTGTCCACCCAGCACGAGCGTCTCATCCTCGAGCTTCTCCCCTTCAAGGAGCCACGCCAGTTTCACGAGTAAGCCCCTTAATAGCCACAACGAAAAAAAAAAAAAAAAAAATCACAGCACTAACCCCCCAACCCCCCAACCCCAGGTGGCTAAACAGCGTCTACGTTCGCGGGTCATGGCACGAGTTCCTCCGTGACTTCCTAGCCAGCAATCCGACGGCCCCGGAGCCAGACAAGAGCAAGACGTCGCATCTGGCCAAGGACGCCATCAACTCGCGCAGCTCCAAGTATCTCATCTACCACCCGGACAAGGAGGGCTGGACTGCCGATGACCACCACGTCCGCTTCATCGCGACCGTTGTCTCTGACAACATCATCAAGGGTCTGTGGTCCGAGTCCGAGTGGAAGAAGAAGGGCACCGAGATTGCAAAGGCGATTTATGAGGTCCTCAGCTTCCTCCGCGCGTCCACCCTCGGTGCTGAGGCGGGTCCCCCGAGCTATGAAAGTTAGGTTAGGGGGTTCGTGGTTTCAGTGGGTTGGTGAGCGTGTTTGTTCCTGACTGACGGCGGGTGTTTGTTTTTGACATACGGCCGTTGGGGTCTCGCTGCTTTATGTGGATTGTGAGCGACTGAGTTCATGTCGCGACTGAGAAAGGGGGCAGAGAGAACAACTATATCAACGCGGTTCATGGTGGAAATGATTTATAGTGCCACAACATATCACGATTTCACGCGGTCACTTTTTCCAATTGGTCCTTTCACTTTTAATTCAGCGCAATCACGGTCTCTTCAGCCCGAACTAACATGGCCTACCACAACCAATCTGGTCTCCCGCTTGGTATCTTATAAAGAAACTGGGGTGCGGTGTTGAGGGAGTGGTGTCACAGCCTCAGCAACGGATTCATCACCTCAGACCGAGCGAGACTCGACTACAACTAGATGCCTTCTCTCACAGACTTGAAGCAACTGAACGTAGCTGTCTTTATTCACTGGGTTGAATGAGCGACCACGCATCAAAGATACCCCCGCTTCCACACTCAGGGGGTTTGTTTTACATGGCAAAGTCCCCCCCCTGACGAGGACTTCCCCGTCGACAACATGACGTCGATCTACTGAAGTACTCCAGGTACCTATGTTTCCTTCGAAGAAACCACAGCTAGTCCCACGCCCCCATCATCCGCGGCAAAGCCGTTAATGCTCCAGGACAACCAGGCCCACCTTCCAATATTCCAGAATTGCAAAAGCAAACAAGCTAGTCCTCTTTGTACACCCAACATCCACAAACAAGGACACTTTCCAATTCATGGCTGGCCCCTTGCCAACCCCAAAATGGACATGCCCCATAACAACAGGTAGTGTATGTACCTAGATAGGTAAGTCTATCGGCGCGGGCGTAACGGTCTTCCCCCGCAACGCCACCTCACCCTCCTCCGGCAGCAACCCGCGACGAGGATCTACGCGCGCACAGCGACACTACGCTGTCCCGTCGTCTACCATGTATACACACAAAGTTACATACACAAAGTTACATACTAACCACAGTAGCAGACATATATATCCAAACCCCCCACGCCCCTCTCTCCCGCCCCGCCCTCCATGTCCCGTCTCCAAAATGAGGGGTTCATGAGCCCATTGCGAATACTCATCGTGCCATACATGTGGGGCCCAAGCACAAAAGTCGTTCGACACTTTGCTTGTCCGAGTTCTGTCCCTGTCGTTCCCTCCGCCCTCTTCGGACCCGGAAAGCGTTGGGCATGCTACATTAAACTGCTGTGGCAGATTCGGGGGTCGTATTAGATGGCCTGCCCGTACGGCTTATTGACGCGCCCAGCCGCGCACCGCGCCACGGAAGAAGAAAAAAAAAAGACGTCGTAAAACTGCCCGAAGCCGAAGCCGAAGCTAGTGTCAGGTACCTACCTTGCCAAGCTGCCATTATTGTATGGGGAAACTCGGGGGGGAAGCGCGGTACCTTGCCTTGTTTACGGGGTGTACCCCACCCACTCATAAACCCATGGCATGACATTTGAACATTCGATACCACTTACACACAGCACACACGGCAAAAGCAAGGCAAGGCAAAGCAGAGCATCGCATCGTACTGTAGTTCCAACAAGACCAATTCGCATCACACACACACACACACACGCACACAAAAAACATTGAGGCAAATGGTAATCACAACACTACAAAACAATGCGGTTGGCATAGAAAGCAGCACCCCGAAAAGCGGCCCCCTTTCCCTCCCACCCGTCCATCCAACCAACCATCCAAACCGACTCTCCCATGTCCTCAAACAGTCCCATTCCATGCCGCCCCCCTTTGCAAAAAAAACACAAAAAACCAAATACCACTACGCTAATACACAATACACCGTCGGGGAAGACCCCTTGTGCATCTCCGGCGCGCAAATCATATAGGTCTACCTTGCCCTTAATATTACCTAGCCATGCCATGACGTTCCAACCAACCAACCAACCAACCAACCAACAGGTTTCCATGTCTCGTACGGTACCACAGTACACTACGTAGTATGTACGAAATGCATACGTAGTAGGTAATGATCATCACTTTTATTTTTTTTCCCTCCAGAGCAGCCAAAGGATACAAGTATTGTGTAAAGGATGGGATGGTGGCGGGTACAAAACTCAGATCAGATCAGATCAGATCAGATCAGGTCAGGTCAGGTCAGGAAGGTTGCAACCCGGCGGCAAAGGCAGTCAAGGGTAGAGAGTTATATGACATGACATGAGCAGAATACACAGTACACGGACATCTTGCTCCTCCTCCCTCCTCCCGCTTTTCGCTTGTTTCTTTCGGGTTGCTTTTCTTTGCTTTGCTTTGCTTGTACGTAAACTTTTACGCAGGAGGTCATGGAGATCATCATGTACTTTCCGCAATGACTCGTCCTGCGCTGATTTATCTATGTACTACAAGTAAACCACATACAGTACATACCTGTCCATCTTTAACCTGCTATTTGATACAGAGACGACCAGCCAGCAGGTGCAAAGTAAGTGCTGGCAAGGTCAAGTAAATTACAGACCTGGACCTAGTCTCGTACATCCATCCATCCACCCCCCCTCCCCTGCACCCGTACCCTACCCGCACTCGCATCAACTCCTGCGCGCGCAAAACACTTTTTTTTTTTTGTTCCCTCTCCCCTTCCCTTTTCCTTCCTTCCTTCCCGCACCTGCATTTGGCCGCTGCGCGTCAGGGCAAATGGGGGCATGATCGGCGGGTGTGTGTGTTATAGTGGCAGTGTAGTGCAGTATACGGTGTAGCATAGTATATACTATGTACCTACTTTGTAGACATACTTGCTTTGCTTTGCTTTGGTATGGTTTGTCTTTTTTTTTTTTTTTTTTGGTACAAAATGAATCAGTGTTAAGGTACCTACCTGTACCTACCTATTCGAGATATCTACCTTACCTTACTTACCTACCCGTTCAACTTTTTTACTCATGAGAGATTTATCTTTGTCTTGCCTACCTATCGAGACTTTACTCGGTCAGGTCGATGATATCGTCAGAGTTGTAGGGTTCGTCTGCTGTAGGTGCATGCAGCTTCAATGTACAGGGAAAACAACAACAACAAGAACACAACCAAAAAAAAAGAAACAGTAACAAACAGTAACATAAATACACACGCTAGCTCCCGTCCGCAACTAAGGCGCATCAATCGACGCCCCTCCCGTCCCATCCATCATCCGCCCATCTCAAAGCAAAGCCGCTGACGAAGCCCCCCTCCCCGCCTCCCATCGACGTTACATCCAGACGCAGGACGGACGGGAGAACAAACAAACATGGTACATACCTACCTGTACCTGACCTACATGGCAACTGAAGTAAAGGGAACAGGATGCGATGATATACGATCGTATGTACAACCTCGAATGACAAGACGAACCTACCTCCCTCCAAACCGATGTGGATACTACACTGCCATGGTCTGTACTGTCGATGGATGGACACATCCCCGTACGTAGTAGTGTAGATAGATGGCCAGACAGATACAGTAATTGCAGGTACCTAGATCTCGATTCAATGGCCATCTCCACTACCCAACCAGCCACCCACCCAGATCGAATCCCTCCCTCCCTCCCAGTAGCAGCATCAGTTCACCGCAACGCACGCACGCACATGCGCGCAGAGCAGAGCAGAGCAAAGCAGAGCAAAGCAGAGCAAAGCAGAGCAAAGCAGAGCAAAGCAGAGCAAAGCAAAGCAAACCCAAGAGCTCGCCAATGCAGCCTCGTGCAGTGCATGCAGCCTCGTCCCGACTCGGCAGGTTTCACCGGTTAGGTTAGAACCACTCTAAAAGCCGACCTACATACAGTTACCGTATCGTCGTCGCCCCCCGTGTTGCTCAATGCTCCCCCTCCCTCCCTCGCTCCCTTCCCTACCGTACCACAGTACGTGCCTAGATCGAAGAAGCCGTGGAAAGAAAAGGCAAAGAGAGCATACACTACCACATTGTACACTACACACACAACCACGACACCCTGCCCCGGCCGGCTCGACAGACACTGCATCCGCGTCGGTCCAGTGTGTGTTACGTTGTGTGCCACGGCACTCTGCCTACACTATGTAGATCGATCTGCCATTGCATCCATCCCCCATCCCATGTATGTATCTAACACATGGCATGGACCGTCTGGATGCCACCCGCCCGACGGGGGACCAACGTGCGTGGCTAATCTTTTGGCTACAGTATGCCCGGAGTCTGTCTGGGCCCATCATTTCGACAAAGCTCCGGCAGCCCACAGAGTTCTGGGCCCCTACAACAGTCTTTCACGGTGTGAGGAATTCTACCGTGATTATGAACGAACGGCCCGACGAGAAAGCGGCCGATTTTGCCTTACCGGTCAAAGCTACCTACCGCTCAAAGCTCCCCGGAAATGCAGTGCAGTGCAGTGCAGTGCAGTGCAATATACGACGTACAGTAAAAGCAAACCAAAACAACATAAAAAAAAAGAATTGATCCGATCGATCAGGTCGGTATCGGTATCCCGTATTTTCTGGTGCGTTGTGCAGGGCCAAGACGCAAGTGATATTGCGGTGGCGTCGGAAAAGGACCGCAACCAAGGGACGAGACGCTCGAGTCGGGTTTTCTTTCAATGACCGGTTTGAAAACACCATCGCCATGTCCGATTCGGCTACAATCACGAGATTTACCTCTCGCCGAGATGCTCATGGAAAAGACAACTGAGGCAGCCCGATTGACCGCCGCCTTGACGTCTTGACCGCTTCGCAGATGAGGCCGAATTTGCCCGACGATTGATTGCGGAGAGCTCGGTTCCTGGACGACGACCCCCCTGGCTCGGCATTTGTCCGGAAAATACACCGCAGTGCGTCCGTGGGGGTCCCAACATAGATATCCATCCAATGCTGGCACTCACCAACAGCTGTCAGCCTGCCTGCCTGCCGCCCTCTGTCAAGTGAAGAGCCTCGACATTTGTCCCGTGCGTGGGTTGCCAATGGGAAAAGCCGCGACGCGTCCGAGACGACGTTGGACGGGCCGGAGTGCAAGGGCGCTATGAATCGCTCTCTGGCTCGCCTGCATCGCAACCGGGTTCCTCATCCGCATATTCCTCATCCTCTTCGTGATGGAAACCGACAACGTCCCCATCAGGGAGGTCGTCTCCTTCGTCGTCGCTTTTCGGTGGCTGCAGCAAGATGTCCTCGCTCCCCTGCCACTGGGACGGCATGGGTGGAGCATCATCGTCGTCGTGGTCTTGCCACCCGTAGTCCTCGTCATCGCTGTCGGGGATCTCAAAGTTGGTGTCATCCAATTTTCGTTTCCGCGCTGGCGTTGACAACAAGGCCGCGGACTGCTGAGTGCTGTCGCAGTCGACAGCAACCAGCCCATTCTGTCGCAGTTAATAACACAACAACCAAAGAAAGCAAACCACGTCAGGCGGGTCAGGCGGGCGCCAAAACCTACCGTTTGTATGTCAAAGGCGCAAATGTCATCGATCGCCGCGGCGCTTGGCTTGCCATTCAGCTTCTGGACTCCCGCAAAACGTAGACTCCGCGACAACGCTTTGCCGTCCGCAGCCCAGTCTCGGAACAAGACGAGCCTGGTCGATATGCCCTGCTCCCAGACGGTAGCATTGATGGCGGGAACCAGAGTTGCGCCATGCTCTGCCTGCATCTTGGTGGCACATTGCGTGAGAATAACAATAGCTACGTCGCGGGTGGCAGCAAGCTTCTGGAGGCCGCCGATGATGTACTGGAGCACTTGGAGCCGTCTCGCCGATAACGGGGGTCCTGGAAGAGGCGTCAGTTCTCAGCAGACCCAGAATCAACTGAGACGGCGAGCGGCGAGCGGCGAGCGGCGATGAAACGAACCTTTGCTGTTGTTTGCATTCGTAGTCGACCGCGGTTCCTGTCCCTTTGGAAACGAGTGATTGATGAGGGCCGAGAGCGAATCGACAACGACAAGAGATACGTTCTGAGGTATACACGACGGCGTAGGTCGACATAACAAGGCGATGAAGTGAGCAAGGCTAGGGCAAGTGTAGTGAGTAAAGGCTTCCAGCTCACCATCACCCCCTTCCGTGGTTGGGCCAGCAACAGAGCTCAGGCGTTCGCTAGAGACGCGATGAAATCCATCTGTGTGTAACAAAGATGAGCATCTTCATGTGGGGGCCTAAAGGGGTTCGTTCGATGGTGATGGACGGACCTACCCACACAACCCCTCTGCCCTCACGCAGACAGTTCGCAGCGAGCTGTATCCTGTGTTCATACAGGCCAGAAAGAATGAGACTACATGTTGTGATACTAGTAGATATCAAGTGGGGAGCTGCTGCTGCACGTACCCGAGGGCAGTCTTGCCTGCACCTGGAGGGCCCCATATCTCAGTGACCTGGCCCTTCTGGACACCCCCTCGCCCCCCCGGCGGGACAAGGCCGTTGAGACTGGAGCCTAGCGCGGCATCGAGGGCATCAAGTCCAGTTGGCACCAAGTTGAGCTCGGTACCGCCAAACTGCTCCAAAGCCCTGGCAGCTGACACGGTTGGCAGACGATCTTTGGAGGGGGTGCTGGTCAGCTCCAGCTCCAGGATGGGTCAATAATCGGGGTAGCCTGCTGGAAGGTGGGACTCACGCGTCGAGGGCAGATCAAAGCTCGACACGTCGTGGCCGTGGATAGCATGGTAGTCCGTCGCCATCACAATCACTTGGGGAAGGGATGGTCCGGGAGCGGATCTTCCGAGGTCCAAGGGCCACCCGCCGGCTGGTTGGTCCAGGGCGCCGAGCTGAATCTCGAGCGACGGATGGTGGGCGTGACGGCGATGGCGATGGCGGGGCGGTCGGCTGGTCGGCTGGTCGGGTGGGTGGATGACGGGGTCCAGAAAAGCGTGGGGTGTCGCATTTCCAGACTGACACGTGCAGGTGGTGAGTGGTGGATGGATGGATGGATGGTGGGCAGCTGTTTGTTTGATGTGCCACCAGCATGGAGTCTACAGTAGCTTTGCTGGACAAGGAGTGAAGCAAGCTGAGGGAGGGAACGAGAGTGTGGGGTTTGTTTGGGGTTTTCCCCGGGTCCTACAGGTAGGTACCGAAACCCCGTGCCTTCCCCGATATCAATCGTCAGGTAGCCTAACCTAACTTGAGCATCCTTCCATCCCTCCTTCCATCCCACGAACGCCGCACCAACACCAAACCTTCCAGACGAAATATCCCCACCTTCCACAAAGACAGGATGAAAGAATGAAAAATTGAGCCATCAAATGTTGATTCGCCATATCAACATACACAGACACCTACGGGTGATGCATATACACTACCAGGTACCTAATTACAGCTCCTGTATCCGCACCGCCGTGCATCCGGAGCCTGGCCCAACGACTTCGGCTCCAGCTCGGCGGGAACCCGTGAAATTACATGGTTAGCGAGCACTAAGGCCCTCGTAGTGTGCTAGCCCAAGGTACCTTGCCTAGCCGAACGTGGTACCGATGTCCAGGGCCCAAGATATCCCCGTGGGGTTATCGTCGGATTCGAAACCTTCAGATGGCAGTGCAGTGTCCTCCACGCACCACGCACCAAAGCGCAACGGATGGAAAATGGCGTACCTACCTACCTTATGTAAAACCAGCGGCTGAGAAGAAAAAAAGATGCTCGATTCCGCCTTGCGCCACCCACGGAGGAAGCATTCCCATGTTGTACGTGCACGGCGGCTGCGCGACCCCCGAACACCGCCGGTGTCACATTGTGTTTCCTTCCCCTACCTTCCCCCTCGAAACCGAAAAAGCCAAGAAGGGGGAAGAAAAAAAAGAACCCACGCCTCATCATGCCAACCGTCGGCCATGAGGTGATTTCCATGGTTCGCCACTCCTTTTTTCCTGGTTGAAATGCGTCGGTGGTCAGACGAGACTGGGGGCGCAACGTGGACGGTTTACACCCCATCCATCCTTCCCCCGTCATACGCCGCCTCCGCATCGCATAGGTAGACAGACTTGTTCAACGTTTCGGCGGGCCGCTCTCGCTGGTACACATTTTATCTACGTGTAGTCCTGAGAGGCTTCGGGCTTCGTGGTTCAGCGACAGCTCGTGTTTGGTCTTTTGTTGTTGTTTGTTGTTGTTATTGTTGTTGTTGTGAGCTCCAGGGAGGCATCATATGCTGGTGGTGAGCTATCAAAGGCTTCTTCTTCTCTCATCGCCAGCTTCAACGTACCCCGCCTAAAAATAGCACCCATCGTAAAGACAGGTGCACTAATCACCAGTTATCGAGGGGGCGGATTATCCTTTTTGGCTCGCTTCTCACCGTCAGTCGCTGGCGTCTTTTTGGTCCCTGACGCTTGTCGGAAATGCCACCCGAGCCCCGGATTTCCATGCGCACCCCCCTGGCTCCTCAGGACGACACACAGGCGAGCAAGGGTCAAGCGACTGACTGGTCGTTTACCCGGCTCACCTGGTTTGCGCATCGCCGCATTGCCCAGATCTCATCACCAAGCACAGCGCAGGTCCGGTGTAGTGTAGGGTGATGGTCAGGGGCGGCTCCTGCAAGGCACCGTTTCTGATCGGAAGGAATATGCAGTGGCAGACCCTGGTACCTAATATGTACGCCGGTCCGACGAGTGAGACGGAAGAGATGTGCGTCCAGAACGAGGCCCTGGGGGCCCTGACATCACCGCTCTTTCGCGGAGATTTCCGTTCGGAGAAATAGGGGATGCGTTCCTACCTTGGCCTTCCGCTCCCGACCGAATTGCCTATCTCTGGTCGGTGGTCAGTGGTCACATCCACCGATCTCCAGCTCCAGCCTGCCACACAATTACAATTAGCTTGGATCTCGTAAACTGGCATGTGATTGCCCATCCTTTGGTCGTCGGTCGACATCCTGGATCGTTATAATTTCCCCACGACCGTCGTCATTCCCCGATACCCGCAAGGTGTTCTCATCGGTCTCGGACACTCCCCCTCCAACGCGCGAGCCTGTGCCGATGCCTCGGTCGGCACACTCGGCTTGCCAGTTCGTCGCAAAACTGGGGAAAGCTTGTTGAGGGGGAGCAGGAGTCGAGGCGCTCCGGGGCAGTGGACTCGGCCGCAAAAAATCTGTCGCCGCTCCCTGCCCTCCAGCTTTGTTTTTCTTAGCGTCGTTGCGCAATCCTTGGGATCCTCCTGAGCCCTGGGACCCCGCATGCGAATGTGAATGGGCGGGCGAGTGGATAACCCGTGGATATCGTCGACTTTTTGAAGTTGTGCGCGCGCAATTGGGTTTTGCAACCTGTCACTTGGTAACTCTCCCGCAGGCTAGGAAAAAGCTCGCAGCGGAGCCGCCGGGTAATACCTGCCTATCGTCAATCGTGCCATCCATCCATCTCCAACCAGTCGGGCGACCTGATCGCGGCCCGTGGGATTGGGAGACTTGGGACCAAGAAATCCAGGATCCATCGCACCGCTGCAGCCGAGATCGATCTCAGCCTAACCTGTTCGTCGTCCAAAGACAGAAAGACTCGCAGCCTGCAAGGTGTAACGAGACAATTCGCTGGCACTGCATGGCTGGCTGGTGTGGCGTCGTCGTTTGTCTCTCCATGACATGTCATCATTTTTTTTTTTTCCTTCACCGGTCCACCACGTATCCAGAAATTCCCGTTCGGCCTTTCTGTGGATCTTTGATGGAAAAGCGGTTGAGCCCCAGACGGCCCCACGATTCGCATGATGATGGGCTCTGACATCGGCCCTCCTTCATGACTCGCTGGGGGACGTGTGAGAAAAAGGCGTTCGGGCTATGCTCGGTGATTCTTGCTTCTCCTGGGAAAATTCTCCATGATTTGAATGACAGAATAAGGAATGGTAACGCGTGAAGTGGAAAGAGATAACGGCACCCTGTCGATTTTGCACCTAACCCATCGGCCGTATATATTGGCGATCGATCTTTGGTGGTGTCAGTCATCGAGGGCTGTGGCTTCTCTCTCGGCCTATTAGTCGCACCCTGTATGCTGTACGTAGTATGTATGTAGTATGTACGTAGTGCAGTGGACTTGGATCCGTAGGTCGTCACAGCCAGTACCGACATTCTGGACCGCTTCCGGCAATAGCATCACCGTTCCCCAGAAACCTGGAGACGTGTTCGACAGCGAACGAACGACGGCCAATGACATGGAGCCGTTCCGCCAGGGCCAACCAGGACCAGCATGGGGAAGTTGACGATGGCTTTCCAACTGACTCGGGCGACAGACACAACGGCCGCGCTGAGGCGTGCAGGGAGTAAACAGTGGCTGGCTTGACGGTTGTTCGGACCGGCGTCAGGCCTTTTGTTGAGTCTCTGACACGTCTCACTGTCTCGGCAGTCTCTGCAGAGCCTGAAAGCAGCGCAGTCAGTGCAGTCGGTGCAGTCAGGGTCCTGGAGAGGTGCTGGTGATGGGCATTGATGCTCGCGCTTGAGGCCCAAGCAAGGCCCTCTCGGTAAGGCAGGATGTGCTCTGTTTGTGATGGGCGGCGTTCTCGCTTTGGTTCAAAGACGACCCCCGACCTATTGCCGACTCGACTCTTGGTCGGATTTACAGATCCATGTAACAGATGCGGCCAGAAACCCATGGTTCACAGGCCCTATCGATCGTCGATTTGGCGTGAGAACCGGGTTTTCAGAAGGCGACCAAAGCGCTGGCACAACCCAAGCGACGTAGCTTGATCACCAGCGCAGGTGTTGGAGAAAAAGCAGAAACAACCTCACCCTCTTGGCAAGAGCGCAACAGTGCCAAAGTGGTGCAATGGAAGGCGCAACGCCGCAAGCGCGGGCACGGCGCGCCGAGGTGGAAGCGAGAGCTGCCTGTTTGGGTTAGTCTACACCCCATACTATTCCAGCAGACACACAAGCTTTTAATGCTCTAATGTTTGTACGGCTTAGTTACTTCGCTTCTGATCCTTCGTCATCGGCGAAGAGGGCCAGACGGCGCGATGAGGCAGATGAACAGCAACATTTTATGACAGACAGGACTACGGCCGAATTATTCCCCTGACAATCCGAAGCCCCTACCGTCGGATGCCGCACCGTCTCGGAGTTTGGACGCGTGGAGGTGAGTTGGGAGGTGAGGTGGAGGTGGAGGCGGAGGTGGAGAGGTGATGGAGGTGGAGGTGGAGACGGGAGATAAAGACGATGAGGACCCCCACGCCCGCTTTGTTGGAAAATTGATTACGCCTGATGCTGCTGCTGTTCCTTTCACAGCATTGCGAGGGACGAGTCAAGCCAAGCCCTGAATATGTTCACGCCGAAGACGCGACATGAGGTGAGGCCTGGCTTTATGCAACCCCTGGCGAAGTGTGAAGGATCTTCACTCGGCGAGCCCCACGAGAAAGAAATGCGAGCCATCCACTTTTTCTCCTTTGAGGAGTGTGGCGCACTTATCTCTTAGCTTTTGGGAACGAGAGCAGCTGGATGCGAAAATACCCCGGATTTCGGGCGACCTACGGATGACACTAACGTTTATGGGCGTGAGATAAGGCCCTTGACCTAGGCTGAAGCTGGGCGGGCGCCGGGCTGGGCTGAAGCGCAATCGGAACCAGTCACCTCCTTTTTCTGAACTTTTGCGGCACAAGGCATGGTGAGACCGCGAGCGACCTGACCTGGCAGGCACGGGAGGTCACGGCTCTTACGTGACTTGCACGCTGGATTTCACCACCTCAGCTGCTGGCATTGCATCACCTTTGCTGCCCCACCTCAGCCAAAGTCGTTTGCATTGTGCCAGCCAGTGCCGCTGCCTTGGGTGCAATGGGTACATGACCGACCCTCCATGCCTTGCAGGAAACGACGCCTTCCAGGTTGTGTATGAACAACGAGGGCCTGAACAGAATATGGGAATAGAATCGCCAGCACCACGGAACAACAGCACCCATTGCATCTCACATGGTCATTCTCCACGTACACAAATGCATCATCTGCCAGGGCAGCTCTCCGGCTCTCCGTGGCCCTCACCGTTTTCCCTCCTCTGTGTTTGCGCTCTTATCTCTGCTGGCGCCACCCCCTTGATTGCTGCACACACGGTCCCACGTTCACACTACCCTGCCCTTTGTCGGATAGCATCGTTCGTTGAGGGTGAGGGTTGGCGTGGAGGATGGCTGGGGTGGGTGACGCGGGCAGTAGTGTAGTGTAGCCGCGGGTAACCCGTCGAACGAGAAAAAAAAAAAGAAAAAAAAGAAAAGAAAAGACGGCCCCGCGTCAACTGCAATGCCTGCCACCGTCCGCCCAACGCAACCAACAAGCAACACAAACCTGGGGATGGATTGCCGGCCCCTAGCGCTTCCCCGTGGTTGTCCGTTTCGAGTCACCTAACCCCCACTCTCCACAACTGCTGGCCGCTTCGCCTGACAAACCTTGTGCCGGCCTGGAGTTGCGTGATCAGACGAAACCAAGACCAAAGAACAAGGTGGATGGACGGACGGACGGCTGAGGAGGCCTGACGAAGGGCATTGCGAGAAACTAAGAATGGAACTTCCAGGTTGTCGTGGGTCGTCCACGCGGGACTCCAGCGATGACCTGCAAAGTTCCAAAAGTCTCAACTGGAAGTCCAGGTCTCAACTGCGCCGGCAAGGGAAAACGAGATTTCCTTCCTCCTTTCCATCCCTTGTTCCTTCCCAGTGCAGTGAATATGTGGAGAGTACCCTCCTTGGTAAAAAGGGCAGATGGAACTTTGTCGGGTGTCCAAAGCCTGGGGAAGGAGCCACACCTTGAGGTACGGCGCCCAAGGTACCCAAGACTAAACTCTATCTCCAGGTTTTCTCCAGACCCGACATCTGGATCTGCATGTCTGTCGTGTCCCCTCTCGACACACATGTACACAGTATCAGATGGGAATGTGGAGATTCTTGGTTGGCGGTCCTGGCCCGAGAAAAGCGACAGCAGGAGGACTCGTCACTCCGACAGTGTGAGAAAGAACAGCAAAAGGCGCCAGCTGAGACCGAGCTGCAACGCGCCGTCCCAAAGGGACAATGATGGGGGACAAAAGGGCAGCTGAGAAAGCCGCCTTTGCGGCCGGCCGCCTGCTTGCTGCTTTGCTGCTCAGCCACCTCACCCACAGTCCACACCGCCCCTGGCTGGGTCAACAAAAAGGCCGTGTGCGGAGTCGCGGGACTTCACCCACATTTTGCTCGGCTTGCACGGGCGGCGGTTCTGGGGAAATGGCACTTGGATTTCGGAATGATGGAAGTACCCTTGGTACCTAGGGTGAGTGGAAGAGGACTTTATGGGAACGAATTCGGATAGCCTCACCCTCTGCTGTTGATTTGGGAGAGCAGCAGCCGCGGTTCAATTCGGTTGCTTGTCGCCTCACCCTCGCACCAGCCAGCAACGGGACGGAAACTTACCCTCTCACAGGAATGGCACTGGAACAAGGAAGAAAGAAAGAAGGAGGACGCGAAGAAAATTTGAAGCAATAACTAACGGCCTCCGCCTGCCCGCTGCCCGCCACCGCCTGCTGCCCACCTCACCCCGTAAAAGCTAGGACGGTAAAAACAGGTACCTGTGTCCTACAAAAAATAGAACGTGCCGTGTCCAACGTCGGGAAGAGTTGTTGATTCTTCCACTGACCGAGATTCCCATCGCCGTCGGGTAAGCCCCGTACCATGGGATTGATGAGGACGGCAGGAGCGGTTATGCATAGTAAACAAATTGCAGCAGCGGGCCAAGATCAGTTTGTACAGTAGCCTGCCGAGCGAGCGTGCCATCCTAACTGTCCCGTACACACTTTGGTCCTGCATCCTGAGGGTCTGGGGGAAATGCATCTAGAACTCAAGATTGCCCAAAGAAACATACCGTTTTTGGCTTAGGCTGTCGGCCGATCTTTTTTTACTGTGGTATCTTTTTTATTTTCTCACCCCACCAAAAATACCTTGCCGAACCCCATCACCTAAGTATCAACCCATTTCCCCCCCTTCCACGTACGAGGGAGGTGGTGAAACTGACTTTGCTGAGATGAGATGTGAGAACAAGAGGAGAAGAAGCGCGAAAGAGCGAGGTTCAAGAGCAAGACCGATGTGGAAATTTCTGTCTGTCTGACCGCCTTGTGCTTGGCCTCTTGGGCTCCCGTCCTGGCGTCTGCACGCTTGTGTAAAACTCTCCAGCAAAGTGCCCTCGATCTGGGTCTGAAGGCGCCTCAGTTGCACACCGTCCCATTTTTTGCAGCAGCCTTGGGGAAGGGCGGCTGCAGGGCGAGCAGAAGGCGTCTTGGGAGGCAGAAAAGGATTAACTCTTGCGTACAGGTACATGGCGGTCGGCAACTCAATCTCATCAGCAGGAACGACGGAGAGGGGGAACCTCGAGGAATGAAAGGTACCAGTACCCCATAGCCCGCAGACCGTAGAGCACGGTACACGAGCGCATCTCTGGGTGAAGTCCTTTCGTACCTGCCTCCAGCTGTCTGAACCTCCTCTTTTGGTCTGGGCCCGTGCAAGGCGGTTTGGTTTGGCTTGGTTCAAAGTTTGGCTGGGCGGCGGCGGGCACACTGGGCAGGCTCTGTCTGTCATTACTGTGTAATTGTATTTTTCTTGTCTTTTCTTTTTTCTTTTCTCGTTTTTGTCAGGTTCCTTCTTCGAGACGCTCCCCCCTGACAGGGCCCAGGGCACCCCATGGACCCCAGCGGCCCAGCACTGCCATTGCTTGGGAGCACACACGTCAGGGTGTTCCTCCCCGATCTGTCACTGAGTCGCTGCACTCCCTTGTTACCTCCACCCACCCACACGCTCCCCACTCCCTCCCCAGTCCCCGTCCCCAGCCCACACCACATGCCCTACCGCCAACCTGCCGTCTACCGCCTACCGCCTACCGCCCCATGTCAGCGAGCTGGCCATCACCCATTTAAAACCGTGCGGCTCCCCCCAAACAAACTCTTCGCCCTTTGCTGCTTCCCCATACTAAAATTTCCCCAACGCCCACGCCCACGCCCACCACGCCCACCACGCCCACACCTACCAGCAACCAGCAGCTCCCGCCCGCACCACCATACATGGTACCGATCTTGTCACCAACACTAACAGACTATAATACCAACCCCAAACCCAGCACAGAAACGTCAACGGCACGCTCTGCACCTCCACTCCCTGCTACCTCACCCAGGTCTCGTACCCGACCGACCGACACCTCAGGACGAGTTAGGCGAGCTCGGATTCGCCGACGACGAGTTTTTTTTTTTGCGCTGCATGTATTCCGTGCAGCTCAATTGGAGGGATAGAAAAGAAGACCAGCAAGAGTTGGAGTCGGTTTCCGGTTCCATTCGATCCGACCATCACATGCATCGCGCACAGTCAGCGGTGGATTTTTCCAACCTGCTGAACCCCGAGGCGTCAAACGAGAGAGGAGACCTGGATTCCACACGACAGCAGCAGGTCGAGGCAGATATGGCGACAGCTAGCATGCTCCGTCCCAACGGGCCCCTACCAGGAGGACAGCCCACCGAGGCCAGCAACGAGCTCCCGCGCCCTTACAAGTGCCCTCTGTGCGAGAAGGCATTCCACCGACTAGAGCACCAGACGAGGCACATCCGGACGCACACGGGAGAGAAGCCCCATGGCTGCCAGTTCCCCGGCTGCAGCAAGAAGTTCTCGCGGTCCGACGAGTTGACCCGCCACTCGAGGATACACAGCAACCCGAACTCCCGGAGAGGCAACAAGGGTGGCCAGCATCACCACCCAGGCATGGTCCACGGCCTGCAGCCCGACATGATGGGACCCCCGCCGCAGCCCAAGGCCATCCGCTCCGCACCCCCGACCGCCATGTCTTCTCCTAATGTCTCGCCTCCCCATTACAGCCCATACAACTTTACCCCGAGCACTCTGCACCCGTACAGCCACAGCCGTAGCTCTACCGGCAGCCAAAGCGGTCCGGAAATCTCCCTCCTCGCGAGGGCCGCCGGACAGGTGGAGCGAGACAACCTCCCTGGGACCCACCAATACTATGGTCCGAGACACCACCCTTATTATACCAACCAGATGCATTCCTCGCGAAACCACCTCCCAGGCCTTCAGCAATACCACATGTCGAGATCTCACTCGAATGACGAGCAGGCGGACGACCACTATGCCCATGCGTACAGGAACGTAAAACGGTCGAGGCCCAACTCACCCAACTCCACGGCCCCTTCGTCTCCCACCTTCTCGCATGACTCCCTGTCTCCCACTCCGGACCACACGCCTCTGGCCACCCCCGCCCATTCGCCCCGTCTTCGTCCGTTCCCCAGCTATGAGCTGCCCCCCTTCCGAGGCCTGTCTCTGCACAACACCACACCTGCGCTGGCGCCCCTTGAGCCGTCACCCAACCAGCCCCAGCAGGTTGCTCCCAGAAGCAACGGCAACGGCGTGAGCACCCTCACCGATATCATCAGCCGGCCCGACGGTTCGCAAAGGAAATTACCGGTCCCCCAGGTGGCGCCCAAGGTTGCCGTCCACGAGCTCCTTGGCCCAAGTGACGGCTACAACGGAAGTGGCCGGAGCTCATCGTCAAACAGCATATCAGGAGGCGACATGATGGACCGGTTGTGAGCGAGTCCCCCAAGGACGACGACGACGACGACGACGGCAGGGGCTTGCTTGCCTTGGATTGTGTGAACAGATAACAGGTTGCGACAAATTAAACCTAAAGTCGACACGAATGAAATGACCAAATCCCGGGAAACTTATAGAAGGAATATACAATTTTACTTGTGGGCGTTATCTTGGAGGCGGTTTTTTTCATTGGATGGAACAACAACAGAAACTTGGTGGTGTGTGTGCCCATGGAATAACTCGTGTTTAATGGAATTGGCCAAACGGGGTTCTGGTCGGATGGATGGATGGTTTTCGGCTGGGTTGTGGGAATCTGGCCTGGCCTGGCTGCGGCGCAGAGGGCGGGAACTTGTTTTTTTTTTGTCTCTGTTTATTCATCCTCCCATCTCCCTCTATCTCTCTCTCTCTCTCTGTTGCGAATACTATACGGATTAGACATCACCACTTTTTCTTTTTTTACTCTTTTATCAAACGGGATAGACTTTTTTTTTTCTTATTCACACCACAACGCGGACACTTTTTCCTCCCTCCCTCGACACCCTCGCAAACCTTTTCTACAAACAACGACGGCAACATAGGAGAAGAAGAAAAGAAAACAACAAACCTCCTTGAAGAACGAGCGCACTTCTTGTTTCTTGACGAACCTCGGCGGGTTTATCTTTACTCTTTCCAGGAAAGGGGCGCGCGGCGGGCGATAGGGGATGGATGGATGGATTGGGTTTGGGACGTCGGGTCAGGTCGGGTCGGGTCGGGTCGGGGGGTGTCTCTTTCGGGTGTCCTCGGTTGGTTTGGTTCGAAAGTCTTTTTTTTTTCTTTCTTTTTTTTTAAACCCCAAGCGGTCAGGGCGGATAAGGTTAGGTCGGGTTTTTGGGTTCGGAGCCCGGCGGTGGGACTGGGCTGGGCTGGCTGGGTTGGCAGAGTTCTTTTGCAAAAAAAACAAAATACCTGATACATTTGAACGCACGCACGCACGCGAAACACGAAACCAAATTTCATGGGTGGTTGGTTTGTTTGTTCAAGCACTGCACTTGTTTTACATTTACATTACACACTACTCTCTCTCATTCACAAGCGTGCTGTTTTTTTCTGCTTTCTTTTTTGGAGAACCCCACTACAGTACACTTCACTACGCTTCACTACACTACACTACACTACACTACACTACACTACACTACACTACACTACACTACACTACACTACACTACACTACACTACACTCCCTGGGTTGCTTGGTGAAACAAGCCGAATACCAGGTAGATGGGCGGTCGATCGGGATGGATGGATATCTTTTTTTTTTTTTTTTTGCTTGTTGTTGTTTTTTGTATACAAGCGGGCTTTCTTTTCTCTACTTGTTCTGGTTTTTTTTTTTGGTTTTTTTGTTTTGTTCCCTGGCTCTTTGGGCGGCCTTTTGGCTTTTTTGTGCTGACTTTTGCGTTGGTTGCGAAATCTTTTACTCCTACCTACCTGACTACGACTACGACTATCCTTTTCGGTTTGCTATTGTTTCTCTCTATGATATGATGATGATGATGATTGTGAGCCGTGCAGGCCTGGGTTGGTTTGGTTTGGTTTGGTTGGTGTGTTGTGTGTGTGTGGCATCGACAAGGCGAGAGGGATCCAAAAAGGCAAGGACGGGAACACGAACACATGGAAATAACACATGGAAGACAAAGGTCCTAGCTAGGTACCTTGCCTACCTTACCTTTGGACAGGTAATGGTTTTGACTACCTGGTAGCTATTAAAAGTTTTCATCTCTTCAAGTGCAGCACGTCTACAGACACATAGCTCACCTACAGCTAGCTACAAAGTAAAACTCCCATCTGCTCTGCTTCATTCCACTTCAGCGCGGGGAGACCGGGAGAGAGACAGACAGAGCATGGGAAGTGAGGTTTGGTTTGGTACCTACCGTAAGCAAAGCAAGTCAAACTGGAAATCTACGATACGAAAATCCAATTTACCCGATCCAGTCTAGCCTAGTCTTTCCTGATGGCTGGCTTGCTTGTGGAATTTACACAGGACGTGCGTGTCTCCTTCGTTCTCGTCACTTCACTTCACTCGGGCAAAAAACTACCTGCACTAAAAAAGTACCTACCTGGGCACTGCTGGGGTCCTTTGTAGTGTACACTATGTAAATTGAACCAACCAAGAGCAGACCAGACCAGACCTACCTGGCACATAAGGTCACCAAAAAGCCCCAACGCTTTGCAATTAACAAACAGTCAATGAGTGAGGGAGTGAGTGAGGGAGTGGCACCCCCACGTGTGTGTGCGTGCGGACCTTGATGTCCTTGATTTGGCGCACGCACGCAGGGGAGGGGGGGCAGCTGGACGATTTGATAATGGCTTGCTTGGCTTAGTTGGCTTGGTCTGGTCTGGTCTGGCACCGTCCGTCCTATACTTGGCGCACGTTGTTGTGTTTTCCTTCCTGGTCGTCGTCGATCTTCCATGTCCATGTCCATGTCCATGTCCCAACAGGCAGGGTATTTGGACACCCAGGCAGGCAGGTAAATTGGAGACAGGTGTGGGCAAGAGAGAAAAGACACGGACACAGAGAGAGAGAGAGGGAGAGCTATATCAACTGCACTAATTACCATTTATACATCCAATGTGCGTACGTACATGCGTTACGCATGGGATGGAGGTAGGTAATTAGGTAGGTAGGTACTGTAGCTTGCGTTGCTGCTCATCAGCCGGCAGGCTAGCCGGCGTGTGCTGCTCAGCGTTCTCTTTTTTAATCAATTTCGCTGTTTATTGAGACCTTGGTCAATATATTTCTCCTTGTCTTTTAACGAGCGAGCGAAATGATTAAGGTACCCGACACCAGGTTGGGGAGGTAGCACTCTTTTCTTTTCGGCCAGGGGAGGGGGGGGGAATCGGAATCCTGGTATGGTAGGTTGAGGGTTACCTTGGAGGAATGAGAAGGATTCGGATGGACCGTCTATCTAAATTCTATGTGGCTTTTGCAAAGTACATTGGCTTGGTGGTGGTGGTGGTGGTGGTGGTGGGCTTCTCTTCTTTTTGTTCTTCGTGCTTCCTTCTTTTTTTTCATCGGGGAACGGTTGCGTTGTTTCCGCCCCCTCTCACACACACTCACACCCAAACACACCTCACGCTTGGTGTACACACACGCGCGTGGAGCATCCAGGTGCCGGCGATGAGTACCGGTAAGGCAGGGAGGGAGGGTTGCTGACGAGAGAACCGGCGACGTCCGAGTTCCATTTTTCTTTCTTCTTTTGACTAATCCCTTTCATTGCCAACTGTTTAACACTGGCCGGATGCCTCAAGGCTGGGTTGCAGTGTGCCTCAGCAATGGTGTCGTCAGCACCGGGCTGGGGCACGGGCAAAAAAGCCAGCCGCCCCACGGCAAAGGAGGCTTTGCGATAAAAGTGGCACGCGCATGCAGCCGTGGTGGTGGTGGTGGTGTCGAGCGTATCAAAATTTTCCTTCCCTCTTGGTCTGATAAGGTGCCTTGGTTTCTCGCAGCCACGTAGATAATGGGGCGCGGGGAGGCACTCACCTGCATCATGGCAGACAAGACACACACACAACAAGGGGGTGAGACAGATTTCCCATTTTCTTTCCTGCCACGGAAAATCAAGTCGACTCTGGATGGACCGGGAAATTCCTTTTCTTGAGCGCGTTGTCTCACTCAGGATTATCACGACCAATACCTACCTATCATGCATGCCCAGCGTTGGCGGCAGTTGGAATATGTAACAGATACTCCGCCAGAGCCTATGGCCTCAGCCCTGCTTTCTGTGAGCAGCGAATTGCCTTGTTGCATCGTGCATGGCACAAACACAAACACATCCCAAAGGCTGGGCGGCGGGCTCGGCGGCGGGCTGGGCAAGCGCTGGGGGGTTTTCCAAATACATACGTGTACTCAATAGAGTGCCTCGACACTTGGTGTATGTATGTGTGTTTGCCTGCACCGTTGTTTATCTGCCTGCATCGTTGTGTAGTGCTTGCACGCACGTGAATTGTTGTTGTATGGCATGGTGAGCAGTGAGGTGAGTAACCTGTAGGAAAAGAAGGGTTGCATTCTTTCTTGGCATCCTGTCGTATCACGTCAGCCTTCTTCTCCCTCTGCCTCCTGAGGGCGGGCTGGCAGGCTTGTCTGTGTGGCTCGATCTCGTTCTCGTTCGTTCCTCCTCCGCCCCCTTCTGCCCCGGAAATTCCGTCGGTCGGTGTCCAACCACTGACCCTCGTCGAAACCCCCTCCCCGGCTCGAGATCTGTGGGGTGGGTGATGCCAAAGTCTGGGGGCAGCCGGGGGCCTTGCCGGGGAAGAGTAACCCGTACGCGCTTGGCGACAGGGTCTTGGGTCTGGGTCAACCAACGAGTGGCGGACAATGGGTTTTCAGCTTGTTGACCTGAATCTCATGTTGCGAGGATGGCCAGCCTGTGCCCCAACGACACGGCGGCACTGTGTCGCGTTGTCAAATGTATTTTTCTCTTTGGGATTTGCGTCCGCGCGCGCGCTCAACCAACCCTCAATGGACAAGGGGGGTAATATCAGGGCTCGTCTGTTGGGACCTCTTTGTCACATCAACCCCTGGCTGGAAACAGACGATAGACGGCGGATTGACCCGCCCTCACCGGTACTTTATTTGTGTGCATAAGACATAGTGCAACATGTGCCTCATTGCACATCATGAGCACATCAGCGCATCTCAAACACTCGCCCAGTTACGCCGTCAGCCGGGAAAGAAGGGAGTCAATTTGTGGAGGGGGGGGCAGGCGAAAAAGGAGAAAGCGGCATTATGGATGGTGGGGTGTACAATAGTGTAAGTTGGGTACCTTGCTGACCGCCTCGGCGATACAGGATACGGGATACAGAAATTGGGTGGTGCCAAAGCCATGTAGACACCATACGACTCGTTCCGCGACAGCGTGCTATCGACAACCCGTATCTCCTCACCGCAAGTTCAGGCGAGGCGGAAAGGTAATGCTACAGCAAGCGAAAGGGCGACGAGGTCCGGTCTCGTTTCGGGTCGCGCCAGTGGCTCGATGCGATGACTGGCAGACAGAGATAATGGCGAGCTGGGCCGTACAGCTCATAGGACAGCTGCGAACCAGTAAGCGTGGGCAGGCAACCTGCCGTAGCAGTGATGCAATCGATATGTGCGCCCTCGGATCATCGATCTGCCCAGGGTTTCATGGGCAAAGTATGGGGTTGGTGGGTTGATCGAGGACCAACAACCCAAGATGTCGAATCTCTAGTGTGGGGTTTCGACGCTTGCTGAGGTGGACTTGTACCCCCCAAGGCTGCGTCCCCGCGGTCTTGGCCACGGCAGCATATCAGACTTTCTCAGCATCCTTGTGTTTGTTCAGCGGTTACGGATTAGACACGCCGCTCTTTCTGACATGTCGCACTGGGACTCTTGAAGGCGATGGGCGGGTGAAACACTGGAACGGCCCCCGATGGGTCGAAGGATCCTGGACATGGCGCATGTCGGCGGCGGTGGTCGTCGTCCAAATGATGGGTGATGGGAGGGGGTCGCGGTTTTGATTTTTGGCATGATCTATAGTGTATACCTTCCTCGACCTGGTCGTGTGGTGTACTATCCAAGTCATCGCTTGCAGCGCTTTGGTGAGCGAGGCTGTTTCGAAGTCTTGCCGGATCCAATGGGAGTCGAAAGCACGGTATGGTTGGGGGTGGGGAGTGAAGATCACAGACGCACCACGAGCCTCTCGAACCATCATCGGCGACAGTCGGGGTCAGCAGAAACAACTTCCGTGCTCGTCGAAACCGACCTGTGTGCAACGCAACGGTCGGAACCTGGCTCGGAAAGATGTGGTAGCAGTGTGCAAGCGAAGAGGAGAGCCCGTCGAAAAGGCAGGGCGCCGGCGCGATGGGACGTTTGACCAGCCCGCCATTTGGTTAGGGTTTGGGCCATGTTTGCTATTCTGATCCTCTGATCCTCTGGTCCTCTGGCCCTGTGCATACGCTAGTGTAAGTGGACGCTGCATTGTTCTGGGGATCCTGTTTTGGGGTCGGCATGGGGCTCGTCTGGGGGAGGTCGAATTTAATTAACACGGGCTTGCGCGGCTGCCGGATTCATCGAGAGTCAAGGAGTTGCACCCTTCAAGAGTCCTTCCTCATCTGGACCAGGAGGTGAGGCCCTTTGCGCCCGTTTGGAGCAAGTTGGAGGTCTGCAAAGGCCTGGCTAGGCTTGTTAGGGGAACAGATCCGTAGGCCAGGTAATCTGGAGAAAGATGGACTTGACAGCGGCCCCACTGTGGAGGCGACCCCCACGCCCCATGGGGTTTTCTGACGTTGAAGCGAGTCCCGGGACCAGCCCAGGTTGGGGAGAAAGGTGCCGGGATGCCCCGGCCCACCTCACCCAGGGGTGTAACCCCACAATCAGGAATCAAGACCAAAGGCAGGAGCCACGAGCAGATTCATCAGTTGAAGACGGGGCAGGCAGGCACGACAAAGTAATCCTCGCCCAACATTCGCCCGACGACGAGCTTGAATTTCCAGTCGCCCTAAAAAACAGAAGGGCGTTGAACCAAACCAACATGGAAGGACCCCAGAACAATCTGGACCCATGGCCATGTTGGGTCAGCAAAGTGTTCGTTCCAGGTTGCAGTTTCCATCGTCATATCTCCAACTCTCAAAGCCTCGAGCCCCGCCACCAAGTCCCATTCAACGGCAAGAACGAGTTGCCTGCCTTTCCATGAATGTCACGTAAGGATACTGTAGTGTACAGCAGGCAGACATGAGGCAGGCAGGACCCATCCATTCCCCGTTTCTCTTGCTCTTCCACCCCGCGTTCTATGCGACCTTCCTGCCAGTCTTTCTACCCTTGCGTCTTGGAGCTGCCCTACCGCCTTGCCCCCAGATATATTGTGCCTCCATGTACGCTATTCATCCTACCCTACCATACATCTCCAGCCTGTCCCAGAAATCTGGTTCCAAAGGTCCGCAGACGCGCCTCGCTCGAAATGGACGATGGATCATCTCGACGTTGACGGCGACGACGACGACGCGATCGGCCAGGCCAGCCACCAACTTACCCGTAGTCACCAGACTCGACAATCAAACACAATCGCTCCTTACGCAGAAGTTGTCCAGATGTCGCCCACAACGAAGCGGCCGCCTGTTGGTAGCGAAAGCCCTGGATATCCGCCGATCCATGGAACGCGCCGACAGGTACGCATTTTTAGCCAGATTCGCCAAGACCTCCCAAACCGCAAACCGCATGTCGTCCAAGGTGTCCCGGTTGTTGCACGCGCCGCAGGAGGTGCGTGGTGTTTTGGCCTTGTGCCACACCCTCCCGGCTCACCAGGACCCTCTTCCTGCTTCCCCGGCGGTGTCGTGCATATTATCCCTTGCGCCTCGACCCCTCCCAACTCGTCCGGCCCCGGGCCCCGGCTCCGACTCCAAGGCACGCTTCGACTGCGCCCTCTCCGCTGCATCGCACTGACGCCTGGACCTATGGACCTGCCGCTGTCAACCGGCTTTGGTCAACTCTGTCCCGTCTGAGTCGAGACAGACAGAACCTGTTTCTCGTCCCCTGCTTGCCGATTCCAGATGGCACGGCCGGGATCCGGACGGGTACCGATTTTGCCAGACTTTGCGATCAAAACTGCATTGCTACTTCCTGCGCCATGAATAGAATTCCCATAAGCTCCTAAATCCTGGCGACATCCGGACTGCCTGCCGACGGGACGCAACTCTTCCGAGCTTTCCTTTCTATCCGTATCTGGGTCGTCTCGTCTTATACCTGGACTATGGGATGGGTGGTTCGCTTCCTCTTCGGCTATCTATAGACCCCGAAAGCAACAAGGCCTCCGAAGCGGCGCATCAGAGATGGTGTCGACGTGCTTTCGCGCTGCGTGCTAGGCACATCCGCCATTGGCCTGCCTGGTCTCGGCAATATCTACACATCAAGACGAGCTTGGCTCACCGGGCCAACAGGGTCTCCGACATCGTCCCCAGTGCTTCCCGGGACCCCTGGCGGCACGCCTGCGTAATCTGGCATACCATGTCCGAGCCCAGACGATGCGATACATTACCTTGTCAATACATCGTCATCTATGCAGCAGAATACGGGTCGTGGTGGTGTTCATCCTATCAGTTGGCCCTCTCTAGCGAATTACACGTCCCTCTCGCAATGGCAGCCAGTGTGGGGGAGCTGCCTTATCAACGTCCGAGGGTTTGATATTAATTAATTGATTGCCTCTGCACCAGGAAACACACAGGCTCGAGAAGGGGCTACTGCAAAGCACTATTGTGCGGTCAAAACCCAGCAGCGTTGGGTCGGGCTATATTACATCCAGCTATTAGACTACCTACATTACCGTGCAATCCCTTCCCTGGGTACACGTGTTGTCTGCACTGCATCTACTGGGAAAGGCGTACCTCGACACGGAAGAGCGGCCTGTCCTCGTCTTGGCGCACGTCGATACAAAACGAAGCTATTCGTCCATCGCCTTCGTCATGATATAGGGCTGCTTCACTTGCTCATGATCAAGACGTCGTTCCACGGGATCTCGGATCCCTTTGTGGCCCCGTCAACCCTCCACGAGACGGGTTGCTTCGAGCACCTGACTAACATCTTGTCCATTTTTATCGAGCTCTCTGGCGATGCCTAAACTAGATGAGCCGCTATATGCTGTACGCCCATTAGTACCAAGCTTGGATTATATTGTCTTGGGAACACTTGGCTCGGTGCCGCATTCTGAGAAAGACAACTTGGTCGACTGCGGTGTGTCACGACATCCTTACCTGAGCCATCCGACGCCAACGGCTAGGGAGGCGATCTGACATCCGAACCCTTCAACACTCGGCGGCCGATCCGGGTCGTCATCCGACCCCTCCGACTGTTAGGTCTAGGCTTTGGCGACATCGATCTTTCGCTAACAGTTGGTGGCGAATCTTGGAGGATGTGGACCAGCTCGCGGTTATTGGACATGCCAAGATGGTCCCTGATCGACCGCTACTCGCTAACTGTCGGCTAGGCTTGCGGTTAAATATCAAATCAACGGAGAGCCGGGACGCAAGTCGTTGACCAATCTACCGATGCCTGGACGGCTTCAAGTCGCCCTTCTCCCCTTGCTCTGCTTTTGCTTTTGCTTGTTGTCTCCATCAGTCTACAATGACGTCAAATCCTGGCTAATGTAGCTGTCGAAGCTCCCGTTGTTGTGTGCTCAGTATCCCACGTACACAATATCGGGACGGACCTCTCGGATGCCCGTCGTCCGCGGGCTGGTCAAATACGGCCTTGCTGGGAGACCGTCAGCAAAAGTCATTGCTCGTATTGGTAATGCTGTACAGACCGGTCGTTTCTTCCAAACCGTGTCAACCGCCAGCGGCTTGGTGTTGTTCTTTGCCTTTGCTCTGCAATCGCACAATCCCATGCCTACCTACAGATAAGTGTCCAGAAAACACTTGCCTGCACCTGCGGCATGCGTATGCACGCGACTGTTCTTGGGAGCTACCCCGCAGCCTAAATCACCCTCTATGCCTCGTTCTCGCCACTCACCCTGGTGCAACACCCTTGGCCGCTGTGTTCCCTTGTTGTTGAAGCTTATTCTCTCATCAGACGCTACTACGTAGGCGTCTCCTCACCATGGGCGTATCCTGTTGGGGGTGTGAGTGTAGTGCTGCCTCCTTGTGCAGTTGTTTCTTCAGCCTCCCTTATTCAACGGCTCAATATTGAGGCTTAATCTAAGACACATGCTGTTGTATTGAACCCTGCCTAGAGACAAACTGCGCGACAGCAATCTCGGAACGGGGTTGTGTCAGCGGCTTTTTTTTTTTTTTTTCGAAACCCCAAACAAATGCTTTGGTTTGCCTGTTTTTGACCGACTAATGTTGAATGTTTTCCGACCTCATCCGTCATCAGCCGCATATATCGCGATGCAGACAATGCAGCACCGAAGTTCGGCCAAGTCTGTCGTGCAACCATGGCAGCGAGCTTCCCCTTAGTAGTTCCCCAACTTCTATATTGGTCCTGATTTCGCGCATATTAACTCCCAAGCTCGCCGGAACGCGCTAGATGAGCGAGTGGACGAACACCAGCAGCCAAGTGGCCGGGATTTCACTCGTCAGGTGAGATCTCTGATCAGTTTTGTTTCCATCTGTCTCCATCTCCAGTCGGTCGCATAGGCGAAGGCGGCTCGACGTCCATTTTCATCTGCCTGCATACACCGACCATCGGTCGGTGAGCGGCTCTTTGTTCTTCATAAGGCGGATCAGCCCGCTCCTCCCTCCCCGCCCTGACCTTGTCTGACGATATCATTGTAACCTACAAGGTCGGATCGCGGGAAGCCAGAGTGGCTCCGGCAGGCATGCATCCTTGTCCCCGATGGAGGGTGAAGGGCAAGGGAAGATGGAAGAGGGAAAGAAGAGGAGTGAATGGGAGGAGTCTAGAACTGGTAGCAATGACGGTCTTGCAGGACGAGCCACAGTCTCCCGTGCCGTGGCATCTCGGGCCGAGTGTCACCCAGAGCCAAAGCCAAAATCCTCTTTTTGCTCTTCAGCCACTCAGGCCAGCGGTCCCGCAGTGACTTGGACGCACAGCCTCCGCTCTCACTCCCTTATCCTCTCAAATTAAGGAACCGAACCCTACGGACTAATGGGACGAACTGCAATGCACCTACCTGCACCCACCATGGCACCGTAATAATGGCCCATGCTCGTTTGTCCAATCCCCTCACGCTCGATCGATCTGCGATACATACATAGAGAACGCTCTAAGCTGCAGCGAGTTGCATGTCGGACTGCTGAGCAAGATGTGGCGCTTTCTACAACCTGGCAAATCCTTTACGAGGCGCCTTGGCTAGCTCTTGACCAGTGGTCGTGGGTGCCCTTCTCTTGCATGTCCTCGCGCGCGCGCATATTCGCCCAGCACGGCACTGTAGGAGCACTGGGACCGTTGCACAGTAGGTAGTACATGCGCAGGACTGACTGAGGCGGTCAGGCAGGCAGGCAGGCCTTCCTTAGTTAGATGGTCCCCTCAGTCAGTATGTAGTAGACAAGCAAACACGAGATACCGCTGGTTCGTCGGAAAGAAGGAGGAGGATCGACGCTCAAGGTTGCCGTCGCGGAGCTTCCCGAGATCTCGGGGTGTGTTTTGCAACCCTCCATCATCCATCCCTCTCTGCTATCGTTCCCCTCTCCTGCCCCGTGTGTGTGCATCTTTGTCTGTCGCCCTGATCGCCTGCTTTTCTGCAACTTTGCTTTGCTCAAACCGCGTATCTCGCTCTGCAGGCTTGTTGCTCACCGAGTGAGGGGCAACGAGAGCTTCAATGCTTTGGTTGGTGTTGGTGGGGGGTGTTTATCCATGGATTTTTTTTTTGTCTGGAGGATGGTGACTGGACCTGCTGATGAAGAATTTGGAATCGGGGAAGCGAGCGCACTTCCAGTGTTTGCAATCATTATTCTCTCTCTACCTCTATCCATTGTAGTTCTCAACGCTTGGCTTACTGGGAGATATTAATGCAACATCATTTGATGGCAGTGGTACAGTACCGTCGCGGTAGTACTTGGGCTGATAGGTGTGGAATCTTCTGTATGATGGATGCACTAATTAAATAGGTACTTACTTGGCACAGCTAATTATGATCTCGGAGATGGGCATCAGGAATTCATCACATCATGAGATATCATGAGATATGCCAGTGGTGTCAGTGTCAGTGTCAGTGTCAGTCCAGTGTTTATCCCTTTCCGTCTGAAGTTGTGTCAATGGAAGGCCTGTCCTGTCCCGCCTCGTTTCTGCATTTCTTGTACGTTATCCGATGCTTTTTTTTTTTTTTTCTCCGCGGAGGAGGCGAACTGAAGGGACTTGTTTTTGATTACCTACCTGAACGAGGTCTTGGTCTTGGCGCAGTCCTGGTGCGATGATCTACATACTCTAGCAGGGTCTTTCGCGTCTTGCAGTGGTGGAGCTCTTTTGTGGTTGGTGGTGGTGGTGGTGGTGGTGGTGGTGGTGTGTTTCTTGGTCTAACTTGAGGTTTTTGTTTTTTGCTCTTGGAAAGATGTCCGAATTGAGTTGGCTACATACAGGAGGGAGGCCAGGCAAGGTATGCAGATGCAGATGCAGATGCAGATGCAGTGGTACGTATCGTATGTATGCAGCGGCTTCTCTTCATAGCTTGGCTTGGCTTGATCTGGTTCATGCAAAGCAAAGCAAGCAAAGCATTAATGGTGATGTTGTTTGTTTTGTTTCTTGCTTTATTTTGTGTCTTTTAGATGGACCGGTGAGGGAATGGAACCTGGAAGGAACTTACACTAAGGTATGAATGTATGTAAGTGTAATTAATTAAAAGGAGATCGAGATCTAGAACGCTTCGCTTATCGATCGGCGAGGTGGCTTTTTTTCCTGTTTGTTCGGTTGTCGTTTTTTTAAAGTGAACTGTTTCCATCGAGTGGAGACTTTGCTCCGTTTCGAGATGCTCGTGCTTAGCCGATGGACGTGCGTGCGCTTGAGCGAGCTAGCGAGCCAGCGAGTGAACTCAGGCGCCGTTTACGTTTGACGGTTGACGATTATTTTGTAGGCGGGCGCATTTCTGGTTGTCTCGGGGGGCTTGGATGGGCTGGGTTGGGATGGGCTGCGGTGGGTAGGTAACGTACCTGATCTTGGTACCTTCAATGGGTAAGGTAGCTACCTAGGAATGAATGACGGATTTGAGGATTTGTTACGGAGGCTAGGTTGTTTAGTTGATCGGTCTGCTGGTGGACTTTGTTGAATGGACTTCTGCGCTGGGTCGTCGCCACTGGTTGCCCCGTCAGATGTAGCTGGATAGGGGGTTGGGTGCGTGGGTGTCGCTTTTTGTTTGTGTTGTTCTGCATTCCATGTTCTGTTTTGTTTTGTTTTGTTTTGTCAATTTAGTTGTGTTGTTGATTCAATAGTTGCGGGGTTGAGGATTGGATACCAAAGGTAGGTACCTACACTTCTACACGGGACGTACAAAGTTGAAGCATCAGTGTAAACAATTTTATCTGCCTACCTGGAGACGGTTTGGACACGCAGGCACGTTGTTTGTTGAGTAGTTCTGGACGGTTTTGTGGTAAGGGTCTTGTCCGGGAGTCGTAAGTACGTAATGGGGCATAATAGATGAGTTGACGATGGGAGCGTGGAGTTGAGGTTTTTGGCTCTTGTGATGGCTGCTTACCTATTGGGGACTGAGTGGTTCGTTCTGTTTAATTAGGTGGTTTTGTACTCTTCTCTTCTCTTCTCTTTTACTTGGAGACTTTTTGATTAGGAATCAGTTAGCGTGCCATTTAGGGACTTGAGAGTTATAGTTCAGTGCCATCTTAGTTTCAAGTTGCGTGAGATGGTCTCTCTTAGCTGTTGATAGGTTGTTGTCAAGATTAGCCACGGGTGACTAGACACAAGCCTAGCTGCTAGTTCTGCTTCATAGTATGAATGATAGTGCTGACATCGCGATGGCATGCTTCAAGGCTCAAATCTGCCTTGCTTTGTTTTGTGCTTTGGTTTCTTTTGTTTACAACCCTGACGGTTTCCCAGTGAGTTCTGTTTTGCTTCATTGGTAAAAGCCACGGTTCACGGGCATGGGGTATTATATTAGAGAATATGTTTGGGATTCAAGGTGCAAGACATACCTATTCAGTCAGTTAACGGAGGATCGGAGAGCTATATTAAAATGAATGGTAGCTTAAGGCTGCAGCAGTTATATTGCGAATCTCTGTTGCTAGATGGGCAGTCATCATGGCAATCTGATCTCCAGAGTTAAGAACGAAATCCCTCGACGACCGGGCAGCCACAGTGATGAGGTAAATTCTAGAGTAGATAGCTCTAGATTCAATATTCGACCCTGCACATGACGGTTCCAAGGCCGTAACTACCTATATCTTTGCTTCCTTCAGGATAACCTCTCTGGTTCGTGCTATATTCAAGCAAGTGTCTCAATTTCTGTGATTTCTTCTCATTGACGGCGTTCATTGAGATGAGTCCCTTGTGTTGTGTTGTCTCTGACGACAAATGGGGGTTGAGTAGATCCTATAACTTCCAGGTTCTGGCCAAGTCGTATGTGATAACATGTTTGCATCTTCTTGCCAGCGGTTTCCAAGTTCCATCTCATCCGGGAGCTAGATGAAAAGCTAACGCGTCCTTGTGCGACGAGGTTGAACCTGGCTGAGAATTCTGTTTCGGTGCTTGCGATTAATAAGAGAACTTCCCTTTCGTGTGAAAATAAGATTCACTCTTTTTCTTATACAGAGACCTGTCAAACTAGAAAAGTTCTAGGAAGCAATTAAGAAAGATCTTATTTGTCCGGGATACTCAAAATTATCCGAGATGACTACAGCGCCTGTTGGAGAAAGGAAACTCTGATACAGTGTGTCAAAGAGTTTTGTTTAATCAAGGAGGTGTATCAATCTCTATTATGTATTGGCTTGGAAGCTGCCGTCTAACTCTGCCCCACTGGACGATTTGGAATCCCGCGTTGATGTGGCTGTTCTAACTAGCAACTGCCCTTGACGTTTCCACCCCCCCTTGATTATATCACGCATTTGCCATCTTCTAAGCTTCAGATGAATTACCTCTGCCTGAGAACTAAGCTGCCTCACTGATCCATATACATACGCCATAGCTCCGCACTAGGACTCTAGAACATTTTTATAGTTATAGTTCACTCACAGGTCGCGATTTCAACTAAAGGCCACATGGAATTTAAAACTTTGAGTATGTAGTCCCGAGGCTTATATTGGGACTGCCGTTGTTAATGTTTGGGTTGCTCAGCTTATTGGGTCAGCTACCAGTAAGTTATGTTCACCGTTGGCGACGAGATTCAGTGACGTGAACGCAAATGGCTATGTCGATACCTCTTTGGCAAAAGCTTAAAGACATCGGCAACCAAGTGTTGAAATTGGAACTGTACCTTGGCTAGAAGCCAGTTGGACCACTGCCGTGAATATTGCTTCCGGGAGACCGCCGTGCGATCCTGATAAAGGGATTTCATGAAAAGGAAGAAAAAAGACGGATACTGGAAAGACGGGTCCCCCGCCTTCTCACGAGGAGGATGTTGAGAACGGATGGTGGTTCATTTTTGTCCCTTTTTATCCTGACGCATGACAAAGTTGATTCTCGGTGCCAGTTCGCAAAAGAAACAGCTAATTAGCGCGGCAGCGATAGAGCGAAATTTCGGTATGTCAGTCACGACGGAGTAATCAAGCTATTGAAACCAAAGAAACTTTGTCGGACTTAGTGTATCGTGGTAGCTTCTAGGTTGTATGTCTCGAGTATTAGCATATCTGAGTTCACGTTTAATTGATAACTTGATGGCAGTTTTGATATTACTTTACTCCAAGTCTCTGCAGGATATACTTTCTCCCGCGACTATAGGATACCTACTTTAGAACGTTAGGTATGCTAAGCTTCAATCTAGTTTTAACTTCACGCTCCACGCAAGAGTCAAGGGTTCAGTCGACCGTAACCTCACAAAAAGGGGACAATCAGATCACCGTGCCGTCAATATTTACTACATAGGATTTAAAGATAGCAAGTTCAAGGTCCCAAAGGATGGCTGATCTAATTATCACGCCTCTCTCGTGTACCAGATTAATTATATTAACATATATACACATTGCCATTATCGAACACTGTTATTAGCTTTAGTGGGGGAAATTCAAAAATCTGCTACGGATTGAGCTATCATGTCTCTCTGCTCTCCCTGGATATAAAGAGTTTGAGTTTATGGATTGTCTTACGTCGAGTATATTAAACCCAGATACATGTACCTCTAATTAATCTGGATACATTCGAAGAGGACCCTAAGCTTTAACGCCGGTTAGCTTCAGTTTCATTCATGTACCGCGGCGCGGCATTGGACATTATGACCTGAGTCAACTTGAAATGCGTATCCTTTTTACCTCAGGTAGTCGCGTACGGTGCAAAGATATATATCAGCAATCCAATAAGTTAAATCTCACTATGGGTGCTATGATAAGAATTCATCAGCAAGGCTAGACCGGCTCTTTCTCATCTCAAGTTCTTCCAAGGGCGTTTGCATGAGGGACACATCGGTCTCCGGGATACGCCTTCAAGCAACTTGCTGTGGGGTTTCCCTCGAGAGAATTCTCGGCTGCGACATGAGTACCTGTAGGTATCCCCTCACTATTACCGCTAGCCAGACGTGATATCTCCATTGGGATCTCAGTTATCGTTTGTGACAATGACGTGTGGTAAACTTGCTTGCATGTTTATTTCTGAGCATTAGATGAGTGGGCTCTGTTCCCCGTCTATAATAACTAATGATGGCGTCATAATGAATCCATTTATTTTTGTTTTTTTATTATTTACATATTGTGATTCCGGCCGGTTGCTGGATGGTTTCGAGTTCGTCGGCATATAAAAGAATGAGTGCATCATCACAACCGCAGGAGAACCCAAGGCAGGTATGTAGGTGCAATGCGAAGGGATCCACTCCACAAGTTGACACTCAAACTGCAGTCGCATTGTAAGATACAGTAAGCCCGTCTCTTGCATGGCTTGGAATTTGCTCCCGCTCTCTTACACTTTCACAGTTTTCACTGCATGCCGGCAATCAATCTGAAATGCCTGAGGAGCAAGATGCAAAGCCTGGCCGGGGGTGATGTCCAGGATGGACGCGGCTACAGCAGCACGGCCGCCTTTCTTCTGATCTTCTCCACCACTGGGCGCTGCACCCCGCGATCTGACATGGCAGTTGGCACGTGCGTGTTGGTCTGGTGCCTGCCCCCTGGCAAGTGGTGTCAAAGCCTGGACTCATTCTCAACGTTATCGAACTTTCATTTTGCGACAGGACGAATTTGGGCAGCGCGACCGACGTTTGGCGCTGGCGCGGGCGCTATCAGAAGCCCAAAGCACAGGCCAGCCGCCAGTTTTGGGGTTGGATCGTCTTGAAACGCACGCTAATCGCAACGTCAAGCGGCAACCATTGAAATTGCGGTTGGGCCTAGCGCACTCAATCAAGAACAAGAGAACAGGCCCTTCCTTCGTTCTGGCAGGCGCTTGCTGTTTCTTCGCCTTGGTTTGATTTCAGCCTGATGTCGTTGGTTCGTTGTTTCTTTGGCTGCCAGCGAACTGCTTGTTTGCTTGCTCGCCGTTTCCCAGTTTCTGTTCGTGGGATTGCTTGCCGACTTATGAGAACGGTGGTTGATCATCTGCCCAGTCACAGCTCTTCCTTGCTGCTGGTGATAGATAGTATGAGATCGGGGATTCGGCCCTTATAACCTCCAATGCTTGGCTTCATTTCGCCGGCTTCTTCCAACCTAGTTAGGGTGGTCGGCAGCCGGCTCTTGGGTGACATGCATGCACGGTTTGGCAAGTGCAGCTACCGAAAGAGCGGCAGCAACCTAGAATGAGAAAACCTGGAGTCGGATCGGTAGTGGCGATTGCTTCTTTTTCACAACCCGTGCGGTTTCCTCTGATGGAATCATGCAAGTCGTGTGTCATGCGTCATGTTGCCAGCGTGAGTGCGTGACGACTCCAAACTCTGAAC
Organism: Cercophora scortea; assembly: GCA_033439705.1. Taxonomy (NCBI): domain Eukaryota; kingdom Fungi; phylum Ascomycota; class Sordariomycetes; order Sordariales; family Lasiosphaeriaceae; genus Cercophora; species Cercophora scortea. The sequence goes on along the minus strand of JAUEPO010000004.1, from coordinate 5,244,649 downwards.
ATGACCCGACATCCCTGACGCGGACGACTTGCACCTGCCAAGGCACTGGCCGGCAAAGCTCGAGGCAGAGCAAGGACGAACAGCATCATGCCCCGCGCGGAAAGGGAGACGAAGGGATAACAAAAACCGATGTTGGCAATTGAATCGAATTGGTCTGGATGGTTTCTTCGATGGTCTCAACTCATAAAAATGCCACGAGGACAGGACGGATTGAAATGCAGTGGGTGCATTCTTTCCAGGTTGCTGGGTTGCTCATCTGTAATTCGCCGTCCGATGCCAGGAACGGGCACACATCGACAATTCGGCGACGCAGGTACGGTGCCTTGCAGGTGCGTTGCGGTTGCAGTTGCAGGGGGCGTCGTTGCCCAATCTTAAATTAAGGAGACGGTGCGGGTGTGATCGCACTGTCCACAAAGTACCCCCGCAGCAGTTGCCCGCCGTGACAGTACCTTGCGGCGCACCTGCCACCTCAGTGCCAGCAACCGTGCCCAATCTGTGTTGACCTGCAACTTCCGCTCCACCAGAGGCCAAGCAAGCACCTGCGCTGCGCTGCGACAGGCTTTCGCGCCCATTCTTAATTCGTGCCGCTCCCCGTTCCGTTTCTTCGTGCCCTTCTTTTCCCTCGTTTCTGCACTGCATCTGCACCACCTTCAGCATCTTCATCTCGAAGAACCTCACGCTCCTTACCCAGAGTCTTTGTGCTCGATCCATTCGTTTTCTACAGACCTAGTCCGTATCGCTACCGAGAAATCAATTCCCCGCCGATTCTTTTCCCTGCCCGATTGACGCGAAATATCGACGGCTACCTATACACCTATACCGCTATCGAGACCGATCACTACCTCAAACTCAAATCCGCAATTCAAAATGCTCGCCAAATCCCTCACAGCGTTGGCGGCTTTTGCCCTGGCCGTCCATGCCGCCGTCGAGCCCATGCCCTACAAGCCCCAGCCCAAGCTCATGAAGATGTCGGTCCGCGAGATGTTCGGCGTTGTCCGTCGTGATGAGCCCGGATACCAGCCCACACAGGCCGTGTGCGGCACTGGAGCTACCTGCGCCCAGGCTTGCGGTGATGGCTACACCACGTGCAAGTCCACCGACAGCCAGGTTCACTGCTTCAACCCCGCCGCTGCCCAGACCTGCTGCCCCGATGAGAGTGGAAGTATGTTGATATCCCATCATCTCAAGCCACTGATGCGACGGCGCTAACCATTGCTGATAGACTCTTGCGATGCTGGATACTACTGCGCGGCTGATAGTGTCAAGGGGACGTGGTGTTGCCCTAACGGCATGAGCCTGACTGCTTGCGCTGCCGCCTATAGCGTCACTGGAGGCCTTGTCTCTGAGACTGCTAAGCCCACGTCTTCTTCTACTTCGTCCACCTCCACGTCGGTTTCCACGACGGCGCCCCCGACCACGGCGAGCACCACCAGCAGCTCCTCCAGCGCGGATAAGAACTCGACTGTCTTTGCTACTAAGACCGACACTGTGACGTCGTCGTGCTCATCCACGCTTGTTCCCTCGCTGAGCTTCCCGGCGTCTAACACGACGTCGATCTCGTTTGTCGGCACCGTCGGCGCTACCCCTACTCCCTCTGCGACCAAGATTCCCGAGGCTGCCGGCAACATGATGGCCCCTGGGAGCGCGCTGCTCATCCTCGCCGCCGGTGTTGCCCTTCTTCTCTAGGTTCATACGGCACCAAAGCCTCTGGACTCCCGGAAGACCACACCAGTCATCCCGGCATCCGAGGGAATGACTGCTTCCACGAGACATGAGACACGATAAAGCGGCCCGCATGGTTGATTCCTAATTCCACCTCCTATTCTACTTTTTTTGTGCCAAGTTGGGAGTGTTGTGTAGCTCTAGACGACATACCAAATACCCTTTTCTGTGCTGGATCATTTTTTTGCTCAGCTCCAGGGGACGCTTGAGGACGAGGCACGGATGAACTATGCTTGCGGTGTTACCGGGACTTCTGGGGGATGGGAAAAGGTTGCGCGAGGGCTCGTCGCGGTGACAGGCACGAGATGCATCCATGACCTTATTTTACTCTTCGATTGGGATGTGATATCCGCCGCGGGGCTTGCTCCTCGGGCGTTTTCAGTTTGTTCTTTTTTTGCGTTGGGCTCGGATTCTTGTTCTTAATTACCCTAGAGATAACAACACACCAACTTTGCACATGTTCACTTTTGTCCAGGGCTGTTTTGTTCATGACCATTTTGCCGCCATGGCAGATATTTGGGTGAGGGAATTTTGTGTCTGGTGGCTCACCGCCATCTCGGCTGCTTTGGACTTGAATGCGCATCGAGACATGACATGTTAGGTGATGAGGTGTGCATACCGTAGTCTTGTAGCTTTTGTGCTGCCGAAGCTGAGTCCTGCAGATGTGCTGCTGCGTTGTTTCACTGACACGCGCAGGCCATGTCCGACTTCGGGGGTCACTACCCGGTACAGTAACTGAGGTTGTTTTCCCATCCGCCAATGGTGGCCGGCCACGCCGTGAATGAATAAATGCCCACGTTGCACGCGTGACCTGACTGATTTGATCAAAGACTGGTGGCATGATGGCATGGGTTTTTGATGACCGAGAACTAGGTGAACAAGACAGCAAGCAGCACTGCAGCCCATGAATGATGGATGGATGGGACCTGGCCTTGTCGAGGAGAGCTACCTCGTACCTGAGGTTTCTTTCCCCGGCGATGTGCAGTGGTTTCCCTCGCACAATCGTTCTACTGTAGAGGCCCCGTAACGGTGATGATGTTGTAAGTGTGGGTTGCTTTCGCTGTTATGGCCTGGCCTGGGTTTCAGTTCTCGGCTGGGCTGCCTGGGTGGGTAGGTAAGTAAAGTACCTAACGTATATACGGGGAGACATAGAACTTGTGGTTACCTAGGCCAGGTAGGTAGGTAGGTAGGTAGGTAGGTAGGTAGGTAGGTAGGTAGGTAGGTACCTTACTTCCATGCCTTGCCTTACCTGGCGCTTGGTGTCTGTATAGTATGTAGTATAATTAATTGGTATCGAGCATACTGTAAGTGAGTGAGTGAATACACATACATAGATTCATCAGTTCACTAGGTGCTGCCTGCCTGCCTGCTTGCCCATGTGTATTTTTCGGTTGGTTGGTTTATAGGTACCTATGAATCGGTTTGTGTGGTTTCAAGTAACCGGACGGACGGAGGCTGCGTGCTGGGTAGGTGGGCATTGGATGGGCCAAGGTGAGTCAGTCAGTCAGTCACTCAGTGAGTTAAAGTAATTAGGTAGGTAGGTAGGTAGGTGGGCGGACGAACATGAGATTGCGAGCATGAGTTTGAGTTTGAGTGCGGTGGACCCGCGCACGACATATACGATATACGATGGATTATACACAGTAGTGTGTGTGTGTGTGTGTGTGTGTGTGTGTGTGTGTGTGTGTGTGTGTGTGTGTGTGTGTGTGTGTGTGTGTGTGTGTGTGTGTGTGTGTGTGTGTGAGGACCTAGGTATCCATAGCAGATTATTGGCCGATAGGTTGATATGTGGCTTCCCGAGCTGAATACACAGTAATTAAGTGAGTTCGTATGCGGCGCGGGGAGATGGTTGTGGAACGTCGGATAGAAATAGAGATGTTCTGGTTCATCTGTTGTTGTTGTTCTTCTCTTCACTTCTTCTAGAATGATTTGGGGAGGATTGCTCGTCGGTTTCTTGCATGAAGAACATGTGGGTTCTTGGCACACGCATGAATGGAATTGAGTTGGGGAGGAGGGAGTGGAAGGCTCCGACTTCGGCTATTCTGAGATTTGAAGCGTTACGGGATGGAGTGGGAGGGACACTGGTACGCTTGGGATTTGTTTGTTGGTGATGAGTCGGGTACTGGGGTGGGCATCGGTTTTGGAATGTTAGATGGATGAGTTCGGTGGCATTTGCCTGGCCTTTCCATCACCTACCTGGTATCTACCTAGTCTCATGACCACGGAACTCATTAGGCATATCCGAGTCCAGTTTTGACCAAGGTGTTGCCCCCTGAAAGACAAAACAAACTCAATAACTCACCACCTACACTACCACCAGAATTGTCGACAAGTGTTACCCAAGGCCATCCAATCCTATACCTTACCCACCCCTCCGTCAACCCAAGCCCTCATCCCACGCCAACCAAGTCTGGTCCCCAAATCCCGGCATACAAACGACCCTCTCCGGCGGCTCCTCCTGCCACACAATCCTACCCTCCTCGCCCTCCTCTCATCCCACAAGATCCCCCACAAACCCCTTGACCCTCTTCACCCTCCCGCCATCACCACCGCCACCGCCGACCCTCAAGTGTCCTCCCGAAGAACACCCAACATTCACACTCGGGACGACCGCAATCCTCCCAAAGCCAGTCCGCCACATATCCTTGCAAAACAGCTGCGTCTCGCCCTGGAAGCACTCGCCGTCTCTGGGGCCGCGAAACCCAACTCGGTGATCTGCGAGCGGCTGCGCAGCGTAGGCTGCTAGTCCGGAGTGGCAGGCAAAGACCTGGAACGGGAGGTTGGCCTGCAGGCGGGCGCGGGAGGCCGGGTGGTTGGCGAGTACGAGGTCTGGTTGTTGTTGTTCTGCTTCTTTTTCTTTCAGGTAGTCTGGGGAGGACGGGAAGAAGATTTTGGCCAAGAGGTCGCCGTTGAGAGCGCGCGAGGACCAGAGGGATGAGAAGTGGGCGTGGTCGTGGTCGTGTTGGGGCGAGGGGAACCACCAGTCCATGGCGCAGACCATGTCGGCGGATTGATGGGCGCGTTGGTGGATGAGTTCCAGAATATCTTCGGCGCAGATGGCGACAGTGGTGAGGGAGATTAGCGTCGCGTCGGGGGTGAGGCTGATGTTTGAGGGGGTAGGGGAGCTGAGCCTGTGGATTGTGGTGGCTGGTCGGGAGTGGTTGGGGAAGGGTTTGCGATGACCGTCATTGTTATCGTTGAGCTCTGTGTGTTGGCCGGTGATGGGCTCAAGGGCGATGGTCCGAAGGAGGGCTAACTTTCTGATGCGTTCTTCATCTGAGCCGGCGTTGGGGTCGAGGTTGGTTGAGGTCAGCCAGTATCCGACATCGAGTCGCTCGAGTTCAGCGGCTAGTAGTCGAAGGACCTCGAGGGTGCCGTCTGTCGAGTTTCTAGAGATGATACTGATGGCACAGTTCCATGGCCCCAGGAAACGGATGACCTCAATCAGAGGTCCCAAGACACTGGGGAGCAGGTCGATACATTGTTGTAGACTGACGCTGAACACGTATTTACGCTTGTTTCCTGAGTCGGGCTCAACGGGTCGCAGGTGAGAATACCGAGTATCGTTGATGGCGGGACAGATTGTGCGGTTGACGGACGTGTCGAGCGGGTTGAGGATAGGGGGAATAAAAGTTTGGACTTTGGCGAGGAGGTCGGGTCCGAGTGCAGGAGTTCCATCATTACTACTGTCTTCATTCTTGATTATTTCGACCTCTTCTTCTACCTCTTGCTTTCCATCGCCAAGAACATTCTGGTAGGCCTTGTGGTAACCGCTATGCCATCGAAGTTGAGAGAAATCTCTCAATGAGCCATCGTGGCTTGTCAAGACCGCCAGGTTGGGAGATGCCAGCTGTGCTTCACCTATTCAGCTGCCGTCAGAATTTGTATTCGAGGTGGCCTAGTTTGGAAATCAGACCTTGAGGATAATTAAATTGAGGGATCACTGTCGAAAGATGGCCAAGTCTGGTAACAATGGGCAGTCCGCACAGAAACAGAGCGCATACTTGGGCAAAACTGCCAAATCTCCGTCTACTCATTATTCCTCCAGCTGCCGCTGCCGGTCGCGCTCATGATTTCCTGGAAATATGACATTGTGCTCTTCATATGATGAGAATTTATCACTTTGAGGAGGGTGGTGAATCAAGGAGAACTATAGACCGTTAGGAATGAAGGATGAGGGGATCGATTCCCCAACGCGCTTCAGGGTCCAGGAGTCGTTCGCGAACACTGAAATTTAGCAGTCGTAACATTCCACAAAAGACACTCCCTTCCTTTCTTGGAGCTTCACGATGCGCGGCATCCTTCGTATCTCGAGAGCCAGGTTGAGGCTAGAGCACTCATATCCACCCTGACGGAATCAACATTGTGCAAGAAACCGTGAAAGTTGGAGGGTGTCAGATTGAACGGACTTCCCCAAGACTTGGTAGGAATGCGAAACGGACATGTTGACTGCTGATAAAGTTGCTAAACTCCATCTCCTTCAGGGGATATTATTCCCATCCACCATTATATGAAAAGGGAGCAATTGCTAATGACAGGTACTGACTGACTGGCTGTCTCCATTCATATCTAAAGTCCCAGTTGATCTTCACAGACATGTCCCCAAACTTAAAGGAGTACCCCATAAACATACAATACTTATGAGGATCCGCCCAGGGATGTGGATATCGCCCTCCCACGTGCCTCCCAACGGGATAAGGGGGGATATAATCGGTCCGAATAGCAGCCCGCTCTCACAGCAGATCTCGGGTGAAGCCGATCTCACTGTTCCCCGCGCCGTTCTTAGTGGCTGACATGGCCGTTGAAGATTTTATGCTTGCTGTCGATCAGCGCATGGTGGATTGCCACCCGCCCGCGAGCGTTGTATAAATAGGAAGGTGGATGCGCAGGGCTGAACTGAAATACCTCGAGGCCTGACTGCTTTGCATGTCGTAAACGGATCTCGGCTTGCTTGAAGGCATCTCTGGCCAGACTGGTCGGCGCACTTGAGCCGCCCAGTCGACTGCACTGGCTTTGCAATTATTCGAATTGCCGGTCCCTTTTCATGGGACAATTAATGTCTCCTCCACCTTGTCCAGTTCAAAGCTAACTTGGCTTGATGATGCGGCATAACCCCCGATCTCCCAGTGATGATCAACGGTGAAAATCGATCATGAATGGAACACGGAAAAAGAAGAGCATCGGGACACAAATCGGGGTGAGTTTCTCATCGATATTCCGTTTGCGTGAACGGTATCCGGACAACACAAGGGCGATTGCCGATTGACGAGTGTGGCCGTGGCTGGCTTCTCTTGTCAGGCACGGTTTGCGCCATCAAGCACATGCATTGCACGTGGCGCCGACAAAGGAGAAGAGACGGCGACTGCTTCACTTCAAGCATCTGCCTAGAGAAAGAAATCGTGGGTGATGGGCGGGATGACGGGACGGGATTGGGTTGTAAATGAAAGAATCCAATGCATCGACAGACAAAGGAAGGTCTTGATCAAGATGATCAAGAGAGCACGATGCTTTCCACTCGGATCGGCGGCCGTGCCTTCCACCTAGGTTTTGGCTGGCCCAACCAAGTGCCTAGAGTCCCATGATTATCTCGGGCCGGTAGGTATAATTATCGTTGTTGGTCGAGACTGGCCTGATGACTGCAGTTTGCCTGGGCTGCGGTTTTCTATTTCCGTGCGCCAGCCCGCAACCCGTGGTAGTGTTGTATCAGACGGTGACTGTCTCGGACTGTCAAACTGCCAACTGCCACTAGCTGCTTCCTTCTCCAGCAGCACCTCAGTGCAGGTTGAACAATCGGAGAGAAACCTGAGAGGCTAAAATGCTGGGCGTCATCTCATGTCGCCGGCCTGGATCCACACTTGAACATGCGCTTTCCCGCAAACATGGGGTGTCCGCAGTCTGTGCTCTCGACCAGCAGTAGCGAGTGCGGAGGAGTTCCATCGGTACCTTCCTGAGTAGCGCGGGTGGCAGGGGTGTTCGGAACAGAACCTGGAACCTGGAAGGAACAAGACAGGCTGGAGGCTTCAGCCTCCACCACCATTGGGTTCGTTCCGGGCTGTGAACTTCCAGCAGGTGGATTGTGCCACACCGCAGCACGCAGCGCGCATCCAGGATTTTTCTCCCAGCGCAACCCGGAGCTGCAACCTCGAAATGCGGTCTGCCCATTCTGGCGGATCGTGGGGATGCATGTCTTCCATCCACCCAGGTTGACACGCTGCGTGCCGTGCTTGACACCGCGACGCAACACAACCACCGTTCCTCCAAAAGTACACACACGTATCCCGTACACTGCCGCCTCGAAATCCGGTAGGGCTGAGGCTGGATGCAGCCATGATCGATAATTCCTGACGCCGACATGCGACACGCAGTCGCGCACTCGAGACATTTTCAATTTCGCTCCTTGGCTGCCGGCTCCTCCCCCTTTCCCCCCCGCCACCGCCCCTGGCATCCGACCTCCCGGATTTCCCAGATTGGGCTTGATAGTCTTGAGACAGTTTGTCCACTCCGCGCCCTCACCGTCCTGCGTCCTGCGTCCTGCGTCCTGCGTCCTGCGTCCTGCGTCGTGAGTTGCGTACAATACGAATCCTGCTGTTGTGTGGGAAGGGGCTGAGGTGAAGCCAACACCGACAATATGCTTTAATCGGCTGGTCCGTACGGATTACTCTGCGCTGGTCAACTGTTGGACGCCCATCTGAGGCGCAAGCCAGCCATCATTTCCCAACTTGTGCTGCTCACACTAATAATACCCAGATAGGTAGGCGAATGGGATGGGCGCTTCTTTGTTCGTCCGTGTGCTTATTCAGGCTTCTTCTAGGCAGTCTCGAAAGTCCAGCCCTGATCCCCCCACCACACCATCATTCCAAGCACCTCTCGTCTCCGGCCCCGCGGTTGGTGGTGGATGTCGTCAAAGACGAGTATGCTTGGCCTTGTCTTGGCGACTCCGCATATTTGGCGGTGGTCGGTTTGGTCTCTCCAGTGCGGACCATGAACACTCCCCATCTCCATCTCCATCTCTCCTCCCAACCCTCATGTACACGACGTACGCCCTGTACAGTGTACTCAGATTACAGGATACCTCTTTGCGATCAAGCGCGTGCTGGCGGACTAGAATAAATGTCTCTACTGTGTAGACTGTCGATCGGTTCCTGTCCGTATCCAGAGTGGGCAGAGGCACGAGGCGCAAGGGCGGCCAGCCAGCCCCAGAACGAGAAAGCCAACGGCCAGTGTCCAAGTGCTTCCCGCATGTCACCTTAGTCCGTGTTCATTTGATGGAGAGGTACCTTGCAGGGACAAGCGTCGGCCATGCGAGACCCAAAGGTGCAAGTGCCTCGAGAGTGCGCAGCAGCAAAATGTTCGCAAATGCTGGCCGGGGATTCGCCCTGCTTGTCTCGTCTGGGCTCGCACCGTGGCTCAAGCGAGCTTCCAGCCGGACGTCCAGAAAAAACGATGGTGGCGCCCTTAGTCCTCCCCGAAGTAGCTACAAGTCGCACGCTACCAGAGGAACGACAGGGCATGTCGTTTTAGGCCCCCGGGATCTCTGTTCATTGTCCTGGTTTTCCTTGTGTCACACGTCCCACGTCCCGGGTTGGTGCATCAACCCCAGGGCAGAGGGCAGGGCGCTGATCTGAATTGGGCCTTTCTCCCATCAGCTCGACAGATTCTGGACTGGTCCCTCTTACATAGCACCTTGGTAGGACCGCTCCCTCCATGTGTCCCAACCATATATCTCGCCCGGCCGCCCCACCCGAGCCACTTTCTTTCTGTCTTTCGTGCGTGAATGTTGTTTATCCAAGTTGATATTGTGTGTGTATACCCGTTGTTCCTCAAGCTTCTCACATAACCTCACCACCGCGCCGGCGATACATCACTGGGAGAACCCAGACAGACAAGACAAGATGGGTGGCGGCGGGGTCGTCGCTCTCGTGGGCACCTCTGACCTTTCGAGGATAGAGGCTCCCGTCACATTCAAAGCATATCTAGTTTGCGCCTTTGCCGCGTGTGGTGGTCTCTGTAAGTCAACCGTTCGGCTGCCTGGTTTCCACGGCCGCTCTTCCTCCCCCCATCGCCAGGCTAATTGCGGTGTGGTTAGTTTTTGGCTATGATACCGGTTGGATGTCAGGGGTGTTAGGGATGCCGTACTTCATCACGCTGTATACCGGAGTTCAGTATGACTACGCTGCGGGAAGACCCATCGGAGTCGATCCGACAAACTTTGGCCTGTCGTCCTCCGCCAAGTCGCTGATGACCTCGATTCTATCCTGCGGCACCTTCTTTGGAGCGCTCATTGCCGGAGATATCGCCGACTTCATCGGACGTCGGCCCACCATTATCATCGGATGCTTCATCTTCAGTCTCGGCTGCGTCCTCGAGATTGCGTCGACAAACCAGGAGGTGCTCTTCGTCTTTGGTCGTCTGGTTGCTGGTCTGGGAGTTGGTTTTATATCGGCCGTCATCATCCTGTACATGTCCGAGATTGCGCCCAGGAAGGTCCGTGGCGCCTTGGTCTCGGCCTATCAGTTTTGCATCACGGTCGGTATTCTGCTGGCGAACTGTGTCGTCTACGCTACCCAGAATCGAAACGATACCGGCTCGTACCGCATTCCCATTGGCGTCCAATTCCTCTGGGCCTTGATTCTGGGAATAGGCCTGTTCATCCTGCGTAAGCAGTGCATCGCGACATAGCTTCGTGTTGTGGCTTGCTGACATGGTATTATAGCCGAGTCGCCCCGTTACTATGTCATGAAGGGAGAGCTTCAGTCGGCCGCCAAGTCCCTGGCATTTGTCCGCGGCCAGCCCATCGATTCCGAGTATATCAAAGACGAGCTCGCCGAGATTGTGGCCAACAACGAGTACGAACTGCAGGTTGTTCCTCAGACAAGTTATATTGGATCGTGGATGGCGTGTTTCCATGGATCGTGGCGCAAAGGCAACAGCAACATCCGCCGAGTCACGCTCGGTGCTGGATTGCAAATGATGCAGCAGCTGACAGGTCCGTGGTTGTCCCAAGTGGTCCGGGGAATCCCCCAAATGGGCACTAATATGCCACAGGCATCAACTTTATCTTTTACTTCGGGACGACCTTTTTCCAGCAGCTCGGCACCATCTCGAATCCCTTCTTCATCTCTCTGGTCACTACCCTTGTCAACGTCGTCTCGACCCCGATATCATTCTGGTCCATCGAGTACTTTGGTCGACGCTTCCTGTTGATTTGGGGTGCAATCGGCATGATTGTCATGCAGTACGTCGTCGCCATCGTCGGCATCACAGCCGGCCGGGCCGAGTTGAACAATGACAGCGCCGTCAAAGCCATGATCGCCTTCATCTGCATCAACATCTTCTTCTTCGCCGTCTCGTGGGGTCCGGTAGCCTGGGTCATTGTCGGTGAGAGCTTCCCGCTGCCGATTCGATCTCGCGGTGTCGGCATCTCGACGGCCAGCAACTGGTTTTGGAACTGCATCATTGCCGTCATCGCGCCGTATCTCGTGGGCAACTCGCCTGGGTCCGCCAATCTGGGGCCCAAGGTCTTTTTCATCTGGGGCTCGCTGTGCTTCCTGTCGCTCCTCTTTGCGTACTTTTTGTGCCCAGAGATGAAGGGCCTGACGCTGGAGCAGATCGACAAGATGATGGAGGAGGTCAGCCCGCGGAATTCAAAGGGGTGGCGCCCCAAGACGACCTTTGCGGCCGAGATGGGTCACACGCAGGTCGAGATGTCGAGTCCTGTTGGGAGTTCCATCCCCCAGAAGGGCCAGTCGTACTCGCCCATTCACTACCAGGATTCGCCGACGATGCATTATCAGGGATCGCCAAATCCATATCAACAACAGGGTTCGCCTCACCCGTACCAAACGTCGCCCAATTCGTACCAGGCGTCGCCAACGCATTACCAGGGGCCGTATCCTACGTATGAAGATAATAATGGCTTCAGCCGGGGAGGAGGCTAGATGGGATCTGGGATGGGATGGGCCCTGCCTGCCTGCCGTCTTCTTTGTCTAAATATATATATACATGTATCTTAATGTTTTTGCAAATCTGATGTCTGTCTGGATGGGGAAACGGAGTTTTTTGTATTGTTTTTGGTGGTCAATATACTTTATATATATATATATATATATCCTGTAACATTGGGGGAAAAACGGCTCAATGGACGCAACCTTTGACTTTTGGTAATATCTACAGAGCAGTTGCGCATGTGTATATATACAATACAAAACACGGGGTGTGTTTCGTTGTGAGAGAGAACCGAAGAAATCTTGTCCCTTCCAGGCTTTCCGGCAGCAGACGTGGGATTTGATATAATATGGTTAATCACATGTTGTGATAATGGGTATGGGTATACCTGCCTTTATGAGAACTAAACACTGCCGGCAGTTCTCGTTGAGAAGGGAAAAAGACCGTCATCCATCCGCCGTCCTTAAGAGGGGACGGGTGGGACTAGATGATCATGGCGGCGCCACCAGCCAGAGCAGCAATACCGACGAGTAGTGCGTTTGAGCTGACGCGAGAGACCCCCCCTGAGCTGGTGTTTGCGGTAACGGCTGCGGCTGCGGTGGGGACGGTCGGCACAGTGCTGTCGCTAAAGTGCAGGGTTACATGGCTGGCGTAGTTGACGCTGGAGATCGAGCTCGAGATCGAGGGTGCGCTGCTTGTTGGCGTGAGCGTCGATGCTGTAGCTGCAGCTGTGCCTGTGGATGTGGTGGTGGTGGATGTAGCTGCTACCAGGACCCGGGGTGTCGCTGCCGTTGTTTTTGGTGCATGTGATGTTGTTACAACTGCTGAGGTGGAGGGGGGTAGTTTTTCTATGCCCGCTGTGAGTGTAACTGGCACGGCGAAAGTTGAGAAGCGCGTGAAGGTGTCGGTTGCGTGCGAGGTTTTGCCTTTGGCTATGTAGTCGCCTGTGCAGGTTGCGTCGTTTCTCGAAGGGTTAAGGGCGCAGGTTACCTCCGCTGCGCTGTTGACATAACCCGTACGTACTCTACGTCAGTTATATGCTCACGGAATATATCTCTTTAATATATACAGGTGCCGATGGCGGTGGTGGTGGTGGTGACTGGGGGATATAAGGGGGGATGTAAGGGGGGAAAGACTGGGGATGTAGGGGGGAGAGGGTATAAGACTGACAGTTTAGGCCCAAAAGACATATGCCATATCACCGTCTTCGGTCCAACGACAACACCAATCCCGCTACCCACCCCGCAGGCGGTGAGGGGGGTTCCGCGGGGACAGTGGACGGAGTAGGTGGTCAGGGATGCGCCGGCGGAGACTACGGAGCCGACGATGGGTTCATGTTGGTCGACTTCAAGTTGTGGGAGGTAGAGGTTGACGATGCTGGTTGTGCTGGTTGTGACGGGCTTGGCGTAGGTTTGGGGGATGAGGAAGAGTGATGCGAAGAGGGTTGTCGTGAGGGTGGAGAAGAGGGATGGGGTGAACATGGTGTTTGGTAAACGAGTGTGGGTTGAGCTATGGCTATCAAATTAAGAAGATGATGTCATGCTGGACTGGATAGGTATGGAACGAACGAGCGTGGGTTGGGTATCAGGTAATGAGCGTGGGTTGCAACAATGTGCAGGCGGGCGGCGTAAGGGACACGGGCGGGCGGGAGAAGGGGAAGGGGGGAATCCCGTGAAGAGAGAAAGTATGGGGGAATACACTTCATATTGAATGGCTACTGCATACTACGAACTACGTTGCGTGCGTGGTTGGAGTATGAGTTACGGGGGAACATATCTAATCTAATCTAATGTAACTTTGACTTTTATGCCCCATGATGAATGAATGGGTTAGGTTAGGTTAGGTAGGTTGGGGAAGGTGAAACATGTACCTAATTGCATGTGGGAGGGGAGGATCCAATTCTGATGGAACGGAACGGTTTTTTTGGTGTTGAGGGGAAAGAAAGGTGTGGTATGGTGGAGCCGATCTGATCCTTCGCTACCGAGGCGGGAGATTTGGATTGGAGATGCAAGCAAAGCAAGCAAGCGAGTAGTAACTGGAGGGGGAGGGATGATTTGTTTTGTTTAATTTCAGGGGTTTGCGGGATGGCGATCTTTTGAGGGGACCCCTGAAGTTTCAACTACTGCGGAGAGAGGGTCGCATGGATTGGTTGAGGTGGTCGTTTACATGAGAACAGGGTACACAATTCAGTGAGTTGCATCTTGGAATCTTTTACCGGTGAATATGGGGAGAATGCGATCAGGTTGGACTGGATGTCACTGTTGCAGGAATCAGTTGGAAAAAGAGGGTAAACACTATGACGCTGAAGCTATCTCGAGAGCTTTTTTTTTTGGAAGATAAAGAATGGCATATCACGCGACGAATCTCATCAAATTGCACGCCCCTGATAACAGAGTGCACTAAAAATATATGATGTGTTTCGTCCTAGTGAATATAGAGTGTACGCATTCATGGCTTAGAACTGTCTGCGACTGCAAGATTTCATACACGTATAGCTAACAGGTCTCCACCCCGGAAGGCCAACATCTGCATCAACGGCTGTACCTGCATGATGATGACCCGGTAGCCGTTGAACCTTGCCAGTTTAGTCTGCCGTCGCGGACGTTGGCAATGTGTGATCAACGGCTGAACGTCTGTCTCCATCCACCGCACATGTCTTGAACCCAGGCATGGAACCAAGCGGGTGGGGCCAAACTGACCGCAGAAACAAAACAATTCAAAAGCCGAGTCGGTAATGATAAAGTTGAAGACGACGAGATGCCCACGGTTCTGACAATAACGACCTACTTACACCCACTTTCTGGTGTTAACTCCACCTCGGGTATGCTCGGCAGTTGGCGATGCCAAGACTTCTCGTCAATCAGATATATTATTATTCTCAGTAAAACCACCAAACAACACAAACAATGGCCGCTGGGCTGGGCTGGGCTGCTGCGCGATGATCTCACAATATATTCCAATGAGATGCGAAAGAGGGACTGAGCGAGTTATGAGCTTGACGGCCTGACACTGGCAACATCGGACGGGCGGCGGTATGGGGGGCCCAACCTGACTGACAAACGAACCATGTCTGGAATGAATTGTCTTGGCAAGCAACATGCCAAGATGCCAAGCCAGCAAATGCGCCAGCGAGCGACATGCCGTGGAGAAACAGAAACATCAAACGTCAACGTGAATGGAGAGACGCTCTGCAGATCAATTCGTCTGCGCCCAACCAAGTAATAAAAAAAAATATACAATAGACACCTGGTAATCTCATTCTCCTTTTTCTTCTCTGTTCCTGCCATCGCCCCACAAGGAACGACATCATACGTTACCGGGCTGGATTGATTCCATGGACGACGACGGCCTGGACTTGACGATCGAGCTGCGGGCAACGTGGTGAAATGGGATCGCCGCTCAGAAGTCTGCCGCGGCGGGGGTGGTGGTGGGTGCTCATCGCATGGGTTTATGCCGTTGCAGCCGTCGCCGCCTCCGCCCACACCGATGGCCCGTCGGTCGTCTCGGTCTTTCTCCCGGGCTACGGCAACAACGAATGGGAGGCTTACCACGGAAGCATCGTTAGCAGCGTATGTGCTTTGCGCGGGCCTGTCGAGAGCTAATCGCGTTTTGACGGACAATGATAATGACAAGGGCACTGACAAGCACAGGACGCATCCGTGACCACATACACCATCTTTTGCGCGGAACAGGCGCCGACGTGTCGCATCGCCGGCGACCTTCCGTTCATCATCGCCGAGGGGCCCAAGACACTGAGATATGGCGGGACTGCCGCCGGCACCATGTTGGTGTTCCCTGGGTACAAAGTTCGAGACCATGTCAAACTGACGATACCATTTTCAAGAACAGCAAACCTGCACTGCGACCTGGCGGGGACGACGGCGGCAACCTGCACGGGCTCGTCCTCGTTCGGGCCCAGCTACAGCGAGGGTGGAGTCACCGGGCCGACGCAGACATCGTGGACCAAGACCTTCTCTGGCTCCGGCGTGACTTGGGCCGCCCTGACGCTCACCACGCCTGGGCCGGGGACGGATACCACAAACATCGAGGCGCCGGCGGATGCGACGCAAACAGTAGTCGGGGGAGGGGGCGTGTCGAGTCCATCGGCGACGTCGGCTGCCGGCATTGGCCCTCGAGCGGGGAGAAGCTGGGCGACGATGATGGCCTCGATGGGAGCAGCGCTGATGGCGATAACGAGTGGATGTCTGGCGTGGTGGTAGAAAGTGGCTTTCCGGGGTTACATGAACTGATTCTGCAGTGAGCTGTACGAGACGGGAGGGTAGGGTGTCTGTCTTTTCTGTCTGTCTGTTTCTGTTTTGGGGGTTATTGTTATTATGGCGTTGGAACAAGGCTTCATCCGAGATCGGTGTTGTCGGGATTTTATCACAGGAAAAGCAAACATTCCCACGGGAGAGAGAGGGTAGTGTTGGTGGGTTTTTGCGGACGACGACGGCAGGCGGGTGTAAGGGTTTAACATGGCATCCGGATGACCTGATCTGCCGAGGACTTTGCTGGCTGTATTACCACAGTACTGACAGATCACATTTGCTCTTTCCTTCTGTCAATCTGGCATGGGCCCCGCCGATCCAAGGATAGGTTCCTACACATGGATGGAAAGAACAACCAACTCAGTCGCATACAGTCGCGCGGCTGCAATGTTTAAACAACGGACAGCTGGCACCCAAAACCTGTCATCCCAATTTATCGTCGTGTTTCATCTCGCCCGATCCGACTGCAAACAAAAAGAGACCCTCTCCCCAACCCACCAATCAGGGCCCCGCGAGCCCCTTACCCTCACATGGGCGAACCCCACGCGACCGTTGGGCCCCCTGATGCACTGGACCTGAACGCCGCAGGGCGAACAACCACAGTGGATCCCGCAACTCATCCGGGGCCAGCGTGTGATCCAATCACTGCCCCTCGTACCGTCAGCCGCCGCCCTCAGCGACTCGCACCTCCTGTCCTTCCCTCAGCTGCCCTGCCCGCAACCTTTCACCTCAACAGCCCGCCGCCGCGAGATGGGGCTTCAAGACAGAACGAAACACGCTAAAAATAAGGCGAAGCTGGTGGACATGATGTATCCAGCTTCAGCTGTCCCATTGGCTGGATTTTTATTCAAACAAGAAAAACATTGAACTGCCCGACAGACGGAAATGGACAGACAGCACCTTCCCTCCTCGGGGTCTGTGGTGGGGTCACGATGCACACGAGAGGCGCCGCGGGTCTCGTCCTCTTCTTGGTCAGACGTCAACGGGGAACCCTCCTGAAAAGTCCGCCAGTCCTTGTGCTCGTGTAGCCCAGGGACCAAGTGAGGTGCACCCCCTGCTTCTTTTCTCTTTCTCTTTTTACGCATCTCGTTATTGTTCGCTCCACTGCCCGGCGATATGCAGTGTTGATCATCCAGTCGATCGCTCTCCTTTTTTCTATTGTCCGCCTGTGTCTCAGTCCACATTCATTGTCACGCCGTGACGGCATCTGCTTGCTTCTTCGTTTTATTTCCGTCCGGTCTGTCTTCGTTCGTTACGCTGGTGTCGCCGCAGTGGTTTGCCTTCATAAGTGGCCTTCGCCTCTCCTTCCGAGCTTCACTGCTTGCTCGAGTCATTCTTTGCCATTGCGCAGAGCCGAGCTTCGACAGCTCCATCATCTTCTTCAGCATCGTCTTCTTGTAGGGGAAGCTATTCTCAGTCTTCTTGCTTCTTAACTTTCCTACCTGCTCGCTGTGCGACCCTATATTCGACTGCCAAGGTCTCGACGACTTTCTCTTTTCTTTCCACCCACCCTCCATATCACGAGAACAACAGAGCAGCTATCTTCACCATGAAGTTCTTCAAGTCTACACATCCCGCAACTGCGGCTGTGGCATTGATTGCCGCAGGTATACCCAAAGACCTGGACATCACAAACTCAAGTAAGTGGCGAGAGACCCGTGTTCCAGCACTATAGGCTTACACGGACCAGCCTCCATCCAGAGCGTCGCAAAGACGATCGCGGCCGGCGCAATGTCGTATTACCCCGGCAATGCCCAGGAATTCAAGGACCTCCCGAAGCCGTACTACTGGTGGGAAGCCGGCGCGTTAGTAGGCAGCATGGTCGACTACTCACACTACACCGGGGACAAGAGCTATGATCCGACGCTCGTCACAGCTCTCCTGGCACAGGTTGGCCCCAACTTTGACTTTATGGTGCCGGCACATCGAGGCGACGAAGGAAACGACGACCAGGCCTTCTGGGGGTTTGCCGTCATGAGTGCCGCCGAGATGAACCTCCCCCAGCCCAACACGAGCGTCCCCGGCTGGCTCGACCTGGGCGCCAACATCTGGAACTCGCTCCAAAGCCGCTGGAACGTCTCGGCATGCGGCGGCGGCTTGCTGTGGCAGATCTTCCCCGACAACCCCAACGGGCTCGACTACCGCAACAGCGTGTCCAACGGCGGGCTCTTCCAGCTCTCGGCACGCCTCGCCCGCGCCACCGGAAACCAGACATACGTCGACTGGGCCAACAAGGTCTGGGACTGGACGACCGCCATCGGCCTGATCGATGCCCACTACAACGTCTTTGACGGCGCCAGCTCCTCGGACAACTGCACCAAGACCAACCCCGTCTCCTTCTCCTACTCGGCAGGGATCTATCTCTACGGCGCCGCCGTCATGGCCAACGCCACGGGGGACGCGAAATGGGCCGAGCGCGCCGCGGGCCTGGTCGAGGGCTCCAAGTCCTTCTTCTCCCCGTTCGACAACGCCACAAACATCATGTACGAGCACGCGTGCGAGCACGTCAACATCTGCAACACCGACATGCGCAGCTTCAAAGGATATCTATCGCGCTTTATGTATAAGTCAGCTGTCCTGGTGCCGTCCCTTGCGCCCGCCGTCGACGAGCTGCTGCATACCTCGGCCAAGGGCGCCGCCAAGGCGTGCTCTGGGGGGCCGGACGGGACTACTTGCGGCGAGAAGTGGTATGTCGGCGGGTTTGACGGCAAGGTCGGTCTGGGCGAGGAGATGTGTGCGCTCGAGACTATCCAGGGCTTGTTGGCGGAGAGCGCGGCGCCGCCGTTCAGGGGGCAGGATATCAAGGTCGTCAGGACGTTTTCCAGTTGACCACCTGCTGCTGCACCGGGGGCTACGTCCACCGAGCCGGCGAGTTCGGCGGCCGGAGCGGGGGTTGGGCATGCTAGTGGGTGGTTACTTGCCCTCGCTGCGTTGCTGGGCTGGGTGCTTGTGTGGATGTAGTGGTGTTTGTTGTTGTTGCATTTGGCGTGGCGATTTATTAGATTACTATGGCTTCAGGGCTGCTCTGGAGTGGGAATGGAAGGCATTGCCACCGTCACGGACTGAGGGCGGGAAAAAGAATGCCCCTGGGTTGGCATTATTCAATTCGCTTCTTGTATCATATACCATTCATGCATCTTGGTGGTCTTTTTAGGACAAGCAAAGAGGACTTTTTTCTCGCCTGATATGTTTGCTGGCATTAATTTACTGTCCATGTCTCCTGGAATTGTGCGTTGTAAATAGGTATCCTACCTGGAACTTTATGAAGATGGCTGCGAGGGTGTGCGTCGGTGGTCTAGGTGTACCCTCAGCCAGTACCACGCTAAAGCTTAGCCGGGGGCTAGGTCCCCGCAACTCGGACGGGCAGCGCGCAACGCTCCAAGACCCCTGCCCAGCCCTGCAACCTCCGTCATCACCACCTCCACTCCACTGCTTCCTCAACTTTCCATCGCATCGCATCGCATCGCGACATAATACAACAAATCTTCACAACACACCAGCATAACCCTCTCCCACGGCACACCATCAATCAGGCCGCCATGTCGCACATGACCAACCCCCTCGCGACGCCGGACCAGCTCTACCAACGGCGCTCCTTCAGCGCGCTCCCGACCGAGCTCCAAGACGCCATCTTCTTCTCGGCGCAATGCCTGACCCAAGCCGCGGGCGTGCTGCTTCACCTCCCGCAATCCACAACCGCGCAAGCCAATGTTCTGCTAGCGCGCTACTGGCTCGTCGAACCCTTCATGTCCGACGACTATGAATTCAGCGTACGTTTCCCCCTTCCTCCGTCCTCCCTTCCCCTTAACCTCCCCATACTAACTCTTCCTTCTAGGACATGTCAGCAGCAACCCTCTACCTAACCGCCAAAATCAGCCCAACCCCGCGCTCCCCCCGCGACGTCACAAACGTGTACACCTACCTCCTCTCCCCGTCCTCGCCCTTCCTGCGCCCGTCCTCCCTCCCCCGGGCCCCCAATATCCCCAAAACCTACTACCTCTCCCAAGCATCCTACCAAGCCTTCCACGCCCGCCTCCTCGCCGCCGAGGCACACATCCTGTATACCCTCTCCTTCAACACACACGTCGCCCTCCCGCACGCGGTATGCATAACATACCTCCAAGCGCTCGACTTCCTTGCCCAACAGCGCAAAGAACCGCTCGCCAAGCGCGCGCTGGCGCATTTAAATACTGCGCTGCTCTCCCCGCAGATGCTGTATTTAACGAGCCAGCCGAATGCCCTTGCGGTAGCGGCTATCTACAGCGCGGCGCGCGACGTGGGCGCCAAGATGCCGGAGTGTGAGTGGTGGGAGGTGTTTGATGTTGACCGCGAGGAGTTGGGGTTTCTGGTTGTTGGGATGCGGAGTGTGCTGGGCTGGGCGCGGAAGATGAGGGTAGATGTGCCGGGGATGAAGGATGGTGGGATGCTTAGGAGGGCGGATGTCGAGGGGGAGATGCGGAGGCGGGGGTTGTTTTTGGGGAATGGAAGGGCGGTTGGTGGTGAGGAGGAGGATCCTGAGGCAGAGATGGCGAGGAAGATGGATGAGAAGATGGCGGAGATGGAGGCACGTGGGTAAGGTAGGAGCTGTGCGTTGGTCATGATTATATTGCTGCGATTGCTGCGCAATGATACCCCTTTGGTTTCACACGCTACATATCTACCTGTCTATCTATATCACCGATACCTGTATCAACACTCCAGTCAGTCACTTGCAATTATTGCAATGGCAATGAATCATTTCATATATATTATTCCATTAACCTTTTTTTTCTTTGTTTTTTTGGTATGAATCAGTGCCAAGAAAAGAGTTGAGTCGAGACAGTCCAGAATAGGTTACATGGACGCTCTAGCTAAGGTACCTAGGGTTGATCTATTGGTAGTATTGGTGTAGCAATTTCTACTTGTCCTCTCGAGGATCGGAAGCTCTGTATGCATATCTCTCCAGATATGGAGACAAGTGACACTAATGGTACAGTCGGGTGGTGTGAAGAAGCGACGCGAATAAGACCCTTGCATTTGAAATCTATTCTCTTTTCCTTTCCATGGATAGATGTATGTGATCTCCAACGGAAAGCTCCCCCTCAAGTGTCGCTCACATATCCCGGCATGAAAAGCTAGTTGTTACTAATGCAAGTGGCCCAACTACTCAATCTCACCGCCATCTGTCATGTCCACTGTCAACAAAGACCGCAAAATTAGGTAGTAGGGGTAGTCAAAAAAACTTACGTTCGATGCAGCATCTCCTGCCGGGGACTGCCGCGTTGTTGCAGCCCGGCTCGGTGCATCTGATTGCGACGACGATGACGAATTCCCAGATTTCTCGCAGCATTGTGGTGGGTGTGGGATACTGGTGGTCAAACTGAAGGTGACGTCTCTTGGTATCGTGTAAATATATGTAAAGGTGATGGATGTGCTGCTGTCTGGGGTCGAGATTCGCCTGGGTCGCGATTCTTCTGATACTCGCTCTTGTTTTCCACACTACCTTACTTACATGAACATCCCCATCGGTCCGTTTCAAGGTGACGCTGACGACAGAGTACGTGGTGTTTGTGAATATCTCTCCCGGCTTGAGCTTAGAGGAGTGAGGCGTCAAGCTTTGTACATTACATTACATTTTGATGCAGTCAGTCGCCGGTTGCGGCGTGCCACACTGAATCTTGCTGGTTTGACAACATGGAAGGCGGGGGACGCGGGCGTAGCGATGTTTGCTGTCTCCTCAAGTTTATGTGCAGATGGAGGCGGAGTGCCTTGGTCGGGCTTCCCCGGGGGAACTCATGTCCAAGTGTGTTGATGGACTTCAGAGCCTGTAGCAACCAAGCGATTGCCTTTCAGTTTGTGGCTAGAACCTTTCCAGAGCGCACTGACGAGAGCCTCTCAATATTGCGCTGGGTTGACCCACCCCACAATGTCATTGCTGCAACCCCACCTGGACCCACCCACTCACCTTTGTTTGGCTATCAGTTTGCCGGTCACGAGATGACGCGAGCGGAAGGGCGAGAAAGTCGCGTCTCCCACAATTGGGACGGATAAACACACGAACCTCCCACAGATTCTAATTAAACTTTCTTTCCTGCACCCCCCAAGGTATCATTCCGCATTCCTCCACCCTGCATCCCGGTGTCTTGGTTCATACCATACTCTCACTCCTGGCCGCCCGGTGGTTTAGGCGCACCCGGTTCTCGATATCCTCATTGATTGGCATCGACCGCACTAGCCGTGAAACATCTTCTCGAATTTTCCACCAACGCGTCGCCCGTCGCCGCAGCTTCGTTCTAGCGCGTGTCGTGACATGTCACCCAACGAACCGGCCGTCTTGTCAACCACCTTGTTCACGGCCCAAAATTCTCATATCGACCTATCGACCCTCGGACAGTATTCTCCTCTCATCAATTGATCTCACCAATTGCCGCTTTTCGTCCCTCCTGTGGGTATGGTGTGGTCCTAGCTGAGCTTGCTCCCGCTTCCTACTATACACTACATCATGGCCCCAGTCAAGGCTGAGCCGATGGGTGGTGGCCTTGGCTATCCCCCAATCCCCTACCAAAATCCCCGTCCTCCCCACCCCGAACCACGTCCCGACCCCGATCCCGCCTCGGATGTGGAGCCAAAACCCGAGTCCACATCCCACCTCCAACAGCTCGTGTCGGCTACGTCTCCCGAAGCCCTCGAGGATGGCGTCCGTATTGGCCTCAAGGTCCTCAAGTCTCTCAAAGTGCCGCTCGATGCCGCCGCTCCCCTCCCCAACACGCAGGCTAGCGACTGGCTTCAGTGCATCGAGCGTCTTGAGGGTCGGTCCAAGCCTTCACGCACCATCGTCGGCGTGGTTGGCAACACCGGAGCCGGCAAGTCATCAGTCATTTCGGCTGTCCTTGACGAAGAACGGTAAGTCGTCATCGTCCCGCTCCTCAATCACCATGCAAGTAAGTGCACCTGGCTCACAATCGAACGCAGTCTATTGCCTACCAACTGCATGAGAGCCTGTACTGCTTCTCCAACCGAGATCTCGTACAACCACTCTGACGACCCTCGGGAGCTTTATCGTGCCGAGGTTGAGTTCCTCTCGCACGAGGACTGGCTCAAGGAGCTACAGAGTCTCTTTACGGATCTCATGGATGGCAACGGTCAGGTGTCGCGAGACTGCAGCAATGAGGACAGCGAGGCAGGAATCGCCTTTGCCAAAATCAAGGCCGTCTACCCCAAGAAGACGAAAGAGATGATTGCTGAAACAACCCCCGAAAAGCTTGCCAGTGAGTTTGCCGTTCGCCGCGTTCTTGGGACTGTCAAGAAGCTTCAAGCAACGGATGCAGCGAGCATATATCGTCAGCTCCAGACATACGTCGACAGCAAGGAGAAGAATAACGAGAGAATGATGGAGTTTTGGCCATTGATCAAGGTCGTGCGCATCTTCACAAAGGCCTCGGCCCTGGCTACGGGAGCCTGTCTCGTCGATCTTCCCGGTGTTCAGGACTCCAACGCTGCTAGAGCTGCCGTCGCTGCGAATTACATGAAAGCCTGTACCGGCCTGTGGATTGTGGCCCCCATCACACGTGCGGTGGACGACAAAACCGCCAAGTCCCTCCTTGGCGACTCTTTCAGACGTCAGTTGAAGTTCGACGGCACGTATTCTGCCGTGACGTTCATCTGCTCCAAGACCGATGACATATCCGTCACGGAGGCTGCAGAGAGCTTGGACATTGAGGACCAGGTCGGCGAATCTTGGACCAAGATCCGTGGGTTTGAGAATGATATCAAGAAGCTCAAGTCTCAACAGGCTGATCTCAGGGACGAGAAAGAAACCTGCGATGAACTCGCCGAGAGCATCGACCAAGCCCTCGACGTGTGGGAGGAGCTGATGAACAAGTTGTCCGAGGGCGAAGTCGTCTATGCGCCTTCGGATGCTCCCAGCAAGAAGCGAAAGCGGTCTTCTAAGCCGTCAAGCAGCCGAAAGAATCGCGTATCGACGGATGCTGACGACAGCGACTTCTTGGATTCGTTTTCTGATACGAGTGACAAAGAGAACAGCCAGCCACCAGATGAAAACCGGCAACCGCTGACCGAGGATGACATTGAACGCAAGTTGGCTACTCTCAAGGCGGAGAAAAAGGAGCTTCGCGACAACAAGAAGGAAGTCACCCGCCAGATCACAGCAGCCCGTATAGAGATAAAGGAAATCATCGCCAAGAAAGATGCATTGCTTGCCGAGGTGAAGGCCATTTGCATCAAAGGTAGAAACGAGTACTCACGCCGCGCGATAAAGCACGATTTTGCGATGGGTATCAAAGAGTAAGCAAGCAAAGACTCTCCTTCAGATGGCCGTGTGCTCACGGCAGATTTCGGACGAGCTGCTAACCTGCCTGTAATAGACTCGACCAGGAAAATGCAGCCGAAGAGGATGAGGCCACCTTCGATCCCGAAGTGGACATCCGAGACTATGATGAGGTTGCCAAAACTCTCCCCGTTTTCTGTGTCAGCAGCCGGGCGTTCCAGAAGCTCAATGGCAGACTGCAGAGGGATGATTTCAAGCATGACGGGTTCCGGACCCTTGAAGACACAGAGGTTCCGCAACTGCAGGCACATGCCCGGAAGCTTACCGAAGCCGGCCGCGCTGCGAACTCGCGCGCATTTCTCAATGATCTCATGCAGCTCCTGAACTCGATGAAGATGTGGGCCGCTAATGATGGCACTCGGTCCAACTTGTCTGACGGAGAGAAGAGAGCCGAGGACATCCGGTTGCGTCGCAAGCTCCATAAATTTGAAGAGGTACTTGCTTTCCTTGGATTCGCGTTGTTCTGTTCTTTCCCTCACTCACACTCGAATAGGAACTGGACAAGGCCGTGATCCATTGCATCGGGTCCATCAAAGACGCCCTGGCCGGTAATGTCTACGACCAGTTCGACACTTATATCCCCACCGCCGTGGAGGCCGCTCTCCCAACTGCTATAGGATGGGGCGCGCATAAAGATATGGGCGGGCTGCTCTGGGCAACCTACAAAGCCACATGCAGACGAAATGGCGTGTATTGTGGTGCTTCAGGCCCCAGAGACTTTAATGCAGAGCTCTTTGAGCCGATAGCGAAGCATCTAGCCGGAAACTGGGAGCGAGCATTCCAGCGTCGCCTCCCCGCGGCGCTGGAGAGCCTTTCCCGGAACGTCAGCAGTCTCATAAACAACTTCCATCGTGAAGCTACCGCGAAAGCACTGGAGCGCGGCACCAATTTCAACAGCCTGAACATTCTAGGCCAGCAACTCCAAGCCCACGTCCAGCGCGTGACGGGGATACCGGCCATGATTCGCACTATGATCCAGGAACTTCAGCGCGATGCGAATCGGATGTTTTCGCCGGTAATCTCGGAAAAGATGACGCCCGCATATGACGAGTGCACCAATGAGCGAGGTAAGTTGTGGGGCTGTGTTTGTTTCATTGTCATTTCAACTCGCTGATTCCAAACCGTCGACAGGCCCTGGAAGCTTCAAGCGCATGAAAGATGCTATGGCGAGACACGTCGAGACAAATCGGGCAACAATGTTCAGAGAAGCCACGGGTGTGGTACAAGGCCAGCTGGAGCAGATGTGCACACAGATCGAAGAGGCAATGACCATCGAGCTGCAAGACCTTTACGCACGTGTTGCTCGAGACTACCTTGCGGTCTTGGTCGGATCCGACGCCTCTGCTATGCAGGGGCTGTCCCGAGCCGAACGCATGCTTCGACAGGAAATGCTGCCGATTTTGGACCGAGCGGATCTGTACTTTTCCGGAGATGTCAAGATGGAGGAGGGCCTTGAGTCTGATGAAGACGCTGGCACGGAGGAGGACATGGCCGCCCACAACTCTCGCGAGCCTAGCAATGACCAAGACCCATTTGTCAAATCAGATGAGGCGGCCCCTGAGAATGTCGCCATCAAGCCAGAGCCGCGGGAGCGAGAGGAAGGAGAGGAAGCCGCCGCTAGTGAGACCAAAGTGGTGGCTGTGAAGCAGGAGGCGCACACCGGCGACGATGATGCGGCGGCGGCTGCTAGCCCTTCCATCCACGATTCGATGGACGAGGGCGTCGATGACGAGAATGTCGGTGACGATGGCGCCGACGACTTCTACGAAGGAGCCTCGATGGATGAGGATGATCAGGGATACGACTCGAAAGTCAAAGCAGAGCCTGAGCAGTGATTTATTTACCTCTCCAGGGAACAGGCAGGCAGGGGTTTGTTTGGGTTGGTGCTGCTAAATTTTTTGCATGGGAACGCCGACGTGTCCCAGTTTGCGGCCGCCGGTTGGCGTTTGGCGCGAAACATTTGTTTGCTAGGTGGTCATACCCTTGGTTGTATGTGTTTGGTGGGAGATACTTTTTTTTTTTTTTTTTTTTTTTTCTATGATCTGGGCGATGCATAGCACCGCATAGCTCTTTTGCATGGCTTTTTTCATTGCTGTCTCTTTGGAGGTGTTGGCGCATATGTATGTGCCTGTTAGCTTTTCTTCACAGTACCGAGAGACCCCTACTGAAGGGCCTTTTTTTTTTTTTTTTTTTTACTTTATTTCTGGCAGTTCTGTACATAAAATATGTATATTATGGAAGTGGGAAGGAAGGGTGGGAGAACGGAACGGAATGGAGGGTTGGGTAGGATCTGATCTGTCTGGGCTGTATGGAAAGGGGGGGAGGCGCAACATTACGGAACAAGTTTGTTTGTCCGATATTGTCTTCCTCGTCTGAGCTAAGGCGTCCGGACGACTAGTGTAGGTAATTAGGTACTGAATTGATCTGTCGGATATAATCTGTAGGTAACCGAGTGGCGTGGGTAAAGAAAGAAAGGTAGGTAATGCAGTGTTGGTGGCTGCTGTTCAGTGCCCGACCGGGGGACAGACAGGTTGTTTGCCCATGTCCTCATGTGTTTGTTCTCTCTACGGGTTAAGGAGCTGGACACGCACGCACGCCGAGGGTTTATTTATTTATCTGAATCAACTATGTGTCCTGAACGGTAGGTTTACACGTGCACAGTAAGTAAGTAGGTAAGTACCACCAACCAGTATCGCCCTTGAAGCCTGGTGAGAAGCGAAACGAACTGCTCGTCATTACTTACTAGCACTAGGTAAAGTACTTAGACGTGTGTGTGTGTGTATACATGGATGAATATCGACTACCTACCTACCTGCCCGTACCAGGTGGTATGGTATATTATTCACCGTACGTAAATCCTCTTACAGCGTCGCCGAGAAACAAAGTATTGGTACTGTACTGTACTGTACTGTATCCCGTAAGCAAGCCACCTCACAACGAACGCGAGAAACATGAAAGTATTGGTATCTACTGTGTATCTATCTCCCAAAGACCGACAAAAAAATAACCACAGCTCACTGCACTCTAATAGTAAATAAACCAACCTGGTAACCAAATCATGCATACTACGTACCAGGCACATACATCCATCCACACCCCCACACTGGCAGCTCTCATCCGTCTTCTCGTCAGTGCAGATCTCCATTCCTTCACGCCGCAGGAAAATCACCTAAAAGCCCTGTTGTTAATAAACCGGATTTATGTCTGTGTTTGTTTGTTTGTTTTGCTTTGATTCGCTTGATTTGATTCGTTTTATCTGTCTGTTGTTGAACAAGACAGGACAGGGCCTCCCTCCCGACTACCACCATCGCTGCCGAATCCACAACCAAATACCTGCTCCCCACTCCACTGCACTCCACTCCATCCCAACCCGCAATGTCTACCTTGGATGCATTCATAAGTCCACCCACCCCTTCCCTTCCCTTCCCTCACCCGCACTCGCTTCCTTAAACCGTCCGACCTAATTCACCTGACGGAGCGTTTCCTCAAACCAACACAACTCCCAAAATCTACCCCATCCATTCCATACCTGCCTGCCTGCCTGTCTACGCGCAACGGCTCTCGCGTGTGTGTGTGTCTTATTTTCCATCATTTTTTCCATCATACTGAAGGATGGGTGGGTAGGGAGGGGGTAATCTTTTGATTTTCTAATTACTGTAAACGTAAAGTCCTAAAGTGTTGTTCCCAAATCGATGAACGCTCGTTTCACTGGTTCGTTTCACTGGTTCGTAACCAATGAGCCTCGGTTGTGCTTCGCTCCGAAGCTGATGCGCTGCTGCCGCTGCCGCCGGGAACCCACCTCACCACACTTCGAGCCCAACTAGCCGTCAAAGTGGAAGCGGGCAGCCTCCAGCTGGCCGAGGCCGTCCCTGGGCGCCACATACCGTCGGCGGTACGTATTCGTAAAGTCCTGCAGCAGGGCGCGCACCTGCCTAAAGTTGGCAACGTCCGGGCCAGGGCCGGAGAGCTTCTCCTTGATCTTGGCGAGCAGGCGGTTGGCCTCTGCGGGCGTGACGGTCCCCGCTGGGAGCATGCGGACTGTCCGATCAACCCACGCCGTGGTCTCTGCGGGGATAAGCTCAAACATCCCCAGTAACACACCGCTACCATCGGGGAAGCAGTCGCGGGGGAAGGTAATCATCATGCCGGCCATGATCTGCTTGACGAGGGACTCGCCGTTTGTGATGAGCAGTTGCCTAACGATCTGGCGGAGGTGGACGCTAGCCGCTCCGATTTGATCGCCGGACATGGCGGGGTTCTTGCCGCCGTACGTCAGGAGGTCCCGGATGTAGTGAAGCGCAGCCGAGAGCGGCTCCTGCTTCTCCAAGGCCAAGGCCGCGATGGCGGCTTGGAAGATCGGGGTAAAAAGGGGCGACGGGATCAGCTTGTGGGGGTAGTAAAGGAGCGCATCAATTAGCAGCCGGTAAAAGTCCTCGATAACGTCCGGGAGATCGATGGGCGGGATGTCGCTCATCATCCGGAGCACGTTTGTGGCTTGAGCCTCGAAGAAGACGTAGATATTTTCCGCGGTTTCGTTGTCGACGTGCTCACGGTCCTCGGAGAATTCGCGCAGGATAGAGGCCGAGGCCCACAGGAAACAGCCCTGCTTGGACTTTGAGAATCCGTCTGCAAGTTTGTTCGCCAGAGGCCCGAGTAATGGTGTGATGGAAGTCCTGTACGAAATGACCCAGAAGCGCCAGCACCTGCATACTCTCTCGCAGATGGGGATAAATGTGATGAAGTTGTCCAGGATCGTGGCCAGGATCGGGAACACCTCCTGCCAGTACTTTACGGCAGGGTTCTCCGCGCCGACGGGAACGTACGGCACGACCTGCTGGGCAAAGTGTGTAAGAAGGTTGATGTGGTCTGTTTTGCTTGGTTAGCTCTGGCCTGTCAATCCATGGAAGTAGCGCCTTAAACTCACCGGCAAGATCCAACTTTGCCTTGTCGTCATGAGCATTGTTGGCCTTGACCATTAGTCGATCTACCAGAGGGCCGCAGTACAGCTTGAGGAGGTTGTACACATCCTCGGCCTTTTGTGCCCCCACAACATTTGCAACGCCCTCGGTGAGTTCCTCCTTGCTGGGGTCAGGGAGCTTGTCGAGGATCTGATCGTAGAAAGCCTGCAGTTGGAAAACTTGAGACTCCAGGAGGCGTTTGCAGTCGACACAGAAGTACTTGAATGCCTGTGCGGCAGCCCGGAGAATTTCTTGCGAGTCGGTCTGGAAGGATGCAACAACGTAGGAGAACTGGGCCTCGAGAAACTCGGGGTGCGCCGCCGTCCACTCGGTGTAGCGGCCAAAGACCATGATGGCGGCGAAACGCAGCTTTTCGTTGTTGACAGGGATCTGCACCAACAGGGGCATTATCTGAGGCAGCACGGTGCTTTCGTGGTCTTTTACCATGCGTCCCATTGCGCGCATCGCAAAAAGGGGCGCCTCGAGCGACTGCCAGTGCGGTACAGAGGTTTCGGTTGCCAGGTTGCCATACGTTTCCCTCCAGCGCTTGATGGTCTCGAGCACCTTTGCGAGGCAGTCAGAGACGCCCATAACCTCACAAGCGTCCTTCAGGGTGTCGCCCATGAGATGACGGAACTCGCGAAACTTCTCCTCCTGCTCGCGATCTCCATCAAACAGGTCGAGCTCGTTGGGATTGTCGGTTTCGGGGTACTCGAGGTGCTTGAGAAGGATGTCGACGAGCGCCGAAAATACGTCGTTGAGCTGCAGTCTGGCTTCGATATAGTGCTCCAATGTGAGATACTGCTTCAACTCGTACCAAAAGGCAAAGGTATAGTGGATGACGTCTCTGTCCTTGTCCCGGGCGCAACACTCGAGCAGCGCATCAACCAGCGGGCGGAAATGCTGCGGCTCACGGGCAACAATCAAGACCCACGAGTCGCCAGCGTCGGCGAATACTCTTGTGATGGCCTTGAATCCCTCAGTGTCGTCTTCCTCGACCAAGGCTCGGATGCGTGGCCTCAGCTCCAGAATCCGGGGAAGAAGGACTTGGATAGTCTCGATGTTGTCATCAACGTCCTTGGTCTCCCTGCAAATAATCCCGAGGCATTCCGCTGCAGCCTGCAAAGACCTATCATCCGAAAGACCATGTATAACAGCGTTCAGCAGGGGCGAGTTGACGATGACGCTGACGGGTACCTCCTTGAGCCATGACGTGATGCATTCGAAGAGCTGGGGGTTTGTCGCGGCAGCGGCTGGTGAGGCTGTTAGTAGCTGTGATCAGTGGCAGCATGTAGAGTGAACCCACGTGAAGACTGCGCATAGTTGATGAGCAGCTGGACCACCTGTTCGGCATTGTCTGCAAGCAGCTCTGATGTTCTCTGGGCGAGGTCTTCTTCCTGTCATGACCGAGTTAGATACTGAGCCAGCCGGATCCCACCCAAACGGAGTGTGCCGAGGTGGAAGTGCAATCAAGGCCGAGTTGCGACAAATCGATCGACGTACAGACAAGGTGATCTTCCGGCCTTCTGTGACCTCCTCGGGGAGCACGCGGAGAAAGTCCAATATGCAGGCATGGCTGGTGACGTCGTTGCCGAGGGCGGCGACAACAGTGGGCAGAACGTCCTTCCACGTTTGCATCTGGATGGCCAGGATAGCCAGGCACACGCAGAGCTGAACCCGGACGGGCTTAGGACCTGGCGCGAATTTCTTGAGCAGGACCAGGATCTGGTTGCGCAGCGCGGGCAGGTCGCTCTCGGATATTTGGGTCGCGAGATCATACGTGATCTTCCTTGCAGGTCAGCATGGGGATATCGTCCGACGGAACGGGTTGTCATCGAATGTACCTTGCCCTTCAGTGTGGTGGCCGCGAAGAGCTGGGCCTCGGCCTCGGTCGAAGACTGCAGGATCGATATCGTCGCGGTCCAGGCATCGTTCTGCAGCGACGGGATGGTTAGCAAGGCGCACGTCCCAAGGCGCATGGGAAGAAACGACGAGACGCACGGATTTCTGGAACTTCCCCAGGAAGTCCATGGCCGCCTTCTTCTTGTCGGACTCTGAGCTCCGCATGGTCAGCATGGCGGCCAGGATGTTGGGAACGGTAAAGTTCGCCTGGACTCCATTGGAAGCCATGGTGGAGGACTAGGCCAGCAGCCGTGGATGAAGCGATTCCCAGTGGAATGAGCGACGGCGTGTGTTGCTGGGAGGTGGGCGGTTGGAGGTTAGAGGTTGGATGTCGCAGCGATGGCTACGGCAAGCGGGCGCTGGCAGGCAGGGCGCGATGCTCGACGGATAAGCCCCTCCCACCGATACGTGACTCTGTTTGTCTGGGGCCTGGGACGAAGAGGGGTCGTTTCAGGAACACCGCAACGGATTGTGGACGTCGCGCAATTTTACGGAAGGCTCGATCGAAGACGGTGGGGAGAGGGAGGAAACCCGTCGTGTGATGGGCTGTTCGTGACTAAATTTGAAAGGCCGTAACTTTTTTTATTGGATCAGGCTTTCTCCTCCGAGGGAAAAACATCCAGGTCCCAAATCCAAAGTCCAAATCCAAAGTCAAATCCAATTGCCAGACAGGCAGGACACACCAGCAGACGTCAGGCAGCCTGACAGTAAAAGCGGCAAGCGACGCCCACTCTGATTTGCTGCAGCGCCCGTTTTATCCCACCATATCGTGGAGCGTGTGGCTTGAAAGTTGAAAGCAGCTGTCCGGGGGCTCAGGCGGGGAACCTGAAAGGCGAAAGGCAGGGGAGGGGAATGGGTGGGGGCGCGCACTGACCAATGGTTGAGCACTGCTGCTGATTGCTCAGGGTGCTGGTGCTGGTGGCTGTTGCTCCGCCAGATATTTTGACTTTGGAAATTCCCATCCCGCCCCGTCACGTCACAACTGCCTGCCCTGAACGCGACCAGCGACAAGCGACCTACCAAATCCCCGAACCGAACAAGTCGCCCGAAGTCTACCATCCATCACCACAACTCCCCAAACCACCACCACCACCACCCCCAAACTTTTCGCAATGGCTGGCCGAGGCGGAGGCGGCGGTCGCCGTGTACTTCTTCCCCCAATCAACTTTCTGTTCCGTCTCCTCCAGCAGCACACCCCCGTCCAGATCTGGCTCTATGAGCAGCTATCGATCCGGATCACCGGCACCATCCGCGTAAGAACGCTCCTCCCGCCGCGCACCGACAACCAAACCATGCGGCGTGTGCTAACATTGCCATCTAGGGGTTCGACGAGTTCATGAACCTTGTGGTTAGTCTGGCGCATTCTGGTGCCATCGAGGACTCCATGCTAACGAGGCCCATCTAGATCGACGACGCGGTTGAGATCAAGCAGATTTCCAAGACCAACGACACAGAGACCAAGAGGCATTTGGGGGTAAGGGATTGGCGCGTGCTGTTGGTTCAAGATGCGATGGGGGTTGCTAACATCGGAGTTCAGCAAATCCTCCTCAAGGGCGACAACGTTTCTCTCATCCAGAGCATATCCTCCACATAGGGCGAAAAAAACCGACCGAACGACCGATCGAAGATGGAGGAAATGAACCTGTGTGTTTAGATGCCCGTGATGGCAAAAGGCTCGCAGAATTTACACTACGAAAACGAGATACCAGGGGAGGGAAAAAGCAGCTCGGCTCGGCTCGGGCGCACGGGAAATTCAATGGGGGCGGTTGGAGGGAGAGAATCAGGGTGCTGTTTTATTTCCAGTGGGGGTTTTGATCTCGCCATTCCCGAGTATCAGGCCGTCCAGAGGTTGATCAAGGGGGCCTACAGGCACCGACCCCTCGGACGGAGACGATAGGAACTGCTCAGACAGGGCTAAGCCGTATAGCAATACAGGGGAGGATTCCTGCTTCCCAAGCGCCATGGACTTTGCCTTGTGCCGGTCGAGAAAGTAGTCGTAGAAGCCCTTGCCGTGCCCCAGCCGCCGGATGGCACCGGTGTCGGGGTCCCGGTCGAAGGCTACCCCGGGCAGGAGGATCAGGTCCAGCAGCGCCTTGTCCGAGTGGTGCGCGTCGGGTCCTCCGAATATTCTTAGGCGATCGTGGACGGTGGCAGGGTCGATGCTGGGGATGCCCCATCGGTCGGGCTCCAGGGCCTCGTAGTCGCGCATGCTGTCCAGGCGAACCATGTCCATGACGCGCACCGGGAGGTCGGACGACGCGAGCGGGTTCTTGTGGAGGTAGGGAACAAACACCTCCTTGCCGGACTCGAGCGCGTGCCGCACGATGGCGTCGGTCTGGATCTCTCCGGTGGGCATGGAGAGGAAGACGCTGACCCTTTTGGCTTCTACGTATGGCTTGAATGTCTTGAGGGTGTTGCAGACGACGGAGCCTGTACCACGGTTTTAGCATGATGGACGTGCATGTTATTCTGTTGTATGGGGGTTTTACTCTGTGACAGTGTGGACTCCTGAGGTATGGCACCGAGCTTGTTCTTCATGGCAGATCGAAGCTGCTGCTTGGCAACGTAGAGGGACGCCATGTTGCAGGGCTCATCCACCATTGGTTGGAGATGTTGTCGGCTGGGTTGCCGCAGTGAGATCGTAACTCTAGTGTAGTCGAGGTGAGGTGGCTGTCTGCAAGTTGAGGCAGGGGAGGCTGATACCAACCAGCCCACGGGGGTGAGTGAGTGAAGTGAGTGAATGAATGCAGAGGATGTACTACCAAGTCTAGGTACGCTGCGCTGCCCTATGAATGAACCAGGAAATAAGAACGATCGAATACTCTCGGAAGAGGCGGGGTGTGTGTCAGCTGGTGGTCGAAATGCACGCCATAATAGAACCAATTTTTCAGTATACAGAGAAAAGGCGGGAATCTATAATAGAGCGATGTCGGTGTTCAAAGAGCGTACACTAGAAGACTGAAAACATAAGTCAAAGGTCGGAAACCGTATTTCAAGCGGTTGGTCTAGGTCCAGAGATGGCAGGGGGAAGTCCACAGTACAGTTGGTTGGTCCCTAGTATTATTACCGTTAGCCCCGAGTCCCGCTCCCATCCGTCATTCCAGGTTTTTGGGCGCAGGGTCGCCCTTAATCTAATCGATCTTATCGTCCCAACCCTCCAGTCCCCTTGCAAAGTGCGCCGCCCCCCACTGTCTTGCCCAGCCCGCTAGCTGCGACCCACCAACCGTCCGGGGCCCCAACCAGACCTGAAGTCAACATTTCCATCCCGCCATGCGACACTCATCTTCTTCTGTACTTACCTTACCTTAATCTATTCAATGCGTAAATATGCCCCTCCCCGCCATGTACAGCTAGGACATTTCCCTAGCCTAGATCCTTTTTTCAATATATGATCCAAGAGTCATCTGTTCCCATCCATTTCTTTGCATCACTAGGGGGCGCGTCAATTGAAGAGTTGAAGAAGAAGACCTAGCCAGGAGGCCAGCCACCAAATCCACCCGCCCGCCTCCTCCACCTCCGCGTCCCAGTCTCGCCAGTGGAGTGGGCAGGATCTGCGTCCCCGGGTCCCCCACCTCGCACTTGTCGTCCCAGTTGCCAGTTCAGCCCAGCCAAGGCGAAAGGCCAAGGCTAGTCAGTGCGTACTGTTGCGATTGCGATTGCGAAGGAGAGAAAGAAAGCGCTTGGGGTTGTCGTGAGACTGGGAGGAAAGGCAGATGACGTCTAGCAGGGCCGGACGCAACACACCCGCGACACCTTTTGCTTCTTCCTCTGGTGATTCCCAAGCCTTCCCATTGCGCCCCCTGGCAATCTCGACTTCCACTTCGACTCTCGACGACGGAATACCGCCCCCCAGCCCCGCGACAACCCCGGCCTCGCCCTCCGACCAGCTCCACGACAACGACCGGCGCACATATAGCTCGCCCTTGCCGCTGGAGCGGGACGAGCCCGTTCAGATCCCAGACACCCATGGCAGGCGGCTCGAATCGCAGTTTGACGAGGAGACGGTTGACGAAAGCATTATTATTACCGACGACACTGGCGAGACCGCATCCGACGAACCCATGACCAAAACACACCCTTTTTCCTGCTCTGCCGCAGCCCACAGCAGCCCCTGCTACGGCGCCATTTCCCCCCTCCCCGAGGCCACCAACCCGACCGCACGAGAACATGGCGAACCCCTCTCAGAAAGCGAATATGGCGTGCGCAGGGCGTCCATCACAAGCCGGCGCTCTGACGGGCGGTCGTCTGTCCGGCTCTCGACGCGCAAGTCGAGCGAACTGGGAGGCTCGACCACGGCGGGAGGACTCGAAGGACGCTTCGGAACCACAGAGACGCCGCTGCTGAACGACCTGATCGAAGACCCCAAGCTGAGCGACGAGGAAGGAACCGAGGATGGCTTATTGGACGCCGGATCGGACCTCGACGACGACCAAGATGATGACGACGAAAACGACCCTCCAGACAACTCGCCCTACCCTCAGGTCCGAGCCTCTGTCGCGCCGACCGACAACACGACACTGTCGATAAACACCCCCCGGATGTGGGCCTTGTCCATCCTCTTCTCCATTCTCGGCGCATCTACCAATCTGTTTTTTTCTTTGAGATACCCCAGTGTGGCAATCACACCCGTCATCGCATTGTTGCTAGTCCACCCTCTCGGTCTCATGTGGGACTATTTTCTTAAGCGGGGCGACGACCCTCCGGAAGAGTACGTCGATGGCTGCCGCAGCGAGAACGCGTCGGTGGCCAGCCCGACGAGCTTCGACCGCCTGCACATCGTCCCGTGGGAGCGGCGGAGCAGGCTCGGCCGGGCGCGGCTGTGGCTCGCGCAGGGCCGGTGGAACGAGAAGGAGCACAGCTGCGTCTATGTCAGCAGCAACGTGTCGTTTGGTTTCGCGTTTGCGACCGACGTCATTGTCGAGCAGACGCAGTTCTACAAGCAGGACGCGGGGATCATCTACCAGCTGCTGCTCACCCTCTCCACGCAGATTTTGGGCTACACCTTTGCCGGCCTGACGCGGCGCTTCCTGGTCCGGCCCAGCGGCATGATCTGGCCCGGCACGCTCATGTCGGCAGCCATGTTCACGACGCTCCATAAGGAGGAGAACAAGGAGGCCAACGGCTGGCGCATCAGCCGGTGGAATTTCTTCTACGCCGTGTGGCTGTCGGCGTTTTTGTTTTACTTTTTGCCGGGTCTACTGATGCCGGCGCTCAGCTACTTCAACGTCATCACCTGGTTCGCGCCGAACAATGTCGTGGTCGCGAATCTGTTTGGCGTTGTGTCGGGGCTGGGGCTGTTTCCCGTGACGTTTGACTGGGCGCAGATCGCCTACATCGGCTCCCCGCTGCTGACCCCGTTCTGGGCGGCGATGAACGTAGTCGGCGGGCTGGTGGTGGTGATGTGGATCATTGCGCCCATCGCCTACTACAGCAACTGGCTGTACTCGTCGTACATGCCCATCCTGTCGGCCGCCGTGTTCGACAACACGGGCAACGTGTACGACGTCAGCAAGGTGCTGACCAAGGACTTTGTGTTTGACCGCGCGGCCTACTCGAGCTATAGTCGTGTGTTTCTGCCCATCACGTACGTGCTGAGTTACGGGGTGCAGTTTGCGGGGCTGGCGTCGCTTTTGACGCACACGGTCTGCTGGCACGGGAGCGATATCTGGACGCAGTGGAAGAAGTCGTTGGAGGAGACAAAGGGGGAGCCAAAGGCTAGTACGTATGCGCCCCTGTCGGGTTCTGCTACTGCTGCGGCAAATGGTGAGCCGGGCAGGCGGACACCCCGGCGACGCGGTCCGCGGATATCGTTGACCCGGTCGGCGTCGAGCTCCGAGAATCTCATGAATAGAGAAGACGTGCATAACCGGCTGATGAAGCGGTACAAGGATGCGCCGATGCTGTGGTACCTGGCGACGTTTGTGTCCATGACGGCCATCGGCATTTTTGTCGTTGAGTAGTACGTTTCCTATCCACCACCCACACCCCTACAACAAAAAATCTATCCAACTAACCATCCCCCCCACCTCAGCTACCCAATCCACCTCCCCTGGTACGGCCTCCTCCTCGCCCTGGCCATCTGCTCGATCCTCTTCATCCCCATCGGTATCATAATGGCCGTAACAAACCAGCACAGCTCCATCTACCTAATCTGCCAGCTCGTCGCAGGCGTCGTCTTCCCCGGCCGTCCCGTCGCAAACATGGTCTTTGTAACCTACGGCTACATCTCCTCCGCACAGGGGATCAAGTTCGCCGCAGACCTGAAACTAGGCCACTACATGAAGATCCCGCCACGCATCCTCTTCAGCGTGCAGATGGTCGCCACCGTCGTGTCATCCATCACCCAGATCGCGGTCCTCAACTGGATGTTTGCCCACGTGCCGGGGATCTGTACACCGCAGGCCATCAACGGGTTCACCTGCCCCATTGCGCGCGTGCACTTCAACGGGTCCATCCTCTGGGGCGTCGTCGGGCCCCGCGAATTCTTCGGCCCAGGGGCCACCTACCGCGTACTCATCTGGGCGTTCGCAGTAGGCTTCATCCTCCCCATCCCCTTATGGCTGTACGCGCGCAAGCGCCGGACAAGCATAATCCGCAAGATCTCCTTACCCGTGCTCTTCGGTTCATTGGGCTGGATCCCCCCCGCGACGGGGCTGAATTTCTCCGTCTGGGCGCTGGTGTGCTACGTGTTTAATTACCTGGTGAAGAACCGTGCGCAGGCCTGGTGGGCGAAATATACGATGACGCTGAGCGCGGCCCTGGATTCCGGGCTGGCGTTTGGGATCGTCGTGGTGTTCTTTGGGTTTATTTACCCCGGGTGGATGAAGGGGTTTAGTTGGTGGGGGACCGAGGTGTATAAATGGGGCTGCGATTGGCAGGCGTGTTCGTTTTTGGAAGTGCCTGAGGGGGGCAGGTTTGGGCCTGATGTTTGGTAGGCTTAGCACCGTAGGATACATATATCTACATCGTGGCATGGCATGGCGGTGGATATATGTGTTTTTTTGGTTGGTTGATTGGGTTGGGTTTTTGGTGATTTTGGAAAGCTTGGTTTTTTCTATTTTGGATATTTGTATTTTTGTTTGTTTTTTTGCATAGACGGCGACACTGGCGGTTATCGCGTCGGTTGTTGGTATTCATTGGCATTGGGGTGCGTGCGTGCGTGCGTGCATAGATGGCGGATGGATGGATGGGATTGGCAAGCAATCATGATGC
This sequence comes from Cercophora scortea, assembly GCA_033439705.1. Lineage (NCBI taxonomy): Eukaryota > Fungi > Ascomycota > Sordariomycetes > Sordariales > Lasiosphaeriaceae > Cercophora > Cercophora scortea. The sequence goes on along the minus strand of JAUEPO010000004.1, from coordinate 5,206,316 downwards.
ATTTGCAATTGCGGTTCAAGTTGGATACTTTATTAGTATGTATGTTATGTACCTGTATGTCTGTATGATATATATGGATGATACCAGAAACCATCCCCATGCAACAAGTGGCTCATATAATCTTTCATTTCATTTCATTCATTGTTGGACTTTGTTGACTTTGGATATCTGGTCTGGGGCGCATCAAAAGGGGTAGTAAATACCAGGTAAGCACCCAAATCACACCATCAACTTCTTAACCCTCCGCTCCATAACATCCTCAAACTCCTGCACGCCCCCCTCCATCACCACCAACCTCCCGCCCTTCAACCGATACACAACCCTTCTACGCGCCTTACCCTCACCACCACCACCACCATACCCACCACCCGCATCACTTCCCCCATCATCATCCCCCTCACTCCCACCACCACCATCCTCATCCGCCATCCCCTCCACAACCCCCCGCATAAACCACCGATCATGCGAAACCAGCACAACAGCGCCCGCCCACTCGCGCAGCGCCTCGCGCAGCGCCGTGACCGTTTCATAATCCAAATGCGTCGTCACCTCGTCGAGAACCAAACACTGCGGCCTGCGCCACAGGATCCTTGCCAACTCGCACCGCACAAGCTGGCCGCCGGATAATTTCAGGATCGGCACGTCTGAGGCCAGGCGGCCTGGTAGTCCCAGCGTGCCGAGGACGCCGCGGATCTCGCCTTCGTTGAAATCTGTCTCTGCTACCTCGGCGGCACGGATCTCGCGCGTTAGGAGGGCGAGGGCGGTTAGGGATTGGTCGTCGTCTGAGCGTGCGAGGGCTTGGAGGGCTTCGACTGCGTGTTGGGAGTAGTAGCCTAGCTTTAGGCGGGGGTGGCGCGTGATTTGGCCCTTTGTAGGTTTAGTAGTAGTGCCGTCGGTGTCGACGAGGAGGCGGATGAGGGTGGATTTGCCCGAGCCGTTGAGGCCTAGGATGCCGATGCGGTCACCTTGGTTGACTGTTAGGGAGATGTCTTGCAGGACGGGCGGGGCGGATTTGGCGGCGGCGGGTGTTGAAGGGTAGCGGAAGGTGACGTTGTCGAGACTGAGTAGCGCGCCGGGGAAGCGCAGATCCGGCGGGTCGGGCAGGACGACTACCACCGCGCGCTCGTCCTGCGGGACTTCGATGGCGTCGCGGTGGGAGTAAAAGTGTCCGACCATGTCGCGGTTGAGTTTAAACCGCCCGCCCTTGGCGCTCGTCTGCAGACCCCAGCGGTCGTCGAGCTTCTTCTGCCGGCTCTTGGCCTGGCGGATCTTGTTCTGGTCGTCGTTCTTGCGCCCCGCGGCCATGTTCTGCCGGATGGTGTCCTGGATGTGGGCTTTCTGTCGATCGGCTGCGTCCTTCATGCGCGTGAGGTGCAGCTTGCGCTCTGACTGGGCGGATTCGTAGGTTGGCAGGTCGCCGTGGAAGTAGGTGAGGGCTTTGTCTTTGAGGATGAGCAGGTCGGTGCATAGGCTGACGAAGTCGCGGTCGTGCGAGACGAGGATGAGGGTTGGCGGGTCGTCGGTTTCGGAGAGGGAGGCCAGGTACCGCTGGAGCCAGATGATGCCGAGCAGGTCGAGGAAGTTAGTCGGCTCGTCGAGGATCAAGATGTCGGTTTCTTGGAGGAGCGCCGTGGCGAGGGCGCTGCGCATGCGCCAGCCGCCTGAGAGGCTCGCGGCAGGTTTCGCCATGTAGGCGTCGGTGAAGCCGAGACCGGTCAGGATCTTTTTCGCGCGGGACTCGATGTCGGCCAGGCGCGACGGCTCGACTTGCAGCTGGAGATCGCTGAGCAGGTCGATGGCTTCTTGCGTCTCGGCCTGGAGCGTGTCCGGGGAGATGGCGTCGTCCGGCTGCTCGATTCTGGTGGGCGGAGGGATGGATGTGTTAGTTGTCCGTGGTTTTGTAGTGTCAAGGGTTGGTTTCGTGTCGCGACAAGCACTTCACTTACAAGGCAGCAGACTCGGCCACGACTTTCTCGTATTCAACTAGGGCCTTGCGGGCAGCAAGTCCTCTTGTGCCGCTCCGCAGTCTGGCGTCCTTGTCTAGGACAAACAGCTGTTTCTGCTTCTGCTCATGGCGGACTTTTCGCAGCGCTCGCAGGGCGCCGTGCGGGTCGTCCGTGTTGTTGACCCCGTCCGAGAGCACTGTCATGGGGGTTAGCTATGCTCATTGTCTGACTCGAAAAGGGGCCATTGTTTAGGTAGGGTTTTGCGTACAGTTGATCTCCTGCTCCAGCTCGCTCTTGGCAGTCGCCTTGTCCACGACGTCCTCGAGCACGGTCGGCCCTTCAGCGGGGCCGCCTATCCGATCCAGCGCGGCAGTGTCGTCGGTGTTTACATCACTGGCATTAGTTTGCTGCAGGATCGAGACCCTCGTCTTCTCGGGAATGCCCGGGATGAGTTTGTCGGCAATGGCTCTCAGCAAGGCTGAAAAGGGGTCAGCGAATGATCGGTGAGGGGGAATGGAGGGTGAACCAACTTGACTTCCCAGATCCGTTCCGGCCTATCAAGGCATACCGGCTGCCGGCTTTGAGACGCAGCTTGGCGTTGTTGAGGATCTCGGTCCCGGCAGCGCCCTTGGCCTTGCCCTTTCCTTTGCCGTCTGCCGGGGAGGATGTGACGGTAATATTGAGGCCCTCGATATCCAGCTGGCGAGAGTATCAGTCAGAAATTGCATGCCCAAGGGGAACAGAGAAAAAAAAAAGGGGGGTGGGGGGCAACGTGATGTTTACCTCGCGGTAGTTGGGGCTCTCAATGTGAAACCGCGTCTGCTTGCACGACACGAGGATCGTCGAGACCGACTCGGCCGCTATGGACGTCATGGCGACTGTTGTCTCTGGGGTCCTGTCCCCCTTTTATGTAAGATCTAAGCCGAGGTGAAAAGTTTCCTGCAGGAACCAAGCGAAGTGAATGTCTCCCGCTTGAGAGAAGGGAGACAGATAGATAGATGTATGTAGGTCAAAAAAGGTGGAGTAAGGTGAGGTGAGCGCCAAACCCAACGACGTCCAAAATCCACTGCACCTCAACCGCGATAGATGACTTCGATGAGATATAAATCCTCGAATATTCGTGAACAGAACTGAGCCGGAAAATAAAGCCAAGTTATACTCAACCCCAAAATCCGAGGCAAAAAGAAATCATTGGCGACGGCGATTGTTTTATATAATTATTATCTCGATCACGAGCTGGGATTCGATGTCGCCACTGCCGACCAAACAGAACGAAGGAACTAGCACAGTGCAGTAGAATCATTCCATGCCTCTTCTGGTGGCGCATCAATCAATGGGCCCAATTACCCGATTGTGCGCCATGCACATATGACGAGCTTGGCCGGCAGCAATTGCAGAGAGGTGCTTGCTTGGTTTTAGAACGCGGGTGAGGGTGCGGGCGCCGTCCCAGGTGACTCACGCCGACAGTTTGCTGTGTGCTAATGATGTGCTGTGGCAAGAGCGTCCAATCCCGAAATGCAAGAACCCCTCTTTCTTTCCCAATCCGCATCAACAAAGGAGAGGGAAGCTACGTAGCACCTACTAGTATCTTCTTCACTCGTGCTTGCTCTATTCGCAAGGTATGGTTGTTGGAAATGAGTTATACTGCTCGGAATTATTCCGTTGGCAGTGTTATTCTCCTATTTGCATGGATCCTACGACTTGCAGATTGATGATCATGACAGTTATGGCCACTCACAGTCATCCCTCTCTTGCAACAGTTATCCCACGAGCAACTATCCCAGTCACAATCATGCAAATTGCCGTCTTCTTCCCATTTTACAATTCTCCCGCAATCCCACCTGGCCATGAGCATGCGATGAGATTTTCAGAGCAAGATTTGATCAGCTAGCTCTTGAGAACCTTCATGGCCGCCTCCAAGCCCTGGATCTCGAGCTTCAGGCGCTGCCGCTCCCGTCTGGTCGCCGCATCCTCGCCAGCAATTCTGTCCAGCTGGCTGTCATCCATCTGCACGATGAGAGCTGGGTTGAGAACCCTCAGAGGGCTTCCAGCGCCGTCAAGGAGGGAGTCCTCGACAACATGGCGGCAAATCGTGTCGACGAATCTCTTGCGAGCTACCTTGTAGTAGCTCTTCAAGATGTCATGCATATCCTCCTGTACTTGTTCGGCGTTGGATTTGTTTACCGTGAGCTTCGTCAATTCTTTCGGGTTTATCTGCACCTTGCTGGAAATGACGTTGCTGTAATTATCGTGAGCAGGAGACGAGATTTCGTCTATTCCCCCCTCAAGTCGCTGCAGCCGGGCCTTTTGGAGATCGTCGTTGAAATAGTGGTTGTATGTGGAAGGACGACCGTTGATCTCAATGGCAACGAGCCTCTTAGCATGCACCATCGCCAGACGATACGCAGACTGAATCTTGTCGACAAGAGCAATCTGCCATAATTCCTCCCGCACCCGCTGGTCAACGAAGACATGCTGCAGAAGTGTCGTGATAAATTTGTGGATGGCCACGATAGCCGACTTGATGTGAGTCTCGGTGATGTCGGACCATTTCGATGCTTGCTTTCTAAAGCACATGGACAGCAGACCTCCATTGAACGTGCCCATTTCAAGTCCTCGGCTGGTGAGGTAGCACTCTTTGATAAAGGCCATAATAGAGTCTTCCGGATCGGCATAGACCACTTCCGAGTGATCGACGATATCAGAGAGCTCTGGAATCTCGGACCCAGATTCTAGTGCGTCTTTCACAGCCTCCTCATACTTCATTTTGAAGAGACCGTCAGGGTTTGGTACGTCCGCGAAGTTTTGATTGTGGCCTTTTTTCCACATAATGTCTGAGTAACCCTCGTTCAGATCAACGATTTTGGTGATGAGGCGCATGTGCGTCGTGTCAAAAATTGGATGCCCTTCGTAACGGCCTTCGAGACCATCTCGAACCATCCCCTCGAACTTGGACGCCAGGTTGATCAAGTACTCGCGCTGGCTTGCAGGTCCAGATCTGGCAGGTCCCATGCCATCACGCTTTGCACGGCAATCGCGCAGCCGCTTTTCAACCTCGGATCTCTGTTTGGGAAGCTCTCGCTTGGCAAGATCCGTCAACAAGACCTGAAGCTCGGTTCTCAGAGCTTCCACTCCGGCACGGCCAAGCTTTGCGATATCCGCCCATTGGGGTTTGGCGAAGAGCAAAGTCTCCTTGCTTTTGCACTCGGAGAGATCCAAGTCATCCTCGTCGGCACCGCGGTTGCGGACAACGAAGTATCCAAGCTTGAGAGTGGTGCTTTGCACCTGCTCGGTGAGTTTGCGAAAGACAGCCTGCTCGCTGACGACATCGGCCTTTGTGAGGACTCCTACAGTTCGCTCTCCATTGGGGTCGGCTGCCTTGGCAAATTGAAGAACTCCCTCTGTGGCTGGGTCGGTGAGGCAGGTCAAGACAGCCAGCACACTGTGGTCTAGGGTCAGAATCGTGCCTGTATGGTTTGAGTTAAGATAAGTGATCAAATCAACTCACATGGTCCGCTCATTCTCCATGTATCTCCGCACCATATTCTCAACCATCTGCTTGTCCAAGTCCGTGGTGACACCATCAGTGACCTGGAAAAGACCCGGCACATCAATCACGGTGAGATGGGGCTTCTCGGGACCGGAGATCTCAATCTTGAGGATGTCATCGCTAAACATGGGCAGGCTCGAGTCATCCTTGGTAGGACCCGAGCGGATCCCCATGACCATGTTGGCCTCCTCGATGATGCTTGCCAGGGTTTTGCCATCAAAGTCCTCGAGCTCACGGTGGAAACCTCTCAGCCGCTCCGCCAGAGCTTGATCAGCATTGCTGCGAGGAGTGATCGAGATGATGGTGCTCTTCACAGGGTTCCGGCGAAGAGTGATCTGCGTTGCATATCGGGTGCAGAGACCCTGGCCCCGAGGGAAGGAGAAACCAGTAAGGCTCTCGAGGAGGGAGCTCTTGCCAGACGACTGGCCTCCGACAACGACGATCTGAACGCGCAGGCACCTGTTAGTGTACCCATTTTTCCCAGTACCGAGAGTACCTGACGTAACCCACTGCTTACCTGCGAAGTGTGGATATCAACGCCGATATCGCGAAGTTTATCTTGCTTCTCGAGATAAACGTGATTTCCCAAGCCGTCGAAAGACGACGCCTCTGAGCGAGTGCTTCCCATCTTGGGTCCGGTGGATGCGCGTGCTGGTGTTCGGTGAAAACGGAAGGCAGGAAGGTGTCTGGGATGCGAGGTGCAAAGCATGAGAGAGAAAAGAAAGGAAAGAAGGAGCGAGCAGGTACCCACCTAGGTAGATTTTATCTACTAAATGGCCAGAGTCTGCCTGCCGATTCCTTGTAGAAGGAAGGAACCAAAAAGAAACCAAGGGAAGGCAAACAGCACCGTAGGAAGGGAAGGCACGCATCTTACACTTTCCCAATTGTTGGACATCAAGGAAGTACTATAACGAAGGTGATTTCAAGGTGAAAGGACGGTGAAATCCCACAATCAGCATCAAATTCTTGTATGTTTTTTGTGCAGCCGTGAGCAGTGTGGTTTGTGACGATATAACGAAGGCTATCCACAGCATGATTGTCAGGACATGGCGGCCGGACAATGAGCAGTGATGAAGATTGATGGTTTCATTGTCATCGGCGTCATAAATCAACGGGAGCAGCAACAAACTCATGCTCAGCAAATAAGGTATGCACGGGCTCGAGCAGCTACCCAGCGTTTGTCTGTATCGGAGAGAGAAACAAAGATGGGGGATAGGCATGGGAGGCCGGGCTGAACTTTTGGAAATGAAGTTGGGATAGTGCGTCTTGGGCGAGATTTCGATGGGATTTTTTCCATTGTCCGGAATCACCAAGATTACTTGCAAAGGTGATGGTGTATTTCTCGACGGTATATTTTCTGGAGGTATAACTGCGACTGAAACCAGTTAGGTGCTGGACCTTTACAAACATCACACTTAGGCGTCCCCCATGGAGTGAGTGAACGCTTCACGTAAGACTTTCTCTCCACAGCTTTTTTCTTCCATAAAGACGAGAGCAATCCATTTTCACCACCTACCAGGTAATTATCACAGATGTCGTGGTAGTGCAAAACTCATCTCCATGGACAACCGACCAACCACCCCTAACCCTTACTTCGACAAAGCCACCCAACCCCTGAATGGCTACCTCGTATGGAAAACCCCAAACCCAAACAAACACACAACCATTACACACATCAAAGCGAAACAGAACACACCAGGTAATCACGTCTTATGTTGCCATTGATAGAATATTTGTATATGTATATATGTATATATATTCAAGGTAGCAAAGTATCAACAGCAACGACATCAACATGATCAACAACTATATCTACACAACACACTCGAGTATGTTCGCAAAACCCAAAACAAAAACCCAAAACCGCAAATCCGAAACCCAAAACCGCAAACCAAAAAGCCAAAGCCCAATCTGCTTCCCTCGACCATCGCAAGGACAAATCCTCGCTAGAAAGAAGAAAGAAGAAACCAAAAGCAAAAAACAGCAGAACCCAAATACATATTCACAAATCCGTGCTCTTTCGTCTCCCTTTGCCAGCCAAACGTGTGTGTAGTGAAGCATTTCATCATCCTCTTTCTTTCTTCGCACGTGCTCCGAAGAGCAGCAGCATTGCCTCCCAGATCGTCTGCATTGCCTTCATCAAAACCCGACAGACAGAGACAGACAGACAAACCCATCCCATCCTCGTCAATCCAACCATATCATCCATGATATTCATGACCGAACCGACCGACCAAACCGACCGATTGACCAAAAAAAAACCGCCCGAGACCTCATTGCCGCCAAGTGACCGCCGCCCGCCCGTCCCCCCTTTGCCTTTTTTGGTTTTTTAGTAACCCCGATGAAAGCCAAACCGACAAAACGCCCCAGCCCCCAAAACACCACCAAACAAGAAAACAAAAACAAAAAAAAGCAAAAGCCACCCATCCCCGGTTTCAGACGTTTATGTATAATATAGAGAAGACGAAAGAGGAAAGAGAAAGCAAGAAAGGCCAAACCCGAGCAAAGCACATGGAACGGAGGAGGAAAAAAGTCTAGAGGAGAAGCAAGACAGGGAAGTTTTTCAAAGGGCCAAGCCGGTCCCATCGCCGGTCCATCGGTATAGTGCAAGAAGCTCTCTGCGGCGCTGATGCTGCTCGCCAAGGTCCTCAGGCATGCGGCCGCGGACCTGGGCAAGGGCGCTGCGCATGACTCGGCTGAAGTTGCGCTGGAAAAGTGTTAGCTATCATGTATTCGTCATTTTCCGGGATTCGGGAAGAAAACATACCTGGTACTCTGTGTTGAGAGTTACCACGCAAGCCTCGTGCGCACGGATGATGGTCTCGCAGGCCTTGACTACACTAGGTGAAGCCTCGAGCTGCAGCTTGTCGGCGATGAGGAGGAGCAGGAACGAGCCCTGAAGAAGGTAGATGCCGAAGAAGAAAGGCATGAACTCGAGACCGGGGTCAAACTCGAGGATGTTGCTGATGGCCTCAGCAGCAGACACTGCATGGCCGGTGGCGGTGATGAATCCTTGGCTGCTGATCCACAGGTCGTTGTCGTCAAGCAGATTGATGGGATCCCACTTGCCGGTGAGGAGGATGTGCAGGACGTGCATGACATGTGTCCCGTAGGCCATGACGATGCGAGTTTGGATGTCGCTCTCGGTCATACGGCTGGTATTGGTGTGCACACTGTGGACGCTATGCCCCGAGGGTGTACCGATGTCGTGCGGCATGTCGTTGGCCGTGGGCACGCCGGCTGCCTCGGCAGCCTTCTCGTCGGCGGCTTGGGCTTGGGCGCTGAGGCTGAGATGGCGCTGTTCGAACCTCTTTAAGCTTTGCTCGTACGACTCAAGATGGCGGGTAATCTCGGTGGTCTGGTCGTCCCATTCACGGGATGGGCGGAAGCCAACCCCAAAGCGGGGATGATTTCTTGCGTGGTGGAGGTCCACAACCTCGCCAAGGATGGTCATCAAAGGCAGGAAGTAGCCAAAGATGCTGTGGCCAGTGCACTCAAATGCCGGCCCACGGGCCCGAGGGGCTTGTGCGGGAGTAGGATCTGATGCAAGCACGTTGGGGTCTGTGAAGGCGTGAAAGTTGCCGTTCTGGTAGTCGGTGTCGTCCATGGGCTGAAGGAGGCCGTCACACTCGATGTCGAGCAGGAAGAGTGGTCGGTTGTAGCAAAGCGCGAGGTGGCGATCGACAATGTAGACGAGCCACCAGATTCGTCGCCTTTCTTCCCGCTCTTCCTCGGTGATGATGCCCACCGAATTTCCCATCTCCTCTTCGTTCTCCCCATCGGCATCCATCTCGTTGTTCTGGTTCATTGACGGGGCATTGTGAGGCAGCTCCCGTCCAAGCTTGAGCTCGCGAGCCAGCGACCAGGCTGCGTTCCACCACCGCAAACTCGCGCCCTTGTACTCGCTTGCCGAAACCACCGTCGCCAGGTGGGTGTATGTCACCACGTCGTCAAGAGTGCCCGCAGCACCAAAAGCGCCCGTCTCGCCCGTCAGGGCATCCATGCTGATGGACCCCGGAAGAGCAACCCCCAGGCCACCCAACGCAACGCCGTCGACGATCGGGCTGGAAACCGGCGAAGCTTCCTCGGATGGTGTGTGGATGAGCGGCTTAAGGAGGCTGACGGTGAGCTCCAGCAGCTTTTGGCAGATTTTGCCGCGGGCGGACGGGACGCTCGTGAGGAAGGGAGCGTCGCTGGTTTGTGCAGCAACCCATAGCATGCTTGCTAGGAGAGCTGGTTGGCACTGGCGAGGCTTAGTAGGGTGCAGGAACGACCGCTTTCGGAACACGAACCCCAAAACGTAAGGCGACATGGGGTGCATCTGGGCCGACGACGAGCTGGCAAAGTAGAGGTCGATCAGATCACACGCCAGTGATGCCGGGATCATATTGCCGAGATGCGGCATAAGAGGCTCCAGTACGGGATATCGGAGGTGCGAGTGGCCGTAGTTGGGCTGAGGAACGTGGGAGGCGAATTGGGGCGGTGGGGACGACATGTTCATCCACCCCGGCGAGGTGGTCTCGCCGCCCATGGGATATGCACTGAGAGGGCTGGTCCCAAGGCGGAACGAGTTTGCTGGGTTTGCCGAGTAGTTGGTTGGGCTTTGGGTCTGAAGTGCATACGGGAGATCTGGGTAGCTGGACATGTTGGCCTGGTTGGAGCCATATGTGTTGTGGGCCGCGCCGTTCATCATGTGCGCCCCCATTTGACGATCGTATGACTGGTGCACGCTGCCGTAGCCATTGAGATCAAGGCCAGACGGGCTGTCGAGATGGTCTGGGTGGCCCGACATGTGCCCCGGGTGAGCGCTCATCTCGTCGAGGCTGTCCATGCTTCCAGTCCTCGCGCTCCTCAGAGAGTCGTCCATGTCGTTCATGGACTTGCCGTTGGAGTGGGAATGGTGATCAGTGTTGATCGATAGAATTGGCTTGGTCGAGATGGTGCTGTCGCTCCGAGAAGGAGCAGATTGACCATTGTCATCCCCCTGGCTCGGAGACTTATGGCCATTCTGGCCCCCTGCTGCCGCTGCTGCTTGAGCAGCCGCTTGCTGAGCCAAGTCTTTTCGGGATGCCTTGCCGCGCTTCTTTCGTTCTCGGATATACTCGCAGCCCAATCCAAACTCTGCTGTTGTCAGACAAGTTCGGCAGGCAGGGGAAGATGGCTGAAGGAGACTTACCAATGCAATGGGCGCAAGGGTGCTGGCCGTCGCATTTTGTCCGGAGCTGGTTGCACTGGTCACACGCCCTGCTGATCCTCCTGCGGATGGGGCCAGCTGCTCCTGTCCCCCTCGAGGCAGGTCCATAAGGGTGCTGGCGGTGCTTTGGCTGGGGGCCAGGTCGTGCGAGGTGGTGGTTGTGGACGCCTACGTGTTGCTGGAGCTGCTGGAGCGCATAGTGGGACCCCTGGGCCAGAGTGTCGAGCCCGCCGTTGTGAAGGTGGCCGCCGGGGATATGCCCATGGTGGTGGCCGTGCCCGTGTCCGTGGCCGTTGGACAACAGCGTGCCCGATTGCATCTGGTGGTAGGGGGAGAAGCGGTGGAGCGGATTGGACAACATGTTGACTGATAACGACGGTGGTGTTGGACAGGTGATTATATATAAAGGTCGGTTGAGAGGGAGGTGGAGGCTGTCGGGATTAGCTGATTAGAGGCCGTCAAGACCATGAGGAAGAACCAAGACGGGCTGCTGCTTCAAGCGAGAGTGGGCAGTTGGTTGAAGCTCTGCTACGTCGATGAAGAACAAGAGAGACGATAAGGAAATATGTCGACGATGAGGGCGGGAGATGGGGAGCTATCTATATCTGAGCTCTTGGCGGACGACGTTGACAAGCTGCCGGACGGAAGCCAGACTAGTCAGCGGTACCCAGACGGACCGAAGAGCTCTCTGTGGGGAAGGTAAGGTGGCAGGCATGAGCATTAACGGTATGCATGCTGGACAGCATGATAGACACCAAAACAGTGGAAGGGGATCAACGCGGTTGTGAATGAGCGCGGCACGGCCATCTGCACGACGGGGCCAGAAAGAGTACATGGCGGGGTTGGGGGTGTAAGAGACTGGAGTGGATGGCGGCCCAGAAGCCAGGAGACGACAGGGGTAGCGGGATAGAAACGGGCCATGTCGAGAAAGAACGTGGACGGACAGGGAAGAGGAATCGACTGAGTGTGAACGTTGAACGTACCTACAGCAAGCACAGTATCCAAGCAAGATACGGCTACGACTTGGTTGAGAACGGTGGAGCGAACGGGGCCTGTCTGTCTCCTCTGGCTCTTGCCCAACTGGCCTTCAGACCAAAAGACGAGTAACCCGTACACCAAGCAAGTCGGCTTGGAACTTGTACTTTTTTTGGGACTCTGCCTCTCTCCTCTCCTTCTCTCTCTCTTTCACTCGGCCCGTATCAGTCGGGCCTCCGTTGCGCGAGATGGAGACTCTGCTCGTCTTGTCTCCCTCGTCTTGTCCTTCCTTCTCTGTCCAAGTCTCTCAGCCTCCAGCTATGTGCCGTATAGTGCTCAGGAGGGGCCGGAGCGAGCAAAGGGTGCCAAAAGGACAAAAGGATACCCGATTCGAGCAGGGGCGCAATTGGTAATAATTCTCGTCGGTTCCTGCTTCCTCAGTGCACTTTCCGTGGCTTTGTCTGTAGCCTTGGCGTGCATATAGAGCAGGATGCTGTGTGAGAGCTTGTTGATCAGGCCGGATTCAATTGGCGAGTCGTGTCCGCTTCTGGCCCAGGACAATATCAAGTATCAAGTTTTATATTGCTGGGGCAATATACACGGCGGGACGGGAAACATGTGCGTGGGACCGAGGCGAGCAAAGGTGAGGGAGGTGTGTGCTGGGCTGCCGTGGATGCAGAAACAAAATAATAGCGGGTTTCTGGCCCAGCGTTGGAGAAGACGGCCTCCCCTAAGGGTTTACTTGATGATATATGGCCTCGTTCCTTCAGCAAGCGGAGCGTCCACGAGACAGGGTAGTGCCATCCAGCAGGGATGCTGGTGAGGAAGACCAGCTGGTTTCGGTGGAGAAGCCATCTGCACTATCGTCGTAGCGCCCCATGAGAACTGCGAAGACGGTGTGTGACGGCAAGCAAGCAAGCAGGCAAGCACTCGGAAGCCGTTGTCGAGACCGCAAGCGACTCGCTCGCTCTCACCTGCTCAGCCTACCACCGCCCACAGTACAGCACACTACCGTGTACGTCTTGGTAGCACTGGCGAACGGGACTCAGTAGTAGGTAGGGCCAATGCTGCGCAAAGCGGCGGCCAGGACAGGCACAACAACAGCAAAGACGACCTCAAGCGACCTGCTAACCCGAAGTGGTGTTGGTTGTTGGCTGTTTGTAGGCATCACTCCCAGCTACTTCGGGCCCGATGCGTGCCTGGCACGTACGAAGCCGCCAACCACCAACATACCTGGCAGGGCAGCATAGCATGATGGACAAAGAGTCTCTGGACAAATTGCGCGGACCGTGACCGAGAACAGACTCTGGCTCTTACTGGAGAAGGAAGGCGACGAACTGCTCGATGAGGGCGTGTGCCATCCCTACCCATAACGGGCTTGGCAGCGCGTTTGTTCGGCCAGAGTGTCGCCGAGCGACATCATTGCCCTCGCGGTATCTGATTCTGGCCTCGTGCTGACGGCGTCGGGGGGCAAACCGGATCGGCTTCCTATGAGCTCGTATGCTCTTTTGACATGGAGGCGCAAAGGGCAATTAGTTGAACCAAACTCTCATCAGCTGCATGCCATCTGCACGTCCGACCCGTCCGCCCGCCCACACCTTCAACTTGGACGTCCAGACACCTCATTGCGCTGAAGGAGTGAAGTGCACTGCGAACTGCGAACTGCAACCCCCCTGTCGCTCAAGCCCCGTCGCCCCGTCGCCCCTCTCTGCCACTGCTACTAGCAGTGGAGCGATGGACTCGACCATCCAGATCCGCTCCTCTATAGGCCGCCTGTTAAGGCATAGGTATATGTGCCTGCACCTAAGATTCAGGCATCTGAGGGGGAGGAGGGGCGGGAGAGGGTCAAGCTCGAACGCCTAGAAGGAACAGAACAGAGTCGAGGCCAAGGATTCCATGTTTTTTTCCGCTTCCTTTGGAACCAGCTGCGCAAACAGTTTGGGTGGTCGAGATTGCCTTCGTCTGATCCGGAGAAGGGACGACGTTTGAGGAGGACGTGGTTCGAAACCCCAGATTATTCGGGACGTCGATTGTCGAAATCTGGGGGTGGCGATCCGAGATGCCATGGATGCATGCCTGCCGTTTGCAGGATTGCAGGATTGCAGAATTTCAGTCCCGCGCTCTCTGACGAGTGACAAAGTGACGACGATGGTGGACGACTCATCCATTGGAGGGGACGATTGGAGGAGACGATTGGAGACTCCATGGAGCAGGCCCCATGGTCCATGGTGCGCGCCTTTGATGGAGGAGCCAAGGATCAAGATGGAGACGCCTTCTTCACGTGCAGCAGCGCCGTGGAGTTCTCATCGTGTAACAAACGGCAGACGGCAGATGGGCGATGGCAGGTGACAGTCGGGCTTTTCCTCTGCAGCGACGCCAAGATTCTCCGTCACAAACCGCTGCAGGGCATTGGCTGCCTGGTGTTTTCTCTTCCCCTCCGCAAAACTCCACTTACAGCGTGATCAAGGTACTTCCTAGGTTGCTGCTTCCTTCCCCGCCAGATCCCAGGTTTCCATGGAAGCGGAGAGATTGTGGACTCCAGACCTGAGTGAGCTAAGGCACCTTAGAGTTCAGACTTCAGAACTGAAGAACCGCTTGAGGTAGGCACGCTCGAGGCACGCACGGTATGAGGGACTTTTCAGAGTTCAGCTTCCATGAGGTGGAAGTTTCGACGAGGTTCAGATTGCCTCCCTTACCTTTGCATGTTGCTACCACCTCAGATCGACTACTCAAGGTGAGGTAGATTGACTGCCCGACATCGACGGAAAACCGAGCCAACCTCTCCGTCGTCATCGTCCACACAGCATATCGAAAGCGCAACGTTCCGTCCACCAAAACCTGGGTGGCCTCTCCTTGCCATGTTGCGGTGCCGTTCTAGCGTGGCAGCAGCGTAACTGTGCGGCTGCTTCTACACAATTTCACAATTTCACGCATCGCCATCCAAACACCTACCACAGTACAGTGCACACGTACCAGCCTTCGCAGCATGGGGCCAAGAAGCGCGATGGTGCGCTGGAGCTCTGGAACCCAGAAGCCACGGAGCCATGGAGTCATGGAGCCATCAAGTTGTCCATGGGGCAGCAGCTGCATGGGCGGGCGACTTCATTAAGCGACGGCGACAAATGCTTCTCGATCAAGCCACTGTCGGAGCATTAATATCTTTCTTGCATTGACAATCATCGACGACCGTCCGATGGGCAGTGCCACATGACAATTTCGGGCAGGGCGAGCTGGACCAGTTCCCGCCAGGTCAAAACATGCGAGGGGGGTTTGTGTCGTCGAGGCCTGGCTTCACCTCGTAGCAGCTCGGATATAGGCGTGTTTCCAACCAAGGCTGCGCTCCCGTCTCCCGTCCAGCTGCCTTAAGCTGACTTGGCTTTGTTTCTGGCGGCAGGCCAATATGGACCGACCTTAACTCAGCGCATTATCGGCCGAGATAGCAGCGAAGAGGGCAACCAAGCCAGTTCTGTCCAACCACACCCGCGAATCGAATTGAAACAAACACAAGCAACTCGAGCCCCGGAAGCCAATGACGCAGAGCCCCAATTTCTGCACCTGCATACAAGCTTCCCAACATGGGAATGAAGACAATGCAAAGCCAGAGCCACTCAATCTCGACGTCAAGTATCTACTGCATAACACCGTCCAGCGCCTCTGGGGGGCATCCAACCCCAAGTCTTCCGACCACTCAGGACTGAGTCTCGCTCACGACCTCGACGGCAGTGGGTGGGTGGATGGATGGTGTTGACAAGCAACCTGCCCATGTGTTCCTGCATCCGAACCAGTTCGGAAGGGCTCCGTGTCGCCCGGGCCGGAAACAGTTTTTGTGCTGTTGGCTCGATGCGCACTGGAAGCATGGAAGCAAGCAGCTTTGTCAACATGAGACCTCGAGTCGCGAACGATCACACCTGGGCATTTACTGGGCTGCATTCACCTGCTCGCTTCCATGGCGAGATTTCAACGACGCAGCAATCCAGAGTCGAGATGCCGACCATGCTGCCTTTGTTCTACGGTGCCGAGACCTTCCATGCAGATGGTGTTCTTCACACAGACACAGAACCATGCCAGGGTGCCAACTTGCAAACGCCCTTGACCCCTTTCGGCCGGTTCCATGTGCTTAGAGCCCCGAAGCCCGCCATCTCCAACGAGCATCGAGCGGTACCTGAATCTTAGATTGCGACCGCTGTGGGTTCGACTTCTACACCGGTCCTGATTGGGGACATCCGCTCCAGTCTCTGGTCTGAAAAGCTGCCGTGCCCCTCAGATCTTGGCCTTGGACACTGCCGACCGTTGAACGTGTGGCTGGTCTGGAGTCTGGGTGGCCCCATAACGCCGTCGGACCACACGGAACGGAACCCTTTCCTCACAAGTGCCGTCCACTATTCCACACACACATCACTCTCGTGGCTGGATAGTAGTACCACCACCCACCACTACATCACCACCACCAAACCTGCAAGCGCGCTAGAACACAGAAGCCCAACCGTGCGTGCGCGCTCGTAGGAGCATACTTGATGCTAGCTGCCGCTGACAAGACGCCTTCTTTCTCGTCCTCTCGGGATAGTCAACACGCAGCGGATCCCGCTGGACACCTTAGCTTTTATTGTTTCTGGCTCGTGCCTCCAGCGAGAAAGGCCATGTGGCTCTCGTAAACTACGCACGAGAAGCCCCGCGAAAGCCAGATTGGCTTGTTCGTGGCATGGACGGGTCGTCATGACCCTTGTTGCCCTAGCGTGCTCCCTGACGGCGGACGGTCCGAAACTCCACATGCAAAGCAAGATCGCAAGACACCGTTGGAACGGCTGCCGCAACGGCTGCTTCTGATTCGCGGGGATGGCTGTCCGATCCCTGTATCTGCAGCTGCCTCTCAAATCAACAGACCAATGATTATGCCTGCGCGACGCCCCATTGCTGAAGCGTACCCGCAACCCCGTTTCCCCGACGTTGTCGCAAACATACGTCAATATTGAGCTTTCCGTCGTCGCTTCTCCCCGGACGCGAAAGACATCCCGTCGGCCTTCTCACAGAATCCTCAGCACCGCGACATCTGCAACCCCAAGCGCGCGTTTGGCTGGCGGGTGCCGCCTCCCGCCATGACACAAGCGGGCCTACAGGGGTATCACCACGCCGCACCTCAGTCCAACACATGCGCAAGGATAGGACCAGTTGTTTGGTCTGACTTCGAGCCGCCAAAAGCGAACTGTGTCGGCGGCTATCCTGTCCCTCGTATCATTTCTACTAGTTCGACATAGCCATGCAAGTTACTCAGCACTTGTATATCCCTACAATAACCGTCAGAAATGGGCTGTTCAACCTATCCAGCAACTCGCTCTTCGCGGCGGCTCCATAGTCGGTTTAGCTGCTGTGGTCCCAAATAGGTAGTTACTACTACAACACCCGCATTTGACCATACGGGCCCGAGAAGTTCGCGAAGCCTCGACACTCCGCCGAGTGTTTCACTCCACTCCAACCCACGGCGTTCGTCCTACGGACTCTCTTCTCTCTCCCCCGCGGCACACAAAATGAAACCAAGTGCTTCGGAAAGGCCTTTCAGGCTAGCCCCGAACGGGACGGAATGGGCCTTGGCCATTTCCAGGAACTGGGGTTCGAAGCATGATGGATTGACTTTATCGTCTGCCGTCTTGTTTTCCGACTTGATTAACTGCTGCCCAAAAGCGACTGTCAGCGGTCCAGAGTGGGAAGCCGGTGCGAGGCGCGGGGGAGTGGTGAACATGAAGCAGACATCCATCATCTCGTCATGGTGGTCTCGGCAGCTACCGATTGAAAGTCTCCGCTGTACCCCACTGTCTGGCTCCCGTGATGGAATACAACATTGACAGTTACTTCGGACTGGACAAGAAGCCCCCAACGAGCTGACAAGCTGGCAGCATGCCGGCGGCCCCTGCACATGGGCGTAATCTGGCATTCTCTCTTGTCCCCCGGTCGTCTTGTCCCCGCCACCCTGCGGCACAGCTCGACAAAGTGGATGCCAACGGGCAGGAAATCTTATTTATCGGTCCCGGTGCAATATATTATCTCTCGACGCACCCCGCTATAGTCCACGGGAGAGGGACCGCTTTTCCACCAGCACTCCAAATGCCAGCAAAACAGACCACCCTTGGCCCGAGAGCTGACTTGGAGATGCCGCATCTAATCAATGGATCGACCGACCTTCCTTTCAAGGTGAAGGCTGCTCCCCACAAGCAGTCGAACTCTATGCCAAGATGCCGGCATTGTTTTTGACACCACTATGGAGGTTTTTCTGGGTCACCAGGTGCTTTCAACGAACGCTGGCTTACTGCTCCACCCTCCCTGGCCTTTGCGACGAAGGTTCCAGACAGTTGGAATGGATATTGGCAAGATAGGCCCCAATTGTCGGCGTCCCGCAGGTGAGAAATGTGCGGATCGCTTTGGGGTTGCCTCTGATGCTTCTTGCAGTCTCGACGGTGGCTGCTACCGTTACGGAACGGCGATGGCGATCACTCTGCTGAGGTGTAGTTTCAGGTCCACAGCGGCTCCTGCCATGGCAAGCATACATATGTCAAGCAGGTACACCAAGTGTGGAAAACCTGGTAGGAGGTCAGCAGCGCGGGAGACTCTGTCCTGGAGGCTGGCCCCGACTTCAATCCTCATCTATCTCCAACACAGACGGTTGCTAGTGAATGGCGGCACCCTCCTCACATGACTTCCTGGCGGACCGTCATTGGCCCACCCCGAACGAGCGGCTTTGAAGCCGTGGCGGAGGTCGCGGAAGAAAGGAGAGGGCGGATATTGCAGCCACGTGCTAATCACCTGGAGAGGTGGCTGGGGCGGCTGGCGCCATGGACATACTCGTGGTTGACTTTCTCGGCTCTTGGTACTATCTGCAACGAGCGCGGGATATGGCCAGAAGAGCCGAGAACAGGATCTGGACAGAAACCAGGGGCAAATGTCTGGTCGACTCCGTCCATCATCGAACGCCGTCTCACTAGGCATGCATGTTTGCCAATGCCATCTGATGCCTCCACACACGATATCTGGGGGCTTTGTATATCTCCGGAAGTGATGGGCGGTGTTAGATTGGCGTTGATTAATGGGGTAATCTACAGCGTCACTCGCATTGGACATCAAGGCAGGCCACCCAGTCGAGGATATGCAAGGCCGACGTAGAAAGGGCTAGCCCACAGCTGACCGATAACTCCTGCGTTACACCAACAATCAGGTCAGCAATAAATTTTGAGGAGAAGAAGCATTCACGACAAGACATCAAGGGGGGCTACAATGCGCTAGCAACCCGGTAGATGATCACGGTGACATGTTGTCGACTCTACAGTCATGAGAACAACAAGTCTCATCGGGCGAGAAGCGCTCATCAGCTGTTACGAGCCAAAGGCAACCTCGCCGTGGTCCGGATCTTTCCCAATGCCGGTGGAAACATTGGGACGAGGCGTAGTTGACGACAAGAAATCCGGCATGTGTGCCGAGAGGTTCAATGATCGACTCGTGGAGGACACAAGCGTCAAATGTCGAGAGCGCAGAGAGGCTCACGCACCGACCAGGACCCTGGACCCTTGATCATCGCCCTACCAGCAGCAGGCGAAACAGGACGGTACTACTTTGCTCCGGTGTTGCACCATTCCCTGTCGCCCTCGTGTCAAAGTACCAATTGGTGTGCGGAGGATGCCCGATGCGGCTATACGGTCCGTCTGGCGTCTCATTGCAACGGTCTTTACGGCACTTGCCAGATCGTTCGGAGCTTAAGCCCAGAGAAGCCTGGGGGTTTTGCGGGGAAGATGTTAAGTTGGGTTACGTTCCGGGACTCGTTCCTCAAGGCAAACGTGGGGACGAATTCCTCGTGACCCCCCATCCCCTCCTTCCTCGAAGAACGCTGCCCAGGTGGTGTCTTTGACTCGGTGTGGCTCAGTCGGTGTGTTCTTCAACTACCGTCTATGAACCTACGTCTAATGAACGTTGCTCGGCCATTCGATCGAAAAGTTGCGCCCACATGTCACAATGACCAATTTCCTCTTTCTCCGAGTCGATCGATCTGGGCCAGAAACATCATGGCATGGGTGGACAGATCCGTCCAGGTCGCGCGTCGAGGCCGCAGAGAGGCCACCCTCGTGCTGCTGCAGCGCATGTCCTCTATGCCGTGGGAACTGGCTTCTCCCGGCCTCCGAGCGACAGCCCACAACCTCGCAGCTGACCTGCGAAGCCGACAAGCAAGAGGTATGATGCTGCTGCTGCTGCTGCTGCCGCCGCTGGCACCGTGTCATATCCGATGAGCATGATTCCCGCCATTCCCATTCCATCGGCCACTGGAGGGCCACAGTCGACAACAGTCTGCACGCACAGCTGGGCGGCAGAGGTTAGGTGTGCAGCCGTGCCGGACTGACACAGTCTACGTTTTGGGTAGGCCTGTGCCGTGCATGAGCCTTCTTCGCCTGCTGCCGGGCGGCCGCCGCAAACATTGGAAGAGCCACGGCCATCAGTTAGGCAGGGAGCAGGGGCATCCCCGCAATGATTCCACGATGCGAATAACGTCATTGACGCCTCGCGGATCAAACATCGTTCATCTCTTCTTGGATCTGGGGGTTCCTTGTCTGTGGCTTTTCGTCTGAACCTTCCCTGTCGAAGCCACTTCGATCCGCGCATGACCGGAGTATTTGCCAGATAATTCGACCCGTTTCAAGGGCCGTCCTTCACCTCGCTCCGGCCGGGCCCAGCCTGCTATCCAGAGTCCTTATTCTTCAGGCAGACATTTCCTTGAGCGTCCGCATGAGTCCCATGTCTGGCAAGTGCCCCATGATGCAGCCTGGCTGCGGATCGCAGCCTCTTTCCAGAAGATTGCCCTTTCTCGATTTCGCCCTGGACTGAACAGCTCTCGCCGTGTGTTCTAGTGCCCCCAAGTCTAGTTAGGGGTCTAGTCTTTCCTCATGGCAAACACACACGCACTCTCTCTCTCTCTCTGCCCGCTATGACTCCTCTACCGCTCTTGCAGATATGGGGTTGATGTGGGGAAGCGCAGCACAGTCCAAAGTCAAGACTTCTCGCCGCTTTCACACAGACGGTGCTGCTTCAGAGGGCGGGATCAGAAGCATCCCACGCCAAGATTCTCGGCTTGCTCTTGCCGGCCGTTCTGTCGCCCCAGACCTGGCCATTTTCCCCCTTGAGATACTAAACAAGTCGGAGGCTTTTCTCTCTGTGTGTGGCTATCTGGCTCCTTCTCTCAAGTGTTTGAATCAGGAGCCGTTGGTGGCGAGTATGCTCACGATTCTTTGCTCGCCTCTCCTATAGACGTCGACGCGGTTTGGGATGGACGGCTGCTAAATCGGGTCAGCTCCTACGTCGTGGACTGGGAGACAGACACGGCATCCCCAGACCAGATCCGTGTTTTGGATACCCGCATGCCGGCCCAATCGCTGACACTGATGCTACCCTCTTCCCGCGAACTTGGGACCTGCCACCCAGTTACAGGGAAGCCTCGTTCACGCTGGCTGCAGATGGCAACGTCTGTTCAATGCCCACCACGACGGAGAGCCAAGCTGTCACCTTTGAGAGCCAGCCCGGGACCACAGACCATAGACCACAGACCGCATCCCGCATCGCATTGCAGCCTGCCGTCGGCCGACCCTTATCTAGTCTCCTTCTGACAGGACGATCGTGTCTCGCCGTGCGACTGTCCTTCGAGGCGTCGCACAAGTCTGAGGATCTCTGCACCTCGGCGTCGCCTTCAAGTCCCACCTGCCTTCTTCGAGTCTTCCTTCTTCCATCATGTTGCCTGTTTCGGGTTCCGGTGTGACGGCGGGAAAAGAGAGCGGATGGGACGATGGGACGAATGCCAAACCATCCTTCAGACCGGGAGGGAGCAGGCAGGAAAGGAACTTGGTCTATCCCGGTTTGCCACGCGGGATATGCACCTGTCGCGATACCGAGCAGATTGAGTCTCCATGCGAGATCTGATGGGACGACGCAGTGCGTTCGTGGATGCAGGAGACAGGGACAGGCTGAGCTGCGAGTTTGTGGTGAACAGACGAGATCGAAGGGGTGACTGGCTGCGTGCGAATCTTGCTGCGCTGTCACCCTCCTCTTTGAAGATGACAGGATTCGAGAAGGATTCTGCGTTGAGGAGTTTGGTTCTCGCAGTCGAGTGACACGACAGCTGGGTGCCGATGCCGACTGCTAGTTGCTTTCTGCCATCTGCCATCCGCCATCCGCCTCCATATCCTTTCCCCCTTCCGCTTTAGGACATGTTTGTTTCCCTTTTAGCCTTGGTCGTCTTCGAAACACAGGCTGTGAGCTGAGTTGAGTTGAGTTGAGGGTTGAGGATGGTGGCCTTGTAGTGGTGTCTTGGTCACTCACTCATTCACGAGCCTGTAGCAACGGCTACTAGCCACCTAGACGAGGCTATTTTGCTTTTCATCCATTCGAGACAAACACAGCAGCTCGGCTGTGTGTAGAATGTTTTACCTTTTCCTCAAAACAAACCCGAGGTCAGTCAGCCTTGTAGGCTGAAGTAGGTTGAAGTTGCTGCTAGCAGCTCTCGGCGGCCGCCATTGCTGTGTCGTGATATCACAAGAGGCTCAACTGGATATTATCAGCCTCGTCTCTCCCGCCAGCGCGGTTCGGGTGGTGAGTGAGATGGGGGGATTCTGGCTAAAGCGTCTGGTGTTCTGAAGAGGCGGCTGTGGCTGTTGGTGTTTGGTTTTGATTGCTGTGTCGTCACCTGGATGCTCGTTCTGGCAGTGGGCAAAAGGGAGGCATGATGCGATATCACGGGTGAGTTATGGCTGGCTGGCTGGAGTCATTGAACATCAGCCTCCCTTGCTTGCTTGGTTTGTCTGCTTGTCACCCGACGTAATTAGCTTGCTAGCCGCGGTGGGGATAAAAGACGGCGGATGATGGACGGCTTGAGGGGGAGTTTAGATGTGCATATATAAGATAGGAATGCCATGGCCTTGTTCGTTCTTTTCCAAAACTTCACTTCTGTTTGTTCTTGGGTTTGGCTATCTCGACTTGACTGACTTTCGGTACTTGGGCGGGTGGGTACACGACGGCTTGGTTGATGGTACTTACCGGTCGATATGGGTCCGAAGAAGAAGATGAGAGGGGACCCTTGATATTGGACGACGACAATTCGACGCAACGTTGGCTCCAACCCGGCTGGGTTCACAAAAGTCTCAACCGAAGGAAGGAAAAAGAACAGTGGTATTCGGGAGGGGATGCAGGATGTTAGTCCCAAATGGACAACAAGAGAGGGAATGGGAAAGCGAAGGCGGAATAAAGGGGGACAAGGAAGGAAAAGAGAGGAAAGGAGGATCAGGACGAGGGATAGCATCGACATATCGCCACCACGATAAAAGAGACCATGAGATATCATCACGGTCCAAGCCAGCCGTCGTTCTTTCACTAGTTGAGACCGGGACACCATATTCGACAGTGGCCAGGGGAAGGGGATCTGACTTCCACCAGTAAGTAATAGGATATCCGAGTCAACCGATCGTTGGACACCAGTTTCTCTCGATGATGGACAAGAACAGGTCGCTGAAGAAGCTAAACAAACTTCGGTGGCAAGAGTGTCGACGCCCTTGTGTAACGGTTCTCTCTTTCCCGCTGACGACAGTTGGTTCCCGGCTGTCTTCCCACCTTACCGAGCTCGAGCGCGCGCAGACCACGCAGGCGCGCCCGCCCCCATCGGTCACAGACGACACGAGTGCAGATATTCCGTCATAGAGTGTAAGGGAGGGACTGGAACCATTGATGGGGGCAACGTGCCGACCGAGTTTGCCCGACATGGTATGTGGGTGGTGGTTCGTTACTTACTCGGCGACTGACTATCCTGACGAAAAAAGAAAAAGGACAAGGGAGTTAAGGGGCTGTTTTGACGAAAAGTCGACTCGACAGCGTGGTTGTTTCTTTCTCTAAGCTAATTTACTGATGAAAGGAACCACGGAGAGGTTAGGTAGCACGACAACGAGACGAGATGTCGACACAATAATTACGGCACGGCCAGTGTTGTGCGACAAAACCAAGCCAAACAAACAAACCACTTTACTCAGTCCTCGATCCAGGAAGAAGAAGAAGAAAAACAACCCCCCATATCTAGTGTCTAGATCCAGATCCGGATCCGGATCCGGATCCAGGGAAGGATGTGATTATGCCCATATAACGTGGTCCTTGTCCACCGCAGTCCAGTCCAGGGACTGATGGATGGATGATACAGTACCGCGTCTCTGGAATAATTAGGGGTCAGCAAGCCACACCTACGCCGTCCTTCGAATGCGTCCCATAATTAACGAGAACATCAAAGGGGGTACTGGCAAGCGTGCTGACATACCAAGCCTACCTAGGTACCTACCTACCTGGTATCCAACCTATCCTATCCAAGAGTCTAAATAAGCAGGTTCGCAAGAAACGGGCCCGCGACGATTCTACTGTAGTCTCGCGGGTTCATAAAAGGGTGTTTAGCAGTCATGTCACAACAGCACCGACCGTCTAACAGACTAGCACTCCGGGTTCCCTTTTTTCAGTTGCCTGCCTTCTGTCCGTGTTATCAATGGCGCCCCCTTTTTCCCAATCCCTATTTCTCGTACCCCCTGTTTCTTTCTTTCTTTTTTTCTTTTTTTCTTTCTTTCTCTTTTTTTGATAGAACTTCCGTAAGACTAACTAACCTACATGACTGTGCTAATATAAGTAAATAGGTTACCACTGCGGTGTCTCAAAGGTAAAAGTAAAGTTGTAACAGGCAGTGATCAATCCATCACACACTCTAATGATATATACCTGGTACCTATATATCCATCCTTACGAAGGAACCACCACCTCTCAAACCGCCTCGTGAGAGATTCATTAGTTTTTTTTTTTTTTTTAAAAAAAGGTCAACGGTGACAATTCATTATTGCCGTGCCTCGACATTAAGTCGCTCGTGTTTCGATCCTGGTCACTTGTGATCCCGCCTGCGTGCTGATTTCGAGGAATTAACCATCACCAACGAGAGAAGAAGAGCAACAATAGTACCTCGACCAAAAGAAGCAACGTAAGACCCTTGCGGTAGCTACGGCGTTGCCAGCATGCCATTTATAGTCTCACTACCGATCATGATATCCAAAAACACACTACAAAGACACACTATCTTCTTTATCTTCAACGGGCACAAGACTGCTCCTCTTACTTACACCACGACTCCCCCCCCCATCAACAATCACCAGCAGCAACCACCAGCAACCAAACAATTTCGCTCATGTCGCTATAATCAGAAAATTTTATTCAGGAAAGAAAGAGTACGACGATCTAGGTAATGACGATTCGATTTGGTGTGTTTTGTTGCGCCCCCCCAAAGATATTGAAAAAAAAAAAAAAAAAAAAAAAAGGTAATATAGACCGTCTAGAACGACACTAGTTCTTTCCCTTCTTCGTTTCGTTCGACCAAGGAAATGACTGGGATATCATCCGCTTGCTCATGAAAAAAAAAGACAGAAGCCCCCAATCAGTATAGTATAAGAAAAGAACAGGAAAAAAAAAAAAAAAAAAAATTGTGAAGAGGTAGGTATCCAAGAAAAACCCGCGACCGCCGCATACCTTGAACATTTCCTGAGACTTTATCAGACACGCCCTACGCATACCCGTTCCATGTCATCTGCGTCGGCAGGTCCTCATAGCCGCCGCCGCCATACGTGCCAAAGCCCATCTCCTCCCGGTCCGAGTCCGCACCGTCCAACACAAGCGGGTGGGTGATAGCACCCGCCCCGGCCGGCGGCAGCTGGAATCCCCGTAGCGACTCGGCAATGAACGCCCGGAAGGGTGCCGACTCTGCATTGGCATCGTGCGGCTGTAGGTCCGCATCGTCGCCGTCCTGGGGCACCATGCGCTGCTCACCCGTCTTGCGCATTTGGGAGAGGAACCGGCGGAGCAAGGAATCCGAGTCCCCCGAGGCAAGACTGTCCGCCTTCTGCCAGGCACGCTCGATCGGCGAGCTGGCCGTGCGGTAGACATCCTTCGTAGCCGTGGACATGAACATGCAAACGACGGCCGTCAGAAGCTCGCTGGCCGAGATGCCCAACTGCGCCTCGGCGCCTGAGGCCCAGCTCAAGGAGGAGGCGGGATGGCCGTTGAGCCCTGGATATTCAAGGCAGGTTTGCCATACACTCCAGAGCGTGCAGAGAATCGTGTAGGCATCTGTGCGTTTGCTTCCTCTGGGCAGGTTCCGAATGGTGTCGGGGATAGGGGGATCTTGCTGAAGCTCCTGGATGCACCACTGCAGGCATTCGCGCACGGCAGGCACCTTCGACAGGGGCTCGGCCATGCTCTGTGATGAGCGACCTTGGAAGGCTGGTTGCTGATCGAGGAATTGTTTCAGGATGTCGCCTACATCGAGCTCAACCTCGCCTTCGTCCACATCAGTAAACTGATTGAAGCGCTTCATGGCGTAGCTGAATTCCTGGTAGAGGACCATGTCCATCTGCGGGTCCCGGGGCCGCAGATTCTTGAGGCGAACTTTGGGGGTATCGTCGAGCTTGGCCTGGATGAGCTGCTCAAACTGCCCGATGGCGTCGGTCTGGTCTGTACCCCGATCATATGAGCGGGCCACCGCCAAGTCCAGGAGGAAGTTGTTGGCAGACGCGACATCATCGAGCTCATCGAGCAAGGAGGTCAGGTGCTTCTGCAGCAGATCGCGTGCCTCGGTCGCCTGCTTCTCGGTTTGGCCAGTTCGAAGGCAAGCGACAACGTATCCCGGACCGCCGTCTTGCTGATATAGTGCCCTGTAGATGTGATTTGCAGACTCAGAATCCCCGAGAGCAAAGAACATGTCGGCATGGTGGCGATGGGATTCGGCGTTGTTGGTAAGTGCAGGAGGGCGATAAGATGGGATCGAAATTGGGCCAGGCCAGGCACCGAATTTGGGTTCCACAGACGCCGAAAAGCCGTTTGGTGTCATGCCCCCTTGTCCCAGTCCCGGCCCCGGTCCCGGCGCTGCCGTGATGCCCGGAGAACGGGCAAAAGGTTTGGTGCGCGGCCCTGGCTCGCCTGATGAGGGCCGTCCTGGAGTTGTTGTGCCCGGTGTTTTGGGGGGTGTAGATTTGCGGGAATTTCCTCGTCGTTTCTTGTCGTTTTGGTCATTGAGGTCGATCTTGTACTTCTTCTCCCCCCACTTGTGCCCGACGCGGTGCACATATTGCCTCTTGCTGCGGGACAGGTCAATGGGCGATAACAGCTCGGGGTTGGGATTGGGGTAGGGTTGGACAGCGCATACGTTGCAACGAAGTTGTGTTCCTCCGCCATCTGGTCCATCACTTGCTGGAGAGTGTTGTGGCGGAATTTTCGGAGGATCACCGGCTTGTGACGCTCCCATTCTTCCTCGGGGATGCGGGCGGCGTTGGTCTTTCCATCACCGACAAACGTGAAACCCTGCGACTGCGAGCTAGCCATGGCGAACCATGCGTCTCACGAAGTTGCTTAACAGCATTTGGGAAGTGTCTGTTCTCCATCCTTTATGTTCTTTTGTGCGTCGATGAAACGAGGCGAGGACTCGAGGTGGCTCAGATGAAATGGAATTTCGCGGCCTGACACCGACGGGTCGCGAACTACGAGGTGGGGGATATGCCTGGCGAGCAGCCTCACGATGTGACGAGTCCCGATTTGGTGAGTGTAAATTCGGGCGTCGAGCCAGCTCGCTGGTCGTTAAAAACCCTCCAGTCTCGGCCAATAGGAATCACAGCGCCCCCCAGTTTCTGACCGCAATTCCTCGACACACTGAAAAATTGGCCGGGGGCTGTATGGACCTACCCTGTCGTTCTAAAACACATTAGTTGCCTTGCCTTGCCTTGCCAGTTGTCAATGGAAATTCAACTGGAATTTCGACCAAAATAACACATTTGCCTTGATGACCGGAAGAGAGAAAAAAAAAACCAACAAGCTCGGATTTCATTCGGTGTTATTGGAAAGACAGCAACAACATGGCTGGGAGAAGTGGCTGCCTGCTAGGAATCTGAGAGACATTTGAATTCAGCTGTGTGATCAAGAGGCGAATAGTCCGTTATATAAAGCCGGACACGATGCGGCTCTTGCGAGCCCATAACCTTGACATGGAAATGAAATAAATCCCTTTCAAATGTCAAAGCTGAACTCTTGTTGCCATGCCTTGCCCACCAGTCGACCGAGATTACTTTCTTCTTGGTGTTGGATCTTGGGCCACCGGTCCGAAGTCTCCCGTCCGGGGTGACGGGAGGGCGAAAGCACCCATCCCAGCTTCATCAACATACGTTTTACCCCATAACCAAGACGTGCTGGCGCAGCACGCACCGCAGCCGGAAGCATCGCCCACTCGCGGCAATGAGTCTAGGGAGCACTGCCCCCCGAGCCCCGGCACTACGATCCCGAAAACAGCAGCAACAACAGCAACAACAACAACAGCAACGACAACGGCAGCGGCAACGGCAGCGGCAACGACGGTAACATGCGCCAAGCCACCGCCGGCTCCGGAGACATCGTCGGATCTCCAGACGGTGCCAGAGCCTCCAGCCCAACAGTCTCTAAACAAAAAGACTCTTCAGACGAGGTCACCGTTCCCGGTCTGGTACCCGGCCTGGTACCCGCCCACATGGGAAGAGATCACGGTGACTCTCTGGCACGAGAAGACTTGGGAGTGGATCAGGGTTACCGTGCGCCCCATCGTCATATGCCATTACGAAACTCTAGGTGCGTCGTCTTGTTCTCGTTCGTCATATTCTGCGGTACCTTTGCTAACGAGCCAGCGAAGGCGAGTTCAAAAGATCATGGAATTGGACCGAAGAGAAATGCTGGGCAAGGGAGGGAAGTCTATCATGAAGACATTGGGTGATATCGTTTGAAAGTCCTGTTAGATTATTGCAATGAGATAGATCGGTTTCGCAACTCGTAAAGGAAAAGCAATAAGACCCCAAAAAGCCGCGTGCAAAGCGTGTGACAGCCGCCTGAGCAACTCTGCACTTGAATGTGTGATCTGGTTCTTGATGCGCGTCATGGCGCAAGTGATCACCAATCTCGGCGCTGCAACGGGCTGCACTCGCGGCACCTGCAGCATCTGCCCGCAGGTTAGAGGTACCTTTGCCTCCCTGCACGCAGGAGGTTAGGCGGTTGTCGCTGTCGGTGTGGTGTCGTGTCGGCAGCATTCCCGTGCAGGATGGATGGAGTGAAGCCAAGTGCAGAAGCGAAAGATCCCGAAAGGCCTCTATTGGGTGGTGGCATTGGGCCCCTAGGTGAATGAGTGGTGCAGCAGAGATGGAAAAGACGCCTTGCGTACGCAGCTGATGGATGGTGAGTGCTGCCGCGCCTGAAGCCGGCCACCACGTGTACCCGTGGTGGCTGCCTGCTTGTTGCCTAGCGGCTTGCCTGCCATAGCCACATCCGTGTGCAGTAAATGGAAAATGAAGATAGAAACTGCTGGATACCTTGGATGAGTAAAGTAATGGAAAATGAGTTTGGGAGGGACTGGATACCTGATGGAAAGAGCATATGCATCAGGTAGCAAAATGCGGAATTGCAAAACGGGCAAGAGTCCATGGATGGATGCAAATGTGACTTTGACGGCAGGTGCTCTCCTCAGGCACAGTGCCTGTTGACACCAGGGCACAGTTGGGGCGGCGCTGAGCCTGCTCTTCAGCGTCTTGGCACTCTATCGTCGCGCCTTCCATGTGCACAACGCTTCTTGGTCGGCAGCCCTGAGAAACGAACAACTCCACGGAGTAGCTGTTTTGAATAATGTATACATTGGATGAGACGGCAACCTGATAAGTTCCTCTTACTAGAAACTCTTTGCTTCCCTTGAATATGCACGGTACCAATGTAGGCCCGTTGTTGCACTCCCCATCGAGTGTTGCACTGCTGGCCTTAATTCGAAGCCTGATGGGTCTCTTTAAAATTTCCATAGTACGATTCAATCTGGGAAACCATTGGCGCACACCGGTTCGAGAAGCGACGAGCAGCAAGCGCTGACAGGGAATCCATTGGTGGTTGTGCCTGACGCAACTGCAAGAGGAAGGTACGGCTTAACCCGTACTTCAGCGAGAGAAGCATCATCGTGCTCACCTGTGAACCTTGGAGGACGGGCAAGCCAGAGGAAGCTATGACGCAATAGATTGGGGTTCAGGCCAATCAGAGACATCTCTGATGATCTGATCCCCGTTACCCCACTTAGCTCCGCAGTCAACGCATGGAAGCTTGAACTTCGTGACCGCGTCCCGCAACCAACCGGATGCCATTGAATCGGGTGAAACGGCCTTGAAGTGACGATTCTGCTTGCGCAGGCTTCAACCTGGAACATTGGGAAAATGACAGTGTCTAGTGAAAGAATACAATACGGGATTCTGTCTGAAGTCCCCTTGAAGCAGGACAGAATGAGTGCTGCAGCCCAGATTATTTCCCCTCCCCCTCTTGCCTCGAGGATGCAAGGCAGGTATGACGGAGAGGTCTTTGGTGGAGTTGGCGTGGGATGACGAACAAAGCTGTGACGTCCATCGGCCATCCCATACTTAAATACTGTGTACTTTGACTGCAGGCAGGCACGCACAACAGAGGAGACCGATTGGTTGAGAAGCTCGATTGGATCGTAAGACCGTGACCTCAAACAAAACAGGAGCGGCAAGCAAGAGGCAAAAATCAAATCACCTGGACGCCTTCCAAGCCTGGCCTTCCTTGCTCTCTCACCCCCGCACCGCCCGTACTGCCTACACTACAGTTGGAAAGCAGGCTGTTTTTGCTCGTCTCGAAGTAGGAGTGCATGCATGCAGCCATCTTCTTCCATTGCTCGTCTCCTTGCACTTGCATGTTCCCCGCAACGGCCTTGCTACCTCAAGGCTTCCCGTCCCGAGATTAGTGTCTTGCTTTCCCTTCCCACCTCCGACCATTCCTACAAAACCGTAGCAATTCCTCCATCCATCGCCGCGTTTGCTTGGAAGCTCATCTTCGCCTTTGCACACCACACCATCCATTGCTGCCCGTGATCAATATGGATCGTCTCAACAACAGTACGTCTCGTCCTCCTCGGGCTATACATGGAAATTCCCTTTTCTTCGTCAATGCTAACGTAGACACCTCCCTCCCTGCACAGTCAACCCCTTCGCGAAGCGGGACGAGCACAGCGCCAGCTCGGTCATCACGTACAAGGTCCTGACAGTGCTCTCGTGGTTGCTGTCGTTCATCACCACCATCTACTACACCTACAACTCCCCCACTGATGGACACTACATTGGGAAAACGATCTGGGGACAGAACTATCTCCACCCCTCTGGCTTCACTCAGAACCAGCTGATCACGTCGCTCTTCTGGCTGTTCCTCTTCATCCTGCAAATCGGATATGTCGCCCATCTGTTCTCGACCAAGGTCGAGACGGTCAACGCGGCCTGCGCTGTCGGCAGCCACTTCATTCTCAACAACCTGCTCCACTTCGCCTTCGTGATGCTCTTTGTCCGCTCGCACTTCATCTGGGCCGAGATCATCCTGATCATCAACTTCTTCAACCTGACGTCGTTGTACTTCCGCCACAACACCTACCCCAGATTCATCCACCTGCCCGCCGTTTCGGGCCCACTAGCATGGACGTTCGTGGCCATCTACTGGAACGGCGCCATCGCGGTGCCTCATCAGCACAGCCTGATCGCTCGCATCTTTGCCAACATCTTTGTCTGGTCGATCCTGGTCTACGGACTGTTCTTCATCGTCATCTACAAGGCAAGCTGGCTATCTCCTCTGTTCTGTTATGTCGGTTTCTAATTCAGTGCGCGCAGGACTACACGATGGGCTTCAACCTGAGTGTCTTGTCGGCTTCGCTGGGTGTTGCCCAGTTCTTTGACAAGACCATCGCTCTACAGTGGATCTTTGCTTTCACCATCATGTCGGTGCTCTTCCTCTCGACTGTCGTCATTGCCGTACCCGCGTGGGCCGGCAAGAGCCGACAGGCACCGAGCGATGCGGAGCGTGCGCCTCTGCTCGCGGACAACTAAGCCGCTGGATAAACTATACGGAAACGTGCAGGTTTGATTGGGCCTCGGCATGGAGATATTCACGGACAAAAAGTGGATGAGAAAAGCTGTCTGGTGCTTGAGAGGTGTTCATGGCCAGGTCGTGGGTTTGGGTGGAGGCGGTGGTGACGTTGACGAAAACATCTTCCGGGGCTGCAAAAGGCTGTTTCCCTTTTCTCTTTATTTTTTCTGAAATCGTATGCACACGGCTGAGGGTTGTTCTGACCAAAAAATGGAAGTTTTGATCTTAGTGTTGCTGCTGGTTTTGCTGTCGGGAATGACGTTGTGGTCATGCAGGGGTTTGAGGTGCAGCTTTTAGCGTACAAACATAGGCCAATGGATGCCCGCTGTTTTACAGGGGTTTCTATCTCAGTCTCCAATGAAATCGAGCTATTTTCTCAACCCTTGCCCGCCGCGCTGTCGTCGTCCGTCATTTCTGCGCCAATGCACCTGAAGGTATTCAGACTGGCTGACGCTTCCAATGCTGCACTTGTATTGAGGGGGCACATCAAGCCCCCAAACGAACGACTGTCACGGCTCCCATATCGCGGATCGGCGACCACAATTGCATATTTCGAGGCATCCAATCGAGGAAACTAAGATTTCGCAACGTTCAACACAGCACCCAGCAGCCATGGTCCCATGAGCTATCCCTTGCCTTACTCACCTACCCGTACCTTAAATACACCGTACTCAGTATCACAGGACCCTGTCGATGTCGCTATCGTTGTTGCCGACATTTCTGAGATCGGATTATCTCATCATCGAATCAACCCTAACAAGCAACCGCATCAACATCCGCCGACGCGTCGATCGCGCACTCTACGCAAGCTCACGACCATGTCAATGTCAATGGCAATATCAATGTCAAGACGCATCCTCCCGTTCCCGTCCTCGATTAGCGTAGGGACCGATATATGTCGGCTCGAACGGATCCGCGCCATCCTTGCAGGCCCGCGCGGGGAGAGGTTCGTTAAGCGTGTTCTTGCGCCTGAGGAACTGGAGAATAGGCGGGAGATTGATGTTCTTACGGCTATGCGGCGTGCTGCGGTGGCGGGTCTGGATGGGGGACTTGGGAGCGATGGTGGTTTGGGGGGCTGTCCAGATCGAGCACGTCGTGTTGGATCTGGGGGGAGGGAGGGGGAGTGGAATGGGGAGCATGGGGAGGGGTTGAGTTTGGATGAGTGTTCTCGGTTTATGGCCGGTCGGTATGTTGTTATCTTACGTTCTCGTTCTTGGGGGGAGAACGGATTATCAGAAATGGGGAGACAACACAACATGAGTTGATATGTTTCGGATTTTCTAACGCTAAAAAAACGAGACGAGACTGACGCTCTTATTCTAACAGGTTCGCGGCAAAAGAGGCAGCGATCAAAGCGCATCCGCATCGCAGGTTGACTTTCCACGACATTGTCATCAGGAAGCTGGACAGGGGATCGGTTGACGCCGATGGTGGCGGCGGATCAGGCCCGCCGGTTGCTGTTATCAGGGGAGAGCGTGGCTGTCTGAGCCAGATTGCAAAGATGAGTATTAGCCATGATGGCGAGTATGCCACGGCTGTGTGTTTGGGGTTTGATCCTGCGTTGGCTTATTCGGATGCGGAGAGACGGGGGGGTGGTGTGGTTGAGGGTGAGGGTCAGAAGGGTGGACCCGCTGGTTGATGGCTGCTTGATTGCTTGTTTACTTGCTGAATTTGGGTCTGAGCAACTGAAGTGGTGGGTGCATGGCTCGTCATCTTGTTGATGCGGCCGGTCTGTTTGAGTGTTTTCGTTGTCCGTGGGGGATGGTATCGGTTGATAAAAACTGGATGGTGATGTGCTACGAATAAATCCACGGTTTGGAACTGCCTTGTTCAGGAGAAACAGATAAAATCACTGTGGTGTTAAGTGACATGTTTTGCT
Source organism: Cercophora scortea (assembly GCA_033439705.1). Lineage (NCBI taxonomy): Eukaryota > Fungi > Ascomycota > Sordariomycetes > Sordariales > Lasiosphaeriaceae > Cercophora > Cercophora scortea. The sequence goes on along the minus strand of JAUEPO010000004.1, from coordinate 5,172,777 downwards.
GAGATTGGCTTGTGCATATAACGTTGTTCGTTGAGGAGGGTGTCGGCGTGTCGAAATGCTGGAAGAAGGACATCCGACTTGGTTGAGCCCACGGTCAGGTCACAGTCAAATGTGAGCTCAAAGTTGCCAAGGTTTAAACCGAGAAAATGAGAATTCCCAGGGGCTGTGGGTATTATTGCATGTAAGTTTTGGCAGATACTTTGCACTCTGTCGCGACGTGCCGTGCAAGACGTGGCACATCTTGATCATGTATCTTCATTGATCTCATGGTGACAAACTCACCAACTGTAACATAAGTTGCAGCTCACTGTAAACAACCCAAATTAACCGACAAACCCTCCGCCAGGTAGCGCCCCTAGCAAATCTCAAATACTCTATTAAGTTTTTAAGTAGTTCAATGGATAATGTGCAGATGCTAGAAACTACGTTGAGAAGCAAAAGTGGATGGTAACTCACCTTGGTGGGAGTGCTCAAGTGGAAAGAAATGTGGTATACTGTGGCGCAGCGCGCGCTTACATGTACCCCCAGACGGAAGGTGCTTCCAATAACAACAAGGCCATGTGGCGCAATGGTAGCGTGTGGTCCTCCTAACCAGAGGATTCAAGACTGAGGTTGTAGGTTCGAGTCCTACCATGGTCGGGTTATTACTTTTTGCGGTCTCCGGCAATGCCAGCGAGATATTTGGGTTACTTCAGGCTTTTTAACTGAAGGACGGACGCTTTTTCTTATTTTAACATCCCGATGTTGAGAATCTGGTGATCTCTTGCTGAGTGTGTTGTGAATGACAACTCGTTAGCTTCCTTTTTTCCTCTCCTTGGAAGTCGAGAATTACACATCTATATACCTTGCCATTTTACTGGGTTTCCTTCTACAGGACGGGAATCTGGGTTTCTTCTTGGACTTTGTAAATACAATGCACGAAATGCTGTCAACCTGGTTGGTGGATGCCCCTCAAAGATAGACGACACCTGATTTCACACTCGGTACCTCCAACAAACACTCAGAGGAAACGTCCAATGGCGGACTCGGCATCTTTATCTTTCCCGATAACAAACAATCATGACAAAGGGGATCACTTCAATGCCGCCGTAAAGAGAAATGAACAGCAACACCTATAAGCAACAATACAACTCGTGCGGTTCGACACGTGCTTGCTGCATTGAGTGTGCAGTCGGTCGGTCGTTCGCTCAATTCAGGCAGGCAAAAGTGGTTGCTGGAGCGGGGGAGCGCCATGCAAACCGCCTCCTTCCATGCGATGCACCCACGTTGTCGTCAAGACAGGGAAGTTGGCGTAGGCTCAATGTTGCAATGCGATATCGAAAAGAAAATCAGATGCAAATGGACTTGTCTTCTTGATTGCGAGTCCCGGTGTCGCAACGTGATGTGAAGTGCTGCACTTGATTTGCCAGACTGTTCCAATCGCAAAAAAAGTCTAAAATCGCTTTTTTTTTGGAGATGGATCTGAGCGGATTGCCGAACCCATCTTTTTTTGACTCACTCTCACAACTCTCACTCGCGCAAAACACTCAACTCATCTCATAACCTCAACTTCCAACGACGCCGCTTCCCGTCAACAAAACAGTATTTGAACCGAAACGGCCCCGAGTGAATAAACTAAAAGTAAACAACTCACCGTCCGAAAATCCTTCATTCCTTCAACACCACCACCACCACCACCACCGTGACCGCCAAAATGGCCTTCACAATGCACTCCCACTCAGGCGAATTCTGCCCAGGCCACGCAAAAGACACCCTCGAATCCGTGGTCCTCCACGCAATCAGCGCAGGCTACCACACCCTCGGCCTAACCGAACACATGCCGCGCACGGAACTATCCGATCTCTACCCAGACGAGTTCCTCCCGTCCCCCGAAGCCTCCCTCGCCTCGCTCTTCCCGCGCCACGAAGCCTACCTCCTCGAAGCGCGGCGCCTCCAACGTCTCTACTCCGCCCAGATCCATATCCTAATCGGCTTCGAGGGCGAATGGATCCGTCCCGGCTGCGGGCCGCTGATACAGACCTTAGCTTCCGCGCCATGTGTGGATTACTTTATTGGATCTATCCACCATGCTGGCGGGATACCCATTGACTATGATCGTGCTACGTATCACGTTGCGAGGGAGGCGTGTGGCGGGAGTGATGAGGCGGTGTTTGAGAAGTATTATGATGAGCAGTTGGATATGCTTGTTGCACTGCGGCCTAAGGTTGTTGGGCACTTTGATCTTATTAGGCTTATGAGCGATGTGCCGGATATGGGGGCCGATGAGGTTGGTGATGGCGCGGTGTGGGCGCGCGTGGTGAGGAATCTGAAGGAGGTGGTGGGTTATGGCGGGTGGTTGGAGTGTAATACTAGTGCGTTGAGGAAGGGGCTTGCGGAGCCGTATCCTGGGCGGGCGATTGCTGAGGTGTGTTTCTCCCCTTTCCCCCTTTCCCCCTTTTCCTAGTTTTCCTCTGCTTCCCTTTTCATTGTTCTGTGGGGGAGTTCATGTCTTTGCGAGAGATATGATGATGCTATCATCCAGTGGTAGGAATTCCTCAAAATGGGAGGCAAGTTCACCTTCTCGGACGACAGCCACGGCACGGCGCAGGTGGCGACCAACTACGCCCGCGGGCTGGACTACCTCGAGAGCCTCGGCGTGCGGGAGCTGTGGACGCTGGAGCGCGTGGTGGCAGATGATGCTGAGTCGGATGTAAAAGCGGCGTTGGTGGAGAAGAGCGTCACGATTGATGAGTTCCGGAGGACGTTGAAGGTCCCTGCTTGACCTGTGACGGGAGAAGCAGGAAGAGAAATGGATGTCATGGATGGACATAGCATACGCATACCGGGCAGTTGGTGACAGAGGTTGACCTAGATACACGGGACAGTAGAGAAGATACGTGGTAACGTAGATACATGATAGAGTAGATACGTGATAGAGTAGAGTAGAGTAGAATAGAAAGGTGAGAAAATGAGAATAGAGGACCAGGTCAAGTAGTGTACAATGGGATACAGTAGAGTACACTAGTGGTAGATTAGATACATGGTAGAGTTGACGCGTGATAGAGTAGAGAAGAGTAGAGTAGATACGTGATAAAGTCACAGATGGATAGACCCCAGTGACGCTTTCATTTCCAGTCCACTCTGACAACATAGACATCAGGAGGCTGGAACCCCTTTCCTCACTGCGACCCCTTTCCGGGCTAATGCACAACTAAGTCACTGAGCATACCTGTCCAAACAAAACCACGAACATAACAACAGTCACTACACTGGTCTATAAACCATCTCTAAAACAAACAACGCAGACTTCAAAACCCAGCCCGGGCCAGCAACAAGTCTAGACTACCAAGTAGACAAACAAAAGAACAAAAGACTAGAACTAATATTTCAAATAAAGGGTATCAGTGATGACGACTCTCGACTCTCGACTCTCGACTGTCGAAACTTCTCGGTGACAGAAACCCCCCGGCCTATCCCATCCCACCCCATAATGCGCCAATGAGTAAGGTAATGTAAAGGTACTTAGTAACACAGGTAGGTAAAACCCCCTTGCAAATCTGTCTCTCTCTACTTTATGATATAATACCCCATGCCATGCCATGATAGTACTGTAGTAACAACCTCAACTACAAACAAAAGTAAACAAGTTCAACTTACCACTCAACTCTCATTCAGTACCTCAGCACCTCAAACCTCAGTAACAAGCGCCTCCCCCTCATCCAACAAATCCGTAACCTTTTTCAAATTCCCAATCAGACTTCGTCCCAACCCTACAAGCAAAAGCTTTTCCGCGTTCGCCGGCAAGCCAAGGTAGGTAGGCGGCTCGCGCTCGGGCAGGCGCTGGATCCAGCCCATGAACTCCTGCAGACTGGTCCCGCTGGGGACGAGCAGATCTGCCTCGCCGCCGCCGGCCTCGTCGCGCACGAGCCGGTGGCCGATCTCGAACGCGGCGGGGGTGAGGAACGTGCCGACCAGCTGGGCGAGCATACCGAAATCGCCCTCGTCGTCGATCTTGCCGCCGTATGTCTCTGTGACTAGGTACCGGATCATCTCCCAGGGGATGTTGGCTGGGGCGATGTTTGTGCGGTTCTGCGCTGCTGTTTCGATCCATGTGTCGATTACAAAGGCGGAGCATTCGTACTGCAACACGTCACACGTTAGTTATCATTCACGCACAGACACACGCTTATGGATAAAAAGAAAACTTACATCGGCATCGTTGAACTCCCAGAACCCCTTCCACCCCAAGTTGGGCGCATACCGCAGCCGCTCCTGCACCACGGCATGCAAGAACGAAAGCAGCAGATACAGCCTCGTCCGCTCGACCGGGCTCTTGGTCGACCGCGTCGACAGCGACGACATGGAATCCTTCATGTTGGCTCTGACACCCGCCGGCTGCTCGTACATCAGGACTCGGGACGCACGGAGCAAGTTGACCGGGATCTTGGGGCTCGATTCCATCGACAGGAATAGCCGGAACTCCGGGTTGGGGTTGAGCGACTCCATGCGCTTCTCCAGACTCTGCAGCCACGTGGGCGCGAGATGGACATTCTTGATCAGCACCCACGAGCCCGTCTGCGCCGCGTTGCTGATGGCCTTGTCCGCGCTGGCCAGACCCTCGTTGGATCCCATGGCGATGTTGGTGCAGCGGACGCGCATGCGCTCCACCAGGCTGTCGACCTTGTAGGAAGCGTCGAAGCCGGGGCTGGACACCAACGAGATCGGCCGCGTGGCTGATACTTGGTCGACCGTCTGCTTGAGGTCTTCGACGATGTCAAACAGGTCCGAGCCAAACACAAGCGTAGCAAAGCGCTCGGCGGCCGGGACGAAACGGTCCATGCGGAATAGCTTGATGAGGAGCAGCGTCATCAGCGCGCGATCCGTCTCCTCGGTGTTGTCATCCCAGATCTTGGGCACGAAGTTCTCCGCCAGCTCTTCGGTCAGGAACTTGTCCCAATCTGGCTCCGCAATCTTGTCGAGTCTGTCTCGGATGACCGGGAGGCGTCTTGCGCGTGCAAAGGCCTCGTCCTTGCCAACCACGTCGCTCGAGATATCTTGGCCTTCAACCCGCTCGTCTAGAATCACATCTAGCAGGCCCTTGTCCATCTTGTACGGCGATGCCTGAGCGAGCAGCATGGCCAGGGTAATGCGGTCCTTCTGAAGCAGACCCAGGGCGGTCCGCTTGAATGCTGCCACAAACAGATCCTTGACAATGATGTCGCGACGGACATTGTGGTTGATCTCGTTCGCAAGATGTGGGTTGCCATGAAGAACCGAGTGGAAGATATCAAGGAAGTACTGCAGCGAGAACTGGTAAAAGTGGTTGAGGTAGTGCAGCTGCTCCAGAACGGCAAAGACAGCACTGCAAGATCGCGCAATGATGTTGTACTGTAGCGTGATCTCCTCAACCTCAGCCATGACTCCCTCGGTATTGTTCATCTTGTCCGAGATATCCGCGGCTTCCGTCTTCAGCGTCTCGAGCGTCTCAATGACGTTATCATCGTCGAGGATGTTGCCACGAGACTCGTTGAGCGCCTGCAGCAGGCGCTTCTCGAGCTGCCGGAGATGGACCTTGAATTCTCCCTGCAGCTTGATCAGGTTCGACCGTCTCTCATCGACATCTGGCCGCTCCGACTTGAGCGCCTCGGCCAAGGACTGCGTCTGCAAACTGCTCTGGGTAACGGTGAAATTAACAAAGGTGGTTCGACTGCAGATATCTGGTGCGAACGTCGCCGATGGATCCCGTGTCGAAAGGTAAATCTTGAACGCGGGAGAGAAATCGATCTGCTGCTTTCCGAGCTGGATCAGGACACGACCGCCCGTCTTTTGGTACTCCTTATTGAGTACATGGTTAAGCACGGGGTCTAGATGCTCGGCATCCTGAATGAGAATGGGATTTCCGAATCGCAGGGAACTCTCCAGCTGCTTGGTGAAAGAGTCGTCCAAGAAGCTGGTCACCGTCAAGCGGCGGTCCTTGCACTCCTTCTGCAAGAATTCGGTAACCCGCCCAGACGGATCGATGATGAGCGGGTAGCGGTTGAATCGCTTGAGGATGATGGCATTCTCCGTGCACAGATCATCGACTGGGAGCGAGTTCTCCTGCCAGCTGAGACGTTCATCGGCAGTCGACAGATACTCGGTGACAGGGTTGTGCTGCTTGAAGTGTATCCCAGATAGATGCAGCTGGTGGAGCCAATCCTCCATCATCGACTTTCGGAACGTCTGATCGTACAGACCGCTGTAGGCCAGGAACGCGGCCGCGACCAAGACGTCGCCAACAAGGGTGCTGATCTGCGTCTCGAACGACTTGCTGCCCTCCTCCCAGCGAACCCTCTCAGAGGACAAGGAATCGAGCAGCTTAACGCTGCGGTCAACCTTGAACTGAACGCGCGACATCTCGGCCTTGATGGCCTGGGTTTCGCTGATGAGCGACGCGTACTCCGTCTTGTAGGTCGCAATGCTCGACTCGAGATTGGCAATGGTCTGCTCGACGGCCTGTGCCTCGGCCTTTGTCTGCAGAGCCTGCTCCTCCAGCAAGACAACTTCCTCTCGTAGGGGCCCCACGCGATCCAATATCTCGGCGTAGGTGACCTGGGCCTCGACCCACTGAACGAGAGGACCGCAGGCTTTACTGGCGCGGTTCACCTTCTCAAAGGTAAACTCCGGGTTGGCCAGGAATTCATTGCGCATCTTGAGGCGCAGTGCTCGGGTCATCTGCTTCTCGTTGTTGAAGTTGATGATGCTGGCGATGAAGTCGTCACGTCGGACCACAGCCTGGATCTGCTTCCACTCGCTGACCTTATGGCCGATCAGTGTGCATACCGAGTCCAAAGCAAGCCGCACACCCGAGGGCGGAGTGGGCATAGATCGCACTTCGGTCAGGTGCTGTCGCTTGATGTTGCTGACGGAAGCCTTTGCCTCTTCGACGGCGGGCTCGGCCTTGGCGAGATCCTCGAGCACGATCTTCTTGCGGGAAGCCACCTCGGCCTCTTGTTTCTCCAGCGCAACTTGGATCTCCAGCGACGTGTTCTTCCGCTGCTCGGCCTCGCGCTGGTCCGCAACCATGCGCTGCAGCTTCTCGTTGGCCTCGGCATCCTTCTGCTCGAGCTGCGCCTTCTTTTCGGCAAGGCTGACACGGAGATCCCGCACCTTGTCCACTGTGTCTCTCAACTTCTCGAGACCAACATTGAGATGGCGTTGCTGTTCTTCCAGATCCTCACGCTTCTCATTGTACAGCTTGACATACTGCGCGACGAAATCCAAGAAGTGCCGTGGCGTGAGGAACGTAACTCGTCCTTGCTGCTTGAGAAGCTTGGCGTTGAACTGCTGCAGCGAATAGTGAATATACACCATCGAGTTGACCACCGCCTCTCTGTGCGACGGCGGGAGACTGAGGGCGCGATACGCAACGGGGATCGTGTCCGGCGCCGCAAAGTTGGGCCGGTCCAGATCGACAGAATGGGTCAGCTCGTGACCGACCTGGAACAGGGCCTGGTCAGACCAATCGCCGAACCAATTGAGCACGCATCTGTTGAAGAGCGCAGGTGAGGTTGCAGCCTTGGATGACAGGCCATCCTCAGGGGGGTTCATAGTGAACACGACGTGGAGGTTCTTGACGATCTGCCCTGTGAACCACTTGTACAACTCCTCTTGCGAATCGAGCAACAGCCCCTGTCGCTGGGCACCTTCCTTGCAAGCAGTCATGAGGGCCGCGAGCTCGTCGCCCTCAAAGAGACCAGGCACCTCCGCGTTGGCAAGCAGCGTATTCATGCGCTCCAAGAATCCAGAGTCGAGAACGTTGGACTCGTCCATGATGAAGCATATCTTCTCGCCCTTGCAACCACTCCGCCTCAGAACCTCTCGTAGATCCTCGTCAAAGTCCTCGGCTGAGTACTTTCCGTGAACCTTGATCTGGAACACTTTGAGGCCATTCATCCACGCAACGAAGCGCGACAGCGTCGTCTTTCCGCTGCCACTGACACCAATGAGGATCAGATGGCCCTGGGGCTGGCGGAAGACACGATCAATGCGGAGCACGTGCTCCAGGACATCGTTGAACAGGATAAGCGGCACATCGACCTCCTCTTCGCAGAAAGTCTTGAGTCTCGCCTTGACAAAGTCGCGCAGCTGTTCGCGGTCAACCGGCACGTAATGCTTGGACAGCCAGTTCGAGAATAGGATCGGGCCGCCAAGCGCCTTTTGCTCGTCAATTGTGGGGAAGAAGTCCATGGCGATTCTGTGAACGGCGTCGTCCGTCCACTTGCGTTCTTCCTCGGCAACGAGACGATCTTGGAAGAGACGAAGCGCCTCGTGCGCCCAGATGCGAATCAGCCCTTCGACAGACAAGGTCTCCAGAGGCCGAATCGCCTCGTAGATACCCCTGACCCATCTCGTCAGCTCACGCGGACTGTAGACATAATGCGGTTGGATCTTTGGCGTGAACCGCTGCTGCGACTCGAGATACAGCCTAACCATGGCCTGCGTGAGCGCCTCGGCATATCCGCGAAGCGAGGGGATGATTTTGAGCACGGCCGAGTTGAACGTGCCGTAAATCTGCATGAGCGATAGCTCGCCGGGATAATCGACCATGATAAGGGGCGCATGTCGCAGGAATCTCGGGCCCATCGGTGTGCGGCCAGCATCAGTAGGGGGGTTGCAAGCGCCCACAAACTGGATTCGGTCAAGAGTAACCCAGGACTTGTCTGACGTCCTCCAGAAGCCATTGTGCTCAACAAGCTGGCGGAGGAACGAGATGGCTCGCTGCGTGCCATACTTGTCGGGGGCCGGCAGATTGATCTCATCGCAGAAAAGGACGAGCCAGCGTCCGATCTGCGTAGGCGACAGCATTACGCCGTTGAGCGTCTTCTTGTACTCGCAGTACTGTTCAAAGGTCTTGATCAGAAGATCGGGAGTAGTGGCGCTGGAAAAATTGAGGCCGACGACCTCCATATTGGGGAGTTTGCGAAGCGCACTGAATAGTGTCATGGTTTTACCCGATCCAGGAGGACCGCACAGCAGAAGGGGCTTATGCTCGGCGAGCCAAGAGTACAGCACATCCTCATGGCGGACAGTATCCAATGTCGGGATAACGACATCGGTCTGGGTGACGGAGTGCGTGTTGACCTCGATGGTCGGCACCTGGTTCTGCCAGGGCGTCCACTCGGCCTTTGGCAGAGACACATCAAAGTCGATCAGCGAACTTGTGCCGTCCAGTGGCGGCGAGCCAAAGCTTGCCAGACCGGCAACCTTGTCGCCGAATGCCTTGCGGTCCAGAAGGGGACAGTCGCCAGTCAAGGCCCAGACCAGCGCGAGAAGCAACTTCTTGGCGATATACGCCTCAGCTTGCTCTGGTTCGAGGGGGAAGTCGGAATGCTGTGTGTTGTACTCGATGATATCCCGGACAGCCTTGTTCAGAAGCGAGAAGAGGGTATTGAGCACGCGAGCAACCGTGAACTCCATGATATGATTGAACTCCTCCGCCTGCTCCAGCGCCTGGAGGATAAAGTCGTCCGTCGTGAGATAAGCATCGAGTAGGTCAGCGGCCTGGCCCTGGACAGCCAAGGCCTTTGCGGAGCTCTGGCCGGTGGCGATGGCATCCTCATCAAGGTCCTCGAAAGCCACACTGCGCAGCGTATCAAGGTAATTGGCGACCAACATGCTCGGCGTGACGGTGTCCTCGCTGAACCATACCATACCACATCGACTAACAGTGGCGAGGGTCGCATATTTCAGGTTCTCAACCTCGAACATGATACGAACGTTCGCAGGGAGATTGAGACGCTCTCCATTGGGCAGCGTCAGCAGCTTGTTGTCGTCAAGCACACTGTTCAAGTTCTCAACCCATTCCGGATCAACATCTCCATCGAAAACGATCCAGTGGCGCTTGGTGTCCTCGCCACGGAGGTTATCGACAATCTTCCGCAGGATGCTGGTAAACAGACCATCTGTCCACTCTCTCGTGGTTGAGTCGAGATTTCCGTAGAGAGCCTCCTTGGACATGACCTTGCTATCGATGACATGCGAGACGCCCTCAACGTTCTCCACCTGCTGAAGGGCGTCAAGGAGCAGCCTCCAAGCGGCAGACTTTCCGGACCCGGAACTTCCGACCATCATTACACCGTGATGAATCTTCTGAATCTGGTATAGCTGGAGAATCTTGACCATCCAAGTTTCATTGACAACAAGCTGTCTCTCCTTTGCCAGTCGGCGGATGGCCTCTTCGAGTTTGACCAAGTTGGCGGGCACGTACTCAACGCCGGGGAAGCAGATCCCCTCGATGCCAATCATTATCTCGACATCTGACTTGATCAACTTGGGGGCGATGGTTTCCCGAATACTCTGGACGATAATCTCCGATTCGACAAGCTCCTCGGCGCCGACACGCTCATCAGTCAAACGAGCACGCTTCAGGCCGCCAGAGCTGACAAGTACACTCTTCAGCGCGCGAAGGCCAAAGTCGTAATGTGCTTGCTTCGAGAGCTTGACGGCACACTGGTCAAAGAACGGCACAGTGTGTTTGGAGAGCTCCTTGGCTTGGTTGAAACCCTGGGAGTAAAGCATGACCTCGGCAATGAGCTCCTTGTCAGGCTTGGACATAGCCACGCTGCGGAACAGCTTCTTCAAGTTGTCGGGGAGATTAGACCGGCCGGCATAGCCAGGATTCATCGTGATGAAGATGCCCGTGTTGGCATTGACGCTGAGCTGGCGGCCAACAAGCTCAATCTGGGATTTCTCGTCTTCGGCACCCTGTTTCAGACCAAGCTGGATATTTTGGATCTGCTGAGACACAGCAGAGAGAATTCTCTCCTCTAGACGATTGAACTCGTCGAAACAACCCCAGGCACCAACCTGGCAGATACCGAGGAAGATGCGCCCCATAGCCTGGAAGTCGAACGTGTCGTCGCAGCAGAACACGAGCGTGAACCGGCCGAGCTGAATGCCCAGAGCCTTGACCGACTCTGTCTTTCCGGTTCCCGCAGGACCATATGGAGAACCGCCTAGACGTTGGCACAGCGCTTGAGTAAGAGTAAGGAAGCATCTGTCCGTGAGGGGCGTGCGAACGAGCCTGTCAGGGACTCCGAGGTACTCGAAGCCGTAGTTGAGCTTGGCGTTGGCCATCTTGATATGCAGGCGCTGCAAGAAGTCGCCCTCGGGCGTGTACACGTAGCGCATTTGCAGCAACCACATGTAATGTGTGTTGGAGGTCGCATTGAGTTTGATCAGCTTCTCGATGACGTCGCGCTGGTGCACACACTCCGTTATAAGCTGCTCGCACTTCTTGCGCAGCAGAACCTCGAGATCTCCCAGGACGGTATTTGCAAGAAGTCGCAGCACCTGCACTTCCCGCTCATACAATACTTGGAGGCCCTTGCCGCCATTAGCCAGCGCTTGGTCGACCTCGGAGGTCCATACGGCTTGCGTGGCTAAAACAACGATCTGGCTGGGGTAGTTGCTCATGAATTTGTTCAGAGCGTCGCGATCGATGGTCTCACTATTGAAAATAGGGGTGAACTCATCAATGGCTTCCGCTAGCAGCTCGGCAAGGGTAGCCTTCATGCCAGTCTCTAACAGCGCAAGCCAGTCGTTGATCTTGGGTGTCTTGACCAGATTGATCTCTTTCTTCAGGCGGACCTCCTCACCTTCCTTCGACGTGAACCCAGAGACAACAGCCTCTTCGTCCATCAAAAGACCGGTCAGACCAGCAAACATCTTCTTGAAGTGTTTGGCAATCCGCATAGTATCGTTGCTATTGCCAATCATTTCCAGCAGATCCTCGTCGCCGACAAAGTAGAAGCGTGGGAACGAGACACGCTCCTTCTCGAGGTACTCTCCAAGCGCCTTCTGGATCTTGTTCAGCAGCTCAGCAAGTCGCTCGAGTGACTTCTGAACGTTTGGAATATTGAGCACGTCCAAGACGTTGGGTTGCTTGTAGACCTTCTTCATCACAGCAGAGAATTCACTGTTGATGTTCTGGAAGCGCGACGACTCGATGGGAAGCAAATGCTTGATATCGGCGTTGCCCGTGAACACGCCTTCGAGGTAAACCCACTGCCTCTGGACATCGATCCAGACGTCAAAGAGAACGTGGACGCGGTTCAGCTTATCCTCCCAGGCAGAGGCTTCCTCTTCAAACTCCTTGTAGTACGGAGAATGTCGCATAGCTTGTAACGAGTTGAGGTTCTCACTGCACTTAGCGAAGAGGTCATCCCAGCCACGAATAAGACGGCACTTGTTCTGGTAGTTGACAAGTTCAAGGCCATAGCCAGTCCAGGTTTCGCGGACCTGCTTGAGGAACTCTTCCAGCGCCATCTCGCCCTGGGCCTGGATGATAATGTCCCGGACTATGACTTCGGTTGCAATGAGATTGAGATCCCAGACATCTCCCAGCGTCATGGAAATAGACGAGTACCGCTTGCCAGGCTTGATCTGCTTGAAAATCTTGACCCAATGCCGATCGCGGACGGCTTCCGATTTGAGCTCGCCCAGGATGGAGTTGACTTTCATGAACTGCCGAAGAATATTCTGGATGTGCTCAAACGCAGCATACTGCCGCATTCTGCTTGGCATCTCCTTGGTCATCTTGATGAGATTATCGATAGACGTCCTGATCTTCCTGGGCTGGACGCTATTCCAAAGAGTCTCGCGAAGCTCGTTGAGGCTCTTCCAGATGGTCGAGAGTGACGCCCACACGGACTTGAAATCATGGACCTCCTCCAGGATCACACCAAGCGACGAGTCGGGATTGGGTGCCAAATCCAAGGCCTCCTTTGCTTTAGCAACCATGGCAGACTCCTCCTGAAGCTTTGTGATTCTCGATTCGAAAGAGCTGAGCGTATCAGAAGCGACATGCGGTGCGATCGTGCCGGAAACAGGCTTCTCCTCGTTCCACTGGATCATGATCTCGTTGATCTTGACATGAACGACCTTGTCCTCCGCCTCAATCTTGGCTCGCAGCCCCTCGGACTGGTCCTGGACAATCTTGGCCTTGCGGGCGAGCAACTCGTTCAGGGCGTCCCACATGCCGTCCACCTGCTCAGCATGGAGCCAGTCGTTGGGAAACTGGTATCGCTGTCTCACGAGCGTCGACTCACCCTGTCTGAAAGTCTCAACCTCAGGTGCCCAGAGTTTGACTTGGCGCTTGCACGTCTGGACAATGGTGATGAACTGGACAGCCTCTGCGGTTGAGTTGGCGGCCATTGCCTGGCCCTCAAGATCTTTTCGTGCCTTCTCGATCTCGGCGTGAACCTCCCGCATGCGATTGCCCAGACGGCTCGCAAACTTGACGAGAATATCGTGCTGCCACTGATCATATTTCGCATTGACTTTGGTCTGGACCTGGTCGTAATCAATCGTAATATGGCCAAATGAACGGCTGACTTCAGTGGTATCAAATGTTTGGCGCGTCTTCCTGATCTCCTGGAGCAGTTGCAGCCATCTCGACAGCTGGTCACCAAGGACATCATAGACATGCTCTGACTGCAAATCCCATAGTGATTGGAACTGGAGCCACTTGTCCACATATGCGCCAATTTCTCGGATCTTCTTTTCAACTGAGGTCTGAACCCGCAGGAGCGAATCTGTACATTCGCCAGGCAGATCGTTGAAGCGCGGCTCGTCGTACACTGCGGTGCTGAGGCTCATTTGGTATCGAGTAGCTTTGATCTTCTTCAAGTTGCAGATGATGCCGATCCACTCCTGGAGCTGAGCAAACCAGCTTGCCCTCGCAAACTCCAGCGGCGGTTCGAGATAGATGACTTGGTTTCGCATTGTCACCTCGTGAACCAGCTTCTTGATGACAGGTACGTCTGTCTTGGCTGCCTCAAGACGTTTGCGGTCGCTCATTCTTTGCGAATACTCGTCTTCAAACGCCTCGATCCAGGCTTGGATGGCGTGTTGGAGGCGGGAGAGCAGAGCAGACTTGATCTGACGATTCATCCGCTCGACCCAAAACCCGAGGTTGACATATTGCTCGAGATTCAATTGATCAATGGCGCTCTGAATAATTTCAAGACGCGACTCGAAAGCCGAAACCTCATAGGGGCATGTCTTGAGTTCGCCCAGGGCTTTCTGCACAGTGGCGTGAATGTTGGCCAAGGTGATTGTCTTTGACTGAAGCAGCGACACAGCGGCCGCGAACTCGCGAATGAACATGACATGTTTGCTCTCCCCACCCTTGCCAACGTAATCGAGACCGCCATTGGCTGTGTAGTTCTTGAAATGCACTTCGTACGTATTGACGAACGACTCCCATCTCAGGGGAACTCCCTTGGCGATCAAGGTATACGCTTCATTGCGGTGGCCACTCAGCAGTACGGCAACCTCAGACATTTCCGATATCTGCCTGTTGGTCTGGGCGAACGTCCTGACGCTCTCCATCAGGCTGACGGCGTAAGGGTACACTCTCTTTGCTTCCTTGGCAACATTGTTGACAGAATGCGGCACGGCAAAGTTGAGCCATACCAAGTTCCGCGTTTCTTTGAACAAGGCAATCACCTGTGCGTCAAAGTTCACAGCAAGCTCCAGCACATTTCCAGCGGATCGGATCTTGTTGATGTTGAAAAGGAGACCAGCAATCGAAATCTGCTTCCGCTGGACGTCGTGCAGCCAAGCCTCAAAAATAGGACGAGTGTCGAGCTTCTTCCGGAACAAATCGCTCTCGCTTTGAAGCCTCTGACCTTCAGCGTGAATTGCCCAGTCGGCGCCAAGGACATCCTCGACTTTCTTCATGTATCCGTCAAGCTGACGTTCAATCTGCCGCGCCCAGATAATAGCCCCAGATACAGGAGGTAAATCGTGAAGCTGGGCCATCGCATGGGCCTCGGAATGGCCATATTGTTGCTTGAAGCGTTCATGGAGGGCGGTGATAGCCTGCTTCACGTTGTCGATGAGCTGCGTCTGGTACTCGGCGATGGCACCGCGAATCTTGGGGCGGACAAAGAGAGCGTTGAACTTGGAAAAGACGCGGAACATTTCGTTTGCGTTCTTTGCCGTCGCCAGCCTATCGCGCAGTCGCGCGATGATGGAATTCTCTACCCGCGAGGTACGCTCGTTGTAGATATTCTCGGCTCTAGCCCATTTTTGCGTGCCTTCAGGCGTAACGTCCAGGAGGTCGACATCTTTCAGCGCCTCCCAAGCCTGTCTGACTTCCTCAACAGCATCGACATCACCCATCTCCTCAACGACAGCAACGCCATTAGCGCTCGTGCCTTCAGTTATGCCGTTAACAGTCGCCTTGGGGCCAAGGACGTTGACAATGGTCCGCTGGAGTTGCTCGTGGTTGTCACGGAAGTTGCTAACATACTTCAACCGAGCCTGCAACTCTGCGTGCCTGGGATTGATTTTGATGGGGATGAACTTCTCGTTCCGGCGACGGGTGACCTCGCGAGCGACATTAGTGAACTCTTTGATATTATCATCCCATGCCTTGAAAATGCTGTCGGCCTGTGTTGTGATGCTGCTAAACTCCTGGTAGTCAAGCTTGACCAACTCCGTGCCTGGCAGCAGACGATGCAGCACCTCGTCCAAGTCACCCGAGATAGCCTCGACAAGAGGGAGAGCCCGGCGAATCGGGTAGGGACAAATCCTCAGCTTCTTGTTCAGGTGGGCGAAGATCTGTCCTATCGAATCTTGCACCTTGGGTAAAGTGGTGGCGGAGAGCAGCTCGTCTAACGGAAAGTCTCGCATGAGCTGGTTGTACTTTTGCACCTTTTCCATGGCCTCCTTCAGTCCCGTGTCTGCCGTGAAGCTGACAGTCGCCTGGAAACGCTTTGCATGTTTGAGAATTTCGAGCGTGAGCATCACGCCTTCGCTCCTAAGCTGGTTCTCGATTCCTTCCAAAGCCGACTCCATCGAAAGCCAGAAGTTGATCTCCTGGTTTGCTGTGCCGGTTGTTGGATCCCGGGTCATCTTTGTGATTACTTGGATTGACTTGATCCAGTTGTTGACAGTCGCCTGCAGGTTGTTCAGGAACGTGCTGTCTTGCAGCACCGCGCTGGGGATCAGGTCGATGCCGGGCTTGGTGCGGCTGGCGGCCGCCTCGTCGAGAGCGGTCTGCACTAGGGGGTGAAAGGGCAGAGAAACCTCGGGAATCTCGACATTCTGCTGGAGATGGGACAGACTGAGCTCCAGCTCCGTCCATCGCTTCTTGGTAACGGGGATACCGGTCTTCGCATCGACGTCGGGCCGCCCTCTGGCACCATTAAGCAGCTGCTGGCTCTTCGTGCTGGCATCAAAGTACGGCGCCAGACCGCTGTGGAGGTAGAGTTGGAGAATCTCATAGGGTGAGCTGGTCGGTCCTTGCTCACCCCCGCTGGCGGACAAATATGCCGGACCGGGAAGGTTCAGCAACTGGATCTGTGACGTTATCGGGACATTTGGGTCGAGAGGTTGCGGTCGTTTGAGGAGGACGAGGAACGCAACAGTGGTTGGAGACGAGGACAAGTCGGTCGATATTGTGAAGATGTGCGAGGGGGCATCTACTGCAAGGTCAGCATCGCGCATAGCTAGCCTCGAGTTCAGCTCCCGAGGGGCATTACCGTCGTCATCGGCCGCATTCTCCAGGGCGGTGGAGGGAGCCACATCTTTCTGTATGTACAATGCCACCTGCGCATCTAGGGCGAACCGGGTGCATCGCTGGACGGTATCCGGGTATCGCGCCTTGGAGAGGAGACTGCCGGGAGCTTCGAGCTCGGTTCGTGTTGCGCCGAGGGCAGCTTCGAGGAGCACGGTCAAATGCTCAACGACGCGAACGGGGTCGACAGCGGCAAACGGCGAGCCTGTAACGCCATTTGAGCCCGTGTTGGAGCTCTGGGCGGAGGCCACCGCTTCCATGGTGAGGTGGGATCGTAGAGGCGGGCTGGATTCACGACTCGGTCGCTGTCATGTCTTCAAGGTTCGTCGGATTTATTAGGGAGGGATGGGCAGCTTGCAGGAGGCGCGGCGTCGTGTCCCGCAGGTCGAAGTGCTGCACTAAGAAAACAGTAGTAGAATAGACGTGCAAGTTGCAAAAGTAAACACAACTGCCGAAGCAAAGAAGAGAAGATCGTCGAATGAAGAACACAGTCCTGGGTATATTTTGGGATTATGGTGGCGTCCTTGCGAGTCGGAGGATGATGAAGAAACAGAAACGCCACTACTAAAAGGTGTTGATTCCAGGCGAGGTTGATGGTTATCGGTGACAGCAGTCTGGATCCATCCAGCACTCAGCAACAGCTTTCCTCTCGCAGGGCGTTTCCAAACCAAACCGACCGACGCGACATGCCAAACCCCTGTCGCGCAAGGCATGTGTCAGGGGCCAGGACATTTTGTGGTTCCGCATCTGATTGGCCTGCTCCACGGCTCGCTAGAATGCACCTGCCGGCTTTGCTGCGGGCTCTGCAGCGTGGGTGGTTCACACAGACAGTGGGTTGGGGTAGCCCCGAAGGGGACTTGGGTCGAGGTACCTGCAATTCGCAGGAAGGCGAGAATGGATCCCCGACAATTTCAATCGAAATGATGAGCCCCAGTTCAAATGTGCAGGTACTAAAGCAACTGACGAGTTCCTGTCTACCTGGTAGGCTGTGCTCTATCGAATGGAGATTGGCCAGAACAGTCCCGTTCCATTCTTCTCCTTCCATGGCGAGCAATGCAACGCGATACAAATCTTGGCGGTACCAAACGTTGGTGCAGCTCCGTGGGGTACATGTACCTTCCCAACCCACCTGGTACTCTGCCTTATTAACAATGCGTGAAACTCTGAGCGTCGTAATCAGCAGGTGGGAGAGAACATCCGATTAAAGATACCATCATATATATTAGCTCAATGATACATGTATATCTGCATCTTCTTGCAATGGAAGCCATGATACAAACGTGAAAGCTTCGCAGTCTCCCATCGGGCGTCATGGTAAGTGGTGGCCTGCCACTTCCATGGTCTACCTGAGCTACGGGCAACCACGAGGGAGTACGACAAAGCACGTGTAGAATGTATGGGAGACGGAAAGGGGTGGGTATAACAAAACATCAACAACAGCAAGTTCTCGCTATAAAGCAGCCCGACTCAAGTCAACGTATTTCATACAAACAAACGCCCGCCAATTCCTTTCCCGCTACCGGCCAAACATGACGAAGGAAATAAATGCCCAAAAGAAACCAACAGAAAAGAAAAGAAAAAAAAATATCACATCATATACGCCAATCTCAAAAATCATCACCCGGGGCCTGGTTTTTCCGCACCTCCTCCTTTGTCCCAGGAGCAACCGACCGGCCTCCTGTCCATGCCCATGATACCAACCAAAAACCCAACCGCGCGCGATCCCGAGCGCCCATGCCTCATTACGGACCACTGTTCCAAAGCAATACCGTGGCAGTGCGCGATACCAGCACCAAATCATAACCATGCCCCAAACCCACCCATGCAACCATACATACATACCAAGGAGCCGGAGCTCCATCTCTCCTTAGGCGTTGTTATTTCCCCCCGTTCCACCACCCGTAGTGTCGTTATCGTTGGAAAGCCTCACCATGACGCGCTGATTGCAGATATCGATGAACTGCTCGAACTTCTTGATGATCTGCTCCTTGTCCAGGAGTTTTTGCTTAAGCTCTTCAATCTCCTTTTTGGTCTCTTCCCGCAACTTATCGCGCTCCTCTTTCACATTGGCAATTTCCTGGCGGAGGTCTGCGCGGATACGATCTTCCGCCGAAGGGTGCGGTTTGCTGTATATGGCTGGTCGGTTCTCGGCAAGCTCGGTCGATACCTTTGAGGGATTCCGATTGATGGCAGCGCGGGCATTGTATATGTCCCGCGGAAGCAGCGGCACGTGAGGGTTTTCCTGCTGGAGGATCTCTAATGTCTGGCTCACACCTACGCCTGGGGTGGGATCAGCTTGGGTCGCACAGAGAGATGGAGGGAGAGTAGCACGTACCATTGTCCTTCAGGGCCTTCACAGAAGCAACCATTTTGCTATCTAACTTCCTCGCGGCAGGGTGCAAAAGCGGGCTCTCGCTCGGCCCGTGGTTGTGCTGGAGATGGCCCAGGTCGGGGCGGTACCGAACCGTCCATTGCGTCCTTTGCTCAATGGCAAAAAATCCAAACTGACAATCACACTTGCGGGATGTAGTCTTGCGCTTGCGCATCTCGGGGCTGACGCGCCTCGGCGGTTTACCTGCACGGTCACACACAAAAAGGACCTTTTTCAGCCCTGGAACCGTCTTTTTGGACCGGCCAATGACAATAGCGTAGCCAACAGAAGTGCAATAAGACAGAACGTGCTTGTGGACAGCCTCGAGAGTAGGAAAGCTCCCGCCCTCGGGAGGAGCAGACATCATGGCCCCCATTGGCTCCCGGGGTACGAATGGAGTCCCATCAATCAGCTTTGGTTCCAGAGATGTGTCCCCCTCTTCATCCTGGCTGCCCATATCCATATCGTCGCCATGATGTGGATCATGGACCGGCTCCGCAGGCTCTGGTTGCGGGGGCGTGGGCTGCTGCTGGACCTGTTGGACCTGTTGTACTTTCTGAACCTGCTGCACTTGGGGGAGCGATGGCTGGGCAGGCGGAAGCGTTGGCAGCGGTGGAGTGCGGACCGGCGGCTGCTGAGGTTGTTGGGAAAGGATCGAGTGCTCGCTTTGCTGGGCAGACTGGCTCAAGGATTGCTGACCCAGAGACTGGCTCATGGGCGGCTGGCTCATGGGCTGAAGCTGCTGGCTCATGGGCTGAAGCTGCTGGCTCATGGGCTGCTGGCCGAGAGCTTGTTGACTGAGCGACTGTTGACCTAGGGACTGTTGGCTGAGAGGCGGCTGCTGGCCGAGCGGCTGCTGGCTAAGAGGCGGCTGGCTCAAGGTCTGCTGGCTGAGCTGCTGGGGGTTCATGGGCTGCTGGGGCATGGGCTGGTGGTTCAGGGACTGCTGCAGGTAGGAGACGGTATGGCTTGGCTGCTGGTGCATCTGGCGAGGAGGAGGAGCTCGCTGGCGAGGACCGGGCAGGACGGGCGGGCCCTGGGACTGGGGCGGTCGCGAGGCATTCTGAACGCTCGACACGCTCGAGACCTGGGTCGGCGATGGCGCGTAGATCTGGTGAGGGTATGACACGGGCGGAGGCTGATGTTGCTGTTGTTGTTGCTGCTGTTGCTGTTGCTGCTGCTGGGGTGCGTATGCCTGGGGCGGATAGGGCGACGCGTGCTGTGAAAGCGACGACGGCGACTTGTTGTTCTGGAGAGGAGGTTGGTAGGAACGCCTCAAGCCGCCGACGCCCACGCCCACGCCGACGGTGAAGGAGAGGCCCGGGTGGGCATTCGCCGTGGACATGGTGCAAGAAAAAGAGGAGTCAGAACTCAGAAATGGGAACCGAACGGAGCCGGACCGGTAAAGGTAAAGCACCTGATGGAAGGCAAACGAGCGAACAAGGAAAAAGCTACTTTAGACTCCTGGGTCTCGAAATCGACCCTCTCTTCCAGGTTGGGCGGGCGTGTACCGAGTGGGTGGGAGGTGTGGGAATGGGGACTGGCCGCCGAGCACGCTGGAGATGGAGAGAAGGTTGATGTACGGGACTAGGCACGGGTTGCGGGCTACGGGCTTACGGGCTACCTGCTGTTCGCTGATGGCTGTTGGGTTGGTGCACGGGGGCGGGTTGTGGAAACCTGACCAGAACCTGGGCGGGCTTGACGGGATGCCGGGTGTGCCAGCAACAGTGGAGAGCAATGCACGCCTGCTGCAGCAGGGGGCGGCCATGTCGGGCGCCAATCAGCGGTCTGCATCGTGACGGGCTCTAAGCTAGATGGGGGAATATGCAGTTAGCGGGGTGCACAGCACATGGTCGATCGAGCATGGTGAGTGCATGGTGCATGGTCAGGTGGCTACGCACACCCCAATGGCGCTGGCTACCAGGGAAGTTCATGCTAGAAAAGACACCTTGGCCTGCGAGAGATGAACATGGTTCGAAAAAGTGTGACAGATGAATGAAACTCCGTCTGGATTTGTGCGTGATATTCCAAGCTAATACTTTCAGGTCACAGAATATCATAACAACAGTCAGGTCGGAATACGTGTTAAGAAATCAACGGCAAAATAGGGGAAATATTATCAATAACCCAAGCTGCATGCACGACGCATCGCCCGGATAGCTGTATGCAACTATCCTATACACGGGCAACGAACCAATTGTGGGTTCGTTCCATGCTGCTGTTGTGGGTTTAGGTGTGCGCTCCCTTGCTTCCCAGGGGCGTGCTACGATCACAACCACCCACCCACCTGCAAGCTGTTTATACACCACACTCAGGCAGGTGTCGATCGCCAGGCTCAAATGTCGAATTGTCCAAACTGGGCTCGCTGGGTTTCGATGTCTGGACGATCTTCAGGCACCCGAGAGTTTCTAGACTGGGTTCTATTCTTCACTTCCTCTTAGCGGCAGGTTTGGGCTGAGCAAACTCCCGGGTTCTCGATGCTGAAGCACGTAATTGAAGGTACCTTACCCCACCAGCTTTGCCTATCACCTCGGAATGACAAGAAGCTCTCCCTCAACATCCACCACCAACCCAATCACCATCAAAATCGATCGATGAGCTGGATCTCGGAACTGCTGGACAAGCCAGGCGAATGAGTGGTTTTATTCCATGCAACGACATGTGCTCAAACCGGATTCCTGCATAGCACATATGAAAGCACACGTTGTGCGCCCGAAGCCACAGAACGCCACGACGACACGGCCAGCTTATTAACATTCATGACCGAGATGCTGACCCGGTCAATGGGTTGGTTGCAGGTCATTCCCTGGCTGGTGAGTGGTCGGTTCACTTTCGCCATGCTGAAGCCCTGGTGGTGTGGTGGTGCAGTGTAATGCGGACGGAAGCGCAGGCAGGCAGGCAGGCAGGCAGGTAGGCAGACGGGCAGGCAGGTCAGGTACCTACTGTAGTAGTTTGAAATTGGGGGGTGGGTGAGCAGTTATGTGCACTAGAGGTAGATCAGCTCGAGATCAGGTAGATGGAGAGAGGTGCAGAAACACCAGTTTGAAATCTGGAATTTCTGGCCTGGCCTACATGGTAACCAGCAGAACCAGGGCAAATCCCCAAAGGTAACCTGGGAATCCGACATGCGGGAGAGACAACTTTGAACGTAAGGTAACCCGACCATCTCGACCAAGGTACCTGACCGGCATACCAGGTTGTAATTGTCCTGACCTGACTTCCAAACCAAGAGACCTGCCTAGAACTAAGGTAAAACCAAGCTGGTTGCTGCGGGAATCGCTGATGTGGCACGCTGCGGTGGGCGGGCACTCCCGACCAAATCTGGGATCTCGAGTCTGCCTGCGCTGGGCTGGGCTGTTGCTCTCTCACCTAGACCGGGACCTTTCAGGTTACCTGACCTGGGCTGATGCTGGATGTCTCTCACTCTCTCTTCACTTTCATGGGTGGCTGCATTTGTTCTTTCCATTTTCTTGCTGCCCGTCTTCTCTTTCACCTCCAACGCACCTGCCTTTGGACTGAACTACCGGACTAAACCCCCAGGCCAGGCACAATAGTCCGAATTTACAACCCCGCCCCGCTGCGCTGACAGCATTCGCCCAACGGCCACCACGACCAAACCTCAGGTAGATGCGGGCTCTTTCTAGCTTAAAATTCCCCGGTGCTCTTTCCGACCTGACCTGCCTGACCTCACTCTAGACTTAGCTACCAATCTGGAAGGTACGGTGAGTACCTGAGGGAGGCAGGCCCGGCAGCTACCTTCCTCGATCTGACCAGGCCAGGCCTTACCACAGCCCGACATGCCAGCGTCAGCGTCGACCTAACCTCAACCTCGACCTCAATCACCGACTCAAATCGCCAGCCCACCAACTAATTCCTGCCACTTGCCAGCATACCTGCCTTGCGTTAGGTAACGACGGGACGTGGGCGTCGCTCCCTGGTACGCCGCACAGCAGCAACCCGCCCCAGGAACCCACAGCAGTAATGCTCGACCCAGCCGCCCGGAAGGAACAACAGACACTGTCCCTAACTTCGATTTGCCTCCAGGTCGGCGCCGCCCTAGCCGCCAGACTCGCCATCAAGAACTACCGGGAGGAGCAAGCTGGAGGCGAAGTGGTAGTTGAGCCAGGAGTCAATGGCGTTGCTGTGAGCCAAGACGACCACGCAGAGATCAACCATTACCTGAGCGTGAACCCACTTCCAATACCACCAATGTCAACCATGCCAATGGCCGGCCCAGGGCCTAGCCAAGCGGACCTCGATTCCTTCACCCACTTTCGCCCTGGGCCTGACTCTGCCCATTCGAGTTTCGGCCCCCGCAAACGCCGCCGGGTGCGCTATGGCCCCGGGACTTCGTTTGGGAACAAAGCTAACCAACCCGGAGCGAGCCCCGGCGTCACCTGTGTCTGTCATGCTACGCCGCCGGAGCTGGAGCTGGAGCCGGAGCCGGAACCGAACTTTGACCTGGATCTGGATGACGACCTAAGCACTGGCACCGGCCCCTGTCAGCCGGGCCGCTCCCGCTCGCCCCGCTCGCCCCGCTCGTCATGCGGCTACTCGTTCATGCACTTCCCGGGCGAGATCCGCAACCTCATCTACGATTATGCGCTAGACTATCCCAGCTCCCTGCAACTCTATGCCCCCTACAAACAGCGCATCGATGAGTTTTACGCGCGGCGGAACAAGGGCATCGTCGAAGACTTTCCCCAGTTCAGCGGCAAGCTGCGGGCGCCAACCATCCTCCTTCTCTGCCGTGCCATCACGGCCGAGTGTCTTCCGATCCTGCAGTCGCGGCGCCTCGTCATCGACCGCCTGCCGCCGTGGCTCCCGGGACATGCCCGACCCATGCCCATCAGCGCCTTTATCGGCACCCGCACGCTGCAGGCCGTAAAAAATCTCGAGATCCGCATCAGTCTTGGGCAAGGCAGTCTCGGCTCGGGCTGGGTATGGAGCGACATTGCCGGACCCGTGTTTGACATTCTGCAGCAGAGCAACTCGTTTGAGCACCTGCGTGTCGTCATTATCATCTTTAACAGAGGCATACGTGACTACCGCTACTTGACCCAGATCAATCAGAGTGTACGTGTTATGGAAGCAGACAAATCCCTTGATGGCGCTGGTACTGACAAGCACAGCTCGCCATGCTCGGCAAGCAGAATCCCAACGTGTGGACGCCCGGCCGGATTGAAAAGGAGTACTGGGTATGTTTTTATTCGTGCATCAAACATTCATCTATCATCCATCTTGACCTCAAATATCACCCTCCACACCGAAACGCGAAACCTAAGTGACAAACACTAACTCACTACAAACAGTTCGTCGACTACAACAAAGCCCAACTTGCTGTCCCTCGTCCCCACAAAGGTGGTGAGTTGACCCCCATCACGCAAAAGACGCCGCGTATCCAGGACCAAGGCAAGCTAACATAACAGTCGTCACGGACGGGTTCGGAGAGCTCACCCTGGCTCGCCAGACGAGATCCTACCCCGACGAGGTCATCTGGCCGGGCTGTCTGCTAGAGTTCATCTGAGTCTTTACCAGCTTCAACGCTCCCAGTCTCAGGCTTCGCTCCACTTTTCTTTTTGCTTTGCTTTGCTTTGCTTTGCTCGCTCTCCCTTTCTGCGAAACAATTACGACGACTACGACGTGATGAATGAATGAATGCGGAGATCTGTAAGTATCTACCATGTATGCACGAACCGGGACTGTGAACCATTTCTAGCTAGTTTCGGTTTCGTTTTTTCTTTCACCCTTTTCATTTCATTTTACTCTTGCTTTCTGAGATTCAGGCGGACGGATGGACGGGCGGTCTTTGATGGGTTTTCTCGGCGACGGATATGGACTGGAGCGAGCGCAGCACTTCCCATGATCTGCTTGCCTTGACTTCTTGACGCAGGTGGTAATGCAGATACATACAGACATGCGGCAGGCTGCTATTCTAGGGCCACGGAGCGGATAGAGGACGGAATCAGATGGGTATCTGACTACCTATGCAGATAGCAGGACCCCGTTCTAGTAATACATGGATTCATCCACACATCCTAACTACGAGACAGAGAGAGGGAGCAAAGAAAATAAGGTATATTTCATGTGACACATGACTGATGAATACACAACAAGTCACCCTAATCCAGGCGCTTCTCCGACCGCTATGAATGCAACCCCTTTAAATGCCACCGCCGTCGTCGTTTCTTTCCCTGCGTGTCCCAAAAGCCGCTTTCATACAGGTATACACAAGACCCACCAACACACCATAGAGAGAACAATAAACCTAGGTATCAATACCACCCAATGCTAACCCACTTCCCACCATCAATACAAATTCATGAATCCCATCCCATAACCCCTATTAAACACCAGCAACCACCAACACAAACAAAAAAAAGAAAAGTAAAAAACCACTACAACTCCTCCTCCTCCTCCTCCTCCTCCTCCGCTCCCTGTTCCGCCCCAAACCAACTCCCAAAATCCAACTTCATCAACAACCGATCGACCCCCCCAACTCTACCAGGTTTATACACCATCTCATCAAACCCCTCCCCTTCTTCCTCCTCCTCCTCTTCCCTTTCCCCCCTTCCTCCCCTCCAACAATCCCCATCCCGCCACCCTCCTCCACCCGTCTCAACTCACCCACAAGCCCCTCAACACCCCTCTTCACCCTCCCCTCAACCCCACGAATCTCGCTTTGCACATCGCGCTCCTCGCGCGCGAGGTCGACGAAGGCGTCGACTACGCCTGCATCCGCTTCCAGGTCTGCAGAGGTCCAGACGCCGTGGAGGCGGTGGACGAGCGCGACGAGGTGGTCGATGTGGACTAGGAGATCGTAGAGCGGGTCTGTGAAGGATTGGTGGGTTAGGAGGAGGCGGCGGGTGAGTGTGCGCAGGTAGAGTCTGTGTGCTGTTGCTAGGGTCTGTGGGTCGCGGGGGGCGGTAGTGGTGGTAGTAGTGGTTTTGGCTGGTTGGTTGGTTGCGGGGGAGAGCCATATATCCTCGTCCTCATCTTCGTCGGGTTCGTTGATCGGGGCGTTGGCAAGCCACCTTTGGAACCCGTCGGATAACCCCGCCACGACCTCCATCTGCAGATACCCCTCGAGCTCACCGAGGAAGAAAATCGCTGCGCTGGCGGTCGCCCACGCGTTGCGCAGCATCTTGGAGCGCGAGGAGTATCGCTGGCGGAGCAAATGGACGGTCTCGCGGCCGACGGGGGTGCTTCCGTACGGCGGGCTAGGCGGGGACGGGTGGTGCCGGCGGAGGGGGGTGATTTTCCATAGATCGGTGAGGCGGAGGTGGGCGCGGCGGAGGGAGAGGAGGTACGAGTTTATAGCGACGTAGGTCTGTAGGTCTGACGGGCTGAGGAAGAGGTCGACGGGGGATGGGATCTGGAGGGTTAGGATTACTGGAACGGAGAAGAGGAGGTTGCGGAAGGGCGTGGACGCGATGGATGTGAGTGCGCCTCCTTCTGCTGCTGGGGGGGCAGAAGAGCGGGATTTGATCGGCATGAGGCGGAGGAGGTCGCGAGCGAGTTCCATCCCCTCGTCTTCGTCGGCGTGCTCGCCTTGCATGGAGCCGATGGCGGCCCAGGTGCGCACAAGGACAGCTGCTATCTCTCCTTCTTTGACGACGACGGTGCCGAGGCCCCCGTCGCGCTTCTCGTAAGCTAGGTTCTCGGCCCGTCGCCAGCGGCTGCGGATCTTCTCGTCTGCCTGCTGTGTCAGGGCCATGGCGAACTCGCCGCGGCGGAGGAGGAAGAAGTCCCGGAGGAGTTGGAGCGTCTCGAGGACTCTGCTTAGCGGGAGGAGACGTTGGAGGGTAGTCCGGGACAGGTAGTTGCGGATCTCTGTGACTGTTCTGGAGAAGGTGGCGGCGTCCAGGGGGTGGCGGAGCTTGGAGAGCTGGGTCAGTTGGGTTGAGAGGTGGTCGGTGCCGCGGAGGCTCGCGTCGGCCACGCTCTTGGCCCGGATCTGGTGGAGCGACCTGCCGATGAAGAGCATGGACGCGGCTGTGGACGGCGTGACGAATGACGGGAGCAGACTTTTGACAAGCACAAATTCCTGCTGCTGGTTAGAAATTTGCGTCGTAATGATCATCTAGACCGCATGTGAACCCGTACCTCTGCGCCGTTCTCGTCCTCCTGCACGAAAAAGTCGTCTGCGCCAAAGCTGGGCAGCTTCCCGTACAAGATCCACGCAGAGACCTGCTTAAGCCACGCAACCTCGGCTACCCTAACGAGACTCGTCGCCGCCTGCTCGACGTCCATATACCCCGTCTGCAGCTCGCTTCTAAGCCAGTCCATGACCCTCGCAGCAGTGCATGGCTCGGTCTTCTTCTCCGTCTTGGACCGCTCGACGCGCAGCATGAACTGCACCAGCTCCCACAACCACTCCATGCGCCTGGTCCAGCCATCAAACTCGCTCACGACGGCCGTCAGCGGGACGATGTTGTAGGCGCCCACCAGGCCGGCGTCCTTGCGCAGGATCGAGTCCTCCACCGCGAGCACCTTGCGCTGGAAGGCGGCGAGGTGGATCGAGTCGATGGCGGCGGCCACGGCGCGGCAGATGACCGACGGGTGGGTGGCAGCGATCTGGGCGGCAGAGCTGATCAGTTTGACGTGCAGGTCGCTCAGGTGGGCTAGGGAGGCGAGGAGGGCGCGCTCGGGCGGCGAGATGACGCGGCTGGCGAGGAAGGCATGGTCATGGTCATTGTCATGGGCTGCTGGGGTGCCGGCCGCTCGGAGCAGAGGCGAGGGATGTCCGGAGAGGGAAAGGAGGATCTCGTGGAGCATGTCGAGGACGAAGGGCTGGGTTGCGCGCGCACATTGGTAGTGGTGGTGTTAGTGGTGGGTGTCAATCGGAAAGCTTTAGGTCCATGTTTGGACGGCATCTATGGACTTACAGGGACTTGCCCACCACCACATGCGCGGGGGGCCGCGGGGGACACGGGGGCTTGCTGCCGGTGTTGTTGCTACTGCTGCTGTCGCTGGTCTCCTCTCGTCGCTGGCGCAGATCTTGGTAGCAGAGGATTAGAGTTCCCAGGAGCTCGAAGCGGCAGCACATTGGGCGGCGCGGCGGCGGCGCGGTTGTCTGTTGGTCAGACCGAGGTAAGGTAAGGTACGCGGGCGTGGTTTGGCTAAAGAACTGGCGGGGCTGAAGCTACGGGCAGTAGGTGAGCAGCTGCAGGGAGGCCGTTCAGTGCTGCGACTTATCGGTCCCAGGGCAGTGGGTGGGCAAGAACGACACCCGAATGCTGCAAAGAGGGAAAGAAGGTCACTATCGTCAATGCCAATTCAAGCAAGTAACAAAAAGAGAAAAGAAGACTCAAGTTAGCTCTCCATGATCAGCCAAGACATGAAAACTCATGCATGCAACCTGGTCAAGAACAACTGGAAACACAGTCTGCCGGCTGCCCGTCAAGGTACCCTTGTCTCCCGTCTGCCCTCGCTGTTGAACTTTGGGACCAAAATGTTTTAATCCCTGCAACCCGATTCCCATCCCGCAAAACAACCACCCAACGCGATGCGCCCGAACAACAGACGCGACAGGGATGCTTCGTGATCACATGATCGCTATCAGACACCAATCAACCCCCTTAGGTTCAGTTATTGACACGCGGCCCCCTTGCATTTGTGACCGCAGACAGACCCGTTCTTTTATCACTTTTGACAACTTGAATTTGACACAAAAACCGAATCTATCATTCGAGACTTTGTAACTACCTATATGTAACAACCAAAAAAAGAAGTGGTTGTGAAATCCCTTCTAGTCCAAATCGCAGCACAATCACGAAACAGCCCGAGCCCTTCAGCATCAACAAAAAGCCCACCAACTAGCTGTCCCAAGGTGGGGTAAGGTAAGCCAAGATAGGTAGGTCCAACCAACGCCAGCCTGCCTGCCCTGCCCGCTTTCAAAGTAAAGGGAACAGGAGCAAAGCGCCCACCCTTCCACCCGTCATGTATTATCCCTTCCCTGCATGTCCCCGTCATCCTCCCACTCGTCGTCCCATCATGAAGTAATACACCTCACTGCTTCTTCGCCAAATCCAACGCACTAGGCTGTTTCCCCTCAGCAATACTCAAAAGCTGTTTCTCCTCCTTCCCCCTACCCGCCTCCTCAGCCTGCAGCGTCGCGACGCCCCCATTCTCCCCACCGCCCACAATAACCGACCCGCCCTCCGCCGTGCGCCCGACAACCATCCCCTTCGCCACGCTCTTCAAAATCGCCCTCCTCGACACGCCCGTGACATCAATATACACCAACCCAACATTCTTAACCCCGCCGCCCAAGCGTCGCGAGACCTCGCCCGCCTCAGGGCCCCATTTATGCTCCACGACAGTAGCGACCGAGTCAGACGTGGACGCAAGCAAGTTCCGCGCGCCCTGCTCGAACCCGTCCATGACGGTCGAGAAGGCCATCATGCTCTTATTCAGCAGACCGGGCTTGTAGGTTTCAAGCGGCTTGCCGTCGGGCCCGAACCCCTTGGCCGTGCCGGGTTTCTTGCCGTGGTTGCCCAGGTGCGCGCCCAGGTTCTGCGCTACGCGGTTGATTTGTCCGACCGTCTTGGCTGACAGGTTGGCTGTGCCCTCGGTGAAGTGGTTGATGCGCCGGATGTGTTCCTTGGTTGTGGGCGTGAAGGTCATGGGCTTGGATGCCGGCTGCGCTTTTTTGGTGAAGTTGTCTGCTTGACCTTGCAGCAGCTTGGAGACCATGTCCGACCCGGTGATGATCAGCCGCGAGGCTGCCGATGCGTTGGAGACGAGGAAGGATGACTTGTAGGCTGGGTGGAGCTCGACGAGGTTTTCGGGCGAGGCGGGGGTGACGCTGATGTTGGTTGAGCCCGCGGCGGGGAGGGTGATTTCAACCGGGTCTGGAGAAGGGGGTGATTCCGGTTAGCTGTTGCGGTTCAGGTGGGAGGAGCTGCTGGCTAACCTTTGGAACCCGGCTTGACAAGGCTGTCCTCAATGACGTGGAAACCCTGGGTCAGCTCTCCGATGACGCTGCCGTCTTCCTCATCCACGAGCACAATCTGCCCTTGGTTCGAGCCGCTGTGGCTGCCCGTCGCGTATGCCTCGCCCGGCTTGTAATCAGCCGGGTTATACGGAGGTAGTTCCTCTATCGCCGCGGCCTTGGCCCTGGCCTTGGAAGACACGCTGCGCTCGCTCTTCGCATAGCCGGCCGCCTTTGGCTTCTTCTCGTCCTGTACCGTCCTGGGGGGCGGCGCACGCTCGAGGAAGGCGGTGCATTGCGCCAGGATGGTCTCGAATGTGTCCACGTCCTCCTGGATGCCCTTGCGGCTCTCGGACGAGGGGAACTCGATTCTGGTGAAGGCGCCACTGTCGCGGCCGAGATCCCAGCGCGGGATCAGGTAGCTCCGGGGCGGCTGGTGGTAGATCTGCGTGGTCGCCGGGAGAGGGAGGTCCAGCTCGGGCGGCAGGTGGAGGTGGAGGTAGAAATCCTGCTCCTCGTTGGCGCCGGTAGGGTCGAGGGAGGGGTCGGCGAAGCCCGAGGTCGTCGGCACCATCAGCAGCGACAGCGTCTGCGGGCCCGAGGTCGTGAGGAGCTCCTCCCTGCCATTGGCGATGTGGTAGGCCTTCACGCCGTTGATGGCGTACAGCAGCTTCGGGTCCTGTTGCGCCGCCGCCGCCTGTTAGGCCAACATTGTTTAGGGATGCTTTGCGGGGGGGGCGCCTCTTACATTGTGTCCCGATGCCATGTTTGTCGCAAAGTGTTGGGGGTCGCGCCTGATGCGCGCACACTACCACAGAAGAATGACGTCGTAAACAAATGTGATGCGATGCGATGCGCCTGTGAAATATCGTGTACACTGTAAATCCAGATACAAAAAAACAAATCAAAGATTCAGTTGATATTTCTCAGAGTTTGATCGCGCAATCGCGTAAAATGGTGACACGGGCGCCTTGCGCTGTTATCCGTAGTCTATAATAAAAAGGGGGGGTTAAAGGGCGGGGTTGATCAAGCCTTACACTAGCTGTTGGGGAGTTTGAAAATAGCATCTCAGAGTGCCCTCGTCTGCATCATCACCCCGCGGCGGCAGCCCTCCAGCGCTTAGAGCTGTCGTCTGTGTGGAGCAGGGGAGAGGCCTCGCGCGACTCTTTGGCGGCTGGGAACGACGTCATTGGATGCCGCATCATTATCCGCCACCACCACGAAACAGGGCCAGGAACTAACATCCCAGGGTGGGCTCCCAGGTGCCTGATCATTGTTCGATTTCCCACGTGCATACAAGTACCTAGGTAAGTATTGCCTGTTCAATTCTGTGCAAAACGATCCATGGCAAAAGGACGCGAATAGATGCTTTGTCATCGCTCTCCGTGAAAGAGATGGTCTAGTAGATGGATGCAGGCACTTCGAAGGCTTGATTACCTGTATTGTAGTATAGGCTTGTCTGCAGCGTGTGGATGAGCTGTATCTCCCAATTCTGGCCTTTTGGTAAGAGCACACGACCTGAGAGCTCATTGGATTGGTGCGATCCAGAGAATCAATCAACACCGACACTGTTAAGCCTAACCCTTAAGTTCCAGGGTCCCAGGGATGCTTGGAGTGATGTTGGAGTCTCTGAGCACTAGCCGCGCATTGGATGTCACTGTTAACTTGCTCGGTCTTGGCTTTTGCCGCAGGAGATTCGTGATTTGCCATGAGAAGAGACAGGCACGCAGGTCATCTATAAAGTTAGAATCGAAGCCAAATATTTGTCTGCAAGTCATGCTGTAGACTGTGGAGCTTCTACACCCCGACCAGACTTCAGTCATCAGTGTCGTGTTTGGTTTTTTGTTTCGCGACAAACTGTGGGAGGATGGATTCAGAGCAACGAACCGGGAAGCGGGTTAAGCAGGCAGGGCAGGCGTTGATTGTCTCAGAAAAGAAATGTTTGGCAAAACGACACGAACTTTCCTTCCGCGTTACCAGGAAAAGACCCTTACCAGGGCTCGGTATTGCTGCACGCACATGCAACACCACCCAACATGTCTGCCCAAGAATTCAGACAGTCTGTGACATGATGCAGCTGGCCGACCATTTATTGCCTGGCCGCAGTGGCAATTAACTTATTCGCGGATGGAAGAGGTGCACAGCCGGCGGCCGGCCGGGTGCTGGACGTCTCGCTGCTTGCTTGTTTTGGTTTGATGGATGCCGGACATGGTCTGATCAGATGTAAGTTATCCTGCACGGGATATGATACGTCGTTTCCATATGAAAATTTCCGCGCGCCACACGCCGCATCATCTCAAGCAGACAAACATTGGATCAACGGTCAGAGATCCAGCCCATACACTTCAGATGTTGGCGCAGGCAATCGCAAAGAGGAGACAACTTTGCTCGGAACAAATATCGATTGGGGTGTTTCGGAAAGGGGACGATGCTGGCTGGACGTTGAAAGTCAAATCAGCGGACGTCGTCTGGCCGAGTGGCGGCTGTAGCATCCATCCAGCATCTCCCGATTCGGCTTCCGCCGCTGGCCATCGGCTTGGAAACCCAGCAGCCCCTACCCCAGCCTACCCTACCGGATGAGAGAGTGCACTGCGCATGTACAACATCGTACAACGCATCGTGTGGTGTCACCGTAAGGTAAAGCCAGTTCAGAAGGGGGGCACAACAATTGCCTTGAGGACAGGAAATCTTGGTCCATTGGCCCCCAGCAGCCAATTCTGTACGTTACGGCAACGAACGAGTTGGCCCCATCCTGGAGAAAAAAGAAAGGGATCGGGTAGCCAAGGCACCTTTCCGGTCAGCGCAAAGCCAGAAAAAAGCAATCATGCAGGTCCGAACCAACGAGAGTCGCCGTAGGGTGCTACGCGGCCTGAGTCCTGACGGCAAGGCGACGACCATCCATACCTGGTAGCTTTTCGTGTTGGCCAAGTCTGGAGGGACGAGAAAGGCGTCCAGCAATGAGACAGTGCCCGCCGGTTTGTGGCACCACACGGATGGTAGGCGGCCCAGGAAGGGGGAAAAAGGAAAGAACAAAGGAGGACCTTCGAGCATGCAATGGATTTGGGGACCAAACCTGCGGCTTCCTGTTCTTCCTGTTCCACGGGTGAGCAGTGCAAGCTGGTCCGATATTTGCTATCGGACCTTATACACCAGATGATCTTTCTCAGGGTTCCATCTCTTCCGGGTGCCACGCAGTTGCGCTGGGCTATCCGTCACAGATTGAAGGCAGAAAACACGGGCAAGGCAATCTGTGTCGAGTGGTATGGTGGCAGATAACTTTTTATACGTCAACCTACTACCGTAGGTTGGAGCCTCCTCTGATCGTGCCTTCCGGACAGGGGCAGGGAAAGCGTCCACCGCTTGACCACTCCCTAACCTGCGGCTGCCCGTTTCTCGTTTCGGTGGCTCCATGTCGTGAGCGGCGGGGCGTTTGATTCGTGGAAAGCGGGGATCGTCCGTTATCTTGCGCAGTACCTGAGGTACCTGCGTACCTGCCCTGGTATCTAACCGAACCGGTATTGAAATACCTTACCCCCAAGGTTGTAATTACTGACAAATGCACCTCTTTGTTCATGTTCGAACAATTCTGGAGTGGGAGCGCATGGAAGTTCCACGGGACATCGTTCATGTGTTCAATCTTTTAGGAACCTGAATTTTCGTTATTTGAATGCAAACAGAGATGTTACTATGTTGAAGCAATGTGGAAAGGCCGACCCTCGGTGTTACTGATGGGCAGAGGTCGTAAAGTGCTGTACTGTGTAAGTGACGAGAGTGGGTCCGGGGAACAAAATGGATTCCTCCTTGCCCCCCCGCTTACAGGCAGGCGGGCTGCGGGATTGCCTGAAGGTGCTATCCGATCCGCGCTAGGGTCAGTTGTGGGCATGGGAGAGCACGGGACGAGCTTGAGGGACGGGAGAGTTTGGTCCATTCCAGGTTGGATTGCCATCTGGATGCCCATTGACCTATCCCTGTACGGTACCTGAACGGCCTGAACTTTCCTCAGACTCACGCCATGCAGCCGCACCTTCGTTTGCCAGCCCTCAAACTGCTCTCGTAGGGAAACGAACATTAACGCAAACTCTACTTGTAAGTCAGCATATCCAGCTTATTTCCATTCTACCTGGTAAGTTGCGGATGCGGATCCACCCTAACATATCCCGTACTGCACCACCTCCAAGTGCGCAGCAGCCGTCCGCTAGACTTAGAGCCAGGCACTTACTCAAATCTAATGGCACATTGTGAGTGGGCCTTGGTAGGTACGGCACATCCGGTACGGCCTCAACTCATGGATGGTTCGCGCGGTCTACCCGACCTGTGATGATGATGATCATATCCCGTATAAGCGGAAGTTTGGTCTGCGGAATCCGTGCCTACCAGGCTGTCAAATGCGACTGCCTTCTCTCTCACCTACATTTACCTCTTTGAATAAAACTCTGAGAATGTCTCCCTCAGGTATGGATGCGGAGGCTGCCCGACCATGAGCACTCACCTTGTCGATCCCTGAATTTGGAACCCCACAGGTAGGTGTTGGTAATGTACATGTAAGGCCAGGCAGGTCAGGTAGTGTAGGCCCCAGGATGGAACTGAAGCTCCTGCCCGGCTACCTATTCCCACTCTCACGGCACCTCCAGCGTTCCTTCCTTCCCATCGACGCCCGTCCACCACCTACCGGCCAACCAACAGTTTTTACCTCAAACTCGGACTAGTAGCAGCTGCCCGCCACCACCTATAATCTCACCCTGCCCGCCCTAACCGGCTTAGGTAGGTACATCACCCGAACATCTCGTACACTGCCGACAGACTGCTTGCAACGTACGGCCCGCCAGACGACGATTCGACCTCGAGCTGTCTTTGTCTTCCCTCCACTTGCTCCCTTTGCCGACCTTTGACCTTTGACCTTGACCTCGTTCCGTATCCCCCACATCTTTCCCCCTGCCCTCTTTCTCAACGTGCTGCACCCGGTGATTATCATAAACTCTTTTATCCTCGCCAGCAACGCCCATTTCGACGACACCGCCGCCGCCCCGCCACCGCTGCATTGGCTCGTCCGGGAACGCACGCTGCTCGCAATCCCTAGCCCTGGCCTCTCACTCGTCCTGCCGCCGACGCGAGCAGACGGACGGCTACCTGCAGCACACGCATCCACGGTGGAAGCTCTTGCTGTATGCCGTCACACCTTGCGCAAACACTGCCAGCCCCTGCTCCCCGTCTGCCCTCCCCCGTCTGGTCGCCCTTCCCGTCTGATCCTCGCCGGGAGCCAGCCTGTCTCCGTGCTGCTACTGCTGTGGTTGTGCTGTAGTATCCTGTCCTGTCCCGTTTGTCGAAGCACTCGGTCACCGTCCCACGTCCAGTACCGGTTCCAGTTCCAGTCCCACTGCCCTCCCACTTCCCACTCCCAGTCCCAGTCGTAACTGGCCCACGGGTTACCTTGTGGCCAAAGTACACGTCGTCCGCTCTTATCTAGGCCTGCCGCTCGCGAGACGTCAAACGCCAGACGCCAAACAACTCGACGGCCCAGCTCCGCCACGGTTCCTGCAGAGTGCAGTCGATTCTTGCTGCACTGTGGAGTCGGACCCGGGTACACCTTGTCTCGCCCTCGTCGGCTACGACCTCCCTCACACTCGCACGGCGGGACTTACCCCCCCATCTCATCCATCTAGCTCAGAGGGTCCCCTTCGCGAGACCCAACCGCCGTCACGATTGATCACCTGCGCATACAGTCCATCCTCTCCCCGTCGGACACCGATGAGACGGCAGCGGCCTCGACAGCCTCATATTCCACCACGAAGCGCAAGTTTACAGAATTCGCCGCGCCGGGGCCCGGCGACCCCAGGACTGAACCGCCCGAACCGGGTGCGTCTCCGCGTCGACAGCCAGACCGCCTGCCCAACGCCCGCCAGCCCCTCCCCAATAGCTCACCCTTCGCCGCCGCCGGTGGGGGAGTTAGGGCACGCGTCCAGCCCGTCGAGGATGACACCAGGGCCCCGGGAGCCGCCACAACTATGGGAGGCAGCCCGAGGAGCCCGGCAAACGAAACCGGCAATGGAAATGCAAATGGGGCTGCAACCCTAGACAACAGGCGGGGGGGACCCAAGCGCCCACCGCTGCGGTCTAGTATCGCATGCCAGCGCTGCCGAAAGTCAAAGATCAAGTGTAACAACACTGGAGGCGATGCGCCCTGCGAGACGTGCATCCGGAACGGCAAGGAATGCACATACCCCGAAGTGACCCCAGCGCCGCCCAAGCGGTCCGAGCCTGCTACGGGGGTCAGACCGGACCAGGGCTCGGAACGGAAACGGGCGAGGAGAATTGATGACATCGCCAAGCTAGAGAGCGCCGTCCCGGCCGCCCTTTTTGCCGAAGAGGTTCTCTCGGCACCGTACCTCTCCGAGGTCATATGGTCCCAAGTCTTTGACATCTACAGGCTGCACTTTGCGACCGAGCTACCCTTTCTGCATTTGCCCACATTAAAGGAGAAGATGGGGAGCAGATATAGAGCCAAACGGGACGATACGTCGCCCGAGATCAACCTGGTGTTGCTAGGCATCTTGACCTTGACGGCCCGGTTCCATCCGACCCTGGTATCGTATGTCACCACGCCGAGGGCTGCCACAGCCGTGTCGGCTGGCGCAACCAAGGCGCAACAAGCGAAATCGACCCAGGATGCCTCTGCTGCCTCTGAGTACTTTGCAGAGGTGCTCACAAGAGCGCTGGGCGATCTAAGAACGAGCATGACGGTGGCATCTGTCGAGCGGGTTCAGGCTTTTCTCATGCTGGGGCTTTACGAATGGAGCCAAGCGCGACCCAAGGTGGGCGGTATGGTGGCTTGGATGTACGTCGGGGTCGCCATTCGCATGGCCCAGGCCCTGGGGCTGGGCGATGGTGATAGAGATCGCGGCAAAGCATTCAGGTCTCGAGCGTCAAATGTGACAACGGCCACAATGCCACAGTCGCGGATGATGATCGCCAAGGAGATCAGAAGGCGCACCATGTTCAGCTGCTTGATCCTTGACCGCCTCTTGGGGTGTGGCAAGGGACGGGTTTCCACGATACGCTCCGAGGACTTACACATCCAACTGCCCTGCCCCGAAATCGACTTTGACTTGTCGCAGGATGTCTATACTGGATTCTTGAAGCCGACGGCAGAGGAAATGGAGAGGTTGCCGCTGAATGACAGTCTCCTCAGCCGCTTTGTCCGCCTCGTTGACATTTGGGGAGAGATCTCCAAGTGGAGTTTTGCCGGTGGGCGCTTCACCGAACAACATGCTCCGTGGAAAGCTGAGTCAACCTTCTTTCAGCTGCGCGAGAAGCTCGAGGTCTTTTATGACGCGTTACCAGAGCTGTACCAGTGGTCGACCACCAACTACTACAAACACGAGAACCACCAGGCCAGTAGTGTCTTCGTTTCTCTACACATGCTCGGCGCCGTGTGCAGGATCATGCTCCACCGCGAGTATATCCCGTTCATACCCATCCGATGCAGCAAACCAATCGGCCCGCTTGACGAGCCAACATTTACCGAGGGTGAGGAACCGACGGATTTCTGGGACGAGAGCGCCGAGGAGGTTTTCCAGGCGGCAAGAGATATCGTCGATCTGATTGATATCTGCCAAGCCAGGACGGTTGTTCACGACAAGCTGCCCATGTCGGCACTTGTCCTGTTTGCTGTCTGGACTGCGGCGTTTGTGGGTATCTATGCAGTGTATTTCCCGCACATGGATGCGAAGCGCCATATGCTTCCGCAAGAGGGAGAAGCCACTACCGAACAGAGTGTCAAGACCACCGGGTCAACAGGGGTGGCCTTCAAGACGTTGACAGAGATGTCCAAGTGGCTCAGAATGGCCGAAACATACGTGGGCTATTTCAACGAGATGGTCAGCTACTACGAAAAGGTCAAGCAGGACTACGACATGCACATGGGAAAGAAGCCCTTCGTAAGCTCGAGCGCGGTAGGAAAGCTCAGTGTTCGCGTTGGCGGCGGCGGCCTGGAGGAATGGAAACAGCAGGGGCCCAAGATAACAAACTACGGCGAGCTGATTCCTGTCGAAGCGAACTCGGGCGAAGAGGAGAAGGACACCCCATCTCGCGACAGCACAATGGAGCCCGGCTCATCTGTTGGCCCCGACAGCAGCTACCACACAGACACCGCCAAGACCCCGCGGTCGACATCGCTGTCCTTCACGCCCATCAACAGCGCCCCCCAGCACCAACAAGACGCCGTGGATGGCCCAACGCCAGCACAAGCCAGCGACGCCGGCTACTCAGCCTGGCGGTACCAGCAGCCCCTGCCAGCAGCCCCGACCACGCAACAGGTGCAGCACTCTCCCTCACAGTCGCAGTCCTCCTACGCGATGGCTAGTCCCCAAATGGGCCAAGCCCCGATAGCTACCACAACGGCAGCCGCCGCCGCAGCAGCTGCTGCCGCTGCTGCTGCCGCCTCTGTCTCTGCCATCCCGAGCGCGCCACTATACGGGTCGTCGCACGAGGTGGAGGAATATGTGCGACAAACCCAGAGCCTACCGTGGTTGCTTGTGCCGGGAGGCATTGACCAGTTCGCGCACGGGACGGAAGATCTCATGATGCTGGATAACGGGAATGGATTCTGGGGAAGTATTTCGTCAGAGTGTGCGCAGTTGATGACGCAGGTTGGTGGTACTTATACTTGAGGTAATGATGTTTGGTAATTTTGGTAGTTTTTTTTAGTTTTTTTTCGGAGAGCGATGATGTTACGAAGCGAAGGAAGGGGGATGGATGGGTGATCGTGTTGATTGGGATCCCCTCCCCCCCCCCTTTCTTTCTCATATGTGGTTTATGTGTGTGTGTGTGGTGTTTTTGTTGGCTTGTTGGCTTTGATTGGGATGGATGTCTTTTGTATGGCGTAGCGTTTCGAGTAGAGATATTGAAGTATCTCGATAGTTTTTATGTGTGCGCATGTGTGTTTCTAGGTACCTATGCTTTGTTGTTGTCTATTTTCTGTTGGTTTGGTTGGATGGGGGGTGGTGGTGGTGGTGCATTGTGGACAGGTAGGTTGGTGATGTTTTGTTTGTGGGCTGGGGTGGGGTGGAAAAGGGGCGGTCTTTGGCCTAGGGGAAAAGGGGGTTAAATTTGAATGAAATGTGCAATGAACAGTTTTTTTGTTTTCTTGTTGTCGTCCGTTTCTTGTTTGACTTTTGCTTCAACTTTTGCTTTTGCTATCTGGTCTTTTGGATTGTTTGTTGGTCGGTCAATATTGTGGTTTGCCAGTCGCATTTTGTCTTTCGATTCCGGGTTGTTTGCGGCCGGGTGGGTGTAATGGGGTTGTTTGTCATCTAGGTACCGGGCTTAGGTTGCCTACCGGGGATAGGACGCACGGTGGGTGTATGGAGAGTTACTGTTAGGTGAACGGTGGCAGTGGTAGGGGATAGAATTGAGTCGGGTCGGGAGGCGGTTGGAGGCTGAGCGAGGGAAGGGGAGGAAGCCGGGCAAGTGGTTATGCAAGGAAGCAAGCGATTGATAGCGAGTGAGTGAGCGAGCGTATCAGGGAGGGGCCGTTGTGGATGTGGTCATGTTAGCATTACCAGTCAGCGTGGACTACTGGGTGGTTTGGTTTGGTTTGGTTTGATGGGATATGTGTTGACGTATATATGATGCTAGCTATTTATAACGCACGGTACGGGATAGTATGGCATGGGCAGCGTTTACACTGAGAATTGGTGGTGTTGGCGCGGCGTGATAGAAATATTGGAGAGACAAGACAGAGGAAAGTGATTGACGTAGCGGAATCATTTGGCGAGCGCATGGGAATGTGGTGGGTGGGGAGTGGTGATGATAGGGTTAAAGTGGTTGTGTCTTGCTAAAAAATAGAAAATAAAAAAGGAGTCAAATAAAGCAAAGTCAAGTCTATCTCGGAGCTACTTCTTTGTCCAGGTTTCTCCACAGCGAGATTGGGATCATGATCTAATCTGATCTGATCCGATCCGAGTTTAAACACGGTTGTGTTCGGGTTGAGTCTTGACTTTGTTGGTGAAAGGGGTACATAGGCTGCCTAACTTCACCTTACGTACCGAAGGGGCCACCAAGGTGGGGACTTGAGCAGGAAGTAGGGAATAATCGGGTATTTTAGGTACTCAAGCAGCAGAGGGTGAGATCAAGTGGGCTCGTAGGTGAGCTTCCAGTGTGGATGGATATTGAACTCGTTCCGAGGCGCGACTGGGTTCGAACGGGTTTAGGTCTGAATTGGATCGAGGTTACCAGGTACATCTACCCAGGTAGAGGGTGCTCAACCACGTACCTATAAGCGAAGCTAACGATATCAAGCCCGTCACATATTCAACATAACCAAAGTCTGGGGCTAATTAGAATTGGCAAGGTTAGGACAAGTTCCTGAAAAGTGCCATCGAATATGCTGTGACAGGGAAGCAAGAGTAAGGTAGATAAAAACTCCCGAAGCCATCCAGAGTTGTGATCAAAGAGAAAGGGCATCGTAAGGTCCTGAACATACATAAGGTACATATTCATAATCCACCAGAACAATAACCGGATAAAACACAACAGATAGAAATAAATAAACAAAACATTCTCCCTCGTCGAGCCAATCTGGGGGTATATCCACATCCACATCCACGTTCACATTCACGTCTCGTCACATCTTATCCCAATCCGTCCACATTCCTTCAGCTTTCACAATGCAACACAATACCATCCATCCATCCATCCAGCCCGTTCTTCTCCAGCAACAAACACATAACTCAAGCCGACTGCCCCGGCGTCGTCCTAGTCAGCCTGGCCCGGAAGAACTCCATATCGCGCCTAATCATGTCCGAGTAGCCACTCG
Source organism: Cercophora scortea (assembly GCA_033439705.1). Lineage (NCBI taxonomy): Eukaryota > Fungi > Ascomycota > Sordariomycetes > Sordariales > Lasiosphaeriaceae > Cercophora > Cercophora scortea. The sequence goes on along the minus strand of JAUEPO010000004.1, from coordinate 5,132,108 downwards.
TAGTCTTGATGTTGTCTCCGGCTGAGGCCGAGACGGCCTCATCAGCGGCGGAGGAGGTGGACTGGACGCTGTCGGACCTGGTGTGGGTATAGGAGGAGGAGTGTGTTGTTGGGCCCGAGACGGTGGTTGGGGAAGCGAATGCTGTGTTTCCTACGGTGCTGGGCATCTTGATGACTTGACTTTGTGCAAGGAGAGTCCAGTTAGAACTAGATGGTGGTTGTGGGGGCTAGGATGGGTCTTGCTGTGTGACTTACACGGTATTTTTGGAGGATATAGAAATTACACCTAGTCTGTCTTGTAGTAGGCAAGGTTGATAAACATGTATATTATAGAGTTATTATTGTATTGTTCTCTTGAGCCTTGGAATCGGATATCTCTGCAAGGAAGCCTGTGTGCCCGCCCGCTCCGCTGGTCTCGTGCCCACCCTCCAACTTATATCTCGACTCCCACGCCGGGGACCCCCATCCCAAGCTGACTCCCCTTGACATCGCATAACTAAAAAGACCCAGCAAGGCGCGGGTGCAACACGCCATTGGACGCCACCATCAACCCCATGGGGAGAAAGGCATGTCAAATTACCTTGACCGCGGTTCAAATAGGTTAGTGAAGACAGTTGTGTCTTGGATGCGGCTCGATTGAACAGCCCTCGTGACCACTTAGAAACCCCAAGGCTGTCGACAATTGCTCGGCCCCCCTTTGATCAAAGTTGAAGTTTCTGGATGCAGCCCGCCAGGCGGGACAGGGGTTTTGATTTGGAGTCGCTAGCTGCCAAGACTTTTGCGTCGGTGGTGGTTGAACTTCTCTAACTTCTTTTGGCTGCGGCGGCGAGCAGAGGACGACGTTTCCCGGCGGCTTCAACCGTTCAACGCTTTGTCTCGAATTCGTCACATCGATAACCCGTAGCAACACTGACTAGCCCCAACGCAGCATTTCCGCTTCGCTGACCGAACCATCGGCTTCGGCTCGCGATGGACTTCGAGGACTTATCTCCGCCCTTCTCCTGTTCTGGCCTGGCTCACCCGTCCGATCCTGGCTCCGGGACCACTCGCCCACCTGCCTAGCTTGTCACGCCAGTGAGCAACAAGGCATAGATAGAGATGGCGGCGTAATATTTACTAATTACCCATTTTGCGTGAGATTTCTTTTGTTTTTCTCTCCTTACTGCAAAGGATTCCTAGACATTGTGGTTTCTCGCCCCCCTCAAGCCACGCACGCAGTCAGCATGGCCGAAGCAGCTAAGAACATAGCGTCGTCGATATCGTCAAAGTCCTCCCGCGAGCCCGGAGAGAACTCAGACCAGCGGCCCCCCACATCCCGGCGGGCCGAATTACACACAACGGACGCGATGGGAGCCGCCGTCACGGATCTCGACATCCAGGAAGCTCACAAGCAGGCCGCCGCCGCCGAGCTCGCGACCAAGCCTCCATTCGGAGAGCGCCCGGAATGCTTCAAGGACACGTTCAGAGAGGTTGCCTTTGTCTTCCAGGCCACCAACGCCATCGCCACGAGCTCGTTCCTCCAGGGCGCCAGCGCCATCATCACCGTGTCCATCGGCCGCGATCTCGGCATGACGCAGGGCGAGATCACATGGATCACGGCATCGATGGCGCTGACGTCGGGCGCGTTCCAGCTCGGCATCGGCCAGCTCGCCGACCTGCTCGGGCGCAGGCTGATCTTGATCGTCGGGCTGGGGTCCTTCAGCTTGTTCGTGCTGCTGGTTGCCTTTGCGCAGAACCCCTTCTGGATGGACGTGGTTTGCGGCATCCTGGGCGTGTGCTCGGCTATGGTGGTGCCGTCGGCGATCGGCATCATGGGCGCTGCGTACGCGACGCCGTCCAAGCGGAAGAACATTGCCTTCTCGGCCTTCAGCGCCGGCAACCCGCTGGGCTTTGTGTTTGGGAGCATCCTGTCGGGCATCGCGACGAAGCTGTTTAACTGGCGGGCTGCGTATATCCTCATTGCGATTCTTTGGTCGTGTTTTACGATCTTGGCTTTCTGGACGATACCGAGTGTGGAGGCCTACCAGCCGGGTGTAAAGTTCAAGGATCGACTCAAGACGTTCATCAAGACTTTCGACTTTGTGGGAACGATTCTGACAGTGTTTGGGACGGGCATGTTGACGGCTGGGATAACGTGAGTGTTCTAACACCAACATCTGGCTTGACTTGACCGCCGGAGAGAATGTACTGATACGTACCAGACTTGGACCAGTTGATGGCTGGCAGGCGGCGCATATCATCGCCATGCTCGTCGTCGGTGTGCTTCTTCTCGTGCTCTTCGTTCTATGGGAGCGAGTGTGGCCGACACCGCTGATGCCGCCTCATATCTGGAAGGATCGTAACTTTACCTTTGTATGTTCACATTACACCATAGTTGCGCCGCAGTGTATAAGGCCAGGCTAACTTGCTCGCAGATCATCCTGACCTGTCTACCGGGCTTCATGTCGTTCATCTCGTCCCAGTTCTGGCTGTCTTTCTTCATGCAGTCGCTTCAAAAGCTGTCACCACTCAAAGTCGCCCTCCACTTGCTCCCCCAGGCCATCGCCGGCCTGATCTACAATATGATCGTAGGAGTGCTGCTGCACCGGGTCAACAATACTCTCCTGTTGGCCATTGGTTCGGTTGCGTATGTGGCGTCCAACGTGTTGCTGTCTGTGATGAGACCAGACAGCTCCTACTGGGCTTTCATCTTTCCGTCTCTGATTTTGAGCGTGGTTGGCGCCGACTTTCAGTTCAACGTTGCCAACGTCAGTCATCCTCATTTTTTTTGCCTTCTTTTGCGATTATTACTGACAACACGGCAGATGTATGTCATGCAAGCTCTCCCGTCCCACCAGCAGGCCTTGGCGGGTGGGATATTCAACACTCTCTTCAGACTGGGCAGCGCTATTGCCCTAGGCGCATCGACCGCCGTCTTCAGCTCCGCTATGGGGACCAACGAGGCTCTCGAGGACCCAATGGTGCCGTACAAAAAGGCGTTCCAGCTCTCGATTGGACTGTGTGCCGCGAGTTTTCTCTTCCTGCCATTTATTAGGCTGGGAACTCAAGGACACTCTCACGATGCAAGCTCGAGCGACTCAAGAAGTGAAGTTGAAGCTGCGCCACCAGTCGCCGTTACGCTGAGCCAAGGAGTGGTGAGTGTGCCAGCGAAGGAAGAGTGAGGTCTTATGGAGTTGTTTTCGGGTACCATTAGCATGAGGAGATGTTTGATGTTTCACACACCCGCTTTTTGCCGCTCTTGTGGGTAAAGGGGGCTCACAAAGGTGCGCCGTAGCTGGCCCGCCAACCGAGTATGACAGCGGCAGGCGGGTCTTTGGGTGTGAATCAGGGGCATGGGTTGGCATATTTGAGATGTTGACTCAGCCGTACCCCAATGACAGATGCTTGACCAGCTGGGATTCATCACAGCGATGGACCGAGGGAACCAACTGTACGAATATCGGAAGGCCATGCGGCTCGAGCTGAGTGACAGTGAATTGGACGGGATCGTGACGGCCGGCATGATGCACGGCTTTGGAAACCGGGTCGCAAATAAATTCACTCTGAATGGCCATACATCAAAGCCGCAAAAAGTCCGACAGAAGTTTGTAGGCTGGAAAGAACGGGCTTCCATGGCTGGCATCAAAGACCGCGGAAAGAAGCTTCGCGATGAGCAATCTCGACCAGGGGGAAAGACGTGCCAACTCAGTGACCCATGACGTAGCGCGAGATGTAGGCAGCAGACGGTCGCTTCCATCATACTGTGTGTGGGAAGGAGCGACCGGGCATGGAGTGCGTCGATTCGAGCAGGAAAGAGCACACCATAACTTCAAGGCTTTCGAGACGAAGTGCGTGCACCTTGCTTGGCCCGCGAGTTGGCAACCTACCTGGTATTAATGTGAAAGGATCTGGAGAGCATCGCTTCCGTCCTTGAACGAGGCCCGCCATAGACTGGCTGACTGTTCGTTTTAGAATGGGTGCTGTCGTCTTTTTTTTTTCTGCCGTCCTTTGCCTCTCTTCCGCCCACGAAATCCACGAAATCTTTATTTTGCCTGGCCCGAAATTTCTTGGTCCAGGGTTTTCCTTATTCTGCATCCATAGTCTCATGTGTCTCCCCTCCAGCATGATTTCCGAGTAGATCGTCAGACCACACGACCTACCAGCATCATACACTCAAGCATTCTTACACCCAGGCGCGTCGGCTACGCAGACGACCATCATGGACCTCTCAGCATTTCTACGCATTCTACTCTTTTGTGCATACTTACCAGTCACTGAATGTCTTTTCTTGCACCAGGAAAATGTCACCGATCTGATTCTGCCTTCATATGACTACATCGTGGTCGGCGGGGGCATCGCCGGCCTCGTCGTTGCCAACAGGCTGAGTGAAGATCCAGATGGTTCGACCACACCCCGGAACCTGACTTAAGATCATTTAACTAACTCGAGGCTCATCTAGTGACTGTCCTCATCCTTGAGGCCGGAGAACCGCAAGTTTACGCTGGTATGAACATCTGGAATAAACTCCAACTGACACGAGACTCGGCAGGGATGCATCCGAAAACACAATCGCCGTGCCAGGACTCGTCGGCCATGGCTGGAATCCAGAATACGACTGGAACATCACTACCGCACCGCAAGAATTTCTAGACAACCGAACACGATGGTACAACCTGGGACATGTGGTCGGCGGCGGAAGCGTCCTCAACGGCCTTGTCGTGACCCGAGGCGCCAAGGTCGAGTACGATGCCTGGCAAGCGCTTGGAAATCCAGGCTGGGGCTGGCGCGGCTTGCTTCCCTATTTCAAGAAGGTATGTATATATATATATATATATATAGGTAATGGACTGTAAAATGCTGATTACTTTATAGAGTGAGACCTTTGTGGACGATGTCGATCCTGACGATGCCAGCGCTCTCCACATCCAGCCAGACATGTCGGTTCACGGCACCAGCGGTCCCCTTGAAGTAGCGTACCCCAAGTTCTTTTACAACCAATCCAGTATGCCTTATTGCTGGCCCTGTTCTATTCTTTTTCCTGACAATTACCAGACAGCTTTCTTCATGGTGTCTCTGAACTGGGCATCCCGCTTCTCAACGACGCCAATGCAGGCGTCTCGGCAGGCGCCATGATCGTACCGGCGACTATCTCAGCTCAGAACCAGTCAAGGACCGACAGTCGGACTGCGTATCTTGACCGTGTGTTGAATCGGCCAAATCTGCATCTCGCCTCGGGCCAGACGGTCACCCGGATCTTGGTTGGAACCGATGGCACCGCTCCTATAATCGTTCCTCCTTTTGGGCATTTGAAACGCGCCCACGGAGTCGAGGTTGGCGTTCTATCAATTCGCTTTTTATGGAGCAAGGACTAACATGGCGCAGTTCACCACTTCAGAGGGATCTCCTAGGCAAAGTGTGATGTGTATAAGGGAGGTGGTCGCTGCCGCAGGAGCCATCCTGTCTCCAGTCTTGCTGCAGGTCTCTGGCATCGGCCCAGCCCCTATTCTAGATGAGCTGAATGTCACCGTCCAGGTCGACCTCCCGGGCGTTGGTCAGAATCTGCAAGATCACCCGATGGTGGAAGCTTTCTACAACTGTGAGACCCACTGCCCCCTTTTTGCGAGTGAACGCCGTGACTGACAAGTCAGCAGACACCGAGCCAGGCCTCTTCTCGACTCGCAATCTCACAGGTGCAACTTTGCAGGAGGCGGAGGCTGAGTACTTCACCAACCACACAGGCATGTTACATTACCTTGCCGTTCATGAATTATCTTCTAACAGCCATCATTTGAGTTTAGGCCCCTGGACTGCACCTCTGATCTCGACAACCGCCTTTCCATCCCTGCGCTCTCTGACATCCAACTGGTCGACCATTCTCCGGAATATCTCGTCCTCCTCAGCCGCGCGGTACCTCCCTTCGGGCCCAGGTCAGCATCCCGCCGTCCTTAGAGGCTACGCACAACAACGCCAGCAGCTTCTGCGTCTCCTAAGCCGCAACGATGTGGGCGCTCTCGAGATCATGGCGGACAGCGTTGGCACCCTCACCATCGCTAATCACCACCCCTTTAGCCGCGGGACCGTACGTGCTCTGTCCAGCGACATCCTCTCGCATGGCTCCGTCGCCTCCAACCTCGCGCTCGATCCGCGTTACTGCTCCCAGCCAGAGGACTGCCAGGTCCTGGTGGAGGGCCTCCTCTTCAACGGCCGGATCATCGGCACGGGCGCAATGCAACAACTAGCTCCGCGGCCGCCGGCGCCATGGGACGCGACTGTCGCCGGACCGGAGCCGGTCAATGAGACGGCGCTGCTGGAGGCGGTCCGCGGGTGGCTAACCACAGAGTTCCACCCGTGTGGCACTACGAGCATGATGCCCATCGAGCTGGGTGGCGTGGTTGACCCGCGACTGATGGTGTACGGAATGCAGAATCTGCGGGTGGTGGATGCGGGTATCATTCCGTTGATCCCGGCCGCGCACTTGCAAGCCGCTGTGTATGCAATCGCAGAAAAGGTGCGTAGTTTCTTGGGCGTCCAACACCCCCTTTTCACGATAACGAGCCGCTAACGGGTCTTCCCACCCCCATAGGCAGCAGACATGATCAAAGAAGACCACGGCGCTAGCACGTCTGGATCTCCTCCCGATACTCCCAGCGCATGGAAACCGAGCCCATCTAATCCAGCCGACCCTCCCCACAGCGCTGGGATTCCATCTGGTGGCAAGGAGAGCCCGAAGCAGGCGAATTAATATCCAGTACTACGTTGCATTCTTCTCTTCGGCATCCATATACAATACGGAAGCTACGCATAATGATTCGTTTGGGTAGGTACTTTACAGGTACTGGAAAAGGGGGTTGCGTAACGACCATAGTGTGTGGATCTGGCAACTTTATCACGGTGGCTTATTCCAGTTACGTATTGACTACCAGGTCTCTGCACCTACCTCATACCTACTAGGTATCCTTTATTTGTCCCTTCTCACGTATATAATTACCTCTCTATCTAGCTGCTTAGGCATCACCAGAAGCAAAAAGGATCCATATGAAGGGATAATGGTCCTGGCACGTGCATGAAAAAGGGGGAAATGTGTGTACATAAACAGGGTACTTACTATCTGGCTCCGAGTCATGGTGACGTCTCGATTGGCTTTGCACGGGAGTCAAGCCAGCATCCACCACGCGTTAATCACCCACCGGTTCGTTACTAAAGTAACTCTGCGCATTCAAGTCTCCTCCAACGTCTCCCCTTCCATGACATCACGGCTCCATACGGCTGACTCCGCGTGCATGTCTAACTGGACGTCTCTCCATACTTGAGTACCTTGCACCATTCCTGATGGAAAACACGAAACAAGAACTCACTTCATGGGGATAAGAACACGTGTGTGCCAGCTAACAAGCAGTTATGTACTAAGTAATTGATCAAAAATTAAGCTAGCTAGCTAACCACCCCGCCCCGCCTGACACGACAGCGCAGACAGGGATTGTTTTTTTAAAAAAAGAGAAAGAATTATGACATGATTGATCAACCTAGCAGTCGACGACGGGTATCAGTTTTTCGTTGTTTGCGAGAACGTGCAAAAATCAAAAACGTTTCCTACGGGGTATAAAAAGAGAATTTGCCCGGGGGTGTAGGTAGGTAAAAAAGCGCAAGAAAAAAAAAAAAAGCTCCAAACAACCAATCCATCCCATCCCATCCCATCCCATTCCATGTGTTTGTCATGCATGCAATCTCATACAGTGACACTTCGTCGATTCTTCTTCCAAAGCAGTGTCTGTTGTCGTCGTGCGTGTAGCTTTTTCAACTTTCCCTTGTTCAAACGTAACAAGAAAGATATTGAAGAAAAAAAAAAGAGACAAACTCCAAAGGCCAATGCCAGTTATTAAACGGAGACGTGCTTATACCTCATGCCAACCATTCGAGCGGTAGATGTGGTCGTTCCAACAAGAGATAGCGCTCATCCGCTCCAAAATTTCACACACAAGAATGCTCTTCCGTAATGAGCAATTAGTAGTAAATCTTCTCCTCCCAGACAGGAGGCCTGGTAGCCTCTCTGTCCCAGATGAGCTTGCCCTTGTCGTCGAGCTCGCAGCCCTCGTCCGTAATAGGGATGACCCGGCTCGTGTGGGCAATCTCCTGCTTCGAGACGCCAGCCAAGTCGGAGGGAATCCACAACAGAGGAGTAGGGGATCCGACCGAAGGCGGGAAGTAAGCGTCTCTTATGGTATCCTCGCCGTAGGGATCAATACCGACGTTGCGGGGGGCAAGTGCGCGGAGGGTTGCGTAGTCGGAGTAAATCCACGGCTTGAGGAACTTGATGAAGAAGTTGGCCTTCTTCTTGTCGGTCGCAGAGATAGCGGCCTTGGCGGTCTCGACGGAGTCGGCTCCGTTGGTGGCGACCTTCTCTGAATCGTGGCTCACGCTCTGGCCGGGGTCGGCTCCAGAGACCGCCTCGACGTCCAGAAGTCTGCTTGACTCCTCCTCAGCCAGAAGGGTCACGGGGAGGTTGTAAAGCAGAGGGTTCAGGGCGCTGTTGAGGCTGATGTGGAAGAGAATGGTGAAGATCAGGAAGATGACCATCAGGACGAGGGGTCCGGGAGCAACGGAGGCGGCAAAGAGACCGATCATGCAGATCTCGGCGAGGTAAATGCCCGTGAAGAGCTGCTTCATGGCGCGGGGGTAGATGAGTCCGCGGGTGTCGATCGTGGTGTCAGTGACGAAGAAAACGTTGTACCGCCAAGCGAGGTAGAACAAGCCCATGGCGATGGTGGCCCAGCCGAGCATGAGTGGAGCAATCGCTGCATATGTAATCGCTATGGCGTGTTAGCTCAATGAAACTGTCTGCGCCACAAAAGTATAAGTGGACGTACCAATGACGACAATGTTGGTGTAGACGGGCATGGTGCTGCCCCAGGAAATGGCGCTGAGGTTGGCCCACTTGGTGTACATGGCGCGGGGGGTTCCGGCCAGAAACTTGTACAGAATCGTGAAGACGGCGAACCCGACAACCTGGGTAAGTACACCAGTGGCAATGGTCAGGCCCTGGACGATGAAGTAAGAAATGTAGAAGTTGGATGACTTGGGCAGGTTGGTGGCCAACAGCGTGGTGACACTGCCTGGGTTATCAGCGATCTGCTTGGCGACAGCGGAGGCCGACGACGCAATTGTCGTGATGAGGAAGACCTGGACGACCTGGAAAATGAAGTATGCGTTCTGGGTGAAGAGCTCCACTCTAGAAAGCGACGGCTCTCCGGAAAGCTTGGCGCATAGTCTCATAATCACAGGAACCAAGGACATCAGGATGGAGAGTGCCACGGCGGGCAACAGACCGGTGACGACACCCATGATGATGTTGGGGATTTTGGTGAGCCAGGTGAGGAAGGAGAGACTCTCGAGGTACTGGACGTTGCTGATTGTGCCGACGACGGCGACAGGAATTGCCCAGAAGATGATCATGGCAGCGATGAAGGCATATACAGCGTAGCGGCGGATGACCTTCTGCCACCATGGGATACTGAGCGAACTCCAGACGATCTCACTGGGCCGAATACCAACAAACTTGGGTGTCATGTGGAGACCCTGGTGATGAGCGAGGATCTGTGAGGCGCCCTCCGCATCGGACTGGGACCTGAACTCGACAAAGACACCGGGGGTAGCCTTGAAGCCTCCAGCACGGTATTTGGCCTGGGCTTCCTCGACGAGGGGAATAAGTCTTTCAAGCTCTGCACGGCAATGGTTAATAGAGTCGACTTTCTTGCCCACAAGTCCCAACAGGCCAAGGCGATGTGTCGGGCGCTTCTTCAGGGGAACCCATCGTGCTGCGATGCTACCGGACTCGGCGTCGCCGACAGCCTCCGTCGCGTCGACCTCGTCAGCAGCGGCGCCCTTCTTGATGGCTTTCTGGCGAATCTTGTTGGCAAGCTTGATCAGCTTGACCTCAGCATTCTCGAGGCGGAAGGCATTCTTGTCGCGCTCCTTGACCAGCTCGTCGAGCTCCTTAGTGTGGTGGGCGATCCAGATGTTCTTGACAGTGGTGCCAAACACGCTGCGCAGCTTCGCCTCGTTCAGATACGGGCTCGGGACCGAGGTAAACAAGACGGTGCGGGACGAAAGGCGGTCCGCGTAGAAGGGGCTCAAGAGGACGGCTTGGCGCAGGTTGATGTAAAAGATGCACTCGCGCATGATGAGGTACATGATGAAGCCGAAGTAGGCCCAGCTGACAAGGGCGTGGGCGTAGTATCGGTTATACTGGGTGTCGGGGTTGATATTCGAGTAGGACAGAACATCAAGCTGCGACTGGCCGCCGCCGCCCGTGGCGTTGACGGGGAACAGAATGGGCCAGGTGATGCAGCAGCCGACGAAGCAGATCACCATGGCCATGCGCATGAAACGGAGGTAGAGGTAGGCATCGAGAGACTGGTGCTGGAGGGCATACACATCGGGCATCTTCCAGAAAGGGCGAATCCAGTTGAAGTAGCCCGAGGGTAAAGGAGGCGAGCGCTCGCTATACCACGGTTTAGCAATTGGCGGGTTAGTGAGGCAGGCGGCACTGGTTTTACCTCTCCTTCAAGCTCCCAAGATAGGTTCTGGGCGCATAGTAGCGTCTCTTGCTTTTCCGGAGGACGATGAAGATGGCGAAGTAGATGGCAGAGATGACGAGGACAGGCACGAGGGTCGATACCATGCCTTTGGTTCACGGGGTTAGTTGTCTCCATGCCGTGATATAAACAGAGTATGGGGAGTGTACTCACCCGACAACGAGGCCGGGGCGGGGGGCTCGTAGAGTTGGAGCTCATTTTGGCGGTGTTGTGGCAGGATAACCTGCTAGGCGCGTTGTTGTGTGGTCCAATCCAGGTGGATGAAGGTTTATAATGGATGGAGGAGGGAGGCTGCTGTGGTTGTTAGTCCCTGCAGCAAACGCGTCTTGCGGATCACAATCCCAATTCAAAAAAATCCAGATTGCTGGGAAGAAGGGTCCTTGAAGTGAAAGCGCGATGGGGACGGAGGGGGGAGACGGGGGCTGATGTAGCAAATCCACGACGGGCACTTGCTCCCCAAGGTGGACACGCTAGACAAGGAAGAGTGCAGGAGCAGGAAACAAGGAAGTCACGCTAAGGCAAGGTAGCAGCCAATGGCCTGGGGGCAACCCGGGACCTGACGAGCTGGACGCCTGGACCGCGGCGGGAGAAACTGAAGAAGCGCACGGCAGGAGAGACGGAGGGAAGGGAGGGAGCTTGCTAGGTACCTAAGGTAGCTGCTGTTTCCAGCTCGAGATTGGAGCTTGGGCCGCGACGAAACTACCAGGTAACAAACAGGTATTAACAGGAATTCAAGACCGGCACCTCTGCCCTCAGGAGACTCCCCAGAAGAGGGTCCTTTGAAATACAGGTATTCTGCACCATATATGTGCACCTTGGGTACCTATATCTGGTCCCCATCGTACCATAGCCCTGGAACTCGTGTTTGCGACTCTCTCCAGGCAGGTGGGATGTAACCCGTGCAAGGTCAAAAACCAAGGCGGGCGGCACTTCCCTCTCTCGATGCAACCTCGACGCTGCCATGACGCAACAGGAGGGGATTGGGGGACCTGGAAGGTCGCTCCTGCACATTTCAGCAGGCACGGAGCAGCGTCAGGGAACGGCATTCAGGCGACCAGGGTTGCCCAGCAATATCACAGCCAGTTAAGCATCGAGCGGGCCCAGAACAGGGTTAGCACCGATCAAACTGGCATCCTTCTCTCAGAGCCGCTTCTGCTTTTTCCGGTCCCCTCTCCAAATCTCCATTCCCCATCCCTTCTCTCGACCTCTTTGGGGTATTTTTTTTTTTTTTTTGGATTTCGATGCGTACCGCGCATGGCCTTCGCCGACATCTCCCATCGGTGCCGCGGGAGTCGAGTTCGGGATATCCTTTCCAGTCGAACTTGGGACCAAACCAAGCCCAGCCACCGACCAACGGCCCCAGCCTAAGGGCAACTAGCGATCCGTTCTGCACAGTGGATTGGGTTGCCCGAAATTAGGGACTGGCTAAAGCGGAACAGTTGTCAATGTCTCAAATCCCGCGTGTGGCTAACTGCCCACTAAACCGACTCGAGACTGGAGTCTGGCGATTGTGATGGAAAAGGCAAACGTCGCCCCGCAGCGATGGAGTGAAGAACAACTCGGTGGCTGCGAATTCTTTTCCTGAGAGAAGCTTTTGGCAATTCCCTATCAGGACGCAACGCTCCGGTCGCCTGATGTCTTTCTCGCGCACCTTCACCAGTTACGTGTGCGTACAATACGTGGACGTTGTTTGTGCACTTACACACTTCACCTCCATCTCACCTTGGGCGCCAACGCTGGTTGATTTGCTTGGCCGACGACCACCACGAGATTGTGGGTTAGGACCAGGACCAATCGAGCTGGATATCTGCAGATTGGCGAACCGCCGAGAGCCTAGACCCTGCGGCAACCACCAGCGGGCAGCTGGCGGCAGGGCAGGTCCCCAGCAGGCAGAGCAGATCTGGACGGGTCGCAAAGCACCCGTGGACAGCTTCTCCGCGACGACGACTGCCATTCTTTCAGCTGTTCAGGCATTTCCGTCATCTGCATGTGGATTGTGGATTCCCCACCACCACCACCGCCGCCTCACAGGTGCGTGCACCCGGTGCAGAAAAATAAGATTTCTGCATCGTCAATTGGGGGATGACCCCGAAAACCAGGATCCATCGACCAGATTACGTAGTAATGAATGCTTCTGAGCGGGCAAAGCGGGGCATCCATGAAGCTTCGCTACCGGCCCATATCCTGCACGTCCAACATGCCCGCGACAACGTGAAAGTGTCACGTTTATTCCATCGCCAAGGTGCAGCCAAGTCTTGTATCAGGCCATGCATGGTCGCTTGAGCTCACGCACGACAACAGCTGCACTGTGATGTGAGGCCTCGACATTTTTCTTGTCAGTTTAAATTGGCCTGTGACATTGCGACACCCGACAGCCGTCGCACAGCCTGGTCACAGGCGAAAGACACAAGTCTAGATCTCTACACAGAGAGGCGAAGAGACAGGCAGGCGACGCAGAACAGGGATTTTCATGTCTTGAGGTCATGCATGTTGCAGTCTTTGTCGCTGCTGGCAGATGTTTTTTGAACTGATATTCCGGTTCTGGAAATGCCCAAGCATGTCTCGAACATCGCCTGCAAGTGAGGGATGGTCTTGGCAGGGGATCTATCATCTGGCAGGCTCTCTCCAGCTGCGATGTGAAGGCTGTGTGGCAATCGGCAAACCTCAACCTCATACTCTCACTTTGCTGTATGAAGCCAGATCCTTCGTGTGCTCGCCAGGTAGGGAGGCGAAAGCACAAGAGCTGGTGTGTTTCATCCGTTGAAGTCAACACAAGGGCGCGGAAGAGCAAGCAGCACAGCCAGACAAACCACTGCTTCCGTCAATTGGGAGTTCAAGAGCCACAAAGACCATTCTTTGTTGACGCTGCTTTTGGCATGGCAAGCGTCCCGGAAACAATGGCTCTCTCTGTGGAGTGTAGGCGTTGCTCCCAGGCCGACCTTCATTGGCATGCCGGCAGACAATGAAGCATTCCAGACTAACAGAGACACTTCACTTTGAAGCTGTTGCCGCTCTTGTAGTAACCTCTCTCCCGTGGTATTAATCACGTCAGAGTCAAGAAATCATCGCGGCCATAGATTCAGCAGTGCAAGACATTACACAGAGCGAAGCGAACACATCATGGCTGCCTCACTTTCGGCTGTGCCTGCGCATCTCGCAGAGCACGAGGACGACGAGAATGCCAGCCAGCGAGGCTACATCAAGGGGACTGACTTTGCGCTGCCCTACATATCGCAATGGTCACGGGCGTACGCCGCGGCCATCCAGCATGGCCTCTTCCGGCACATGAACTGCGGTTATCTCTCGACCGAGGGCGTGGCGCCGACGTTGCTTGCGCTCAAGCAGCACGCCCAATCTCTTTGCGCACTCATCCACGCGCTGAACCCGACGCTCAAGTCGGCCGAGATCCTGACGGGAAACCCCGATTTGAGGGAGTCATTTAAGCACGAAGGATGTCCGGCGATAGACGAGCCCACGATCAAGTACCATCGCGGCGACGCCTTCGACTTCCTCATGGACCTGAGCAAGCCGTACCAGAACGACGACCCGAACCACAACAAGCCGCTGACCGCGCTGCTGAACGACGTGCGCGGGCGGAACGAGCTGACGGGCACCGAGTACCACTGCCCGCTTGTCAAGTTGAAGCCGCGCGAGAAGGGCGAGGATCTCCGGCCCTACGCCAACCACCACGCGCTCGTCATGCACGCCAATGCCTGCCTGGAGCGGCTGGACCACGAGTACAGCAGCACCGGCGGGCTGCTCAGCTTGCTGCCCACAGCCGAGCCCCACGACAGCGAGCAGCTCAAGAACGCGCGCAACAGCCTGCTCGGACAGTTCTTGTTCTTCACCCACCAGCTCGTCGGACGCATGCACGAGCTGGAGCGGTCTTACGGCAACGCCCTCGACGCCTTAGCCGGTGAGGCGGCAATTCCATACCAGTACCTAGCAAGCCTGGGCCCGGACGGACGATCTTCCCGCCAGATCGCCTACCCGCAAGACCGCTGGATCCTCGCCAACGCGGGCGACGACGTCTTTGAGTACGTCCACAGCGTCCTCGACCGGCAGGAGGCGATCATGCAAGCCAAGCAGAGGGTGTGGCGCGACAACGGGGTCGTGGGCGAGACCGAGGCCAACACGGACCGGGCGAGCGGCATCGTGCACGTCAACATCATGACGCGCTACTACCGGCTCGCGGCGCGGGGCCGCAACACCATCTTCGTGCTGCCGGCGTGGGAGCAGCACCCGGGGGTGGCGCACACGCGCAAGATCGAGAGCGAGCCGACGGTGGTGTCGAGCGTGCAGCCCAAGTTCCCGCAGCGGGCCACGGAGCTCGAGAAGCTCTACAACGAGCGCTTGCGCAACGCCCAGCTGACCGAGATGGACAATCTCACGCTGCAGGCCGACGCGCAGCAGCTCAAGGCCCAGAACGATATCCTCGAAGAGGAGAACCACCTGCTCAGGACGACGAATAATGCGCTCAGCGGCGCCGTGGGGAGAGATCAGCACCAGCTGGCGGAGGATTTGAGAGGTGCAAGGGACGAGGCGACCGTGGCCAAGGAGAATGCTGCGAGGGCGACGCAGCTGAAGGACGCGGCTGAGGCTGCGAGGGAGCAGCTGAAGAGACAGCTTGAGGTCATGTCGCGCGAGGTCGCGATGCTCAGGGCGCAGGTTGCGGGGCAGGGGCGGGCGGCGGCCGGGGGGGAGGCGGAGTAGGTGGGCTGGGTGTCTGGGGATATTTCTTGCTTTGGATGCTTGTGCTGCAGTGGTGGATGGTCGTTTTCATTTTCTCTGACTTTCTAATATTCTTGTTGTATTCTGTTGGCACATCATGCCGTTTGGCTGTTTGGGACAAGCCCGGTCTGTCAGGTCTGTCAGGTGTGCAGTCGCTCGCCGAAGTCACTGTCGTGCGCCCTCACCCGTCGAGTCTCGGATCTGGCAGGCTGTGTGCCCCATTGTGGCGGTCGCACGAGGTTCGAGCGTCACACAGTATGTAATGACTTCTCTCGGTAGCAACGGAACATGAAGTACTTTTGGATGCCACTGAGACACTTCCTTGTTCAGATTCTCGGCGTGACTTGAGATGGGCCGATCTTGTGTGTGTGTCTATGTTTGTGGATGTGGATGTACTCTCTCGCTTGTTTTTATCATTCTCTCTCTTCCTTTTTTTTTTATTACTCTCGCCGCACTGCAGTGAACTCCCACGAGTTAGCACAATGATCGACGCAGCGGATCTCAACCCAATGCAATGTAACCCTCCAGGTCCCTTCTTGGCATCCTGGATGATAGCGTTGCCTAGACAACTATCGTTACAAGGCAACCAATTGGATAATTAGTTATGGGTTAAAACACCCATGCAAAAAAACCAAAAGCAAGCAAGCCACGCAATGACACCTCAGCTGATCGGGACAAGCTCCGACTTCCGAGAGAGGAAAAAAGCTGGTAGGGCGCAGCTGTCAGGCCAATCCAATCGTGTGCGCCGCCCAGCCGTCGGTCGGTCAGTCGGCTGGTCAGTTGGTCGATGTGACGGCGCCATGCAAGGCCCTCGCTCGTGCGTGCGGTGCGTGCGGTGCGGTGCAGGGGCAGGGAAGAGGGAAGAGGGGTTTGTTGATGTCCCTTGTTCGCTTGTTTTGTTCATTCATTCAATCAACCTGCTGTGGTCCCTTTTGCCTTTTGCCTACTGTTTTCCCCTTCTCCGATTTGAGGGGACTGTTTTCGGGGTCTGCTTGTCTGCTTCCCTTGTCGAACTTTTGTGTGTGTTGTGTGTGTGTGTGTGTTTTGTTTGTATGTTGTGTCAAAGTTGGCGATACCCACCCACCGATCGATCGACCCCTTACCTTCTGGACCTATATGCCTATATGCCGATGGTCTATTACCTCCCCCGTCATTGTTGAAAGAAAACAAACCCCTTCAGCATTCCACTGCCTACCTTGCCTTAGTTGACAACCTGGCAGAGCGATCGTCGTCTTGCGGGGTAGCTGTTTTGTTTTCAAACCTACGGGATACTATCCCAGGGCTATAGTATAGGCTGGGGTCCCAGGTCGCTGCAATCGCTGCCGGCCACGTCGCGACTCGCATCGGGACACGGAAGACGGGTATCGGAATACGGGGTATTACAAGGAGCGGAGAGCGAGACCATGCATCCTCGCTGAGGGCGACCACATTCGCGGCCCATCCCTATCCCCAACCAACCACGAGGCAGAGGCAGCGACAGCCGGCCAACATGCCGTCGACGTGGACACCCCTCCGGCTCCGGCTCCGGCTCCGGCCCGTCCTCGCCGCCCTCGTATCCACCGCCCTAGCCGCCGCGGCCGCGGGGACACCACCGCCATCGCTCCCGTACACCCCGACCACGATCCTCCTCTCCGGCCCAGTGACATCCAACACCACCACAACCGCCTACATCTTCACCCCCGGAGCCAACGGTGCCTCAGCCGACCTCCTCGCCATCGACATATCAAGCCATCTAACCTCTGACGCCCTGCATGCGCAGACACTCACCTCCGGACTCCCATTCCTTGCCTCCGGGACCGGCTCAAACCACACCAGCTTTATCCCGTCACTACTCGACAATGGGACCATCGCCATCTTGGCAGGCAACTGCGCCGCCACCGACCCCGCCTCCGCCGGCGCAGTCTGGACATACACCGACTCCTCAGGCTGGAAACAGCACACCACCACCTCCTCCGACCCCAACTCACCCGTGCCAGGCCCGTACCTCCTCGGAAGCAGCCTAACCTTCTCCTCGCAACTCCTCCCCACACCCTCCGACCCGGTCCTCTACATCTACGGGGGGATGTGTCCCTTCGCCAACACCACATCGACAACCTGGCAATCCGCCGCTGCGTACTCGAACCGCATGCTCCGTATCTCCTCTTCCCCATCATCAGGAGGCAAAACGGGGTTTAGTGCGGAGTACACCTCCAGCGCAGGCCCGCCCATCGCGGAAGCGGGGTTCAGCTTCACGCCGCTGGCGCCATCGCTCACCAACCGGTCGGGCGGGATCGTGACGCAGCAGACGGGACATGTGTTGCTGGGCGGGCATACGCAGCATGCGTTTATCAATATTAGTACGGTGGCGGTGTGGAGTCTGCCGGAGGAGACGTGGTCTTTTGTTGATATTAATCCGCCTTCTGGGTCTTTGACTGGGACTGTGAATGGGGGGAAGATGGATCTTGCGGTTAAGGATACGACGACCTTTGCGAGTGAGGGTGGTGGGGTGGTGGATGTGGGTGGGAGGTCCGGGCATACGGCTGTGCTGAGTGAGGACGGGACGTATCTTGTGATTTTTGGGGGGTGGTACGGCGAGACCAACCAGGCGGCCACACCGCAGCTTGCGGTGGTTAAGATTGGTGTTTCCTTGACGGACTGGGAGTGGTTCATCCCGGCGAGCGCGCAGCCATCCGGCGTCGGGATTTACGGGCACGGCGCGGCGGTGCTCCCCGGTAACGTCATGATGGTCTACGGCGGGTACGAGATTACTCCGACCGGCGGGTCTGCGAGGTTGAAGAGCCGGGAAACTGCTACCAGGCAGATGTTCCTTAACATTACGTCAATGACCTGGTCGGCCGAGTACACGAACCCGAACTACTCCCCGTCGGAAACCGGCACGACCACTGGCAGCACGACCACCAGTTCAAGCACCAAAGCCGTCGGTCTGGGCATCGGACTGGGCCTCGGCGTCCCGCTGCTGTTAGTCCTATGCTTCATTGCCATCTGTCTGCGCAGACGACAGCAGCGTCGAAGGGCGCAGCGCGACGAGGCACTCCGCGGCTTAGCGCAAGGCATGCGCGGCGGTACATTCCCGGCCAGCAGCGAGGGGGACGCCATGCTCGAGCGCGACGACCACCTCGGCGGGGGTATGTTTCCGTGGAATGCAACCTCGGCGCGCGATTGGTATACAGGCGGCAGTGATCCGTACGTGCAAGGGCAGCGGTCGCTTGGCTATGAGACCTTACGCGGCGCTGCTGCGCGGAACAACCACGGGCCGTCGGTGTACATGCCCGCACCGCCCATGGCTGCCGCACCTGGACGGCCGCGGAATGCACGCGGACTGTATCAGCCTACGACTGGCCTTAGCGGGGCGGGCAGTTCGTCGTATGACTTCCCTGAGCTGCGGGCGCCGGGGGGATACATCCGATTTACGAGGATGACGAAGAGGAGGAGGAGGATGGTGATGACGGGGGGATCAGTCCCGAGCGGGATGAGGTTGAGCATGATGGAGAGGATCCGTTTCAAACCCCGCGGGGTGGTGTGACGCCCAAGACGTCGAGCTCGGCCATGCCGCCGCGGGGTCAGGACCCGGAAGTGCAAGGGTGGGTATCTGATGTTGACGCCGCCGACGCCGTGCTCTCTGCTAGAATCAGTCGGCACGGATCCACTACCACCACGCCGCCGGCCACACATAGTGCCGCCGGCCAGCCCACACCAACGACACCAACACGGTTATCCCACGGCCGCATCTCACCCACGCGCCGCGCGTCGGTCAAGAACAACAACCCCGCCAGCAGCAGCAACGGCAGCATCACCACCACCGAAACGGACGAAACCCGCACGGGTAGCAACCTCTCCGACCGCAGCGCCTTCAGCTTCGTGCAAGGCGCCGAGCGCACGGCCACGCTCTCCCCGCCCCGCTCGTCCCTGCCCGTGGCCTCGCGCGCAGCCCTACTCGTCGCGGACTCCAAACCCGGCAGCAGCGGCAGCGGGAGCAGCGGGAGCTCGTCGCACCACACCTTCAGCACCGCCAAGTCCACCTTCGGCACCCTGCAGGCCGAGGGGCCGAGTTTGCTTCTCGGGAGCGGCGGCGTCAAGCGCAGGTCCTATGCCGCGGACGAGGGCGGATACTACAAGTACACGTCTGGCGACGGGGATATTGATAGGGAGGAGGAGACCGGCGGCGGCAGCGAGATGATGATCGAAGACGACTACGTCGATTTGCCAGGGAGCCCGAGCAAGAGCAAGCCTCCTAGACGAAGCTGGTTCGGCAGCCTGCGCCGCGTCTTCAGCGGAGCCACGCCGTCGCCTGAGGGCAGCAGCGGCGCTGGCAGCCCAACGCGGGAGAGTCTGCTTGATTCCTCTGGCGCGGACTACTACGAGGGGAAGCTCGGCGCGAGTGGGGGCACGTTGTTAAGGAGGAAACAAGGGCGAGAGGCGTGGGAGGAGGGAATGGAGGGCGCGCCGCGGGACGACGAGTGGGATGTCGAGCGGACGATGGAGCAAAGGCTGGTGCAGGTTATGTTTACCGTGCCCAAGGAGAGGCTGAGGGTGGTGAACGCCGAGATCGAAAAGGAGGAGGAGGTTGTGGTTGTGGATCCCGAGAAGGACGGGTTTGGTCGGGAAAATGAGGGGGACCCGGAGGGGGAAAAGAAGGGGTATGGTGATGACGAAGGGAAAGGGAAGGAGAAAGAGGAAGGTGGTGGTGGTGGTGGCAGTCTTGAACCTTCTGCCGCTGCCGGGCCGGGACATCATGCGCATGCGCCGGGGGGCCTGTCCCCGTCTCCGTCAGTTAGGAGCTCGGCGGCGACGGCCACCATCCACACGGCTGAGGCTGTGCGGCTAGAACGGCCTCGGACACGAGTCCTCGAGATGGTCGAGAGCATCGAGTCGCACAGCAGTCGCGAAGGCAGCCCCTCGAGCAGTCCCACGAGGAAACTGTCGTGAGCAACCCAAAGTAGGGTTTGCTTGTTTGTTTTACCTAGTGAGGCCCTTCAGAATTGGCTGCTGCCGCTGCTCCTCCTCCTCTCTGTCTACGGGCAGCAGGCCTTGTGGGCAGTACGCTATTACTTCCCATATGGAAGAGGAGGATAAAACTACCAAAGGTACGGGATTGCAGATGGACGGCACGGACGGGTAGGATCTGGTTTGGGTTTTCTCTTTTTTCTTCTTCTTCGGGGCGTCGGGGCTCCACGGCGCAGTGTATGCATGTCTTGTTTCTTGTTGAGTTGTATAATCGTTTGGGCTCTGGTGTTACATCCGTAGATAGGACCCCGTTTCTATCGAGCGCTGCTCCTTTCCTCTACCTGGCATCTCCATGTGATCTGTGCTCTCTGCTTCCTGCCGCGATCTCCGGGGAAGTTAAGGGGCAGTACGTCTCGTCGATCCGAGATCAGCGCGCCCCCCACCCACGGGACCGCGTCCCCGGCGATCCTCATCTCCAGCCGAGGCCCGGTCTCACGGCAGCGGGATAGGGGGGTGCCGCCCAGATGCTTGGCGGTTCCCCTTTCCACCAGCGTCTCGCATTTCAGTATGACAGATCCAGGGAGGCAGCGTGCGAAAGCCGGGTGAGATGTAAAAACCTCACACGTCAGTACCTGTCTGTACACAACCACCACGACACACGCCGAGTACCGGTTGACGACTGGAGCATACAAGGGCATTATGTTTGGAGATCTGGCAGATCGTACGAGTGTGTCATCATGAATCAGGGCGCTCGCTCTTTGGTCGGTTTGTGGCTCATATGCCGTGTGCAGACTGGTGAATGGGGAGTGATACCTGGCACCTAACCTTTTGCTGAACTGCTCCGGAGCAATGCTACCATGACACAGCGCAGCTCTACCTGTGCGTCTTGGTAAGCGCGTTTGGTGACAACTGCTCTGCTGACACACGGAATCCAATGCCTGTCGGTGAGGCCTCGGTGGAGAGGGGAAAGGCGAATCGAAAAAGAGAAGCCAGGGAAGAAATTATATACTTCTCGTAGACTTCCAGAGACCGAGATCGGTAAAGGTGTTGTCGGAGCTGACTGGCTAATCGCTCACCTCGCCAATCAGGGAGGAAAAGGATGACGAGAACCATGAACGGTTCGCCGATG
This sequence comes from Cercophora scortea, assembly GCA_033439705.1. NCBI lineage: Eukaryota > Fungi > Ascomycota > Sordariomycetes > Sordariales > Lasiosphaeriaceae > Cercophora > Cercophora scortea. The sequence goes on along the minus strand of JAUEPO010000004.1, from coordinate 5,110,734 downwards.
AGACGACAGCGGTTCACAACATCACCACTCGGTGCGATGCCGTGCGATGAAACACGCTACGGGAAAAGGAAGCTTCGACTGTACCACCAGCCAGAGACATGTCTCGCGGGACATGGAGGCATCTCGACAGATTCGATTTGGCCTCCAGATTCAATCGTGGAACTGTCCTCCTGTATCTGCCGCTGGGCGTCAACGGCTCTTTTGCTGACTCCGGGGCCGGGACCGGGGCCGCAGTGGGCTGCGTGGGAAGTGATGTCGACTCGTTTCCAGAACTTTGGTCCATCGGTGCTAGTCAACAGCGTATGCCAATCAGGATCCGATCCGTAACGAGACGACCTTTGCGGGATGTGTTCCACGGTTTTGCCCGAGGATGGTGGGATTTTTATTGCAATGCAAGACACGCATAGGGGCAGAGTGCCGGCAAAGATAGGGGCAGCACTGAATAGGTCTTCTTGCCGATGGTGGTGTGCCACCTCAAAATCTTGGTCGAGCTTCCGCCTTGATGCTGCATATATATATGCATTGCATTGGCTGCAGCCACGGCCGCGGGTGATCTAATCGACTTGTTTCCTGCTTTTCACAGCCGGTGCGCCAGCCAAAATCTTGGCCAGAGGTGCATTATCAGGGAATGAAAGGACAAAAGCATTTGGGGGTAAAAGCCCTCTTCCCCCTCTTCCTGATGATAAACGGTCCCGTTTGCTGTGTTCTAATGAGGATAGAGTGTGGTGTCCGGGACTTTCGCTTATCTTCGACATCAGTAACTTTTGGTGGTGGATGGGCGAGGCGAGTGGAGGAATAGGAAAGCCGCCGAGCCCCGCGTCTGTCTCAACTGGCCGGTTTGGGGTTGCATGCATGGTGCCGACCACCTGCGCTTCGTATCACTCGAGAAGGGTGCTTCGTGTTCATGAGTGAGCGGGGGTCTAGGGTGAGCAATAGCTCCGGTCAACAACAAAGAGGTTGGGAGTTGTTGATGAACGTAGTACCGTGCCCAGCATTGTGATTGGCAGGTTGCAGGAATATAGTCTCCTTGGGGGGCGACGATGAGTTTGGACGAAGGCATAAGATGGAGCCTCATGCAGGCCATCCCCGCAGTCGTTTTCAACGTTTGGTCATGAACTTGCAAGGCCAAGCAAGCATCGTGAAGATGCCCGTAATGCAATCCGATGGCTCTCTCGACTCTCAGCTCCAGCTCGTATGAAGCAGCGATGGAAGGACACGAGAAGCAGCGATGGAAGGACACGAGAAGCACCGATCACATGAGCATCGTCTTCCGTGTTCCTGGTGCAGGGCCCCCCACAAGCATGCGCGCATGTCGCCATCCCAGGTTGCATCCAACGGGCAGAAGAGGCAGGATAGTAACGGTTTCGAAGTGAAGTCGCGGCAGCCATGCCGACCAAGAGCGCATGTCGCAGTGTTCGTATATAACAGGCGCTAGCTCGTCCACGGCGGCCCGTGGCGGAATCAAAGAAAAGAGAAGGCCGGCATCGCCCTGCTATTGCTGCTGCGTGCACTGCATTAGGGGGGCGGCGGATGCTTCGTCAATTATCGGCAGGCAGGCCTGGATGTCCGCCGGTTCCGATCACAATGCCGGCCGGTCTGATGATAGAGATGGAGAAATCGAGTGCATGTGGCCAACTGACCATATTGTGGTATATGTACGAGCTGTGATCAGACCACTCGATGAGCAAGGTGAAGGCCGAATGCCGTGCGTGTCTCGGGCCCATCAACCATCTAGACGATGGTGAAAGGAACAACCTAGATGTCAAAGGCGTCGGGAGAGTTTTCGCTAGGCCTGGTGGGTACTGCCGTGAGTGTAAGTCAAGCGTGATAAGGAATTTTTCTAGGTATCTGCAGTCTGCACTGAAGCTATCGGTTAATTAAGGCAGATTCAATGCTGTAAAGTGCCCTGTAGAGCCACCATCACTGTCACTGCCGTCTCGTGGGATGATGCAGCGTGGACGTGGGTGAATCAATCCGGATGTGTACGCAACGACTCCGAAATCCGAACGAGATAGCAACATCCACGGTTTTGAGGGACCGTGAAAAATTGCAATTCGAGGTCAAACCTTCAAAGGCTTGGCTTACATCAGAGGCCGTGCACCCGGTGGAATAGCGATGGGGTGACGGGGAATGGACGGGGTCGTGGTTGAGAGGAATCGGGGCTAAAACGCGCTACGCTGATAACAAGTTGAGCCATGAGCTGAAGAGTGGAGGCTGAATGAAATGAAGATAAACCCGAAAAATGGAAAGGATGGACGGGAGGGGTGGAGAGCTGCTTGGATTATCGCTGTGCGCGCCGGTACGGATGAAAGTGTTGCTTCATAAGCCATTGCTCCGCATTCCTCGACGCTTCTGGAGAAACCCGATGAGATGAAGCCAGCGTGCTAGCATGCCAGCCAGGCAAACAGACAGCTCCTCCCTCGGTGATGTTCCAGAGACCGAAAAGATTCAAGGCCTGGGCGGGATTGAAGGGGCATCTGTCGCAGCCGAAGGACTTGGTCGCAAAATGCAAATAAATCCACGGCATTGCAAAACCATCAACGCAGGAGTTGACGAGGGGAAGACGAGAACCAAGCAGACTGTGGAAATAAGGCACGCCAAGATTGAGTCCATACTGGGTTCAAGGTTGCAGGTGGTGGATTTTGTGGAAGGTCCATCGGGTCGCCAGATCGACTTGAGGCGAGCGACCTGCCGCCAACTCCGCACTCCGCTACCACAACCAGGTGAAAGCTCATCCTGCAATTAGGTACCAGTACCTTCTCTAGCATGGCAGACATTCCGTCGACTCCAGCGCTCAACCACTGTAGTCTAAGCGCTTAGCATCGTTTACCATAAGGCCACAGGAAACCAGCACGGTGAAAGGGAAAGTACAGGGTACTAAAGCTTTGGCCATAGCTTGTGTCTACACAGTATTCCCAGGCTAAGGAAGTGACAACACTGTGGAGACCGATGCTCGTCTGCCAGCCCATCGTGCCTTCCAGGAAGTCTCCGCCCTTGTTGTTTCCGTGTTTCCGTATTGTTGCTGTCTGTCTGTCGTCTTGTTTCTCCCGCTTCATCTGATGACCGTCCAGCAGCACCAGCACCAGCTCTCGTCTTCGTCTCGTCTTCGCACTCAAATGCATTCATGCAACTGTCACACGCCAGACCACAAACGTGTGTTGTGATCACCATCCGCCATCCATATACAATCAATGCAGCCAATGCCTGTCTGGGCCAGGTAGTTTACGTGCAGTTCCTGGACCATCGAGATCACAGAACCTGGAAGTTCCAAGACCAAGAACGCCAAGCGCCTTCCACCCCTCTCCCAGTCCCGGATCTGGCCATCCTTGTCACGCCTCGTCAACCGAGCTCCACCGCGCACTCCCACCCCCCGCTGGTGCTCCTTTCTGGCTTGTCCGGCTCTTTTTCATTCTGCTTGCCAGTCTCGTTCCCGCTGCTCCGCATGCAACCAAAAACCAAGCCTCCTAATTCCTAAACTCCTCTTACACCTCACACCTCACACTTCACCCTCTTTCCATGCTTGATTATTGCTCTCCTTTGTCATCGTTGCCGTCCGCTCTCCCTCAATCACTCGCCCCAGCAGGACCCCTCATTTTCTCTTGTTTGTCCTGTCCTGTCCGCCGTCCGCAATTGCTCACAGGAAACGACGCCCACGCCTAATAAGTGACTCTTTAACTGGAAGTCGCTACGCTCCCCGACATCGACGACAAAACTTCGCATATTGCAACACCGGTCCTTGGCAGTCCTCAATTGCCCATCATTTCTGTTATGGCCGTGCAATCCGGCATCTGAGGTTCTTGGAGATCGTGCATTTTCATGGGCTGCCTGGTCCGATTGGCTCCTTGCCATTCCAACGCAGCTTAGATCTGGGACCAGGTCACTACGTGTCGGTCGACGACGGCCCTACACGCATAAAATTATCGACACTGCCGACCGCAACCCAGCATCTGGCCGCCAGGAGACACCGGCCCATTCATCACTATCCAATATGGCATTCACACGAGGCACCGCCCGTACTGGGGCACTTCTTGGCTTGGCTGCCCTTTTCTGTGGCATAGTCAACGCCGCAGGCCCCTCCGTTCCCGTGGCCTACTGCGCGAACTCAAACACAGCCGATATGGATCCAAGTAAGCCAAATCCCTGAGGACTCGCATCGTGCAGTCGTTGACATGTCTGCCAATAGTCGTCTGGAACTGGCAATCCGAAGGACGCTGCTTCGGAAACTGTACCGACCTGGGATACGCTCTAGCCGTTGTACAGGCCCGGAACTGCTGGTGTACCAACTTGATCCCCAACACCGCAAACCAAGAGAAGGTCTCGCTGTGCTCGGACCCATGCCCCGGCTACCCCGACGACGTTTGCGGAGGAGATGGCCTGTACGGCTACCTGGATACGGGAAAAAAGGCGGCGGGAACAGCCACGCCCATGTCCGCCGACACGTCCTCCGCTACAGCAGCGCCTTCATCATCACCTACAGTGAGTTGCCTTTAGTACCCGTTTCGTGCCGCTGAGTGATTTTTTTCTTGTTCTGTTTGCTCCTTCCACCCGTCCTGCTTCCAGTTCGACGGCGGGCTAGGAGTTTGGCTTTGTTTAACCGTCTGGTTCCCAGGCCCAAGTGTCCACTGCGACCGAAACTTCGCAGGACACGGTCCAAAGCACAGTGAGGCAGTCTTCCTCATCCTCATCATCTTCATCATCAGCTGCCAGTACTTCTACTGCTCCTCCTGTATGCTCTGAAGTTCCATATACCCTTAAGGCGGCGCATACCTACAGCTGGCCCGCGAGCTTGAGCTAACCTAGAGAACCAGACTACCGGCGACGGCGCTGGAATAACCCAGAGTTCCACCCAGCAAACCGTCCAGACTGTCACCGTCGGGGGTGTTGTCAAGACAGTGACTGCGACACCAGACCCGACAGGAACGACATCAGGACTTACCTCTAACGCCACTTCGGGCGGTGGTTTGGGGACCGGGCCTGTCGTTGGAATAGTTGTGGGTGTCATTGCTGTCGTGGCAATCGCCGCCATTTTTGCATGGATGTGGTTCGTCAAGCGAAAGAAGCGAAACGATGCTCAAGAAGGCCAGTTTGGAGTCACGAGCGCCAGACGTAGCTCGTCGGGCATTATGGGGACCCCCAAGAGCGCCGAGATGACCGACACGCGGTTCGGATCCGACGACCCGACCTCGAAGCGGCGCAGCCACCTGATGCCTTCGGACCCGCGTCTCGATCCGTTTGCCAAGGGCTTTTATGCCGGAACGCAAAACAAAAGCCACGAGAGCATCAGCTCCTTCCAAGATAACCAGGACTATTCGAGACGGATACAGCAGACGCCCAGAGTCCTGCGAGCCGTGAACCCGGATCCGGACGACGATTGATAGGAATGACCGTTCGAGCCTTATCTTATAGAGCATGCGATCAGTCAACGGGCAGAGGCTTGGAAAACACTTGGGCCGGCCTTTCTCATGACGTACACGAACTCTCCATCCAATTCATCTTCAACAAGCTAAGCTTGTTTCATTCTACATTTGCATTCGAGATACCACGGCGTTTTCAGGCGGGACACCAAGATTCAGATCATCAACCACACAGGGATGAAGTGGCGGAAATCAATCCCCCACAGAAATAGGGGGGAAGGGTGGGCGGTTGGGCTTTCGAGGTTGGGATAAACAAATTGCATTTTTATTCTGCCTTTTGATGCATGCAGATGGGCTTCCGTCTCTCCTCGCCAGACAGAGTGAGCAGCGGTGGTTACTGTTTGCCTTGATGTTTCGGTTTATTCTTATCATTTTGTGGTACATTATGCTATCATCTGGGCGATCCGGATGCGTGTGACGCTTGGGTTTCTAGATGGGTGTGCCAAGGAAGCAAATGATGTACATATAGATGGGGTCATCGGTTGTCACCTTCTACACCGTTGTTGGTTGGGCTTCTCTTTTTGTTCATCGGGCACCCTGGAAAACGGGTCTGCTGGATACGACGATGAGGAATGCCTGGCCTGGACGCAGTGGTGTGACGGTGGGCATGTACATAGACATCTGACGGTGAGGATGCTTAGGACCGTCACTGGTGGGGGGGCTCATTGAAGGAAGTGGAAGCGGCATCATCGTTTTTTCTTGGCCTTTTCTCTCCTCGCGCATTGCGGTTGTGCTTTACCTTCCTGCTCATAGTAGCTGGTTGATTGATCAGGGCGTGGTCACTTGGATGAAGAATGCAGTAGTGTTACTGAATCGCTTGGTTGGGATGAATGAGATCGATCGACGCAGTATACTGTCTGTGTACGTGTTGTGGGTGAGTGAGTGATCGCTGCAAAGTGCGGAAGTTCCCCTCCCTTCCTTCTTCACCCCTGAACAGAGAGTTTCAGAAGCTGCCTGTTTGCTGGCCTTGGGTTGCATGCAAGGAAGATCTTCGCAACCCTTATTATCGCGATCTAATCTTACGGGTTACGCGTGCGGTGCGCTGAATCTTGTTTTTCTCAAACGTGGTCGATGGTGGGTTGTCATCATCTATCTGTATGGCGGCGTCATATGGGCCGTCTCGAGGCTCTGCAGTGCTGCTTTTCTTAATTATTCCGTATGTGTATTTAGCAGAAATTGAGGATGGATGGGATGTGTGGAAAAAAAACCTTGGAGGGAACCTTGGAAAAGCGCCGACGGAATAGGAAGGAGGATGTGAGGAGGATGGGGGATGGAGTAGGTGGAGGGGAGGGTGAGGGAGGGATGGTGATTTTTCGGGTGTGATGGGATTGTCCTGTTTGGTCGAATGGGATTTGGAGAGATCGGTTGTCTGTCTGGTTGTTGGTTTTGGTTATTGCCTTGGTTTTGGGTTGATAATATTACCCCTGACGGGGTGACATGGTGGGCGTTTTTTTCTTTTGTACTGTGGTATTCTTAACTCTTTTCTTTTTGTTCTTTGTGGTTGGTTGGTCGGTTCGGTTGGTTAGCGGGTTGTTCCTGAACGAACCCCTGTCAGTATGCTCGGCATGTGCTTTGAGTTGAGTTGGTGTGTGGTGTGTGGTAAGAAGTGGGTGTGTGGTGTGTGGTTGGTGTGGGCACACCCCCCACTCAGATCGGAGATATGCGCTAGTGTTTCATCTGACCTAGGTGAGGGTCAGGTGTGTGGCATCCAGGTGAGGAAAGGTGAAGCGGGTGGGAAGATCCTTATAAACCTTTGATAATCACGATTAGATATCGATATCTACTTACGCTGCGCACCGACACGATTGATGTGCGTTTAAGCTTGATTTTTCCCCTTTTTCGAGGTAAGGTGAGGGAAAGTGGGCGGTTAGTCTTATACTTTGGTGAAGCGGATGCAAAGACGTTTTGAATGCATGGACATCTTGATTTTTACTTGCATACGGGTTGGGTGCGGGTGGTGTTGAGGTATTTTAGTGTTTTTCCAGGTTATGCTTCTTGGTGTGTTTAATTATTCCTTGAAGTCGTGGTGGAGTTTCGTGCCGGGCGCCCGAGTTTCCCCATTATTCCATGTGGTGGATGTGGATTACATGCAAGGTAAGATAGGCGTTGGTGTCTGTTGAAGTTTGTTATCCACCGCAACCCGTATGCATGTACGGTATATGTCCCACGTGTAGAAGAGTCCACGTACGGCGTGGTGGCTGAGCGAGTGTCGGCCAGCTTCGCACAGCACACCATCACAACGTAGGATTATTGGACGGGTCCGAGCTGGAGGGTATTTTCAAGACTGCACTGGCTTTATAAGGCAAGGTATGGCAGAGTTTCCATTATGTCATGTTTGGGAGAAGGCGCTTTATGTGGTGGTCATGGTGGTGTATTTCTTCGTCGTGCCTTTGATCTTCTTGTTCTGTTTTGTTGTGAATTGGGATTGGGTCTGAGCAATAATTACCGTTTCCCATGTGATAGATACAGGTTGACTGCTAGACTGACGACGGAGCACCTCTTATCAACTCCCGGGTGCAAGAGCTTCATGTTCTTATTAGGGACCTCAGGGGATGGCCCAATCTGGCCGTGTGAAACGCGATGTGCGACGGGGCTGCTCTTGGCATGTCGACTCTTCAATCCCCCGCGCACGCAGCTCAGCAGCGGAGGTTGTTTCGCGTTGGTTGCCTCAATGGCCAGGGCAGTGCAGGTGCAGTGCTAGTGTGCAGTATTACAGTGCTCTGGTGCGCTTTGCTAGTGCTGCAGCTCGCTTCAGCTGCGTGCCGTGGGCCCGTGGCAGCGCACTTTGACCAAGGTTGACGCAGCCCTGGGAGAGGCGGGCTGCGGGGACGTGGGCCCTGAAATTTGGTGTGCACTGGACACTCGGAGCGGGAGCGACGGAGGTCCATCAAACCACCAAACGAATCTCCAGCGCCTTGCTCAGCCCCCCTCTCTGACAGTCCGACCGACCGCCGCTCCTTCGAACGACCCAACTGACCCAGCTGAATGCCGAGTCGCCAGCCTCCTCTCACCGACAGTATTCTTACCCATTTTCTACAGCTGGACCACCCGCGACCAAGACGAAAGGCGCAACGGCAACATTCCGCCCGTCACCGACTTGGCACCGATTTTTTGGAATTCTCGAACATTTTCCTCCCGACCCGCGGTATTGCGACGACGACGACGGCAACGACGACGACCACCACCACCACCCGGGCCGAGCAAAATAAAGGCAGAGTCGCATTGGAGGCCATTTATCTGGACAGAAACGTGGAAGTGGCCCCGGAACAAGGGAAAGAGAGCGGGTTTGCGCCGCCGCCAGATTCTTGTGAGACGCGAGACCGTCGCGACCACCGTCCGGGACATCATCGTTGCCCACCATGATGAACCTGACGTGTAACTCGACGCTGGAGGAGCTCAGGAGTATGTTGCCGCCTTGCCTCCCTCGCCAACTTACCTACTCATACTAACGATGTGCCCCCTCCCCGCTAGTCCTCCCGGCCACCGAGATCGCCATCGCCGGCACCCTGACCTTCCACCAGCTGGCCCTCATAATAGGCGCCGCCACGGCCGCCATCGCCATCCTCCTGAGCTTGTATCTGATCATGATGCATGCCATCAACTACACCGTGCCCCACGAGCAGAAGCAGTGCGTGTTCTCCCCTTGCCCCTCTTCCTCTGGCTCCCTTCATCCGGCTCTCGTCCTCTAGCTAACAGCTTGGCGACAGCATCATGCGCATCCTCTTCATGGTGCCCGTCTACGCCGCCTCGTCGTACCTCTCGATCCGCTTCTACTGGCACGCCATCTACTTCCAGGTCATCTGCGACTGCTACGAGGCCTTTGCCATCTCGTCCTTCTTCTCGCTGCTGTGCCACTACATCAAGCCGACGCTGCACGAGCAGAAGGAGTACTTCCGCGACCTGCACCCCATCACGCCCTGGGTCTGGCCGCTGACCTGGTTCGCAAAGTGCTGCGGCGGCAAGCGCGGGCCCTGGCGCACTCCCCAGAGCGGCCTGACGTGGTTCAACATCATCTGGATCGGCATCTACCACTACTGCTTCATCCGCGTCGCCATGACCATCACCGCCGTCGTCACACAGTACTTTCACCGCTACTGCGAGAGCTCCAATAGCCCCGTTTTTAGCCACATCTGGGTATGTCGTTTGTTTCCCCCTTTCCCTAGCCCCAAACTAACCCAACCCCCAACAGATCGTCGTGATCCAGTCCGTCGCCGTGACAATCGCCATGTACTGCGTGATTCAGTTCTACGTCCAGCTGCGCAACACGGAGCAGCTAGCGCCCAACCAGCCCTTCCTCAAGGTCCTCGCCATCAAGCTGGTCATCTTCCTCTCCTTCTGGCAATCCATGGCCATCAGCGTAGGCACATCAACACTCAATATCGTGCACGCAAACGAGGTTCTCGCCTACCCAGACATCAAGGTCGGCATCCCATCGCTATTACTCTGCATCGAGATGGCCGCCTTCGCCGTGCTGCACCTCTGGGCTTTTCCCTACGGGGGTTACCGCCGCCGCGCCACATCAGGCGCCATGCCGCGGCAGGGCGGCTTCCTTGGCCTGCGCGCGCTCTGGGACACGGTCAACATCTGGGACGTGGCGAAGGGTTTCGGCCGCGGCATGCGCTGGCTGTTTGTCGGCGTCCGCAACCGCCGCCAGGACGTTAGTTATACCACCGCCCCGCTGCGCAAAAACAGCTCCGCCAGCGTCGACAACGAGTCCGCCACCGCGCTCGACATGGATGACCTCGGCCGGGGCGGCCGCGGCCGCGTGCCGGGCATGTCGTCGCACAAAGCGGCGAATAGCACCGCGCACTTGCCGATTGCGAACGAGTTCCGCGCAAGCAGGTTCGGTAACCAGGGCTTGGACCCCTCCGGTCTTGGTGCTTCTTCTCCATCTGCGGCAGCGGCAGAAGATCAATACGGGAGAAGACCGTCGCCCCTCCGCAGCGGCGGCGAAAATGGCGAGGAGCGCGCAGGGTTGATACAGAACGCGCAGCAGATTGGCGCGAGTCCAGGCATGCAGATGCACCATCACGATCCGTACGGCGGGCACGGGTATGATGGCGGTGCGCCGCCGGCGTCGCCGCCGGATGATTATGTGGTTATCGATGTCCCTGCTCAGCAGCGCAGGCAGCAGGAGTACTACGAGCAGCCGCACCCCGGTGAGAGACGACACTCGCTTTCGACGGTCGATGAGGAGTCGTTTAATTGGAGTAGGGGCGGGAGTCGGCAGGATATGGCCCCGCCGGTTGTTCAGGGACAGGGACAGGGACAGCAGTCGGGGTCTGGGGCGGGTGCGAATCCGAATCGGAACTCGACGCAGGTGAGGGTTGGTGAGGCGTTGTGGGGACCTAGAGAGCCTATGGGGCCGCCGCCTAGGTGATGATTGTTTGTGTGGACTTGTGTGTATGTGATACCTATTTGGTTTTTTGTTGTTGTTGATGTTATTGTTGTTGTATCTGAGGGATGGAAATGGAATGGACAGATGGATAGTGCCTGTTTTGTTTGTTGTATATGAGCGATGTCGATGGGCGTTTTGCTTTGTGCCGAACCGGCTGGCTGGCTGGCTGGATGGATGGATGGATGGATGGATAGTTGACTCTTTGCATACGGCGGCGGTGGTGCATTTGGGCGGCGTTACGATTTTTCGTTTGTTTTGTTTGTCCTGGAAGGTTGAGGTGGTGATGAAGAGGAGAATTTTATACTCAAGTTGAGCTTGTCATTGTGTATGAATGTTGAGATGAATGATGCTTGGCATTATGACGTTTCGTTTGTTGAACTTTTGTATGAGTTTATGTAGTTGGTTAGTTAGATGAAAGTCTACCGGATAGTTAGTCTTGTATGTTGTGTTGGATAAACAAAGATGTGATTACATCGATCTGTCTGTTTGGTGTACGATATCAGGCCTTGCTTGAACTTGAACTTGTACTCGGGCGGTTCGTCTTCTTTGTCGACGTTGATGCTTTTTCTTATTTCGCACACACCTCCGAACGTCAGTCAGGGAAGTTATCTGTCATTGTATCATAGCGCAGCTTCATTGAGTTCTGTCCGATATTGTACCCCCCCTATTTCGACGGATCGTACCTGGCTTGATGCCCTGATGTGTTTATTGCTGCCTGGATCCCATAGGACTATGCAAGATTGTCAATACTCCTCCCCATACTACGTACCTACTTATCTTCCAATCCCACCAAAACGAGGTGTTTTCGTACTACATGATGCCGTCTGCCAAACACTGACTAACCTTCAAATCCCACTCTGTCAACTCACGCGCACGAAAGAATCGCAATGTGAATGTAAACCTATCGTGATATCTTCCTTGCCGTCCGTCTTCTAGATACCTAATCTAGTTCTAGACTCTAAGATTCCAAGATACCTGATCTAAGGCTGGCACGCGCAAACACACACCGTGACGCTCCCATAACTGCCCTCAAACCACGACATCCGCTGGCCTGTGCCGCTGTCCATCTCTGGAGAAACGCAAGAGCAAATATAACACTTGAGGTAAAACGCACCGATGCAAGTCAAAAGTTAAAAGTCGAAAGTCGAAAGTCGGCAAAAAAAAAAAACACCAAAACGCCCGTTCCTTCCTTCCACACCCCTTGGCATAGTAGTGTTATCCATCCCAGGCCAGATAAACGCCTCGCCGAAATCCACCAAGTATGCTTTCCTTCGTATCCATGCACCGGGTACGTGAAAAAGTCGTCATGGATCCGCTGAGGAAGAAGAAGAAAAAGAAGAAGATGGTACCGCCTGATCCGTCCCTATTTGCCATGCCATGCCATGCCATGCCATGCCTTTTTCCATTCCCCCAACTCCATTTTTCTTTTGGTTCCTTTCCATAATGCTACAGTGAACCCAACCGAACCAAGTCAAGGAAGAAAGAAAGAAACGAGAAAGGAGATATAATAATACAACAAGGCATCCTACACGGATGGGCCTAAATATGCTACAGACACCAGAGTAAGGAAAAGTTTGGGTATCTCATGATGTTTCGCAGTGGTAAGTGTTTCGTAGTGGTAAGGTATAGTATGGCGGCGGTCAAGATCGTAAGAGGAGAACCAAGGACAGCAAGCAAATGCATGCTCGACTGGTCCCCCTCCTCTCACGACGTGCGAGAAAAAAGTCTCAGATGCAAATATCCGTCTATGATTGATGGCGAGTGCTGCAAGGCACTGACTGTCTCGAAGTCTTTATGATCGTCTGGTTTCACAAGCGGGCCGCGGCCCGCGAGCACGGTAACGAAAGGTATGTATGTAATAAAAAAACAGGAGCCGTGATTGATGTTTGTTTGTTTGTTGATAACGTTGTTTGCTCTCCCTGGCCCAGAAACCTGAATCTAGGTGGGTTCCAGGCGCTCAAAATCTCCGAGCTGACGCGAAATAATGCAATGGCATCTCATCCTCCAATCTGATAGACTGACCGATCCTCGTGCGGGGTCGTCGTAGTGATAAAACATGTGGTTTTCTTTTCTTTCTTTCATTTTCTTCTCCCCTCTTCTTTGACCCTCCCTGTGTGCCCGGATGGCATCCACCATCAATGGAGACCGCGATAATCCTAGCGTCGTGGTCGCTTATCTTGGTGGCTGCCAGCAGGGTCGACACCGCCCTCGCTTCTTCGCTTCCTCCCTCTATCGTCGCCCCTTGGGTCGCCGCGCTCGTCGCCCCGTCTCGATCCCGAGTCTCGCGGGGCGCCAGTGCCGCGGGCAGAGCTGCTTCGGCCACTGTATTCCTCGCCGCCACGTCCTCCAACTGCTTCACTTCGGCCGCTATGGATATCGTTACGTCCGGGGGGCGGTATGTCACCCCTCGGACCAGGCGGACCATCGTTTCTGTGACTCCGGTGGCCTGACTCACGAGGAGGGGCCATATCCCGCCCACCAGCAAGCGGGTCTCTGCTGGTGCCTGTAGAGTCGCGCATTGATCGGCGGGGGGGGATTGCATCACGTTCCGGTTCTCGACCCCCGCCAGGAGCAATTACGGGCGCGCCGGACCTCCGGTCCCGATACTCACGTGGTTCCTTGGGTTCACGATCACCCCGCTCGGTGCTTCGCTCACGGCTGCTTCGTCTGGAAGACCTGTTGTTTCTATCAGAACGGTGGTGGTCGCGACGGCTGCTGCTGGTACGCTCATGGTCGCCTCTGCTGGCGTAGTCGCCACCGTTGATCTCCACTCGACCGTCACGGCTGTCGGTAACCACTTGAATTGGCTCAGGCCCGCGCGGCACTCGGTCGGCGTTGATATCCTGACGGGAGCCATCACGGAGGGGGTCTGAGCGTTCATGAATGGGTGTTGTCACAGGAGACGAGCCTGCGAGAATCTGCGCGTCCGATCCTGCCAGATTGGTCCGCGATCGGCTCATACGAAGGCCGCTAGAGCTACGCCCGCTGTCCGCCGACGCCTTCTCAAGCGTGTTCTGGATGCCTCGCAGTTGCCGGCTGCCACCGGGTCTCATTCTATCATTGGAAGCCGACGGGCCAGTGGGGGTCGAAAAATCCGTGCTAGGCCCAAGCGGTGCGGGTCGGGAGCTGGGATTCGATGCTGGCATCGCAGGCCGATCAGGAGTATTGATTGGTGGCCGAGAATGCGAGCTCGGCGCCGCCGGCGGAGGAACTGGGGCGATTTGGTTCATACGATCGGGATGGATGCCTACCTGGGCAGGCGGTGGTTGCTGGTGGTTGATCTGACGGATCCTGTCCGGATGAACTCCGGTAGCAGGCGGCGCAGTTGTCGTGGGCGAGTTCGAGTTTCCACCATTGTCATACTGACCTCTACGTGGTCTGGTCGACGAAGGTCCCGTTGGCGGATGACGTTCAGGAGAAGGCGGGCGAGTTGGCTCTGGACCAGGGAATCTATTGTCGGGACGCGGGGGAGGTCCATTCATAGTGTTGATCCTGGCGGTGTTCCTTCCACGACCACGTGGGCCGGAGGGTGGACCAGGTGGTGTGTCTGTGACTGTCTGGATGGCGTTCAACCGACCATAGTTAGAATCCTGCTGAACAAGCCTACCGTCGTGATCTGAACCCCGAGTTGTGTCGCGAGCTGTGTCTCGAGCCGTGTCGCGGGCCGGCTCACGAGCGGGTTCACGAGCGGGTTCGCGAGCGGGTTCGCGAGCTGGCTCACGAGCTGATTCACGAACTGGATCACGAGTGGGGGCGCCATTGTGCGGCACATCTCGAGGTGCGGGAGCCCTCTCGTTTTCTCGTTCCCTGTCGATATTCCGGTCCGGTCGTGGGTGCGACGCGTTATCGACATGCATATCCCGGCTCGAACTGTGATAGTCCGAGTGACGATGTCGGCCATGGCGATCATCACGGGCAATGTCTGGCTGAGCAGCATTTGAGCCCAGCTGGTCGGATGGTCTCGGTGATTCAACCCGAGGCGCTCGCTGGCGGCCTTGGTCTCTAGGTGCCGCCCGTGGAGAGTCCCGTGGATCGTTTATAAGCGCGGCTCTAGCGGGGTCAACAAGCGGTGGCCGGTCGGTTTCGGCCAGGAGTCGCGCACGTTCCGGGTTAATGAGAGGCTCCTGAACTTCATTCTGGGACGTGGCAGATGCTGGTGGCGTTGGAACAGCAGGTTCCCTTGGCGGTCTAGAGTCGTGGCGAGTAGAGCTATGGGACGTCCGCTCCCGTGGCTGTCGGCTATCACGGTCCGTTACAGGCCGGTCTGGTATGGCTCGATCTGGTAGGGACCGATCTGGAGCGACTCGATCTGAAGAAGTCGCGGGGTCGACCCATCGTGGCGGCGGCTCTGGTCGGCTTGGCCACTCCCTCTCTAAAGGCCGGCCCGGCTCCCGCACTGGGTCCAGTGGACGCCGATCCGCAACAGAGAATTCCCGAGGCCGCTCTGGCCGCGTCGGTTCTGGTGCGCGGAAGTCTCGGCTGTCTCTAGGGGCGAGGGGCTCGCGAGGGGGGTGTGGATCTCGAGGCTCGCGAGGTGCTCTGAATTCTCGAGGGTCTCGGACCGGCAATGGTTCTCTCCTGCTATCGTGATGGACTTGGCCAAATCTGTCGGTGGTAATTCTCCCTGGGAAGGGAACATCCGGCCGGCTGGGAAGCTCTGGCCTGCTCGGAAGGCTGTGGCTACCTGGCGGGAGAGTCGACGACTTGGCTGAATCAGGGCGGCTTCCTGGCGCCAATGCAGGCACGGCAGAAGCAGGCTTCGGAGTGACTGGCCGACCAGAAGGTGCGCTTGCCATGTTCGGCTTTTGGGCTGAAGGACCTTCCTTCAAAGGTTCCTTGGCTGGCGGAAGCTGCTTGGGCGGAAGGCTGTCTTTGGAGTTCGCGTGTCCGTTGACAGGTCTTGAGACCTTGCTGTCTTTGACCTCCCCATCTTCAACCTCAGCAGTTGACTGATTGCGTGCGGCTGGAGGCTTGAACTCTGGCGCCGATGCGCGAAGACCAGAGGTTGCCGGCACACTGGAACCTCTCTCGTTGTCACCCATCTGGGGTTTATGGTCAGCGTCTTGGTTGGCGGGAGACATGCGTGGGACGACTACTTACTTTGGCTGGTCGGAACGCTTGGACCAAAATCCACTTTGATTTTCTCTTCTGGAGCTCCGAATAGGCTGTCTGAGCCGTAACTGACAGGTCGACACGGTGCTCGTGCTCTGACTCGGCGCCTCCGCGAGCGGGCGCGCCTTCTCGATCGGTAATCGTCTTCAGCTGGTCGAGGAACTTGTCCGCCATGAAGTTGATGGCGGGGAAGAAGTCTATGACGGACTTCAGGATAGTGATTGCATTTCTTATATGCATCCACTCTAGGCCGTTGAGACACGACCTCAAAGCAGTGTTGAGTTCCTTATGCCAGCGGAAGAGGAGATCCCTAAAGGCGTCGTGTTCAACGAAGGCAGTCGGCTTCCCATCGGCCCCAAAAGCGGAAGCAAAGCCCAGGCGCGGTCCTTTGTTGCCCTGCGAATCTTTGGGCCCGAATGCCTCTTTCTCGTAGGCATTCTTATCACCGTGCCACTTCGACAGGTCGCCCAGAACATGTCTCAGGAAACGTCCTAGATGCTCGGCCTCGCGGACCGTGCAGGTGAAGATGATGGCACGAAGTCGGTTGTGGTTGAACAAACGCTCATACAGAGACATAAGCTTGAAGTTAGATGTTGAGCACTCGTGGAGGTACTTGACCAGCCTGAAGCAATATTCGGCGTCCAGCGGGGAGAGCCGCACGCGGGGCAAGATGCATTCCTCCAGGAGGGTGTCAGAAGCCGCGTCGGCTTTTTCCATCCCGGCCGGGAACCAAGAGGGAAATTGTCTGATAATCTGCAGCTTTGTCTTGGAGAACAGTTCATACTCGCGGATCTTTTCTTGGATGAGCAGCTGCTGTCGGTCCATGATGTCTTTCTGCTTCTTCACCCTCTGGTCCGTTCCGGCTCGCGACATGTCGGTCCTGTCCTTCCTAACGGCCTCCAGTTGCTTCCCAAGCCTGTGGGTCTCGGCGGTGTAGCTCTCCATCGGGAATGAAAGATCGCCGAGTTGCAGAGACCAGAAGAATACGTAGCCAGCAGGGCTGAGATAGCGCCAGGAGCGTTCCGGAAGCACACTCGGAATCTCGTCAATTACCGACTGAAGCGCGTTCACGACCTTTGACAGGCTGTTGTCTGTCCCACGGCCTTCTTTCTCGTCGGCTGCAGCCTTCTCTGGAGCATACTCGCTGACCGAATCCATGGAAACGTCACCGTCAACATCAGCCGCTGGCTTGGCGGTCTGGCTGTCCTTCGGGCTCTCTTTGATAGACTTCGGGCTCTTCATCCCCGATCGGAGGCTAGCACGTCCGATCATAAAAGCGAGACCAGCTTCAAGGCCAAAGTCGCGCATGAGCTGGATGACGCCCGGAACGAGTCTATTGAACGTGTCCTCGTCAAGATTGCTTCTGACCAGGTCCAGGAATTGAAGTAAGACGAGGTGGGTGTCATCAACCAGGGTGGCAAGATATTTGATGTGAGCGTTGCTGTCGAGAACCTTGTAGATGGCATTTTGTCGATACTGGGCGATGTTGACGAGGAAGCTGCCAGCAAGTTTGGCGTTGACCATGGCTTTCATGAAGCGGTCGGCGCTCCTGGTCGACACCGATCGTTTATCGCCGAGACTTATCAGTGTCTCACGCCTGAGTACCTCGCCGCCAGTCATCGCATGCAGCTGCGCGTCGGTGAAATCCACGTCGGATACTACACCTCCCATGGATGAGATCAGCTCCTTGAGAATAACGAGATCGGTGGAATTCCCCTTGAAGAGTTGATCGTTGACGTATCGGAGGATGGGCGTCGGGTCCATGTTGGAGTAGCGTTGGAAGACCTTTCCAGAAAACCTGGAGAGCGCCTGGAGCCACTTGCTGGTGAGCAGGACCGATGTTTCCTGTGTTCGACTTCTCTGCTGGCCTCCAAGAGAGCTCAACACAGACCAGACGAGCACATCGTAGCCGAGATCGGTAAAGTACTTGGCACACTCCACAAAGGCCTCGATCAGGTTGCTGTATGACTCAATCTGGAGGAGTGCGACCTTGCAAACAATACCAGGAGATGGGTATGCCGTCTTTGCGAGTGTCTTGGCCATTTGGGGGATGTTGGTCAAGGACAGTCGCTTCATTGTGCTGAGCGTCTCCAATCGGGTACGAGCAAAGGCTTTCTTCATGGGCTCGAGCCGAGAGATCGAGCCTTCATACCACTCGGCGTAGACGTTGTACCGGACGTGGATCGGGTATTGCTTGAGCATATCCCAAACTTTCTCGGCGATCGAAGAGTTGGGTTCTCCCAGACTCAGACATGGCACCAGTAGGCGTTTGAGGAGGTCAAGCCAGCGGGCCACGTTGCTTGGGGACTGGTCGTCGGCGAGGCTCTTGGAACCAATGCTGGCAAGCTTCGCAACAAGTGCGGCATCTTGGCCGATCGTGACGCCGGCAATGTTCAGCAGAGTGTCGCAGAGCGTAAAGATGTCGTCGACCGTTTGGCAGACAGGCACATTGTCGGCCCATTCCTCCCAGTAGAAACGATAGCTAATCCCTTCACTGTGGTCGGCCTTATCCGGGAACGGCCATTTCAGGGCACGCTTCGTGACAGGAGAGGTGAGCCTGACGCTGCCTTTGGGAACACCGCTCTGGTCCGGGTCGGGAAGCTTTTTGAGGGGGCAATCCAGAGGAGCCGAGTGAACTGGCAAGCTCTGTTGGAAGACAGTTTCGATGGAGTGACTCAAGATGCGATGAATCAGGGGTAGTAAATCGGGGTGCGCTTGGAGGATCCAGTCGTACCGGCCGAGAATGAAAAGAGACTCGGGGATGGCCCCAATGGTAAGTAGGTGCCTGAGAAGCCCAACTTTCTGGTCGTCGGGTTCGGGAAGCTTGGGTTTGTCTTCGGCTGCGTCGGCTACAGCTTTCGGGTCCGCTCCTTCGGTTCTGTTTAGCGCAGCATCACGACGAGACATGCCAGGGGGAGGCATGTCGTCTGGGAGAGCGCCGGCCATCATGAGCGCATTCGTGGCGCCACCAGGTCGGTTCTTCCTCTCCTTCTCCTCGAGTTCCTTCAGCCGAAGTTGCTTGACATTTTCCAACTCCTCGTCAACGGGCCAAGTGTGATTCCACAGGTCCGTGAGCGAGACGAAGCCAACCTTGATCAGTAATGCGATAAGGTAGAGCAAATTCGCGGGGAGAACGTCCTCGGGGGCTCTCGCTTCCGATGTATAAAAGCGCAGCTTGAAGCCTAGCATCTGAGCGGCATCTCGATTACCAGAGGGCGGCAGGGTTTTTGTGATTTTGATCCATTCTTGCTCGATACTGGGATCTGAGCCATCATGGAGACCGTTCGCGAGGCGCTCCTCCTCGGAGGTTGCAAGCTGTCGTCCACCCAGCTCAAAGAAGGCGTTCATTTTGATCTGACGAGCTCTCTCCCAGAACGCGATGTCGCGCTTTAGTCGCTGCTCCTCGAGGGACTTCTCTTCATCTGGATCCGTGACCCAATTAAAATGGTCAGGAAGTGCCCATAAGGGGAGTCCACCCGAGAAGGTCCCGGATGGTGTTTTGTTCTCGGATCGGGGCCACCACGAGCTAACGCGGAGGAACTTGATAAAGAATCGAAACTGCTTAATAAGAACAGACGCGAAAACATCGAGGGTGACGTCCAACACACGGCCGGGGTGGAGATCGAATGTTCCAATAAGGCCCATAACCTTGTTGAATGCAGCCTGAACAACCTCGGACGACGGGGGCTCAGCGTTGCTAGTCGTGTAGAGCTCCGTGACAAGCTTTGAGAAACCCTCGGTCTCCTCTCGCAGGAGGTTGTAGTTTGCCTGGCGATATAGAAGGTTTGTCGACTGGCGAATGCCCATACGCACAAACGTGTCGCGAATCAGGTCGAGCGCTTGGAGAATCGGCGGGTCGAGGACGATGCGCATAAGCGACGGAGATACCTCTGATGCAATCATAAAGTCGCGTAGCTGAGGTAGGATAGGGCCCGCCTCGACGTCCATAAAAGTCGAAACGGTGTCGAGGAATAATGTGTGGGGGTCGAAGGCCAGAGCTTCCATGTCCTCGGGCTCCGGCTCGGGTCCCATGATCTCCTTGACGACATTTCCGGCGTCGGCCCCAGAAAGTCGACCATCAGCAACGGAGTGTATCAGCTCTTGGAATATCGTTGTGACTTCTATCAGATCCTCGTCGTCGCGAGACTGAATGCCATGGTTGATGACATCTTGACGCGCGCCCTTGGCCCAGTTAGAAACCCGCTCGTCGGTGATGATACTGAAATCGTAGCCAGGCTGGATGGGAGATGGTGGCGCTGATGGCGGAGCAGCGACATATGCTGATGCTGCTGTTACTATCGGGATAGGCGCCGAGGACGACGAGCTGGAAGGCCGACGGGCGGCGGGAGTCATCGGCGACGGGGCCAGGGGAGCTGAAGAGCTTGGGCCATTGCTGGGCCCTCCAAAGGACTGCGATGAGTCGCGGCGGTCTCCTCCTCTTCGGGTGTTCCTGCCGCCGCCACGGCCACGGCTTCCATCATAACCTCTGTCATGCTGTCCCAAGTTCGTGTTTGCTGGACGATGGGGGGAGGGCCGAGAGGAGTCGGCATCGCCAGGGCCGCCTCGGTCGTTTCTCTTGCGCTTTGGAGGCATGATGCTCTCAACAGCTGGACGACGAGAGTTGTGTCATTTATCGATACTGCGGCACGGAGCTCGCGGTCTCGCTATCGTCTATCGCGGGGGGGTTGGGAGATGGGTGAAGGGGTGTATGCCCGGTTTTCTATGTTCTCTTGCGACACGTCAGAGCCGGTCGGGGATGCCGCGGAGGTGAGGCGATGGTCGGCGAAGCCAGGGGACAAAGACCAAACGGGTTGGAGATGGAAAAAAGAAAAGAGCAATGAGCAAGTCGCTGCGGCAGAGGCCAGAAGACCAGGCACAAGACACGCAAAAAGGCAGCTTTACCAATTGAAAGAGCGACTTGGGGTATTTCCGAGATGGTGAGCGAAATGTCGGATTGGCGAGGGTTGCCGGTCGGTGGGCGGCACTGTCGCTGTCGTCGCTGTCGTCGTGGTTGGGAATGGAGATTCGGGTTATGGAGGTGAGCTGCGAAAGAGCTGGTGCAGGATGGGGCTGGCTCGCGTCAAACGTCAAATCGTAGCTCTGGCTCCAGTGGCTCTGGACGGGCTGGCTGCACTGGCGTGCTGCGGCGGGCTTTGTGCTCTTGCCTTGCCTCGTAAAAGCCTTGGCAATGGCATTCACCGCGGTCTCCACTTTCCAGGGCAGCGTGGCAGGCTGGCAGCCCGCCCTTCCTCCAGCACGAAGAGTCCAGCGCAGCAAATGCCAGCAGCAGCTCCACTCTGGGCTGGGCCAGGGACAAGGCTGCAAGACGTTGGGGGCAAAGTGTGGGGCGTGGGTACCCTGTTTGCATTGAAGGGCCCTGACCAATGACAGGCGTGCCCCGGCGGCTGGGACGCACAGACCATGTCATCTAAACTTTAACGGCCGGCCGATTCCCGGCGATCGGTACTTGACCGTCCCTCATGCTCCTAGCGAATTGCGCCATCCACGCTTAGGCTGGTCCTGGAGTCTGGATTGCAGGGCATCCGGCACGCTGTGCACTGATCTGGTGCCAATGCCGTGTCCGTCTGTCCGATATGATCTGACTCAGAAGCTGGGGAGGGGTTTGTGTTTTCATCTTCAAAGATTACTTTAGTTCAGGTCATACGCGAACCAGGAAACGAACCAAACCATCTCTTGTCTGACATCACAAAACCCAAAAAATCCACCAACACTGGACAGTCACCGCTTACAACGCCCGTCCTCCTCCAGCCCTCACCGTCATGGCGCCAAATGCTGATACCGCTGCCACTGCTGCTGCTGCTGCTGCTGTGGGCAATGGAGAGATGAAGCCGAAATACGGTCAGTCAACTCGCCCTTTCCATCTTTTTTGTCTTTCTGCATCTTCGTGATCGTTTTCGTCCCCCGTTCCTCCCCTCCTTCCTTCCTCCTTCCTTCCCTCGTGAATCGCCCCACCGTGACTCAGAACCCAATTCATCTTCTTGATCCGAGTCCTCTCACAAGATCGGTTGCTGAATACTTCCAAGAAAGAATACCATCGGAGCCCGAAAACCCGTTTGCGGCCCTCATCCCAGACCAGCAGATCGCCGTGATCCCCTCCTTCACGCTCGAATCGGGTGTAACGCTGCGCAATGTGCCGGTGGCCTATACCACGAGGGGCAAGCTCTCGCCCGACGGTACCAACGCCATGGTTATCTGCCATGCCCTGACGGGCAGCGCTGACGTGAGTGACTGGTGGGGTCCCCTGCTTGGCGGGCCCGGCCGAGCCTTCGACACCTCGCGCTTCTTCATCGTCTGCATGAACAGCCTGGGCAGCCCTTACGGCACGGCTAGTCCCGTCACTGCCAAGGATGGCGACCCGAGCAAGGGTCAATACGGCCCCGAGTTCCCCCTGACCACCATCAGGGACGATGTCAGGTATGCAGGGCCCCGGCCCGGAGGGGACCTTGATCAAACTCGAATCTAGTTCACATGCTTACCATCCATCTCCCTCTAGACTGCACAGAATGCTCCTCGATGATCTGGGCATCAAGCAGGTCGCCGCTGTCATCGGAGGCTCGCTGGGCGGCATGTTTGTCCTCGAGTGGGCGTACCTGGGTAAGGACTATGTGCGCTGTATCGTGCCGATTGCTACCTCGAGTCGACACAGCGCATGGTGTATCAGCTGGGGTGAGGCTCAGCGGCAGTCCATCTACGCAGACCCCAAGTACGACGACGGCTACTACCCCTTTTCCGATCCGCCCCTGACGGGTCTTGGCGCGGCGCGCATGTCAGCCCTCTTAACCTACCGAAGCCGCAACTCGTTCGAGGCTCGCTTTGGCCGGAACACCCCCGACCCATCTCGCCGCCAGGTCATCCGAGAAAGGCCTTCCACAGCCTCAGAGGCACACTTTCAAGTTCACAACGACGGACACAGGGTGACCCGCAAGAAGCCATCCCGGACAAATAGCGCCGCGGAAGATCACCAAGCTCAGACTCAGAACGATGGCACATCAGACGCGCCGGACCCGCAGTTCCACGGGCCGCAGAGCACTAGTCTGACAGGCGGGGATATCATGCCCACTGGGTCTACGTATTTCTCGGCCCAGTCCTACCTTCGCTACCAGGGGTCCAAGTTCGTCAAGAGATTCGACAGCAACTGTTATATCGCCATGACCCGGAAACTCGACACCCACGACGTGAGCCGGGGTCGCGCCGACACCATTGCAGAGGCTCTCGGCATGATTGAACAACCCACGCTAGTGCTTGGCATCGAGAGCGACGGGCTCTTCACCTTTGCCGAGCAGGAGGAGATTGCCGAGTACGTCAAGGACTCTCGCTTGGAGCGGATAGACAGCCAAGAGGGCCATGACGCATTTTTGCTGCAGTTCGAGCAGGTCAACCGCTACATTCTCGAGTTTCTTCAGGAGGTGCTTCCCGATATTATGGAGAAGGACAGTGCCGGTGCAGCGGTAGAGAGCTCGGTAGGCGAGCTAACCAAGAGCAGTACGTTCGGGGAAGCCGAGGTCGAGGACATCACGGCCTGGTAGCCGGAGCAAACTCACCACGAAAAGTCCTGTAGAGCACGGGCAGATAACTGTACTGGTTGAGCATGTTTCTTTTCTGATTTCCGGCGTTGATGCCCTTGCAACCGAAAATGGCGGTGGCGTTTCAGGAAGCCGTCTACACTTTCAAGATAACCAATTCACGCTATATACCCCCTGATTGCCAGTGTCCACCCTCACCGGAAGATGAATGACTGACGTGGGTGACCATTTGCGCGATCAACAACCAAACATCGCAGCGATACTTCCGCCACGAGACTCGGGAATTTCACAACCCGGTGTGATGGTGGAGGATGTCTTAGCCAAATACCCAGTCCAAAAATCGGTTGAGTGCATTGCTGCAGCGTGTTGATGTCAGTGTGTGCATCTTGTTTTTTGGGGATCCGGCATGGGTGGCGACACAAAAACTTACGAAGGCGGGGTGGGTACAAACGACCGCTGATACTCCTCCACTTCGTCGAGGTTCTTCAACAGGTCGATCTCCTCGGCCCGATGGAATTTCGTCCTCATGAAGATTTTGTATCCAACGAAAAGCAGCGGCGTCACGCCGATCATGGTGTATCTGGGTCAATACGTCAGCCAATCTCCCGTCCTCCGGTCCCTCAAGGCAACACAAGAGAAAAAGAAAGCAAACTCACGAGAACAAAAACGTAGGAATATCCCACTGCCCGGGCAGAAACACGGTGTATCCGCCGACAAACGTCATGACAAAACAGCCAGCCAGGCCGACCCACGCCGCGTACGGCTGCAGCATAGCCTTGTACGGCAGGCTGTCGCGGCTGATGCCCTGGGCCTGCAAGGCGCGGTAGAAGCGCAAGTACGTGACGCAGATGACGCTGAAGTTGATGAGCTGGCTGGCGGTGACCAGGTTGACGAACCACTGCAGCACGACGGCCGCGTTGTTGGACACCTGCAGGAAGCCCAGCAGGCCAATGGCGAGCACGACGAAGACGCAGTAGATGGGCACGCCCTTCTTGGTGCAGGTGCGGAAGATCGCCGGGGCCTTGCCCTCGAGCGCGAGCCCGTACAGCGAGCGCGAAGCGCAGTAGACGTAACTGTTGCCGGCTGAGAAGGCGGCTGTCAGCACCATGGCGTTGACGATGTCGGGCAGCACGCGGATTTGTAGCCGGTTCATGGCTACTACGTAGGGTGAGGCCGCCGCGCCCGGCGCGCCGGATTTGAAGGCCGCCGACATTTCGGCGTCGTTGTATGGGACTAGGATGCCCACGGCCAGCGATCCCAGCACGAAGAAGGTGGTCAGCCGGTAGAAGACGGCGTTGAAGGCACGCGGCATGACCACGCGCGGGTTCTCGGCTTCGCCTGCTGCCTGTGGTGGTGGTATCAGCGGTGATCTGAAAGGGAAGAAAAGGGGGTGGGGGAACATACCATGGAGACATAGTCTGGCCCGGCGATGGTGAAGGAGGCCTGGATCAGACACTGCAGGAACCCAAGAAACCTGCCGAGCGTGCCCTCATAGTACAGCTCAGTGAAGGCACCTGGTTCCTTCCAGTACCTGAAACCAAAGCGATCGCCCAGCGGGTTTCCACCAAGCATGACCACGAAGGTGAAGATGATCAGCCCGACGATGAGGAGCATCTTGCCCAGCGCTGACCAGAACTCGGCCTCGCCGTACCATTTCACCGCGAGGACGTTGATCAGACTACGGAGATGTTAGAACACACATTCCCATGGAGGGAAGTGGGGTGGAAACCTACCAATACAGCACAAGGATGATGGCAATAATAGCCGCGGCAGGCACAACACTGCTCCAGTAATGGATAATCACATTACACGCCGTTATCTCAAACGGCACCATCATAGCCTCAAAGACGAAGAAATTCCACCCGGCCGCAAAGCCAAAGGCCTCGTCGACGTAGCGGCCCGCAAAGGTGATGAAGGGCGACGAGATGGGCAGGTACGTGACCATCTCAGCCATGCACAGGGTGACGGCAAGGATGAAGAAGCACCTGGTTCAGTCAGTCAGTACCTGTCTATCAAGCCGCTTCCCCTTTTTTCGAGGCATGGAGACAGTAAGGGACAGGAGAGAACCGCACCAGATCGTAAAAGCAAGAAACAGACTCCCAGGTCCACCATTCAGCAGTCCCCGCCCGATGGACACGAACAGCGCCGTGCCGATGGTGCCCCCGATGCCGATCAGCTGGATATGCCGAGACTTGAGCTTGCGGTGCGTCATGTCGGCGCCCGCAGCCGAGACGGAGGCGGTGTCATCATAGTTGTCCTGCAGTGACTCGGACGCGTTGGCGCTGCTCTTCTTCTTCTCGTCGCCGGATCCTCCGACGGTACCGCCCCTGAGCGACGATACGGAGACATGGCCGCCTTGGCCGGCTGCCGTGTCTAGGCCCGTGGACACCATCTCGTGCTTGCGTGTGTGTGAGAGTTGCAAAGACTTGAACCGTTAGCAGCTTGGTTGACTGGACTGGTGATCCGTGGTTGTTTGAACGATTCGGTTCCGTGATTTAATACACAAAGGGTATTAATTACGGCCAGGGAAATATGACCGTTAATTAAATATTATAAATCTGCTTGAGCAGGAGGGAGAAGAACTCGACGACGAAGAGCATTGGCGACGAATATCCGGAGGGGAGGAAGTTTTCCAAACTCCAAACAACACTGGCAGTCCAAGTTCTCAACTGGAGCGAACACACTACGATGGATGGAATTCTGTTGTGTGTTGTGTGCTGTATGTTATTTTTTTTTTTTCTTGGTTTGAGTTTCCCGTGACCTGAGGAGACAGCCCGGCGGCGGGTATCCTTCTGTTCAAACTCTCACCAGGTGGAGAGACGGTTCGTCAAAAAGTAAAAGAGAAAAAAAGCTGTGTCAGCGCTTGCAGGTTAGGTCCGTATGACGACCCGTCGAATGTTTTTCTTTCTCGCTTTCCTCGAGTATTTACAAACCAAGGAGCTGCACAGGGTGTGGCGGACGCAAGGGATAGGAACCCGAACCAGTGCCCTATGTAATAAGAGAGGGGGGTTGTGGTGGCACAAAACACGGAACGGGGTTCTTCCTTACACCCTCGATCAACTCCATTCCACCCCTCCTCTGCCGCAGTGAAGAAACCTTGAGTTTGAACCTTGGACTGGGCCGAGACCCGCCGATCCAAAATCTTGCTTTCCACGCCCTCACATGCCCCAGTTAGCCCCCAAGGCTGGGTGGACTCCACACCCGCACGGCCGATCCCACTTTCCAGGTTTTTGGGGTTTTCGAATATCGGCGGAGGCGAAACCGGCGGAGATCGGTGGGTCCGTCGCCGGCTGAGCCGAGGCCAAGGGCATAGCTATCCCCGGCACTAATGACGGGTTAAAAAATTGCGGCGAACTTTCCAAATGTGCCTGGTAGGCAGGATCTTGATTGGTGCTTGTGTTTGTGATGCTACCTACATAAGCGTATACGTATGCGTGTGCGGCTAGCTAGGAGGAGGCTAGGAGGCTAGCTACCAGACTTAGCTGCACGGCTGTCCGCGGGCGAGGCTGACGACGGTTGCGCATAATTAGAGACGGCAGTGTTCAAGATGTTTCGCTATACCATTTCTAAGTGCCTGTGATTTATTATGCATGTTTGTTTGTTTGTTTAACCCCTTTCTCAACCAGTAGCCTCCTTTATTGTTAGCCCCTTTTGTTTCTTCAGGTGGTTTGATACTACATAGTTTCTGTCCTGCGATTAATTGTTTACTTCCCCATCACATGCATCATTTTCATGACCATTGCTCACACGATCGTGTTTGTATCCTTTTCATCTGAGGAATGATATATCCTGGAGTCATCGACAATGCGTAGTGATATGGGATTCATTGCTAGGTACCTTTTGTGTGCACGTCATTCTTACCCCTTTTCATCCAAGCGACCTATGTGCTCGGTGTCATTGATGCTGTGGAGCACATCACATCATTGCTATCATGTGCAATGGGCAAGCGTTTGGACAGCCATCGACTCACTACCGGCACTTTGAATAGCTCATTCATGTGAAATATCGCTCCTTGGTGTTGTTGGATATGTGTAATCACTGCGAGGGTCTTGTTTGCGAATTCAGCGAGAGCACAGCTTTGGTTAGCATGTCTGGGTCACCTTCCTACTTCATATACCACGTGTGGTGTTTTTAAGGAGGCCACTAGACTTGTTTGGGTCTATTCGGAGTCATGTTCGTGATAGCAGGTGGACAGGAGTGCAAAGTCATGAAGATGGCAGTGAGAAGCAGTTGCACACAATCGACTATTCTCGCGAGTATATAGTGATCGCGAAATTCTTTAGGGAGAAATTGGCAGACTCGGAAACAAACCAACCAAACAACACAATCACACACTGCAAGCATTCCCGCATCTCTCCACCAATTAAGCCAACATACACACCCAAAGCCCCCACCCACCCAACAAACCCCTCCAAAAAATCACCCAAGATGCTCGTCTCCCGCGAACAACTCCTCCTCGACCGCCTAGAGCTAGTCAACACACGCCTCCCATCACTCTCCTGGACCTCCGACATCTCCGCCTCGGACCTCGTCCTGCTCTCCATATCCCCCCGGCAGATCATCCGGCACAAGTCCGTCGAGCTGTGGGCCAAGAGCGTCGAGTACGAGCCCGGCAAGTTCAGTACGGACGCCAACCTCAAGGACTCGGGTGTCCTGTCGGCGATCAGGAGCCTGGCCTATTCGGGAGTTCAGGATGGGGATGTGTGGGCTGAGGTCAAGAAGGAGCATGGGGCTGCGTTTCAGTTCCGGAAGAGCTGAATGATACGGGACTTGAAATCTAGGTAGGCACGGGTCTGCGTGTTTGAAGGTAGTTGAGTCTGCTATGTCTGCCGATTTACTGACTATCTTATCTCTAGACATGAGCAGTCGCCTATTAAGCCATGGCAGCATCAGACGTAACCGGCGGCGAAGGGACAGACTTTGGAAGGATGTGCGATGGGGCGGTTGATATTTTTTGGGACGGGGGGGCACCAATTGGACTAGGCACGGGTAATTAATCCTGCTCGCTCGATGAATTGGGATATCTCAGCTTCTTGGCTGTTAGTGAATCGGATAGACAAGGTAGACTACTGCAGACACTGAATTAGTTAGCATAAACTTGTTGGTTATCCATTGAAATATACACTTGGTTTCCGTCGGAAATAAGTAATGATAATCCCCAGTGAACTTCCAGGCCACGTACCTACATAGGTACCGTAGTTATGAGTGAGTCTCTAAGTCTGCCTGTCAATCAGAGTACTGGAAGTCATGAACGATTGGCACTTCCTAGTTCCTATGTAAATTCACCAGAACCCCCCGCGCCTCATTCTAATCGGCATGTGATGTGTCGTTTTTTGTGCTGGTCGATAATTGTCTCGACTTTCTAGTCTCGACGGTTCAAGGTCACTTTGTTCATTGTTGACAGACGACCTGGGACCGAGATAGGGGGATTCTTTGACCGGTGTTAGGACTATTAGCTGATGTAAGCGACAACCATCCGTTCTGAGAGACAGATATGTGAATGATACAATTAAGTTTAAGTTCCTCGTGCAAGGCTAATTCATCGCTACTCCTTGATTAAATGGAGACTATGATTATTGCTAATAATGTTAGCAGAAAAGTCCATCTTGTTCGAGTCCAGTCTTCGCACAACCGCAGGAAACTGACGAAGGACTTGATACATTACACATCGGTATTCTAAGGTTAACCAAGTGGCAGGTGTTAATTATACAACTCGGCATCTTCAAGTTTATTACCAACAGGACTGAGATGGCAATAACTCACCCACCACGCACGTCTAGATTCACACGTCAACAAAAGGATTCCGTTGCTCATAGTCCGTGCGTTCCACGACTTCTATGCTGGCTATAAAGCAACCCCTAGATTAAATCAACTCGACATAACCTATTTATACACAGTCCCCCCTCATAGCAAATAGTAAAACCCCATCAACTAACCAACACCAAACTTCAACACCACAAACCCACCGACCACCAAGCACCCCACCCCGGCCAAGACCCAACAAAATGTCCGCCAATGACTGCGTCAATCTCCTCGACCGCCTCAAAACCCGCTACCCTCTTCACCCAACCCAGGACCCAAGCGACATCTCCGTATCGCAGGCCAGCCTCTCGAGCACGCCGACTATGCTAGTCGGGTCCGACACGGTCGAGCTGTGGGCTGTGAGCAGCGTCGAGAACCACATGGTCGATATGCGCTCGTATGCCATCATGAGCTTCTTGACCTGGCTTGCCTCGTATGGGCCGTTGGACGAGTACTATGCTGTGCCGTTGATGTCGGGGGTTAAGTTTTGGTTTAAGCGCTGCTAACTAACTGGTTGGTAAGTTTGAGTGGTTGCGTTGTTAGGAACTCGGTATCATGACGGGGGCGTTGGCCGTTTGCTTTTGATGATGATGTTTTGCTGTTAAATACCTAGTATGATTGCCTCCAGGACAACCATATTTAAGTCAAGAAAGAATTCGGTTCTAGCCGCTGTTGAGGTCTCCAATAATGAACGCAGCCGTTACCTTGGCTAAAGATAGAAAGCGCTAATTGACCACGAGCATTGACTACCTTGTATCGATGATTTCCACAATGCCCCGCCCGAGAAAGTTCCAAATGAAGAGTCGCCATCTTATACCTGATCGAGAATCCACTTGAACAACCTCACCTCAGACTCGCAAGGCTCCTCAAAGATATGCAGCCGCCGTTCGGATATCATGTGGTTGTGGCTCTCGCCGCGGGCCACCACCAGCTCCGTCTTTTGTCCGTTGTGTTTCTGTTTCAAAACTCCATAGTTAGCACATAGTACCTACCAGGGTCAGGTAGAAATGCAAAAACACACCTGAAGCTTCTCTGTAAACTGCACAATATCATCAACAAGCAGCTCATCCCCACCTCCAATCACAAGGATCCTCTCTGCCTGAACGTCCCGCCACCAGTCCTCCGAGGCACTAAGCGGCGAGTTGTACTCGTCCTCAGGCGCGTTGCGCAAGAACAAATCCGACCAGCGCTTCAACGCCGGGCGACTTAGTGAGTCCTTGTACCGGTTTGTTCTGAACGCTGGGGCGCCTTGCTTGAATGTGACCCAGGGCGAGATGAGGAACACGCCTTTGAGGCTCCGGACGTTTTCGAGTGCGGGGATCGCGGGATGTGGGTGTGATAGATGCGACATGAGACCCAGTGCTAGGTTCCCGCCCGCTGAGTCGCCGCCTACTATTAGCTAGGGAACCGTCAGCATCGAACCTCGTATGAGATGTAAGTTTTGAACTTCTGGGCACTAATGTACGTGAGAGTAGGACTTTCCGAGATCTTGTGTCAGATACCGAATCACCGTTGCGGCTTGCTGCAATTGCCTCGGGTATGTGGCGTGTGGAGCAAGATCTAGACATCTTTGATATCAATACCTTGAAGATGCAGCTGTAACTACTGGGGAAACAACCGATTGTCAAACAGCACATACCGTACTCGGGAACCAACGCCGCTACTGTAGTCTTTCTGACCTTGGAAGCCTGCGAAACAAGATTTGAAATCATCTCGATCGACTCTCCGCTCGCCGAGAAGACGTAACCACCGCCTGTAGAATCTTGTCAGAGTCTGTTTTTGATAACACATGCGAAGCGTATGCATAGAGGTCAGTTAAACAGACCATGGAACCAAACAATAACGGTATCCGCACTCTTGTCGCCAACCCAACAGCACAGGGTCCCATCAGCAAGCTTCACGCCCGCAGGCTTGAACCCCGAGCCCAGGGCTTTTGCCACCTGTTCATACGCCTCGGTGGTAGAGGGCGCCAGTGCTCTGGACGGGAGGCAGGTTAGAAAGGGATCCCTAGATGAAATGTTTGATCAATCAATCGATGCTTACTGGCTGTGGCGAGGAGTAATGTTCTCGACAAAGGCCCTCACGACGCCATACAGAAAATGCAGCTTCAACGTCGGCGCTTTGTTGTCGCCTCGAAACCGGAACGGGGTCGTGAGGACGGTTGCGAGGGCTCCGAAGACTGTGGTGATGTTGGAAACATGCCATTTAATTATAACTTCAGCTGGCAGCGACGACGGGCTTGGATCCGTGTCGCGACTCACCTATCCGGACGATGGCCCAGCAGAGAGTAATGTACTCCCAAGCAGAGAGGGATGGTTTCTCGTACAGGCTCATGATAATTGGGAACTAGCGCCGCTAGATGGTAAAAGCATTGACAACAAGAAACCCAAGTTGATGAGTGTGTTTGGTATATGAATTATTGCTGCAAGATGTTGCTGTGATGAATGTCGGTGGGCTGACAGGCTGACCGTCTGCAGTGCCGCATTCCGATGGATGAAAACCCCGCTCCAGAGTCCCGACACAGACATGCACATGCCGCATTGATGACGATTACTAAGAATAGAAACCGGAAAGGAAGGAACAACACATGCACCAGGATGAGGCGATTCGAAGAATTTACCGCCGTGAAGTTACTGTCGCTGCTCATTTCTTTTTTGTTTTCGCTGGCTCTCTGTTGGTGTGCAGTAATTGATCATTAGTTCTGGGTCGTTGTTGGGATTTGGGTCTTGTATTTGGAAGATGGAATTTCGAACGACAGCTCAAATGTAAAGAGAATGAATGGAAAAAAGCCTGAGCAGCAAGGAGAAAGAGGAGCGACCGAGATGCGGAAAGGCAGGTCTAAACCATAGGTAGGAGGCGACTGGTAGTCTGCACGACCCTGTGGGGCAATAGGTAGTCAAGCAGAGAAATTCTTCCCTGGGCCTGGAGTCACGCAGGCCAGGCACCGGGCCTTCCTCCCAGACATGGAAGGTGCTACCTTATGTGAGGCAGAGGACGTGGTGGTGGGCTTTCCCAAAACCTTTCACAAGCCATACCCTTATCATTGTCATGCCTGACATGACCACGTGGAATGGCAATTCTGGATGTAGGCGCATTGGCAGCTCGCAGAGTAAAATCAGTATTGCTTATCCTCCTTTACCTCCTGCCGAACATCAAGTGAATATCCACATAATTACAGACCTCTCAAGAGGCAAACGAACGAACCTAATCTACATGAGCAAACTAGACTTACAATGGAAAGCATGCCATCCTTCTCGATGCAAAGCGGGTATATAGACGCCGTGCCACTACCGAAGAACCACTTTCCTGACAGCCCCGGTGCCATGATAATCTATCACCCGAACTAGACTCAGCCCGACGAGTCGCCCATCAGCTTCAAATGAAGACTCAGATGAAGACACCCGGCTGTGTGCATCTTTCCGTCTCGCCCAGACCCCCAGCCCTTTAGAATTCACCATCTGCTATAGCCCAACACCAGTGCCATTCTTTCACTTTTGCCTCGGCAGCGCAGACCAGTAGATTAAACCTCGCACGCTCCCCTCCTGTGCATACAGTAAACAGACTCGAAATGGCCAAGTTGAGTTGGTCATGATAGGTATAAGCCCGATCATGTGGAACAATCCTTAAGAGCCACCTGAGAATGTTTCCCGAAAAATACTGTCCAACATATCGTTCAGTCTCTGCTCCTCTCTTGGGTTTAGTGTGATTTTTGGTGGATTTGACTCCTGGTAAATTCCCCGAAGAACCCTGTCACCTATATCGTTGAGGAACTGCTGGTCGCTTGGGTTTGGTGTGATTATTAGTGGAATCGAAGGTGGAGACGGAGACTGCTCTCCCCTTCGTCGCTTTCGAGCGGACGGAGAGAGCCCTGAAGCCTGCGGACCAACGCCAGGTCCCATGGGTTGGCCATTGATGCCTGACGTATGGGATTTGACAATCGTTGTAAACTTGCTTGAAGCCTGAGAGCTGCCTTGACCGGAGCTTCCGGTTGCACTCTGCAAAAAATTACTAAACTCCTCGTCTGAGGTGAAGGTCGTCGCCTTCCATAGAGGACGGTTGAGTGAGGTGACCGGGCCTTGAACGCCCTCGCCATTATCTCCCGGGTGAGCTTTGTCCGTCTGAAGTAGACGTAAGACGTTTTGAATGCTGGAGGTATTCCGCTCGATGGAGGTCTTCATTCCGTTCAATTTGCTCATCTCGCCGGCGATGGCCCGCTTCTCTCGATTGGACTGCAATAGGAGTTTATTCGATCGGTTGATATCGAGATTCTGTGCGGCAAGGAGGGTCAAAGTCTTGTCGAATGAGCTTTGTGACTTCTCCAGCTTGTCCAGCTTCTCCATGATCGACGATTTCTCATTCTTCTCCTGGACAAGTTCACCGAGTCGCTTCTCGTGCTCTCTCGCCTTATCGAGAGACTCTTGGCTGCGTTCGTGCAGTTTGTGGACCTGCAAAAGACCCGCCTGCAGTTGCTGGGCGACTCCTTGAAGGTGTGCTGAATTCTCGGTGACATTGAGTCGGTCAATGTGCTCTCCCAGACGGGCGAGGAGGACTGATATGACCCTACTGTTGCTTTGGATGTCTTTCTTGATGGAATCCATGACGAACGAACGCAGAAGAGGTAGTGGAGAGAGGTGCTGAATGTGGTGGGCGTCAAGGATGGCGATTGGGGGTGGTGTAGAGGGTGGTGTAGAGGGTGGTGTAGAGGGTGGTGCAGATCGGAGGATAATGTCAAGATTTAAAACGGGAGAAAGTCTTTGACCTCGAGCCGACAGATCACTTGGTGCCAATCCACCCAAAATTGGCAGGCACAACCGGCGTTCCTTCCTCCTCCCTCTAGATCACCAACCACGCGGGAATTGGGTCGAAATAACTCACTACAAAACACTTCCATTCCATGAAGGCCCCCCAATTATTGCGCCTCGACTCCTGCACGGTTTTCAAATAAAGCTCAAGCTCATGGTGCTGCAGAAAAAGAAAGAAAAAAAGAAGAAAAATGGGTACACTCTACACACACACACACACACACACACACACACACACACTCACGCACACAGACACTCATCCCTCACCCATAGAGAGAGAAAGCGAGAGAAACGGAACAAATACACATGCAACCACGCCAGCTAATTACGACTTATGTTAAGCTCCCTAGGTATTCATGACTAGACGAAATCAATCAATCAAACAAGAACAAACAACCAAAACCAACAGAAAGAAAAATCCCACTGAAAATACTAGAAACCGAATTGCTAAAAAACTAAGTGGTGTGCAGCGGCTTACGTATTGTCGGCTCGGCAAACAGCCAAACATGAATGCATGCATAGACCTGACCCTCCCTCCCCCCAACTATTCATTCAACCCATCTCCCATCCCATCCCTCCACCGAACCACAGAATGCTTTCTTTCAAGCACCAAAAACAACACATCCATCATGCATTAACAGCAACCCGGACCAACACCCCGAGCATACTCCCCTCAGGCAGCCTTCTCAACTCGGCCCCAAGAAACAGGGTCTCCTAGCTCCCTCCCTCCCATCCAATCCAGCTCCTGGGCATGACCCTCCAGATCTTGACCTCGCCAGACCTGAGATCGTCAAGCTTGAACGACTCAAGCTTGACCTTCTTGCTCTCGCGACCCTGCTCCCACGCGCGCACCTTCTTCTTGGTGCCATCCCATTCGGCCACGACAGCGACGTGGTCAGGCTTGCCAACCTCGACGCTGTACTTGGCGTGCATGGGGCCGTGCTTGCCCTGGAACTTTGCATTGCGGATGCTGAGAATGTCGCCGGGGCGGATCTCGTCGTTCTGGCTTGTGCTGGCGTTGGCGAGATTGCTGTAGACGAGGGCGCCGTAGGCACGCGTGCCGACGGGCAGGAGAGCGTCCTTGAACGGGCGGAGGAGCTCGTAGATGAGCGCTTGTGGTGTTCCATCGCCGACGACTGTGTCTTTCTTGCTGGATACAGCTTCGCCAATTGCACGGCCAAACCGCTCGTAGCTCTGCTCTAGCTGGTCCTGCCGCAGAGTGCGTGGTGGGGCCTCGTGGCGCTGCTCAAGTTGGACATCCGAGGCGTCTTGAGGGTCGAAGCGGACCGTGATGACGGTTTGAGAGTAGTCTTGGAACAGCACGTAGATATCGCGCGTGATGGTAGTCTTGCCCCCGCGACGAGAGTTGGCCGAACTCGACTCTTCAGCCTCGAAAAACACGTCCTTGCGGCCTTGGAGCTGGGGAGGAAGGCTGTTGGGCTGCAGCCACCACCCTGATTGACTCGCCAGGTCGATATCATGGGCAACATAACCAGACTCCATTGACGGCCTTGAGACATCCACCGACCGGCGGCCTGCTCCAGCGCGCTGAATATCAAGAGACTGCCGAGTGGGAGCTCGACCGGAGGGCGGTGCAGGAGGAGGAGCCCTTGTCTGAGGCGGTGAAAAGGATGGCGGCTCGGGTGGCCCTAGCGGAGGGGATGTCGGAATGGAGAATGGCGCTACGATTGGCTTGCTCTGGGAGGCACTATAGTTGAAGGGGTCGTATTCGTCGTCATCATACCGGGGCATCTCCTTTGCAGGAGGAGGTGGTGGCGGGGCTGCGCGAGGTATGTCTGTAGACTTTCGAGTATCAAACGACGGTGGAGGTTGGTTTGGAATTGGCGGCGGACCCGCTCTCGGCGCCGCTGTGGGAGGAAGAGGAGGAGCTGCTGAGGTGGGAGACCGTGGGGATGCAACATCCTCAAAGCTCGAATCGCGTTGGTGGGCCTTGAGGGCATCTTTGTGGGGAACCGACGACGCGATATCCGTATCGTAGTCACCTTCATACTCAGTGATCTCTTCCTCTTCCTCTTCGTCATTGTCTTGGTCCTCTGCTGTTGGCCTGCTGAGCGGCGGCGCGGCAGGGGGAGGTGGAGGAGGCGGCCTGGTCTGAGCGGGAGGCGGTGCCGGTGCGGCAACCGGGATTGGAGGCGGCATTCTGCTGTTACGTTTGTTTTGTGTAGCAGATACGCCCGGAGATATGGGCGAAGAATCGTCCATGTAAGACCGGCTTGCCTGTGCAACCCGAGGCGATGTCGGTGGCAGTTGCGGAGGCATCTGCGGCGGCATGGCCAATGGCGGCGGCGGCGGAGCCCGGACAACATGTGCTATCTCGTTCTTTGGGGTGTCAGATTCGTCGGGAAGCTCTGAGAGCTCGTCGTCCGATACAGAGCCTTCACTTGGTGACTTGATGTCCGAAGCAACCGGAAGCGGCGGCGGCGGACGCGCTGCAGAAAGTTAATGATTGTGTCCCACGGCCAACGACGACTAGGGTGCGACTCACAGTCCGTCGGGACAGGGGGCGGAGCTGGTCTCCCGGCAGGGAGAGGAGGAGCAGAGCCCGGCTCTCTAGAAGATACTACGATGCTGTGAGTTGAAGTTCGCAGGGAATCTTCGTCATACATACATGCAGGAGCAGTCTCTTGATGTGGCGTCTTCAAACGACCCTCGTCTTCCTCATCAGACTCAGGCTCGGGTTCGGGTTCTTGTTGTCGTGACATTCCGGGAAGTGCCATCGCCATCATGGTTGGCACCGGAGGCCGTGCCGTGGGTGAGACGGGTGGCTCCTCGTGCTCCTCAGACCTCTCTGGTGCCGCCTTCTTCTTCTTCGGCAAGGGAGGTGGCGGGGCGCCAAAGAGGGGGATTCCGGGCATGCCGGCCATTCCCATACCTCCCGACATCTTGGCCATCCTTGCGCGTAGTTCTTCCTTGCGCCGTGCTTCAGGGTCTTCGTCCTCGTCCTCGTCCTCCTCGTCTTCTTCTGCGTCTAAATCGTCATCGTCCTGCTTGGCTGCCGTAGCGACATGCTTGCTTCGTTCATCACTATCATCTCGTTCTGTAAGATCTGCAGGGTCCTCAGTGGTGTCACCAGCGCCGGACATGTCGGCCTCATTGCCGTCGTTTGGCTCGGCGCCCCGGGAGGACTTGCGCCGGGACGGGTGGGACACACGTGGCGGATGGGACTCGTCCAGGGAGCTCCTGACCGGAGGCTCTCCCGTGTCCCGTCGCTCTGGGGGCGGCAGCGGGGCTGCAGGGGCAGCAGCTTCGCCTTCTTCGATGACATCCTGGCTATCCATGCGCTTCTTGACCGGTCGCTTGGGCTTCTCTTTCTTGGCTACGGCATCAGCATGACGAGCAGCCGTCTCCATCTGCTGCTTTTGTAGCAGAGCCAGCCTCTCCTTGAGGCTCATGGGCTTTGGCTGGTCTTCATCTGCTTCTGGCTCGTGCGAAGAGCCCTGGACAAGCCCCACCTTTCCGGCATTGTCGAGTGTCTCGGCCTCCTGCTCCTTTATTTCTGGGTCTTCATCTCGGCGATAAACCTTTGCCGTGGGAGCTTGTTGGGGCGGTGGGATGTATGCGTTTCTGCTCGGTGGAGGCGCAACGAAGGGCTTCTTGATGAACCCGGAGCTGCCCGAGCCCAAGCTGCTCGGCTTGAACGGGGCAAGAGGAGGTGCTGCCGCCTTGTTGAACGCCGCAATGCGGTCCTTGAATGACGACGGCTTTTCGGACACAGGCGGCGGGCCGGCAGCCTTGGGCTGGGAGGGAGCTGGTTTCGGAGGGGGTGCAGCTGGGGACGAAGCTTCGGCTTGCTGCGGGGGAGGCGGGGGAGGGGCGAGGACGCGCTGCGCCTGTGCTTGTCTGGGAGCCGGGGCTTCTGAAGCTGGAACTGGAGCTGGAGCCGGAGCTGGGGTGGGAGGAGCAGGAGCGGGGGAGGCCGGGAAGGAGGATCCGGTCAAACCGGGCGAGAAGGGCTGCACGGGTTCGTTGTCTGGGTCTGGCGAGAGCGGCGTCGGCACAGCAGCGGCTTCGGCAACGCTGCCAGCGGGCTCGGGCTCGGGCTCTCTCCTGGTGCGAGTTCTTGTGGGCCGGGGCGGGGCCGTCGGCTCGTACTTCTCGACAAAGTTGCGCGGGAAGATGCCTTCGTGCTGGACGCCGGCATCGTCGACGTATTCGCCGCCGTACCAATCGGGGTCTTCCTCCTCGGTGACGGTTATGATCTGGCCGACGGGGAAGGCCAGGTCATCCTCGTGGCTCGAGGTGTACTCGAAGATGGCCTTGACCTTGAGCGACGGCATGATGACGCGGCGGAGAGAGGCGGCCTCGGAGAGTGCGGATGAGCTGATGAGGGTGAGCTGGTGATGCTGCTTGTTGCTCAAGGTGTTGGTGGGTGGGTGCGGGGCCGCAACAGCTGGGTTGAGGTAAGGGAAGGAGGGTAAGGTGGGCTAGGTGGGCAGGGTTGAGGGCTGTCTGTCACTGTTAAAAATCACGGCTCTGGGCAGCTCGGCGAGGTGCCTTCGATGAAGCTCATGCGAGGTGGTTTCCACAGGCTGCGAAGGTTAGGCAATGCAGGTTCCTGTCCGATGTCCCGCTGGCTGTCCACGTCGGGTGGCTGTCCAAACCTCAAACAGTTGGAGATAGGTAAGTGGTGGGTGGATGGGCCGCGGTCAAGCGGATTTTGGCTGGGCTGCGGGCGGGCTGCGGGCTATGGGGAACTGGGGTGCTGGACTGCTGGGCCGTCCCTGCTGTTCTCCATCCGCTGGATGGACTGGAAGCTATTTGGCGCCATGCTCGACCCGACGTCAGCGCATGAACTGGCTGACCTAAGGTACCTACAACCACCTCACACACACCTGCCCTACCAACACGCCGGATGGACTCGTGATCACTCGTGATCGCCCTCGGTAGCTACCACACCTTGCGCTCACGTCTGGCTTCTGCGTTTTACAATATTGAGGCAGAATATCACCAGAGACGTAATGGGAGGTGGCTTGGACTTTTCTCTTGCTTCACATTCCGTTTAGCAGGCTGCAGCTTACCACACCCTCACCCTGGGTGGAGGGAGGTGCACCCCTCTCTTCGGCCACTGCCTGCCTGCCTGGTCCTGAGAA
The DNA here is from genome assembly GCA_033439705.1 of Cercophora scortea. Lineage (NCBI taxonomy): Eukaryota > Fungi > Ascomycota > Sordariomycetes > Sordariales > Lasiosphaeriaceae > Cercophora > Cercophora scortea. The sequence goes on along the minus strand of JAUEPO010000004.1, from coordinate 5,071,551 downwards.
TTCTCCGTGTGGAGCAAACAGCACGGCGGGGGTTGGTTTACACGTAACACCCACCCACCATAGCCCAAAATGCCCCACACTTTGAGACCTCCGCCTGGTACCTGTCCGGATCGGGAGCCCCAGCCAGGCGTCCAATGAATCTCGAGCGTTCCACTCCTCCATTGCCATCTCTGCATCTGCAACGCGCCTCTGCCAAGAATCACAAGAAAGTTCATCGAAAACCCTAAACAGCTGCTCCCCTTCACTCTCCAGAGAACGCAAAAGAAAGCAAAGCAAAGCAACACCATCCTCCACCAACACGCCCATAAAAAATGTCCGGCCCTCCCTCCACAAGCCCAGGGCTCCCACCCCCAAAACCAAAAGGCATCCTAAAAAAGACCCCGCCAGCGCCACCAACCTTCAACATGGACCAAGAAGCCGACGACGTCGTAAACGACTACCAAATGGCCGCCCACCGCGAATACCAACAAGCCGTACAACAAGCGAAGCTCCTCCTCGCGCAGCGCGACCAAATCCCACCCACCGCGCCCCTCGAGACCTTCGAGCGTCTCAGCACATTCCCACCCACGCGGGGGCCGGGCATCGACGCCGCCAACCCCGCCCCGGCCGACGTGGACGACTTCCTATCCACGATCTCCACCTTCCTGCCACGCGAGTACATGGACCTGATCGACGAGCGCAACTGCGTCGGCAACTGCGGATACACCCTGTGCCCGCGACCGAAGCGCAACCGTGAAGGTCTGCACAGCATCAAGATGACGGGGATCGCGCGGACGGAGGACGTGAACAAGTGGTGTTCGGACCGGTGCGCGCTGCGGGCGCTCTTCATCCACGTGCAGTTGCAGAACCCGAGCTACGTGTGGAAGGACGGCCAGACGGTCGTCAAGGTGGAGCTGAGAGCGGAAGGCCCCGTGAACCCGCCGGGCCAGCAGCAGACGCCGCGCAACGGCAAGCAGGTGGTGACTCCCAGTTCAGCTACGAACGGACAGCCAGTGGGCGAGGCCGACAGAGACACGAGGAGGCAGATTACGAAAGAGGCTACTGCGCTCGCGGTTGAGCGGGGTGACGCGGGCAAGCTGCTTGGGGTTGGCAAGCAGATTGAGATTACGATTCGAGAGAAGAGCTCGATAGCGCCTGCTCAAGCTCCAGATCGGCCGTCTGATGAAGATGGGGATCGCTACGAAATGGTGGAGGGCCATAGAATCCAGTTCGGTAAGGGTAAACGAGGGAAAGGCGAAGAAGATGAGGACAGCGGGAGCGAAGATGATGATGATGATGATGATGACGACGACGACGATTACTTGCCCCCTACCCTTCGTATGTAGGTAAATCAAAGCTCGTAAAATCGTCTTGCTCCAGCAGTTGTCCTGCCGCGAGAGTTAAGCCTCACGCATGGAGTTCAATGGTAACCCACCAGCACCAGAATAACGTGAACCCAAACCATAGCCCGAAACACAATGTCGGTGAACCGGTAGAAATATGGCCTGTCTCACACACAGCACAACAGTAAGCAGTCTCCAAGTCTCACGATATCTCATCACGCTGCTCAGGCAGGGCAGAGCAGAGCAGGGCAGGGAAGGGACGGGGACGGGAATTGGCAATCAAGCGTCATCCTCCCCCGGGACAAAGCCCAGAGGGGGGAATCAGCGACACCTAGTGTGGGGCAAAGATCGTTTTGTTGATCTATGATGCTCTCACTACCTTCCAGAAGAAAGACGCCGTCCGGCCATGTAGAGGACCAAGCCAAATACCCACAATCCACAACAGCTCCTGATGCTGCTGCTGATTTTTGTCCCAATACCAACAACACCACCACCACAACCAGCCGCCTCCGCAAGGGCGACACGCTTAGTCGCGACGGGCGGGGCGGTTGTCGCCGCCAAAGGGCCGTCTGCCACCGCGCTCGATGGTCTGGACCTGGGTGACGGGGATGACGTTGACGGGGATGGAGTCGAACTGTGAATGGGGGAAGAAGAACGAGTTAGCAATTGCGGGCCTACGGCGGGAGACGATGTGGTGGGGAGGGAGGCATGGCGAGCAAAAACGTACGCCAAGGTGCTTGAGGAGGTCCCGGGTCTCGTTGTCGACGTCGAGCTGGCCGCTCTCGGAGTTCTGGGCGAAGTCGAGGGCGGAGATCTCGGGGACGTATTGATCCTTGCGCTCGCGCTCCTCCTCCTGCAGCTTGAAGGAGATACCGCGGACGGGGCCGCGAGAAATGCGCTTCATCAGATGGGTCGTGTAACCGGCAATCTGCAAAAGTCAGTCTCCCCAGTTCTCGCTTTTTTCCCCCCGTCTCAGCGTTTCGTCGTTGGACGCTGGGGCGGAATGGGCTTGTGGCTTCGTATCGCACGCACCTTGTTGCGCAGGCGCTTGGAGGCGATGATGGCGATCTCATCGCAGATGCGCTTGTTGGTCTCGAAGTCGAGTGTCAGCTTGGGGTAGTACCGCTCAATGATGACCTTGGCGGACTTCTTGACAGTCTTGGTGCGAACGCGACCCATTTTGACGGCTTGGTGAGACTGAGGTTAGTGACGAGGGGGAGTTGGCTGGGAAGGTTGATGGGTTCAGAATCTCGAGATCCGTTCAAGGTCTTTCCGGCTGAGCCAAAAAGTTGGGAGGCACGACCGGCGATTTTCCTGTGTGGGGCTTTAGGGCTCAGTGGGTCGGGTGTTTGTGGCTGCAACGCACCAGCCACCTGGGCCCACCTGGCAAGATGCTGGCAGGGGGGGATGAATGTGATTGGACAAGTCCCCAACGGATAACATGAACATTCATTTTTCAACATTGGAGATCCGCTCAAGGCTTGATAACCTGGAAGCCAACTTCACAGCTCGATCAAGGACTAGACTTGGCTGAAGCTTGAAGTCAGATAGGCGATGCACTCTGCAAACCGTCCAGGTGGTCCGAAAAATAAACCGAACACTCGGGCCACAATTTGGGTGGGTTTCGTGGTTGAAGTGTTCGGTTTATTTTTCGGACCACCTGCCGTCTTAGAGAAATTGATGGATGCGCTTTGAGACTTTCACGGCTAGGGAAGGTAGCCACCTATGTATTGACACACTGGGGCGGTCCGGTTTGCAGCTTGCCTTCCGAAGCCAAGATCGTTCGGGATGCCAACTCCTCGTGCATTAACGATATAGAATTCTGGTTCAGCAATTCATGGTATACACAAGATATATTGTTACAGCAGATTCCCGCACATACATATGTGCATCTTAGATTACACTGGTCTCCGACAAGCCATCCGCAGCCCTTCCATCTAAGCCGGCGCGCCCTGGCGGTATCTAGACTCGAGAGACCCGATGCCGTAGCCGGTGGAGCTCGACATCCGGGTAGACCTGTATGTGCCACTCGACCTGTATGAGTTGCGCAGCTCGGTCGCCGCCGAGGGCCTGGGCTCGACCTTCTTCTTCTCGCCAAAGATCTTCTCCTCGCCGAGCAGCTCCAGCGCCACGAGCCGGTCCTCCTCCTTGGCATCGGAGACGTTGATCCTGATGCGGCCCTTTGCGTCGACATTGGCGCTGTTTGGCTGAACCCAGATCTTCGCACCACCCTTCAGCTCAGGGTCAAACCTGTCGAGCATGCGGGACATCGATCCTCTGCTGTTGGACGCAGTGTCGCCGTACGGGCTGTCGGCAACAAAGCCTGCAACGCCGATGTGCGCTGTGACGTTGATGCCGCTCCGGCGGGGGTTGATGACGCGGGCCTGCATGGGGGCGTGTGCCCTCTGCGGGCCGTAGAGCGGGTGGTTGTCCAGGTACATGGACGTCTTGAGGTACGAGATACCGGCAGACGGGTGTGTGATGGGCGGGCCCCTGTCCGCGTACGGGCTTCCGCTCTGCGTCAGGGTGACGTGCGTCGTCGAGTTGAGCTGGGCGAGGGCGTCGCTGGTGGGAGGGTTGAGGGGTGCGAGATCGAGGAAATGGCCGACCAGCTCGTAAAGCTGCTGGTTGTCGTTGCGCAGCTTGCGCAGGTAGTCGGTGAGCTGCTCGTCCGTGACCGAGGACGGATCGGCAGTCGCCGGCAGTGTTTCTCCCTGCTCCTGCGCCTTCAACATGGCGGTCTCGAGGTTCTCTTGCGCGATCTTGGTCCTCAGGAACTGCAGGAACTCTGGCCGCCTGGGCTTGACATTCTTAGCCAACCACTTGTTGAAGGCGCCCTGCGACATGCCGGCCAGCCAAGGCCCCGTGAACTTCCAGCGCTTGTCCTGCATAGCAGCCGCCTTCTCCGGGTCGATGTCGGTGAAGTCACCCTCCTCCTCGAAGGCGGACTGCTGGGGCAGGTTCATCCTGGAGGTGGCGCGTATGGAGTAAGAGTCGAGGGTAGTCGGCGGGACCGTGACGGGGATGTGGAGCTCTTGGAACTTGCGCAGCGACAGTCCGTGGTCGGCACCCGAGGTGTAGTCGGTAACCTGCTCAATCGAGTCGATCTGGCGGACGCGGAGCATGGCGTTGGACGACTTGGTGGTGGACTTGAGCGGCAGGGGGCGCTTGAGGCCCCAGTCGCCACGCTTGCGCGACGAGCTCGTCGTGGTGATGACCTGGTGGGTCGGGAAGCCGAGCGTGGCCGTGTCCGAGTTGCGGTTGGTGCTGGAGCTGGCGGAGGGCGGCGGCGGGATGGGCCGGGGCAGCGAAAAGAGGCGAGACGATCGGAGGAGCGCGCCTCCAGGCGACACGCTCCGAACGGACGCCATCGCGATGAGTAGGTGCGCGTCGAGCGTGGAGCGCAGAGCTCAATTGCCGTCGTAGGTCGAGCTGTGGGTTGCGAGGTCTGCAGGTCGGGCCGTCAGGGAAGCTGGAAAGCCCAATGCCGCGAAAATTCGGGTCAACCGATTTGGCGAGTTGCATGGTGTCGGTTGATGGACGGCGGCGCATTGATGATTGGCCACTCTGGCAGAACGCTGTGGGGCATCACGCTAAGTCCAGGTCCGCGTGAAGGTACCCAGCCACATTAGCCCTCTGCCCCTGAGCTCTGTCGCATCGGCAAGTAAACAAAACACAAGGTTGGGGAAGGAAGCTACGAAACCTACGAGAACCACTCATTTGGCGGTTTGCATCTCTTTGGTTTTGGGGGGCGTTCATCTCGTCGTTATTAATTATATCCGCCACAGGCAATGCAAGTAGGCAAGCTTAGGGTTTCAACAAGTCGATGCCTACGCCGCGCAATGCGGTGACTGCCCATGACGGGTAGCTCTTTCTATCCGGGTATAACCTGTCGAAGAACTCGTGCGCAAACGCCGGGAACTTGTCCGCGATGACCGCTTCTCTGGCCTCCCTCATCAGGTTCAGCTGATACCATACATTGTGCAGCGTCAACAAGTGCGCCGACACGGTCTCCTTGGCGGCGTTGTGGTGAACAAACGCCCTCGTAACCCCCATAGCGCCTTCTTGCTCGATAGGCCGGCAGCAGGGGCACCCGCAGCCCTCTTCAATCGGCCCAAAGTCTCCAGCGTACATTTCTCTCTTCAAGTTGATGACGCCGAACTTGGTGACGGCATTTCCGAACCGCGCAGTGCGTGTCGGCCAGACACAGTCAAACATGTCCGCTCCGAGAGCAACGCACACAACCAGATCCTCTGGGTAGCCAATTCCCATGACGTAGCGTGGCTTCAGCTCCGGCAGCAGTTCCGTGCAGCATGCCACGACCCGACAAAAGTCATCCTTGGCCTCGCCGCCACTGAGTCCTCCAATGGCGATGCCAGGTGTATCACGCGCCACCATCTCGCGGCAGCACTCGCGTCGCATCTCGAGATCCAGCCCGCCCTGAATAATACAAAACAGATTCTGGACGTCTGGGCGCTTGTGGGCCGCGATGCACCGGTCCAACCAGCGTACACTGCGCTCCATCGCTTCTCGCATGCGGGCGGCGTCTGGTGATGTGGTGACCAGAACATCGTCCAGTTGCATCATGATATCGGAACCTATCGAGTTCTGGAGGCTCATCGAATGTTCGGGTGTGAGGAGCATAGGGGTGCCGTCGTGTGGGGAGAGAAATCGTACGCCTTCTTCTGTGATTGTAGCTAGCTTGAGCAGTGAGACCATCTGGAAGCTGGGAAGCGTTAGTGCTTTGTGTCCATAGATGGCCTATAACTACGGCCAGGATACGGGTACAAATACATACCCGCCGCTATCTGTGAGGATGTTGTGGTTCCAGCCCTGCAGCTTGTGCGCACCTCCAACAGCGTCCAGGACCTCCTGCCCCGGCCTGAGGCCGAGATGGTAGGTGTTGTTGAGGCAGAGGCGGCATCCTGTGTCTTCGAGCTGCTCTGGTGTAAGGCCTTTGAGGGAGGCTTGGGTGGCTACAGGCATGAACAGTGGGAGGTTGACGGGCCCATGGGGGAGGGTCAGGATGGAGGCGCGGGCCCGGGTTGTCTGCGGGCGGAGGGGAGTCTCATTAGCTGGGCGGACGGGTGGGCAGGCAGGGGTGACATTCAACAACGGGGATGCGTGGAAGGGTGTATGGAATGGGTGGGAATCATGGGGACTCACAGAGCATTTCGCAACTAGCTCAAAGGTGAGCGCGGCCGATGATGCGGAAGTTGTCGAGGCCATCCTTCGTGCTGCCCACATTCTCTGCCCCGCGAAGCTGCTAAGCGTTCGGGCACAGCTAAGACGGAATGCCGAGCTAGGTGCTAGGTGCGAGGTGCCTAGGTGCCCGGTGTGTGTGACGCTGACACTGACGGTAACGGTAATGGTGACGCGCTGGAGTCGAGTCGAGGCGAGGCGAGTCTTTGCGCCAAGAGCTAATAGGTATCGTGCCAAGTGCCGACTGCAGTATCCTCCTGTACAACCCAAAAGCTCGGATCCCCGCTGTCGTTCGTCGCGGCTCTCGTCCCGGGTGTCTACGGAGGCGCGAGGCAGAAAATTATCGTCAATACCACCAAATCGGGACCGCGGCGATAGCGGGCTTGGCGTCATCCTACGTAGTACAGGGACCACGCCCCGATGCCGCCCCTCCAAAGGCCCCTCCAGCCGACCCCACTATGGACCATTTTGGGGCCCGCCACCTTTGTTTCGACCACCCACGGCGCCCGCATTGGGCTAGAAAGCACCCCATGTCCATCCAGGCTCAACTTCAAAATCATACGACACTTACAGCATCCAGGATTCAGTCCGTCTTCGCCGCACATGGATCGTCCGCGCACCTCATGCGCCGCCCTCCCTGCCTCCCTCGTGTAATCGATTCTCGGGTCGGCACGCTACGCTGCCAAAAGAGAGAATTTTTGTCAAATTGCACATGCATCCTCCGCTATGCCGTGCTTTCTGCGGAAAACCTCATCCAGTAATACCACCAGGTGCCCAAGGGAGAGGTAAGATACCTGTAAGACTTTGGACTTTGCATATTCACCTCAAGTGCACCTACCTAACTTACCTACCTCGCGTACCTCGGGACATTTATTTGGCATTTATCCAGAAATCCGTAGTGTACCTATGTGGACAGTGTGGTTCAAACCTGCTTGCCTGTTGGGACGAAAATATCATCCCTGCCCCTGAAGAATAAAGATGGAGCTGGCGGAAGCTTTCAAGAATCTTCATCCTAGCGGCGTTGGAGCTTGCACCTTAGCCGTCAAGACATGGAAGATTTGCACGAGGGAGCGGATGGAGTCACGGGCCCACGGCAAGGCTACCTGCACCTACTTTCCTCCACTGCGTCCATGCCTAGGCCATGGCCAGAACCAGCCAGCCAACCAGTCACCGGGCCAATCTCACCACCAACCATTGCTTCCCATCACCCGCACGACACACTCACCCCTTCCCTTTTCTGCAGTTGCCGCCTGGCCAGCCGTTGTTCTCAATCCGCTCCTTCTCGATCGGCGCCCTGCCTCTGCTCTGCTTTGCTCTGCTTGCCCTGTGATCGTCGACCGTTTGTGACAACCAATGTTAATCGGTGGGCAACGGCCATCCGTCACCGTTTGGGCTCAGATTCCCATGCGTTTCGTCATGATTGGCACGCGACTTTGAAAAGGTCCCCAAGCGCAACCCAACCGGGGAAAACACCTTCCCTGCTAGCTTTTCACCTACGTGGATATTTGCATCGGGTGAAACCCCTTGAGCTCTAGTCAGCGGTACCTGCCTCCGTCCACACACACACAAAGGAGAGCACCTTCCTACACACACCCACACACCCACACCCACACCCGCACCCACACACACTGGACCTCTCTTGCAACCTGCAAGACCTCTATCTGTTGTCCTACACTAGGAACCTACACTGCCCTCCGATAATACCTCCCTACCCATACCATACGCCCTACACCATACACCCTATCTATACCCTTCACCCTTACACCCTACACCCTACACCCTACCAGGTACCTTCCGCTTCTACGTGCCCGTACTTGCCCAGTCAACTGCCAGATGGCCAGGGGACTCCCCGTCGGGCACAGTCCTCGGCAGTCTAGACCAGCGTCGACGACGAGCTCAAATCCAACCCCACAAAACATTCTCGTGGATACATCAAGTGCCCGAGCAGGCATGAACCACCCAGGTCATCGTCGTCCTTTGCAGGGCACCAGGGTTCTCTCTCTCTTCTTTTCTTCTTCTCTTCCATCAGTCGTCAACATGGACCAGACCTTTACTCTCTTCGGCGCCCTGCCGGCCGAGCTGCGGCTCCAGATCTGGCGCCAGAGCTGCCAACCCCGCGTGGTGGAGGTCCGCTACTCCGAGGACGACGACCGCTGCTACTCCACCACCAAGCCGCCCGCGATATTGCAGGTCTGCACTGAGGCCCGGGACGAGTGCTCGCGGCACTACGTCAAGGCCTTTGGGACCGAGTCCTACGAGGGAAACATCTACTTCCTGCCCACGCTGGACATCCTCTACCTGCCCCGGTGTGGAGACATGGGCTACGGTGACACGGCGCGGGACTTCAGCCAGTACGTCCTCGACACGGTCGAACACGTCCACAGTCTCGCCATAGACCACGTCAAACCCGAGATCCGCCGGCCGTGGGAGACGTACAACAAGTTTTGCCTCATGCGCAACTTCCCCGATCTTAACGAGACATTTCTCATCCTGGGCTCCGGACCAGACGACCGCGATGACGACCGCGACGGACAGATCGAGTTTGTCGATCCTAGGGGGGACCCGTTGGCCATCATGCGATTGATGGAGAACGTCAAGGAGTCCTTTATCTATGAAGTTGGCCCGACCAGCTTCTTCGAGTCGGAAAAAAGCGCAGAGAGCGGGAACGAGCCGTCTCTTGCGCTCATCCCAAAGACCAAGACCACGCAGCCAAGCTAGTCGTCGTCTCGGCCGGCGTTTATCTCGTGTACGTAGTACGTGAGTCGGGAGTGGAGAAACGAAGGAACGCTTTAGCAGGATACGAATATTAGATCGGAGTCCGGAACCATGATGCCCGCTCTCCATATGCTGTATCAGACAGCAGAGATGGAAGAACCGGCGGGCATGGATATGGTTTGGTTTGGCTGGTTGGTCAAAGCGCATGGGAATAAAGGGGGGCGCTTCTGGATGGTTATCGAAGATATGGATGCTGTCACCAGCGACGGATTGAACGAGTTTTATGTTGGGGGGTGGTGCGCCGTGTCATTCGCTTACATGATATGATACCTGTTCATGAGTTGTTTTCATTTCATTTTGGCGGCGCAAACAAGAACATTAATGGTAATGGAGTTTTTGGCTTGGTTATCGGCTGGGATATCAGTCTCAAGGCAAGAGAGAATAAGCGTTGCTTTTCCACACCCGGAACCTAAGACGTATCATCGCGATATAGTCTGAGGATAAAGTCATCAAAAAACACAATTAGACCTACCACCCCAACGCGCTTCTTTAATAAGTGAACCTCCCCTGAACCTCCCCTGGATCTCCTCTGATCAACCGACGTAAAATCTCATGAACCCACCGCCCTAAGCAAAACGGAAAAGATAAAGTATATACAAGAATAAGTATTCACAAAAAACCTCACCATGTACAAAGCGTAACACGTTTCGTGCCTGCGTTCCCAGAATACGTCGTATCACGCCAAACAGCGTGAGGTCGGTAGGTACCATTACCATTACACAGTCCGACCAAGCCTGGGTTGAAAGGGACCACGAGAAAGCTTGGTTTGTTGGTCGTGGTAGCAGTCACACAGAGGGATGATGGGATGCTTCCATTCCACATTCACCACCACCACCAGCCACCCGAGATCAGACCACCGCGGTTCAGGTTCAGGTTCAGGTTCAGGCAAGAGCTGCTGCTGCTAGTACCGCAAAGGCGTTTGCGACCCAGAGGGATATCCCGCCTGGGCGTCCGGTTGCTGGCACGGCGAGGGCGGTTTGTGTTTGTGTTGTTGTTGTTGTGGAGGCGGTCGTGCTCCTGCTGTTGGTGCTGCTGGTGTTGCTGCTGATGTTGGTCGGGGTGGTGGTGCCGTCGGTGGTGCTGCTTGAGTTTGTCGAGTCTGTGCTTGGGGTTGATGTGGCTGTTGAAATGCTGGTGCTGGTGCTCGTACTGCTGACGATGATGGTATGGTGGACGGTGCTGGTGCTGGTGTCGTCGTCGTTGTTGTCATCGGCCCAGGACGACGACCAATCTGGCCCGGACGGGGGCACGGCGATCGTGTGGTCGCATATTGTCATGAAGTCGGAGGTGACTTTGCGGTTTGTTAGTTTGGGTTGCTGTAGTGTCTGGCTGTCTCCTTGCTAAATGGGGATGTGGGGTTCTTACAATCATATACGGAGGGGGCGGCTGTCGCGGCCCAAGGTGAACAGGAGGAGATGAGTGCGTCCATCTTTGAGTAGTAGGATGGGAGGCCATTGTGGAAGTCGCTATGTTTTGCGTGTTAGCATTTTGGTGGCTAGCTCCGGCTCTCGAGGGTATGTGCAGGCAGGGCACAACATACCAGAAGCAATTGGTAAAGTCGGCGTTGGGTGGCGTGGTGAAGCTCGGCATGTCGCCGTCGCATTCGGTGTAGAGGCCCATGAGTTGTGAACAGGCTCGGGGAGCCGTGGTGGTGGTGGCGACTGCTGCGTCGTGGTCTCTTGCAACCAGGACACTGGATATAACGTGCACATCCACATGACGGTTATGAAGCGCAGAAACAGTGGCGTAAGGCGCTGCCAGGGCAAGCGCCGCGAGCAGATGAAGCCGGGCCATCTTGGATTTTGTTGTGGCTGAGTTGAACGAGAGTGTGGTTTGTTTTGTTATTTGAGAGAGAGTGGTTTGTGATTGTGTTCAGTGAGTGTGGCCTTTGCCTCGGAGTACTTGATGAACGACGTTGTTGCGCCAAGCCCTTGGCCGGCGGTATGCCTAGAAGATTTAAAGGAGTGATGTTGACGAGTACCTGGATGTTGGGTTGGTTCGAGGTCTGCAGTCAATTAATATTAAAAAGCGCGGGTCGCGTGGGAAGAAGGATCGTGACAGGGGTTGAGGCTTGAGAGTATCAATGCCAAGCAGCAACGAAGAACCAACAACCAAACCTCGATCTCCACCTTGAACACAACATCGCGATCTAAATACCTGAGTCGGGGTTAACCTGGGAAAAGATCCCCACTGGAAGAGCTTCTACACTTGTAGAAGATGGGTTTATTGTGTTACCTAAGTGTGTAGCTGGCATGCCCGGCAAGGCGAAAGAATGATTCACTTGAGTCTTTGGGTCGGGGTTGAAGGAAGGATGGAGGAGGTTTTGAGACAATTAAATTCGTCTTTGCAGTTAACTCTTGGCTATATTGTCGCGGAGTTGAATGCTCTTTCTCTCTTCGTTTTCATGATCCTTTGGGGAATTGGGCTCACTGAATGCTGGATGTGTGAGTGTCTTGTTGTTGCAAGGATGTGGTGCATGAAGTCCAGATGTTCTGAATTAGCTGCAGATGCGGTGCTGCATCGTGACTTGGAATTGAAAGGCGTATGTGTGAATATCATGCTGAAAGGAAAAGAAAGTCCAAACACATAAAGAACGCAACAACCTTGAATGCTAGGAGAACTCTCAGATCAAGATCGACTGAGTGAGCGACTGGAGTGAAAAAGGACAGGACCATTTCTGCCTGTGAGACCAGAGAGACCCCCCCGCCACGGCACCCAATAAGAATCACGCATGATTCGCCAAAGAATCCGGAGTGAGGGGATGCTGGTTCAAACTTTACTTGGCGAAGGAAGTTCGGCACGGGAAAAGGAAATTGACAAAGCAAACAACTGTGAATCCTTGCTGCTTCGTGCCCCGCCTTGTCTCGGCAGAGGGGCACGTGATCTGGCAGTTGCTATGACGTCCTGACGCGTGACGCGACATTGCTGGTGCTGTCCGTGTGCCTGCCGCGTGCCGTGTGCCTGGCCACCGCGCCAAGCCAGCCACAGCGCAGTTGATGAGAGGCCAACAAAAAAGTGTCCCATCTGAAATCCGATCCACCAAGTTCAGGGCGTTTCATCTTTTGCTGCATGTGCGATGACTTCATGTCGATGGGTCTCGCTCGGCCTTTGAAGACCCCAGTCTGTTTTCCAGAGCCGCACTACTACACTACCTTGACTGACCTTGTTGAATTTATACCTATCCTACCTTAGCTCTACTCTATTTACTTGCCTGGATCTCTGTACCTGGCTGTACCTGTTCCTTCCTTCCCTGAGGGAGCTGGTCGGCCGCTGGTAGCTGGCGCTGTCCTGTTTCACCCCGCCGTCTGTTGTTGGCACTGCACCATCCGTCGTGTGGTGTGAATACCGTAGACTTGGGACGGCAGTGGGTTAGCTTTGGCTTTTTTTTTTTTGTTGCCTTGTGCACACGGCGCGTCGTCCTCAGCCATGGCGTCGCAGTCTCCAAAGCCGCCATCATCACCCTCTCGCTCCCCGCCAAAGAGAGTTTGGGCTCCGGCAATGGGCCACGACAAGGACGGCAGCCCAGCCGACAATGAACTGGCTCACTCTCTAACCCATCTCTCCATTTCTGCTTCCGACCTGTCACCCACTGTTATTACTGCTGCTGCTGCTGCTGCCCCTACCCCTCGCAAGCCCGCCATCGAGAGGCCGCCCGCCATAAACACCAGCACCAACACCAGCATCGACAGCAACAGCAACGGCAGGAAAACCAGCATCACAGTCCCTAGCACACCCCGGCCGGGGAGTTCTATGCGGAGTCCCTTGCTTGGCCCCATTGCATCAACCATTGGCAGCCGTACGCCGTCCCGCTCCCGGTCCGGAACACCAACGCTGCTGAGGAAAGCGTCCATGAACTCGCTCTACTCTACGAACGGCGGTGCGCCGCTATCTCGCCGCGCCAGTTCGGCCAACGTCCTGTCGCCTGGTGCTGCCGCAAGGTCACCCATGCAGGGCATGTCGCCCGAGATGGCTGAGAGGCCGGTGGCCACCCCTGAGTCAGTCGCCAGCGCCCACTTCAAGGCTGAGCTCGAAGTCCACCACGGCGCCAACCCAAACCTGTCGCCCGAGACCATTGTCATCATCCATGATGCCTGCTATGGCCATCGCTTCTCCCGCCCCCGCACCTCCCGCGCCGCCCTGAACACCATCGTTGAGCGCCCCGAGAGGATCAAGGCGAGCGTCCTGGGTGTGTCGGCCGCCTATGTGCGCCTAGGAGAGCGTCACCAGGACGGGGCTCACCCCATCCAGCCTCACTTACATCCATCCTCTCTGCCGTCGGTTCCGTTCCGGATTCACAAGAGCTCCCGCCGCCTTTCACTCACATCGCAAACGGTGACCAACGTCCACGGCACGAAATGGATGGAGGAGTTGAAAGCCATGTGCGAGTCGGCCGAGGCGAAGTTGGCCACGAACGGCAAAGAACTTCAACGATCGGCCACTGATCGGGGCCCCAATGGCGAGCCCCCAAAGAAATTGCACGAGGGCGATCTCTACCTTTGTGCCGACTCGTTGGAAGCTCTAGAAGGGGCACTTGGAGGTGTCTGTGATGCCGTGGACGCTGTTTTCCGGCCTCAGGGGCCAAGACGAGCCTTTGTAGCCATCCGGCCCCCCGGTCACCATTGTTCCGCTTCTTTCCCGTCAGGCTTCTGCTGGGTCAACAATGTCCATGTTGGCATCATGCATGGTGTTCTCAGTCACGGGCTGACACACGCGGCCATCATCGACTTTGATCTACACCACGGCGACGGCTCTCAGTCTATTGCCTGGGAGCACAACACCAGAAGCAACGCTTCAGCCAAGAATGCCGCTCTGTGGAAGAAGACATCCATCGGATACTTCAGTCTGCATGATATTAACTCCTATCCATGCGAGATGGGCGACGAGGAGAAGGTCAAGAATGCGAGTCTTTGCATCGAAAACGCGCATGGCCAGAACATGTGGAATGTCCATCTCCAACCGTGGAAGACAGAGGACGACTTTTGGGCGCTGTACGAGTCCAGATACTCGGTGCTGCTCGAAAAAATGCGCAGCTACCTCAGTGGTCACGCTGAACGTCTTCGTGCTTCAGGGCTCAACTCTCGGGCCGCCATTTTCCTCTCGGCTGGATTCGATGCGAGCGAGTGGGAAAGTGCTGGGATGCAGCGTCATAATGTGAATGTGCCCACCGATTTCTATGCCCGCTTAACCCGAGACGTGGTCCGGATCGCGGCCGAAGAGGGAACAAGCGTCGAGGGCCGGGTTATCAGCGTGTTGGAGGGTGGGTACAGTGACCGCGCCTTGTGTTCTGGCATCTTCAGCCATATTTGTGGGCTGGCAGGGGACGGCCCAGCCACCAAGGAGCAAGACGTCGGTGGTCTCGGCTACGAGATGGGCCAGAAGATGGGCAAAGTTCGCGGTCGCAAGGACTCCACGGCTAGTGAGCGAGGAGCCCGCCGGTATGAAACCTCGTGGTGGTCTGCTGCCGAGCTTGAGCAGCTGGAAAACGACATTGCCACGCCAACCGTAGTCCCGATTAAGCCTCGATATGTCGTCCCGCCTACATATTCATCACCCACCCAGGCTTCGTCGGCGAAGGCTCTCACCCCTCGCGTTGTCCGTCGGACGGAATCTGGTCTGTCACCTGGGAGAAAGGCATCACCGCTGCCTAGATATCCCACGCCTCCCCCGCCAGATGTTCCCTGGACTGTTGCGGCACATGAACTGAGCAAGCTCCTTATACCTAGCGGCCGCCAAACGGACAGCTGCACTCCCGATGATCTTAACGCGGAAGCTACACGCATCCGTCGTGATCGTCAGTCCGCACTGACACAGTCTGTGCCCCCGGCCCCGGGAACGGTGCCCGCTGCCCCATCGGAGCGAGCTCCGACAAGGATGGCACTGCGTGAGCGGAAAGCCAAGGCCCTCCCGGTCGACGACGAAGCGGAGGAAGAGCGGAAGACCAGACGGAAAACTGTGGCAGGATCGTCTGTTATCCTCACAGAGAAGGGCAAACAGAAACAATCCGGTCGACGCCTTAGTGCCGCGTCAGCCGTTGTGTCCGATGGCGCCGAGCCGGCAGCACCAGCGCCTCTGCCTGCACCCATACGGACTGCTGTCCGGCCGGATACCTCCCAGAGCATCAGGCCCGAGTCCTCGGTGAGCGTCAGGGCTCCTAACAGCAACCCCATCACCGTAAAGAAAACCCGAGGTCCTGCGAAGAAAGAGCCCGCGCCACGCCGGGCGCCAAAGAAAGCACCTGGCACTGCTGCGGGTGGTTCTTCGATGACTGCGAAGACCACAAAGACTACGGCTCCATCAGTTGCGCCTGCAAGCGCACCGCCCAGCCCCCCTCGACCAGCAAGACCGATGACGATATGGATAACCTCACCAGCAACATGAAGAATATCAAGATCACATTGGTCACCAAAGCGCAACGCGAGGCCCGGGAGCGCGAGCGGGAGCGCAATATGAAAGAACTCATCGCGAAACCCGAAGCCGGACAGGTGGCGCCTCTCGGGGAAAACAAGCCAATGCTCCAGCCCGACATGAACCACACCCTCCCATCCTCACCACCTCACACCGCAACCCCGGTCTCCACCCCTCCTGCCGAACTCGCAGACAAGCCATCCGGACCAGTCGCCGCCCATCAGCAGCAGTATCTCCCCGAACACCCTGCGTCGCCCTCGACACCAGCCCTATCCAGCTTCGTCGATGTAGCGCAAAAGGTGCCTCTCCCATTCAGTTCTCCGCCAGCCATGAGTCCCACCCGCGACAAACAAGCTGCTACATCTACTACTAGATCGTCATCGCCAGACATGTTCGTGCAGTACCAGCCCGAAGGCCCGACGCCCGCCTCCGCGCCAGGGAACTTGAATCACAACAAGCAGCACCAGCCGCTGCAGTGGCTGCCGCCAAACACGTCGTCGACTCCCGCCTCGGCTATGCGCCGCGCGGATCTGCCTGTGTTTACGGCGACCTCGGCTATCCCGTTTGCGCTGAGCCCGGCGGCGAAGAAGGCGCAGGGTGTGGGTGAGCGGGAGATTCCTGAGACGCCGCAGAAGTAGAGAAGCTGTACTTGGTGACTAGGCTCCGTTTGGGAGGCGAGGAGGCGAGAGGGATGAGAGCCAGCGTGCTGTGCTGTGCTTGTCATGGAGTTTGGTTGGCGTGCGTGGGATACTTAGGGGGAGCCGGGGATGTGTTTTATCATACTAGCTGTTGTAATTACCACTTTACGGAACGGGGAGACGAAGAGAGGGAAGGGAAGGGGAGTTGAGAGCAGGTGTGCTGGGCGGAAAACCTGCTGGTTTGGGTGTTTCTTGTTTCTTGTTTTTCGCTTTCGTCTTTTTTTCGTCTTCTTCTCGTTTGGCCATTTGCGCTGGTTTGAGTAGGCGAGGTTCTTATTTGGAGTATGAGCTTGGCTTTTGCTGGCTTGGCTTGGCTTGCTTTGGCTTCACTTGGCTTTACTTGACTTCACTTTGCTTAGCCTAGATCTAGGGGGCGGTTGTTTTTCTTCTTTTTTCTTTCTTTCTTCTTTTCGTCTTGGCTCTTGACTAACTACCAACCTATCGACTTACTTACCTTGGTCATGGTGGTTGGTCTGGGGCGTCGGTTGGCCTGAGGCTGGTTTGGGGCGATGGTTTGGGTTGTGGGCAACAACACATGGCTTTCCTTGTGTCTGTTGCCTTGCCTACCAGGTAGATAAATAGGTTCTTCGTTGTCTAGGTAGGTATCATCTCCTTGAGAGTACCTAGGTCTAGAGACAGTGAGCGCTTAGTTGGCTTTGGTAGGGAGATGCAGGTACATTATATTGACGTAACTACTGGGTAGTGGTTGACACATTGTACGGTAGTTCCTTGTGGAATATTCCGTGGTCCCCCTTTCCCTTTTCCTTCCCTCAGGCGCTGGAATAAGGGTTAGGGTCGAGCCCGTATCTTGACGTGCAAAGTGCCTAGTCCTGCCACCTGTGTCCATTCAATTGCCAAACCTCGTTTCTTCACAGCCGGCCTTCTTGTCTGCCTGTTTTGCTGGGTTCAGTTGCCTGTCCAAATTAATATTTTCCTCGATTCACTCGGTTAGAACTTTGTCGAGTTGCGTTTAAAACACGTCAAATTCAGTCTAATGGGTTTCTCACATTCTAGCTCAACCCTTTGGCGCTCAAAAAGAAAGACAAAAAGGAAAGCTACATAGCAACAAAACACAGATCCGGTCCGAGTCTATCCAAAAACCAACGCCCTTCCCATCACTCACATCCACCCCAATCCCAACTCAAGTCCCAATCTCCATCCCAATCTCCATCCCAATCCCAAATCTAATTCCCAGCTCCAATCCCAATCCCAATCCCCATCTCCACCCCTCCTCTCCATCCTTTCCCTTCCCTTTTACTTTTCACTCCTCCCCATCCTTTCCCTTCCCTTTTACTTTTCACTCCTCCCCATCATCCTTCTCTCCCTGAAGTTAACCACTCAACTTCCCAAACAAAGCCTGCGCCGCAACCCCACCCAATTCCCTCAACGTGCCACTCCCCATAATCTCCAACACACTAATATCCAGCCCAAAAGCCTGCTTCCACCACCGTCTCAACTCAATCGCCATCAGACTATCCAGGCCGATCTGCGCAAGCGACATGGCGATATCCATGTCCTCCTCGGGCTTCATCATGAAGCGGAAGATGCGCAGCCCGATCTCGGTGGCCAAAAACTCTACGCTCGCGCTATCTTTAAGGAGATCCACGTCGTCTGCTGCGCGGGCAAGGAACGATTTGAGCGCGTTCGCGTTCGCGGAGGAAGCTTCGCCTGTATTGTCTTTCGGGATGTTGTGGTACATGCCCATGCGCCTGTCGCGGCGCCAGGAGGTGGTGCAGGCGGGGTCTTCGAGGTGGATTTCGGAGCGGAGACCCATTACGATGTGGCCTTCGGCTTTCCAGGAGGTGGTTTTGGTTAGGTCTGTGTCGGGGGTGGTGGGATTGCCAGTAGGGGAACGGGAGTTGAGGATGGCGAGCTGCATGTAGTCGAGCAGGTCGCGCTCGGGGAGGAAGTACATGCCCTGGGACTTGAGCTTGCGGCGGACCGACGGGTTCTCTGCGACGAAGCCAATGTCGTCGATGGGGCAGACGCTGAGCACGGAGGCGGGCAGACCTTGTCTGTGGCGGTACTGGCAGAAGGATTCGAGGAAGGTGTTTGCGGCCGCGTAGTTGCTTTGCCCGGGTTGGTCGACGGTGGTGACGATGGAGCTGGTCATGACGAAGAAGTCGAGCGGCGGGTTCTGGTCGCGGAAGGCCTCGTGCAGGTTCCAGGCGCCGTCGACCTTGGGCTTGATGGCCGCCGTCCAGTCGGCGTAGGTCAGGTCGAGGATGGGCGTGTCGCGCAGCACCATAGCCATATGGAAGACGCCCTTGATGGGCCGCCAGGATTTGCGGATGCACGCCTTGACGTCGGCGAGGTTGTCGGCTTTGCCTGCTACTGCTGTGACGTGGCAGTCCATGCTCTTGAGCTCGTCGAAGAAGGCCTGGTCGTGCTCGCCCTTGCCTGCGCTGCGCGAGAGGAAGATGAGGTGCCGCGCGCCGTGCTCGGCCGCCCAGCTGGCCACGGAGCGGCCGAGCCCGCCGAGTCCGCCGGTGAACAAGTAGGCGGCTTCCGGGTCGAAGTGGAACTCTTGGGCCTGGGCCACGCTGGGGATCTCGGAGGAGTCTGAGGGGAAGCGCACGATGGCCTTTCCGATGTGGTCGCCCTTCTGCAGGTGGCGGAAGCACTGCTCAATCTCGGCGGGCTCGAACGAAGCCAGCGACTTGATGCCCTTGATGTGGCCCTTGGCGTACATGTCGAGCCATCTCTGCATGAGTTCTCCCACATAAGGGGGTCGCTCCCTCAGAGAATGCGCCAAGTCGACACAGCAGTACGACCGATTAGCAAGGAACGGCTCCAGGTCCAGCTTGCCGAACCCAACCAGATCACGCTTGCCCAGCTCAACCAGCTTGCCGAACTCGGCGACGCACTTCCAGGACGCGTGGAGCAGCTCGCCGGACAGCGAGTTGAGTACAATGTCGACGCCCCGCCCCTTAGTCGCGCGCATGATGTCGGGCAAGAAAGACTGGTTGCGTGAGTTGAAGATGTGGTCGTTGGCGATGCTCATCTTCTCGACCAGGTACTCGCGCTTGTAGTCGCTGCCGACGGTGCAGTAGATCTCGGCGCCCGCCATCTTGGCCAGCTCGATCGCCGCATGGCCGATGCCGCCGCAGGCCGAGTGGATCAGGATCGTCTGGCCCTTGGTGAGCTGACCGACGTCGAACAGAGCCTGCACGGCGGTGGTGTAGCAGACGGGCATGGCGGCGCCGTCTTCGAAGCTTAGATTGTCGGGGATCTTGCGGACCAGGTCGTCGAGGAGCACCGAGTGCGTGGCGAAGCAGCCCTCCATGGCGACACCGCACACGCGTTCTCCGACGGAAACGTTCTTGACCTCCGCTCCGACCCGGCTGACGACGCCCGCCACCTCCATGCCGAGGGCCGCCCCCGTGTCGCCGAACGTGAGCACGCCCATGGCCACCATGATGTCGCGGAAGTTCATACCCGCGGCACGGCTCTCGATCTCGACGTCGTGCGCGCCAAGCTGCTCCTTGCGGCTCGTCTCGGCCCAGTGCAGCGTCTCGAGCAAGCCAGGTTTGGTGATGTCCAGCGTCTTGCGCCCGCCCAGGCCGCCGCCGTTGCTGCTGCTCTCATCCAGCCGGCTCTTCTCAGCCACCTCTTCCTCGAGACTAAATGGCTGGTACCGGCCAATCTTGATGACGCCCTCCTGCACAATGAACTCGCGGTCGGGGGCAATGGACTCGATATCGCCGCGTGTGCGCACCTTCTGGAACACCTTCTGCACGAGGTCCGAGAAGTCGGTCTCAGCCACGTCGATCTCGAGCGAGCTGACCGAGATGGCCAGCTCGGCGCGGGCGACGCGGATCATACCCAGGATCTGAGCGGACCGCGGGTCCTCGCAGTCGACCTGCGACGGTGGCAGGAGCCAGAGCACCTTCTGGCCCTGGTGCTCGCGGAGCTTCCGCAGTAGCCCCTGGAAGCGCAGGTAGTCCTTCTCGCTGATGTTGTCGAAGAAGCGCGTCTCGAGGTCGAGGGTGCTGATGACGTCGCGGTCGGCGGGGAGTGTGTCGTGCAGTGAGGAGACAGCAACGGAGAAGCCAGCGACGGTGAGGTCGGAGATGAGGCGCTTGCTGATGCCGTCGTCGGGCTTGCCGCAGAGCACCGTGATGGACTTGCTCTCGGCCTCGGGGCTCTGCTCCAGCACGGGCTGGCTGATGATGGCGGCACAGTATTGGTAGGGCTCCTCGGCGTCGTAGACGGCCGTGTCGACGCCCGTGAAGCTGGCAGCGCGCAGCTCCGTGTCCCAGCGGTCGACCTGGATGTAGGGCTCCCACTTGCGGTTGTCCGACTCGCCCAGCCACCAGCCCGAGAAGTGGCCAAAGACGTAGCCGGGCACGCGGGCCAGGGCGCACACCTCGGACAGCACCAGGTGGCCGTGGGGCTTGAGCAGCACCTGCAGGTTGCGCAGCGTCGTGTTGAGGTTCTCGGTGGCGTGCACCACGTTGGGGGCCAGGATCAGGTCGTATGAGGCGGCCGCGAAGCCCTGCTCGAAGGGGTCCTGCGAGATGTCGAACACCTTGTAGTCCATGTTGGGCGCGTACGAGAAGCGCTCGCGGGCCTGGCTGAAGAAGCCGGCCGAGATGTCGGTGAACATGTACTGGGCGTATGACGGATTGCCGCCGCACCGGGCCAGCGACCGCAGCAGCAGCTCCGTGGTGCCGCCCGTGCCGGCGCCGACCTCGAGAATGCGCAGGTTGGGCTTGGTGATGGCCAGCATGCGCACAAAGTCGCCGAAGCCGAAAGAGACGGCGTCGTAGATCTCGGTCAGCACGTTGTCCGCCATGAGCATCTCGAGCGTGTCCATCTCGCCGCGGAACAGCGCCTCGGCGTTGTCGCGGATGCGCAGCAGGCCCGTCGACACCAGTCGCACGTTCTCCGACTCGGTGCACAGCGACGCGTACTTCTGCTTGATGCGCACATCGCGCTCCTCCCGTGTTAGTCGTGCGTAGCTGGCCGCGTCCTCGACGATGGGGTAGTTGCCCGACTCGCACCGCGCCTTCTCGCGCGCCAGCCACTCGCGGAACTTGTAGAAGTGCGGGATGTCGGTCGTCAGGCCCTGCAGCCGCTCGTGCGAGTCCAGCTGGCACAGCAGCGAGAGCTCCTCGACCCGCCGCTTCAGGTCGTTGGTCGCCACGGGACCCGTGAACAGCGGCGCCGGGTCCATGAAGTCAAAGTCTGGGTACCACTCCAGACGCGCCGCCGCGTGCCGGTCGTTGCTGGCCGCCATCCGCTCGTCTTCCAGGGGGGTGAGCCGGGCACCGCGCAGTCGCATCACCACCCGGCCGTCGGCAACGCAGTCCAGCCCGACGTCCTTGCCGTCGTCGAGGTACCACCCGCGGGCGTGCATCTCAGGGGCGCTGTGGGCAATGTCGAGCTCCTCGATCAGCGTCGGTACGGCGAGCTGCGTGAAGTGGCGGCCGGCGGCCTGGGCGCGCGCCGCGAGCATGAGCTGCAGGCAGCTGTCGATGCCGGCTGGGTGGAAGGGGAAAGCGGCCTGGCGGTGAATTTCAGGGCTGGCGATGATGCCCGTGGCAAGCTTCTTGGTGGTCGACGCCGCCAGCGACTTGATGCCCTGGAACTCGGGCCCGTACACGAGGCCGACGCGCGCCATGATCTCGTACCACTTGGCCGCCGACGCCTTGCGCGGGACCGGGTCCGGCGTTGGTGTCGCCATGATGGGCTCCTCCAGCGGCTTAACCACGCCCTCGCAATTCTTGATCCACGTCGAGCCCGACCACGACGAGATGACAAAGTCGTAGGCGTCCGAGTCGGCCGAGTCAGTGAGCTTGTGACGGCGGAGCGTGGTCACCACCTCGACGTTCTTGGACGCGCTGAGCACCAGCGCCGTGTGCGCCACCACATGCCGCACGCTGTACCCGATCTCGTTGCCGCTGAGCTGGCGGATGGCCTCACCCGCCATGGAAACGTACCCGGCAAAGGGGAAGACGATGTCATCGCGCACCTTGTGGTCGGCCAGCCACGGCTCGTCCTCGAGGTCGATGATGACGCGCCACGACGGGTCGAAGGCGGTGCTCTCGGGGATGCGCTGGCCCAGCGTTGCGTGGTGGCCAAAGGGTCGGAACCGCCAGTCGCGCGAAATGCGCGACTCGACCCAGAACGACTGGCTGTGGTCCCACGGGTACGCCGGCAGGCCGTGCACCACCTTGCCCCGCGGCATCACGGCCCCGAAGTCGACGGTGACGCCTTGCTGGAACAGCTGGCCGTACGCCGCCAGGAGGCTCCCGCTGCAGTTACGGGCCCGCAGCATGGAGGCGATGTAGTTGCATGCTAGCCGGGCCTCGCCGCAGATCTGGCGCAGCGGCCCGGCCAGCGTCGAGTGTGGCCCAACCTCAACAAAGAGAGTCTGCGGCCGGTCCTGCAGGATCCGCGACACCGCCGGGTGGAAGCGCACCGGCGAAGTCAGGTTGGCGCCCCAGTACTTGGGGTTGAGCAGGAAGGCGTGCTCGATCACTTGGTTGTGTACGGTCGAGTACAGAGGGATCGTCGGGTCGGTGCGCGTGATGTTCTTGGCCTCCAGTTCGGCCTGCACGAGGGCCACGTATGTCTCGGAGAGGGCGTACATGTGTTCTGTTGTTGGTTAGGAGCTGCTTTCTATTCTGGTTGCAGGGTTGTCGATGTCATTGCAGGTAGGTCAGATACTTACGAGAGTGGTAGGCCATGTCGACCTTGAGCTGCCGAGCGAGCACATCCGGCTTCTCGGCCTTGATGGCGTCGATGACCAGCTCGAGGCGGTCCTTGTCGCCCGAGATGGTGGTGCTGTTGGGGCTGTTTTCGCAGGCCACAACCACGCCGTCGACAAGGAACGGCGTCACGTCCTCACGGCCCAGGCCCACGGCTGCCATGCCGCCGATCAGCGTCTGCTGCTTCGTCACGTACCCGCGGTAGTAGGCCAAGATCACGGCCTCGGCCATGGAGAGCGACCCCGTGGCGTAGGCAGCCGCGATCTCGCCGCTCGAGTGGCCTACCACGGCCGTCGGGGCGATACCGGCTCGGGTGAGTGCGTTGAAGAGCGCCACTTGCACTGCTGTGCACAGCGGCTGTGCAAACTCGGCGCGCGCCAGCTGGCTGGTTGCTGCTGGCCGCTGGAGTTCGTCTGGGAAGAAGAGAGTATCAGCAAAGTTGGATGATGATAGTAATAGGGGAGGGGGGATCGGAAGGGGATTGCATACGCTCAATGAACCACGTGGGCGGATGCTGGAGGCTCTGGAGAATGGCGTCCATGGCCTGGATGTCCTTGCGGAACTCGGCGTCGTTCTGGATCAGGTCCTTGCCCATCTCAGGCCACTGCGCGCCCTGGCCGCTGAACACCATGGTGATGGGCGCGGCGCTGGCCGGGACCTTGACCAGCGCGGGCGCTTCTGTGGTAGCCGCATCGCCGCCGGCAATCAGGTAGGCTCGGTATGGAAGATGTTCGCGGCGCTGGGAGAGTGTGTAGGCGATGTCGACCTTCTCGTCCTCATGGGACGCAAGGTAGGCCTGCGTGTTGGTGATATGCTTCTTGAGCGACTCTTGCGTGTTGGCGGAGAGGACGATGAGACTCGGCGGGGGTTGAACGGTGGGTGTGGGTGTGGGTGTTGCGGTCTTGGCCACCAGGTCTGGTCGCGCTTGAGCGAGCGAGTCGAGAATCACCTAGTTATGGTCAGATACGACCCCCCTTTTTTTGTGTTTTGTTTACTTTGGGGCTAGGAAGGGGTTGGGGAGCATTACGTGTGCGTTAGAGCCACCGATGCCAAAGGAGTTGATGCTGACACGCTCTGCGCGGTCGGCTGGCCATGGTGTTGGCTGGAGGGGCACCTTCAGCTTCTTCTCGGCGAATGGAACTGTTTACCGAGGTAAGTATTGAGGCCTCGTCTTTCGTGGGGCAAATGGGTTACGCGTACCCTTTGGGTTGGGCGTGTTGAACTTGATCTGGGGGAGAATCGTCTTGCGCTCCAGCATGAGGACACACTTAATCAAGCTGTTAAGACCCGAGGCACCCTCAGCGTGGCCGATGTTGGGCTTGACCTGTCCGGGGGTTAGTCATGCCAACGCCATTTCATGGGGCCGGGAGTGCTTGGTGTAGTTACCGAGCCGATGTAAACACCCTTCTCGCCAAAGACGTTGCCGACGGCTGTGGTCTCTGTTACAGGGCGTTAGTTGGTTGCTATGGGCCGCAGGGTAGAAGCTGAGTGATGAGTACTTACCAATCGGGTCACCCGTGGCAGTTCCAGTTCCATGGCACTAATATTCATCTGTCAGACTTGTCCCTAGCCACCAGGGGGGTGGTCAAGGTATATCTATATCTCACCTCCACAAACGCCGTGTGCCCAGGGTCCAGATGGGCCTCCTCGTACACCTTGCGCATCAGGGCGTAGTGGGCCTCGCCGCTGGGTGCCATGAGCGACGCGCTCTTGCCGTCAGCATTCTGCGAAGTGCCGCGGATGACGGCGCGGATCGGGTTGCCGTCGCGGATGGCGTCGTCCAGACGCTTGATGTAGATGGCGTTGATGGCATCGGCACGCGCGAAGCCGTCGGCCGAGATGTCGAAGCTCTTGCACGACCCTTCGGGCGACAGCACGCCCTGCTGGGTCATGGCCGCCGTCAGATACGGGCCCATGATCAAGCTGGTGCCGGCCACGATGGCGGCTGAGCAGTCGCCGTTCTGCAGAGCGCGGCATGCCTCGTGCAGGCTGACCAACGAAGCCGAGCACCCCGTCTTGATGACCAAGCTGGGTCCTAGGAAGTCGAACTCGTACGACACGCGGTTGGCAATCAGCAGGTCGACGCTCCCGCTGAAGGTGCCCGTGAACTGGTTCTCCTTGGACTGTGAGTGAAGCCAGTCCTCGCCAAAGGTGCCGACGTAGCAGCCGATGGTCTTGCCGCGGTAGTCGACCTCGCCCGCGTTCTCGAGACACTCGCGCGTCACCTCGAGGATCTTGCGCTGCTGCGGGTCCGTCTTCTCCAGGTCTGACTTTGTCATAGAGAAGAAGGACGCGTCCAGCGTGCCCAAGTCCTCCGTCAGGAAGTAGCCGTGCTGCGTCTTAATGGCGCCCTTCTTGCCCAGCGCCGTGCTGAAGGACGACGCTTTGTACCGGTCGGCCGGGATGGGGCTGCGCGCGTCGTTGCCGTGGTAGAGCAGGTCCCAGTAGGCCTCGTCGTCCTGAATGCCGCCGGGGAGGCGCATGGCCATGCCGCAGATGGCAATCAGCTCGGGCGTCTTGGACGGGGTGTCGGCGCAGTGGCCATTAGCGGTGCCGTTGGCGATGCCGTTCGAGTGGCCATTGGTATAGCCGTTGGTGAAGCCGTTTGAAGTCGGGCCATGGCCATTGCTAGTATGGGTCCCGTTGGTGTAAGTCCCATTGGTGTAGCCGTTGGCAGTGCCGTTGGTGTGTCCATTGACGTGACGAGGGAGGCCGTTGGAAGTCATGGTGAGTATCTCTTTGTGCGGTGCAGTGCTCAAGAGACGGAAACGAGGGAGCCGCAGCGTGTGATTATGTTGAATAGGGGTAAGATTCCAGCCCGGTCAGTCTCTGGAGAGGATGGGATGCAGAGAGTAGAACTGATGACTCCAACTGGCGGAGCGTGCGAGTGCTCTTAAATCCCACAAGATCATGGAGGCAATGGGATCAAGTCAAGTGGCTTCGTTGAGGCTCGGATGCCTCGAGAGGTGGAGCGCCGGCAACAACCAAGCGGTACGGTGAGTCTTACTCGCTGCAGTAATCCGCAAAACCTTCCCTCCCTCCGACTCCTTACCAAGACCCAACTCCGTAGCTACGGCGTGAATGGCCTCCCAGCTGTCTGTTTCGTTGTGACGCTTCTTGCCACTATCGCCTCCGACCGATGTGATCAACAACGCCTCCGCACTGAGACTCGGAGTGAAGAAGATGCGGAAGGCGCATTTCAAACACCATACAGACTCCCGACATCACGGCTTTGGGTGCGTGAATAGTGGCAAGAGGCGCACCTGGATTGGAAGCTCCCGGATTGTCCATCTTCGAATCAGCTTAATGGCTGCCAATATTGTCGGTCTCGGATGCGTCCTGCAGATATGTGACAAGTGATGGAGGGTGACGAAGCTGGGCTGCAAAAAAAATGTTGAGGGCTGTCAACTCCGGTGACGCCCGGGTCAAGTCTCACTTTTCAAGACCGGGGGCTGCCATATCCAGAGCGGCGGGTCCGGAATAGTAACAAGAAAGCATTCAAAGCCGATGTTTGCGCACTCGCACACGACTGTTACACAAGTTAATCAAAACAGTTCAGACAACCTCGGTCAAATGCCGACCATTGACGAAAGGACTGAGCAGGGTCCTTCAAATGGTTTCTGGCGACTTGCAACCCGCATTGGGGCGTGCTACCGGATTGTCGGGTGCATCGACGACCGAAGAGGGACTCGGTCTACACCAGACTGGGACCGGCCGGAGTTTGGAATTGCCTCTGCACAGCAAATGCCTCCGAAGGTATTGTCCGGAGCCGCGAGGGTCCAAGCGGCGTTATCAGTGGTTTCGACCTGATACAAGCTGCTTGGGAGTGTAGGGTGTGACAGCGGCTCAGCGAGGACTGACCTTCATATATCTAGCAGCGATCCAGCACTCGCCAGTCTGCCTCAGCTAGACGTGGCCGTGACCCTCCATTACCCATTACCCACAACCATCACCAACACTGTCACTGCACTCGCATTGAAACTCAAAGAAAAAGCCAGAGCAGCACAAAGATGGATCTCAACAGCCTCCGAGACCTGTACCCTGCCCCTTTCCCTAACAATGTCCCAATTGCCGATATCCAGAAGCTCTCACTTAAGAAGCTTCTGGATGACGACCCAATTGAGACGCAGAAGATGTTTGACATCCTCTCTGGAGTCGGCTTCTTCTATCTCGACATGATGGACCACGAGAAGGGCCGGAAGCTCTGGGAGGATGCCTGTACCGCCGCCCGCTCGGGCATGGAGGTGTTCCCCCATACTCCCCTGGCCGAGAAGAGGGACTACAAGGCCCCCAAGGGAGTCAAGGTTCTGGACCGAGGGTATGTGAAGAGCCACAGAACCAGAAAACTCTTTCAGGGGTCGGTGACTGACAATAGAGATGTAATTAGATATCAGGTTGGTGCTGTGAACGAAGATGGCACGCCTCGCGACAGTGAGATGTTCATGGTACGTACGCTAGCACTCGGGTGCTGTGGCTGAGAGACGTTAGTACATCAATACTGACATTCCATTCACCTTCTCCTACAAACAGATCCCACAGCACGAGATGCTGGGCTTCGGAAAGTCGGATTGGACACTCCCGGGGTGGCTCGCCAAGCACGAAGAGCGGTTCCAGAACGCGCTGCGCAGCGGCAACGTCATCGCCAACGTGGTGCTCGGGGTGCTGGAGAAGAAGTTGCAGCTCGCGCCGGGCACCTTCACGAGCCTGCACCGGCTGACGGACTCGTCGGGCGACTTCCTGCGCGTGATCCGGTACCCGGGCAGCAAGGACGTCAGCCGCGTAGACCCGCTGCGGTTCCCGCCGCACAAGGACGCCGTCAGCGTGGCTATCCTCTTCACCTGGCTTGGTGGGCTGCAGATGATCGCGCCCGACGCGCCGGTTGGGCTCAACCAGTTCATGATCCCTGACGAGCACTGGCGCTGGATCAAGCCCCTGCCCGGCACCGCGCTTATCAATCTCGGCGAAGCCATGGAGATCTTCACCAACGGCGTGCTCAAGGCCGGCATGCACCGCATCGTCAAGGCCCCCGGCGACCAGATCTACCACGACAAATACAGCGTGCTGCTCGTCGCCCGCCCCGAGGCCAACACGCCCATGAAGGCCTTCGAGAGCCCCATGATTCCGCCGCCGACCGCCGATCAGGCCAAGGCGCCCGTGTACAACAGCTTCGAGTGGGGCAATCGGAGAATCCAGCAGCTGCAAGACTTCATCGATGGGTTGCAGACTCGCCGCGCCGGCAAGGAGGCGAAGCTAGAGCGGAGCTGGTGAATGGAAATTGATGGTCAGATTGAATGAATGCATGTCCAGTGAGCGCTGCCGTTGTGGGTTCGGTCGCTATTTTCAGGATTTCATTCTCACATATCTTGGTATCCTCTCCGCTCCTTTGCACGCACACTACACTCGTTTTTGATTGATGCGCAATTCGATTGATGCGCGGTTGATAAATGTTAATTAGCTCCTCGGGACAATGAGTTTGGAACTGAAGGAGACAGGTGAAAAAAGAAGCTGGCAATGCAGTGGTAAAGAATTCAACATCAACATAATTAGTTTGCTGGGCCGCTGCTCTTGACGTTGGCGTGAAATGTTTGATTTGTGAGCATCGTCGCTTCCGTGTGTGTGCCAAAGACTTGCTTGCCATCGCGGGCGGAGACCGGATTCGGAATTTTGAGAATTTATTCGCGGTGGTCGACGAGGTTGGAGATGAAACAACCAACCTGAATCCGGCAGGACGTCAAGTCCGAAGCGCCTGCCATCAATTGACCCGGTTCGCGCTGTTTGTCATCCGGTCGCAGACGCGCCTATGTACCTCATCTAATCATTACTAGGTACGTACCTTAGCTGCAGATTGCCAGCCTGGGGCAACTTCCTAGTACGACGGTGCTCCTTCTTCTTCCTCCACCACAAACTTGCCTCGAATCAAATCCAACCCAATCATTTTTATGGCAGCTTCAAAACCATACGTATTCGCAACATTGAGCTTCCGGGCATCCGATGGCTTCATATCCTTGTGAACCACCAAAACAAATCACGGATCAATCCCAATCACAACTCCAAACACCAGCAGAGCCCATCGCGCAGCTATACCCGGCGCAGCCCGAGAGCCAAGGGCAAACCGGGGAGAAGGAGACATTGACGCAGCGCCAGTCACCCAACAATCAAGACCATAGCGATGCGCAGCAATTCACCTTTGCCTGTGAGCCTTCGCCGAGGCGGAAGCGGGGTAGACCTCTAGGGTCAAAGAACAAGCCAAAGCCCGCGGACGGCATTGCCCAGCCGCCTGGGAAAGGTTTTAGCACCCCACCATCAACACTGCCACGGCCCGGAAATCGACGGGGCCGACCTCCCGGAACGAAAAACAAGCCGAAGCCAGCGACGACGGGGCACGGGACGCCAAAGCCTACCAATGGGACCAACCAGTCGGACGAGCCGAGGCAGCTCGGCCGGGGCCAGGGGGAAGTCGAGACACCATTCATGCGCCAGACGCAATACGCGCTTCTCAGTCCAGGGCCACTGACACTAAGGATGGGCGGCGCAAGTGACGGCATCAACGTAGCGGATGTCCACGTCGACACTCGCGGGAACGAGTGCTATGACGACGGCGTGTTTTTCAAACAAGAGCGTGAAGGCAATGACCTACCGCCAGCAAAGAAGCCTAGGGCCGAAGCTATTATGGGTGCCAAGGCGGTACCGTTGGTCGAAAATCATTACCCTCCCGCATCTCAGATCCCTAGAGCTCGTGCTGTTGAGAGATTTCGGTCTACCCGTCTAGGACCTTCCATGACGCTGGAAGAGGCTGTGCGGCTTCTTCCTGACAAACTCCTCGGCATAGCACCACTGTGGGGTGCCGACAATGAAACGCGCCTTCAAGAGTCATGGAGCAGTTTGGACCAGCAACTTCTGGAGCAACAATCGAAGGCGAACTCGGAGGAACAGTCCCTTTGGAAGATGATGCTGCATCTTTTTGGTTGCCATCTATACGACTTATTTCGGTACGGGCTACGATTCGACGACTGCGACCCGGAGGAGGCTACAACTTATGGTACATCTACCATCTGGTTATCTAAGAGGATGTGTCGGAGCTTGCAAGGGCTCCTTTCCCACCCTATCTGGCACGGCAACCTTGATGCCTTGAGATTTGCGCTGCAGACTGCAATTTGCCATCGCGTCGAAGGCCACATCCAGCCCATTTCCAGGTGGAATCCGACCGAGGAGGAGCAAGAAATATTAGAAGACATTTCCGGAAGCAGCCCCGTCGAGAGAACCGGAGCCCATTTCTATCTTCGCTGGTACCCTGGCTCCATCCCTGAGATCAAGCGGCTCTGCAATATGATCCAAGAAATTGCCTCGCAGCATGACACGACGGATCCGCGGCTCCCACGGCATCCACAAGAGAAGACGCTTTTCCTCCTCCAACAAGCCGACGTAAAGGTGGTAATTTCGGCGCTGGACAACATGCAGATCTATGGCGAGAAGATCTACAGTCTGCCCTGCCAGGCTCTTCTCTCCGCGTACAGAGACGTCTTGCCGGACGAAAAGTGGCAGGAATTTCATCCTCGCACCCTCGAAACCGTGATAGAATGGAAGAAGGAATACGCGTTGGCGAATAGGCGGGACTGGATTATTTCAAAGAGGTACTGGCGCGATGGAATACGGCCCGATCCCAAGGTTCCCCATTTCGAGCCGTGGGATGTCCCTAGCAACCACGATATCCCAATTCATGTGTCTTCACAACTGCTCGGGTTCACGCCTGAACATGTTGAGATGATGCGAGGTACAATATGGCCTTTCTGCCCATAATCAATTAGTAATGGCTAGGAAATGAGCACGATGCCTGACACCTACGGTCTACCACATGATTCTCCAAGCCGCGACTCAATTTACCTAGTTAGCTGAGCTCAACTATACTTTGGATCACAATAAGCACTCGGCTGTCAACTTAGCCGCCCCCAGCACACATTGCCGCCCAACCTGAGCCAGTCACAACTGAATCTAATCCAACGTCATCGTCGCACATACGGCCTCTAGGCAAGCGCCAGAGACTTTGCAAACACCCACGAGTCTCTGCTTGGGAATGGGGAGCTGTCAAACACCGTCAAGCCACGTCTAGAGCTGATAAGGCGAAAATCATTCCTACCTCAGTCATTGGGTGTCAATTATGAGTGAAACGAGCCAGGAGGAATGTGGTCGAAGCCAGTCACGTCACTACTAGGCTCCTAGTCTTGTGCTACCCTTAATAGAAGCCAACTTGGGGGGGAGCCTGTTCACTCTTCGGGTTTTTTAATTTTCACTAGAACTTGAATTCTAATACCATAATTATCTTGTACACTCCCTCAACTCATACTCTGCTCCCGGCAACCCCGCATCTCGTTCTTACTCACTCAAAGTTCCCCACTGGTAAGCAATTACTTGCTCTCGCCGCTGGCATTTCATAGCAGTTCGAATGTGGCAAAACACCCAATGTATGTATATTACCAATAATCCGAGCACTGTAGGTTATTAAGATATACCAACGTGACGTGTTGAACATCCCAGGGCCGTGACCAGTCAAGAGTTCTCACTGACGGGTGAGTCAGGCGGCTCGCAGCTAAAAAAGGGGGTACTCTGCAGCTCCAAGCCCTGCAACGACTCCTGAGTCGCCGACACCGCTGCGTCCTCCGCACCACTGTCCCGCATAGTATCCTCCCGCTGGAACGCGAGCACAGCTTCCTTGTCTTTATTTGTCTTATGCATTTCCTCCTGCTGGCGCCGGATCCACACGTCAAACGGAATCAACCTCCCCGCTCGCCTCATCGTCTCCGCCCATCTCCAGAGCTCATGCGTTGCATACCAGAACTTGTTCAGAACGTCGTACGGCGGCGTGGGTGACGCGCGTTGGAATTTTCTCCACTCGGGGAGCGACAGCGTGACTGTCTCCGCGTCGTCGTCGTAGGAGAGGCTTAGCCCGCCTAGGTAGTCCTCCACGGCCCAGTGGTCGGTCCAGATGTATAGGTGCGTGTCCCAGCTCAGATTGGGGGGCAGCGGGACGGTCCAAGGTCTCCCGTTGCTGCGCGATTCCGACTCAGATGATGCCACGGTCCAAAAGCTGTCAATTTGCTCTCGTAGGAGTCGTGGATAGCATGGTTCCGGGGACGGTGGCCGCGTCGCCATGCTGTCCATCACTCTCGCGTTGGAGATGGCCTGCTCGGTCGCGCTGCGAACTTCCTTTTCTAGAGCTTCCATGTCGTCTACTTTCGCCGCGGCTACGATCTTAGCTAGGCTTGCCCTGACCAGCGGCGGCGCCAGGATCTTGGCGTGCGCCATGCTGTCTTTCCATATCCCTAGCTGCCTGTCCGCCTCGGACCAGAAGGCGCCCAGTTTCCAATTTTCTTTGTGCAGGACTGTTCTCATTGCTGTGATGTCCAGAACTGGGAGGGAGGTCTTGGATGGCTCGGGTTCGGCCATGGGGAGTCGGCTTGTTTCTAATTATGTGGTGGGTTCAGTTGGTGCTCACGGATGGCAATTAAGTTGTTCTGGACACGCAGGCTCTCAGGACACGCATGTCTACCTGAGACGGATGGACCTACCAGCCTTGAGGCACCGCTGCGCTTTGTACACCCAGTAGGTAAACAGCGGAAGGGACTGCCCGAGGTAACACCTGTCCAGCTCGTTCAGGACGACGAGGTTCGTCTGGCGCTCGTACTCTGACATGTCGCTCTCCGAGAGCTGTCGTAGGAACTTGGCCCATGTGCGTCTGGACATGTCGAGGAATTGGGAGGCGTGCTTGATTTGATCATTGGTGGCTTTGGGGTCTTCCATTGTGGAAGATGGTGATTATGTCTGTCTGTCTGTCTAGTGTCTGGCTGGCTAGCTTGCTGCAACTGGTTCGCTTCTGGGGGACGCGAGGCTGGTGGTTCCTTTTTTCTCTTTATATAATCGGGACTTGATTGCTCCAATCTGCCAG
This sequence comes from Cercophora scortea, assembly GCA_033439705.1. Classification (NCBI taxonomy): domain Eukaryota; kingdom Fungi; phylum Ascomycota; class Sordariomycetes; order Sordariales; family Lasiosphaeriaceae; genus Cercophora; species Cercophora scortea. The sequence continues at coordinate 5,038,493 of JAUEPO010000004.1, read as the reverse complement.
TAAAGACTAGTGGCATTCACGCGAGGTTTAGTGTGTTCAAAACAATTGGCTGCATGACTTAGGTAAATAGTTTTCTCCGCGTGAAACATTTAATGCCCCACTTACCTGGATGAGCGAGGAGAACACATGAAACTTTTGACTATTCCCAGATAAGATGTTTTGTTTGCCCCAATATGAGTACCAATATAGTTTGAGCCCAAATTCCTGTTGATGACTCCAAATAGGAGAGTGCACAGGTCGTCATCTTGGAAGCTATTTGAACAACTTTGAAGTATTCGATAGTTGATAATTGTGGGAAAGACATGTCACGTTTTTCACTTGAAGAGTAAATCTTATACTATCGAAAATGAGAGGTGCGTGGTTAATTATCCCAATCTTTTTCCAGGGTTGCTGGATCAAGATTGAAAGAAGACAATAATTAGTGTCTCTATCCGTTAAACAGAGGTTTACAATGAAGACAAGTCGCAATGCAACCCCTTTATGCCGTGACCGACGGTACTATTTGATCGGTATTAATACCACCTTCCCGCTCGACTCTCGACACTTCAGTCTCGGCTCATAAATTCTTTCTGTGTACCAAGTAGCACGGTACATGCATACAACCAACTGATCCCCTTTCGCCCCAACAAAACAGCGGAGCACCGGGAAGGCTGCATGAAACCAAACCCCCCAACCCCAAGCGCTCCCCCACGCGGCCCGGACTAAAACGCCCGTCGCAGCCGGGGGGAAGGCAGTTGGGGGAACACAAAGATACATACAACCTGATCGTCAATGCGAAACATGCGCAAAGCTTGGATCCCGTGGGGGTCAGACGGGGCAACACCACACGGTCGTACTAATCGGGACAGTTTGACGTCAAAGCTCCCCTATTCAGGTTTTGGCCGAGCATGTACGGTGGAACTCGATACTTGCGAGTCTGGGGTGTCTTCGGATAGCGTATCCGGCTGTCGTGCATGGTGGCGGCGGTCGGAGCGGACACTAGTACTGTAGTGTGTGATCCACCAGCCTGGCTGTAAGTCTAGGCCTTCCCAAGGAGCTTGAGCCGAAGGAGGCGAACCGCGTCTGTTTCCTTCTCCGACATGGTAGCGCGTGGTGGTTGCTCTACGGTTGTATTGGATGATGGTGTTGGCGGTTGAGAAGCATCTGCTGGTTGGTTTGCCAGTGCCATTGAACCACTGGTAGAGAGTTCGGTTCGTCACTGCAGTGGATGAGTGATCTGGTGACATAGACAACAATCATCTTCAATTCTTTGCTCCCTTTGTGTTTACCAACTTGCTGGGCAGTAAATTTTGTTACAAATGAGTGTAAGTTTCAATGGCGAAATTATTTGTTGCCCGAATGACAAGTTTGTCAAGGAAAGAGACAATAAAGGGGCTGATCAATTTTGTAAAAGTCTGCTCTCCTTAATTCTTGATTTGTGATTCCTGTCATGCGAACTTCCCTGGCACCATGAATGAAATATTGGTTGCGGGCCTTCAGAACAGCTGTCATTACAACAAAGGGGATGTCTTTGTTCAGGCAGCACGCGAAATCAGGTATCTTTGTTCACTCAATTGACTTTGGGTTAGCTGAAAGATGACAATTGTAAACTGCTCAACCTCAATCGTCTATGTTCGCTGATGTTTCGGAACAATGTGATTGTCAAGGGCAACCTAGACATGCTCGCTAGGAAAGACGGCAAAACAGCAACGGCAAAGACCTTGAATTAAAGACTATAAAAAAGCCGACTCAGCACCATCTGAGCTACTTTATCTTCACTCTTCAACAAAAACAGAAGCAGATATCTCCTCGCCTTGAACACAAACCTCCGGGTAACACCATCACGCTTCAAACCCCAAACCAAACACACCACTAACTGGCAACCAATATGTGCCTCGGGCACACTTACAATCTCGCCTGCGGGCACAGCCTCCTTCAGTTCTCTGAGCGGTGCGAGCGCAAGTGCGCCGTCCCAACCGGTGAGTCGACTTACATCCAGGATACCTGCGCGCCCTGCGATCCCTCGTTCAGGGTAGAGCAAATCATCAGGGCCTACGACCAGAAGATCCGCCAAGCCCAAGAGGAGCACCGCATTGCTCTCCAGCACAAGAAACACGGTGAGATCCGGGCTGCGTATGAGCGTGTCGAGAAGCTGTTTACGGACCAGCGCAAGGAGGTCGCCGAGGTTAGGAAGCTGGGCGCCGCTTGCCCAGAGGTCATCTGGCCCGGAAAGGCCGTTGATGAGTGCTAACTAGGTACCTATAGAGTAGGAGACTCTTAGCTTTTGAGGCGGTTGTTTGACCGCCTCAAATAAATATACGATATTCATATCACAACCGATGCGATAATTACCTATGGTTTCCAATATGAAAGGTGAAAATGTAAATGAATGAAGTGGAAATTAATGATAATGTACTGGAAGTAATTAACTAAACCAAACCAAATACGGGCCCAATATCAGAAGTTGAAAAGAATTAGATATACATTTTACTTGATCTATTGAAACCCAAAGACACACCGGACGAACTTACCACCGTATTATGACGAGGACTGAAGTAAAACAAATGAAGGAGCTAGTTAAACCCTAACCCTTATAGGCACTAAATTGTGGGTCGCAGTTGACCTTGACCCCACAGGCAGCAGCTGCGTCAGCGGGGTTGGCTAGCGGGCACGGCGGGGAAAGCTTGGGCAAGCTCTCAACGACCAGGGGCATTCCATCTCAATTTCAGCCTTGTTGGTTGCCGGCGCCGTGACAAACGCCCCGCGTCATCTCGCCCAGACGCCCCACAAGCTTCGGCAAAATAATTGAAGACTGCCCTCTTGTGCCAACAAGAACCACAGCAGCACGAAAAACGGTCCGGAGCCGCCGCCATGACGGTCAACTCACTCATCTCGGCGCAGAAGTCGGCCGACACGGGGTTGCAGGTGGCGCTGCACCCGCTGCCCATCCTCGAGATCTCGGACTACATCACGAGGAGCTACCAACGGGGCTACAAGGGCGCCATCGTCGGCGCCCTCCTGGGCCAGCAGAACGGCCGCGAGATCACCATTGAACACAGCTTCACCTGCCGTACTGAGAAGAACGCGGCTGGCTTCTACAAGCTTGACGAGACCTGGTTCCAGTCCCGCATTGAGCAGAGTTGGTTGCCCCCATCCCTGCCCTTCTTCTTCTTTATCCCCGTCCTCCCTTCTCCGTCCTTTGCTAACTCAAAGTCTCTCACCTCCCCCCCAGTGCGCCTCGTCCACAAGAGCCCGCCTCTCGACCTCGTCGGGTGGTACGCCCTGGTACCCAAGTCGGGCCCGAACGAGCTGCACCTTCCCATCCACGAGCAACTCATCAAAAACTACAACGAGTCCTCCATCCTCCTCGGCTTCCATGTCGACGGCATCCTCCACCCCGTGGCCGGCGACCCTCTGCCCCTCTCCATATACGAAAGCAACATGGAAATCGACGACAGCGACGCCAGCGGCGAGGACAAGGAGATGAGGGACTCGGAAGCCCCGACCAAGATGGTGACTAAGTTCCGCCAGCTGCCCTACACCACCGAGACCGGCGAAGCCGAGATGATCGCCATGCAATTCATCCGCGAGGGAGGCGCCAACGCGACCGCCACCGCCACCGCCTCCGAGAAGCGCATCCTCGAGCAGTTCGACCAGAAGGTCCCCGTCGACGAAGGCAAAGGCAAGCGGCGCGCCGTCGAGACCACCACCAACACCTCAACAGCACCATCCTCAACCTCCAAAACCGCAACAACAAACATCGACGCCAACCTCACCAAGGCCGAGTCCGAATACATGTCCGCCCTCCAAGCCAAGTGCAACGCCGTCAAGATGATGAAATCCCGCGTCGATCTGGTGGTCGCCTACCTGCAGAAGCTGCCCCCGACCTTCGCGGAAGGGAAGCAGTCACTGTCCGACGCCGCCGACGAGGCCCGCGCCTCGGGTGGCCGGTACACCACGCCCTCCAACAACATCCTCCGGCAGATCCAGGCCCTGGCGACTAACATCAATCTCGCCACGCCCGGGCAGAAGACCAACCTGCAGAAGGAGATTCTGCAGGAGAGCAACGACGTGCACCTGATCGAGCTGATTGCGGACCTGCTGACCAGCGTCAGCGACGTCCGGGAGGTGGGCAAGAAGTTCGCCGTCGTCGAGTCGGCGCGGATCCACAGGAGCAGACACCATGTCGGGGGCGGGGGCGGCGGAGGGCCGGGCAGCGGTGGCGGGCAGTTTGAAGCATTCTCCGCGGAGCTTGAGCGCAGGGAATCGGAGTTGGTTTGAGGGGGGGGGGGGGGGGGGGGGGAGGGGAATAACGGGGCTGCTGCTATCACGGAATGCATTCTCAAAATGCGAGTCGAAATGGGCCGACAGGGAGCTGGTGGCAAAAATCCGGCCAACTTACACTCCTTCGCCAAAGTACCTAGGCGGCTGGGATGGTTGTGCCTGGGTTTATTATTATTATTATTATTATTATGAATGACATGAGTTTATTGAAACGGTGTATTTAGCGTAGCAGGCATCAAGAAAGAGAGGCTTAGGTAGACAGACAGGTATACCAACCACATCAACTCACTTCAGCTCACTAATACAGAGGCTGACATCAAAAAAGGAAAAAAAGACAAAATGCAGGATCAGAGACAACGAGGTTTCTCTTGTGCGAATCTATTGCTAGGAGCTTGGCTTCATGTAACTAATACTACTTTGGTACCTGTACATCTATATCTTAGGTGGGCAACCAAGTACCCGGCTGGTGTATGTACAAACTTCCAGTCTTATTTAACTAGGCCCGCCCCTATATAGGTACCTTACCCATCCGATGACGTCCGTCTGACTTTCGTGTGCGTGGACTGTTTAACTATATTCTAGTGTTTCTTGTAGTTTGTAGTGTGTGAAAAAAATCGTCAAGATACCAGATATGTAGGTAATTAGGACCTTCAGGTAGTTACCTGGTATGAACCCATATCATTAAAGTTTTAGAAAAAAAAAAAAAAAGAAAGAGAAAAAAAAAAATAACCGCGGCACCTAACCCTGGATGGGAGCCAATGGATGGCAAAGGGAACAAGGAAGGAAACCCTGCATCAAGAAAGACTCTCTCTCCAACACCCCACCCAGAAAGCAAGCAAAACAAACCGAAAGACCGGCTGTAGAAAAAGAATCGGTGAAAAAAACACAACATAAATGGCAGTCAAACACACCATTTCATACCCCCCCATAGTAACAGGAAAGGGAGAATCACAACCTGATCGCGCCTTGCACCCGCTTGCTCCCCTTTGCACCTATTTAGCACCCCATCCCTTTGCACCTCGCACCCCAGTACTATAGCGTCAGTTCCGCAGAGACCCCCTTGTCCAGATGTGAATCCTGTACGTCTTTTCTTCTTTCTTTCTTCCCAACTTGAATGAAGGGTATATATATAAACCGTCGGGGACAAGTTACCCCCCCGTTAATTATCCTTCATTTGGACAAAGGCAAACAAAACATCCAATAATCCATAATTAGAGGACTGACTCAAAGACGAAAGAAAAAAAATACGGTGAAAAAAATGAGAAAAAAGGAGAAGAGTGTTTTGCAGAAAAGCAAAACCAAAATTTTTTTTTTAAAAAAAAAAAAAAAGAATATGAAATAGGTATTTCCCCGTCTCTCTCTGTCTATTTGTTTCGATGTTCTCTCGATGAAATCGCAACCGCCACCCGCCAATCCCATCCCTCTGCGAAAAGAACCCCAGCATCGCAATCTAGAAGCCAAACACAAATACAGTAAAAAAAAGAATAAAGCAAACAAGAAAGCCGTCTTTGGCTAGCGTTTATCCCTTCCATCCGTCCGTCCGTCCCATCCCGTCTATCAATATTGCCGGTTTCCCTTCTGTCCCCCAACCCAAGCGCAAGTATGAATTCTCCCAAAAAAAAGACTCGATCCAACATAGTCCAGATTGACTAAGGACTAGGAAAAAGAAAAGTAGCTTGCCTGATGAGAGCGAGTGATAAACATGGTGGGTATAGATAGGTAGTCATTGCTGCGGAGAGCAAGCCAGCCCTTCCTGGAATAGTAAATGGTCTGTCTCATCCCCATTAGGCCTCAATCACAACCTTGAGCACCAGGTTACCGTCGTCGTCGACGGTACGGCTGGCGAGTTCGAAAGCGCCCCGCGCGTTTTCTAGGCCCTTGAATCGATGTGTCACCATGTCGTCCAGACTGGGAAGCGTGAATCCGGAGGGGGAACCAAGGGCCTGAGCACGGAGCAGCCGGATTCCCGTGGGATATGTGTTGGCATAACGGAAGATGCCCAGGATATCAATCTCACGGAGATGGGCAACCGACATCGGCAGAGTCTGGATCGGGGTGCCCATTCCCACCATGATAACCTTGCCTCCAGGCCGGGTAGCATATAGGGCAGTGTGCATGCAGATTTCCTTGCCAGTGCACTCAAATGTGATATCGACGCCGTCATCTTCATCCTCGACCAGAAGTGGGGTGGACGAGTTTGTTAGAGAGAGCATTTCGGTAGCAAGCATTCTTGCAGAGTCCAGCTGACTCCGGAACGAGAGCGTGCTAGCAGGCGTCATGACCCCATCGAGCGGAGTGGATGTGCCAGACATACTGCCACTGGATATTGAAGAGCTGCTGGATGAGGTGTGGAGGGGCCTGGGGACCACGTAGCCGTGTGTTGCAAAGCCCTTGGCAACGGCATAGTCGACTCGTCCTTGGTCAACGTCGGTGATTGTCACAGCTGCGCAGCCGGCTTGCCGAGCCATGGCTGCGGTCAGGAGGCCGACGGTACCGGCTCCTAGAACCAATGCCGTAGAGCCAGGTGTCGGGCTGGCTCGGTTGACGGCGTGTATAGCAACAGAGAGGGGCTCTAACAACGCGGCTGCGTCGAACGAGATGTTGTCAGGCAGCCTGCAAAACACAGTCAGTGCCTATCGGGTTGCGAAACATGCAGTAAAGAAGCATGGCTTACTTATGACACCAGTTGGCAGGGTGATTTATCCTCTCCTGGAGGCAGCCCTGGAAATGAGGGACCGATTTCGCGCTACTCCGAAACCTCATCTTCTTGCAGAGGTTATACCGACCTTGCCGGCAGATTCCGCACTGGCCGCAAGGGATGCCAACCTCCAGTGCCACGCGGTCACCGACGCTGAAGCCCGAGACATGAGGCCCGATGGCAACTACAGTGCCCGAGGATTCATGACCCAGTGACAGTGGCATGCAGGCACACAAGTCGCCGTTGGCAAACTTCTTGTAGTACGAGACATCGGAGCCGCAGATGCCGGTAGTCTTGACAGCAATCTGAAGTTCGCCAACATCTGGGTCTTCGATGCTTCGTCGTTCCTACAAACGTATTTATATTAGTCGAGGCGTTACCGAGAGAATGGGTAAATCTTAGCGAGCGAGGCGGCTCCAAAAACAAGGAGGGGGCCTGCCACCCCCCCTTCCCCCCCCTTTTTTTGTGTAACACGCAAGATCTGGGGTTGGAGAACAAGGAAGGAGGAGGTTTACCAATCGCAGATCGCGCGGGCCATGCAAGACAGACGCACTGATGGTAGAAGCTTTCGAGATGACGGGTAGATGCATTGGCGCCGGCTCGTCAGATGCGGAGGGCGCCATCTTGATGTGATGACGACGAAGACGTGGGATGGGAGTGGGATGAAAGAGTGGGAGGCCGAGGCAAAGCCTGTGGGATTGGTCAAGAGCCCGATGGGAGAGGGGCGTCTCCGTGGGGCTAGGGGGTATCAGGAAGCTCAACTAGGGACCGGTGTGCTGCTCGGTAGTCAGAGTATTGTCCTGAAGCGGCTCTGCTTGACGCTAATAGGCGCGGGATGAAAGGTGCGAGGTGAAGAAAAGGGCTAAAGGGAGAGCAAGCAGAGGCAGATGGGAACCGCGAGAGGTTCCAAGGAAAGAGTTGGGCGAGGCTTTTGACAAGCTGGGCCAGGGGAAAAGGCTGGTCGAGAATGGGGGAGTTGTAGCAGAACTGGTAGAGCTCACGAAAGAGAAGCGCAAGAGCCGGGAAGGACCCCCACACTTAAGTATATTAACGGTTTGGGTGCCATGATAGCAATCACTGACGTGCGTTCCATGTAGGTATCTACCAGTGTCAATCCGCGATGGGCGCGGTCCGGGGTCGAGAGGCTGGAGTGGTGGTGGAAGTCAGGGGCAAGACAAGGCACAAGACCGGGGCATCAACTTGCTGCTCGGAGACAGAGCACTGCGCTCCTTCTCTCGACCTCGCCAGTCACATATCGCCCAGTTATCTCTGGCCTTTGAATGAGGTTAGGGGCAATGCGATTAAGAACAGACAAGAGACCCCATAATCTCGGGAATTCATCTGCACGCAGGTTAGCGACAAGGGGCCAGTCGTCGGCAGGAGGAGCCACCATCCATGTCCATTGACGTTCGAGGGGTACGAGGGCAGCATCGAGACAAGAGAGCTTCAGCCGGGGCCGGAACCCACAACCCACACACGGGCAGCAGCAGTCTACAGAAACACCAGTGGGTTGTGAGCTCCACAGGCACCACATATGCGAGAGTAGTGCGATACCGCGGTACCGCGCACCGTCCTTGGCTGCCTCCTTGACCCATGTTGAATATGTGTATAACTGATTACACACTGTCGCCGTCCTGCACCTGCAGAGAGGTGTGAGCAACCGCAGAAGCAGGAGCCGAAGCTAGAGCAAGCCATGGTATTGGCAGGTATGCGATAATACGGGCCAAACGGGACATGTACCGCGCCCCATATTTGGATGGCGGCCTGGCCTCCTCTCATGTGCATGGCGGCGTGCGTGTGTGAGAGAGGGCTGATCTCGGTTTGGTATGATTTTTGCTTTGGTTTGGTTGGGTTGGGGGCACGGCATGCTTTGGTCTGGGGGTCACCCAGGCCAGTCCTGATGCGATCCGGGAGCACTTGGGGCGATGGCCTTCCCTGTCTGGGTATGTTCGAGCCGTGCCAGTGGAGCTCTCGTGATGGCGAACGGCAGTGAGCGCTGTCTGGTTTCCGAGAAGAGCTGCGGGTGCCGGGGATACGCGATGCATACTGTATAAATGCCTGTCTTCCATGCAGCTGCCGCATGTCCTTCGCGACTAGTTTGGGACTGGGATGACGAGGCAGTGTGCCGGGCTACCAGCGTGCCTTCCAGTAGGGAGCGATCCGTTGTGGGTGGTGCAGGCGCAAAGCAAGTGAGTGATGTCGGAGCGTTGCTCGGACCGTCAGGGGCTTGTTTTGGTTCAGTGGAAACGACAGCTTAGCTTGCCTGCGCGTAAGTCCGTGAGTCCGCCATCTCTGATAAGCCTGCAAAGGCGAGCGAGGGTGGACCGCTGATGGACCGCTGACGGGGAAGGCGGGAAACCAGAGGCGGGAAGCGGCGGGAGGCTGTCGAACAGGAGGGGCCATAACCCGTACGTGTAGTATAGATGGGTGGTGGGAGGGCAGGACGGCGGGGACAAGAGGCAAACATGGTAATATCAGACGGGACCAGACTTCCTCAACCAGACTGTCCAGCCTTGGTAAGGCCGCAGAGCTTCTGGGGATAACACCATATATGGTCTCGATTTTTCTTTTGGGGATAAACAGCAGCGTCATGTGTCTGGCTCGGTGCTGTGCCGCGGCCCACCGCGCCCCTTGTTTTATTGCTGAGGCATGGCAATCGACTCGCGAATATGTTGTGTGGCACCTAGAAAAATTGCGAAATCGTCCCACAACGTGCCATCACGATTGCGGAGCGGTCGTAAAAGGAAAGAAAGCGTCACACAGAGTCCTGATGCGGCACGCAAGGAGGGGCGGGTAGTTGAAGTACTGGAAAAGACAGATGCCGGGAGTGATTGGGATGGCACTGGATAGGTGACTCGAGTATTTGGAGCGCTGCATCGTGCGTGGGACAGAGAGAATGGGTGTGAGTGATAGCCCACTGTGGGTGGAGTACATTTTGGGGTCTGGGACGGTGATGAGGGGAAGCCTGTCTCTGAAAACATGGGAAAGAATTGGATTGGAAATTTGCGTTGGAGACGGGAGCCGTCAGGGAAGGATCGGAGAAGCTGCCCCGCGACAACGAGAAAAAAAAACCAGACCAGGGATTCTTCGACAAGTGGCAGGGGAAAGAGCCACCATGGATGTGTCGATGGGCTTCATGATTGTCGAGGTGAGATAGGGCCGATGCAGGCTACTAGGTACCTGAGGTAGTGGTTGCCTTGGAAAGGTGTTGAAACTTGCCTAGTAGTAGGTTCCGGTAGGTACTTGCCATCGCCGAAATCGACGCTGTTGGCGCGCCTGGACGACGATGGGAAGTCGCGAATCACTCCCGCCTTGGTGTGGTCCGGGTGCTAAACGAGGAACCTAGAAGGCCACCCAGCATCCACCCCATCCATCGACCAGGCAGCTGCGGTTTGTGCGGCTGTGGCCGCGGTCGGTCACTGGTCGGAGTGCCGTCATTCTCACGTCAACAAGGATGTGTGACCGCGGTGGGAAGAAAAAGAAATGTTTCCCGACCTGCTTGACAGCCACTGGCACTTACTGGCCTATGGCTTACTAGCGGGAGAGCCGCCGTTAACGCCTCGTTTCGGCAGCTGTAAACTTCAGGGCAACTCTATCTCGACTTCACCTTTTCCTCCAGGATTTCCCGCCAAATTTCGACGCCTGTTACACAACATCGCGGGTTTCTGCTCCTCCGTTCGCGGAGCCGTCTGTTACACTGCGCGCGCCCTCAACAGACTCGAGGGTCGAGATCCTGTCCAAGATCCAAGATTCCGGTTGACCTCGCAGCTGGGGATCGGGGTCGGTGGATGCGCTACCCGGATCCCCTTTCCCCTTTCCCTTCCCTTCCCTTCCCTTCCAATGGATATGGATGTAGTGCACACGGGTAACGTCTCCGCACAGTGAAGCTTTGCTCTTCGGGTATCGCCCCATCCCTGGTCATTGGGAGGATGGAGGGCCGTTGACAGATTTTCGGATCCTAGTCCCCTCCGACAGCCCTCCATCGCGCGCTGCTACCAACAAACGAGTACGTACATGTAGTACCTGGCCGCCCACGGTCCACCGCCGTCACCACCGAAGCCCTGCAGCGAAGGCGCCACTCTCCAAACATTCCCAACCCCACACGCCGACCCCAACAAGCACAACCCTGGCAAAAAGGCGATCTCGCTCAAACGGCCCGTTAGCGGAGAACGGGGATCTCTCGAATTGGGTATGGACTGTGAATTGCGGATTGATGTGATCCGAAATTTCACGTCCTGAGTGATTGGAAAAGATGGATGCACCTGGCGGTGTGCGCCGGCCTTTCAGAATGCACAAACACCCCGACCACAACCACAGGAGAGTGACGAATCTCGCACAGACTGGATTCCGGTAGGCTATGATCAGCCGTTCTGGGGAGTATGCCAGGAACCGTGTTCGAACCGGGGGCCAGTCAATCGATGCAACTCCCATTTTGCCGGCCCTATGGCGAAACATCCGCACATGGCACGACAGGGGTGATCATGCAGTCACCAATGTATCCCTACCTACGGGATACACTGGCTCGTCTTCACACCCGTCTGTTTGCCACACAAGACGCAGACTCGGAGCCTGGCTGCACACTCTGCTCTCTGTACGGACGTGGCTAGGTACTTGCTGCCAAGCAAGCGCTGATTGTCTCTGATACTAGAGACCATTGCTCCCGGTACTGATGAGCAGACTTACACCTCTACCCACCAGAGCCCATGACAGCAGCCACGACTGGAGGCAAAATTCTGCAACGTCCCTGGAACCCTTGATGCTAAATTGGAGTCGCTTCGGGCGAGGAGCGGCTTTGTGATCCTTCAGAACTCATGACTTACACCTTGGGCCACGGTACATCGGTTTTGTGGTCACCGTCCTTGTTTACGTGCGTGAAGAAGCTGTTCGGGCTCAGATGTCCCTTCAGTCGGTCATGACATTGACGCGCGGACAGCAAGCACGAGCGCTGTTGAACAATCGATGGCGCTTATCGCAGTGTCTTATCGGCCATTGCTAGCTCCCATATACACCACATTATCCAAACGGGAAAAGTCCACTCGACAGCTGCGATTGGGAAAATCCAGGGTCGTTTGGCCGGATGGCGGCTCGCTCATGAATGGTCTAGGCTCGGTTGGGTTTTTCTAACAATATCAGATACTTTCACACTCGCTGAGACGAACGGCGCGGTATTCTCGGATCACAGCAGGCCTGAATGCTAAACTCGTTTCTGCTCCAACTTCTCGCGAGTTACGCGCGTGCGCGCTCTCGGAGTCTCATCTGTGATAAGGGCCGGCCGTCCTGCGTTGGGACGTAGGAATGGCACCACAGATCATGCCGGATGCCTTTCCGAAGCGAGATCGAGCCAGGCGTATTTTGTGATTGGGGAAGCCTCGATCAGGAAATCCGGACTGGCTGAATACCGAGTTTATCGACCGGCTCTGGCCGAGGCTATCCTCGGCCATCTCACACTCAGCTGTGCGTTGACCTATCACCTATAGCTGTTATCTCGGTGCTTCAAGTCGACCCGACGTTGCTTGAGGTTCCAGGTTTAGTTCAAGCTAGCTCGGCTCGAATTCGGTCTTTGACAACTCGCTTGGCCTCCAACATACAGGAAGCTATTGCGACATTGGAACCCGAGCTGCCAGTTGGTAGATCCCTGAACCCGGTACGGAATGTGCGCCAAACTACCGACTCTTCCTGGTCTGGGTACGCTGGGTCCGCCGTCACATCAGCACAGGCAATTGTCGGGCTCGAGATATGGCGTCGCTGTCATTTTGTTCCGTTTCTACCAACCAGGGCACGGGCTGGCGGGACAAGCGAGGCCCTGGGGCAAGGGCTATTTCTGTTCGAGAAGGCTTCGATAGCCGGATAGAAGCGAGCGACGTGCTCGGAACTCTGGCACCGCTTGGAACCGCATAACGACATATTGACTCTCGACAATACACTCAACCATGGGACGAACAGTGCACGTTCCCTAACGTGGGGGAACATAACAGCCTGTCAAGCTGGAGACGAGCTGGACGGCTCGAGTTATCCATGCACACGGCATGTACATTTTGACGGATCATCCCAAGTGTGTTTCTGTGCGCTCAGAGACCACGGATTAATGACCCAGCTTTGGTGTATGCGCCCTCAATTCTGGCACCCGGAACTGCGAGGCCACTTGCTCGGCCCTTGAGCGTCGATGGCGTCTTCGACAGCCGATCGCGCAGTCAGCCAAGTGAGCACTGTAACCCCAACTTCGCCAGCTGCGTACGCCGCCCGAAACATCGCCAGTAAGTCGCCCGCCCATCTGGCTAGCAAGCCCGCTCAACCAAAATCTGGTACATGTAGGGCCACGGAAACCCCTCTGAGCCTCCTCCCAACTTACTACCAACCAGTGTCACCCCCCCGCCACTCCGAGATGTAAGGCGACGCCGGGGCAGCACGCCTGCATCTCACCCGCAGACCCGCCACAAACGACAGACCCGCAGCCGCGTCTGTGTTACCTAGACCCGGTACCTAGACTGCGGCTGCGTGGGTGTAGTGACTTGCTTTCGTAGCAGTGCAGAAGCAGCCATGGTGCTGCTGCTCTGATTCATGCTTCCTTCAAGTCTCAACGACACTGGCTGGGCACATCCCTTTCCATGCTCCCTCCCTTCGCTAGCAGCTCACGGCCCTTCAAGCTGCTTGCTTTGGACCAATAGAGCGGTGAACGTGCAGATATATGCGCCCGAACTTCGGCCCTCTCTGGTGTAATACACAAGAGAGGGAAGAAGAAAGAATGCTCGAGTTCGGGCGGCGGTCTGACAACATGACAAGGACAAGGTGTGAATGCAGGAGGTCACTGACTCGCTGGCAACTGGAACATCAAATCAAGCAAGCCCATTGTCGCCGTCCTTGGTTGTATTCTACACTTGACTAGCCGCCCGCAACCGTCCGCGGGACGACCCCCCCTCGGATCTCGAGCCGTGTAAGATGGGGGTCATGTACACTGGAGACGAAGATGGAGGAGAAAACCTAGAAAGAGACGGACGCGGAGAGACGGGGTAGCGACGCCGGGGTGTGGGAGGGACGGAAACTACCTGGTACCTACCTGCCTACACTACGGAGTGATACGCAGCAGCAGTTCACCCAAGTACACCTTGCCAGTGCACGCATTGGCAACACGCATGTTACCTAGGCACCTTCCTGTATGTAAGGCAGGGAGGCAAGGGAAGGCGAGGGAAGGCACATACATAGCACGTCCGTCTGGCATCGCATCGGGCATCGGCAGTGGGCAGGACGAGGTGTGGGTGACACAAAACAACAATAGATGGTGATGTCGCTTCTCATCGTCTTTGTCTCTCTCAGGCTTACACACGCACACACACACACACACACACTTACTCTCTCTCTCAAGCTCCCTCATATGCTCTGACGGAACGGCGAGTTTCCAATTTTTTCTTCCCTGTTCATCATCTCTCTCTCTCTACTCTCCCGGCATGAACTCGGTAAATTCGATGAGTGGATGGGTGGATAAGTGGATGGGCAAGGCTACATAAGTGAGAAGAAAACCCGAAAAAAAATGAAGTCCCAGGGAAGGCACAAAGGGACACGCTTCTTGCTGCTGTTAGAATACTTCCCAATTCCAACGTGTCTTGCCATTGCCTCCTCATAAATACCTATTCTAGTGGCAAACGTGACAAGCCGAGTGGGAGGGCGGGCTGGCGAAGAGAAAGACACGGGAAGGGTGAAGACACGGCGCGGCCCATGAGCAGACCGCCGTCCGTCGTGCATTCCCTATATGCCATACCATGCCATACCCTGCCATGCCATGACCGTGTAAGGCGGGCCACTTCGTGTAACCTTGCCTTGCCCTGCCTTGCACTCGTTGATTCCCCCTATTTTTTCGCCTCCTCCTTCCAGACTATACCCGCTAACTCTCTGCCTGTGACTGACCTCCACCCGGCTCCTCTCCTCGCCCTCTGCCTGTAGCCTACATCTTCCCGGCCCCTCCCCCTTTTGCACGCGCAGCTGACCTCGTATCGTCTCGTCTTGTCCTGTCCCGCGGCGGCAGATTAGAAATGTAAAGAACCCCCCAATGTGTCTGTATGGATATGTCTTCTCTGCCTGCTCGCCCGCCTGCCTGCCTCTCGTAACCCGAATTATTTCCCTTCTTCACTTCATGGCAACAGCGGCGGTGGTGGCCTAGAACGTGCTGGTGGCCAATCGACTAGCGGCGTTGCGCGCGTCGACGCGGTCCTCGTCGTCCTCCTCGGCAACACCAGGCAGGGAGCCGCCACGGGCGCCGCTGAGGGCCCTGGCGCGACCGCCCTGCTCGCCCTCGTCAGCGGCCTCGGCGTCGTCCTCGGCCAGGCCGCCCATCAGGCTGCCGGATATACTGCGGCTCATGGTGTCGGTGCGGCGGGGGACGCCGCTCCAGGCGTCGCCCTTGGGGCCCTGGGAGGCGGCCAGGCTGGTCCGGCGGGTGGACGGGTGGCTCTCGCGGCCGAGGCGGCTGAGGCCGCCGCTGGCGTCGATGGCGCGGATATCCGGACGGACCGTCTCGAGCAGGGCGAGGGTGCGGCGCTCGGCGTCGATCTCGCGCAGCACGTACTCGCGGATGCTCAGACGCAGGTCGGCGGCGGTGCGGGCGAACCACCTGCGGCGCTCGTGGACCAGGTTCTGCGTCACGCGGGTGGTTTTCTGGAACAGGGCGCTCTCGTTGTGGCGCGCCTCGTCCAGCGACGCGATGGCCTCATCCACCTTCTCGCGCCGCACGTTGGACGACGCCTTGAGCCGGTCCGCCGCGCTGAGCTTGCTGCGCGAGATCTCCTGCGCCTGCAGGAATTCGCGGATCAGGATCTGCCGGTTCGTGAGGGTCTCCTTGACGATGAAGGCGTCTTGCGAGTGGTACTGGAACGGGTCGCCGACCGTGGTGGCCTCGGCCGTGGCCTGCGCCGCGTGGCAGTCGCCGACGGTTTGGACGGCTTTGCCCAGCTTGCGGTAGGCGTTGGCGAGGCCTTGGTGCAGTTCTTGCGTGTTCATGTTGCCTAGCTTGACGCCGAAGTCGGACTCGGCGAGACCCAGCCCTGTTTTTTTGTTTGCGGGTTCGATTAGTCGTTTTGATGGATAGACAGGATATGTATATCGCATCGAAGTGTGTGGATTGTGGTGGTTTGCTTACCTCTTCGTGACTTGACGAGCTTGTCGACCTTGTGCCCGGCATCCATCGCGCCCAGGTAGAACAGCTTGACGATCGGGCGTGCCTCCTGCAGCTCGGGGGTGTCGTCGGGAGGGGGCGCAAACTGCTTGAGGATCTTGCGGCGCACGCCCGTGGCGGGTTGCTTCTTCTTCACCATGGGGCTGTATCCAAAATCGCTCTCGACAAACAAGACCATCTCATCGTCCCGCATGAGCACCTCGTTGCTGCAGACATAGTTGAACCAGCGCTGCAGCAGCGCCTTGACCCTGGCCTCATCCTCGTCGGTCCCCGCGCCGGCAGACGTGAGCGCAGGCGGGACAGCGGGGACAATGGCTTCCGGGTTCGCGGATATCAAGTGCTCGGCCAGTTTGATGAACTCGGAGTGGAGGCGGCGGACGTCGCGGTACTGGGTCGTCCTGAAACTGGGCAGGTTGGTCTGTGGCTAGTCAGTGAGGAAGCTCTGTGTACGGAAGCGGAAGCGGATAGCCGCCATGGTGCAAGTCGTACATGAACATCAAATCTCAGGATGGGATCCTTGCGCCCAGTGCGTTCAAGCCCCGTAATCTTAGCCTGCAGCTTGAACTGCGGATGCTGTGGCCTCCGGACCTGCTGCTGCTGTTGTTGTTGCTGCTGCTGCGCATATTCGCCTGTGGGCTTCGGCTGGTGGTGATGCAACTCTGCGCCGGGCGGGGGCGGCCCCTGGTCTCCCACCGAGTAGTCTTGGCTGTCGCGGCCGTGGCGGGCGGGCGCGGATCCTTCTGAGCGCGACTCTTCGGTCTGGGTATCGGCGGCGGAGACGGTGCTTGCGGTATCGGGACGACGGTATTCGGATTCGGCGGGACCAAAGCCGTCGTCTTCGGAGAGGCCGTTGCTCGAGGTTTGCGAGGGATAGCGGAACGGAGAGGCGGGGGGCTCGGCGGCGGCGATAGCGGCGCCGAAGGATGTTCGATTGGGCCGAGGCGACGAACCGGGAGAGCCCCAGGGTGAGGCGCCGGCGGGATCGCGGTCCGCTTCGTGTATTGATGAGCTGTAATCCATGATGATTGATAGCTTTGGGAATGAGGAGGGAGGAGAGAAGAGGGCCCCGGGCGGCGGGCGGTAGGCGGCGGGCGGTAGGCGGCGGGCGGGAGATGATTGTCGGTCGGGCCGGATGACGCAGATCTCCGGGGCTGGGTGGGGTGGCTGTCTGGGATGCCTGTTTGTGTCTTGTCTTGTCTTGTCCAAAGTTGTGGTGTCGTGTCGACTATCGAGCGTCGTCGCAATCGTGCTGGGACTGGTGCTGGTGCTGGGTAAGCACAGGATGGAGTGTCAGGTGGTGCTGGTGGTTGTTCCTGCAGCCGGCTAGCTACCTAGCCATAACTCTAGTGACGGGAGTGGTGGCTGCACAAATTCCCTGCTGCTGCAAATGATGGCAAACCTGCCCGTATGACCAGCTATCGTTGACTCCAAGCTGGTGTGAGAGATGCCAATTGTGGACACTCAATGATGCCGTTTCTCGATGATGCGTTCCAGGTGGTCAATTCAATTCGTGGTCTTTGATCCGGCCGGGCAAGGCCTTCCTTCTCCGCATCCGCATCGCCAACCAGGTCAGCCAGGGCAGCAGGCACCTGGGTGCACTGCGGCTACGGCTGCCTGTAATAAACCGCCATCCACGATTGACTGACGACGACGGCCCAGGGCAGGAAGGGTGCACGGACCATGCGATTGGGGTGGGCTCAGGTTGGTTCCAGCCAGTGACCCCCTGTATGGGATGTGCAGGGCTGTTCTTCAGGTGGCCTGTTGCTTGCTCGACCAAAACAGGCGATGGAAGGTCAAGGCGCAAGGCGGACGTCGTCAATTCGGCGGGGGGATGTGCTCAGCCGATTGATTGCCTGAAAATGCATTCTCGAAGAATGAACAGCTCATCCAGGGCATCGAACATCAAAAGGCGTTGATAAAGCAGCTCAGCCCGGCAATTTCTGGTGATTGATCTGAGCTCACTGCTCCCTCGACATGCAAACCGGATTGACGTCTGTCTGAATCACCAGACGGAAGAGAGCAGGAAAGAAGAAATCGACAACGAGGAGGGAAAGAAGAGGAAAGAAGAAAAGGGAAAAAAAAAACCCCCCCACCAGGCATGCTCGCGACGGCCCCAGCCCGCGGGTGCTGCCATGGCCAGCCCAGGCTGCTCATGTTTGGCATCGTCCGTCTGAGCACCGCCATCGCCGCCAATGCCCGTGTGAGCTGCCGTCGCCGCGGACCCTCTGGCTTTGCTGCATATGCATCTCGGAGCTACCCAAGCACCCGGCGCTACTTCAGCACCGAGCTGCCCCAGGACGCCAACACGTCGACCATCCGCAACATTGGAATCATTGCCCACGTCGATGCGGTACGTTGTTCGGAAAGGAAACCCCCCTTCAGTTTTGGATTCTGATTTGCGGTTTTCGGCTTTCCAGGGCAAGACAACCACCACCGAACGCATGCTCTATCAGAGTGGCCTGACACGACATCTCGGCAGTATGTCCATGTTCACCTCCAAGTCCCCGTCCCGTCCAGGCCCAGGAACGGCCCTTCCGGCGAGGTGGAGGCCCTCGCTCGCTCACTAACGGCTCCCCCCAGATGTCGACCATGGCAACACCACCACCGACTTCCTTCCCATGGAGAGAGAGCGTGGCATCACCATCCAGTCCGCCGCCATCACCTTCAACTGGCCTCCCAAGGCAACCCTGCCACTCGGCCAAGAGACCAAGACCATCAACCTCATTGACACTCCAGGCCATCAGGACTTCCGCTACGAGGTCGACCGCTGTCTGCCCATTCTGGATGGCGCTGTGTGCATTCTAGATGCCGTCAAGGGCGTCGAGACGCACACCGAACGGGTCTGGAACTCGGCCGGCATCTCCAAGATCCCTCGCCTTATCTATGTCAACAAGCTGGACCGTGACGGCGCCTCCTTCAAGAGGTCCGTCCAGGAGATCGCCACGAGGCTCAAGACTTACCCGCTGGTATGCCAGATTCCCTGGTGGCACAAGGACGTCTTTGTGGGCGTCATCGACATTATCAATGAGGTCGGCATGAAATTTGCAGCCACGGGCGGCATGACCGTCGTGGGCGAGGCGGCCATTGCCCGCGAAAGCCCCGAGCTCCGAGCTGAGGTTGCCAAGGCACGTCTCCACCTCATCGAGACTCTAGCAGAGAACGACAATGCGATGATGGACGAGTTCATCACGCTCGAGAAGGATGTCCCCACTTCTTCGATCAAGAGGAGCATTCGGAACCTGATCATGGATGGAAGCGCCACTTTCTCGCCAGTCTTTGCTGGATCCAGCCTGCGGAACATTGGCGTTCAGCCGCTTCTGGATGGCATCGTCGACTACCTCCCAAGCCCTTCGGATAGACCCGAATTGGAGGTGACCGCAGCGTCCAAGTTGCAACCTTTTTCGCAGCTCCTCGAGAAGGAGGTTGTGAAGAAGGGCCACGGTTCCCACTCCCACTCCCACCAGCCGCCCATTCTGGCTGTTGCCCATGTCTTCAAGGTCGTGGACGATCCTCGACGTGGCATGTTGAGCTTTGTGCGTGTCTATCACGGCGCCTTGAGCCGGAGCAGTCATATGTGGAACAGCCATATTCTCGCATTCGAGAAGCCGCTGAACATCCTGCATGTTTCGGCGAATGACTACCAGGACATCCAGCACCTTTCCACCGGCCAGATCGGCGCCATGACTGGCCTCAAGTCTGCCAGGACTGGGGATACATTGATCACTTTCCCGGGTCACCATACTCAAAACGTGGCTGAGCCCTTCCGAAGCATTCAGATTAAGGCTCCGCAAATACCCCCTGCTGTCGCGTTTATCGCCATCGAGCCCTACACCCGAACTAGCGCCGAGAAGCTGGAGGAAGCTCTGAAGAAGCTGTCCCGAGAAGACCCCAGCATAAGGTGGAACAAGGATGAAAAATCGGGGCAGCTCATCCTCTCGGGCATGGGTCTTCTGCACCTGGACATCGCGCAGGATCGCCTCAAGAACCACTACAAGATTGAGAAAGACTCGGCCATCTGGGGCGATATCGAGGTGGAATACTCAGAGTGCCCTCTGGCCCCGGCAGGTCCCCACCGCGTCGAGTATGAGCGGGTTCTCCGCGACAAGGCTGGCAAGGCGGCATGCACGGCCTCGGTGGAGCCCCTGGGGGAGCATAACCACGAGACACTACTCGAGTCATGCACCCTGCGCGATGGCAACTACATCCACATCACCATCCCGCTCCCCGAGGATACCAATTTCAAGAACCTAGGCTTTGACCCAGAGGTCGTCCGGCAGCAGCTCCTCAACGGCGCCATCGCCGGCCTTGCGCGCGGACCTCGTCGGTCGTCGCCAATCCGCAGGGCCATCGTCACCATCACATTTGACCCCACAACGGACTTCTTCGGTGCCAGTTCGACCAGCGGCCACATCACCAACGCTGCCGTCAACGCAGTCAAGGGTCTGTTCAAGGAGGCGAACGCCAACGGCCAGATCGGCATCCTCGAGCCCTTTAGCAACTTTGAGATCTCGTGTCCCGAGGACACAGGCAACGCCGTCCAGCACGACGTGGTGTCGGCCCGCGGGGGGCAGGTGCTGGAGGTGCACAAGCCGGATGAGGATCTGTTCTCGGACTCGGGCATCGACCTCGCCAAGGTGTATATGCCGCCGGATCCGTACGATTCGGTCCAGTCGCTGCGGGATCCCAAAAAGAACACGGTCAGGATGCTCAAGATTGTGGGCAAGGCGCCGCTCAAGGAGATGATGAAGTACGACAGCCAGCTGCGCAGCATCACCAATGGCCGGCACCAGCTGCAGTTGGATCCGGGCTCCTTTGAGCTGGTCACGGGGCCCCGGGAGAAGGCGATTGAGAATGCGAGATGAGGTGTGTGTGAGTAAAAGTGTGGCCGGTTAGATATGGCCTTGCTGAGCTCCGGGTGTCGGGCGTGTTTGGCTGCCCATATATGTACCATTATTATGTACCTATCTCATCGCCCACGTTGGAGGGTTATTTCAAGTTGACTTGTTATGTTCCATTTGGCCCCCGGTTTACCGAGTGTTGTGTTTCTTTCTGCTTGCTACCAAGGGCACTCTCTGGGTACTGAAGCGCGTTGTCTTCGTTGACGGGGGTAAGCTCACTCTCAACAGGTTCGTTCGGCCCCGCCACGGAGACTCCAACAAGCGCAATATCGGCGAGTTGATCCTTTTTCCCACACTTCCGTACATACCCGTTCTCGATACTCCTCACGCTCCCGCCCAAAATGCCACTGCAGCAATCGTCCAAACACCACTTGATCTCACCTTTGGCACCTAGCCAGCGGGTTTCCCAATGTAGCCCGACCGCGGTGCAGCAGGAGAGGCCGGGTACAAACCATTATGATAACACACAGATTTATCTTGAATAGCTACCTGTAGGTATCTGGTATTTACACTTGTATAATACACAATCCCATCAGGACAACACCACCAACAACACAGCACACCTACCGTAACCTAGATAGCTACCTACAACTTCCTCCCTTCCTCGAGAATCGTCCTGTTTAGCAACGTATCCTCCTCCGCCCCACGCACCGCCGTCTCAACCAGCACTTTAGCCAGCACGTCAACACGCACCGACGGGACCAACTTTGCGACCAGGGAATCGACCAGCCGGTCACGCAGAAACATGCCCGGTTTGAGGATATACACGGCCAGCCTCTGCGCGTTGTGCTCCTTTGCGAGGTCCAGGAGCGCGAGTTCCGCTTGCCCCTTTGTTATAGTCAGCCAATCAGTCAGTCACTCTGTCAGGCATACCTAGGTATACATGGGTGGAAAGGAATAAAAACATACCCTAACCTTCCTCTCCTCCTGCAAGAACCAAAGCTTCTTGCTCTGATCCCGCTCCACGGCGCCACCACTCAGATACACAAAGTGGAACTTCTTCTTCCCCCCGTCCACCGTGTTCTTGTTATACCGCTGGGAAAACACCCGCGCAGCTGCGAGGGGGTAGTCGAAGCTGATCGTCCGGGCGGTTGTGGGGTCGGCCCACGGGTCGCCTAGGGCCCAGATGCAGGCTTCTGCGCCGGCGGTGGCTTGGAGGATTTCTGGGGTGTCGTAGGTTAGGTAGTCGTTGTTGGTGGCGAGGATGGTCTGGACTTTGCTGGTGGGGTTGGAGGGGGACGTTGGGGAGAGTGGGAGGGGCCGGCGGGTGAGGACTATGATGGATGTTATGGAGGGATGTTGGATGCAGTGTTTGAGGACTTCGGTGCCGGCGCGGCCTGTGGCGCCTGTTAGGATGATTTTCATTTTGGGCACGGGGGTGTTATTGCGAAGACCGGAGGATTCTGTTTTGGGATATGGTAGATACAAGGTAGGTAGATGTGGAGAGAGTTTGTTGATGGAGTATAGTAAAGTGTATGTATATGGGTTTCAAGTTCTGAAGGCCGGGAGGCAGCGATGGCACGTCATATGAATGGCATGTGTCTGACGGACTGAATGCGGAGTTTGTTTGACTTGGTGGTGCTGAGCGGAGACGTTTTCTTTTGGCGGAGGACTGGAAGGAATGAGACGGTCGGACTTTGCGGCACAGCTCCGCCCGCTCCGCAGTAAAGTCCGCCCTCCGCTGGAGGTCGAGTGGTTCCGAGCCTCCGAGCGCGAATCCTTCCTTCCGCTAGTCCAAGAATGGGGGTCAGTTGGAAGCCGGATTGGTGTTAGTCGTGACGAGCCACAATGGTACCCTCGAGCTATGTCGGGTGCCCTTGGTACAGTGCCGATCGGACATGCCTGTTTTTGACTCTTGTTTCTGGGACTTGGATATGGGTTTCGGTGTGCTCATCTGTGTGGTAAGCCAGCCGAGGTGTGATTGTCCAAGGTGAGACCCCCGAGACCCCTTTTCCACACTTACACGGCTCAGCTGCCCTGGCGACGTCATCAGGCCAAAACAATGCAAGTCCATCTACTCGCTCACCAGAAACCACTGCATTTTCGGCGCAACAAGATCTCCCGCCGGTGAAATGGCACAGCCCGAGTTTCTCACTCAACTCCAAAGATTGCGATCGTCATTATTGACCAGTTCAAGCTGCATGTGGCCGCGCGTGCACCTCACTGACCATGGACGATGGAGGTTATAAACCCACGATGGCGACGACCATGAGTGTCGATTAAACACAAACAAACAGCTCTAGCAACAGCCTGGAACCGCAAACTCCTCTCGCCACAACTACTACCACCACCACCACTATAATGTCGTCTAACAAAATCGTCCTGGTAACCGGCGCCAACCGCGGCCTAGGCTACGCGATCCTCCAAGTCGCCGGCGCACGCAACCCCTCAACAACCTTCATCCTCGCCAGCCGCGACCTCGCCGCAGGCCAACAAGCCAAAACCGCCCTGGAGCAAGAAGGCATCCAAGCCAAAATCGACGTGCTCAAGCTCGACGTGACCAACGACGACGAAGTCCTAGCCGCCGTCCAGCACGTAGCCACCAAGTACGGCCACCTGGACGTGCTCGTCAACAACGCGGGCATCATCTCCGTCATCCCGGACCGGACACTGCCCACCCTCCGCCGGTGCATGAACGACATGCTCAACGTCAACGTCACCTCCGTCGGCATCGTCACTACGGGGTTCACGCCCCTGCTGCAGCAGTCTACTCATAAGCCGCGCGTGATTAATATTACTTCCGGGCTGGGGAGTATCGCTAATACCCTCGCCAAGCCCATCACGCGGTACCCTCCCTACGGGGTGAGTAAGGTTGCGCTGAATGGGGTTACGGCGCATATGCAGTCTATTGAGAATGATCGCGCGGCTAAAGCTGGGGAGGCTGGGGGGGCGGAGGGGGGTGCGCATATTCGGTTCTTCTCTGTCGCGCCGGGGCTGTTGAAGACGGCGTTTACGAATTTCAATGAGAATGGGCTGGATGCCAAGGAGGGCGCTGAGGCGGTTGCGAGGTTGATTGCGGATGACGAGGGGAAGTTTGTCGGGGGCGCGCAGTTGGAGTGTGTGGGCGGGGAGATGAAGACGGTTCCGTGGTAGGTTTGTTGTCAGGGTGTTTCTTTGGGTTGGTTTCTTTTGCTTGTGTTGGTTATTGGCAATCAACTTGCCAGAGCAAACAGTCAGAGGTCCCACGGGCAGGGTTGGTGGTTTAGACTACCCGGTACAGGCCATGTTGACTTCAATTCTCACTTTCCAGTGGTCATAACCTGCCAGATGGGTGTAGCTACCGTCAAAACCATGTAGTCAAGCGGCCCATTCAAACCTTGGAAGTGCAGGTAGGTACTTGGGTACCTGATTTACCTGAGTCAGTTAGCCATGGACAGTTGGACTTCTTTCTTTTATTCGGGCATCTAGGGCCTAGACTAAGTCTGACGCGAGAGACGGATGTGAGCTTAGAAGAAAAGCCTGTCATTATCAAATCTTTAAGCATCTAACTGAACTTGACGGTGATTACAAACTAGGTAGGATATGTGGCGAACGGCATCCCAATATTGAATATAATTTATGTTGCTACCTCTAATCAACGGTGTCTTGATCAGTACCAACGGTAACATTAAAGGCACTGAGCTACAAGTTAAGATTATTGGTTTTGTTTTTAATACAACACTCAACCCAGAAGAGAGGGCGGGTGTCGGATGGTGAATTCAAGTTGACATGGCTGGGGCTGTGGGCTGGTTTGAACTCTTGTCGGATTCTCAATGACATCATGGAAAGCGAATACAAACACTGCGTTTCAATTTCTCGACTCTTGAAGGACTAATCGAACAGAGACAGGTGAATGAGCGAGTGAATGTTGCCGTGTCGGCTTCTCCTTTTCCCCGTCGGGATGACCCGTTTCTGGCCCGACTCCGCTCCGGAGACTCGGAACGTCTGGAGTAACACCGTGTAGCACACTGGATTATCATGGTCTCAAAGGCGGCGCCAGACGGGGAGTTAATCACTTTTCAACTAAACAAGCCGCCCCTTTCATCACTCTGCTCGACTTTCACAACATAGAATGGCTTCACAGAGAACAATTACTCCGTAACTCCATCCCTGCGTATATCCGCCCCTGACCAAAACACAACTTGAACCTCATGATGACCTTCCTCGATAGTACCCTCATCCCACCCCTCCTGATTCTTATCGCCACCCTCCTCTGGGTACGCAAACTCTACCGCGACCACCAATTCCAGCAATTCGCACTCCAACACGACTGCTCCCCGCCGCCGCACGCAGCAAGCCGTCTGCCCTGGGGCCTAGACCGAACATGGCAGATGGTTCGACTAACCAACGCGGACGCAGACGTAATGGAAACCGTCTTCCAGCCGGGGTTCGCGCGCTTCGGCTGGACCTTCTCGTCGACGGGCCTGCTGGGTGAGCGGCATTTATTCACGGCAGACCCAGCCAACGCGCGCGCGATGTTCTCGACACAGTTCGATGACTTCCTAGCTGGCGCGGACCGGATTGATAATGTCGGGTTCGTGGTCGGGCGGTGCATATTCACTGTCGACGGGCCGTTTTGGGAGCGCTCGCGTGCCTTGTTCCGGCCGCATTTTGCGCGGGCTGAGATCAATGACCTCGAGGCGACCGAGCGGGCTGTAAGGGATTTGTTTCTCGCTGTCGACGCGGCGGGCGATGATGATGAGGATGCGCGCTGGACGCAGGTTATCGATTTGCAGAAGTTGTTTCTGCGGTTCACGCTCGACACGGGGACGGAGTTCTTCTTTGGTGCCAACGTCAAGTCGCAACTTGCTGCCATCCCCGGTAACAAGAACGCGGAAATAGCCTTGGACGAGACGACGCGGCTCGCGGCTGATAGTGCAGGCGACGACGGGCTGACCTTTACCGAGGCCTACTCGCTGGCCTTCAAGGAGATCGCCCGACGCGCAAGGCTGTCGAACCTGTCCTGGCTGGCTGACTTCTTCCCCAGCGACGGGCCGCGGGCGGTGCGGTACCTGGAACGCTTTATCGACCGGCTGGTGGAAGATGCGCAGCTGCAGAACAAGTTGAACTTCAACAACTCAACCTCGGCTGAGACTGGCGAGAAGAAACCCAGTTTCCTGCAAGCCCTGGCGCAAACCACGCCCGACCCCATCGAAGTCCGCGACCAGGCACACTTCATGCTAGCCGCCAGCCGGGACACCACGGCCTCGCTGCTAAGCTGGCTATTCCTGCTCCTAGCCAAGCACCCAGAGCAACTCACTCGCCTCCGCGCCGCCATCACCGCCGACTTTGGCACCGACACCGACACCGTGACAAACATCACAGCGCAGGCACTCAAGAAGTGCACCTACCTCCAATGGGCCATGGCCGAGGCGCTGCGTCTACACCCACCAGCAGCACTCAACGGCCGCATCGCGGCGCGCGATACCACGCTACCCACCGGCGGCGGGCCTGACAGCACTCGGCCCGTCGCCATCCGTAAGGGCACGAAGGTCACTCTCGTGCCGTACGCCATGCACCGCCGGCGGGACCTCTTTGGCGACGACGCGGCGGAGTTCCGGCCCGAGCGGTGGGAGGGCAGGAAGGTGGATTGGGGGTATGTGCCCTTCTCTGGCGGGCCTAGGGCGTGTCTTGGGAGTGGGTTTCTTCCCCTTTTTTGTCACTTTTCTTTTCTCTCTCTTTGTTGTCTAAGTCAGATGAAATGAGATGTGCTGACTGATATCCAACGTAACGCAAAACAGAAGAGTACGCGCTCGCTGAGGCGGGATACCTGACCGTCCGGCTGCTGCAGCGCTACGATCGCGTCGAGCCCGTCGACGACCTGACTAGCATCCCGCAGAAGGTGACTGTTACGCTGCAGCCGTCTAAAGGGGTGAATGTGCGGTTGAGGAGGGCAGCGGTGTGAGTAACAGAATGGAGATTGTGGTAGTAACGAGGCGGGAATTATGAAAAATGTTGTCGTTTCCTCGTTAGGCTTTAGGTGTGATATATAAGACGGTATGAAAGGAGGCCCGTGGTTTTGATAGGTTTGGTGGTTTGAGTTTGACCTTGCTGTTAGTTATGGTGGCCGTCTATTGGTCTGCTGTTCGACCGATTGTTGAGCTGGCTGCTGTCGAAAGAGACAATGCGCTCCGAGTCTTTCGTTATTTTCAGGTCAATATTTCATAAAAGAGCAGAGGAAATACCACAACTATCAAATTGAGACATTGATTCGCTGCTTGTCTATTTGTCAGCTTTGAGTTTATGTTGAAATGGTACTACCAGGTGCTTGAGTCCAGGTATTAATGAACCGTGGTTTCTCCAGATTCAGATTCGTGCCATGAAGTTTGATGGCGTTATTCAAAGTAAGACTTTGTGTATAAATGCTAGTGACAACCATTAAATAACTCAGCGAGCATACACTAGAATCACCCACAACGACCAAAATAACACCGCCCTAAGTAGGTACTTACTTGTCACGGTGGATCTGACCAGACTGAAGTGGAGTATTCTGGTGCGGATTCCTGTGGGCTCCAGTCCAGCCCTTCCTCTGCAGACTTACCGAGCGCTGACTCTATCAAAACAACAGCCATCGTAGTATAGTGGTCAGTACTTCCGCTTGTGGATTCCAGAGACTTGAAAAATCCCTCAATACACGAATTCGCGGACAACATTGGTTCGATTCCAGTCGATGGCATTCGCATTTATTTTTGCCCTCTGCCGCACTATGTGCATGGACGCAGGTTTGTTCCCGACAGACACAAGTATCGAAGAAGGAGATCACTGCACCTGGCTCTTTTCCCCCCTATTATCTGACCATCTTGATCTGAACAAATAGGAAAGAACTTTCCTTCATACAAGTCAATTAGGACAGGATATACCTGAATCTACAGTATCAATTCTTGTATCATCTCACACACCCATCTTCCAACCATTCTCAGACTCAACTAACCACCACTCCTTGTCAATAAAACGGAATATTGAACCCAAACAGCCCCAACGGGTCCCAGGTGCGTTTGAGCTCCCGCAGTCGTCCCAGCTTGCGGCTCCCGTACAGCGGGACTGGGCCCTCGTCGCCGTGCCCGTAGTTGACGTACGTCTGGACACCACCGAACCCGCTCGTGGCAGCGAACTGCCTCCGCGCGTTGGTGGCGAAGGCATCGAGGTCCGGCAGCTGCGAGCCGTTGGTGTATCCATAGTTGAAGAGCCTAGCACATACACCCCAAAGGGAGATTGTCAGTCAGCTTCTAGTTAACAGTCGCTGCTAGTGCATCGATCAAGACAAAAACATGGGCAAGGGAAGACAGTCCATACAAATGCGCATTAATATCCCGATGCGGATACGCCGTCGCACCATCGGGTACAGCGCGCACTGCCTGCGTGGGGAAAGCCTCGATAAAAAAGACAGACTCGCGGAATTCTGGACGGGTGGCAAAGAGCGCGGTGAGGTTAGCGATATGGCTCTCCATCGTTGGTGCATCGATGGTCCGCAGGCCCAGCCCGTAGACGTCGCGCTTGGCGTTGCGTGTACACGGGCCCGTGTCGCCGCTCATGCCGAAGAAGGAGGCGCTCAGCAGGTCCTTGTAGGCGACCATGCCAATGCTCTGCCTCGACGGCCCGGCGGCGATGAGCGGTTGGATTAGAGGCATGCCGAGGGCTTGGGGGCCGTGGTAGACTGCGTTGACTACGAGGTATTGCTGTGAATAGGGGGTGAGTTACTAACTAAACAAACAATGCACAGGTTTGTGAAAGGGGGGAAAGGACTTACCCCGCCAAGTGCCTGCTGATACCCCGTCTGGAGAATCAAGGCCAGCTCAGCCGGCAGCGTGGCCTGCATCGAGTGGAAGTACTGCACCACCTGGGCCGTGTTGTTCAGCGGGAACAGGAAATCGGCGTTCATGGCCTGCCCGCCGTTGGTGTAGTTGTAGACCCGGAAGGTGGCCGACGTGACGATGCCGTAGTTAAACCCGGCGCCGCGGACGCCCCAGAAGAGGTCGCTGTTCTGCGTCCGCGAGGCCGTCACGAGCCGGCCTGTGCCAGTGACCATGCGCACGCTCAGCAGCGAGTCGACGATCAGCCCGTGCAGTCCGTTGAGTCGGCCGACTCCGCCGCCTAGGGCGGCGCCCAGGAGACCTACGCAGCTCGCTGAGCCGGTTGCTGTGTGGTCACTTGTCAACTGATGTATTTAGAGCAAGAGGTGAACAGGATACATACGCATCTCCTTGCCGGCATTGTACAGGGGGGCGAACAGGTCGCCCATGACCACGGCGCCGCCCACCGTCATGGTGTTGGCCGCGGCGTCGATCGAGATGTTGTTGAACCCGCTTAGGTCAATCTCGAGCCCGTTCCGCAGCCTGCCGAACGTGGTGGCGAACCCATGGCCGCCGCCTGTCGCCAGGAAGGGGATCCTGCGCTGGGCGGCGTATGCTACCTGTTGTTTATCAAGACACGGACCGACGGTTAACACAAGGTACATACACTTGACGCATGGAAGGCTTACAATTTTCTGCACGTCGCTTTCCAGGGCTGGCTTGACAGACTGCAAATACGTCGGCGCATCGTGCGACGTGTACCTCTGCGTGGTCTCGGTCTGGAAGTTGGGATCCGTGCTGCTGAAGATCCGGGTGCCTGGTGACAGGTGGAGGTTGTTGAGTGACCAGGCTTGCCGCGGCGGGATCTGATGAGCGCCGGCGGCAGCCAGGGCCAGCGATGATATCAACAGTTGTGAGAGCTTCATGACTGGCAGTGGCGAGGACAATGACCGTGACCCAGGATCTCGCCGTTGGGAGACTGGAGATCACTCAACTTATGACATGAGATGTGAAGATCGTTGTGACTTTAGAAGGCTTCCCTCTGGAAAGTGATTTCAAATCCTCGGGCCACTGGCACTTTCGATCCGCGGAGAGAATCAGTCCTTGGATTCGGTAGCTCTCGGAGTTTGTGTCGATTGGTTCAATCTAGGTTCCGAGTCCCGTGCAACTCTCGGCCGGCACCAAAACAGGACCTGGAGCACATGGCTTGTCCAATATTGAGCGAGCGGCCATTGCCAAAGAGCTGTTAGTCGGAGTCGCGGGATCTCGGTCGTGGAAGCCTTCCGTCTCGGCTCAAGTTGGCAGCACGTAAAGTGGGAAGCTGCCTGGATTACTTACGGCCGGGTGACTCGCGACATGGGGGATGGTTGGAAAGGGGGGAGATCGGATCTTCAGGTGTCGAGATCTGCCACACTATTGATTGTCTGAGACAACTGTCACTTGCAACGATGCCGATATGGTAATCAAACTGTAGGTTCAATGTTGTTGTTTATCTTTTCTGCACCGGAAAATAATCGTGCCGGTTTCTTCAATGGTGATAGTGTGAAAGTGCACGCTCCGCGGTCGCAGTGTGTGACTGATTGCCTTGATCAATGTTGATGTGATCGGTAATTACCTACTTCTCGTACTAGATTCGGAATTGCACCCCAGCCGCCCGAGCAAGTGAGAATAATCATAATATGCTGGTCGATACTGCCGATTGTAGACAAAAGCAATTCTCCGGCAGTGCCCAAATCGATACTAGGGTATGACATCTGAGACATGAGACAGCATGTCGATCAGGAACTTGCTCTATCACATGTAAGCGAGAGGGACAAAACTACACACGGGGACGTAGTTATTGACACATGAAGACATCTTGATAGCAATCGACACTAATCAGGGTACCACGTATCTCGGTAGGTACCCGTGCCATCCCATCCGCATGTGGGTGGAAAGGGTGGTCATGTCGTGGGTTGAAGTTCAAGTAAAGCATTGCTTAAAGGAATCGAACAGGGGCAACAGAATAAACACAAGGAATTTCCTTATGTAGAAGGGGCCATATCCGTGTTGGTCGAGCTAGGTTCCATATGCCCCTTCTTGCATTGCTATCTTCATAGCAAGTACGAACACGAATTTCCAACGCCCAAGATCTATATGTTCAATGTTCTATAATCTACCAAGTTGAATTTTTACATCAGCCTTCTCTCATGATGATATGCTACAGATATGCAAAAAGACCCGCTGCCAAACGACCGTCAACCACGCTCGCTAGGCTCACAGCTCAAACACAACAAACATCCTCACCTCTTCTGCCGCAGCAGACAATGGCGACCCCATTTCCGTTTAAATCTCTCTGGGATGACATCCCACTCAGGGACCCACAGCGCCCTGGCCAAAAACGGCGTGCTGGCGGCATCCAAGAACGGCACACACAGGACCTCCTGCCATCGCTCGGTGTCTGCGACGTAGTCGGGTTCGTTGGGCGGCACCTTCCACGATAGATCCTTCTGCTGCTCGGGGAACTGCGTGTCAACGAGGAACGAGCACGCCCGCAGCTCGACGTACTTGCCGGCGTCCTCCTCGTTGCGGTCGTTCAGCCCGATGGTGGGCAGCCAGGTGCCACTCCAGAATCCGAAGCCGGTGCGCGCCTCGGAGAACTCGCCGGGAAGCAGGCCGCGGAACTCGGAGCGGATGAACTTGGCGTGCATGTCATTCGGCAGGAAGTATGAGCTCGGGAACCGGTACCAGTCCTTCCCGAAGCAGACGTTCTCGCCGCGGCCGCCGACCTCGACGAGCGGTGCGTAGATGGCGAGCGGGGCCGAGTAGCCCGAGTACAGGCCCCAGATGCGGACGAGCCCAACGTCGATAGAGAGCATCAGACCAGCCGCGACGATGAAGAGCTTAAGCTTGGCGGGGATCTTGCCGATCAGCGTCTTTGGGCTGGCGTTGCCAAAGAAGGAGAGCAGGGTGTGCAGGGCCAGCGCTGCGTTGAGAGCGAGGAAGGGGTAGGCTGGGTACATGAACCGTTCCTCCTTGTGTGGCTGGAGCGTGAAGATGGCGAGCCACAGGTAGAAGGGCGATAGGAATACCACTGTCCGCAGACCGGACTGGAAGGTCTCGAAAGATTTGGAAAACAGCTTCTGGATAATGAACAGGGGCAGGGATAGCAGTGCGAGAACGAACCAAACATTGAAGTTCAACGCCAGGTTCTTAAAGTAAAAGTCCCAGGGCTCGGTGCCGTAGAGCTCGGGGCCTCCGGTTGACGAGAATATGTTGTACTTGACTATGTTCCAAGAGACAACCTCAATCTTCTTGTAGAAGAAGGTATTGAGAACAAAGTCGAAAAACTGGGAAATTTAGTACTCGTTCTGAATAATTAGGGACTGGGAGAGGGATTCGACATACGATCAAGAGAAGCGTCGCTACAACACCACGACCCACGCGAACGAAAGCCTCGAAGAAGCGCTGTCCGTCGCTGAACATGGCAAAGAAGCACTCCTCCAGCACGAACGGGGCGCAGAGGGCGAGAGCGAACGGCCACCCAAAGACGCCGCCCACGGCAAACCAGAACATGCCCTGCGATGTCTTCAGTCCGCCGCGCCAGTTCATGAAGGCGGCGGCGCCCAGCATGCCCATGTACATGGCGAAACTCGACGGAAGGAAGGCGGTACTCGAGTGGAAGTTGCCCGGGCTGAAGACGAGGGCTAGGATGAAGAAGATGCCCACGCGCGGGTTGAGCGCCAGGCAGGTGGCCCGCCACATCAGGGTCTGGCACATGGCGCACACGGCGGCGAGGACGTAGCGGACGAAGTAGAACTCGCCGACCTTGGACGTCCAGGGGAGGAGCCTTCGGAGGTTGCTAGGGACTGCATGTAGCGCGATGTAAAGCCAGCTGCGAATGGCAAAGTCAGGCGAGTACTCCCAGGTCTGCAGACCGTAGCCATGGCTGAGGTAGTGCAGCGGTTCCCAGTAGTTGAAGGTCTCGTCGCAGTCTTGGATCGGGGCGAAGAGGGCGGCTACGAGGTTGGCGCCGAGGAAGATGTAGAAGGCCGAGATGGGCTCGATGGCGTAGGCATTTTTGATGGCACTGGTGGTTGCAACTCGTGGTCAGCATTTGTGGCATTTGCGATGTCTCTCACAGCAACGACTTTGGTGGGCAGATCCAACATCCAAGTCCAACTCGAGCTGGAAGCTTGGAAGCTTGGAAGCTCAAGGAAGTCGAGGTGGGACGGCGCCAATTGCAAGAACGGCTTGGATTGAAACTTACGCCTTACGCGCGTGTTTTGGCGACGGGCGGGCAGCTTTTGGCGGCATGTTTGCGCCGGCTGTCAGTCGTCAATCCGTCGGTTTGGAGACGGGTTGACGTAGTGTTGAGTGGGATGGATGGATATCGTTGCAGTTGGCATTGGCCTTTCCAGCCCCCCTGAACGTCAAAAATGGTGGATGGGACGGGATGCACCAAACCGGACTGGCGTCAGCCAGCGCCCCACGGCAAGAGCGCGCCGTCCGCTCCTGCCTTGTCAGATCCACTGGCCAAGCGGTTTGTCCCTAACGGGGATAGCGTTCCCGCAGCGTGATGGCAGCTTGACCCCACCTAGAATTTTGGTCAACGGTTTTTTTTCTTTTCCCATCCGATCGATCTATCTCCGAACTTTTGCACTCTTGACCCTCATATCATATTTCACTCTCACGTCTTGGGCTTAGAAGTTTTACCAATTGTCACTTCTATTCTCCCTCATTTCTTACTTCTACCATCATTCGGGGAACCTCCGGCGCTTTTACCCCCGCCACACGCGTCGCGGTCCCCGCCTCGATCTACCTCATTCGCACCCAAACATCACTCTTTCTTCACCACCACTCGACTCGACCAAATAATCCCACAACGGTCGCGGTCTTTTGTTTCTGTTTCGAGCAGCATTAGACGCTGCCTCTCGTCTTAATTCGAGATTTCACTTTTCCTTTTCAACCCCACCATGTCCGACCTTCAGATTTCCGGCCCCGGCCAAGCGACATCGAACGATCAGCTTCCGAGCGAGAACTTTGCGCCAACTCCGCTGCCCGCTGCCCCAAGCCCTAGTGACGGAACTGTGGATGGCGACAGCGCGTCACAGTTAGACACCCAAGCCTCGAAAGGAAACGAGGAAGCAACGAATGGTATAATAGTCGAAGGTGTGTCTATGGATATCGACAGCGCAATTCAGAAGGACCATGCCGAAGATGTCGACATGGAACAAAACGCCGAGGCTCCAGGAAGCCCGGATATCACCCACTTTCTCGAGGCAGCTCTGGCTACCGCTGAGGATATCAAGCACACCGAAACCCCCGGTGAAACCACAACTGAGGATGCTGGACAGGTGTATCTCCCGGCTGGGGAGGCCGCAGAGGATGCTGCAGAGGATGAAGCTGGTCCAGAATGGGAGGAGGATTCCTCTCCCTACGAGTCCTCAGACTCTGAAAGCTCGGACAGCTCGTCGGACGATGGTTCGGACGACGAGGCCGGTGACGACGACCATCCAATTCTGGGAATCGAAGAAACCGCTCGTCAGCTCTTGGCCATGATTCACGACGGCGATAGTGACGGCGAAACGAAATCTGGCAAGGTCAACGCGGCCCCGCTTCGAACCAAGAACGAGATACCTGAGGAGGCCCAGCCTATCCCCGACATTAAAATCACTGCTGATATGCAGATTAAGCCCCTGGGAGTCATCAGCAACGTGGTTGAGCTCAATGTGGTTATCGTGTCCAAGACACCCGGCGAGATCCAAGTGCTGGACTTGGATTCAGTGCTTTGCAAGGCAGACCGAACAGTCATTGGAGTGCTCGCCGACACCATGGGAAATGTTAGGAACCCCTTCTACATCGTGGCGTTCCGGACCGAACAAGACGTTCAAGACCTTGGCCTCGTCGCGGGAACGGAAATCTTCTACTCCGTGGACCACGCCAAATATGTCTTCACCCAGGAACTCAGGAAGCTCAAGGGCTGTGACGCCAGCAATCTGCACGATGAAGAGGTGGCTCCGGATGAGATGGAGTTTTCTGATGACGAAAAGGAAGCAGAGCATCGAAGACAGATGAAGCTGAAGAAGCGTGGCGGAAAGGCTGGGCGCGGAGGGTTTTTACGAGACATGTTTCGTCAAACCTCCCCATCCAACGCGTCGATTGGTGCGCCATCAACCGCTACTCTGGACTATGGCGAAGATGATGATGGTCCGTACAGACCCCTTTCAAGACCTCACAGCTTTTCGCGCGGAATCCCCGCATCGCTGCCGCCAAGGCCTGAGACCGGGTTCGGTCTCCCTCGCGGCGTACATGGCCACGGCCCGCGTGGCAGTTTCCGTGGAGCTCGTGGTGAGTTCCGTGGGCGGGTATCGAGAGGCCATCGTGGTGGCGATCGTGGTGGCGATCGTGGTGGCGACCGCGGTCGCGGTTTCAGAGGCGGCCGGGGCGGTAGTCCGCCACCGCGGTACGCGAGCCTGCCGGCACCGGTGCAGACAGCGCCAGTGAACCCCCACATGCCGCCTGCTCCCTTCGGCGCAGTCCCCCCTTTACCCGTGCCCGCGCCAGCTGGCAACTGGCCGGCCGTTCCATCTATGTATCCCCCTCTCCCTACCTCTTATCCTCCTCGTGCGGCATCCCTCCCTATTCCTCCTCCTCACCAAGTCCCAGCATCAGACTTCAACTTCAACTTTCAAGCCTGGAACCAGGCCAACGGCGCTCAGCAATATCAGTTCCCAAACCCCATTCATGCTCTCCATCAAGCACCTCAAGCAAGTGGATATCCACAGATGCCGACTCCCTGGGCTGGAGTACCGCCCCAACCACCCACCGGCGCATACGTTAACCCTGCATTCTTCAACGGCCAGAACCCCCAACAGGGCCAGCCCCAGCAAGCCCAGACCCAGCAGACCCAGGCTCAACAGGGCCAGCAACACCAAAGCCAGCATCAGCAGCAGCAGCAGCAGCAGCAGCAGCAGCAGCAGCAGCAGCAGCAGCAGCAGCCGCCGTACTGGCAGCAGCAGCAGCATGGAGGTTATGGCCAGGGCCCCAGATAGATGCCTATCGAGGGTGGTCCACGTGGCGAAGCACATTGTCGAGACTAAGAAAACGAGTTCCCCATGTTCATTATAGATCCAGCTGGCGAAGCGCGACTATCTGTGAGATTGGCAACCTCGCAGATGGAAGCGCATCGTCCATGCTGGCTGAGACCACAAGTTCCCCATACTCATTATAGATCCGTCTGGCGGGCGAAGCGCGACTGTTCCTGAGGTTGGCACCCTCATAAACTGAAGCGCGTTGTCCAGGCTGAGACACGAGTTCCCCATTTCCCTCATATATCCGCCGGCGAAGCGTGGCTGTTTGAGAGGTTTGGCACCCTCGCAGACGGAAGCGCATCGTCTGGGTCGGGATAACGAGTTCCCCTTGTTCATTTTAGACATCAATCTCGCAGAGTCGGCCTCTTAGTTGCCACTCGGATGCGTTTCGAGATTGCAGTGCTTTTAGCTTACCGTCGCCGTTGGCTGAGCCTCATAGACATCACCACCCCGTGGGGTTTGAGTGTTGGTAAGGACGTTGGCTGCACTCATATTTGATGGTCAAATGAAGCGTCTGCCTTGAGAGAGTGGCGTCTCTCTTGGCAAGAGCAGAAGACCAAGATGTAAAATTAACGTTGCCAGGTTTTTGTACTCTGACCTCGTCGCTACAGTTGGCAGCTGTAGCTCGGATGGTTCGATTTGCGCGCATAGGGATTAGACGGTTCATAGAGAGGTAGACACTCCCATAATCAAGGCCGGGAGGAATGTCATTACGGTTCTCATTATTTGATCTGTCACCATGGTTTGTGTGAGCAGACATGGGCAAGGCTGTGAAGGTCTTGGGCAGCTGATGTGCTCTCTATCTCTGTCTCGACGTGTGCATGTACTTCTTTTCCCAAGGCTGAGTGTTTGCCCGTAGATTCGGGTTACCTTTGGTTGACCTTGATCCAGCCCGAGGCCTGGGGTGTGCCTGCCAGCTGCCGGCCGGCTGAAAAGACGCGTGCACCAACTGTACGGGATACAGTACGTTCAGGTCGAGCATGCTACCCCGCTGTTGCAGACCCTGGATTCGCTGTGGATCCAATTGCCTCTACCCCAACCCCAAAATCACCTGTCGCGTCCCCGCGGCAGGTCCCCTCAAACCTAAACCAGGTTCCCGCACCTAGTTGGCCCGCGTCTGGGAATTTTATGCTCCACCAGCGGGCACCTCCACCTGCCGTGGTTGTTTTGGTTCTTGTCGGGCCGCCCCTCGTCGTTTTGATCCTCAAGTCAAGCGCATTCGACTTTCAAGTTTCACACCCCCACCCACATCACCACATCGTCTCGACATCGTGCAACTGCAGCTGCTCCCTCTCCCCAAGCATCACCACTCAACTTTAATAAGACGAAACAATACCACCGAGTTTTCTTTGCTCTGCCCCAACCCGTTGGCTCTGCAGATCCCGCCCAGCATAAACACAAAAACTGGCGTCTTATTGTTACTCCAGCATCAGCACGACCTACCGTAGTTCTGGACTCCAGCCGCCAACGATAGCCACTACACGAGGAACCACGACCAGAGCCAGCCCTAGCGTTTGGACGGCATAAAGGAAAAACAAAACATAAGAACAAAAATGGCCAACATGGACGAGGCCTTGGTGCAGCTGCTCGCCAACACCCAGCTCTCCACAGAAGGGCCGCGCAAACAGGCCGAGGCCGAACTCGTCCATGCTAGAGGAAATCCCGAGTTCCCTCTGGCCCTGGCCCGCATCGGCAGTCACACCGCGCTGTCGGTCCAGATCCGCCAGTCCTCGCTGACCTACCTCAGAAGGTTCATTGAGGAGAACTGGAGCCCTGAGGGCACCGACGGCGTCCATATTCCCATCCCGGACCAGAACAAGGACTACCTCCGCCAAGCCGTCCTGGCTCTGGTACTGAATGATGAGAACGAGAGGAAGGTTAAAGTCGCTGCCAGGTGAGCCCGCCGTGCCCCCTCCCACCCCCCTTCCCACCAGGCAATGAGTCGCCGGCTTCATCTTTGCTAATCACCGCCCTACGCA
This sequence comes from Cercophora scortea, assembly GCA_033439705.1. NCBI lineage: Eukaryota > Fungi > Ascomycota > Sordariomycetes > Sordariales > Lasiosphaeriaceae > Cercophora > Cercophora scortea. The sequence goes on along the minus strand of JAUEPO010000004.1, from coordinate 5,000,650 downwards.
ACAGCTATGTCGTCTCCAAGATTGCCATGGTCGACTTCCCCTTACAATGGCCCGAACTCCTGCCCACCGTCCTCGCTGCGATGCCCTCAGGCTCAGACGCTCAGCTGCACGGCGCCCTGCGGATTCTCCAGGACCTGGTCGAGGAGAGCTTAAGCGACGAGCAGTTCTTTTCCGTGGCCCGGGACATCATCAAGGCCTGCTACGATGTTTCCATAAACGAGAACCGCAAGGAGACGCACCGCGCCTTGGCAGTACTGGTGTTCCGGGGCTGCTTCGATCTCATGGATATAGTCAAGGAAGATCACAAGAAGGAGGTCAAATCATTCGCAGAGGAGGTCCTCAGTGGCTGGTTGCCCTTCTTGGAGCAGGTGATCAAGCTGCATCTTCCCGCCGTGGCCGATGGGGCCCACAACGCCGTCTGGTATGGTCCTATTGCGCTCAAGGTCCAGGTCGTCAAGACCTTGATCAAGATCAAGACCGTTTTTCCCACCCTGCTGCTGCCCCAGAGCCCCGCCTTCTTTACAGCTACATGGGAGGAACTTGTGCGGCTACAGGCGCCCTATGATGAGCTCTTCATTGAGGCTGATGCGCAAGGGCGCCTGGAGGATATCGACGGCCTGCCTTACACTCTAGATTTCCTGGTCCTCGACGAGATCGACTTCCTGAACCAGTGCATCCGAGCCTCGCCGGTACAGAAGCAGCTTGAGGCAGAGATCAATGCCCATGGCGCCGCCCACAACACCCCTTGGGTCCTAGACCTGATGAAGCTGATAGTATCATATTCACGCATTACTCAGGAGGAAGAGGGCCTGTGGGACATTGATGTTTCGCTCTACCTTTCCGAGGAAACCTCGGTGACCTCCAACTACACGGCAAGGACTGCTAGTGGTGACGTTCTTATCAAGATGGGTGAATGGCTCAATCAGAGGGCTATTGAAGGTCTGTTTGCTTACACCAAGACGCTGTTTACCAGTGGGGGCGCGGATTGGCGTAGCCAGGAGTCCGCGCTGTACCTTTTCAATGCCATCATGGGCGACTTCCAGGAATGCAACAAACAGATACCCGATGAGATGGCCAACGCATACCTTGAGCTTATCAACTATGCCGTCAACAGGCTGGATGAACCCATCCTGCGCGCCAGAGGCTACCTTGTCGCCGGCACTCTGTCGCAAAGCTATCAGCCCGTGATCGGCTTGCTTGACCCGGCTATCAAGGCCATGACAGACGAGGACTCCGAGCTCGTGCAAGTATCGTGTGTCAAGGCAGTCGAAGGGTTCATCAAGGCTGGCGTGCCCGCTGACCGGCAGGTCCCGATCATCATGGCGATCCAGGGATTCTTGGAGGCAAAGGATCTCACCGAGCTTGAGGATGCCGACGACTTGCTGGTGACCCTTCTGGACACACTTCGTGGCGCCATCACCATGGATATCCGGATCGCGATTCAGCCCGACAGCAAAGCCCTCGATCTGCTCTTCTTGATCGCCAAGCATGGAGCTACCAACTTCCAGGTCAATGGCATTGTTACCGAGGCATTTGAAGAGATTGTCGAGGCTTTGACAGACCAGAATTCGTACACGGCGCTTTGCACAAAGGTTTTGCCGTCCATCATGGGCGCCTTCGATGTCGCTCATGTTACGAACGACGACCCGTTGATTGAGGTAGGCATGATATCCTGATTGTTCGCAAATTGCTCATATCCTGACTCTCAAAACAGATGGCCGCTGAACTCCTCTCCATTCTTGTCGAGTACGGCTCAGAACCGCTGCCGCCCTTCTTTGTTGCCTCCACCCTTCCCAAGCTCAACACAGTCCTCATGGGCTCCACCGAAGGCTCAATTCTGCGTCCGGCTGCTCAGGCCGTCAAGTACATGCTCATGCATGATCATCAACAAGTATTTGCATGGCAAGACGCGGATGGCCGCTCAGGTCTAGAGGTATGCCTCCTGATTATTGATCGTCTTCTCGGTCCATTAGTTGAGGACAACGCTGCGTCCGAGGTTGGTGGTCTGGCGGCAGAGCTGGTCGAAAAGGCTGGTCAGGATAGACTCGGCCCGTTCTTGCCGCAGCTTCTCCAGGCCGTTGCCGCGCGCCTCGACACGGCCCAAGCTGCGCCGTTCATCCAATCCCTGATTCTGGTGTTTGCCCGTCTCTCGCTTTCGGGGGCCCAGGACGTTGTCAACTTTCTGAGCGACATCCAGATCAACGGCCAGAGCGGTCTGCAGGTCGTCATCAGCAAGTGGCTGGAGAACTCCATCAACTTTGCCGGCTATGATGAGATCCGACAAAAGTAGGTCAAATGTATTCCTACCCCTAATTTTAGCTGTTTATGCTGACCGCTCCTCCAGCGTTATTGCTCTCTCCAAGCTGTACTCGCTCAACGACCCCCGTCTCACCCAAACCCAGGTCAAGGGCGATCTGGTGGTAAGCAATGCCAACGCAGGCAGAATAATGACGCGGTCGCGAGCGAAGCAAAGTGAGTTCAACGACCAATTCCAAGGACACCACCACGTCGAATTCTCCAACTCACACTCTTCACAAGATCCGGATACGTACACCATCATCCCGGCTTCCCTCAAGATCCTCAAGGTCCTGGTCGAGGAGCTTCTCTCCGCATCGGGTGTCAAGGCCGCCTCCAGCATGGCCGCCGCGGCAGCAGCCGGGTTCGCCGACGAAGACGAGGACGTTAGTGACGACGGCTGGGAGGACGAGCCCGGCGAGACCCTTGATCTGTCCCTGGGCTCAACCAAGGCGGATCTTATGGGGTGGTTGGACAATGTGGTTTCGAGACAGCGCGACGACGAGACGCAGGCGTACCTGACGGACTTTTTTATCCGCGCCGCCCAGGAGAATATCGCTGGCTTCCAGGAGTGGTTTGAGATGCTCACCGAGGACGAAAAGACGAAGCTACATGAGCTTGCTGGGCAGTAGGAAAATTTGAGTCAGTGAGGGGGCTCCCCCAAGTTGACACTCAGCGTCGCTTCGAGTACCGTCGGACAGGATGAGGGGGGAAAAAAGGGCGGACATCCAGGTCCCACGACGAGAGTGCTATCTCGCCGATGAGATGTGAGGCTGAGTAGTTGGTGGTGAGGAGATCCGTCTAGCTGGCCGATTTATTCATATGGCCAGCCAGGTGTTTACCGTGGTGGTGAGACGAGACAACCTGCTTTGCTCGCTGTCCCTATTCTAATCGGCATCTTCCTACCTACCTGATTTCACAGTTTGGACTACCGCCGTGTGCGAAGGACGCAGAGGTTATTAAGAGCGTTGATTGGGTCATTCCATTCCGGGCGTCTGTGTCTTCGTTTATTCAAGTTACTTTCTTTGGAGTGGCGCAAGGCATAGATCATTGCAGCGACGGGAGTTTGTTTGTCATCATTTGATCATTGCAGGAAACAGACATCTAATACTTGCACGGATGGTTACATGGCGGATTCTTCCATGGCATTGAAGTATGGCAGACATAAGGGAAGCCAGCGAGAGAGAGGGAGAGAGAGGCACGGAGGAGAACAGGAGCAAGAACAAAGAAAGGTATTGCGTTAGGTCAGACAGTATTGATAGCTCGAGAAGAGATGAGTGATAGCAGTGAGAAGAATGAATGGGTGTTACTTTTTCCCTCGGTGACTTTTTTGCCGTGCTATCTTGAACAAACTCATATTTTTGTTTGTGTGTTTGTTTATTGTACATGTCACCGTCGTTGTCATCGTGCGGCCTCCTAATCAATTACCGTTGTCAATATCGTATCGCATCGTTTTCCTCCCTTTTCAGCAAACACCACCATTGTCCTCCCCTTGCAAAACGCCTCCACCCGCGACAGACAGACTATACCCTCCACAGGCAGCAGTCCAATTCATTCAAATCAAATAATATCACCTCCAAACCCACTTCCAAACCCCCCATTCCCCCGCCCACCAGGCCTTCCCCCTCCAGACCGCGGCGCGCCTCCAGGACCAAGCGGATCCCACCTCGCACCAGGCGGCGCCTGCGGATCATACCCAGAACCAGCACCACCACCCTGCCCACCCCCAGGCCCCTGAAACAACGGATCGTCAAAGGTAGGATGCATCCCCCCCGTCCGTCCACCACCACTACCACCAGGTGCCCAAGGCTGCGGAATCCCGCTCCAACTAACCGGGTCATCTGGTCCCAGGCCAGGCGGGTAGAGATCACTCCGCCCGTAGTCGGAGCGCATGGGTGGTCCCCCGCGGAGGAGAGGCTGCTGGTTGCGGTTTATGTCGTACTCGTCGTCGAAGCCGGGCGGGGGGAAGTCGCCTGCTGGTGTTGGTACGGGGGGACGGGACGGAGGTGCGAAGGCTGGGTCGATGCCTGTTGGGTAGGGGTTTGGGATCGCGGGTTGGGGGAGGGGGTTTGGGAATTGGGGATGGGGTTGCGGTTGGGGTTGGGGGACAATGCGGGAGGTTTGGGAGGTGTCTTCTGGGGTGGATTCTTCGTAGCCTTCTTTTGCGAGGTTGGGGAGGAGGCGTTGGATTATCTTGGTTTTGAGGAGGGTTGCTAGGTCTTTTCTCCGTGGTTAGTGGATTTGTTGAGGGGGGAAATACAAAAAGGGGGGAAATGGGGAAGGGGGGAGTACCAGTGAGTTTATCCTGCGAGGTAAACACCTGGCTGAGCTTCTGGGGAAGGTCGGAGCGGACCTCCTCGCCGGCGTCGTCGAGCGGGATGCGCAGCGGTAGCGCGGATGAAGCCACATAGTCGCGCGCCGTCAGCTCGAGGCGGTTGATGCGCTCGTCGCCCACGCCTAGGCCGCGGATCTCGATCTTGCCGCCGAGTCTGTCGACGCGCAGGACGAAGCGCATCGACGACTGCGTGTGCGCGTAGACGAAGCTGTGCGAGTTGAGGCTGTTGTTCCATGTTGATGGGAGGCGCGGGGCGAGGCGGGTGCATTCGGTTTCTAGGAAGGGGGGAGGAAGGTTAGTTTTCGTTGTTGAAGGGAGTGGATGGGACGTATTTACCGATCTTGGCTTCATCGGTGAAGCCTAGGAGACGGAACTCCAGGCTGACCATGCATGCGTGGACAAAGAGGGCAATAACATCGAGGGAGCTGCTGAGGTCGGATGTGGTGTCGTCTTTGGGGTGGGTTGGGAGCGCATCGGCCATGGCCTGGCAGATGGCCGTGGGGTTGAGCGGATTGCGAGACATGGTTGCTGCTGCCGCTGGTGCTGCTGCCGCTGGTGCTGCGGTTTTGGGAATGGAGTGGGATGGGTGAGATAGGATTCGTGATGATTGTGTTGTAGTGTAAGTGATGGTGGTTGATGTGTTGAGAGAATCATCCGAGGATTCACACTTGAGTTATGGCGGCCTCTAATCTATACACAATGAAACTCGTAGGCACCTCTCGGTCACTGCCTGAATGACAGGTGCTTTAAACGTCATCAGGCAAGCACTTGCTACAGCAGATGGCGTAACGCACTGCCTGGCGAGATGCGGGGTCGAGCTATGGGTTCGGCGCCCCGCTTCTAATCGGCTTATCACCTGTCACCTTCAGCCCTATGGATCTCTGAGCTCCACATCCACAGTGAGATCCACTGTAGCAACCGTGCGGCGCACACGGTACATACAGGGAGGGCATTGAGTAAACAAAAGCCAGCAGACATTCAGGGGTATCAGGAGGCATCTTGTTGAGCCTGTACACCGATGTCATTTCCTAGGTGTTAGCTTATTCAGTTTCACCAATTCCCCAAAAATAAATCCAAAAACCATGATTTATCCTCCACAATTCACGATTCATCTTGCCCAGAATCAAAGATTGAGAAAGTCAGTAAAGATCAAGGAGGTGAACTTGCCAACATTCAGACCAAAACAAAGCTACCCACAACCGCCTTGATCTCCGGATGTCTCAACGGAACACGCAGACGAGTAAACGGGCCCCGAATCCCCTTTCCCCACGCTTCGCCGACCAGCTGAAACTTCATCTTGCCACTGCCAGCTCCCACCTCAAGTCCCACATCAACAGGACGCAAGATAAAGTCATAATCCCCTTTCTCGTACGCCCGCTGCCAAAGCCAGTCGCCGCTCTTGACACCACGCGGCAGATTACGCCACGAGTACTCGACCCGGCGCGATCCATCGAGGCAACTGCATTTCTCGTCGTCGTGCTGCTTAATCTTACTGCACAGCCCGAGGAGTTTCTCGTTTGATAACTCGACCCAGCACGGCACTCGTTCCGGCGGCGGGCCAAGCCAGCGGATCGCGCACTCTGGGAAGAGCGCAAGACGGATGGATTTGTCTCTGTCACTGACTTTATCAATTTCGATGCGTCCGAGCCCGCCGCCGGGTATCTCCAGCTCCCTGCTGACGCGGTTCATGGATTTCCCGCGCTCGTTTCGAAGGCGGAGCTTGTCTGAATCCGTCTTGATATGGCCGATGCGTTTGTATTTGTAGTGGTGGTCATAATCGTGTCGGGCCCGCCAATCGATCGCCCACGACGGGAGGGACCTATCCTCCTGGTTCTCGAGCCCGGCATCGGCGAGGCAGCCGGTTTCTTCGTCGATCTCTATGCAGATTCTCGAGGCCCAGATGATGGTTTCCTCGGTTGAAAGCGAGTAGTCCACTTCTATGAACTCGTATAGTTCCTTTGGAAGAAGCGAGAGGAGGGAATAGAGCTTGTCTCGCGGGTCGGACGCCACACGCGTGCTGGTCTCGGCCAGGTGGTAGAATAAGGTCCCGTCCTCGTCGGAAGGCGGAATAATTGGTACGTGGAGATTGTCTCCGCCGCAGTACGACTCCGCGACTTGCTGCCGGTTGTATCCATCGACGGTCTGGAGGAATACGTCGAATCCGGCGTGTCTGGGACCGCAGCAGATTGTGGCTTTTCTAGCGAGCTGGATTTCTTGTAAAGTCCACGCTCGTTCAAACCAGGGCCGAGAGAGGATCTCGCGCGATAGGGATCCGATATCTTGATCCTTAAGTGGGGTTCTTGTCCCAGAGTCACCGTTAACATCTTCCCCCCCTGAAACGTCCAATGTGCGACTTGTCTTGTCCAGAATATCAAAGAAGGCGTCGCTCTTCGTTGTGGACGCGCCAAGCCACACCACAACACACTGCGCCGTGCGGTAGATGTCGCCCATCATGGTGACCTGCTGGTTGCGCTCCGGAATGTCGTCCTGGTTGATGCAGACGGCATCCACCCACAGTCTCTTGTCCGGCCAGGTGCTCCATATCTGGCTGAGCGCGGCCCACAGGTTATGTGTGATGTCCATCTGAAAGCCGTTGCAGATCATGGAGCCCGTCTTGACTTTGGGGTCGCCCCAGACATAGGAGAGTGCGTCAAAGTGCTCGGCTTCCGAGAGCGGGATTATTGACATCTCGCAACACACTGGCTTCGAGGCGCAGGAGTCGAGATCAGGAGTTTCGTTGTCGTTCTTTGGGCTTTTTGAATCTTGATGCGCGCTCGTGGTGGATTCGGGGGCTGGTTGAGGCCTCTTCAGACTCAGCACGCGTATGCTTCCCGAGGTGAGCAGTTTCAGGGGGCTGTAGAGATTCATGATGAAAGCATTAGGTTTGATACCTCGAGGCTGTTTTGATAAGTTCACATTCCTCGCTGGTTCTTGAGGAATTGAACTGGACTGCGTTGAGAAGCCCCGAATGAACCTGAAACAAGTTGGAGATAGGCAATGAATGAATGACGATGGACTTGAAGATTTCTTGAAAAGATGTGGCGGCTGTTGATTGGTACACTTTCCGCCGATCGTAGGATCCGCAGGATTTATCGCCAGCCACAAGGGTGCCTCGCGGTAAGGGACATTGTTCCTGGACTAATTATCTTCCCCTTCTTCTATTCAGAGATCAAATAATTTCCCCATTATGCTCCATGCAGTCTGAGATCTGCTGCTAGCTAAACAGAGTTTTCCCATTCGCAACGTCCAACAAGATTGCCTCAAAACCAAATTGCTAACAGAAAAATCAGAGTCAGACTTCAAAATGTCATGGCTTGCTGCGCCGGGGGGTATTGAACACCAGCGAAGACTATATGAGCTGCGTGCTCCTGAAAGATTTGTTATTATTATCTCGGTAGTTCCGGCCTCCAAGTATACCTATCAGCCAGACGAATGCTTTGAATTTCCTCCATCCAGATCATGATCCAGCGCAGAGTTACCCTTTCCTATTATGCAAGAAAACAGGCTATTGCAGTGCGCAGACTGGATCCAGTCCTTTTCCTAATCATCATCATCATCATCATTATCTCCGACTTGAATTAATTAATAAACTGGCATTATATCCCGCATCAGTAGGTACGTGTCGGTCATACAAAGGCTCTCCTGAATTCCGCTCCTGTCCCATCCCCGAGTCGTGTGTGACATTAAATAAGTCGTTGATTTCAATGGGTATTTTCATGAACTACCAGACTGGGAGACTCTCATCATCATCTTCACCGCCACCGCAACCACCACACCGCAATTCTCATGTCCTTTCCCCGAGCTGACTAGGTGGAAATTATGCGGCAGCCGGGTAGTCATTGGGCCAACACTTCTCCTTGGGCCACAGCTTCTGGTCGTGGGTGCCCGCGTGGATCTCAAGCTGGATCTTGTTGGTGTTGACAATCTCTCTGCGGCAGTTCTGGCACTGCGGGTTACATGGAATGTCAGCCGTGCTGCTGCCGCCGGTGGTGGTAGAAAAAAAAACTCACGATAGAGGTCGGCTTCGGCGCCTTGACGGGCTTTCCATTGTCCTTCACAGGCGCACGGGTGCCATCGGCATCGCCCTTCCGGTGCTCGCGCTGGACTCTGGCCTTCTTGGAGATGGGCATGATTACGGTAGGTACTTGGTGGAGGGCTGGAGTGATGGGTGTGGATGCGCAGTGGTTGAGTGACCTAGCGTGGAAGTGATTTGAGATGAGATGATATGGGGATGAGATGGTTACGGGCACAGCGGTGACCACCGCCCCATCCCTTCAAGATTGGAAAAATTTCACTTTTCCCCCCCAATGGAACACGTGATGCGATCAGTTTCAAGTTGGGCGATTGCGGATCGGATTTCAGGACGTTGCTCTCTTGACTCGTTCGACGTGTTTTGAAGGTGGAGCCGCACCATGCGATTAGGGTGCACGCAGAATAGGGGCGGCACTAAACAACCACTCAGGTTTCCCCCCGGCCATGACAACATGTTAAATCAGGACGTGGAAATTGCGTTTACTATCTCTAAGCTCAAATCATTCTTTACTCGTGCTATGGTTTCTGTAAAAAAGCCATACCGTCAGTTCATTGCCGCTCAACGCTAGGTTCCACAAGTCTCCTCTATGCCCGAGTATTTGAATTCAAACATACCCGGTATTCAAGGACGACCAAGCTACAACAGCAAATGAAGATAACCACAGAATCCCCTAATCTGACTTAATCTCAAACACCGACGATGGCGCGGGATTGCCAAGCGTCCATCTGATGCCTCTCTCCATGACCTCGTCCCATCGCTTGCAGGCCGACAGCTTGTCCCCGAAGCGACTGAACCCATGCGGCAGGCCTCGGAACATGCTCACGTCTGTTGGGACCCTGTCGGTGGTAATCATCTTCTTGTCAGCACTTCTTTTCTGGCGGCAAATGGTGTGACACTTTCACTCACCCGGCCTCAATCAGCTTTTTTGCGTAGAGCAGACCCTCGTCTCTCAGGGGGTCCATCCCCGCGATCCCAAACGCGGTCGGCGGCAGGCCCTTGACCTGCGACGGCGATGCATTGCCCGGATTCAGCTTCGTGTCGCTCGTATCCGGGTTCTCGATCTGGAGCAGATTGAGGAAGAAGTGGCACACGGACACGGGCAAGATGGGCGCGTCCTTGCACTGCTGGTATGACGAGACGGACGGATCCTTGATCTCGGCCAGCTGCGGCCCGTAGCAGTCGGTATGAACCATACACGGGATCATCAGCAGCTGGCCGGCGATGGGCGGGCGCGACGTCGCGATCCGACCGAGGTGCTTCTCGAGAACGAGCGAGGCTGTTAGTTGGCCGCCGGCGGATATCCCACCCACAACCACCTGCTGCGCATCGCCGCCCAGAAGCGCAATGTGGTCGTGGAGCCATTCAAAGGCGTCCTGCGCATCGTGCCAGGCTGTCGGGTACACGTTCTCGGGCGTGTGGCGGTAGTTGACGTTGAGGACGGCGACCCGCGCGTTGATGGCGATCTTGGAGCATGTAGCGTCCTCCGCGGCGAGGGTGCCGAACAGGAAGCCGCCGCCGTGGAGGTGCATGTAGACGGGCAACGGCTCGGCTGGGTCGATGTCGGCGGGCCGGTAGCTTCGCGCCTCGATGTTGTACTGGCCGTCGCGTGCTGGGATGGAGTGGTTCTGCAGCCGGACATGAGGTGCCAGCGTCTTCATGGTCAGCGCGGCCGCTGCCTCGCGCCACTCATTAGTTGCTGCTTTTCGCTCTTGCAAGCCTTCCAGCGTAAAGTCCGGCACGGGGTCCAGAGTGGCTTCGAGGGCGAGCCACTCCTCGCTTGGGCCGCCATAGGACGAGAAGTCACACATTGTTTGCTGGAGGTGGGTAAGTAATTATGTGTTTGGTGCTTGTTCTTCTGTCTGATCCCTTCGACTAGGCTCTCCTCTGGGCTTCCTCTGAGGCCGGTATTTCAATGCCGCACTATCAGCAGCAAGAGTAGGCAGCGATGTCACACGGTAGGACTTGTCGGCCTGGTAGGACTAGGACCACGACCTGGATGTCCACGGCTTCCCCGCAAAGGACTTGGCCTCACCCCCCTTTCAGTACGACGGCCATCCTTGCGATTGGCTTCTTGGTGGTGTGAGGTGGGGCGCGTTGGTTGCGTTGGAGACCGGAGTGAGATGCTATATCCGAGCCCACTCATGACCCGACAACTATGATTATCATTCCATGCCCAAGCTGGTTTGCTGACACTTGTTTTGGTAGCTCATTACCCACGTATCAACGGCCGGAGTACTGACACTGATCGGTTGGTGAAGTACTGGGTGTGTTTAATGTCGCCGTCAGCTTCTCCGTGGACATCTAGGCATCCGCGTCAATATGGGCAGCGCGCGGACGGCATGCGGAGAGAAACACGGTGCCTTTGTTAGTTGCCTCGAGTTGGCTCATAAAGCCCAGAAAAAAGTGGAGGGTGTGAGATCGGTGAATGGGGAAAAACGGGCCTGGTACCGAATTAATTGTTTGATTATCAGCAGTGACTGAGCATTGACGGACATGAAATTGCCAGACGGTGCAATAAGTCGTACGAGCTTTTCCAGTTGTCAATGTTCACTCATTTCGCAATGGCGAGACACCCCGCGACTTCCGCTGTTGCCTGGCGGGAGGTATCCGGGCACCTACCTACCCGAGTGGAGGGATTTGAGGAAGGTACGAACCCAGCATGTGTCATGGAAGGCGCACTCTTCCTTCCAGCCCTAGACGCAAATCTCACCTACGCTCGAGGAGCCCTCGCCCCTCCCATACCCGGTCCGGAGTGCCTCGATCAACCCGCGTCGCTGCCGCCGAGATTGGGGCTGCTCATCCGCCCTCGCCCACGCTTGGATGCCTTGTTGAAGACAACCAGCTGCATAGCCTCTGAGGCCGATCGATGAGCCCCGTACGGCCTCCTCGGCGACGGCAGCGGCATAGCGGCCGGGCCTCTCTTGACGGCGAGGTGCTGGCTACTGTTGGTCATGTTGTTGCTGCTGATGCGGGTGTGGGTGTGGGCCCGGGCAGAGGCGATTGCGGTTACGGTTTTAGGTGCAGTGGTAGGTGTGGGCTGAAGTTGAAGGTCATTTGATAGCTATGAGCCCCCGGGAAAGATTAACCTAAGACATTAACGAGTATTTAACTCAAGGGAAGATTTGAAGCGCAAAGTCTTAATCGAGTCTGCGTACACCAAGAAGCACCAGACATTAGTTTTAGCTGTTAAAGCAGATCCATAATTGACCGGCAGTCAAATTGAACCATCAATAACCTGCCTACGGTAGTATAACCAAGACCCGAAATATATTATAAATCAATGCGGTTTGACGGGAGCCTTTGGGGTGGCGGTCGACATTACTGAGAATCGGGCAATAATTCTTTGATAACCTCCAAATAACAAACTGATCCTGATTTGAAAAGAAGCCCAAGGTGTCACTTTTCACTTTATATAGCGTGATAACTTCTTTGTGAAGCTGGTCAGGCTATTGGCGATATATTCGTCCTCAAGATCGATCAACCTCGTCTCAGTCCCGCCGTTCTCACTGCACCGTCAGCCATATATTAACATGCCCACCGTTCCCTTACCCAAGAACTAGTCTTTTTGGTAACCTATTTTTATCTATAGGAAGGGGACAAATCTTCATGAAACTCGTTCATAGTGCTTCCTCAAGACCGCGACACCGGTCCCATCATCGGGGTATTAAACGCAGAGATCCAATTCACCACAATCCATCCCGTCTTCGCGTCACACGGGCAAACCGTTTACGTCGAATGCAACTCACAATCAAGCCCAGACATACAAATCTCATTCCCTACACTACATAAACAAACCCACAAACCCCAACAAGGGATCGACGCGGGTATAATAATCATAAGCCCTTGCCCCGTTGCCTCCCTCCTCCATGCTGTCCCGGAGCACCCCATGTGCAAAATCACAAACTCCATGCGTGCGTGCGTGCGTGCGTGGCCTGAAATGCTGCTCTCTAGCTACTTACTGCTTGGATTTGCTGGAATTTACACTTGGCTGCTGAAGCGCCAGGCACCGACGTTCGAGCAACCACCAATTACTCTTTGTACAAACCACACGACCTAGAAAAAAGAAAAGAAAGAAAAACAAAAACAAAAACCGAAAACTCCAAACCCCCCCCTGTATAAGCAAACATTGATACCTTTATGCTAATACACGCAACGCCCAAAAGGCTATGCAACTAACAAACCACAAGACTACCGTACCAAGTCATCATCATTCATCAAAATAAATACAAGTTCAATGCCGTCTATGTCTCATGCTGGGCGGGATGAGGGCGAATCGCCATTACCAACGGCGACTATTAAACATGTTAGAAGGGCAGAACGGAGAAGAGGGGAAGAAAACACTACACTGCTCACCTAAAGGCCGCTGCAATATGCACCTTTCTGGCCGGCTTCTTAGGAGTGGCCTTCGGTTTCGGCTCACTTGGCTCTTCCTCGGCCACGATGCCAAGGAGCTCGTAATCCAGGGCAGTGAGGGGCGATTCGCTCCGACCAAACGACGACACTGGACTGCGGCTGCGGCTGCGGGAGCGCGACTTGCGTCTCTGCTGTGACCGATGCGACGATCGGCCGTTGCGCTCATTGTCTCGGTCAGACGCCTGGACCCGATCCTGGGACTGCCCGCTATGGTATCCACTGTCGTGGCGCATCTTCGCATAGGATGCCCTCTCGTCTCGGGACGATGAGTGCTTCTTGTCGCTTTGGACATCCAGATACCGCGCATCCCCCGCCACTTCGATGCTGCTTTCACCGGCTTGCGGCGACCACGGATCTCCATCGAGCTGGAATTTCGGGCTCGGAGTGGATCTGCGCACGGGCGAGGCTGCTCGGTGATAGCTATCGGGTGGGGAGGCATGATGAGACTGGGTCTGTCTTGCCCGTTTGGAATCTCGCTCATCATAGCCATTTCGTTCGGGCGTGTTGTCATAAGATCGTTTCGTCGCCTGAGACTTCCACTTGTTGTCTCGATCATACCGAGGGTCCCGAGGTTGGAGAACCTTGGGCGACGAATATTGGCCATCACTTCGGGCCGTCTTCTTTCCTGGGGTTTCGTTGCGAACAGTGCGGTCAACCCTGTATCGTGGCGGGATCTTGAGCGTGGCGGTGGGAGAAGGAGGAGTGCATGGACGGTAGGTAAGATAATCGTGCTCGCTCGTCCCGAACCGGGCCACAATCATGCCTGAGTACCGCTTGAAGATCGGATCAAGCTTATGTGTGGACCAGTTGGGCGACTTCCGAATAGACCGCGCGAATTCTGCCCCGTTGTTCTCGTCGAAGAACGCAGATTTGATACATGTCGCATTGTATGCCGGCGGGATCGTAGGCTCGTCATTATACTCACAAGGGAGCGGAATCCCGACAGGGTCTCCAGGCTTGACCTCGATCTCAGGGAAAATGCACTTCAAGTCGTCTTCAGAGCATGGATTCCATTCGCCATCACCTGCATCCTCTTTAGTTTCAGCGGCCTTGGCCTTGCTGGGTGTCGGTTTCGGTGGAAGCTCGTCTTGGGTAGCTCGACGCTCTTGTCGGCGTTCGCCACGACCGGAGCCATTCTTGGCACCCGAATCGTTTCCAGAGCGATGTCTATCCTTGTGCGAGTTGGAACGCTTGGAGCCCTGGTTCTTCTGATTCTTGCCGCGATGGTTGCTGTTGTGACTTTGATGTGGCGCGGGGAGACCTGGATGCGGCGGTCCGTATCCTGGCTGGGTCCAGCCAGGTGGGGGAGGATAACCAGCCGCAGAAGGAGGGGGGATAGCATAGAGAGGTTGTCCTGGAGGGCCATGGAAATCATGAGGCGGAGGGGGCAGCCCAGCGGGGTATTGATGAGGGTAATGACCAGGTACGGCCGGAGGAGGTGGAGGCTGGAGCGGCGGCGGCGCATACTGTTGGGGAGGGTAGTTGCCTTGGGGAAAAGGCGGCGGCGGCGGGAGTCCATTGCTCTGGTAAAAGACCGGCGGCGGCGGCGCGGGATACTGCGGAGGGTACTGGTGTTGCGGGTAAGGTGGCTGTTGGCCGTAATGAAGCGGAGGCGGCGGAGGAGCCGACGACGGGTACTGCCCGTATGTTTGCGGGGGCGGCGGCGGCGGAGGGTAAGGTCCCGCGAGTGAGGGGGGTGGAGGATACCCTAGCTGGGGATATGGCATGGGAGGCGGCGGAAGCGCACCCGGTGGATATGAGGTAGGCTGCGGCGGAGCGTAGGCAGTGATGGGGGGAGCTTGGCCCGGAGGCGGGGGGTATCGGGTCACAACTGGTCCTTTCTTGTCATGCGACGAGTGGTTCCGATCTCCCGACTGCTTCTGACTCTTGTGCTGCCATTGCTTGAGGAGACCACTGGATTAGGCATGTTAGTAAACAAATGACATGACCAAGCACAGTCCAGGGGCTGGTCATAGCCCAAAGACAATCATTATCATCGGGCACTCACACAGGGGTTTTTCGTGTTGGCTCTGGACAAGCGACAACCCAGTGTCCCTTGACGCCGCAGTTATAGCACACCGGCTCCTCCTGAGCACTGTTTCGCCCAGGGGCCGTGGCAGACATGGTGTTTCCTGGACTCAACGCGACGCGGGGGTGTGATGGGAGGGCAAAACCAAGAAGAGGAGAAAGCGAGAAAAAGAGAGGTTCAAGTGAATCGGGAAGCTGACGGCGTAGACTATTTCTGAGAATACGCAGAAAGAATGCGGTAAATGGGATAATGGGTGATGGGATCGAGGTTTATTGAGGAAAGCGTCGTCTCATCTGTCATTGTGTGTTGGTGAGGCACGGTTATGGAGAAACGTAGATATGGGCCAAACCCACCTTCCGCACCACCGTGTCGTCGACCGACCTAGGAGAGGCGCCGACAGCAGCTGCTGCGGGTTGTTTTGACGGGAGAAACGATGCTCTCACGGCCCAGCTCGAAGACTACCAGCCAGCCCTTGAGCTAGACGCTGTCCCGGTCTGCTTGTCTTGGCCTGGCGGTGATCTTTTGGTCTTTTGGTCTTGAGTTTTGGCCTCGATCACGAGCTCCCCGACCGCGACCGCGTTCAGATTCCCCCACCGTGGTTCGAACTGCGCAATAACAAGGTCGGAACATTCAGAATTATGCATTCGATCGAGACGGATGAGAAGCAATGCTTGAAGAAACGTGTGGACTGCGCCCGGGTCGGCCTTCCTGTTGTGGGTGATTTTGAGGTGCTGTTCAGTGTGGCGGCCTGAACTCAGAAACCAAAATCGGAGGTTGAAGCGTCAGTGAGTTCAGCCGCCACCGCCTGGGCGGAGGGCGGACAGCGGGCAGCGGGCGGGGGCTGATGCTTTCAGGTCACGTGCAATCAGACCCTGCCTCACCACCCAGGCGAGCAGGAGCGCGTCCCGAATATTGGGAGGGAGGCTGCATGGCGCACGTTATCCATGTGGCCAGTGTGATGATGTACAGGAGGATCAAGTTTGATCATCCCGGTGAAGCAACTCGCATATATGGAGAACCAAATCATCCGACAACGACTACGAATATTTATAGATGGACGCGCAACCGCCCTCAGGCCCAACAGACGTGGAAGAAGCCACAAACAGCACCCTCATGGCGCAAGAAAAGGACGAAGCCGCCTCATTGGGCATCCAACAAGTCCATATGCCACCAAGCCAAGCCGACTTGACGCATCGCAGTGTTGACTGAATTCTTTGAGCCAAGTCTCGAAATATGTGTCTAGGTACGATAGACCGGCTACCGCCTCCAGGGCAGCCCTGACCGATGTGTGCGTGCGTGCATGCCACCATAGGTAGGAGGTAATATAGGTAGCGGAAGAATGCCAAAGAAACTCAGCTAGGAAAACCTCGACCTTCCAGCATCAAGAGGGAAGGGAGTCGATACGGCTGAGCGTATATGACAGAAACGCGAGAAGGCGGTTGCTTCCTCCGACAACACCAAGAAAGAAAAATGCCACAGGCTGGGGTCGGTCGGGTCAGGATTGCTGCTCGACAAGTGCGTCAGGCATTAGAGGATCACGATAGGAAACATGACTTCCAGCCTCATCAAGCAGGTAGATAGATAGACGCGAAGGGCGAGAAAGAAACACAGACAAGTCCTGAGCCTCCTCGATTGACTCGGCCACTTTCCGACGAGAAAGAGGGGGGGTCCGAATTGACGGCGGAAGCCTGCAGCATCGAACCGGGCTGGCTGGCGTCGTGCTTCCGACGATGACCGGTGTCAAAGGACGACGGCTGGCAATCGATCGGCACGCAGGAACTGACGCGAGCAGCAAGAACAGTTGAGAGAGGGAAGATGGGTGGCCTAGCGAAGCGTGCGTGCGGGTGGGAGGAGCTCGCCTTTTGAATGAAAGGGCCTTTGATGCTATGTGGGGCGCTCTGGCACGTGTGGATGGACGGTTTGCGTCTTGGGAGGGGAAGGAGCTGGCGGTTGGTCCATGAAGAATGGCCTACGGGTCAGGTTGTGTTATCGATAAGATCCTGCACCAGGCTGAGGTAATCAGCAGCAGCAGCGCCAGCCAGCCGTGTCATCAGCCTGGACCCAGCGCTTGGGGAAGATGGTTCCCGCTGTGGTAGGCTCGGCTCCAGCACTGTTGGTTCCAGGTTTCCATCCCATTTGCAGCTGCCCGCCATGGTGTTTGGGTTTACGCGCCCATTCACGCGCACCTCAGCTCCCGGCCGTCGCTGACAAAAAAATCCAGGGGGAAAGCAATGACGCCGGCTCCATGGGAGTTCTGAAGTTGCATCTGCACTGCTCCGTACCGAAATGCCAACGATACAACCCCGGGCATATCTTTAAACCTCCGTTGTCAGCTCTGCTTCACGACACTATCTGTTTGCTTTGGCAGCGGTTTGTAAACGCACCACGAAATGCTCTAGGCGATCAGGGTCATTTTGCAATCGTTTCCGAGGCCCTTTCGATGTGACGCCTGGTCTTCTCCGAATATGTTGGCTCGCACCTGTCCATCCACCACTATTGACATCGCTCGAGCTGGGAGAAGCAGTGGCCTCTGCCACCATCCGTGATCTCTGCAGCCCGACGCCCTTGGCGCCCATTTTTTGTTTTTGCCTTTCGTCTTAGCAGCTATCTAAGATGCCTGGCCTTCCGGGTGAGTTTGGTCTCTCCAGCCATATCGACAGCCATGCGCAGCCATCCTCTCCCCCTTCCCCCTCCCCCCCTCTCGCCTCGTCTGGCGCGCTCTAGAAGCTGGAGTTGAAGCTGATCAACGACCGCCACCACCTCTGCAACAGGCTCCGTCGACCTCGACGAATGCATCTCGCGCCTCTATAAAAAAGAACTGCTCGCAGAGTCGGTCATCGAAGCGATATGCGCAAAGGCCAAAGAGCTGCTGATGCGTGAGAGCAATGTGGTGCACGTACGCGCCCCCGTCACCGTCGTCGGCGACATCCACGGGCAGTTCTTCGACCTTATCGAGATATTCAAGATTGGCGGCTGGTGCCCGGACACAAACTATCTTTTTCTAGGTGGGTTTCATCGAAAGACCCAAGAAGGAAGGAGGAGGAGTTACAAGCGAGGGGCAGGAAGAGGAGAAACAAGAGTCGCTGATCGCTAACCCGAATCCCAACCACTCGCAGGCGACTACGTCGATCGCGGCATGTTCAGCGTCGAAACGATTTCTCTTCTTGTCTGTTTAAAACTGAGATACCCCAACCGCGTCACCTTGATTCGCGGAAACCACGAGTCGAGGGGCGTGACGCAGTCCTATGGCTTCTACACCGAGTGCTCGCGCAAATATGGCAACGCCAACGTCTGGCACTACTTTACCGACATGTTTGACTTCCTCACCCTAAGCGTCGTCATCAACGACCAAATATTCTGCGTGCATGGAGGTGAGTGCCCCCAACCAACCAGCCCTCCAGCTCTCTCTTTCATTTCCCACGTTCCATGCCCCAAACCGGCTAACCGATCACCACTCTCAAAACCAGGCCTCTCCCCCTCCATCCACTCGATAGACCAAATCAAAATTATCGACCGCTTCCGCGAGATCCCCCACGAGGGACCCATGGCAGACCTGGTCTGGTCCGACCCGGACCCCGACCGCGACGAGTTCAGCCTGTCGCCCCGCGGCGCCGGCTACACGTTTGGCGCGCAGGTGGTTAAGAAGTTCCTGGCGGTCAACAACATGAACCACATCCTGCGCGCGCACCAGCTGTGCCAGGAGGGCTTCCAGGTGCTGTACGACGACCGGCTGAGCACGGTCTGGAGCGCCCCCAATTACTGCTACCGGTGTGGCAACATGGCGAGCGTGCTTGAGGTCAGCGACACGGGCGAGCGCTTCTTTAACGTGTTTGCCGCCGCGCCCGAGAACGACCAGCATAAGGACGCGCAGCCGGGCGGCGATAAGACGGCCGACGGCAACGCGTTGCCGGATTATTTCCTGTAAATAAATGCGGGAGGAAGAAATGTACGAGGTTGGTAAACACCTGGGCAGGTTGGATGGGTTGGAGAGCTGTCGGTTGCGCTGCGTCACGTCGCGCTACCATGACATGCCATACTATGCCCTGCTATGAGCTATGTATAGCGGTTGGTTGCATATGGGTACTTTGCCGTACTAGGCATCGTACGAGGGCAACGCAGCTACGTGCTGCCTACGGTATATCAATATCCAGCGACTGAAATTGAGCGTAGCCATCACAGTATATGATATACGAAATACTAAATTAGAAGAGACGAGGGAGGGAGGTAAATCAGGTGGATAGGTGTCGAGTTTTGGGTCACAATGAATGTCACAACTATTCCGGGAATTTAAAGGTTTAGCCATCCAGCAAATTTGCAAGCACGAGAGGCCATCTGAGGTCCGTTTAAAGTTGACGGTGCTTTTGGTTTGCAGATGTCCCTGAATTCGGGGCTAGCTTTCTCCTTTTTATTGACATGCGACCGAATCCAATACCGCACCACGGGCCGGCCAATTTCTTTTTGGTTTCTTCTCATCACATAAAAGAGTGTTTCCACGTAATCGACGCGCCCCCCCTCCATCACTAGTTGAGCCTCCGAGGCCAAGCGACGAAGGAGAGGGGCGTAGTTGGAGTGTGTAGATTCATGCTGAGAGCGAAAGAAGCGAGATGTGGATGTGGTACAACAAGATCGTTGCCATGAGACGGCACCCTTGGAGGGTGAGTTGGTGGTAGTCAAGTTGGTCGCGGGTGCGTCCAGTCCATTCATTCATCTATCGGAGTCGAACATGCCGGGTCCGATTCCAGCCCAGCCCAGTCACGTTCCCCCTTTGCGCATCCCCACGTAAATCCACCCAAACCTGCCAAGAAGAATGGCCTGCCCCGAGGAGACTGTGGGCTGAAGCAATGCCTATGTCCAACCTCCCACACGGCACGCTAGTGTAGAGGGGGAAGAAAACGGTGGTATACGGATCACCAGTCCTTGGTGATGTCGAAGCTCCAATCGAAGTGGAGATGGGTCTTCTTGTCGTCGTCGACGAAGCTAGAGCTGGCGTTGTAGTGTCCGCGAGCGAGCATGCCGCTAGGTGCCTCCTCCTCAGCGACTAGAGGCGTTCATTCTCGTCAGCGGATGGTGAATTGTATTAATTGAGTGGGGAAAAGTTTTCCCTAGAGCAAACGTGATGGGAGAGTGAAGAATACGTACACTTCTTGACGTATACCGGGTTCTTTTCCGTGTTGGGAGCAAAGCTGCCCTATTGTTTTCACACACGTTAGACACGCTTCAAGTTAGAAAGGCATATCGGGCCAAGGCTTGACGTACAATCATCTCGCTGGTCTTGCCGCCAGGGACCGGGATCTTGCCACGCTTGACAGCCTGGACATAGTGCAGGCCGCTCAAGATCTCATGCTGGACCTTGAAAGTGGCGATCATGGTGAACCTAGCGCCCTCCTTGATCCTGAAGGGGTTCGCCTTGAGGGACGACTCGCTGCCGGGCGTGGAAAGGTCGATGACGACGGGCGGACGGCCGGGAGACTCCATGGACAGGGAGTAGATGATGCAGACGCGGGGATCGTTGGGGTCGGACAGGTCCTTGCCGCCGCCACCGAGCCCGAGCGACTCCTTGTATCTCTGCAAGGACTCATCGTTCTCATCTGGGGTTGTCTTGTTAGCTTGGCGCGAGATGGAGAGCGGCTTCAGGTAGCCACCGAGCTTCTTGACAGAACGAGAAACAGGATTGCCGTCGTCTCCGGCCGCCTCCATGAGGTCCCAAGTCGAAGCCCGGTACGCGATTGGATGTGGAGAACGACATCGCTTATAAGGCCGAGGAGGTATGCCGTTCTCCGAGCCCCCAGCCGGTCCAGGGCTGAGTCTTGCTGGGGCAGTAGCCGAACGTTGGTGATCCTCGAGCACAAATTTGATGCGAGGAGGGCCGGGGAGTGCTGTCGTCGCCATATTGACCTGCTGGGGGCTTGGACTCGGCCGTGCTGGGCGTGATGGGCTCGTTGTTGCTTGGGGGAAGAGTTGACAGTATCAAGTCGTGTGATAGAATATATCATTCACCCAGCGCCGCGGGATGATCCGACTCAGTACGATGAAGCAACTATGCTCTTGGTAGAAGTTGCGAGAGGTAGAGTGCCATTGGAAGCGTATATGTGGTATGCGGAAAGGTTTCGAGGCAGGTGGAACTGAGGGGGTATAGGCAAAAAAAGAGAAGAAAAAAAGGAGCGTGTATAGGCCAAAGTGAGAGACCTCTGTTGACGCAGTGTTGTGAGAAAGAACGAAGGAGCCTCATCCAGGAGAGACGGTTGAAAAGCGAATGAGTGACTGAGAGTGTCTCCCCGAGAGAGCGGTGCGTTGTGTCGTCGGGAAATATCCGCTGTTGACACAGGCGCAGTGAAGTCGAGCCCAGGCCAAGGTGTGAAGGTGAGGGATGGGACCGTCGCGAAAACCTCTGACAAGCAGCCCCAGCACGGCAGCGCAGAGCTGAGTGGATCACGGTTGGGGTGATTGCATAAGGTAATAGCTCGAGACTGCCCGTGACCTCGAGACCGATCACGACATCTCTGGGGGGCTCCTCGATCCCGATGGGACAAAATGGGATACGTAGAGGCAAAAGCAAGCAAGAAAAAGTAGAGAAAAAGCTTGTTGACTTACCCATCTTCTGATATTCAGCCAAGCTCTGCTTGGGCTGGGAGAGCTTGTAGCCCGAGGTGCTCTCAGGCATCAGGTCTTCGTCGTGGGAGGCCATGCTTGCTAGGCGGGGTGTCCAAGGCAGGAAGGCGTGAGGCGGGCAATTGAGAGTTGTTCAGGCTGCGGATTGTCGAGACTGGAGAGCGTGCGAGGTGATCTAAACGTTTCCACCGTCAAACAAAGAGCTAGAGGGGCTGAGGATGATGTCGGGAGCTTTCATATTTATTTGGGCGCCACGGCGACATCCAGTCCAGTCGTCCTGTTGGCCCGTCACAGTAGCTCAGCAATGAGGTGAGGGGCAACAATGGAGAATGGAGGGGCTCACATCGCCGCCCAGCCCATTTCTCGCCTAGCTCCGTCTGTCTGGCCAGCCAGCCGCCGCCCCCTGGTGGGGTCCTGGCCTTTCTGGGCCTTCTGCATCCCGTCTGCGACTTGGTTCCTGAATCTTTCTCGCCATCCTCATTGGACCGTTGTCAAGATCTGGAACACAGCCTGACCACCCTGCGTGCCTGCCTTCTGAGCTCGCCGCCATTTCGATCCCAACCGTCGCTCAGGCTTGGTCGGCTGTTGGCACTGGCGACAACTGACTGGTGTTAGCTGCTCAGGCAGGCAGATAAGCTGAGATAGGGGATGGATGGCCCCGCGCTGAGGATCTGAGCACCTCTTGTTCATATTCGTCGGTTTCTTGCACTTGAGGCGACGGTCACTCCAGAGCCACGCTTGGATGCATCCAGGCTGAGGGCATGCCGCATTAGCTGCCCGAGGTGCTGTTTGACATGGCTGCATGCGGTGACAGGAGTCGATCAAGTCGAGCATGATTTTGTATACCTATCGCGGCACTTGCATCACCTCGTGGAGCCATCGCCATCCTGGACTCTTGGCGACTTAAGCTTGGAGTACGGAATGGTTGCTTTGCACGCTTTGGTGGCATCTACCATGTGTTTTCGAGGTTCTTACTGGGATTTTCGGGGTTCGAACTGGGGTTTGTTCGCGAGACCTGCGGCACTAACGCAGCACCATACCATCTTGCTGGAGAAACGTTAATTCAAACGTTTCCGTCATTGGGAACGCTTGTGGCGTTGATCTCCCGGAGCTCTAATTACTATAACTCTTATCAAGACCCGAATGAAGCCTTCTCTGATCGTTTTGGTTCTGGCAGAATTTGTACAGGTTCATACTTGCTTGGTCGGGTGATCATAGGCCGGAACACCAGGCCAAGACCTGGAAATCCCTTCACCGCTTGTTCAATCCAGGAACGCTTGAAACGCTTGACCGAAAAGCCAGCCAAGTGCCGTTCCCCTCACGCACCCTATGGCTAAACAATTCTCCAGTATTTGGTCAACTCCGGTCCTTGGTCAATCTGGACCCGCGATGGCTACCGTTCGGGACGATGAGGTGTAGGGAGGGCACCACCACTCTGCCTCTCCCCCGGATTTTAGAGCCCCGATGGAACTGGTTCAAGACCACGACAGCCGTGGCTCGCTGGCCGGTAAGACCTGCATCTTTGCTGACGCAGTGTCCAGCGAGGCAGCTGCCAACGAAAACGATACTAGCTCTCAAGGCCAAACAGAGTGCTTGCCTCACCAAGAGACTGACAATCAACAAAAATCGTCACATGGCAACGATGGAAGTACAGTACCTAATACACCCGTAGGAATGTCTGTATCCCGTACCTCTCATGGGACCCGAATTGGGAACCTCAATTCCTTATCGACGTCGCAGCCCGCTCAGAGCCCGACCAGCGCATCCAAATGTCTGCTTGTCAAATCGGACGCATGGAGTGCCTCGCCAGTCGCAGCCAACGCCTTGTGCGCAACTTGGATGGCTCTCATTCGCCAGATGTCGAGGACTGGGCTGCCGCGGAAAGACGGCGCGTGGGTGGGACAATCCTTGTTCCTCCACACGACGCCAGACGCACACGGGTACCTGTGAAGAATGGTGATGATGCTTGGAGCTAAGGAGCGACTGCCACCCGAATCCGATTGCCCTGTGGTGTTCAGGTGGGGAAGCTGGGGAGCCCAATCGATTCTCCGTGACTTGTTGAGACGTTCCTGACAAGCGTGACAAGGAAGAAATCTGGAAAGGTGTCCCGTCGAGTCTCGAAGCTTTTCGGTTTGTACCAGGCCCTGTCCCCTTTCCACGCCCAACGAGCCAACGGGGATTGAAAAAAGACAGACCAGCCTTGCTCGGCCCCGGAAAGCTACGAGGGTACGCGGGTGTGTGACCGCAGAATGATCCGTGCTTCGTGGGTGACACGCTAGCGCTCCATTTTAGTGCGAGTCGCGCTATTGAGATTTCACTGGTCTGGTCTCATCGTCTACCGACCGAACTCCATTCAGTCTGCCAGCCAGTCGCCTGCCTGCCCGTCCGCACTCTGCCCGTCAGGTGTAAAGGTACTTACCCCAGTCTTCTCCCCCCAGCTTCCTTCCGTCCTCCAATCTGTCACCAGTCACCACCTACCATTTCCCTCGAGCAGCTTTGCGCCCGGTCGAACAACTCTGCCCTCGTTCTCATCGAAGAAGTCGGTTTCTTTCGTCCGTCCATCGATCGCTGTGAGAGGGTATTTCCTCCCATCTCACACCCTATTTATTATCCAAACATTTCTTAAATTGGGATTATTTGGTCTCGTTGCTGAACCCCAGAGTTTGTACCTTGCCTCCCTGACCCCCCAGGCCCCAACCCAGCCAAGCGCCATTCAACTTGTCCAGAGGAGGAGGTCCCTGCGGCTCGCGCGCAAATATTTCGCTCTCGTCGCGATTCGCTTCACGCGTGGACCTTTATCGGCAGTATCGAACTGCTATCTCTTGGGATCATCCTCTCCATTTCGCACATAGTTACCAACGCCTTTTTTACCGGTCGCATCGCAATGGCGCCAAATCGTCACCTCCCAGCCCGCCACAACCCTTTGCTGGTTGAGGATGTGCCGCCTCGTAAGGCCTCTCCCTTTTCTCAATAGGGCAACTGACCACGAAACTTACCCGCGACTTTTAGATGCCGAGCTAGCCGCCCGTCGCCGCCTAGGACAAACCCAGCTGACGGCGCGCATGATCGCCGCTGTTCCCGGCGCCGAAGTCGACACCGAGTCTCTCGGCGCGTTCGACTACGCGCATCTGCGAGCCCCGTTGCAGAAGGGCATCATGTCGGGCATATTCAAGTCGTCTCCTCCCAGCTACTTCCTCATGCGCCGCAGCCAGGACGGATTTGTGTCTGCTACCGGCATGTTCAAGGCCACCTTCCCGTACGCGAGCCAGGAGGAGGAGGAGGCTGAGCGCCGCTACATCAAGTCGCTTCCGACTACTAGTCCTGAGGAGACGGCCGGAAATGTTTGGATTTCGCCAGACCAGGCTTTGGCTCTCGCTGAGGAATACCAGATCGTTCCCTGGATTCGTGCCCTGCTCGATCCCAGCGATATCGCCATCACAACCGGTGTGGACAGCAGCCCACCAAAGAAGATTCACCCACCTCCCAAGTACTTCTCTGCGCAGCCAGCACTTGCGCCGCCAAGCGCGACTTCCGCTCGCACATCTCGCAGCCGTCGCTCCGCCAGCCCAACCAAGTCAACAGCTGCCAAGCGTGTTACCGCAAGCCCCAGAAAGCGGAGGGCCGCTTCATCTCAGTCTTCCATCACCACCGAGGCGGCGCTAGAATCGCAGACCTCTACGCTCGTGAACGGCGAGATTCCATCCCAATTACTCGCTCCCGTTCACGCAGCGCCTTCCGTGGCAAAGGTTGAGTCTACCGACGGCGAGGTCAAGATCGAGTCGATCGAGCAGGAGCCCGCGGTCGCGCTGCAACCAGTCGAGGAGGAGCCAAAGATCAAGATTCAAGTCGACCAAGATGTCAAGGTAGACGAGGCTGGCGAGGAAGTGACGCACACAAAGGTGGAGGTCGAGCTTCCTCTAATCGGTGAGCTCCCGTCCGCCGAAGATGCGGCAAAGATGGTTGCCGATGCCAAGGCCATGGTCGAGGCGGCTGTCAAGAGCGTGTCGGATGCACCAGAGGCTTCGGCATCATCGAGCACCAAGAACAAGCGGAAGGCGGATGAGATCGCCGAGGATGATGAGAGTGCAGAGAGCGGCGCAGCTCAGGCACCGCAGGCGAAGAGAGTAAAGACCGAGGCGGAGTTGCGCAAGGAGAAGATCAGGAAGCGGACTTATATTGGTCTTGGTGCCACTGTTGCCGTTGGCGCTGTCAGGTTAGTAGCTTGGGCCACGAGCATCTCCCTCGGCTCCCTCACTAACTCAACTGTCTAGCGCCCTCTTCCCGTTAATCGGACCGTACATTATGAATGTGCTATAAAACAAGCCCTCTCCAAAGAGGACTAATTCAGTCACTGGACGCCCCTGTCTTGACACGGACAAGCTCTATGGAAAGCGCCAGACACGAACGACAGGCCCAGCACTTTTGACTAGGGACGATGGTGGAACGGCGACCTGACCAGCCGTCATATATAGCTGGCTCTGGCGCTGTTGGAGAGCCCATTGCGATTTAAACCTGGTCCCAGTTTCGCCCTTATTTTTTTCATTGCACATACCCCCGCGACCTCTGTCGCCGTTGGAGGAGATTGAGTGTGAGCCTTTTTCTCCGCTCACAGACTTTTGAATGGCTGGCTGGCCATTGGATGGGGCTCAGGTTACATGTAAGGTAGGTAGGTGGTAGGTATACACGTCTTTCAGCACAATGGGGGCAGAGGACTTTTTGGAGGAACACTCGAGGTTGGCCGGATCACTGATTACTGCTCTTTGTAATGAACGCGTTAAACAAACAAGAAGCGTGCCATCTCTTTCTTCCAACAATCCGAAATGGATTAGGCAGAAGGACGTTTTGGAGAGAAATGCATTGCTTGAATACTTGAATCGCCGGCGCCCATTTGCAAGCGTGACAACTCATTCCTGCAGAGTGCTGCGGCCAAGAGATGACATGTCCGAACCATGGGTGGGACTTGGTGCGGGAGCCAAGGAGGAAAGGCAGCCTTAGCCCGCTGCCCGACGTGCCTGTGCTAGTACCCTCCACTAACAATATCCACTGACGGAGCTTCCCGCGCCGCAGCGCCACCCAGACCCGCAAGAAATTTCACACAAAAAGGAAATCCTTTCCCGGCCCTCTGCAATTACTCTTTTCCCATCCTCTCTCAACAACACGGGATTCAAAGGCCCCGACACCTGCAGCATGGCAGGCCTTTGTCGAGGCTGACAGCTTCGGGAACGGGAGCGGGAGCGCCCTCCCGTCTCTGTGCATTCCTCTGGTCTTTCAGGCTCTGGCTTTGTCACGATGTCGATCGATCACCCGACCGACCTTCCAGGTGTCAACGGGCTAGCGAGCTAGCGAGCGGCAATGGTCGGCTCTTGGGTCAGGGGAGCCAACCCCTCGCGCCTGTCTTCCCTTCGTCCTGGAGGAATGACCCAAAGCCGCCTGCCCGCCTCTGGCCTTCGCCCTCTTTTGTTTTGCACACATGCTTCATCTGGACGACGTATTCTTGGAACAGATACACGACGATTGAAACATGAAGCCCAACACGAGGATATGGAGGCAGCTCCTGGCTCAGCGTCGCTCTTTCTCTACGAACCCCCAAAGGCTGGACAACTATGCCTTCATTGGCCTTGGCCAGATGGGATACCAGATGGCGCGAAACCTCCAAGCCAAGCTATCGCCTAGCGACACCGTTCGGCTGTTCGACATCAATCAAGGCGCGGTCCAGAGGCTGGCGCACGAGATGAAGAGTCAACAGGCTGGCGGGGCAGCTGTTCTGGTCTCAGCCAGTGCAGCGGAGGCTTCCATCGATACGGTACGTGACACCTCCCTTCTTTCACCTCCCCCGCTTGTATGATGATTTTGTATTTTCCTTTATTGTATGATATCTAAGTTGGGGCCAGCGTTATGCTAGCCTTTTCAAATGATTATGTTGTTAAACAAAAGCCAATCCTCTGAACCAAGCCAAACATCTGTCACTCATTGCACACCAACCTCTGGAATTGGAGGCTAACTGGACTCCGAGTACAGGACACGGTGATTACTTGCCTTCCAGAGCCGCAGCATGTCAAGTCGGCATACGAGTCGATTCTGAGGGCCGAGCTGGCCTCCCGCTCTCAGCCGCGTCTCTTCATCGACTGCTCGACCATCGACCCTTCGTCATCACGCGAGGTTGCGGCTGCTGTGTCATCAGCGCTCCCAAATGGACAGGGCCACTTCGTTGATGCGCCTATGTCTGGAGGAGTTGTCGGAGCTACCGCGGGAACATTGACATTCATGTTGGGAGCACCAGACTCGCTCGTTGCCCGCATTGAGACGATCCTCCTCCGAATGGGCAAGAGGGTGTTGCACTGCGGCCCGCAAGGGGCAGGGTTATCAGCAAAGCTGGCCAATAACTACCTGCTCGCGATTGAGAATATCGCGACGGCGGAAGCGATGAACCTCGGCGTCCGGTGGGGATTGGATCCGAAGGTGCTTGCGAATGTCATCAATGTCAGCACTGGCAAGTGCTGGCCGAGCGAAGTCAACAATCCGGTGCCGGGGGTCGTGGAAACTTCCCCCGCAAGCCGAGATTACAAGGGAGGCTTTGGGATTGCACTGATGCGCAAGGACCTGAAGCTGGCGATGCTGGCGGCAAAGGAAGCCGATGCCAAACTCACGCTTGCCGACAAGGCCTCCGAGGTGTATGAGACCACGGAGGCACAGGAGAGCTGTAAAGGCAGAGACTTTTCGGTGGTTTACCGTTGGCTCAGCGGCTCTAAATAATTATACTCCATGTATCTCAAAACCACATCATCCTTACCCAATCTTGACCGAACCAATATGCACGTTTGACAAATGAAGCTCAGAAGCGCGAGTGCTCGAAGATGCAAAGCTCGGCGCGAACAGACGCCAGAGGTCGTGGTGGCTTGTGGGCTCTCTTTCCCCGCACTTCTTTGCGATAAATTTCCCGCCGTTGCGCTCGTGGAACGGTCCCGCAACCTTGATTTAGTCCCCGATTTCAGGGACGTCTCTCGCCTTGATTGATGGCATTGTGCACCAACTTGCGTCGTTCACCTGTCTGTCGAGCTGCTTTCATCAACAACCTCTCCTCGCCGAAAGCCAACTGCCACCAGCAATGAAGAGAGATGGGATTTCCATCAATCGCAGCAATCCATTGCTCACTGCCCGGATACCCCTCCAAGGAGCTGACACTGTCGAGGGGAAGTGGTTTGACATGTCATGTTGTCGAGCCCGTCGCGACACACCGGGGCGTGGGCGTAATCGCTTTGGATGCGAGAAACGTCCGGCGACGACTACCTCATGGGAACCTGTCGTCCGACGCACACATGATGTCTGACCGTCCGTCTGCAACAGCATCGTTGCCTTCTGCCATCGTTTATTATATTTTTTTTCTTCCTTTCATGTCTTTTCCCCATGCATTCCAGCGGCAATGCATCCCCCGGACTTTGGCGGAGTGTGCCCTGGTCGTCACTGTCACCTTACCTTACCTCCCCTCCCTACCATTCCAAGATTGGACTGAGTTGCTGCGTGTGGAAGAGTCTAGTACCTACCTACCCACGGCATATGGTGTGAGTGAGGGAACGGCGGCGATAAGGGCGCGTAACTTGTTTCGATGAGTTCTTTATACTGGATGCCCGGGTTACAGTCAATCCATAACCTGGCTTGGTATATAATGTGTCCCTTTCCCTCCTTCCTTCCCCGGGTTGCTGGGAAATATCTCATGATGTTTTTGGGGCTTTCAATACCGTGTGTTTGGTAGCTCATATTGATTGCACTTTACTTTTTTTTGATCAGGCTCGATCTCTTGATGCGTGCGCTTGCATGCATGCATGCATACCTACATACACGCGGCTTGAATCAAGTTGAAGCTTCTTCTGCCGCACCTCGCAATACATAAAGTTTCGGCCTTTTGGGCCATTAGAGGCGTGAGCTCTCGATATCTTCTGGGGATCCCAACAAGCTCACCTTTTTCTTTCTCTGGGGTTTATACCGACCCACCTTACCTCCCCTCGGCAACTTCCCTGGCGTCGATCTCGGGAACGTGGACCTTGATCGTCGTCGCTGTTAAGCCCCTGAGTTGAACAAAAGTGTCCATCAACTATCTGGGTATACATCGCACCATGGCAGCGGCCATGATAGCGACCATGATCGCGACGAGGGACACTACCAACACCAACACCACCCAGGCCGTCCCGGAGTACTACTACATGTGCACCGAGGTGACGGCGACATGTCCCGTCGAGGCAACTACCCTGGGCTACTATCCAAACCTGGGCATCAACTACTTCTTTGCGGCGGCGTTTGGGATAGCGGGCGTGGCGACGCTGACGCTCGGGACGTGGAAGCGGACGTGGAGCTACATGGCGTTTATCACGGCCGGGTGTATGCTCGAGCTCGCTGGTGCGTAGTAACTCGTCTTTCTTCGGTTTTTCCCATGTTATTTTTTTGTTTCGTTTACATTTACTCGTTGGGGAAAAGGGGGAATGTATTGAGCTTCCTGAAACAAACAAACAAACCTCTCAGGGGAGGGTGCTCAACAGCCAGTCCTCCACTCTACATAAGTACCTACTCGTGAACCCACCAGCTGACGAGACCCATCAGGCTACGGCGCGCGGATAACCCTATCAACCAACCCATGGAACAAAGAAGCCTTCGAGACGCAGATCTGCGCCATCATCCTAGCCCCAACACTAGTCTGCATCTCCATCTACCTGACCCTCAAGCACGTCTGCCTGGCACTCAACCCTGCGCTATCGCGCATCCGCCCGCACCTGTACCCATTCATCTTTGTCCCGCTCGACGTGTCGTGTCTGCTCGTGCAGGCCATTGGGGGCGCCCTGGCCGCCAGCGCCGGGTACACGAACTACGCCCTGCTGCAGCACGGCAACCGCGCCATTATCGCGGGGATTACGCTGCAGGTCGTTGTGTTGCTTGTGTTTGGGGCCACGGCGGTGGATTATTACCGCCGTGTTAGGGCGTGGGTTAAGGCTGATGATGGCGGTGGGAGGGGGGAGGCGGGGGTGATTTGGAGGGATGCGAGGTTCCGGTTGTTTGTGGGCGCTGTGGCGGGGGCGTATTCGGGGGTTTTGATTCGGTGTATTTACAGGTATGTACACTGTTTACGGCTCAGTCTGTTGTGTGTGGTTTGGTCGATTCGTGTTGTCTGACCCTTTGATCTCGGGGTTGGCTGGTGGACGGTTTTTGCTAACGCTGTGCGTGGTTAGAATTGCAGAAATGTCGGGGGGGTGGGGAAACAAGATCATGCAGGACCAGCCGTCATTCATTGTCCTGGAGGGATTGTGAGTATACGTTGTTTCCTTGATGGACTTATCTCCAATGGCAGGATGCTAGCAGAGTGATGATGACGGATTGCAACTGACTCTTCCTTTCCGGCGCAGCATGATTCTCATCCCATGCTTGCTGCTGGCCGCCTTCCCGCCGGGCTACTTGTTCCCGCAGATGGCGGCTCGCATGTCAGCCAGGGGTCGTCGCGGAGGCGGGAGTCCATTCGGCAAGAGCACAAGCGAAGAAAAGGGGCACGATCGGAACCAGGACCACGAGGCCTCACCGAGCGCACCTCGAGATACCGGGGACGAGGGCCGTGATCACAATGAAGGACAGACCTCATCTACCGGGTTGAAGAGTACCAATGGGTACTAGAACGGAAGGCTGGAGGGTATGGGTCTGGGAAAAGGGGCTTGAAAGGGGTGGAAGGGAGTCAGCGTTACTATGACGGACAGTTTTTGGCTGTTCTGTGGCGGGGGTTATCAATGATTCACCGAGACTCCATTGCCGTTATCTTACCTCGTTTGTTCGTTTCTTTGAGACATATGACGGAACTCGGCAGCGATGAAACAGTCATCTAGGGGGAGGTCCAGACAACACGCGGCCCTCTGCAGATGAACAGCTGGTCGTTGATCAATATACATTATGGGATGTAAGTATCCAAGCAAGGTACCGATTATGAGTCAACGAGACCTCTACAGTGAATTTACGTTCTGAATTCCGGAAACAATCATGCTGTGGATGATCAGTGTTACATATAAGCGTCGGTTACCAGGCTCCGCCGGCATACTACTTTCAGTCGTGCCCGGCCCCCCCTATTTACCTACTGGAACCGCGCCCCCTTGCGTCACCAAGATGTAAACGCCCGCGCCCATGAAAAATCCCGACGGCACGGCCAGGCTCGCAAAGGTCACACGCAAGCGGTACAAACGGGAGATCGGCAAGCCACAGCTACCGCGAAGCGGGCCGCGACCTATGATGATTCATGAGGTTTGCATTCCGATGCTGGGCTAGAACCACTGTCAAAGCGCCGCCTACGCCATCCATGTCAGCAAAGCACAAAGAGGACAGGAGGTCGGGATAAATACATTACCGTCTGGTTCCCGGCTCTTCCCCCCTTTCCTCCCTCCCTCCCTTCCTCCCTGCTGTTCAAGTTGTTTCCCCACGTGAGCAATCATTATGAACTGAATTGCTACAAGGGGGTAATATCTCATTCAATTAAAAAGGGGGACCAGGGAATCATCATCACCACGTCACAATGGCAGAGCAGGCCGAGCCGGAAGTCGGAGACAAAGGTATGTACTTCCCAGTGACACCAAACCCGGCACACCACTCGATGTGTATGTCGTAAGGGAAATCAGCTAGCTAACCCCCTCCCGCAGTCTCATGGAACTGGGGCAACAGTCACCCAGCCGGAACCGTTGCCGAGGTCGCGCACGAAGGCGACATCTCCATCAAGACGCAGCGTGGCAACACAGTCAAGAAGAACGCCGACGCGGAGAACCCGGCCGTGCGAATCGAGCGGTCTGGAAACGACGTGGTCAAGCGGGCCTCGGAGCTGACCGTCGACCAAAAGGGCGATGAAGCGAAGACGAGCAAGGACTCTGATGACGCCAAAGACAAAAACGGCGAGGGCACCGAGAAAACTGCGGACGCGGGGACGACCAAGGATGAAAAGAAAACCGACATGGACAAGGAGGAGGACGCTTCAGATACAAAGAAGAACGGCAACGAAGAAACTGAACCCGACCCCCATGTGATCACAAACTCCGGCAAGGAAGTCAAACGAGACTCGGACGCAGCAAAAGAGCCGACGGACGAAACCGAAGCCACGAAAGGGGCAGGAGACCCGGAACAGAACGGCATTGTCCTCAGAGACGACGAGGAAGCAGGCGAAGAGGAATACGAGCCCGAGGAGCCTGTGTCGGAGGAGGACGGGGAGGAAGACAGGGCCGCGGCGGCAGCACCAACGACAAGAGCTACTGACACTGCCGCGGAGGATACTCGGAAGAGAAAGGCGCCGGAGAGCGAGCCGGAGCCGGAGCAGGTGCAGGATGAGAAGAAGGCGCGGGTGTAATTACCTAGAGGACTGGACCTAGAGAGTGCTATCACTGGGCAGTTAGACCATTTGAGTTGCGGGAGAACAGCAAAAAGTCAATACAGGTGCTGAATTCTGCATATCCGGATAATATGTGCAACAAACAGCTGTGTGTGATGTTTAAATGGGAGAAAGGAATATGAGAATATGTACCCGTGTTTGTAAAGGTGGTAAAACAAACATGCATCACCAATGTTTGCCCCTTTATTGACAGCCCCTGCCAACTTGTACAAACTGGCCTTGCACTCATGTCAACAGTAAAGTCTGAGCCGTATCAATCTGGTGTAAGTAAGCCTTGTCAGCGACTTGAACCATCTCATAGACTTACTTTTCCCCTTCACTGCATTTCCCGCACGGGATGAGAGGACTGTATAAACAAGGTATTTCAGCTTTATACGCCAAAAAAGGGGGTCTAATCATTTAAAATACCACCTCTATCCCACCCCATCACCCATCCTCTATACAGGTTGCATCAGCCTCGCATCCTGTCTATCATCATCTTCATCAGACTCGTCCTCATCAGTCTCCTCTTCCTCCTCCTCCTCCTCCTCCTCCTCCTCTTCATCATCATCCGTCTCCTCCTCTTCCTCTTCCTCGCTCTCCTCCTCTTCGCCACCGCCCTCATCCTCAGCAAGCCAATCATCAAGCGTCTTGGCCCCAACCGCCTCACCGAGGCCATTACTCTTCCCCGGCCCCGCGGATCTCACCGCCGCATCCAGTATCTCCGCCGCTGGGACGACCCTCTTCTCACCATAAACAGACGCAGCAGCCTCCGTGTCCCGTAGCCTCGGATCCGGCTCCCGCCCCTCCTGCACCCAGTCCGGCAGATCTTCATACCCCCTAAGTCCATGAACACCACCGCCGCCAGCGAGGACCAGAGCCGACGAGCCGAGCGTGTGCCCTCTCCTCGTTTCCGACGGGCTGGGAGCCTGCGGCGCGGGCTTGGGAGCGAGAAGCATCAGTGTCGCTAGCTGTGGAACACCGACTAGAGCTTTGTAAAGACGCGCGCGGTCGCGCAGGTCGTAGGATATGTCGTAGCGGACCAGCAGCAGGGCATAGTTCCATAGCTTGGCGATGGGGTGGTCATCGTCCTCTGCCAGCTTGGGGGGAGGGCCAGGCTCGCCATCGGGCCCTGGCGTGGACTCCTCGATCTGCCGGTTCAGATGATGGAGGTAGACCTTTGCGGCTAGTAGGACAATCTGCCGTTTAGCAATCTCCGACTCCGAGGCAAAGTCCTTAAGCAGGATCCTCAGCACGTCGGGGGCGATGTTATCCTCGCCATTGAGCCCCGAGAATTCTCCCACCAGCCAGATGATGGTCGCTCTGGCCTGGGGGTCTGTCGCCGAGTCGAGATTCTTGGCTAGTCGAACTACTGTTGCTACATGTGCGGCTGGGTCTTGTTGGATCAGATGCCGGATGACTGTCAGACTTTCGGCAGCTAGGGTGCCGTCCAGGCTGGTGATCTGGCCTAGCAAAAGCCGCAAGCATCTCGGAGCTGTGGCCGAGTCCGTTTGCGCACATCGCCCAATAGCCCTGACGGCTTCCCTGACAAGTGCTTTATCGCCCCCCCGGCTGAAGTGCTCCAGTTCGTTGAGTATGAGGCTCTTGATGTGGCTGGGCGCATGGGGAAATATGAGAGTAAGCAGCTCCAGCTTGAGTTCCCAGACGGGCTGGGGGTCTGTTGCGCGAACGAGGAAGCGCGTCGCGTATTTGACAAAGTCGGCGGGGCTGGTCAAGCAAATGGAGACGATGTTGAAGAGGGCGACTTGTTGGATGTCCTGCGGGCCACGCAGCAGGGCTATCAGCGGCCCAATAGCCATCTGTACATATGCCGGAGTGCCCAAGGCAGAGTAGCATCGCGCGACTGCGACAACTACACCCGAGTTGCGGGACTGAAGGAGAGGCTTTATGTTGTTAAGGAGCAGCTCGAGATCCGGATCGAGGGCGATAACCTGCTCCTCACCAGGACTCTCACCCGCCCCATCTCCGTAAAAGTCCTGTAGATCGACGGCCTTTTGCTTGTTTTTAATCGCCCGTGTCCGTCTCGGGAAGCACTTCCGCGCGTAGACAGCCATGAGCCGCAGCGTCGCGAGCTGACTCCACTCGTCCATATCCACGATCATCTTGATCAAGGCTCGGTAGTGTTTGTGTATCATGTCTATCCTCTCGGGGCACACCTCCAAGAATGCCATCACGGCGGCTCCGGCCACGTAGTACTGCTTGTCGCCCAGCAGAGTCGAGAGGTATTCAATCAACTGGGGCAGTTGGGAAGGGTCGAGCCGGTAGCACTTGGGAATGGCGAGAGCAGCGGCGCGGCGGACGTAGGGGGACATATCCCCTGCGCCCTTCTTGATCGCCAGCGACACAATCTGGCTGATAACGGGTACGCGTATGCCGGACATTGTTCGTAGCGCCAGGGCGCGGACTTGGGGGTTCTGGTCGGAGAGGGACTTTTGGATGGTGTTGATGGAGAGGAGGGCGAGGTCGGGATCCTGCTCGGCATGGTTGACGAGGTAGATGTAGACGAGCTTCTTGATTTCGAGGTTGGGCGAGGCGACATTCTTGACGACGGACGAGAACAGCGGGAGCGTCTTTTGCGACCGGTACATCATCTGTTTGTTGGGTCGGGGGGTTCGTGGTTAGTTTTGGGTGCCATTAGGTGCGCCTGGGACTGGGTCGGTATAATGAGCAAGGGACACACATACGGATATGACGCGCCGCAGCCCGTCGAGGATGTCGCGCTCATTGCGACTGTCGAGGAGCTTCTTGACCTGCGTCCGATCGAGGGGCTTGGATGAGGACGACGACAGCGTCAAGGTGCGCGAGCTTCGGGCAGCCGAGGCCGCATCGAGGGTGAGCTCTCGCGCTGGACAAGGTTTAGCCCATGCACAATTTGGCTGGGAGGGAAGGGAGGAGGAGTATCCACATACCACTCTCCAGCAGAGACGATATTCGAGATATTGATTCCATGGCTTGCGGCTGGTGTTGTGTCTTGCTCCAGCCGAAGCTCCCAGTGTTGACCTGGCCCAGGCAGGCAAGTTGGACATGCAACGGTCTGTCTGGTGGTATTGGTGCTGGTGCGGACAGCGGAGCTCGTCCAGTGACGTGATGCGCTGGGGCTGGGGTCCTGGCTTCCTGCTACATACCTGGTAGGTACCTGGCACCTGGTACCAATGCCTTGGCTCGCTTGGTGGGGTGCTTTATGCACCTAAACCCCTCCAAAATGCAAAGACGCAAACAGACGCGGACCGGGACCGCTTGATCGCTGGTCTGTGAGTTGCTTGCTTCATTCATTTGACCTGTTCTGTGACGACCTAGATCACTGAGTTCTAGGAAAATATAATGAAGAAGCGCGAGGATCAACATACGACTCACGGCACATTTACGTTTTGACAATCGCCTCGCATGCTGACCGACTCTCACAGCCGCGGTTTTATTCTGAACCTATTTTCACGACTTACTTCGAGTTCATCACGATGGCGTTGAGACCCAGAGACCTCTCTCGGCGGTGCTGGGCCTGAAGAACAAACACAACTACAAGTACCGACTTCGCCGACTCATACAGGTACTTACATGGCACAAACCATAAATGGCATCTTAGGAAACAACAACCACGAAATGGACTCTCACCCGCTCCTGCTGTCTCCCGCTCTCCCCGCAGAGCTCCTGCACTACATCATCCACCAATGCGCCTTCCCAACCACCCTAGTCATCTGCTCGACCCGTGCCGACTTCTTGTCCTCTCTTTCCCAGAACATCAGAGACCAGCAGCAGCAACAGCAGAACCAGAAGACCCAGTATCTACAAACACCAAAAACGACCGCGGCAACTGAACTGCTGGCAGCTCCGCTCTACCAGGTCGCAGTGGCCCGACACATCCGCATTGTCTTCATCCCCACCGTGTCCCACCTGCGCGCCTTTCTCTCCGTCTTCTCGGTCCAAGACTCAAAGGTTCCGGCGCCGCCACTCACATCACCCGGACTACCCACTTCGGGAAAACGGTCCCTTCTACTCGTGTATGGCTTTCTGGACATGCATCGTGGTACCAGCGAGTGGAGCGCCCAAGGGTTGAGCAACACGGCCGCCGTGTTCGTCGAGACTGCCAGACGCGTGGGCTTCCGGGCTGTTGCTGTAGAGCCGCGTGGGGCACCCGAAGAGGGGAGGCAAACTGGAATGGCAGGTCTGCTCACCGAGATGATTCCCATCCTGAGCGGCGGCAGTAGAAGGAGGACAGGCCCGGACCTGGATGGCAGTGGGTGGGCAGGCAGGACGGTCGATGTGCAGCGGGTTCTGGGCAGGTGGTTCCGGTTCCAGCTAGGCGACTAGGAGTCAATAACAAGACCCTAGATCCTTAATTTGGGACAAATGCCGCCCGACGGATCTCTGACGAGATAGAAACATCGCCTCTTGGACATCCACACCCGAATTCTCAAAGAGGATATAAATCCATTCCATTTCATTAAACATGGCAAGCCATCCCAGCTCAACCCATCCGACATGTGTCAAGCATCAAACCTCGTTACTCCAAAAGCCGCCCAAAACGCCATTTTGTGGTATCCTTTGCCCCCCTTATAAACAGAACCCCAGACCTTGGCCTATCCCATACTGATCGCATAACGACGTGACAAGACATACAGAAAGAAGGTACCCGTATTGTACCCCGGCTACTACTTGGATGGAATAGCCTGCTCCATCTCGGTGATGTACAGCTTGATGTGGGACTCCATCTTGAGATACTCATCGTACGCAGCGTGCACCTCGTTCTCGATGTTCTCCTTCAAATCCAGCATCTGAATTCCACCAAGGGTCAGCAAAACAAGCTTGTATGTATGACAGAAAAGAGAGAGAAAAAGACCAAGAACATACCTTCTTCTCCGTCTGCTCAATCCTGACTCTCTTCCTCTCGATATCTTTCCCCTTCTCCCCCCGCTCCTCCGTCAGCTTCTTGTGCACAGCCCGCAGCTCCTCCATCTGCTCCTTGGCCCGCTGCGCCTTCTCGTGGCTCTGCGCGCGCAGCGTCTCGGTGCGCTCGGCCCACTTGGCCAGCTGGCGCTTGAGGAGCGACTCGGTGCGCTCGACCTCGCGGACGTTTGCGCCGCGCTCCGTAAGCGCGTCGCGTTGGCGCGCATTCTTGACGTTCTCCTCCTCCTCCTTAGCCAGCTCGATGGCGATCTCGTCCAGCAGCTTGATGCACGACGCCACGTCGGTTGATACCACGGCAAACGAGTCGGTCGACGTCTGCAGCGCGCGCGCCCGCCGGTCCAGCGAGTCGATGTGCGCCTTCTCCGCGTTGAGCGTGTTGCTCAGCTCCGTCAGGCTCGCCTGTAGCGCGGACGCGCTCTGCAGCACGTACGGCCGCAGCTTGGCGCTGTCCTGCTTCAGCGCGAGCTTGGCCGCCGTCTTCTCCTCCAGCTCCACGGCCAGCTCGCTCTTCTTGTTCTTGGCATCCTCCAGGCGCGCCGCCACCTTTTCCTGGCTCCTCCGCAGCTCGAGCAGTCGCTTTTTCAGTTCTTCGTTCCTCCGCGTCTTCTCCGCCACCAGAGCCTCCATAGCGCGGCGGTTGTGGCGCATCTCGTCCAGCTGGGCCTCGTGGTTCTGGTTCTCGACGTACAGGTGCTCGATGCGGGCCTTGGCGGCCTCAGCGCGGTTGCAGTGCTCGTCGATGACGCTGGTCTGGCTCTCGCGGAAGCGCACAAAGTTGATGACGTAGCTGAAGATCTTGACGAGGCGGTCGTGGGTCGGCTTGTACAGGTCCATGAAGTTGAAGTCGTTGACGCCGCAGTGGTTCATGAGCCGCAGCAGCGACGCGTAGAAGCCCATCAGGCTGCGCGTGTCGGCCGGCATCAGCGCGTCGCCAAAGTCGCTGCATACGTCCTCGACCGCCGCGCGCATGGCCGGGTCCACCGTCTGCCGCGTCTTGTTCATGAGCAGCTCGCCGAACCACTCGAATATCATCTGCACCTGGATCGGGTTGGGCTTCTGCAGGTCCGCGACGGTAAAGGGGATGCCGAGCTCGTTGATGCAGCCCACAATCTCGCGGTCGGGCAGCCGCATGTTGGCGTAGGCGGCTTCTTCCTCTTTCTTGCGCGTCCGCGACTGCTGCGGCACGGGGGGGAGGATCGACATTCGCGGGTTGAATGCCATTTTGATCGTCTGTTTCCGCTGTCTCTTTCACTCGAGGTCGGTTTTTGTACGGTAAGATAGTTGTTGATTCGATTTGGGGATTGACTGGGTAGATTTCTGGCAATTAATTCAATAAATGCCTGTCGCCGGTGGTGGTGGTGACGGTGGAGGGTGTTGTTGACGAACAAGCCCAACCGGGCGGGCGTTCGCTAGGAAACAAAACAACATTGCAAGTTCCTGCGCTAAACTCGGTTTGGCGCTAGTTGGCGGTTGCTGCATAAGTGCCGATGCAGCGGTAGCCCCACCTTTGACACCGTCATGGCTCGCCTTGGCATTGGCATGTTCAAGTCAAAGTCCAAAGTCCGACTGCCCATTGCTCAAAACTGGATACCAAGTTCCCAACCATCAATACGAAGTCGTCAAAACAGCTAGGTCTCTCTATCTCGAAGGAAGATAGCTGCATAAGGTGTAATTAGAGGCTCCATCCGGTCCCAAGACTCCCACCAAAGCCCGAGCCCCACCACCGCTTCTTGCCGGACGACAAGCAACCTTCAACACGGATGGATACCACCTTATGCAACACACCCTCTCTCCACGGCAGCTCCTTCCATCTGATACAAGCACGACCCGCAATCACGAGAAAACATACGCGGCTTCCATCCGGGTTGGGTTTCAAATGGCCCGCGTCTCCACCTGACGTTTCCCACCTTACCCACTGGCCTGCATGGAGACTCCAGGTCGTTGCTGACAGACAGAGAAAGTCGGTTTTACGGTTTACCAATCCAATTTACGGTGACTCCCATCGCCCGACGGGGCTCACCTTACCTTACCCTTCCTGAGGCATCATCAATCTTCTCTCCCCAGAGCTCCTCCAGAGAGACAAGACCCTTCGCACGTAAGACGACGCCGTGCCCAGTATGACTAAGGCAACTGTACAACGCGCATCTCCCACAAGAGCAATCGGCCATGCTCGTAACGGTGGCACTCAACGCTGCTGTGCCAACTTGATCGTGAGAATCGCAATGCTCCAGATAGACGATGCTTGGTAGCAACAGCCCTACCGTAGCGCGGCTTGTCTCCCATGCTACGAATCTGCCCCTTTTGAATGGGTATCAGTGGCTGAACAAGCGAGGGCCGTGTTTGTGTACATGGGTGGCATCGTGCAAGAACGCGCGCATTTCTCCCATCGCATTACTCAAACACATACTGGTGAGGCTCTGGTTCGTCCTGATAGCGATATGCCTTTCCAGCTGTGTCAACCGTCACGACCGGACGTACGATCAACGTGGCTTGCCATCTATCTTGCGTGGTAGGGCGGCTTCTTGTGACTTCTCGGCCTAGCTTCTGTCGTCCGGCGTGGGCATGTTGCTCGACAGTTTGCTACGGAGAACGTGAGATCCATTGTCAGTGAGACTCTGTAGATCTAGAGTTGAACCATAAGTCCGAACGAAGGAGGCCAGCGTCGAGCAGTGCTCTTCTGACAACATATATCTATTTCCGATGCGTGGATGTTCTCCAGTACACCTGGACAGTGAGCCAGCCTGAGTGCTTGCGGAACCCCCTCATCTCGAGGAAAGCTGGTAAACCCAGTGCGAAAGTCTTTCCCCCTCGTTTCCCTCGGCATGGGTGAATGAATGTGCGGGGTTGTTTGGTATTGGTAATGTTTTGAAGGCAGAGGGAGGTTATACGCATTGCTCTTGGTTGACTTTTTGATGTTGGCGGGGGAAGGGGTGCGGTGATCTCTGGACTGGCTGGCAGAAGGAAGCCATATCAGTCGACTCTGCTGGGCCGGGAAGTAACCAAAACAATGTGCATCGCGCCGTGGTCGAGTGGGTTCGAGCGGCAGGTGCGTCAGCGTGAGGCCAGAGGGTTATCTCGTACGAATTACTTGTCGTGGTGCGGGGTTTCCTTCGGTAGTGTGTTCGAATCCCATCTCGGGCTTGGACAGTCGCCGCTATTTCTTTTTTCTTTTTCCCTTTTCGGAGGGATTTTTCCTCCTTTCCCCTGCCAATGCCGAAGCCGATCTCGCGGCACCGAACGAGCTCCGCTTCCTCCGGCCGGAAACGTGCAGATCCACGGGTGTACCGTACCGGCCTGTGTAAGTAAGTTGGGGATGTGCGAACCGGTGCACAGCAGGTGGTATTCGCGGGTGCGTTGCGAGATGACGCATGCCAACGAGAGCGCCACCTCCCACCTCCCACCTCCTTCTCGGATGTGTAGGATTCTCGCAGGTATAAGATGATGACGAAATCTTGACAGACCGGCGAGAGATGAGTGAGAAAAGGCGCCCTCTTAGCCTCGGTGGGCGTCGTCTAAGCCTGCCGCTGTCCGAAGGCCGAAGAAAGCGAAATATCAATAGTCAGACGTTGAGTGACCCGACTATCCGGCCCATGGCCCAGATCCAAGCTCCCGGTGCTTGGCGTTGAAACGCTCTCACCGTGTACTATGTAGTGTAGTCTTCGCGCCGCTGGGCTGCCCCGGACCACCGTCACATAATTCTCGTCAATTCTTATAACCCGTCCGCCAGATGGCTCTGAACTGAAGCTGTGCCTGCAGACTCGGACCCCAAAGACCCTGATCCTCGCGCGCGCGGCGTGTCATATTGATTGGTACCGGCATAGCATGAACGTGGCCCTGTCAGTACGGGTGATATATGTCATAATCCTGGTGGATAATAAGCAGGAAGAAACACCCAACGGCGAATAGCGGGAGATATATTGCGTGGTCTGTCCATCGACCAACCCTCACAAAGGCGGTATGTATCCCGTCCTTGTGCAAGAAAAGTCTAAAGTTCAGGTGATGGCTCGAAGCTGTACCAGACACATTGGGACACTGCATTGTATACCGAGGAACAGGTTTGGATCTTGAATCGATGCCATCGCAGTCTGTGCCTGAATGAGGATCAGCCGGACTGCTGTAACCGCAAAGGTCAGGTATCTGGTATCTTGGCACGAGTGACGGGTTACAGGCCGGGCGGTGTACACACCCGGCCCAAGCCGATGGCATCATCTCATCTGGCGGACAAGGCGAGCGCCCACCACGGTTCCGACGGTTTGTGGCGGGTTTGATATGATGTGGTGTGTCTCCGTTTGGCGGTCGACGATCACTTTCTCGATCCTGTGCGTGTGCGCCCAGGAATTCGTTCTGCAGGGCTTCCACGCGAGCACTCCTTTTTTGCCCCATCGAATGGGATGCATACTGATTTTGCAACCGAGCCGTGTGATCTACGCTGTTCCTTTCCATTTTTCGACATTTTCCTTCTTGAACAGAGTGTGGTGAGTATTATGACGACGGACGGGCGGAAAAATGTCACGGGGGTTGGCACTTCTTTCTACCTACCTAGATTACGGCGGCAAAGTCGATAGCTTTCATGCTAAGGTCAGCTATCTGGCAAAGTCATTGACGCGCTCTGAGAAGCTGCTTCCGTTGGAGGCGTGGGAAAACATGTTTCCCTCTGGGTGCCTGCCAACCCTACCTGACCTGAGGTTGGTATTTGGCGGCTGATTGGCCTGCGCTCTTCGCGAGGAGGGGATGCTCATGAAACATTGTGGCGTCGTCTATCTCGCTCTCCGTCGAGTGACTGTCTTCCCCGTCAAAACGCCACAGACTTCATTCTTGCTGGTCAAAAACGGCTCGGGGCGAGCAGTGGTGAACTTGGGGAAACTCGCACAACGATTGGCCCCCGCAGGTGAGGTTTGCAATCTGCGCCAGAACCCCCAAAAACGCCCGATTCCATTTGTCTCGTCTGGTCGACGTCTCTCCAGAATCTAGATGGCCACCAGTCGCATCGCCCGCAGCGCATTTTCGTTCATTGCTATCATCTGAAACAAATGAAGTCTGTTTGCCCCGTGCCCAGTCGGAGGCCGTGAACTTTGTTTCCCGTCGCATAGCTCCTTCCCACATGGAAATTAAGCACCTGATCTCGGGGTATCAAGCTTTTAGTCACTCGAGTCACTTTTCGGGCTTTGCATGGAGGTTCGACGAACACCATGCCAGCCGTTCTTGAGGCTTTGGGAGCGTGGGCGTTTCTTCCAGGAGCCAAGCTGGTCGGTCCCTTGTTTGACGGCGTGCAGACGGGTGTTCACAGTAGTGTCAGACGGGCCACGGTCGATTGGCACTGTCTGCGCCGCCGTTTTTCTTTTTATCCCGCGCGTGAATTAGGAACTAGGGGTGCACTGCGGCTTCCTGCATTCCAGGTTCCAACGAAGGTCTTGGGCACGCAGAGACGACTGGCACCTCAGTCTACACGTGTCAACCTGACAGGCAACGTTGACCCTGCTCGGATTCCCTCGACTGCTGCACGTCCAAGTTGACTTTGCGCGGGAGCGAAAAAAAGAATGCACTTTCCTGCATTGCATCTGTCTGCACTACGTGAGTAGCTCGACTTATAATACGAAAGGCTGGCTTCCCCCTGGTGGCTGCACTCGACTGTCTCGCGACGAGACAACGAAAAATGCATTGCATTGCACAACCAACTGAACTGTCCTGCGGCCGGCGTCGTGTGCCTGCAGTTCTGTCAACACTTTGCCCAGGGGCTGGAGGTCTGATTCTGGCATCAGTGACGTTGGTGTGGTTGACTGTGTGCCTGGCAGCATGCAACCCCGATTCTCAACAACGGGGACCCGGACTCGCTGGTCGAGGACTAGGCCCCCAGACACAATTGGCTTGGCGGTGGCGGGGCAGGGAAGACTGACGGGACCATGACGCGCGAATCGTAAATGCCCGCAGGTTCGACAGCGAGCTAACCACCCTCGAGCCACTTCAAATCCACTTGATGAGCTTCAACATTTCTTACCGAGTGTTCGCGATGGAACGCTGAAACCCTGACATTCTCCGGCACCTGTCGCCCTCACCTCTCCCCGCCGCTCGGTATACACGTAGACGTGACAGAAAATGCCCTCATGGACGACATCCAACCTGCCGCGGGTCATTACGGTCTCGGACACGAGCATT
Source organism: Cercophora scortea (assembly GCA_033439705.1). NCBI lineage: Eukaryota > Fungi > Ascomycota > Sordariomycetes > Sordariales > Lasiosphaeriaceae > Cercophora > Cercophora scortea. Next base: position 4,956,486 of record JAUEPO010000004.1, on the reverse strand, counting down.
GTTGGCTCGCAGGATGGCTCGTCCGGTGAACCGACTGGGCTGTGTGCTGCGGGGGCTGGCCGAGAACTGCAGCCTCCCAGGCGCCATAGCTCACATTGTTAAGAGATGGCGAATAGCCAGAGCGCAAGTTGAGACACAAAAGGTTCTTGAGGCTATAAATGCCTAGTGTCGAACGGATAACGACGGACTCCATCTCAAGAGCCTCGCGAGTCGTAACACGCAGCTCGAGGGCCGAAGGAGGTGTGAAAGATGTTTCCACATTAGGTTTAGCCTTGCGAGCTGATGCGCGAGGCTCGTTGATCGCGGAGTTCACGACATGCCTGGTAGGAAGGCTTTTTTTGGTCCCGGAAGCTGTGCCGCCAAAGAGAAAGCATGCAGGATTCTGGCGTCGAATACCCAATTGAGTTCTCGCATGAAAAAAAAAGCAAATATGTGCACGGTAATGACAACGGTGAATGAAGCTAGGAGAAAAGAAAAGAGTGCAGCGAAAACGTCAACGTAACGGCAGAAACCCGTTTGAGTGCGCTAGAGGAGCCGAATGCCAAGCACCAGGGGACCAAAAAAATAACGGCATGCAGCGATCGATAGTTGGTTTTGATCGTCCAATTGACGCCAAGGCTAGTACAGTGGTCCGTGGTATGCTTGACGTTGAATGCGATCCTGGAGCGGTTGGGAAGATGTAAAAAAAGAGAGGCGTTCTTGGGTTGTCAAGAAAGACAAGATAGTTAATGCGAAGCGTATTCGTGAGAACGCGAGGTGCGACGATGGCAGTCTCGGACTCATCAGCAAGTGCAAGTTCCAGGTTGTTAAATAATCACAATCTCAACACCGTCCCGTTCGAGGACTTAGGACCGGTTCTGTGGCTGGGCTCCAAGGCCTCGCAATTCCCCAACCGCTAGAGTGCCATTGTTGGCGTGACCTACCAGCTGGTGTAGTAACGAACCGTTACAAGTGTAGAATCCATTGGATGTTAGTAGCCGCCTCTCATATTCCAATCTACAAGCCAAATTTGGAGCTCGAGATAGGGACCAGACTTGACGACGTAACTGACCATCATTCAAGTATGGGAAGCCACATTGGACTGGCTGGTGAGGGGCAGAGGGGGCAAAAAGATCTTCGACGTCGATGTCCAGTTGATGAGGCGTCGTCCTGTGATGGTGTGTGGTGTGTTGGATGGTACTGGCGGGCAGGCCATTGGGTGGTGGTCGAGACGGAGGTGACGGAGCAGCCTCCAGACCTGCTGAGTTTGTAGTGGACGGATCGGATAACCCGTACCATCCATGTTTGGTCTTTGGTGCCTCCTGACAAGAAAAAAACGAGCCCAGGTAAGGCACAAGAGAGACGCCAGAACCCCACTTCCAAGGCGACAATCCCCCGCTTCTGTCTCCGTTTCCACGTCCCCTTCTCTTTCGCATTCCATTTCTGTGTTCAACCCATCCACGCTCGCCATCTTTCAGCCCGCTCGTCTCCCCGTTCGGCCTTTGCAGGAGCGAGTTCCTGCCCCTGCGGGATACACGATAGGCCCTGGCAGGTGTTGTGTCTCCACTCCTCAGTTGGCTCAATTCTCCATCAGGTCGAACCGGCAGGGGGAAAGCTTTTACCAACGAAGGAGGCAGGAGCCGGGTACCTTGCTTGCCCCTCCCTGCTTACGGGCACTTCAGCTATCGCACCTTGCACGTATACGTACCCGCCCGATTCTTATTTTTCTGGGGACCAGGGTGGCAGGGCAGCAGGGCAGCAGGGCACTGCAGCACCGGGAGCATCGTGCCCTGGACTGTCATGCCAGGTCAAGTCAGCCTTAAAAACGTTGCCCTTCCCAGACATCCGTCATCAAGACACACCAGCCCAGCGACCCCCGGCTGGCCTGCACTTTGCACTTGCACCTGTACCTGCACCTGCTTTTTGAAGCTCAACCTTCACTCCGCTGTCACTGCCCGCGAGCGAGGAAGGTACTTGGACCTTCTCTTTCCAGACATTCGAGTTTTAACCCTCGCTGATCGCATTCTTGTTTAGCAACCGTCATCCCTTCACTTTTTGTCGCGTCCTGCTTTCTGCCGTCCATTCCACCTCTGCCGAGACAGCAACACCCCTACCCTGCCTTTTCAACCGATTATTACATTACAAACGGCCCACGACCCGCGGTCTGCGACCCACGACGCGAGACCCACCCGCCTCGACGTCCACGTTCAAGTACACGTCCAAAGTTCACATCGTCCATTCGCTCGAAGCCGTCCCTTGACATTCTTGAAGCATGCGTTAACAATACTCGCCTTCCCGGCCATTTTGGACTGTCGCGCTACCAACCCCGTTTACACATTCGGCCCCGCTACCATCAACATGACGAACAGACAAACGTCGCCACCGAGTTTAGAACGCATCACCCGACCAGTCTGCGCGCCGTTTGGCTGTCACTTATAAGCCCTGCGCAGGACACATACCGCCTGTCTCCGCTTTCTTGGATCTCGGGCCATCAGAAACGATGGCGCTCTGGCCTTTTAGACGGAAGAGCCGCAGGAAGCGGCCACGGCCTGCCACGACAGACTTCGAGGAACCCAGAGGCCGTGCAGTCGAAGCCACGCCTGTGCCCCGAAGTCAAACATTGCCGGACCTGACCTCGGCAAATGTCGCTACTCCACCACAGCAAGGCACCAAGAAGCAGCGGGGAGAGCCCAATAAGCTTCAGCGCAAACCTCGAACTTACAGCTTCTCGCCCGGTCGCAACGATTCAATCAATATCGCTCGAAAAATGACTGCCGGAGCCAACCCCGCTGCCAGCTTTCGCCGTGCTCGAGACGATGACAGGGACAGGTTCGCCGCCCAGGACGATGAGCTGTTGCGACGTGTGCCAACGCTGCACAACAAGCGCGATGGAGATCATCTGCCTAGAAAGAAGTCGAGCAAGAAACGGCGCAAAGACGACCGAGAGCGTGAGGCAGAGATCAAGGCCATGAGCAACTTCATTCCACTCCGAGCGGCGACAGAAGACTGGACAGCTGGCCGTCCAATGAAGAAGGACAGCAAGAGAGTCAAGACTGGGCTTGGTCTCGGTTTCAAGGGGCCTGCCCGCCATGAATGGGACAAGGAAAATCGATCATCCGATATTTCTCTGCCAGTTCCCGAATCCATACACTCGAGCCTTTCATCAGACTCAGAGTATTTATCTTTCAAGGTCTCAGTTTTCGAAACTCTGGCCCCACACCCAACTCTCCGCTACACCGTGCATCCAAGATGGGAGCCTACTCAAAGTGACCGGGACAGCCCGCCGGCGAGACGGCCCTCTCAGAAGCAACGAAAGCTATCCATGCCGATTCCGGAAGCAACCATCAGGGCTCACAAGCGCATCGACGATCTCGCAGATGATCTCAATGCGAGCGACTTGCGAGAGCTGATGGAACGAGACAAACGGAGACGAGAGAGGAAGCAACAACGGGATCAGGAAAGGTTGGAACTGAGGCTCGCAAGACGGGCTGAGAAGCAGAGAGCGGCCGACGCCGAAGCAGCAAGAAGTGGAAAGGAATCTCCCCCGAATATGGAGAGAGGGGTTCTTGGACGAGAATCCGTTGGGCTCGGTCTCGACTCAACCTCAGCTGTGGTGACCTCCTCAAGAAGACGGGACTTGGGCGGCTCCTCCGAGCAATGGGGCAAGTCTCTGGGTGGTGAAACCGGGGACGCAATGGAGGAAAGCCCGAGACTAAATCCCTTGGCAGCCTTTCATCGCACTGACAGCATTCCTCTCGAGACTATGCAAACCCGGGAGCTTCAAGAGGATGTGCCGCCGCTGACAAGCCCGAAATCCCGAAGCTCTTTCCTTAGGACGAAAATGTCTCGGTCAAAATCTCCCCAGGAGTCGGAGGCCAAGACAGAGCATTCTGAGTCTCTGCTCCAGAGGGGGTCAGAAACCAGCAGCTCCAAAGGGCCGCTCTCGTGGACATCCTTCTTTAGATGGGGGAATAAGCACAAGCGGGGCTCAGCTGGACCGTCGTCTTTCTCTAACACCTCGCGGGATTCGATGCAAAACTCGCAATTACCCACCCCCCAGATCACTTTCGTGCCCCGGAGAGTTAGCAGCGGTGTGCCAAAACGCACAATGTCCCGGTTCCGGGAGGACCTTCCGGAATTACCAATGTCACCACCCGACTCCCGGTTACATTCGCCAGAGGCAGATCCAATCCCCCCTACCATTGCCGAGGCCTCGCCCGATCCCGATGACGAGGTCGATGGCGATGGCGATATCATTTTACCAACGCCCGCGAGATACGATACGCCGACCTCCGAGCAACGATCCATCGAGGCGATGCGGCAAACGCCATCCACCTTCGGCCCGACGGACGAGGCTGGAGTATCTCCTGAGCCACAAACCATGTCACTCGCATCCATAGATTCTGAGGCATCATGGCTGTCTGGTGGGCTCTCGAGAAAGCGGAAATCGTCCGGTATCTTGCAGCCGACGCCTCGAGCACGGCAACCACAATCAACATCCGTGTACGAGAACGAGCATGGCCTCAATCACGATAACTCTCGCGAAGAGGTGTCGATAATCACCGATGACGATTACTTGTCCCGCTTTGCACCCGTACATGCTGACCGACTCGGTTGGAATCGGAAGTCGACTGGTGAAGCTCGGCCCTCGAGCGACGGTGAAGAGGAAGCTCATTGGGGCTCCGTTGTCCAACACCCCCTGGTCGTCCACAATCACACCACCAGTCGTATGAAGAGCCGCGAGGGGCTGCTCAAAGCTTTCGGCGAGCAGGGGGAGGTTGACCTCGTTGAAGAGAGCTCACCAACTGGCTATACCGATGACGGCATCGAGGGTCAAATTGAAGACCCCGGTGTTCAGCGGGCGACGAGCATCAACCTCGGCAAAGGACACGCTCGCCACATCAGCGCCGGAAGCGCCCGGCTCTTATCCATTTCTCCACGTTCGTCCGCCGATGTGACGCGGAGAAATTCGCGGAGAAGCGTATCACCACGGCCATGAAAGAATCACAAACGACCTTTTGGCATGGTGGCCGAGAGAGCCTCAATAAAAATACGGACTGGCTGGTCCTCAAGACATCACACTCGTTTCAAATTTCCTTCATCCGCACCTACATCATAAAGCCCGACGGCAAATTTTCTTTTTCGTCTACCGACCAATATTCGCTCTTTACCATCAACATTTCCTTACCGTTCAAAACAACAAAAAGACAAAAAAAACAAGGAAAACAGCTTCAAAATGCTCAAAAGAGCGACCACAACACCACATCGTCTCCTGGACCAGCCATCCGATTTTTCAGCTCTCTCGTTCTTTTGCTCCGCCATCCCAACTGGTTTTTGGGCATCATCATTTTCTTCTTTCAGGTCGCTATGCGCGGGCAGTTGGAACGTGGAACGTTGCACGCATAATGCGCAATATGTGCGGTTACAACGTCATGGGTTGGTGGCATCGACTGCCGACGACCCTGATTTTCTTTGCTTTTCACTTTTTTGCCTTGTCACTTTTGCTTATTGTACCAAACCAGGATACCCCCTCACCGTCAAAGGCGCAGTTTGTAGTGAGTCTCAGCTGGAGTAACGAGGTTCACGTCAAGGAGAATGGAGTCATATCGTTTATTTTGATAGTTATATATGGATGTATTGTGTTGTATGGAATTTGTTACGGAACCTTTCCGGTTGACTTCGTCGCCTGAACTTGCGCTTGAGCTGTCTATCTTGACATCTGCCGGATGGGGACTGCGACCTTTGAGTTACAGTTTTCACGCCCAAAGAGACGGAAGGCTAGATCTTTGGTTTGAAGTTACTGACTTCTTCCATTCTAGTCTAAACTTTGGGGTCGGCTGTTTGCTCTTCGTCTGGCTTTCTTGGCCGCTGTGGAGTTTGTTTTTCCCTTTTGCTGCAATCAAAAGGCGGAAGCTACCTGAGTCTACACAGCCTATACACGTGGCTGGATGGGTAGGCGGCGTCTTCATATTGCAATGGATTAGACTGGGTGGCAGGCACATGGGTGAGCTGGATGGATAAAGGGCATACAGGGCACACTTGGGGACCTGGTTTTGTTTTCGCGTGAGTTTAACTATCGTCTTCGTCTTCTTAAGACACCAGTTCAACAATCAAAGTCAATAATGACTGTGCTGTGATGTGGACAGCCAAAGCGAGTAAATGCCACTTCTTTGCGATGATCTTTTGTGTGTCTCTTGTCCGTGTTTGTTTTCTGGACTGTTTTATTGTCCTTGCGCGCTGCGTTGCCTCTGTTGCTTTAATCGACTTCTCCAAACGGAGGATGACTGGAGATAAAATGATGTGTCTTTTAAACTAGTGGGCAGGGTACCGAGGTACCTGATGTAGGCACGAGTTAGTCAACTCTTCACAATGATTTTCTGGTTTACATACACCGTACTTAAGGGGGAGCTAGCTAATTATCAATCTATTCATGCCGGACAACTTGCTAGACACATGAGCAAAGATCCGGCTGCACAAGAAGTTGGGAGACATACACAAGCCAAGCAGCATAGCTTCAAGTGGCCGTCAACACATCGCTTTCAAGAAATTCAACCAATGTGCATACAAGCAGTGGGAGATGTCTGGATGCAAGTGTGCTGTGATCGGGCGTCGAGCCTAAGAAAACAAACATAGAAAAGGGGAGGGCTCTTCCGTGTGCTTAATTGTGACTCCGCAAGACGAAGTTATCCTGAGTTCATAATGAGTAAGGGGAAAAGGTAAATCCTCTCGTAGATCCTACTGTTTCTCGAGCATATTTGGTATTCATTCTTTGAACTGAATTGAACTAATGAATTAACTTGCTCGTAACAGGTACAAAATTCACAAACGTCGCTCATGGCGTGGACATTTTTGCAGAGACATATCAGCACTGAACTAACCCCCTTTCTCTAACGTCTTTGATATTCACTGTTACTAGTTGAACTAGCTAGCGCAGGAGATTGTCGTTCACATGAATCCCTGCCATTCCGTAGGATTTGACAGTGTTGGTGACAGGGTATATGAATCCATTAACTACCTATTGAAGATGACTTCGTAATCTTTCTCCGTCGAACTGCCAGTGGCACCCACCATAGCAAGCAACGCCTCCATGCTCTCCAGCCACGAGATCCGTTATCAAAGTCAGCCTGAGCCACGGTTAGCTAAGCCCAGCATTATGGGTCCTTCAAACTAATATATGATAACAGTCCGGGTAGATGCCTGGTACTTAGCGTCTAGTACCAAGATCACACATCTCGCACTATCAGAACTAACAACTTATACCAATGCTGAGGTATTCATACCAGACTTGGGCAGCTTGGCCCTTCAGGGATAGTTCCGGCGAAAGATATGGTTGTTGAGATGGCCACTTTGCTCCCTTAGGTTGACTTATTCCCAGGCGTTGATATGTTCAAGCCTCTACAGTGCCAGTAGGTGTTCCTAATTAGTAAGGTTATGAGGTAATATTTGTAAGGATCTTCCAATCCGACTGCTACACAAAACCCTTCTTTACCTGCACTGCATCTGTCATCCCGCAACCGGGGCTTCCGTATATATCTGGGGGCCCTCAAAATCTCCCCGCTGTGCAAGGGAGGTACCTACCAACCACTGTTGGTTTTGCTGAGTGCCAAGATGAGGGTGGAAATCCGGTTTCTGCAAAGCTGCCTAACGACGGGAATTCTTGGACAAAGTCAAGATCTATCATTTAGACGTCGCGTTTGACCGACGATTCGTGGTCTCATCTCAGTCGATTAACAGGAATGTTATCTCGATGAGTAACTTAGTTATAGGAAAGCTCAATGTACCTTTTGGTAGTGGCAGCAAGTGTTTGTCTTCTCCCATTAACACGCGTGAACAAATGTGATGCAGGGTACCTTATTCACGATGGAGCTTGCTAAGAGCGTAACGAGACTAGTACGGGCAGTTCTAGCTCCGGCATTCTATCCGAAGCATTGACATTATGTTGCCGTGATAGCCGTGCTGACTTTGGGATTTCTGGCGACCGGGAACTCGGAGGTTCATTTGTCTCAATTAGCAACAAAGAGAATCCGCAGAATGTGCAATGAGTTGGTAGCTGACTGCGTGCACACCACTGCTTTTCCACAAGTGGTTGGGGTCCTCAAATACGAAGATGCGACTTACTGGATGGTCCATCCGACATCGCAGAATTCAAAAGCAACTCTTCCTAGTATAATAGAAGAATGAGGACTGGAGTTGGCTGTCCACACGAGGTGTAAAACGATGGAAGTTCTATTAAAAGATACAGCTTTAGGACCCCGTGTACTGTAATGCCTATTAGTCGAGTGCGTAACCGCGTGATGATAAACTCTTTTCTTGCTTTGTCGAGCAAAAAGGGTTGTGTTAATCAAAGCCCCACCCTTGAGACTTTGTCCCAGATGTTGTTCCAAAGCGTCTTGTCTCAAGCGTGACTGTGAAGTTTCAATATTTGCCCCAAATGGCTGTCTTCCGATACCATTATTCGCATGAACATTGTAGTATTTTATCACCGACAGTAACGAGTTCTAGGATTAATTAAACAGGCGACAATCCAATCTGTGAGGCTTGGTTCACTGTGTTACACAGTGATTATATCGATATCCAACTACAGCAGACATACGGCGAGGACCCCGCAGCTGGCCAAGCCACAAGCATGACATCGGCGAGCGAAACCGCTTCCCCGGCCAAAGGAGCGAGCCGGGCCATTATTTAAGTGGAGGAGAAAGTGTTGTCGATCGTAGGTATACGAACTTGTTCCTGGCTTTAGCAGAGACCCGTTCAGCTAATGAGGACCTCTGGTTCCATCCGACTCTCTTGGCAATGTCAGACCCTCCCCATACAGTTCCACGGCACGCGACCCCCATTGCCCCTACCTGTATGTATCCTACATTCCCACGCCTCCACCGAAGCTTAGCTTTGCGCGAGTGTTGATTGGCCCCTTATTGAAAAGAAAAACACGACGTACATGCTTAACCCACCTCCTCTCTTGTAGGGATATCAATTCACTTGGCCAAGACTCGCAGGTCCACTCGTGCGAGCAACATTCACAACCAACAAGCCGCGCCTGGACAATGGATACCACCGTGTGCCGTGCTAGTTTTCTTAGTTGCTGAGAACAGAGTATTAGAGATGTCACATGGGGTCTGAACATGCGTCATTCTTGTTCCTTCAACACCACGTTTTGTTGATCCTTCTCGTTTTCAACCAGGATTCCAGAGCCAACAGTCAGCTCTTCGCGCGCCAGTATCACGAGATATACACAGGTTTTGTGGTAACACCAGCAGTGTGGAGGCAATGCAGATGGGGGCGGTAGCTATCTGGCCGCAATAGCTTCATTTTGTTGTTGCTCGGATCTCACCTGCAGGCGAAGCTTCTGTCTTGCCAAGGTCCATACACGGCTTTATGGCTGGGGAGGGCTGCCGCAGTCGGCGAGAGGTTGCAATAGTTCTCGATTCAAGCAAGCAGTCGCCGAAGTAGGCCTGTCGATTCCAAATTTCAACTTTGGCCAAAGTGTCATGAGCTGAGTCGAGCTGTGTCTGAATTCCCATTTGTGTTCGGTGGGGTTGCGTGAGTTACTACATATTATCATAGTCACATAAGCTTCCGAGGTCAGGTTGGGAGACTTTGGAGTGGGCCTTCATTCTCTGATACACAAAAGCATATTGACTCGGATCATATACTAGCCCCTGGATTTATTGAAGTTCATGTTTCGTAAGTTCAAAGTTACCTATTCATGCTTTGGTCTGACTGCAATTCAACGATAACCTTTTCATCTGGTGCCTATATATATCTACTTGTTCCTCTTTCATTCTTTTCTTTTTCTTCCTCTTTTTCTTTTTTCTTTTGTGGCTGTGGCATGTACATAAGGCTTTGGCGACGCAGAAGAATGCACATTTACCAATGACTCTCTATTTGATAACATTACTATTGATGCACGCGGTTTTTTAACAGTGTGCGAGAGAGAACCAGTAAGACAATCCATTGATGCGGAGAATTGATTATATTGACACCATCGCTGCTGAAATGAATACCCTGCGAGTAACATAAAAAAGATATTTATTTATTGAGACATAATTCATATCAAAGGCGCAGAACTCCTGACGCTGCAGTCAGTGCAGTGGATGTAGGCAAGCGATATTGTTTACACTCGAAAGGGGCTGAAAGCGGGTGACAGAAATAGGCGCAGCAGCTGCTGGCAGTTGGCGGTGCAACGTCATAGTTGACCCAGGCAGCAAAGCATCACCACCTCACCTGAGCTCGAAACCTCCTCATGCCACTTCATATGTTCATTCTCAATGCAAACCAACCGAACCGAATAATTCAATCTCTCCGCGCGCTCTCTCATCAATTCTCGGCAAACCCATCATTCGCCATGACCGGCTCCCGCTCGGATCACACAAAGGGCGCAAAGTCGCCGCCCCCAGATGACACCGTCACCCAGCAAGGCGCATCACCTTCATCACCAGCTTCATCCTCCATTGCCCCACCACCACCGCCAGACCCGGCCCCGAAAAAGCGCAACGCCTTTCTCGAACTCATGTCCCCCAAACACAAATCCCCCAAAACCGCCGTCATCCCCGCAGACCCGCACTCCCACGCAGCCGCCAAGCTCAAGAAAGGCTCCTACCGCGGCGCCCTGCTCGAGTATATCCAGCATCCAGACCGCTTCCCGGCCTCGCAAGTCCTGCGCACGACACCCAACACGGTTCTGATCCGCGACGCCTTCCCCAAGGCCACAGTCCACTTACTCCTCCTCCCGCGCTCGCCAGCGCACTACGAGCAGCACCCACACGAGGCACTCTCAGACCCAGCCTTCCTCGCCACCATTCGCGCCGAAGCAGAAACCGCAGCCCGGCTCGCAGCCGCGGAACTAGCGCGGCAACTCTCCCCCTTCTCCGCGTCAAGCAAAGCCCGCAACGACGCTCTCGCCACGGGGACAGTCCCGTACGACGACCTCCCAGCAGGGCGCGACTACCTCCCCGAGATCCGCATCGGGGTGCACGCGCACCCGTCCATGGCGCACCTGCACGTGCACATCCTGTCGCGCGACATGCACTCGGACCGGCTCAAGCACCGCAAGCACTACAACAGCTTCAACACGCCCTTCTTTGTCCCGCTCGCCGACTACCCCCTAGCCGAGGACGACGAGCGCCGGGACTCGGCGTTCCAGAACGCCAACCTGGGCCGGGACTTGGTCTGCTGGGCGTGCGGGAAAGGGTTTGGTAACAAGTTCGCCGAGCTGAAGCGGCACTTGGATGATGAGTTTGAGCTCTGGAAGAAGAGGTAATGTAAGTAGAGGAGTATTTGAGCGAACATATGTGTAAATTTCCACATTGTCCTTGGCTGGGTGTATTATAATCCTGAAGTTTTCAAGACTCCCTGGTGTCCTTGCAACAGCGACTTGTACATAAACGGTTAATACCTACCTGGTAGCGAGACACTCACCATCAATGCCGTTTGCAGGTTTGCAACTCATCTGTGCCGACAAGACATCGGCTGTCTGTATATGCAAGTCACAAATTGACGGGAAAGGGTACAATATCCTTCCAGGTTTTCATCATTTACTCTTGATCAGTGCAAACACCCAAAGACGGATTGCACGGGCTTGGCGCCAGGGTATCAAGGCAACAAAAAAAAAAAAAAAAAAAAAAAAAAAAAAGAACTATCACAAACATCCGCGACACCACCGTCAAACGCCAACAAACTCCTCTTTCATCTCAATCCCCACCCCCAACTTCACCGTGTCGTAATCATACCTGGCCTCTACCCGTAAATTACCCAGACTTCAGCTGCCTTATATACAAAAAATGCCAGGATACCTATCCCAAAAACAAACACCATATGTCGGCAGGAACGGATAAAGGGGAGCGATCTCATAGCTTTTCATCCGACGTGCACCTGCGGCTATCTGACCTGGCGGTAGCTATTGCTGGAGTATCCAAACTGGTCGTGATAGCCACAAGTGCATTGTTGCCCGCTACCAGTATGGAATGGGCATTCCTGGAAGGGCGTAAGATAGCCACCGGATGCCCGTGATGAGAGATTTTGGCGTGCAGCGCCGCCACCCCCTCGCTGCTCTCCCCTACTCGTCGTGTACATGCCATCATCTGGCTTGATGTCGACTTCGCTTTCGTTGTCGCTATAATCGCTGTCGTCCTTTATGTTGTCGGTATCGCGATTCATGCTCCCGAGAAGCATGTACCAAACGTTGCTTCGATTAGTTCTCCGGTCAACGATGTCGCTAATTGCTTAGTTAGGAGATTTGTTCCATAAAAAGCCACGAGGGAGTCCGCGACGGCAACTTACAAATGCATCTCGCTTCCTAGTGTATCATCAAGATACCTTAACTGCTTCTTGGCCTCGGGATCGTCACCAAATTGGATGAACTGGATGGATACATCGGTCCGGTCTCTGCAGTGCTTCTTCATCTCTGCCACGAGGGTCCGAATTGGTTCAGCAATTGCGGGGCCAGAAGGTCCCATGGGGGGCCACCTTGCATCTGTAAAGAAGTAAATGTTGGCCTTGGTCAGGTTGGGTGTTGCCATTAATAAACGGAGGCTCAAACGTATGCCCGACGTATCTGACTTCATCTGGTTCTTGAGGCGGGCGAGAATGGTGCTGAAACTCGATTCTATGCTGCCGCTGTCGGACGGGATGATCTTGCTGACAACGTCGGACTTCAAGTGGTCAACGACATCTCGAGTCTTGTCTTTCTGCCCTTTTATCCGAATCGAAGGATTGGACAACAAGTAGAGCTCAATGCCATTCGGATCGCACCCTTTCACGAGGTATGCGAGGGCTTTGAGTGTCTTCGTGACATCGTCCCAGTGCAAATCTCTCATCGATTTGGAGTCCTCTATGACAAAGATCTATGCCCATGTCAGTTGTGTGAGGTCGATTCGAGCTTCGCTCCTAGTTAACCGCGATGGACAGGGAGAACTGGGAAACTATACCTGCTCACGGCCCTCAAGGCAACTAATCGCCCTCCGCCGGCCAGGGAGATCGTCGGTTCTCTGATCTTTCTTGGCGGAAATCCACTCAAGCACCGTGTTGACAGTCGTCATGGGATAGGTATCGTCTGCGGTAGATCTCGGCTGTGTGAGCTGCTTTGTAGTTTGACCTGTTGTTCCGTGGCGGACGTTATTCGACGCTACAGTGTTTATGGTTGCAGATGACGCTCTTTGGCGCGAATGTAACTGAGACTGCCGAGCTCCTTGATCGATTCGAGACGTCCCTCTGGGTGGGGCCATATGAGGAGGGCCCTGGCCCTGGATCCCCATGGGGGCTGGAAACCCGGTAGGAGCACCGAGAGAACTTTCTGACTCGCGGGTTGACATTATCGAGCCAGCTGTCGAAGGCTGATTGTGAAGAGGTCGTGCGTCAGGATACCGCGAGTCTCTTTTGGCACCGTGATGAGATGTAGCGGCATTTGCTTCATAACCATTGTTTGGCGCCATATTGCCATAAAGAGGCGCCCAGCCAGACCTCGGAGGTTCAGCCCGTTCAGTTTGTCGACGTGAAATGGGCTGACTTGGCGCATCCATACTCGAAGTGTTTGTCGGCGACCGCGCAGGATGGAAGCTGGGATTAGACATGACCTCCGGTGAGAAAACGAGAGGAAATTCTGTTGGAGCATCCACGCGTCTGCTCCGTGCGGTGGGGGAACCGGAATTTGATGCGGTGCCATAGCCAGAGGAGCCTTGTTGGTCGCGGCTGTATTGAGGGGTGATGGACGAGGGCGATGGCAGTTTGGGCGGGGTGGCCGAATTCCCTTGTCCGGGTCTTGTGCTGCGGCACTGCTCCAGAGCCCGGGTGAAGTGACGCTCCAGATACCTTGCCGCTAATCTGTCCGACGGCTTCTGGAGCAGCATCTCCTGGAAAATTAGGTCGGCAAGCGGTGCGGTCAAGTCGTCAAAGACACGACGGCGTGAAAGTATGCGATTTAGCATCCTATCAAGGGCGGGGAGTGTTCTTTCCCCGTCATGAAAAGCGGATTGATAACCATTCTCGCACAGAAGCCGCTTGTCCTTGTTGTCGTTCTGCCGTTCACGCATAAACTCGCTTCGGCCTCGTTCACCACATATTGTCCACACAGCCGTCTCAAACAAAATGCAGCCAAGTGACCAGATGTCTACTGCGGGTGTCGCCGGATCGACTAGGTGTGGAAGTCCGTCACTGGTGTTTACCAGCTCTGGCGCGCCGTACATCTTGGTGGTCTTGTTGTCAAGATGAACGACGTTGTGTAAGCGTACACTGCTCAGACCGAAATCGCCGATCTTGAACCGAAACCTGAACGAGGTATCATCTCCCTCCTTGAAAACGAAGATATTGGCGGGTTTGAGATCCTGGTGAATCCCTCGGAGGTTATTGATCTGATCTTTGTTGAGATTGTGAAGGAGCATCAGCCCTCTGATGAGGTCCAGCAGAGCACGCCAAAACTCATGGAGCTCATCCCATTCGTGTGGAGGTTGTTCTTTGGAGAAAAACTGGTCGAGGCTTCCCCTATCGGCGTACTCGAGAAGAAGAAAGCCCTTGCCATTCTGCTTGAAGGATCCATAGTATCGAAGAAAGTATTCGGACGAGTCTTTGAGATGTCCGTTGTTTTCAAGGGCCATGTATGCTTCCATCTCGTTATCGAACGTGTATCCTGGCTCGTCTTCTTGAAGATCGAATTCTTTCATCACGATTGTTTGCTGTTGAAAGGAATAAGTAAGCATGTGGACGGAGTCTGTCACGCGCCCGTGAGATGCACTCTTACCTCAGGGATGTTGGCCAGGTTGCCAGCTTCTTGCAGCTGATATTTCTTCAAGACCGGCTTGTTGCCCTCGCCGCCGGAGATAGTGACGGGCACGGGGTCCAATGGAAGAATGCAGTTTGTCGGGATGTTTCGGTTGTGCACCAGACCGGGTCCAAACTGGAGTGGATTGAAGAGAAACTGGAACTGGTTGAAGCGTTCCCATGCTTGTGTACCGTCGTCTGAAGACGAGAAGACATCCTTCCGGTCCTCGAGGGGGAGGTTGTGGTCGTCAAGATTTTCCCGGATGAAGTTTGTGATGTAATTGACCCTTGGGTTATCGGCCTTGGAACTGTAGCACAGGGTGGAAAAGATGCGAATAAACCGGCGATGGATATCGCTAACGCTAACACTGATGGGTCGCCCATTGCTTGACGCCAGAAGCACGATGTTTATCCGTTCGGGTTCCCAGTACTTCTCCAACGCATAAGGCGGAACATAATATGCGCGCTTTCCCGTGCCATCAATTCCACACACCTGGTTCGATTGCACCCAGTCGCTGAACTTCTTGAGAAGATCACCAAGGGCGGCCATCATGCCAGGGCTGGTGGGTGGTGTTTCGGGGGCCAAACTTCCGGGAGCCAGCGACCCACGTCGACGAACTGGTGCGCCTGATTGAGCGGTCGGATTGGCGACTGGAGGGGCAGCGCTTGGGTACCTGGGCGGTCGGACGGGAGGCAATTGTGTCGTTGGGAGGATTCAATGTTGCTGATAGGGTATTCAAAACCACAGCGATGGGCGCAATATCGCTAGAAACCATGGAGCGGTGGAGTATGCAAAAGCAAAGTGGCGAGAGGAGAGATTTAACGCCAGGAGTAAGGAAATGCGACGGCTTGCAGCAGAAGGCTCTGGGCTGAAGACACACTGGTGGTCTGGAGATCGTGCGGCTGCCTGTCCGTTCGTGACTTCCCGTCAAGTCTTTGCCCACCACCCTCAGCTGCTCTGGTCTGTTCTCCTCGGGTCTGGTCCGCGCTCGGCGTTCACGACAGTTATGACGACACTTTGCGTCCTGAAAATGATGGACTGCCAATTCGAATGCATAAATGGCATCTTCACATGTATGTACCTACATCAAACTAATAAGTAGTATGTATGCCTATTCAACATTGGCACAGCAGGAACCATCCGCCTGGACTGGCTTGGCCTCGCGAGCCTGGCTGCCTGGGTACTGGGTAACATCCGATCAGGTCCCTGGCGTCCCTTTCCTGAGGCCTCTCACGCTCTCGTGACAGGTTGCCTGCCACTGCTGCTGTATAAGGCAACCAACCAAGATTGGCGCGGGGTTTGGACTTGGTGGGGTGGGCCGCATCGATTGCTCTTGCTAGTCCAGCTCCTGTGCTAATAAAACCAACCCGGTGGTCACTCCTGCTTCGAATGACGGCAGGCGGATTGCAAAACTGCCTTGGTACCTACCTCAGGTACCCAACTGACCCACGCCTACCGGTATTGTAGATCGGTAAGTGGAAGGTACGGTCTTGACGGGATAGGTGCTAGACACATGGCAAGGACAGACCTCGAGCGGCAGTGCAAAAGATCTGCCTGGTCTTCACCGAAATCTGCATGGAAATGCCATCTCCCGCGTTTAGAGCTGACTTGGGGCTCAATCAACCTTTCCTCAATCAGTTGCGGTGACCCGTGGAATGGGCGGGTGTTTGCACACGCATTTCCTCCGAGGCTGTCGAGAAGCGTGGTCACCATCCATGAGTTCTATGCGAATGCACTAATTATTGCATCTCAGTGCCACTCAATTAGGTACCTGACCTCTCTCAAGGATGCAGTGCTGCTCTGCCCCGCCCCACAACAGGGCCACGTCTTAATTATTAATTATTCCTCCACCAAGCCCGCCTTCTCACTCAACCCCTCCATCGCAGCCTCCTCGTCCGCCTTTTTCGGTTTCGGGGCCCTCCAATACGGCAACAGGTATGCCAGAAACACCCAGATCAGAATCGTCAGGCCCATCAACGGAAAGCAAATCGCGGCAAAGCGCACAAAAAGCTCGGGCTTCCATATGGGTGAGCTGGTCGCGGGGTTGTTCTGGTCCCACTGGAACATGCCGCTGCTGAAAAATGTCTGGCTGCGTGTTAGTAGTGCGTCGAAGCTGCGCGTGCGCATCATAGTTGGCAGCCCGAGTAGTCTTACGGCGACAAAGGTCCCCGGCAGAAACACCAGGGTCACCAGCGTGATGATGTGCATCGAAGCCGTCTCTCTCTCCGTCTTCTTCGCAATCTTGTGCATGCTCTCCGTCGCCGCCTCCATGTTCAGGGTGGATCGGTGCATATCCATGGTCACATCCTCCATGCGCTGGGCGCTTTGGTGGGCATTGGCTGTGAAGAGCTTGCTTTGCTCAATGTTGCGGAACTGCAAGAGTTTATCAAACTAATGAATTGGACTGTTATTAGTAGATGCAACCAATTGGGCTTATGTGCCTGACCCAATAGGGAGGTAATTATCGGCAAAACTCACCAGTTCTCTGCCATCATTCAGCAAGAGCATCAGAGTCGCGATCCTGGCTTGCTCCATTTCCAAGGACCGGATTATTGTCTTTACGCGCTGGGAGAACTCGGAAAGATGCGGCGTGCACCCGGACTTGATGGTCGCGGGGAACTCATCATCCGTCCACAGCGACTGGTAGTTCTCCAACTGTTCCCCCAGCACTTCAGCGTCCAGTTTCATGACGAGGCTGGCAGTGTGCAGGTCGGCTCCAATGCCGTTGAGCCGCTGCAGCTCTTCGAGCGAGAAGCCGCGGAGCGGTTCAAAGG
The DNA here is from genome assembly GCA_033439705.1 of Cercophora scortea. Taxonomy (NCBI): domain Eukaryota; kingdom Fungi; phylum Ascomycota; class Sordariomycetes; order Sordariales; family Lasiosphaeriaceae; genus Cercophora; species Cercophora scortea. Next base: position 4,938,981 of record JAUEPO010000004.1, on the reverse strand, counting down.
GGTCAGAGTCTTCCACAGCCGTGTTTTGGCCAACCGCAGGCGAAGGTGCAGCTTGCGGCTGCAGTTGCTGGACATTCCCCGTCACCAAGGGTGAGACGGCGGGTGCCATTAGCGGTGACATTGGCGGTGACATTGGCGGCGACAGCGGTTGGCGGGCAGCCATGAGCGATGCTGGCCGTGTCCCGCGAATAGGACTTGAGACGGTGCTCAGCCCAGTGGGAGCTCGTTTGACGGGGGCTGATACCGTGCTAAACCCGGTGCGAACGCGGTTTGTCGGGTTGACTGGGGCCACCGAGCTCTGCAGTGTCAAGGTGCGCCTCGGGCCAGTTGGTTGCCAGGCGTTCCCAGAAGGGACTGGAAGCAAGGGCTTGAGGAGAGCGCCCGAGTCGACGGCAAGCATGCGTTCCACATCCTCGACCGGGACGTTGTTCACCTTGTCCAGGACGCTGCGCAAGTTTGACTCGAGGCTTCCGATATATCGTCGCCAGTTCTCGCCGCACCATTCAAAGGCGATTAGATGCGTGGTAAGGGTGGCAGCAAAGGAGCCGCAGAGGTCGTTTAGCGATGCAGGCCGAAGGTCTTCGCAAGTCTTGGTGGCGTCCATAACTCGATCCCTCATCTCGTCATTCGCGCTGATGTTGACCCAGACGGACCGCCCTCCCCCCTCGACATCAAAGCAGTGGAAGATGGCCGTCTGTCGAATGCGCCATGGTGAGCCGCCGTCGTTCGCATCCGCCTTTTCAGCGGACCAGAGGTTGTAACACTGCTTTATCTCCCGTCCGGATCGGCCAAGGCGCTGGATTGCGTACTGGGCGGCCTGAGCAGCGCCAAGGAAGTTCTCGTGCCGAAAGGACGTGTAATGGAACTCCTTGCTTCCGCCTCCCGCTGGTGGTCTTCCAAAGCCAAACAAGAGGTCCATAAACGGCGCCATGACCTGGAGGAATGACATGACGTAGACGAACATCTCTTTTGGGCAATCCAGAGGAGCTCGAGAGTGATCCGACTCAAAGAATCTAGATCGATGAGTCTCGCAATCAGTCCGGGTTCCCCGTGTGGGCATTTCTTTCGGGGATCTTTTCCAGCCGTGACATCTACCAATGCTGGATTGCACTTACACATGCCGACACCTCGGATCCTTGCGGTTGACTTGGAAATGCTTTTGTAGGGAATCTAGACTCTTGCATCTTGTGGGAACGAAATCTGAGGCACCGAAAGAATTAGAGACTGGCCAGTACTGGAGGGAGCAGAAATTTGAACTCACCCTTTTGTCCATCGGACACCTCCAGCAGCTCCACCAAAGCGTATTCAGGGTTGGGATCAAAGAGACGGCCTTGTTCCTCGCTGAGACGTTGCTGGTAGGATTTCAAAGTCTGTCTGAACAATCGAGAGCGGGTGAGATTGGTGGGATAGCTGTTGCAATTCCTGCAATCGGCCTCGAGCTTGTCATAGCGGTCGACCATGGTGTTCAATGCCCGGGTAATGGAGTGGGCGTGTTAAGCTATTGTTGCGGCGGTGATCTGTCTTGCAGCTGTGTGTGTGAGTTGGTGAGTATCTCATTTCATGACTTACATTGGAATCTCATTCTGATATCTTAAGTATTCTTAGCACTCTGATCGATGATAAGCCAAGCATTTACGAGGATCAATTGAGGCGAGTTTGTCAGAAGGCCTCGCACTGCCTTCGTGACTGCGTGATCTTGTCTTTGACGCTGCGGCGATGAGCCTCTTTAGCAGGGTGGGTAGGGACCCGACGCGTGATTGGGGACCTACGCTCCCGCCATTGCGGCTGCAAGGCACACTACACAGTAACCTGGCCTCGGCACAGGCCTGCTGTCTCCAGGCTTTGTTTCATCTAGAGGTCGCCCGAAAAATGCGCAAAAAAAGAAGAAAAAAATGGGTCATTCAATTCGTTGTGTGTCGTTCCAGTCAGCCTAACACGCCTAACAATCTCCGAGCCTCACTCAGTCCCACCCCCGACTGTTTTACCTGTGGTAATAAGCTCCCTTCTAATGATGAATCAATCCATCGGTTTCATAAAGAGATCCGCGTTTCCATTGTCCCTTGCCCACGCCCCCAAGTAGAAATCCGGGCGGAGGCGACGAAACGAAAAAAAAGCAGACGCACTCGCCACGTACAAAACAAAAAGCCCCCGAGAAGCCTTGCCGCACGCGTCACCAAGTCCAGTCGAACGACTTTCACTGCCAAATTCGCCTCCAGCAAATTTGGGAATGGCAAACCAATAACAATGCAAAACTCAAGTGTTGTGTGTGCTACTTGTACTGTCGATCAATGGTGTCTTCTTTTCCGGGGGATAACAACATGTTTGTAAATGTAGTTCACTTGTTCCTAGCCACGGGTACTGTTAAAACCAAACGTCTTTCTTGACGGGACTGGAACTTGAAGAGGTGCATGTCCTACCTCGGTAAGCTCGTATGGGACGTAGACAATGTACTTGTCCTGCTTGCCGTCCTAGTGTTGTGTGTCAGGTCAAAGTCAATCTGGACTGGAATGGCGGCAGTGCTCTTGGGGGTGGGAGGGTGGCAGCGATGCACTGCCCGATCGGGTAGGGGAGGGAGAGGCAAAAAGGGTGGGCTGGGTCTAGGAGTTTGACCTCAAGTCCGTACAAGTACCTACCTTGATGTGGATTTGATCTTCGTATCCCGGGAACTCCCCGACGAGATATGCCTTGAGAGCCTTGGGCGTCAACCTGTAGTTGTCGATGTAATGCGCGATCATGGTGGATTGGAGCTTTGATGGGTAAGGTAATTATGTTGCGAGTCCGTCTGGTCTTTTGCCAAGTGATACCCGCCGACCCGATGTGTCTGTTGGTCGATATGGAGAAATCTCCGAAACGGTTTGTTGTTGAAGTCGTTGTGGGTGTGAGGCTGGCCACTGCACCGAGTAACAGCACCACAATACAAGCAGAATATTCGATTGCTCGGTCGGAAGCGTTTGTTTGCTTTGAAACAAACCATCGCGAGCAGGCTCACCACCAGGCTGGGAGAGTTGCACTACTATATAATCGCAATCCACGAGGGTGATCCGATGACTTCCCCCCCCGCGCCGCGCGCCATCATTATTTCCAGTGTCCTTCTCCCGCCCAATCTTCTAGAACAAAAGATAAATGAGGCTCCGGGAACACCTCCGTTCACCGGATTCCCGCTGCCTATCTTATTGCTCGAATCGCGTGCTGGACGGCACACGAATGTGTCATGCCGGACGCAGACCTACTGTATGTCGCGGCCGTCCGATTGGAAGAAAGTCCAAGAGTGCTTGATAAATCATGCAATGTCTCTCGCGAGACCCAATCATGGCCCGTGGGCATGTTGCAGAGGGAGCTGCGCTATGCACGTCCAACTTCAGCCCTCTGTCCTACCCCGCTCCAGCCTTATCATAAAGTTCCCAGATCGGAGACTTCCTGACAGTGGTGTCGTTGCGGCGCGAGTTGCAACGAGAACGGCACGGGGGGGGAAAGGCGGACAGAGGCCATGTCGGCGGCGGGCTCATTGGTGGTGGCTGTGTGCCGTGTGCTGACACAGTACAGTATCTCTTGCGTTGCGGTGTGCCGGGTAGGTTGCATGCAACTGGAACTTGAACACATACACAGTACATCACGGATGAGAAGTGTGCCCAAGACGCCAATGCACTGCACGGGCACACACATGTCGAAGAGCCTACTTCAGCCATCATCAAGGCGTTGCGGCTGCCATTTCTTCGACAAGTAAACTGCTCATAATGCAGCAAATGCTGGCTGGCTTAGCACTTTATCTTCCATTTCGCGGATATTCCAACGGTACTAATTTACCTCACGAAACGCCCATCGGAACGACTCGTCTTCGGTGGCCGTAGGTTGCTCGGGGTTGACAACATATGGTAATAGGAACAGAATGCACCGAAAAACTACTAGATGTTAGAAGCGCTATTGCAATTCAAGTTACGTTCCTTTTATATGGATGTTGATATTTCAATAATAGTAAGTCTGTCCAGTTCGCCGTTGAAGTGGGGCTGCGCGCTGTTCAGGGGTACAAACAACAGAGAGCTTCACTGAGTGGGCCCGCACCATACCAGGGGTTGTTGAAATGGACTGCTGTTTTGTCCATGCGCGCACCTCGCTCCTTCAAAAATGAACTCGCTCTTCAGCACTGCATGCGCGATAAACGCTGCGCTTCTCCTGTAAATTGAGCTCACATAAAATTCAAGGCTTCATACCCTTGACTACCAATTTTTCGTGTCAGGCTTCTTGCACAATTATTTGAGCCTGAACTGAACCCCACTTACAGAGTCGGATGTTTCATACTTGTTCAACTCACGCGACATGAAAAAGACTTCCGCATCTGCGTGTGATGATTTAAACCGTTCGGTGCCATCATCTTTGGCTTGAGTCGAGTTGCCCCTGTTCTTGCTGATGTCTCAATGCACACATGTGCGGCCGGGCCTCATCTAGAGTCAATTCAGGCCGAATCCCGGAACGACCAGGAGAGAACGAAGAAACTTCCTTGATCAATCCAGAATTAGTACTCATCGAGTCCAGCGGTCGGGACCGGCTTCTCCAAAAATTCCATCTGGACATTGATGGAGGGGGTTGAGTTCCGGAAAGTTTACGTCATTATGATTTCGCAGAACTCTACCAGCGTGCTGTTCGTCTCATCACAGCCACCCGCCGAACCGGCTTTTTGAGCGTCGGGTATGACAGAATAAAGCTTAATCGCGAAGGCACCACTCACCGACATGCAACAGGACCTCAGGACTACCCCAGCAGACAAGTCTTGTTCCCCGCAGCCCGTCGAGGAGAGCCGCATCTATGGCCCAGCATCATCCTTCCTCCCACCCCCAGAACACATCCCAGTCTCGTCTCGTGAGCATGGTTATATAGGTGGCCGTGAGCAAAACGCCAAGGATTTGCTGTCACTGGCTGCCGTGCGGCATCATCATCGATCGCTGCGACCTCTGGCTCCAAGCCTGAGCGCTGTCTGGGGTCTCTGGACAGCAGCGAGCGGGGATGGAGAGAAGCAGCCTGGCTTCCAGCACGTCCATGACTCGACCCGTTGCGCGAAATGGCCCGACGAGATATATGAGGGCGGGCGGCGCCTCGGTCTCCCGCGGGGGTGGATTGGAATGGCTCAACATCGCGAAGGACTATCTCGAGGAGCACATCGGACAGGCCAAGATGAGACTCGCTTGCCTACTCTCTGCCTCGGTGGCCGTCCTGTGCGCCAGCGCCCTGGCGGGGGTTCCGACGAGACCCAGGGATGCTTCAAGTGCCGGCCTATCCATCGACATCACCGGCGGCAGAGTCAACGGCAAGATCGACCCGTCTCTCCCGTGTGTCCGCCAGTTCCTTGGAATCCCGTACGGCCAACCCCCTCTTGGCGAGCTGCGCTTTGCGCTGCCCAAGCCGGCCCTGCCGTTCGGCGAAATCAACGCGACCCAGTTCCCGCCGAGCTGCATGCAGTACCTCATGGAGTGGCCCGAATCCATATACACGCAGGACATCTTCGAGTTCAACCTCCAGGGGCTCAACAGCACCAGCCCCAACATCAGCGAGGACTGCCTGACGCTCAGCATATGGACGCCCACCGACAAGACCCGGGCCGCCCTCCTGCCCGTCATTCTCTTCATCACCGGTGGCGCCTTTGCCGTGGGTGGCGAGGACATCCCCTACCAGAACCCCGCGCAGTGGGTGCAGCGCACCCAAGCCCACATTGTGGTGACCTTCAACTACCGCATGAACATCTTTGGCTTCCCCAACGCGGCCGGGATGCCCGTCGAGCACCAGAACCCGGGCCTGCTGGACCAGCGCCTGGCCGTGGAGTGGCTGCGCGACAACATTGTTGCGTTTGGCGGTGATCCGAAGCGCATCACGCTCTGGGGCCAGAGCGCCGGGGCCGTCTCGGCCGGCTACTACCAGTTTGCGTATCCCCATGACCCTGTTGTCTCAGGCATCATCATGGACTCGGGGAGCGAGCAGCTGACCGGCCCCGTCTTTCTCGACCCGGAGCACACCAACTTCACCTATGTGGCGCAGCACTTTGGGTGCGGCGGGCACGCGCCCAAGGAGGAGCTGGAATGCATGCGCGGCAGCAACATCTCGGCGCATGCGGTCGAGGACTTCATCCAGAGCCATGATCAGTCTGGGGTCGGCAAGTTTCTGTTCTTCATCCCGGCCATAGACAATATCACCATGTTCTCGGACTATACAGTGCGGGCCGAGGCTGGGCAGATAGCCAAGATTGTGAGTCTTTTTTCTCTTATCTTTTTCTTTTTCAAACTTTAGGTCGGAATGCTAACATTCAACGTGCTCTTAACCTGCAGCCCAGCATTGTCGGGAGCAACGACGGGGACGGTATCCCTTTTGTGCCCTTGGGGCCGGACGGCGTGAATCAGACCGATGCATTCACTTTGACGCTCGTGGTGTTCTTTTGCACCGGGTACAAGGCGGCTACGTGAGTCTCAGCTCTTCGCGATGGATGGATATGTTCCATCCCCGGGATTCAACATCAAGCTAACTCTCTGATCTCTCTTCCCTCACCGCAGCAACCGAATCGTCGCTGGCGCGCCGGTATTCCGCTACCAGTACTCGGCCAACATCAGCAGCATCGCCCCCAAGCCATGGATGGGGGCCTACCACTCATCGGAACTGCCCATGATCTTTGGCACGTACGCCAACTATCGACAGAACCTGACGACCAACACCGGATTCGAGTCGGCGACGAGCAACGCCATGCAAGATGCGTGGCTGGCGTTTGCGAGCAACGGCCCGTCGGGCATGCCCGCCCAGGGCTGGCCTCAGTACACGGACAATCTCATGACCGGCCAGGTGAGGGCGTTTGGACAGGATGGGGTCCCGGCGCAGAATGTTGAAAAGAAGATCATGGAGGCGCTGTGCCCACCTTTCTTTCAGCCGTCCAGCACGAGCAAGTAATCCAAGCGCCTTGGTCAGACTAATTTGCTTCAAGTTGGTTTAACTCGCCTGGTTGCAGCTAATCTATTCCTCTATATTACCTTCAGTTTGGCTCCAAGTTTGATTGGTCTCTCACTTTTTCCTGAGTTTATGCTTTGCAGCCATTGCTTGTATCTTCCAGTGCTCGGGTTCCAAGCATTTATTGCATTCCAGTAAGCACCACAGTCGTCAGCCTAGCGTTCAAGGATGGATATTTGTCACTGCAAGTTGTTTTCAAAGCAAAGACACCCGTGCCCAAACCACAACTCCTCCTTACTGTCCACCACATGGAGATAATATGGTGTGCCAATCATGTTTTGTTTATAAAGAAGAAGGCCGGGGATTCACTTGCTGTACACAGAAAGTCATGACGATGCATGCAATTGACGATTCACGACTGCTTGTAATTAATTACCACATAGCTTAAGGGTATACTGCATTGCGCGTGAGGCAACGTTGCGCGACTAGCTTTGTGCGACCCATCTGCTTTGTTTTGCATTTGTCCCTTTCATTCCGTATAGTCATCTAATCGTATTACTAAGGCATTCTCTTCTTGCTTGTGTTACCGTGAGGTGGAATGACATGAAGTTTGAATACCTGGGCACGATTCCACTAGGAAGCGCTAGCAGCCAACACGCCCCGTTACATCATGTAACCCTACTATCGTCCGCTGTGTGGATATCGGCATGCAATTGACACTGAAAAGCAGGTGAAAAATAGCAACACTCATGTCTTGACTCCACACTTCTTCCTCGACAACATCATGATCATCAGCCAACCGTGGGACTGGAATTGGAACTGGAACCCGACCGCCACATACGATGCGTGCGCAAAACCTGCATTGCAGAAGTCCGAGTAGTTACGTATGCGTCTATCCGAATTCAGAACAACACAGTGCGCCACTGCATGGTAGCTTCGTCTCCTGCCCGCCAGTTGCTCGGACGTCTGGCTGCCTTGGCCCCAAGTGATTGGCGCGAGGCGTCCGAATGACCTCTCGGTTTCTCTTGGCTGTGGAGATTCGCATGCGCACTGGGAGGGACGCAACCCAAACTGACTGGAACGCCGCGAGACCGCATTATTGTTTCTGGGCGTCCTGTCTTGATCAGTGACGACTTGAGGCCGACAAGAGGGATTTTGAATATTGGAGCTACTGCAGTCCCGGCAGCCAGCGACAGGTGTCGACCAGTCTTGGCACTGCAACCTCAAACCTCACGCCACGCAAAAGACAACACACCATGACGTGCCGTGGGAGGAGGGGATCGCCAGGTTCGGGCTGCGGCACGTCAATTGAACCAAACACGGTTGAGAATGGGTCGGGATGCCAAGACCTGGGGCGGACGACAAGGGCGACTGTGATGGTCGATCAAGGGCCCTGCCAAGCCTGCGCTATGCAGTCCAGGCGGTCTCTAGCATTCAGCTCACCGAGCTACCGCAGGCTTGGTAACGCGCGCACACATGCAAGCACGGCGTGAGCAGGAATTTGTCGACATGGAGGGAGGGGGGGGGCTGGCAAGGACTGCGAGAGAGAGAGAAAAAAAGACAGGAGACCGCAAGAGGCTGGGGAGTGTTCGGGATACTATAATAACGACGGGGGCCAGTCCCCAATGCCCAACGCAGTTCCAGTCTGAACCTGTCTTCTCAGCTGCAACCTTTGTCAAGCCATACAGAGTACAGACCAGACAGTCAAGATGCAACCCAAGCTCATCTCGGGCGTGCTCACCGCCGCGGCCGTTGCCTCGGCATGCACAATCCCCGGCGGTACCCTGTCCAACACCATCCTCACCCCCTTCCGGATCCAGGTCCAGAATGCCTCGTACCCCCAAGTCCACAACTTGTACATGAACCTGCTCGCGGCCGGCGGCGGCGACCAGCACTTGTTTATCGGCCCCGTCGGCACTCCGACGTACGACCTGGTGCTCAGGAGCGGCGTCATTGGCCGCGGCGTCCTGAATGCCGTTATCAATGGAGAGGTGAGTTCTAATCACAACCAGGCACCTTGCTCATTGGATTTCACCATCAGAAGCTTCCCAGGCTGACCAAATTACAATCCAAAGTACTCGGACATCGACAGCACGACCAAGATGTTCATGACGGAGCGCGGCGATCCGCGAGCCATCTATGCCCCCGCGTACGGCTGCAACCCGGACACGGACGCGCTGCAGATTGAGCTGCCGCTCGTGGGCCGACAGAACGATCCGCCAGGCGGCTGGATCTGCGTCCGCCCTTCGTTTGAAAACAGCCACGAGTTCCGTTACTACCCGCCCGGAAATACGAGTAAGTCCAGCTTGCTAATTAGTAGCAACATTCCACCCCGAAACTGCTTCTCCCACACGCCGCGATGCTGACACGGCCAATTTGCAGAGGTCGACCCGAACAGAACCTGCATCAAAGTAACGCTGGTCGTGATCCCCGTCACCGGCGGCACCAGCAGCAGCAGCACCTCATCCGCGCCATCGACCACCCTCTCCACCAGCACCATCTCATCAACCAAATCCTCCACCGTTTCCACCACCTCCACAACCACATCCCCCTCGTCCACCTCCTCCTCCACCTCAACAACCCGCACATCCACATCCACCACCTCGTCAGCAACTAGCACAGCCACCGCCCTCCCCTACACCGACATGACCTCCCAAGGCTTCGCCTTCATCGGCTGCGCGCCCGAGGAACGCCGCGTAACCGACGCGCCGGGCCGCACCCTCTCGGGCGCTCTGTACGCGTCCGACACGCTGACCAGCGAGATCTGCATGGCCTTCTGCGCCGGGCGCGGGTACCTCTACGCCGGCACCGAATGGCGCCGTGAGTGTTGGTGCGGCAATTCGTACGCGCCCACGCGCCAGCCCGCGACGACGCTGGCGAGCCTGGCAAACTGCAATTACCCGTGCGCTGGCAACGCGGCGCAGTACTGCGGCGGGGATGCCTGGCTTAGTTTGTACAAGAAGTGTGATGCTGGCGGGCCGTGTGTGAATGCTGTGTTTACTTAGTTAGAACTACGTGGGCTGTTGGGAAAAGGGGTTGGAGCACAGGCCCGGGTGGTAAATAGCCGAGGGCGGGTTAGGATATATGTATATGGCGTTGAAATTGCCTTTAGCCTAATAGTGGCAAGGAGGGGAGTTGCCGTTGGAACCTTGGTATCTCTATATTTGGTTTTGATATACACCTACCTAATTCGCGTATCAACTAAGCTCGCCAATTCTGCGGCAATCAATCACTTAGTTGCAAAGCCCGTCCGGCTCGCTGTTCTTTGATGAATGAATTACCACAATACTGTTCTCGAAAGTTGCTGGCTTTTCAGCTGGTAAAACATGGCAATGTCCTGTCAGAAAGGTCCTCGGAGTCTCCTGTTTGAACTCTGTATTGTTTGTAGTACCTTAGTTAGGCTCTTTTGCACGCTGAATGTCTGTGGATAACACGCAGTGCGTCATATGTGTCTGCGTCTCTCTCTCTCTCTCTCTCTCTCTCTCTGTGTGTGTGTGTGTATTGTTCAAAGTTCATTATACGTGGTTGATATACTAGTTATTATCTCACTTGATCCATATTGATGACACATTACACACTGTACACTAATATCAACCAAATCTCTCATTGCTAATGGCACTCACTCGTCGAATTGTATCTTGTGCGTTGTGGCCAAGCCAAGTAAGAGGATCTTTCTTGATTCACCTTTAAGTTACCTGGTAGTATTTAGAAACTTGCTGTTTCAGCAGACTAAGTTTCCAGTCGAATAGTCCCACCACCCCCACCGAAAGATGTTGCGAAGAGCATTGTACCGGGTGTATCATTACGGGGACCCTGGACAGCTTTTTGGCCCTTTTCACCCGCTCTCCTAACCACCATACTCTCGTATTTGTTGCCTTTATATTGAAGGACTGCATTTCGCTTGAGCTTGCCCACAACATGGATGCAAGAAAGATATAATTGAGGGAACCAGCGTCTTGATTTCCTGAAAAGTGTTTCTTCCCTTTTCTCTTTCGTCATCATCAATGCTTGCTAGTCTTCCTAAAAGGAGTCTTCAACCGTCATCAGGGAATCGCACTCGGTTGTTGAATCCATGAATCAAATATCTACATCACCGGTTGATTTATGATGAAATCTTAGTCGAATGCGAGGATGCAGCAAGGGGTTTATTTTAACCGTGTGCACACATCGTTGCCAGGGTTAGGACTTTGTTAGCGACGCCGATATCTGCTCTCTCTTCCTGAACCGATCAAGAAACGACCATAGTTCACGCAGAACGCGAAGGCGCTTCCAGGACGAACCGTGAATGGCGGCATTGCTAGTATTGCAATGAATACATCAGGGGGAGGGGAGATGCGTTGCAGTTCGGTCGTCGGGGAAGATTCGGCGATGAAATGCACACCAGCGGAAAGGCGCAAACCACACTCGGATGTCACAAGGCGCATCTCCGTGGCGGCCTCGTTGAAAGGACGTTCCTGTGCTGACCGTTTCCAGATGAATCCATTTCGAGAGGAGAGATGTAGATTGGTAACACATCTTCGCAGACGCGGAAATGGCGAAGTCTATCTATTTTCGATTCCACCGGAAGTTAGAAACATGCTCCCGCGATCGAAGGCAAGACGATCATAAAAATGGAAGGATCGACAAATATACGAGGTCTGCACGGGCCACCTCTAAGCAGGCTAGCTCCTTCCCAAACCCGCGCGGCAGTGGGACGGTAGTCTATTTCGGTGATGGAGATCCAGGGGAACTTTCCAGACGATGTGGAATCAATGCGTTTCCAAATTTCATTACGCAGTAGTCGGGTGTAGTCAGAGCTGGGATCAAAAACTGTGATAACAAATCATCAATGTGTAGCGCGTCGGCATCTGTATGTAATCAGCATGTGATGGCGATGGAATCATTCCTGCTGAGAAATGCTAAGCTGCTGACTGACTCTGCAAGGTTGGTTTCACCGCAGGCGGGCATCTGGGAGGAAAAGCGACGAGCGACGAACCCCGCGATCGCGAATGCCAAATGAGCAGACCACATGGCGGGGCTGCTGGCTCGCGTCATCGGGCAGCGCCCTGACAAATCGGTCAGGGCGTTGTTCTGGACTGCTGGGGGGCGCGCGGGCCTTACATCATCAATCCATGCAAGGGTAAGGTACCGGTCCCACCCACTGCAGCCGCGATCTTTTTCTCGACGAGCTGCAGGCGGAGGAGGGTCGGCCAAACCCAGCCAGCCAACCAGCCAAAGCAGCAGGAGCCAGACTGAAGTGTGTCGCAAAATTGCTTTATTAACCTCGTTGCTCGCCCGCCTCGTTCTACCCCACCTCCCGATCTTTCCAATGTCATCATCTAGACTTGTCCGACCTGTCTTCAGAAGCTTCGGAGCAGCTCAATTTCCCAGCACAACAACCACATCTCTCGCGTCGAGACATTTCACAACCACCTCGCCCAACATGACCATCCACAACATCGAATCGTGAGTCGCGCTTTTGCCCCTCCCCCGCGCGACGCTCTTGTCGTGCATTTTGCAGCTCCCCTCCACCCCTCTCCTACGCGCCGCGGTATTTTGACGCTAACCATGCCTCCTCCCCGACAGCCTTGAGGCCTTCAAGGAGACCATTGCCAAGAACGAGGTCGTCATCGTCGACGCTTTCGCTACCTGGTGCGGCCCCTGCAAAGCCATCGCCCCTACCCTCGCCAAGTACGTACACAAAAAAACCCGCAGAAGCAAGAGTCTTTTCCCAGAACATCACCCGCCCCCGCCCCCGCAGCAGCTAGCTGACCGTTGCGTTTCTGCACAGGTGGGCTGAGAGCCCCGAGTTCAAGGACAAGGTCCACTTCGCCAAGTTTGACGTCGACGCCGTTCCCGAGCTGGCCCAAGAGCTCGGCATCCGTGCCATGCCCACATTCATCTTCTTCAAGGACGGCGAGAAGGTCGATAACTTCGCCGGCGCCAACCCCCCCGCCCTGCTCAAGCTGCTCAACAAGCACAGCGGTATCTCCGAGTAAGCGCTGGTTCAGTGCTGCACACACACATACACACGTGGGAGGGAAGAGAGATAAGGAGGCTCGGCCGGGTCTTGCTTGATCGTGAGAGAACAGCGATATGGGTTGGAACAGCGATATGCCTCACTGAAGAAATACCCCCGGGGGCTTTAGACGACTAGGACACGCTGGAGGTTGGAAGGAATTGCATTCGTTGCCGCTTATTTGCGCAATTTACTACTTTACCAGTGCCTCGACTCGCTCTGCAGTGTGCATATCTACGAGATTCTGTGTGCTGCGACGCTCGCATGACTATCCCCGCTTCAAACTAGCGCTAACTTGCAGGTTTCTGAGTGATCTATCGATGGGCCCTTCCAAGATATCACTTCCTGCTAACGTCGATAGCTCCTCAACTGGATTCCTCCAAAATGGCCACCGTCTTCCCCATTAACTACTAACCCCCACCAAACCGATTCTGCACCTTTTCGCCTTTGAACGACTTGCCTCGCGACTCATCAGGCATGACGAAGCTCCCAATTAACCGGATTCTCACCCACCGGGCCCGTATTAAAGCAGTCCAGCGATCCCTGCGCACCTACCACCACATCGCCGTCCGGCTTTGTCCACGAAAACATCTTAATCGACTTGTCAATGATATTGGTGATATCCAGCCGGCCGATCTCCGTCATCTCCGTCAGCCCGGGCGGCCACGACCGAAGCGCCAGCGCACACGTGCCGTTCGTGATGGTGATGCCGCTCGACACGATCCATGGACCTTGGTACTCGCGGTCAAGCGACCCGACGATGGCCTGGCAGTCCGAGACGAGCGGGGAGTCTGCCGAGGTGGCGCGGTGGTAGTCGGGCGTATCGCAGACGCTTTGGGTGAAGTTGGCGTCTTGTGCGGTGGCGAGGGAGGCGTCTGGGAGAGAGCGGGCGGAGAGAGTTGGCGGTGGAGCGGGAAGGTGGGTGTCTAGGCCGTTGGCGCTGCGTGGAGCGAGGGGGTTTTTAGCCGGGGCACTCTGGACGATGCCAAGGAGGCAGATGGTGAGGATGATGCCAAAGAGAGAGCGCATGGTGATCATTGTTGGCTGGTGTGGCTGCGATGCCCGAGTTCGGTGGTGGTTTGTGGGTGTTCAGCGGAGTTCCTGTGGAGAGGAAGGGTGAAATCCCTGGAGAGAAGAAGTCGGGCTGGAGATGGACATGTATACGTTGCTGGCCGGTCGAAGAAGGAAGGAACAAGCCAAGCAAGGTCCATGGCTTGGACATCGAGATGGAAAGACGTAGAAATCGAGTTGCGGTGTGCGGGTAAGGAACGAGGAAGGTACCCGCGTACCGTGGCTGCCGATTTACCTCGACCATTGTGTTTATGACTCGGCGACCGTCATGGAGGAAAGAGGCAGTCCAGGTTCCTTCCCGAACTGAATTCTTTTGGACCGACGGCGGATTTCAAGCTTCAATGACGTGTCCTGGGTCACTGTCGTTGCTGCTGAGTGGTGACTGGTGAGATGGTTATTGGATGGCCTGATTGATACCTCTGTTTTCCATTATTGGAAGGCGCCATGTAGGAATCGACGTCCAATTGCCTGAACCTGATTTTTTCATCATCCACAACATCGCACATATCATCCTGCAGCACAGGGAATCCCTCTAGCAGCCACGATTGGGGACTGTCTCCTACTTGATTATGAGGTAGAGCACACGATGTGAGTTCCGTCAAATGGAGCCCAGCGTAAGGGTTGAGGGTAGATCAGACGCGACGCCGAATACATGGCGTGTACACGTAAACAGCCAATCTACCTGGACCAGCAGAGGCTTTCCCATCTTTCTACATCTCCTTGATAGGGGCTCCCATGACTTCTTTTAAGTAGCTGACTTGAAAGCGAGTGGTAAATTTGATGGTCAGCGAAAGATTTTGAAAGCCCCTGAGCTGCAGTGCTCAATGACAACTCGTAGAAATTTGGGAGGCGGCACGGACAGCCCCTTTACTCAGACCTGCCACAATAAGTTCTTCTGTATCCACCAATAATCTCGGTGCACTGCGCAACGGCATCGTGGAAGCCGGTACTCTTATTTAGGTAGGTAGGTATAAGTACCACCACAGGCTTCCCTGTTGGCTACAAGAGTGGTAGGAGTGTCAGCCTTAAGGGGCTCGCATTTAAGTTTTCTGGCTCTGGCTGGATCCGAGGCGGGTGTGGATGGGAACTGGGTTCCAGTTCCGAATCCCCGGCTCCAGTGGCACGGCTCGTTTCTTACCTGGTATTATTCCTCGAGATACTTTGTACATGCACGAAATCGACCGAAAAGGGGCATAAGAAGTCATGGTAACGTGGGGTCAATAATAGTACCCAGGTACATGGGTGGCTACCTCCTCCAGCCTAGCTGCAAAATCTACTAATTGTTATTCGTACCAGGTACTTAGTCGCATATGCTAATCGCTTTAGTTTCTTTCAACATCGTGGGTAAGAGAAGCCTGCAGCTTCCGAAGTTTGTGTTTGCTCGCGTGGCAACCTGAAAGACGCATCCGCGTCTCGCATTAAACTAGCACCTGGTACATGCAGTAATAATAGATGCAAACATGACCACGGGGGAGATGTGCAACCTGAGGTGATGAATCCCCCACGCGAAAACCCCCAACGCCAGGCAGTCTCCCTGTTGGATCAAAAATTGCACTGGAACGGGATTCCCCTGGTGCTGAGCAGTTTCAGAAATTAGAACCAATAAAGTCCTTGGTCTTGAACCTGTGACAGCTTCTGTGCAACTCGACGCTACTTGCCGCTGTGGCTTCAACCACCCGGCTGCAAAGTCCCCAGGCTTCGGATCATTCAGGGGAGGCATGTTACAGGAGTGTCGTTCAAGAACTGGGATGTTGGCGTTTTGAAAGCAACTGTCGGACAAGGGTTTTCATCCTTCGTTGGTTGGTAGAGAGCATTCTCCAATCATGGGTCGGGAGGATGGCGGCCGAGATTCACGAGGCCCGGCCTCAATCAACAGCGACCACATAGATAGCCGCCTGCGGTTTTCGTGAGAGGCTCGGGGTCTGAATCCTACTTACTGCAAGGCCGCGGCTGTGCCATGGCTGGGTCCAGAGTCTGGTCGGGATCCAGTGTGCCGTGGCTCTGCTGGCTTTTAATCTCCTAGCTTTCCGTGTTTCTCTTGAGGCGGGCTTCGCGCGAGAGTTGCCTTGAGACTTGTTCTGGATTTACTTGCCTCGTTAATAAAATCAACATACCATAATTATGGGAAGAATACAGCATCACGCGGCGGCGATGTGCCGGTGCAAGTTTTCCAAGTTTAGCACCTTGGCATCCATGTCCGTGATAGCCTTGGTATTCATTGCACCGTCACCCGCCGTCGCCCGAATTACAACAGGCGCCGGTGTCCACGATGCGGGCTTTGAGGGATCATACATCCATTCTGAGAATCCGGATATCAGTACGTTCCAACACATACCTCTTTCACCTGCTACGCCGAATATCGAAAGCCGCCACTTGAATCGACATGAGCTAACCATGGAGTCTACCTTACACAGCCGAGGCGATCAACTGCTTCAACACCGACTGGACATTCACGACGTCGGGCCAGTACGCGACATGTTGCGGGCCGCGAAACCCATGCACGTTTCTCACCGTGTGCTCGGGGACGACGGGGGTAGATTTACTTGGAGACGTGACATTATGGTAAGTCGAAGCCCATCTGAATCAGAACATCCTCTACGCATTGCCGAACAGGTCGACTGATCATCTCTTGTTGACATTCTCAAAGTACCGGCGAAGACACCTGTCGCACAATGATCATATCCGACGCCTCGGCAAACGGGGCCGATGCTCTAACGCAGTATTTCTGCAGCGACGCATGGGCCGCGAGCACAATCTTCCGCAACGATCTCGCGGCCGCGACAACGACATCATCATCATCACCATCCACATCATCACGAGCGTCATCAACACTCTCCGTCATATCCACAACGACATCGAGCATCCCAACACCTTCCACAACATCCCTCACCACGCCGTTCACAGGCACACTCACCACCGCTACCCCGACGGGCACACTAGCAGCAGCACAAACAGGCGAGTCCTCGACCTCGCCGGGCTGGATAGTCGGCGTGGTCGTCGGCTCTCTCCTGGGCGTCGCGCTGCTCGCAGGCTTGATCGCCGGCTTCGCGTACTGGTTCGGCAAGCGACACGGCAAGAAGCCAGGGGAGGACGGAAACGGTGCTGAGCAGTCCTTTCTGTCCGCGCTGAGCAGCTCCTCGCGAAATCTCGTTGCGTCGCTGTCTCCTGGTGGGCGAGCTGGGCAGTCTCATAGCACCTTGAAGTCGTATGATGACTACGGCCCGGGCTGGAGTCAGGGTACTAATAGCACAACGGTGGTGAGCGCGGGAGGGACGAATCCCTATGAGTTACATGATGTGTCGGGGTATGGGGAGCTGGAGGCTGGACGAGTAAGGGGGCCGGGAGAGTTGGATGCCACACCGGCGGGGTATGGTTCGAGATAAATATGGACTTTTACACGGTGATTGTACATTGGGAGCTTGGGTTTATGGCAGAAACTTTGGTGTTTTGGCTCTGGCCTTCTATGCGTATGGCGTTAAACTGGGGACATGGAGCGTGTAATGACTACTACCCTTGGTGGGTAATTAGGTTGAAATGAATCAGGTGTAATGCATCAGATAGCTGTACACAGAACAAAGATGAAAGGAGGTGACTCCGTGGAGAATATTGTGATTGAATGCTAGGTCTAAAGACCACATGTTTAACCAGTTTGTCTCACGTGTTTAAGGTGCCTGAATGATAGGTGTCAAAAGTTTAACGTCTTTGATTTGAAACGGGGCTACCCTAGTTACTAACCTTATGTGAAGCCCCGGTATATGAGCGGTAGGGTATTTGTACTGCTATCAATAGAATGCCGTGGTTCGAACGTATTTGCAGTTTGACAAGCCTCTCTTTTTCAACCCGCGTCAAAATGGAACAGCACAGACTACCCGTGATCACCGACTCATAACATCCGCAGCTGCTTCACGACAAACGAAAGGTCGTCATCGCGACGCCCCTTGCCTCGAGAGCATCTGGCGACATTCTCGGGTCGTAGTTGATTACCTCCCCCGTAGAAAGGTTTCTGAACTTCTGAAACACCTCGGGATCATCTGCCGTCCTGTCCATGTCGAAGCGTTCCCACCCTCGCAATGGCTCCAAGCGGGGATCCTCCTCTGTCAACTGTCCTGTTTCCGCATTGAAGAACCGATATAAACTGGCGTCCCCGGTCGAGTCGAGGGAAACCTGCACGGACCAGGGCGTGGGAAATGCCCCAAGGAGACATATCGCATCGTGAAAGCCATATGCCATGCTTTCGCCAACGACATGGTACGTCCCATCGGCCTTTTCACGCAAGACCATGGGGGCATCGTAACCCAACATGATTGTGACAATGTCTCCTATTCAACGTGTTAGGACGGTAATAGCGGGATGGAATGTTTTCATTAGATGAGTTGCATGACGACGAACAAACCCCCAGGAGACGCCGACTTACCGCATTGTATCCCGTCTGGGCAGAGTCCAACGTGTCCATCCGCTGTGTGGAACAGCGTCCTCCAATGTAAGAGACTTTGAACTGCGGACATATACAAGGCGCTCACTCGACCTTTCTCCTGGGGAGACTCTGCCTCGTCGTCGTTCAGCAGCAATGTCGTTTGGCAGTAATCTTTCCATTCATCCAGGTCGGGAATCCTAGGCATCCAGGGATATCTCTCTTCGAGTCGTAATCCACTCAATGTCCACGCAACAGCCTCCAGGAGGAACCCGCCTCCGGGATACGCACGATTGAGGTCCTCAAACTTCCACTGTCTCACAGCTTCAAGCCCGGCCCAAAGATTGTCTGATATTTTCGGCTCAACGGCAGACACGACGCCAACCTGCACACCGTGGACTTCTAGAATGTCAGGTTCTACATAGCGAGCAACGCAGGGTGACAAGCCGGCCGAAAACTGACGGCGGACAGACTGAAGGCCCGGCGGCGGAAGAATAAGGTCGGGAACCCAAGACGGCGCGGTAATGGCGCGTGGATCCGC
Organism: Cercophora scortea; assembly: GCA_033439705.1. Classification (NCBI taxonomy): domain Eukaryota; kingdom Fungi; phylum Ascomycota; class Sordariomycetes; order Sordariales; family Lasiosphaeriaceae; genus Cercophora; species Cercophora scortea. The sequence continues at coordinate 4,920,042 of JAUEPO010000004.1, read as the reverse complement.
CGTATCGAAACAGCCTCGGAGGGGATCAAGACGGCCAAAGTGGGTGATCTGCGCCAGCGTTGCGCGCTTGTAGACCTCCTCGACAGGGAGCGAGTAGTCAGCCGGGATGCGCTTCCGCAGCCCCGCGGACATCAGTCCGAGCAAACCGTAGACCCTATCCCGTTGGTCAAAGCATCTGCGATCAAACAGGCTGATGGCAATGTCCGAGTACGCTGCTGCGCGGTCATACGTCGCCAGCCCGCAGATGCTGGCCACTTCTGACCGAAGCTCCTGCGAGGGGAGGTTGAATTTTGTCGACAAACACAAGACCGCGCGACGGAAGACGACCCACGGAATGCAGTCGCCGCCGCATTGCACCACAGCTCGCGCGTTAGCGAGGTTGATCTCCTGTACCACCCACACGCGGGTAAACCAGACGCGCTGGAATAGACGGAGGATGGCGCGCCAGGTCTCCTCGTCGTAGGGGATGTCGTGGCTGTTGACGTACCAGTCCTTCTCCGCGGCCCCGGGCATGCGGATTGTGTGGTTCTGCCTCGTGAGCTGAACCTGATCCCCGAGATAGCGCAGGCTGGATATCGCAACCGTGCTCTGGCGAGATCCCGGGCCGAGCCAGACGACGACGCGGTGCGCGAGGCGGTATAGATGGGTCATCCGGGGGACCTGCGCGTTTCTCTCTGGTATGTCCTGCTGGTTGATGCAGATTGCATCGACCCACAGCGTTCTGGGTTTGTCGTGATAGCGGAGGTGGTGTAAAGCGATAGCTAGGCTCTTGGTCACGAGCAGCTTTGTCCGCGTATTGTTTTGGGGGTCTTGCACAAAGATCGCTCGCTTACTGTGTGATGATCCCCAGGTGTATGAGAGGGCCTCGTAGACTGGCGTCCCGGGCACATCTTGGACTGTCGTCCGTGGGTGCGTGGCCCCTGGATCATCGCGACACTGGGAGCTGGGGTGGCGCCATGAGGCTGTATCAAGCTCTTTGTTGACATAGATAAGGGGGCCTTCCCACGTCTCATAGACGGCCCAGCCGGGCGGAAGGTTCGCCTCGATTTCTTTGAGAGTCTGCGAGCTTGAACTTGAACTCGAAGCGCTTTCGTCGTAGTCGGGGATCTGAGTGTGCGTGATGTGGACGAGTATCGGGTCATGGTCGGCGCCGGGTACAAGTGTTATCAATCGAATATCCCTTGACCCATCTTGGAGTCTGTTGTATGTGTAATGGTCAACAGAGCGCGTTGCAATGGCTGTGTGATTGAGGCGGGCGTGTGATGCAAGTGCCTCAAGGCGTGGATAGTCCTGCTTCGAACTGATAGATGCATGTCGCTTGTGGCTGGCGAACTTTGATCTGGTAGTGACCATACTTTCACCCTGGACTCATGAGAAGCAAGATTATTGTTGACTGTTAGGGCTGAGTCTGAGGCGTGGTGCCAAATTTGACGCGGCCTGGTTCCTGCCTGGTGCGCTGGTGCTGAAGTGCGAAAGGATTCCGGCTCAGCTTGGCACGATGAATCCGATGCCGCCAATCATGTTAAGCGCCTCGAGTATCGGGCCCAGACCGACCGGCCACTTGCCGTTGAACCTAAACAGCACCGACGAGGTTGGCCGATCCTTCCGCCGAGAATCGATGTGCCCTGCATGCCCTATTTGCTGTAATTGGCCCAAAAGCAGCGTGAAGCCCAAACACGCATGGGCCCGGCGCATCGATGGCACCCTTTATTTCTGGGCGTGGCAGTGACACTTGCATGCGTGCAGCACCAGGGCTCCTTCCTTGGGGAACACCCATGCGATATGTGCATGCAGCATGAGGTAGGTGCGTACGGGTTAGCACGTTGGCAAAAACTTGATCTAGCGCCGTGGCTAGCTTCTCTCTTTCCCATCGAAGCCGAATGAAGAGGGAACCCATCTGAAATAACGGGAATTGACCAGAGACTGGTATTCCTCGCCTGGTGAAATACCCCATTGATCGCCAAGACCCCGATCCTCACTTCTTAACCGAGATCGTTCAAGGACCACAGTTCAGTCATTAATATTATAATAGGTTGTGCTACCTTGTGCTACCTTGTCCTCCTTTATCATTATAACCCGTCAACGCTGGACTGGTCCCCGTCCGACGCCAGAGATGACGGCGGTCCCACTTGGCGACCTGGATGCCGGAAAGGCACCCAAGAATCCGTTCCAAGATCCGTCCAACCCAGAAGAATGGGAGAATGTGAACCCGAGGCAACCGAGTAGTGGGAGGGACTCATCACCAATGTATGAGCCGGAAAGCAACGGGCCCCATTCAAGTTCCAGTCCGGACCATCACCAACCGCTCGAGCGGTTGCAACTTGACAACAGCCCATACTCAGGCGCTTCTTACAGCTCACCGTCGTTCCCGCCACAGCTTGAAGGCCAAGATGACAAGGCTACCCTTCTCTCAGATCGGACTCACACTCAGACACTCTCCAAATCCAAGGGGTTCTTCCGATTCAAATCTTCCGAATCGACTCCGACACACGCTCCACCGCCATACGGTGGTCCCTACTTCGGAAACCACCCCCAAAGCTCGCGCCACCGACGGCGGATACAATACTTCTCGCCTGGTTCATGGAGCATGTATATGTTCTTTGTCTTCGGCGTCGCATGTGCCGTCGCCCACCATGTCTTCTACGCTTCACTCAACGACAAGCCAGCAACTGATCAGGTTCAAATGCTGCGATACGGCACGATTCTCGCGTTTGCAGCCAAGGCTGGGTTGAGCGCCGCCGTTGTGGCCGCCTTTCGACAGCGTGTGTGGACAACGGTGCGCAGACGCTTGATGAGCGTTGCTGCGTTAGACTCGCTGTTTGCTGCGACGGAAGATTTGATAGCGCTCTGGAACTGGGAGCTGATCAAGACGGCAAAGATAGCCATTCTGCTGTCCGCCTTTGTCTGGTAAACATGCTCCTTTTCCCCTTAATCCCTGATTTCCCTCGATGGAAGATTTGATTTTTGATCATGATGGACATCGCTCATTCATATCAACCCAGGGTTGCTCCCTTGGTGGTCATTCTCACCGCCAATACGCTTCTTGTGGAACCCAGACGAGTTGTCACCAAGACCACCTGTCCAGCGGCGCGCACACTGAACCTAACGTTTGAAGAGACCAGCGAGTGGCGCAAACCCGTCCAGCTAGATGGGCTGTACGAGATTCCGCTGTCCTTGTGGAATACCACGAAGCCCGCAGACTCTGACCCCCAGGGGTGGTTTGATTACTATACCGGACCAAGCCCGAACTTTGCAAGAACCGCCACGATTGGGGCTTTCTTGGAGCGCGCTGTGACAAGAAAGAACGCACAGTTGGAGACCTGTGGAAGCGGGTGGAACTGCAGCCTCGAAATCAAATTCACAGCCCCTGGATACAAGTGTACAGAGCTTGCAAACGGTGTCGGATCCAAAGCCGTTAACCTTACACAGGAGTCCGGCAGCATCGCCCCTCCCTTTGATACTGACATCCTCCTGCCAAAAGGCCCATACACGTATTATGCTTTCGCTACCGGAGGCGAGTACTCGACAACACAGATGAAAGACGTTGGCATCGGCGGCATTCCCAACACGAAGCCCCCCTACCCTCAAGACTTTGGGGCCTTCCGCACCGAGCCAATAGTCTGGATTGGATACACCGAGCTTCTTAACCCCGACGAGGCAGTTCCAAGCAACTCCTCCGACCCAGCCTTCGAAAAGGCCTTCGTCCCAAAACTATTTGCTTGTGAGAATTACGAATCGGCCTATACAGTGACCCTAAACTACACCGACGCAGTCCAATTCGCAAAGGTCACAAACATCACCTTCCTCCGACCCGTCATCAACACAACCTACATCCCAGAGATCGACGCCAACGACGGCACAGCCGACAACGTGACCGCCATACCCAAGGACAACTACATCCATCCCACCGACGTGCGCCGCTACCGCCGCGTGGCAGCCTACCACTCCCTCGGCTACATGCTCCGCTTCTTCATCAACGGCACCGTGGAGATGGACAAGTCCCTCGTCAACCCCATCGTCAACACAAACGCCATCCAGACCAAGCTCCTCGACCCGCGCAACAACTACTTCCCCTACCCCAACCTGCCCGACCTCATCCAGGAGTTCTACGAGGACATGATCCTCTCCATGCTCAGCAACCCGCAGTTCGCGGGCGTGGTCTGGGCCGCCCGCCCCGATGAGCAGAGCGGTGCACGACTCCAAGGCAGCAACTCGGACGGGGCAGATGATCAGAGTGGGCCCTCGTCGGCGGCGGACTATCTGTACCCGTGCACCAAGTCACGGACGGCAAATATGTATCGATATAACGTGCGGGATCTATGGATTGTGTATACGATCGCCATCATGCTGAGTCTGCTGGGCGTTGTAACGGGCGCGTGCGCGATTCTTGAGAATGATGGCGTGGTGAGGGACACAAGGTTCTCGAGCATCGTTGCTGCTACGCGGGGCCCGGCGCTGGAAAAGGTCCGCTGGGACGGGGTGCATCAACCGGGGAAAACTGGCGATGATGATGCTGCGCATGTGCCGGGGGATGTCAAGAGGTTGAGGGTCGGGTACGGGCTGGTTGGTGGGGATGATACAAGTAGTTCGGGAGTAGCGGGGGACGACGCCTCGCTGGAGGAGAGGCCGTGGAGTGTGAGGTCCAGGGGGGAGAAGAGGTATGGCTTTGGGCTGGAGGGCGATGTGTTGCAGGTTAAAAGGGAGGGGAGTATCTGGAAGTTCCCGATGTCGGAATAGGGCCCGAGGACACTAATAGTTAATTCGAAGGTAGGATTTAATGTCCATTCTTGCATGCGACTTCTCCAAGTTGACCTGAACGATAATACTTTCCCTGGGCGTTGTGACAAAATCCGCTTTCAGTTCATCAACTCAAACGCAAACCGGTTTAACTATTAATCCTTTCTTTCGATGAAGGCTGCGTCAAAAGAAACGCTCGCCAAGTGCAACTACGGCTAGTCTGGAGATGATATAATAGAAAATGACTAGGAGAACAGCCGGGACCTAGGAAGTTAACATATGCATTCTTTAACTACCTACCCATAATGTACGAGAAACTCTTTTCTCACCGTTTTCTTATTATCGCTTATATATACCCGTACCTCAAGTTATGAGCACTATGCAAAACACCTGGTAAACCTTTACAGAACTGAACCCATCAACCGCGAAGATCCTCCGACAAAGCCGCTTCTCAACCAAGCTCAGTGCGAGGTTCCTTAAACGGACGCCGGAGGAGAATTCATTCTGGGAACTTCTGAAACTGGAACGCCCGCGACGAGAGGCCCTGCTCGGGGATGAGTGGTTCACAAATGAATCATTGGACAATTGAGCTGCTTCCTCAAGACTTTAAATAGCCCCACAAGTAGTGGATACCTCGCAGTATATAAACCTAAATCATCGGATAATGAAGTTAGGGATTACTGTGTATAACAGAAACTCAGATATCTATTTAGCCGGACTACGGGTTATGCATGTAGGCAATGATAGATCCCTGTACCACAGCCATCTGGGCCCCACCATCCATTTTCCAAAGTTCAATGGTAGTGGGGTAGGAGCTTCCCATTGCGGGATGTCCGCATACCTAAATAAATACCTAGGTCGATTGCATCCTGAAATTTATTTGCATCCCCTCTCAGCCTGCAAATTCATACCACCAACAGCCCCTCTCACACACACGAAAAAGGACCATGGGCAAGCACCCGAAGCGCAATACCCTCGCAGCGGCGGCCGAGGAGTCAGCGACGCCGCCCGACCAGCTGACCGACTCGCAGTCGGTGGCACGGGTGGTCAAGGCCGAGGGCAACCACCTGTACACGTGCGCGTTGCCCAACGGCAAGCCGATCCTGGTCGAGCTCGAGACGCGCTTCCGCAGCACCATCTGGATCAAGCGCGGCGGCTACGTGCTGGTTGACCTAGCGTCCATCGAGGCGGAGCGGGCGCCGGGCAGTAAGGTGGTGGGCGAAATCATCAACGTCGTGCGCGACGAGAAGCAGTGGCGGAAGCAGCCCTACTGGTGCGTACCAACGCCCGTATTTTCGTTCCGTTTCTCAGCGAGAGAAACCTGGTACTGACCGGTCGAATTGGGGGAACCACCAGGCCTAAGAAATTCCCGAAAAACTCGTACGACGACGAGGACGAGGATTCCACGGTCGGGAAGATGCCGCCGAGCGACTCGGAGGAGGAGGAGGAAGGGGAAGAGGAGGAGGGCGATAATGACAAAAAGCCATGAGCGGGGAGCTAGTTACGATGATATGATTTGCCTCGAATACCATTTTACGCGACTACCTACTGCATCGCCGCCTTGCTCTTGGACGCAGCCGCGCGAGGAGGCTGCCTCTCGTCGCGGGCACCCCACCACACGAGGGCCACGGTCAGGGCGAGGACGCCGACGACGACGCCAGAGCTGGCGGGGGTGCTGGGGTAGACATTCCAGGCCCATTCCTGGGCGGCCCAGAGCGCGTATTGCGCGACCGGGTGGACGCCGCTGCGCCAGAGGAGGAAGGGCGTCGACCAGGCCAAGTAGGAGTAAAACTGGTAGTGCAGCGAGCGCGCAAAGAGAAGCCCAATGGCGTTGGCCGAGAGGATGCTCGTCAGAATATATTGCGGCGTGACGTCGCGCGACGCTGTCTTTTGCTCCTGCGCGGTGAAGGGCGGTTTGCCCGAGACCACGGTCGTGGCCAGCTGCAACAGTGACTTGCGCGCGGGCTTCAGCCAGCGGTGGGTGATGAAGGCAATTAAAACCAGGACATGGAGACCGAGCAGGGCCAGCGAGAAGCCCTTGCTGAGAAAGACGTCTTCCCCGACAAAGCGCCAGTTGACGGTCCACTTGAAGAAGAACTGCCGCGAGAACTCAAACGCCCTACCGAGGTAGCCCAGGGGGTTGACCGCGAGGAACGGGACTGCGATGAGCACCTGCACCAGCCCCATCATGGCGGCGAGTTGCAGACTCGAGGCGAAGCCGCTGCCGAGGAACAGGGCGATCCCGACGGCGGGGAGCCCGAGCAGCAGCGACATCTTGATGCCCAGCCCCCATGTGTAGAAGAGTGCGCCAAGCCGCCACGACCGGCGCTGCAGGCAGAAGATGGCCAGCCAGAGGAAGAAGACGGCGAAGCAGTCGTTGAAGCAGCGCAGGACGAAGATGCTGTGCAGACGCTTCGAAAGGATCAGGAGGGGGAAGACGTAGGGCGGCGCCTGTTGTAGTACGAGATTAGACGTTAGCAAGGTACTTGAGTTGACGACCTTACTCGACGCAAAACGGCGGGGAGAGTCCAGACCTTTGCCTTCCAGTGGCATGCCATGACAAGAGCCAGGTTCGCAATGTATAGCACGGCAAACAAGATCTGGGCGAGGAAGATGTCGGCGCCCTTGCCCGTCAGGTTGTAGAGCCCCGTGTAGATGTAGACATGGGCGGCCGGGTAGACGAGCGGGCCGGTGCCGCCCTTGATGCGGATGTAGTCGCGCTCGCCAGACACGAACTGGGCGACTTGCTCCATGTAGGCGACCCAGTCGATCTCGGTGTCTGTGTGTCGTAGAACGGACGGTTCAGTTTTGCGGCGGATATACATGGCGAAGGGGGGAATAGGGTGGGAGGCTTACAGGGAATCTTCCAAATGACCAAGCCGCAGAGCAGCGCATCGGCCAGCAGCAGGGCGGGCGGGATCAGCTTGGAGAGCGCATTGCGGCCTGTCGCGGTGTCCAGCGCAAACCGGACAGCCTGCTGGTGGATTGGCGTGCTTTGCTGGGCCGACATGGTGTTGTCGCCGAGGACATTGGAATTGAAGTTGTCACGAAAAGAGAACGCGTTGCGGTTGGGTTTCCAGGGGGCTACGACAGCTAACGCGGCACCTGAGCTCAATTGGCGAGGGAGGTGGGGCGTGGGGGATTAAGGTACCTTCCGCAGCGGCAGTGAGCTTGCTCAGCAGGGGTGCCTAAACCTTGAAAGCTTCACGGCTCCTGTCTCAACGGGCAGACACGGAAGCTGCGAATGAGTGCATCCATGGATATAACACTAGAAGAAATAAATTTCACCAAGGTCTACAGCTTCGACTTGGCCAGGCCGGCAATCTCGTCCACCAGCTCCAGCACCCTCTCGGCACAGCCATAGCTCCCCTGGTACCCCCAGCCGGCATGGCCGTAATTATGCACCACCCAGGTTCCATCAATAACCTCCTTCTCAATTCGCACTCCGCCCTCCCGCCCCGGCCGTAGCCCGACCCCGTGCCTAACAATGCTCAAACCCTCAATCCCCTTCCCGTCCGCCAGCCCGGGGAGCAGCTCGATGGCGCGCTGCATGATGCGCACGGCGGTGTTCCAGTCCGGGTTGCCGTCCCAGTTGCCCTTCTGGTACGTGCCGCCAATGACAGTGCCGCCGCCCGCCGCGCGCGTCATGGCATACGAGATCTCGCCCTCGGGCCCGTCGACCCCGCTCGGCGCCAGCATGATGCCCCCCGGCGCCTCGTTGCGCACGACCACGATCTGGCCGCGCACGGGATAGACGGCCGGGTCCATGACGCCGCCGAGCCGGCAGGCCAGCAGCCCCGAGGCATTGACGATCAGATCGGCCTTGCGGCCCGTGTGGCTCAGGCCCGCGGCCTCCGATATGTGCCCCAGCACCCCGCGCTTGAACACCACTCCCAGCGCCAGGCACTGGCTCACCAGCCACGGCAGGTAGACGGCCGTGTTGATGCACACCGACGTGAACTCGCACCCCGAGTGCATGCCCGCGCCCAGCTCGCCGCGCCCCAGCTCGCGGTAGTCGTCCATCAGCTCCTGGTACCATGGGTTCAGCGCAAAGAGCGCGTCCGAGAGCCCGCCGCTCGCCCCAGCCGCCACGTCCTTTTCACGGCGCAGCACTCGCGCCGCTGGGAGGGAAGGAGGGTATCAGTATGATATGATGCACGCACGACGTGTGAGCGGGGCCGTGGGGTGATCGACGTGTAACGTACTCTGCAGATGGATGCCCGCCGCGGGCACCTCCTTGGCGAGCCGGCGCAGCTCAGGCCAGGTGCGGCGCTCCCAGCGGCTGTTGGCCCGGTCGGCCATTCTGCGCGCGACGAACGATGCGTGGTGAGTTTTCAAGATTGCATGATTTTTTTTTTTGCACGGACGGGACGGGCTTACGGCAGGACGTTGGCGCCGGCCCACGGCGACGTGTACTCGGTGTCATAGTCGCCGGGCATGTGCTTCGCGACCACGGTCACGGCGTTTCCCTGGCGCCTGGCCAGCTGGAGTGCGCAGGTGAGGCCGCTCACGCCGGCTCTGGTTGCGATTGTCAGTTGACATGGCCGGGCCCCGGTACCGGAGGGCCGAGACGGGACTCACCCGAGGACAACGATGGTGGTGGTGGTCATTTTAGCCGTGCAATTGGGCAAAAGTGTCTTTGGTATTGCTTGGAAGCTTTGCTGGGTTCAGGGTGTAGTACCTTTTTGTACAAGTGCTCAATTGCCCGCCCAGAGTTGCCAATCAATCAGTCCACGCCGGGAATTGACAAAGTGCCGTGACTCAGACTGAAGTTTTGGTTTGTTTCTCAGGCCATGCAGAGCACAGCACGATGGATGCATTGCACTGCACTGCATTACATTTAACCTAGTCGATGAGTCGCGGGGCACTTATGGGACCCCCTCAGGCCTCGGCAGACCCTTGCATCCAAGCCCTTTGCCGTTCCTCCGAACAACCGCAGCGGGCGGGCACGAGTAAAGGGGCCGTCCCCTGATCCGTCGCGTGATTTTTCCGACGTCCACTTTTCGGCTGCGCAACGGTCCTCCCAACAACGGCGACGGCCGCGGCTACGGCCCCGCTGTATACCTACCTGACACATGGTCGTTGTAGAACCCCGAGAGATTCTATATCCCACTCCTAGAAGGCATCCCTGTGTTATTATTCCCCGGTGCTGCCGCCGAAAAAAATCCGTCCAACAGGTCCAACTGTTCGCCGTCGACAAAGTCGCCATACGGGCTCCGATCTTGTGCTGTTGGCGGTGGAAATGATGGGAACAAAGAAGCGGTGGTAGGCGACAAAAACGAGGAATATGTCGTGAATTGATCTTGGTTTCCGGGAACTTGCTGCTGCTGCTGCTTTTGCTGATCGGGCGTGTCTCGCGGCTCGCCGGGCCCGGAGCTATTTCCGCCCCCAACTTGGACACCCTCGGTCTGGATGGCCAGCGCACGCCTCGCTCTGCTCTGCCTCTCCAGGAATGATAGATGTGCAACGGGACCGGCTCGTTTGGACCTGGACTCGTTTTCCCGGCGAATAGCTGCGTGCAGCTGCTGAGCCTCTTGGGTGAGGAGACGACGACCGTACTGGGCGAGCTCTTGGTCTGTGAAGATTCTGTCCCTGTCCTGTTGCTGCTCGTCCCTGGCTGCTCTCAAAATCATGAAGGCCTTCTTGTTTTCGCTCTCCAAGAGCATCAGCTGGGTCTGATAGTCCTGTAGCGCTTCCATCTGCCGTCTGGCTGTGGTCGGCTGAACATCTTGGCTCCCGTTCGTGTGCTCTTCGACGTTTGTCGACCGACTCTTCCTTGCTATACGGATCTGGTTCTCAGCCGTGACTTTGTTCAGCAAGTCCAAATACTCCCCAGAACATGGCGGTTGGCCAAACTTCATGAGCTCCGCATTGGTGAAGGTTACTCCCGCGTCACGATCCTGCTGTTCCTGGAGCTCTCGCAGCGCCTGAGCCCTCTCGGATAAGCGTTTGTTGTTTTCCATGAGAAGCGGCGTCACGTATAAGCCCTCGGCTTGCCTGCCGACTAACAACCTCCCCCGCAAGGCATACAGGTCGTCTTGGGAGAGAATGAGCTCGGGGTCCTGTATCTGCTTCGATCGCCACCCTCTCCATAACTCCATCGACCTGCGTCTCTCGTTTTCGAAGTTCAGCTGCGCAAACATCACCGAGATAACTCCAGTTCTGCTGGACGCGAATGCTGCAAACCGCTTCATATCCTCTGCTGGTACGATGAAATCTGGGTCGGTTTCTTGTTTCTCCTTGGCCAGCTGGAGTTGTTTCCGGCACTGCTGCTCCAAGAGAACCAACTGCATCTGATAGTCTTGCAACGCAAATGTGCGTGTCAGTGCTGCTTCCGGGCCCTCCGCTATGTACCTCGAAATTGAAGGGCCAAGCTTGCCAAGGTTATCTCCAGGTTGGCTTTCGTCAGTGTGCTGTGTTTGGGCCCAATTTGCCGCGGCCTCATCGGAATGCACTGGGCTTGCTCGAGTGGAGTGTTGAGTTGCGTCCTGTTCACGTGTAATTTGGCCCTCCGGTGGTGCGTCTCTCTGTCCTTCCCCTGGGAGCGAAGTATCCAACACCGAGAGCGGCAGTTGCTCTGATGATACTAGCTGATCCGATGCCCCTCCAAGTTCGGTTTGCCGTTTTATGAGCTCCCGGATCCTCTGTCTTTCCAAAATCTCTCGCTCTTCCTGTCTGACCAGCTTCAATCGCTTCTTGTTCTGTGTTTCGAGCAACATCACTTGCAGAGCTTGATCCGAGAGAGAATCCATCTGGGCAGTCGAGGAGGCCCTTGCGCTTCTAACTCGACTCAAGCCTGCCGTTCGTGGTGGGGCTCGTTCTGAGCTGATGGCGTGGTACCGTTGCAAGTGAGCCTTGAGTCCGTTGGTGTCTCTGAACGGAAGGGGGTACGCGCATCCCGGTTGGGTGCATCGCAGAAGCTGGCTGTGGGTCTTCTCGTGGTCTGCCCGTTTCTTGGCCGAGTCGAAGCCGAGTGACCGTCTCTGGCACTTGCTGAAGCGGCAAGTGTACGCAAACTGGCCAAAGCTCTCCTTGAACGCCTGCAGGAGCTCCTTGCTGACTCCCGGGACGTGATCGGCCACCAAGAACTCTTGCACAAGCGATTCGTAAGACTCTGAAATGCCTTGGATCCTGGATCTTCCTGGCTCTTTCACTGCTATCAGGATCACCGTTAGCGGGCTAGATTAAAACAAGAAACGTAAATGACGTACCATTGTTGTCGAGAATTTCCTTGTCCCTTTGTTCTCGCGCCATCACCTCGTTTGCGATGAATATTCGAAGCTTAGGGTGTTGTCGAAATATTTGAACGTGGCCGGAACCGGAGAGCCATCGATCGTTGGAACTGGTGCTTGCGGTGCTTGTTATCCATTCCTCGACGGAAGAAGTTTGATTTAGTAGCTCGTATGTGAGGTTAACGATTGCATCGATAGCTGCTTCTCCCCCTTGGGACTCGCCCTTCAGCCCGGCGAGATTACTGATCCAGCTATCCATGACGTAGGGGAGAAGACCATAAAGCCCCTTGACGATTCTTTGGGCCCGGTTTTCCGGAGTCCAGCTCGGTTCAAAGATGGAGGAGATGGAGACGAGGCAAGTAATACAGGCGAGTGTCTGTTCTCGTTTTGCGGTTTCCATCTGCAGAAAGAACCCGCTCTCGCTTCCCTTCAGATATCTGCATGTGTGCATCCGTGTGTTAATTAACTCGAACTTACAGAGACTTGGTAGCTTTCGGTGCTTCCAGGAGCTGCTTGCTTACTCGGCCACAGAAATGTGGATGAATGAATATGTCGAATCTTGAGACCTCTGAATGAGTGGCTTGCACGCGTGGAGGGCTGACTCTGGCGGTGCATCTTGAACACCGGTTTTTCCGGACGAGAAGGCCAAAGCGGATCGGAGCTCGAATGCTCTGAGTGGCCGTTTGGCAAAGGCGACCCATCCTAGGATTAGTTTAAGTCGTCTGATGGACTGTTCCTCAAATCCATCCGTGACCTGGTTCAGAACACGTTCGTAGCTGCAGGTAACCGAAGGTTGATTGATTAGTTGAGACGTAATTCGCTCTGAAAAGAAGGGTTGTAACTGACAAGTCGCTCAGCTTTCTGGGAAGCGCATCGACGGCCTCTAGCATCTCCTCACGGCTGAAGAAGATGTTGTTCTTGAGATACTCGAGGACTAATCTTGCCCAAAGGAACATTCCTATCGCGCGTTAACTTCAACGCGCCGGGAGTATACCTGAGTCTGGACATCATGATACACACCATCTGCTTTCTGGACAATCTTTGCTTCGATATCCGAGACGTCAGAGCCTGCAAGGCCCAACTCATCAAACTTGGGTTTCATTGACAGCAGCTTTTGGTTCGTGTAGGCGGTGATTGCCGAGTCCAAGCTCTGTGTTTCGTCATAGAGAGACATTGTCGACTTTTTACTTAACGACCTCGAGAGGCGTGCCGTATCTCGGCACGAAACAAGGACCTTGGCAACCACCAGGCTGGAGTTGGTTGAGATGATGCGGTTCACCGTGGTCAGCAGCTTTTGCTGTGTGTCCTCGTCGCACTCGTCCAGCCCGTCGAGAATGATCCGGACGTACATCGGCCGGGATGGATCAATGGAAAGGGTGTTCAGGAGGGCTATCAGGACTTGCTCGAGCACCGTGTTCGAGGCCATCTTCTTGCCGAGGATGTATTCTCCGTAGATGTACGCAACGGCATCCTGGTTGTCATGCAGAAGCTGGCATATCAGAGATGCGATGATGCGGTCGTACTTCAACGAGTCGCGGTACAAGTAGCTACACAGGTGCCGGATCGTGGTCGAGGCCTTCCTCTGCCGCAAGAAGGTGGCCAGCTGCGTTGCGATGACGCTCTTGCCGGACCCGGGCTTCCCCTTCACCCAGAGATAGGAGCCGTCAGCCTGGTCTTGAAGCCACGTCAGAATCTTCTTGTTCTTCAGCACCCAGGAGCATGTCCCAGGGAACCTCGTTATCTCGTCTGCGATGGAGTCGGCGATGAGGCTCTGCTCGGCGACCGAGTTGCTCATCCTGAGCCATGCCAAGATCGACTGGTATTGAATGTTGGTGTGCTCAACGTCATCTTTGGCAATCTTTTTCATGCTTTCTGTCCGCCAAGACGTAATCTCATTGCGTATCGAATGGACAGTCGCAATGTTGTGAGCGTTTGCCTCTTTGTCAACAAGTTCCTCATGGCGTTTTAGGTCGTCGAGAATGTGGCTGTAATGTCGCTGGAATCGACCCCAGGACGTGCGGAAGAACAGCTTCCAAGCTGGCGACATGAAGCTTTTGGTCAGATTGCCCGAACTTTATGTGCCAGGTAAATAATTCTTGGGAGACGGGGGACATACAACTTCTGCGGACAAACTTGTAAGCCTCTTTGTGGAATTTGACCGTATCAGACAGAAAGATGGCCAGGGTTTGCTGGAAGGAGTCGTTTCCCTCAAACACCTGTCGGAGCACTTCAAAGCGCCCAAGAGTCTCGCCAATACGCGAGTAGGCCTCGACAATATTGTCAAATGCCTCAACATGCTCCGATGAGAGCTGTCAGGTGGTCAGTTCTTCGAACCATTGCAGACTACATGCAACAAAGACTTTGGGGACACGATTGATCAACACAGCGGACTGAGGCGGAAACTACAGTAAAACAGGAACAGACGGACTTGAAGAATAAGCTTGACCGGCGCCCAGACCCATGGGAGAAACGGCGTTCCATTGCAGAGGACCTCGATTGCGCCGTGGTAGTGTTCCAGACCGGCAAACAGCGGCATCAGACGCCGCATGTTGCGAAGTGACTGTCGAGCTGCCAGCTGGTTCTCGATGTCGATGGCGGCTTTCCTCACGTCGCCCAGTGTCGTGGATTTGAAGCTGTTTCTGTCCGCCGGAGAGATGACTTGCTCCAGCTCCACGAAGGCATCGCGCACAACCCGTCGCGCCGAGGGAGACACCTGCGGGGGCTTCAACGAACTTGAAGACATGCTGCGCGATCTGCGGCTAACTTGAATAATGCAAAAGACAAAATACCGTGGCCGTCAGGGGTCGAGCGAGATGGACTCGAATGAGTAGCTTGAAAACGAGACTCGGACCTGGAAACTAGAGCCTTCGGCCGTCTGGTCATTGAAATGCGAAAGGGCCAGGGACGACCTGGATGATCTGCCTTGACGTCTCAGCTTGACTGACCCTGACCACAGCCACACATGTCTCGTGCCGGCAGTGCACGCTAGTTGCCGCCAGAGGATTCCCGGTTTCCCTATAGGTCGATGGAGGCTCTGGGCAGCCTGACGGGCTGCTGCGCCTCATGCAGGCTGCATACCTGGTAGGTTGGCATCCCAGGCATGCCCAACCGTCGAGGCGAGTTTCTCCAGCGGTCAATCTTTCTCTCTCCCACACTGGCAATTCAAAGAGCGCTGCTGCCTCCAGTCGACCATGGATGAGCGTTAAGCACCACCAACCCAGGATGAAGTAAGGACAGCCATCACACTGCGACAGCAATAACAACAATAACAGCAGCGAAAAGAAAACCATGCGGAATGGGATCGAGGTTCTTCCTCGGCAATGGATTCAAGAAATGCCTTGGACCCAGAACAGCAGCCAGCGGTAAAGAGGAGGCGGCTCAGCCCCGTTTCGGGCCATTCATTCTCGCAGAGTCCTGGGCCACCGCAGGCAAACACCGTCAGCACCGAACAGCCCTGGCAACCGCATCACCACCATAACGCGAGTTTAGACGTCTCAGGATACTGCCCTACCAATCAGCAGGGCCATTTTCAATGGGCTTCAAATCCCACCAGCAATGACAGCCCTCAGGCTTGGCAGACACCTCTGCCTACCATTGCCTTGTCGACCACCTCCGGCTCCGAGTCGCTTGCCCAGTATCAGAACCAGGGCCATGAACACGACCTGTGGCAAAGCAGCCTCAACTTTCAGACTAGTGTCTCCTTTCAGACTGGCGACTGGAACTATGGTGAAGTTTCAGACACTTCACACTTATCCGCCGGCACTAGCACAGCATTCAGAGATGTGACCTCTTACGGAACGCCAAACACTTTTGATCATTTCAGTCGCTCACCATCTGTCCATGTCTCACCCGCTCAAACCCCGAGCTATGCATCCTCGGAGAATGATCGCACGTTGTTCTCTCCGGTGAATGCAAGCCATTTCCATCATCAAACACAGCTCGATCTCCCCGTCTATTCTCATTTCCAGTCGCTGGATCTGATCACCACCGATACCACGGTCCACGGCAACAGCTCATCCTCCGTTTTCCACGGATCAGACACAGTAAACTTCATCCCAGGGCAATCCCTTGGTGTTGAATGTCAAGCATCTTTCCACATAGACAACACAGAAGTCGAGCTCAATCCTAACCATGGCGACTGGGAAATTGATGACGTCCTCCCCGACATCCGCAAGGAAGATCTCGAGACCGTGTGCTTTGGAAAGGTAGGAAAATCCGTGTGTGTCACAAAGAGCCCCAATGTGATACTAAACACTTGGCAGGTGATCGGCATAGAAGCAACAGTCGACGATAGATTTCCAGTTAAGCATCTTAGTACCCCTATCAAGTTCATCTCCCCAACCGAGTTTATATCTCTCGACAACGGAGGAGCACACCACACAGGCCGGGTTTCAAAGGCTCGAGAGGAGATGATCAAGGCCCTCCTCGAAGCCGTCGACGAGGGTCTGGAAATCCAGGCGTTTTGCAACCCCAAGAACACACCCGGTCCCCCACTCGCAAAGGGTTCCAGTCCCCATGCCGGTCGCCGGTCAGTTTGTACTCTCTCTATTTTTGTGTTTGGCACCTTCAGTTGGTTCGACGACATTGGCCAGTTCTTCCAGAGCCACGAATTATACCTCCAGGACCCACTGGACTGCGATCGTCGAAATCTCCGATACTGCAATCCCCATCGCCTATCCTGGAAGGACCTCGACTCGAGCGTCTACATATCCGATCTCGCGAAGGGTTGCGTTGACGGCGGGATTACCACCCTCGAGCAGCAACGCGATGTGCTCGAGGTCTTTGATGCCAATGATCACCTGGCGGAAGCCGCTCAGCCACGAGGCATCAAGACACCGCTAGCGAGGTATGTACCTACCTACCTATCGAGTTCGTGGGGTTCCGATGCGATGCATAATCACCTGGCTAAGACATCCCAGGCACCAGAAAGAATCCTTGACCTTCATGATCCGGAGAGAAAGCAAATGCGTTTTTGATGGCAGCGACGCCGAGATATGGGAAGCCATTCAAGGACGTGAGGGAAAGGCGTGAGTGATTTCTCGGTAGATGTTGTCGAGCACCTCACTAAACCAAACCTTAGGTACCTGAACCGAGTCTCTCAAGAAGTTCAAGACCAAGAACCCCCACAATTTCAAGGGGGGATCATAGCCGATCCCATGGGCCTGGGAAAAACCCTCTCCATGATATCGCTCATCGCAACAGACACCGAGCGCGCATTGAGAGCATCGCAGAGACACGGTTTAACTCCAGAATACAAAACGGCACCCAGTCTCGTGGTCGTACCCCCTTCAAGTAAGCTAGTGTGTGCCAGATTGGCGGAGAAATCAACGTATGCGGCCGGGGCGCGGAAGCTGACAGACAACTACCTGAATTAGTTCTTGATACCTGGGAAGAGCAATTCGCCGAGTAGGTCCTGTCTTCTTCATCAAATACTCTGTCTTGGATACCTCGAGTAGTTTGAGGCCGGCCGTTGAATTAACAATCAAATCAGACACGCCGTCCCAGGTGAGATACGATTTCGAAGGCACTACGGCAAAGACCGCCTTCAAAGTGCCGGCTGCCTCAAGGACTGCGAAGCAGTCTTGACCACGTACCACACTGTTTCATCGGAATGGAGGAGGGCTTCAAGAACTAACGACGCTTCCCACATCCTCTTCGGAACCCGCTGGCGGCGAGTCATCCTGGATGAAGGTGAGGCCAGTCCCAACTTCTTCAATCAACTAACCCGAAAAGAAAAGACTAATAACCACAGCTCATTACATCCGAAACGCCAAGTCCAACATGGCCAAATCCGTCTGCAGTCTCGAGGCCGACGCGCGATGGGCCGTCACGGGCACGCCGGTGCAGAACTCGCTCAGTGACTTGACGAGTCTGCTTACATTCCTCCGCGCCTATCCCTACGCCGACAACAAAAGGTTTGACGCCGACATAGCCAGGCGCTGGAAGGCAGGAACCGCCGAAGGCGCCGAAGAGGCCGTGAAGAGACTAAAGTGCCTTGCACGATGTCTGCTCCTGCGGCGACCAAAGTCGACCCTGCAGCTTCCCGACAGACATGACCTCCTGAAACCGCTCGAGTTCAGCCCAGAAGAGAGAGCCTACTATGACCGAACGAAACAGGAAGCAGAGCAGGGCATCAAAACCGCCCTCGCCAACGGAGACGAAACCACGGGCGCGTTCGCGCGGGCGCTGCAGCAGATCGAAGCGCTGCGGATGATATGTAACTTGGGTCTGCACTACCGTCGGCCAAGTGAGCGAAAGACCGCCGTCCAGGGGCTGGACGAGGAAGCCGCCGCGTGGGCGGACGTTGCCCAAGAGAACTTCAACTTCCAGCGCGAGTTCGGGCTCGATGAGATCCGCTGCCAGCAGTGCAAGACGTCAGTCGACGAGATGGATGATGGCATCGAGGCCGTGACGACTACTAGCTGTCTCTTCTCGCGGTGTCTGCGCTTCACATGCTCCGAATGCGTGGCCCGCGCCCCTCGGTGGCAGATCAGTTGCGGGCATGAACCGCGTTGTCCCAGCGCGGCAATTCACATTGACGGCTCGGCATCCGAGACGATATTCTCCCCTGGCCATAGTGATGACACCTCGCCGAGCTCACTTCCCACCAAGGTCCAGGCATTGGTTGCAGATATCAAGGGCCTTGATCCGGCCATCAAGAGGTGAGTGACACGTCAAGGCTTTGATTTCAACCCCATCGAGCGAGCTTGCCAGTCGATAAACGAGCCAATAAACAACTAACACCCTTTCAGCGTGGTCTTCTCATCCTGGCGCAAAACCCTCGACCTGACATTGCACGGCCTCGAACAGGAGGGCATACAGTGCGTTCGTTTCGACGGAACGGTTCCCCAAAAGGAGCGGCAGGGGGTCGTGGAGCAATTCCGCAAGGACCCCAACATCCGCGTGATGCTTCTCACGCTCTCCTGTGGCGCGGTTGGGTAAGTTTGCCTCCCGTCCTGAGCCCGTTGTTACAAGACTCCCAAGTTTGTTTACTTGACCGAATTCTGATCGGAGACTAACCCGGTATCTTTGGCAAGATTGAACCTCACCGTCGCATCCCGAGCATATCTCATGGAACCGCACTGGTGAGTATTAACATCCATGCCACCACTATGTGCCCTTGAGAGACCCAAAACCTTTGGGGCTAGGTACTAAGAGATAACCAAAAAAAAAAAAAAATAGGAACCCGACCCAGGAAGAGCAGGCACTGGCTCGCATCCACCGTATGGGCCAGACCCGACCCGTCACCACAATTCGAATGCACATCAAAAATTCTTTTGAGCAGGTAAGTGAAGCCGCCCCTACTTCAGACTCATATGGCGACCAGTGAAAGAAAAGGAGGGACACTGTCTAACCTTGTCTAATCATCTCGCAGAACATCCTGGACCTGCAAAAGGACAAGACGCACCTCGCAGGCGTCATCTTGTCGCAGAAAAATGAGAAAGCTGGCGGCGAGGCCGGCGTCCGAAGTCTGTTGGTACGGTTCACAATCTGGATCCTGCTACCATGTTTGATACTAACTATCATATGCGGGCACAGCGGCTGCGCTCCTTGATCTGAACAAAACCCAGATTTCACCTTCGAATCGGCCCCGGCCAGGAACGGATGACGGGCGACCTCGTCCATGTCTTGAAATCAATCGAAGACCACCCGCGCACCGGCCCAGGCGTGTACTATGTTGGAGCTGCGTTCTGTAGTTGTCTTTAGCGGATCTTATACCTCATTTATCGTTTGACTCTGTAGTCCAGGTGCCTGTCAGTTTTTCTTCTTCTTTTTACCGGGCTAAGTAGCTGGTATGATGGAGTGTAAATAAAAGGAAAGATATCACGGGATCACGAACTAGAGTTAATAAACCTAGCCAGACCTCACGGGCACGTTTTGGGCAGAATCTTGAATAACGTAAGTACCTACCTACTTGTGCAACTTCAAGTTGGTTGATGCTTGGGCTCTACGTCCACCACAGTAAAGATAGATGAAGAAACAAAGTGGGCCAAGTCCACTCGAAATGACCATTGGCCGTGGGATTCACATCGACCTTGGACCCCAGACGACATGTCTCTCCTTGCCTGGGTATCAGTGAAGGTTGTTCCCTGGCCAATAGTCTACCTTCCAGTCCGCCCATACTAGCTCGTACGTTGTGCTTGTGGGTATCTCGATCAAAACAAGCAGAATATCTCCCACTACCTGGTACGGGCACGGTGTGCTTCGATAACAAGTCGCTTTCCCGTTCAATCTCGAACGATGTGGTTAATCGCGTCGGTTGCTGGCGAACAAAATATGTACGGCAAGTTCCAGCTTCCATTGTTGCAGCTGAACGATCAACAAATTCTAGGTAGAACACTCGAGAATCGCAAGCCTCTCCCCTACCCCGAACCTGCGCGTCTGGAAAGAAATTAGCAAAAGCTGTCATACAATCGCGAAAACAACAAAGCGCGAGCTGGATGATGACCCCCAAAGTCCTCCCCACGCTTAACCCCTGACCCCTGACATTTGACACTTGACCCCTGAATCCTGAAGGCCCGACACCAACCCTAACCCTTGCTCCGGGCGGGAGCGCCAAAAACAGCAGCCCCGCCCCGCCCGCAGAAATCTTGTTCGGTGGCTTTTTTTTTTTCTTTCTCCATGTTGATGTTTTTTCTTCTTCTTTTTTTCCTTGTTGGTCCTTTTTTCTGCCTTGTTCTTTCTTGATTGGCTTTACTCCCCATTTTTTTTGCGTATCTCGGCCGTATCATTCGTCGCCAATCAGATAGCGGAGCCTCGCCCGTCAATTCGGGCCGTCCAGCCCTTTTTCCCCCTCGGCCCACACCTGATATCTCCACCAGCACTGGGCCTTGGCGCAAGCCACCAACGTCTAATCACCTGCACCATCCCGATTGTGTTCTTGTAAGCAGTCCCGAGGCAGTTCAAGAAAAGATTGGTTGATAAGGGAATGAGGCGTCGTGGGAAAGAGGTTGCTCCGACAGTGGGTGAACCGAATGAACCTGCTCTTTCCGATGACGGACGGACACGCAGACGGCGGCGGGGCGGAGTTGCTCTGTTTGGACTCTCAACTCTGTCCTGTGACCAACTTGCCGCCGATCCCAAGGAAGGCACGAAGGCAGCGGCTGTGCCTACCTGCCCGGCTATCACACTGACAAATCCACACCGGGGAACGCGCACGTCGTTCGTTCCTGCCAAATCCTGCCAGCCCTATCGATGATAGTAGTTTCCGGCAGCGGCAGATGGCATTTTGCTAGTGGAGAAAGAAGAGGGTGCCTTGTTGGGGGGCCCACTCGTGGTTCACGGGGGTAGCTGTACTTGCACCTCTCGCCTGCAAGCCTGCGAAAATATCCACACAGGCCCAGATCTCTGTTAGGTTTCGTATCCATTCCCCGGGTCACACTCGTCGACTTAAGTACCGTAGCCCTTCCCGGGCCCGTGGCAGCGGATGCTAGTGATTAATTCTTCACACACACACACACATCATGCCTCGTCCCGTCTGAAACCTTACCCCATCATCAGTCTCCCCAAAGCTTAGCCGACAGCGAGAGCTGCAGCTCTGGGTGGAGGTCGGAAACCTAGGTCTCTGACACATGTACTGACGTGTTGGAGTCCCCTTTGGCCGAGAGCTTATTTGTCTTTTGTTGCCGTCCTGGCTACATCTGCTTTGGCACGCCTCCCCAACTCCCGTTCGTCCATCTCGCAAACGTCGAAACGGGCTCCTTTTGGTCCAGTAAACCGCATCCCGGTAT
Organism: Cercophora scortea; assembly: GCA_033439705.1. Lineage (NCBI taxonomy): Eukaryota > Fungi > Ascomycota > Sordariomycetes > Sordariales > Lasiosphaeriaceae > Cercophora > Cercophora scortea. The sequence goes on along the minus strand of JAUEPO010000004.1, from coordinate 4,898,342 downwards.
TGCTCCATGACCAGTCGTCTGGTGCACAGGATGGCGGCAGTGGATTCCGGAGCACCAGCGGGTGCAGCACCCGCCGCGCCAGCGCCGCTGCCGTCGGCCCCCGAGAGAGCCATGCATAGGACATATCACGGAGAGCATCATCCCCAGGGCGAGCCATCCCCCGATATCGAGCTTGAGCAGATGCCCAGTTCCAAGTCGACAACAGCGTTTGCTGGTGCCGGATACCAGCCCGGATCGAGCTCGGAGTCCGGATCGGCGGCAGCAGCAGCAGTGACCCCGGGAAAGAATACAGCAACGGTAGCGGTGACAGAGACGGGCATCGGACCGGATCTCGAAGGGAGCCGGCCGCCGTCGTCGATGCATACGCACGATGGAGTCGAGGTCGTGGCGATGCAGAGCATGACGGATCCGTACATGAACCGCTTCCGACTTCTGGCAACGTGCTTGGTCAACTTCGGAAACGGCATGAATGACAGTGCCCCCGGAGCGCTACTGCCCGCCATGATGACGTGAGTATCCTACCGTGGATCGCCTCCCCCTTTTGCCTCCCTCCGTCCGTCCCCAGTTCCCATGCTGATACTGGGCACAGCCATTACAACATGGGTTCGGCCGTGATTTCGTTGATCTTCATCGGTAATGCCCTTGGGTTCATCACCGCGGCTCTATTTGTCGACTGGACAAGGCATCGATTGGGCCAGGCAAAAACAATGGCACTCGCACAACTCATCATGACAATCGGCTACATACCCATGGTGTGCACCGCGCCCTTCCCCTACATCGTGGCGTCTTTCTTCCTTCTCGGCTTCGGCATGGGATATAACCTCGCCATGGGCAACGTCTGGTGTGGGCAGCTGAGCAACAGCACGACAGCCCTCGGGTTTATGCACGGTTCATACGGCATTGGCGGAACCATCGGTCCAATCATCGCCACGACGATCGTGTCCAAGGCTGGTGCCGTGTGGAGCAGATACTACTTCATAACGCTGGGCCTGACGGTCATTAGTGGAGTTGTTGCTTGGGTCTGCTTCCGGGATGCGGAGAGGGAACGCGGCGCGGTTCAAGCACCGCATTCTTCACCTGAGATCGAGGCTCGCCGCCACGCAAATGTCGGCCTCAATGGCGTATGGACGAACAGGGTTGTCATTTTGGGCGCGATCTTCATCTTCGCGTACCAGGGCGCCGAGGTCAGCATCTCGGGCTGGGTTATCTCGTTCCTCCTGGCTGAGCGCGAGGGCGACAAGACGAGCATCGGGTACGTGACGGCCGGGTTCTGGGCGGGCATCACCATCGGTCGGTTTTTGTTGTCTGCGCCAGCGCATCGATGGGGCGAGAAGAGATTTGTCTGCTTGGCCGTGCTAGGTGCTACGGTGTTCGAACTCATCGTCTGGTTTATTCCCAACCTTGTCGGAAACGCTGTGGCAGTCTCCATCGTCGGACTGCTGTTGGGCCCCGTCTACCCATGTGCGGTTTCTATATTCATGCGCGACGTGAGCAAAGACGAGCAGGTGGGTGGGATGGGTGTCATTTCGGCGTTTGGCAGTTCTGGTGGTGCTCTGGCGCCCTTTACCACGGGCATCTTGGCCCAGGCGCATGGTGCATTCGTGCTGCACCCCATCGCCATTGGGCTGTTTGGCGTCATGATGATCTGTTGGTTCTCTCTTCCTCGTAAGGCGAAGAGGACGGAATAGCATATCCGCCCTTGGGACGGTTGGGGCTAGGTGGGGTTGGCGTTTTGGTTTGGAATGGGGGGAGGGAAGGGAAAGAACGGGACTGCCTGGGCTTGTCATGGGCAAGGATGCGGTCTATAAGTCTATCTCTATCTCAAAAGTATCTGCAATGAGGAAGTCGTCACGCTCAACCAGCCTCCAAGTAAAAGACGCACCATCTATTTCCTGCCTGTTGCAGCGTCCTTGACGCTGAGCTTGCCCGCCACGATGTCCTTGACAGTGGAGAGAATCTCGGAGAAGTCCTCGAATGTGGTGAAGGGCACATGCTCGTTCTCGCAATACGTGACGAGATCTCGTGCTGGTCAGCATGGTCGTCTGGGATGGAAAGGGGAGGAGGGGCAGGCATACCTCGTCCAGCCTTGGCAAAGAGCAAGTCCGTCTCCTTGGCTGCTGACAGGTCAGACACACCATCGCCGGCGTAGAATAGCACTGGCCGTTCGTTCTCGGGGAGGTCGGCGTAGGGGCGGATCTCGATCGACTTGTCGTGGCCGAAGCCACTGGCGTCGTGAAAGACAATCTGCCAGCCGCCCTCGTCGTTGAGGCTCTTGCCCGGGCGCGGGGCAACATCGTTGCTCACGATCTGCAGGGTGTCGGCCTCGTCCTTTCCGAGGAAATGGCCCAGCAAGGCACGGATGATGGGCTCCATGCCACCGCTGAGGACCACGATGGGGACGTTGTTCTCGCGAGCCCAATAGAAGAACTCCTTGAAGCCCTCGTCCAGCGTGATGTTCTTGAGCAGCTGGTCGATGCACTGGTCGTAGGGCGTGCTGATGCTGTCCATCATCTCCTGGAAAATGTCGCGGAAGTGGCGGCGGCCAGAGAGCACATCCTGGTTGCCCCCCTTGCGCTTCGCCGCGCCGTAGCCCAGGTTGTCGGTGAGAAAGTCATTGCTGTCCTGCTGCGTGATGGTGCCGTCAAAGTCGGTGAAGAAGATGTACTTTGGACTGGTCTGGAGCGCGGGGAGTCTAAGGGTGAGCGGTGCTGAAGACGCGGCGGCGGGGTTGGGGGACGACACAGATCCCATCGCGGCCACGGTTCTGACGTAATTAATGCCTGCTCGGGGGGGGAACCTGGGATTGATGAAGTGCGTTGGGAAATCGAGATGGGACAGTTATGCGATTCTGGAAATCCGATGTCCGTACGGGTTAGTTTACGGTACACTACACGAAGATGGGTAGCCAATCTAAAAATGCACTGAACATAGGTATGATCCTAGCAAAGATGGGGGTTGGGTCAAGGCCTTTTGGTTTTGGGTGAATGGATGCATCAAGGACATGCCAGGGCAGAAATGACTCGACCCTGGAGCTGCCAAGCTGGAGGTTCAACCAGACCCTGGACCCCTGCAGCCTGCAACCTGCACTTGGAGGCTCCCGTCAGTGGGAGGTCCCTTGTCCGCCCGAGTTTGTACCGATCTTGGTGCCACGGTAGGGGGAGTGTTTAGCGGGTACAGCCTGTCCGTGCGGTGGGTAACGCCGTTGTCCGAGGCGCGAATGGCGCCGATTTACAGGCACCCTTGCAACCTGGGATTGCATCCAATGGATTTGAAACGTGCTGGGATGGGTCCTGGATTTAGGTCTGTCTAGCACAAGTGAATAGCAACTCCTCCCAAAGCCCCGACGAGCATGAACGATGCCATCACCATCACCAGCAAGACCAGGAGATCATGATTTTCGGATGATGCTCCCACAGAGAGAGCCAGTGAAATCCTTCTTTCAATCAATTTTCCAACTAAAAACCAATCGACCAGGCAGTCAATAGATCTACGTCTTTTAGCGGTGGTGGTATAATCACTACTCTAGACTTCCGTTGCTCCCTTCCTTTTTTATTCTGATAATACCAGGTATGTGCTTCATAGTTGAGTTTAACCGAAAGTAATCAATACTAGCCTGCCCGTCTGACGGAGGGTTTCTTCTTCAAGAAAAAATAATCCGCTCCATGGCTCTCTCTCAATGCGCATTGCGAGCACAAAGAGATCATATCCAATATTAGCTAGAGTCATCAATGCTTCACCAGATGCCCTGATTATATGTTCTCGCTGACACTCATTCCGACTTGGTCTCTATCGGCTTTTTGGGTACATCAAGTTCCCCAGTACTAGCTCTGATTGATTCTCAAGAGTTGTGCTGGTGGTTGTGCCAGTCTTGTGTGATAACACCAACAAGCTGCATCACAACAAAGCCAAAGTCGGCCAAGCCACGTCATCTATAAGGGTTTCCTTTCTTCTTATTTCACGGTATAACAATGCCAAAATTTGATGTTTCAGTTACCGTTGAGGCTCATATCCAGGGATTTAGAGTCGTGGTGACAAACCCCACAAAGACGGATGGAACGCCCACCATAGGAGGGATTCGAATTACCACACCGCAGACTGAAATAAGGACCCACGATGCCGTCGAGTTTCAGATTCTCTGAGACGCGACTATTAGATCCGATTAACAGAAACCAACCTCAACCTCGAAATGCTTGGCAACCCAATCATTAGCCAGGAAGAAAGTGATTTCCAATCGTCAAAATCGCAATCGTCCAACACGGCCTAGAATAGCCATTCTCCACCTGAACCCAACAGCCAAGACAATTTACTGTGGTAGGTATCTTACAAGTTAATGTAGCCAGCTAATCACAAGGAAGTTATAAGACGGATGGAGCAACACGCCCCCCCACTGAAGGCATTAATTATTATCCCCTTGGGGTTAGCGCTGACAATAAGAATCCTTCGTCTCCGCCAACACCAACATCGTTTTCGGTTCCGATATTGTGTGCGATGAACGTCGTTTGACAAATGCACTGAGACCGTAGAGAGATGGTATGATGGGCTTTACAAATCCACCACAGCAAGAATGACGGAAACAGAAGAGAGCGACATGGACGAAACCACGACCAACAAACATATCCTAACTGACGCAGTAGATCTGTGAATTGACACTTGAACAGTATAAGTATGTCTTACCATCACGGACTCGGTGGGCATGCCCTTACAACCAGCACTTGGTAAACCATCTTGCAATTCAGTCCCAGGCTTAAGACCTAGCATAGCCTTTATATGGCATCAATACACGGCAGCATTTTGACCCATACCAACACCCCAATCCCAACAACTAAATTTCCAACCTCGACTCCTCCAACAATGCATCGCCTCCTCTCCATCTTGACCTCTGGTCTATTATTCACCCAGGGCATCGAGTCCAAACCCATCAACCCCCCTGCCGACACGAGAGTAACCCAGCTCTTCGAATACCCCGACAGCACTTTCATCGAGAACCTACACCACCACCCCAACGGACAAGACATCCTCATCACCACCCTCGCCAACAGCAACCTCGTATCCGTCGACGTCCACGCCGCCAAGCCAACCGCCAAGGTCGTCGCCACACTGGCGGGAAGCACAACGCTCACAGGCATCTCCCCGCTCGGCGACTCGGACGCAGGCCTCTTCGCCGTCAGCGGCGGCGTCTTCCTCGCCGAGACCATCAGCTTCGTGCCGGGCAGCGTGAACGTCTACGTAGTCTCGATCCCCGTCCCCGTCCACGGCCACGGCGCAGAAGCAGAAGCAGCCACGGTGCTCGACACAATCAACTTCGCTAACACAACCATGCTAAACGGGATGGCCACCCTCCCGCGCCGACCCTACACCATCCTCAGCGCCGACTCGATTGGCGGCCGTATCCTCCGCGTCGATACCCGCACGCGCAAGACGAGCGTAGCCTTCGCCGACCCGGCGCTGGTCGCTCCCAACATATCCTCGGTCCCGCTCGGCGTCAACGGGCTCAAGATCCGCGGCGGCTATTTATACTTCACCAACTCGGCGCAGGGCACGTTTGCACGCGTACCCATCGACGACGAAGGCAACAAGATTGGCGGTGTTGATATCATCGCGCGGGTGCCGGGCCCAGCCAGTTTCGGGAATTTGTATGACGACTTTGATATTGATCACCGGGGCAACGCGTACGCCGCCCGCCAGTCGGACTTTATTGACAGGATTACTCCCCGCGGGGTGCGTTCGACGGTTGCCTCGGGTACGACGGTTATTCGGAGACCTACCTCGGTGTTGTTGGCTAGGGATGGCAAGTCGATTTATGTGTCGACTGCTGGGAATGTTGTGGATGATGTGTCGTACGGAGGTCAGATTTTGAATATCAGTATTTGAAAGGCAAGGGTATAAGTGTCTAAGTAGAAACGAGTTAGATAGACGGCTAGTGATGAATATTGTCCACGTAAACCCAGCTGGTACTCCAGGCAAACTCGATCATCCAGTCAGACCGTGACCTTTCTGGTCTCCAGCCCCTCTTGCTGCTGTTGCTGCGAGAGTAAATTCAAATGCCGCTCATTTGCTCATCATAAAGCCCGCGAATGCTGATGCGCCTGTTGTCGTAACTGAAAAGGAACCACGCGTCCATGCCAATCTTCCATGCTAAAATCGTCGTCGTGCTGGTGGCGGATTCAAAGGAACATTGCCCCGTCTATGCCTCTAAGAGTCTATGGCGCAACCGCATCTCTCATCGCAATCATGAAATCGCATCATTCTTCCACTCATGTCCCTCAAGCATTAACAATAAGATCCCCATGTCTTGCTGCATCGACGACCTGCTTCAGCCACCAGGCATGAATCCGAATGTCCTCCGTAAGTTCAGGGTGGAAGCTCGTGCCAAAGACATTCCTCTGCCGCACGGCCACGATGTCGTCGTCTTCCTGCTCCGCGCCGCTGGGCTTGCGATAGACTCCCAGAACCTCGACCGGGGCGGTTCCCGTTGTCGTCTCAGCATCGCCACCGCCAATCTGCCTGGCAGGCTGGATGATGTCTTCTACGACGGGAGCGCGGATAAACACACCGCGGAACGGCCCCTCAGCCTCGCCAAGGAACGGCAGCGCCAAGTCGGCAACGAAGCTCTGGATCTGGGTTCCGTAGCGGTTGCGAAGGACCTTGACGTCGAGTCCGCCAATCAGTTCCTGGCCTCCCTTTTTGACGGCGCTGGCTTCCTCGGCGAGCATGACGAGGCCGGCGCAGGTTCCCCAGACGGGTTTGTTTTGGAATCTATGAATGGGCGCGCTGTTAGTGATGCCTGTTTGGCGGTGGGTGATTGGGTTTCAGAGGGGATGAAGCAGAAGAACAAAGACATACTTGACAAACTCTCTGAGCGGGTCGAGCAAACCAAGTCTCTGCGCGACGATGGACATGGTTGTGCTCTCGCCGCCTGGAATGATGAGGGCATCGCACTGCGCCAGCTGGTCTTTGGTGCGCACTTGGATGAATTCAAACTGAGGTGCCTTGGTGTCTGCCCTTGTCGTCGTGTCTGGCGATGATGAGAGTGAGGTTGCGGCTTTTTGGAGGAGGGACAGGTGCTCAGCGACGCCGCCCTGCAACGCGAGGACCCCGATCGTGATCATGTCGATGGGTTTGGGTGTCCTCACGGGTTTGCGCGATATGTGATAGTTGAGGATGTGGGGTTTGGTGTTTCGAGGTGCGTCGATCACCGATGACTTGCTGATATAAACGGTCGTGTGCCCCTCTGGGCAAGGAGTGTGTTGTTACTTCCTTTGGTGATTATTCAGACCAGGCTTTCAATTGACCAATTAAGTCTAGGGTTGAGGCAGGTCCAGATTTCAATGAGAATTCAAGTCCAAAACGACCGTGGGAGTCATCGATAGGTGTCGAGTCTCGTCGCGCTGTCATTACCTAACAAGTTGATCAAATTATCCGACGACGAGAGCAGCACGAGACGGGATAAGCCGCATAGGGGCGGCTTTGTACCCTCGTCTCCGCAGGTTGCCACCCGTTGAGCTCCCCCCGTCATCGGACGGACCATGTCTCGTCTCGCCGCCCAGAAGGAGCCAAGAAAACGGGCGGCCCTTCTTTTCGCTTCTCCACGCGAAGCGAGAAGTCAAATCGCTACTGTAAACCCAATAGAGTTTGCACTGCGTGGGGGCTTTCTGCAGACTGCAGGCTACACCGCGCGGGGCAGGTGCGATGCCACGGAGGGGCACGAGTTGAAAGAGACTTCCATCTCGCTCCGTGCAGGACGCAGAGTGGGTTGAAGAGGAACGTCGATGACTCAAAAATGTCCATGCCAAGCATACGGCAGGGTCCGGTCAACCGGATGACCACTTGCAATACCTGGGTTTCCGGGCCGGTGCACGGGTAGAGAAACGACGGAGAACAGATAAACGGGATGTCTTGGGAAGGGCGCACACAAATCGGCAGGTGCGGATTGATGCGGAGTCGATCTCGGTGAGTTTGGTGACTGGTGTCAATCAGGGACAGGCACAAACAAAGGGATGACAATCAAATGGCCTGCTAGATCTATCGGATTGGAGTCAATGACGAAACTGTCGTCTCGGCTCAAAAAGATTCTCAGTCGCACAACTGCCGCAACAAGAGCGCCCCGGTGCGGGTGGAGGTGGATGCCCTGGATGGGCCAAAGGGCCCAGCCAGGTCTCGAGTTTTTACAGTGTCGTTCGCACGGTACCGCATCCGCCTGTGATGCAACACACATGCGAGCAGCGGCTGGATGGGAGATGGCCATGTGCCAATGGGCCCAGATCTGATCTGATGAAAGAGAGTACTTACCTACCTTCCCTCTACGCAGCAGGACCCTTGATCACCTAATAATTCTCCTCTGCCCTATTCGGTGGAATTTGACTCACACGACACCACCAACGTTGACGTAGCTATAAGTTGAGGTGATTTAGATGTCTTTCTAATTCCCTTCCAGCCCTCCACTACCATCCATTCCCACCCCCTCGGGAACAAGAAGCTCCAGTAACAATCCAACGGCACCCACATTATTACTACGACACTGTCCCTTCCCGTCCACATCCTTTCCTTTGAGTCTCTGAGCTGAGATATCCGCTACTACATCACACCCTCTCCCCCCTCCAAAAAAAAAAAAAAAGCCCTCAAACCTTAACGCCCCGCCCCTCCTCCCCCACCATCACCACAATCACAGCCACACAGCAAAACGATGGCAGCAAACGGCACCAACGGCAGCAATGCCGCCGCTTCTTCGTCTTCAGACGCCTTCACCGTCAAGGCAGGCCTGGCCCAGATGCTCAAGGGCGGCGTGATCATGGACGTGACCACGGCGGCGGAGGCGCGCATCGCCGAGGAAGCTGGCGCGTGCGCCGTCATGGCGCTCGAGCGCATCCCGTCCGACATCCGTGCCATGGGCGGCGTGGCGCGCATGTCGAACCCGGCCATGATCAAGGAGATCCAGGCGGCCGTCACCATCCCCGTCATGGCCAAGGCGCGCATCGGGCATGTGGTCGAGTGCCGCATCCTCGAGGCGCTTGGCGTCGACTACATTGACGAGAGCGAGGTGCTCACGCCCGCGGACCAGGAGTTCCACGTGGCCAAGGCCGACTTCACCATCCCCTTTGTGTGCGGCTGCCGCAACCTGGGCGAGGCGCTGCGGCGCATCAAGGAGGGCGCCGCCATGATCCGCACCAAGGGCGAGGCCGGCACCGGCGACGTGGTCGAGGCCGTCAAGCACATCCGGACCGTCAACAGCGAGATCGCGCGGGCCAAGGCCGCGCTCGCGTCGGGCGGCGAGCTGGCCGTCGCGGCCCTGGCGAGGGAGATTGGTGCCGATGCGGCGCTGCTGCTCAAGACGGCCGAGCTGGGCCGCCTGCCCGTTGTCAACTTTGCCGCCGGCGGCGTGGCCACGCCCGCCGACGCCGCGCTCATGATGCACTTTGGGTGCGATGGCGTGTTTGTCGGCAGCGGCATCTTCAAGGACGCCAAGGACCCCGAGCACGCGGCGCAGCGCGCCAGGGCCATCGTCAAGGCCGTGGCCAACTACACGGACATGAACGCGCTGGTCGACGCGAGCATCGAGCACGGCACGGCCATGAAGGGCATCAGCAATGCGGGCATGAAGCCCGAGGAAAGAATGGCTGGCAGAGGCTGGTAAAGCTTTCTTTGACTTGTCTTGGACTGGGAGAATTACTATCAGTAGGGAGAGTCTTCCTTGGAAGGCGGGGAGGATGATGATGCACGCGAGTCTTGCATTGTACTTAGGTATCTGGTCGGACTCTCGACATGGAAATACCAAAAAAAGGGGCGTGGGAGGGGATTGAGAGGGCTTACTTACTACCGATTTCGGCCAGTGAGTTGCGAATCTGGCATCATACAAGTCTCAACACCTGGGAGATGACATGAAATTGCCACGTCAACCACCTGATAGTTGCCTGATTTCATGACTATAGCATGGTTTTGCTAAGTGGCCCCGACGACATCAAGTTCGCTGACTGCTAATACGAACACTCCCACACGGTGTTAATTCTGGCATGTCAGCTTCAATTTGATGGAATACACCACTTACCTCGCACCATGGTCAAGTGGTTGATGACAATAGGAATGAAATTATTGATGTATTCCAAGGTCCTGGAATAAGTTGCTAGCAATCATGAAGAACATGATGTATCCAACGAAGTCCCATCGCAAACTCCACCCTCTCTTTCACTTGCTTTGTGTCAAGTAATGATACAAAAAGACCGAAAAGCTATCCCATGGCCAACATGCAATGTACTTATCCAAAAGATTGCAAGCATAGTAGTAGACATCCATGCGTTATCCAACCTACCCAAACACCATATATACCATTATTTGCCCTGGCCCAGCCTGCGAGCAGCTGTTTGCCTTCCATATCCTTTCCCCCCTTCCCAGCACAAACCCAAACGCCAAAGCAGGCTTTCTTGCCAGCGGTTTCCAACCCGAGATTGAAGTCAGTTGCAACCAAATGCTCCACATCTCTCTGCCTCCGTGTCGTACAGAGTAGATGCACTGGGACTATGCCCGGCAAGATGGAAGCCATTGTGTTTTTTGGACTTCATCTTTTAAGTCCGCCCCCAAGCGGCATGATTATGTCGGGAGGGGTTGCTGTGGCGGAGGTTGTCTCTCCACCATGACCACGGTCCCCTTGCTGTCCGTCACGGAGCCTGTGCTGGTCGACTCAGTGTAGCCCATCTCTGCCGAGGAGTCGTTGCTGGTCTCCCTTCCATCCTGTCTCTCGACGTCCTTCTCCCGAACGGCTCTCGTCTCCTCTTCAACCCAGGTTTCGAGTTGTGGCTGTGCAGCCAGATTTCGGAGTGGCCTCGAGCCAATGGTCAGAGGGGGGCCGCCAGTGGATTCGCTGGAAGTGCCCTCGCCCTCCCGGGAGTCGAGGAGCCTGGGGAGAAAGCGGGCGACAAGGGGCTTGAGCGTCATGAGACACGCAACGACGATGGATGTGTTCACCTCGACGACCGTCCACAAGGTCAGCTCGGTGCCGGTCCAGGTAAAGTCGCCGATAGGGTCGGGGTCGGTCTGTTGGCGGTAGAGAATATAGAGGCGTATGAAAGAAACGAGACAAATGCTGAAGGGGTAGTATCAAGTCAGTTCCTATGTAGACAGCAACCTTTCAGGTAGGAATGACGTCTTAGGAATTCAAACTCACAAAAATCCGAGCGCAAATATGCCGACAACAACAAACTTCTGTCTCCTCGGCAGGCTCAGAGGCACAACCAGTGGGATCGGCAACAGAAAAATCAAGACGTCCGTGCCAATGGCAAGACTAGGGTTGGGAACAAAGTCAGCCTGAGCCACGAGGAATATTCAAGAATCAACTGGGCGAGCATTACCCTGTGTTTGCCCACCAGATCTTGTTGCTGTGACAGTAGGCACCTTCGATGGTTTTATCCCAGAAGGCCTGCAGGGGGATGCAGGCTGTGGAGGTATTGATAATCATAAAGACGCTCGAGATCGTAACGATAGTGAGCACTGCCCAAGATGCTCTGCGTGCCCACTCAAGCGTAAACACCTTGAGATACAGCAGACAGATGGAGATCTTGCTCAGCGCAAGCGTGGTCACGTAGGTGATCAAGGAAGCCCACCAAGCCTACACAGGTTGTTGATCACAATTAGCTATGAGGTCATGGGTGTGATGAGACGCTCGGATCCGGAGGTTGAAAGAGTGCGCGTACCTTGTTTAAGGGGAGGCCCTCGGCGGTCAAGTCGATATCGTACACATGTTTCCCTAAGCCATGCCGGATTTCTGTAGGAACGCCTCGTCAGAAGCTGTTTGACACCCGACACACGAAGTTCTCCTCAGACGGGAGGAGTGACCAACCTTCTAGCATGGCCACAGAAAGCCCAGTTGCCGCTACCTAGACGAAATGTTAGATGCCTTGCAAGATTGTCAGGTAAATGCTCTGGAATCGACAGTGACGCACCAGAGAAAGCGCGATGCACCAGTCGGCCGGGCCCAGCACACGAACAATCATTCCCCGGGTCCAGAACCTCAAGCAGACGAAGATGGCCGCGATGGCCCAGGTGATCCATATCGCAGCCAGCATGCGAGGCCCGGTGTCTGGGAGGTTGCCTGAAGAAGCCATGGTCGGCGTTGCCGGCCTAGCCGCCTAATAGCGAACGAAGTGTAGGCGATGACGGAGAAGTCACTTCGTGAGCTTCAATCTTCAAGTGGTGATCTGTCGGGCCTCTGGGCCAGACCCCATTATGAGTGTTGCGGGGTGGACGGGGGGAAAACCAAGACGGGACCTAAAACTTGTCGGGAATGCATGCTTGCCTCTGGTTGCATTTCTTATGTGTCGAGTGTCGAGGTGAAGTGATCCATCCTGCGCAGCAAAACGCCACGCCACCACCACCCAATCCCGGTACCCTCGACCATGGCCAGGGACCCAGCGGTCCGGGGACGCCATCCGGGGCATTAGCGCGCTCGCTTCCCAAGGCAGGGTCTGGACGTTCTGGGTCGCTTCTGGTGTCTGGGATCTCGCTTCCATCGCGTCGACGAGTCGGCTCTCCTTGACAGTCGAGCCATGGCCCATGACAGGTGGCGCTTGATTCAACTGAAAGTGTCGATTCATGGTGCACCTTTCTCTGAATAAGGGCACCTAAGCGAGTGCGAGCGGTATCTCTCGGGGAGGATCATGAGCCAAGTGGAAGGCAGCTTCAAATCTGGTGGAAGAGGTCTGCAATCATTCCTCTGGACCTGAGTAGCGACTGGCATTTCACCTGCCACACAACCAACTGGACGCGCATCATCCAGCCTCATGGAGGAAATTATAGAGTGAACCTGAGCCTGCATGTTTGGTTTGGCGTCGCGACGTGTGGTTCGTTCAGCAGCTGCAAAGTTCCTGGTCCGTGGGTGCTTCCTGCCCTGGTGTGCTGCAGCTGCTGGCCTTCCCAACCCCGGTCTTGAAGTGGCCATGTTTCCCGCCCAGAGTCGCATTTCGACCTGACGTTGGCGCCAGTGGGATGTCCGAGCGCATGCTGTCACATTTGCGCTAAGCCTCGCAATTATTTTCTTCGAAGCTGCAGGGAATTTTGGCAGTCACAACAGGCTCGCCGTTTGTGGGGGATTGACTGCCGGCCGTCTGTCGGTGTCGACGTTGCATGCGGCCGGTGGTTTGATGTCGAGACTCGTGCATCAACCAATTCAATAATGCGGGATGGAACCAGGAAACCACGCTCCCAATCCATCCATCATCCGCATTGCGCCACACTGTGCCGTGATTGCCTCCCGGGTTCTTTGCGTTGGAAGCTGGAGGGTTGGCGGCGTTGGGTCGCAGTTTCCAGGCTCGCGGCTTCCCGAAGTTGGGGAACAGGAACTAAGGATGGATCACTTGGCAACAGGAACATTAACCACTGGCTGCGGGGATTCCTTCCAATTCAAGGATTCTGAGTTCAGTTCTGCAGAATTGCGCATTCGCGGGTTGATTGACGGCTCTCATCCCTTCATTCGCTGCCCATTATCAGATCTGAAATAGCGAATCTGATAACATCTGGTCTTTTCATGTCTTGAATTCGTGTCTTGACCAAGCCGCTAGAACTTTGGAGAAGCACAGTGTCAACCGTCGAAGACGCCTCCCGTTCAATTTCGTTACATAAGATGCGCGAAAACCATCAACGCTCGGACTGTGATTGACATGCTATCATCCAGCCGTTCTCTGGTGTTCGGACCTGCTGCTGACAGGCCCCCTGCCTTTGAATGTCTCACTTTGGCGGGAGGTTGCCAGCCAAAGTGTAACGGGTTACGAGCTGTCCAGTTAACTTCCGACGTTCCTCTATGCTGTTGGTAATTTTAATTTACACCGCAACCCGTACTGCGTATAACAAAGCAAGGCTAGCGATTACGAGATGGCCGCCTTGGGGACGTACCACGTATCGGCTTCAACTTGCCTCCCTAGGTAGAACATCTACACCGGTATGCAGGATGCGGATTGCAGCATAGATTCGGTAGGTGAGGCTGATTGTGTAGGTAGCTGGCTGAAACTAGAGGCGTGATTATATTTGCTCAACCCGTGCAGTGGCGCTGCACTCGTAAACGGGTAGCCGTTGGCGAGATTAGCATTAGCAATGCAGAGACCCTTTCGCTTACAGTGCTTTTGGACTCAACGGGAAGTTCCTTGACCATGGAGAGTATTGTACCGAATCAATGGAATGGCTAAATTATTCAACTCATGCTCAAGATTTTGATATAGAATTACTTGACCTGAGCAATGCATGCAACCACGGAACTGGTCGCAAGTGGTCTCGGCTACCTAGGTAAATACCTGTTACGGCAAAGATGATATAGAAACTTTACTCGCGTCTGGAAAGTCATATGAAAACCATGGGGTATAATTAGATTGTAGGTAACCCAGTCACAGGTTATCATGGCATGACGTTGAATTTCTGGTCTCTCTTGCTTTTTAACCTCCAAGTGCATTTCAATTCCCCGTTTGACTACTAGGCGGGCATGACTTAAAAGCGCTTTGATTTGAGATAAGTTTCGAGGACATCGTCACCCTCAATGCTACTACAATTAGTGGGCAACCCGAAGGACGTCACTGTGATACATCATGTACCTGGTAGGTAGGTAGGTAGTTGCGAACATATGACAGGTGGAAGTCAGCCACGCAACTATCAAGCTTCCACCCAGAGATGTTAACTGAAAGATCAAAGACTCGGAGATCAAATATGGAGATATACTACCAGGTAGGAACCCGTAACGGGCGAGCGTAAGTTAATTTTGTTCTTTTATGTTGGTTCAATAGAGATATCACCGAAGTGCTTGGGTAAACGCCGTCAGGAACTGAGATAGCCTCATCTGTCACTCAACCTTGGCGCGCGGACAGCTTTGATAGTCCGAGGACGTCGAGTCCCTGACCTAGTTATATAAGCATTAAACATTAAGACCCCTTGATCGCGATGCGGAATTGCAGATGGACAGCAAGAGAGAAAAGGAAAAAGTTAAAATTGATCTTGACCATATTCTCCGGTCGCGGGCGGGGAAGGAAGAGGAGCAAATCAAAACAAAAACGAACCCCGAGGTCGGGTTTGGTTACCTCGTCTGCTGATGTCGTCTCCGACTACCAGGGAATTATCGCGTACCTGATCGAGACGGGGCACTGCAGTCATCAGGGACTTGAATGCATTCATCCCCAAGCGCCCAATCCGGGGCATCAGATAAGCTTAACCTGCGGCCGATCAGGGGGGTCGGCGACGATTTGCGGGGTCATTCCCCCACTACCCCGAACCCTGGAACAAAACCGGCAACTTTGGCGGGGCAGGCAAGCGAGCGAGGCTCGGGTCGAAGCTTTCAAGGTCGCATCTACCGAGAAGAAACAAATCATCTTGACTCACCAAACCCTCGTCTCCCTTCGACGGCCACACCCAGACCACGAACTATCGGCCAACTTTCCAGTGTCAATCGCTTCAGACAACGCACCAAGCATCCAAATCCCCCGCTTCCCGACAGAACAACAAAGCACAACGCCCGCAATGGACCCCGACCTCGACGAGCACCCTCGTCGCGCAGACGGCGAAGCAACCCAGAAAGCCCCCCAGCACCAACACAGCCGAAAGTCGCAAGAGGTTGAAGACGACCCAATTGTAGCAACCTACTCCGTCTTCATCAAGCCGCCGCTCGAGAAGCACCGCAAGGTGGTGGTGCTGCAGTACGTCAACAAGACCTCGCAGGACCCGGCGCACCTGCGCGTGCCGCGCGTGACAGCCATGCGCGTCAAGCCCGGGACAGGCATGTACGAGGTAGACGTGCCGGTGGACACGACCGAGGCGTACGACCGCAACAAGGGCGTGGCGTGGGGCACGGCGCTGCAGAAGTCGATGGAGACCAAGAAGGGCGGCAGTCTGGGCCTGGCGGGCGGCTTCGGCGTCGGCGCCCCTGTCAACCGCGGTGGCCGTAGGGGCGGCGGGCGTGGAGGGGGCAATGGTGATGGCGACGACGATGTGCCTGTCGGCCAGCTCAGCTGGGTCGAAGCCAACAGGCAGGACAAGGTGTTCAAGACCCAGACGCTGGGAGGCGGCGAGAGTGCTGAGGAGGTCAACACGAAGGCTATGGTCGGCGTGTTTCAAGGCAGTGAGCTACACCTTCTTCCACCCCCTTACCATTCTACCATCCCTCCCGCAGTCGTAAAAGCTAACGTCTCTCCCCTCCAGAAAACATCCACCTAACCCCCGTCTACTCCCTCGTCCACCTGCGCCCCGTAGCGCACCACCTCGACGCGGTCTCGGAACAAGAACGCCTCGCGCGCGCGACCCCAGGCGGCCCGCCGACCGGCGCACCCGATAAGTCTGCCGGGCGGGCCATCCACATGACGCTCAAAGCGGCCATGGACGACGAGGGCGGGCTTACGGCTGAGACGATGGCGGACCGCCTGCGGGCCGTCCAGGCCGAGGCCTGGCAGAAGATGGAGTATGTGCACGACGAGGACGAGGCGGCCTGGGAGGCGTACAACGAGTGCCTTTTGCTGCGCGCCGCCCCGGAACCCAACCACACCACCAGCAGCAAGAAGGGCAAAGAGCCCGCCACAGCAGCCGCAGCGGCAGACGGCACCACAGACGACAGCAGTGCGCCCGACCTCGTCACGAAAGTCGCGCGCCTGCAGACCGACTGGGGCGAGGACGAGCTCCTCCGGGCCGTGGCGGGGATAAAGCGCGATGACAAGAAGCCTGGCGAGGAGGCCATCCTGACGCCGCATTCCGAGCCCGCGTTCGCCAAGGCGGTTGCGAAGCCCAAGCCCAAGGCCAAGGCAAAGGCAAAAGAGGTTACCTTCAAGGAAGAGGTGGCCGAGGCCGATGCCGCGCCGAAGAGGAGGCCGGGCCGGGCGACCGCGGCTGCTGCTAGACGAGGAGGAAGTCGGACGAGGGGCGGCGGCGGGCCCTCGGATGCGATGGACATCGACTAGAGTGAGGGAGTTGCTGGTGTCAATTGGGACAAGGCAAATGTTTTATGCGGCAACTGGGGACCGGAAAAAGGGGGCATGGGAACGGTGCTGGTGGTTACAAATTGGGAGACTACCGCATAACTAGGAGTTCGGGACCGCTTCTACTGGAGCTCTGTATTGCTATCGAGCATAAGAAAAAGAGTACTTAGACAACTGATACCCCATGGTGCATAATGGTATGCCAAGTTCCTGACGTGCTGATAATTGCATTGTCATGCAACTTCCTATCCCATGCATATTTCCTGAATCAACCCAGCTTATGCTCGTATGTACATTCAATCATGAGCTATGCTGCTGGCTGAACCCGTCATGCTCCGCAAATGGGGATTCGTTCCCACCATCAACGCTCAATCGCAGGGACAAATTTTCTGCGTTTTTTTTTCGTAACCCCTAACTGAGGCTATTTATATTAGGGGTCATCACAAGACACTCAAATCGAGCGATGTGAAGTGGAGGTTTGATCCATGCATTTGATACTTAGGCCTCCTCCAATAATGCAACGCGACGCAACGTAACTTTTCATAAATCCAGAACGTCTCTTTTTACATCATATCCGCACCACGGCCGCCATTCAGGGCGTGAGCCGTTCCATTCTGAGCCAAATAGCAACGCCCGCTTAATCAAGGAGATCGACATCCAAGCCAATCGAACGCATGAAGAGGTTTACGTTCTGCAGACGCTGAGCAGCCAAGTCCTGGGGAAGCGTCTTGGAGAGCGCGACCGTATCCATGACACGGTCCTTGACAGCAAGGACGAGTCGTGATTGTTGCTCGGGGCTAGCGCCGATACCAATCGCGGCAAGAAGCTGCCAGACATAGACGTCATCGCCGGTGTTGACTGTGCCGGGGAAGACGTACGGGAGCGTGGGCTCGAGGAGGTTGAAGAACTGCGTGTAAGTCGCGTCCCTAACAGCAATGTTAGCTGATGTCAAAGCCCTACTGAGGACAAAAAAAGACTTACCAAGAACGCCAGGCCTGCTCACTGCCTCTTGCACTGTGCTTGAGGATCTCAGCACGGCTCAGGATCATAGTGAGCATCGATGCGCCAATCCTGCTCTTTGCGATGATATCCACGTTTCGGGTACAAATGAGCCCCAACACACCAGCAACAAGATCAAGCTCAAGCTCGTTCATAAAGGTAAAGAGTGTTGCCATCACGGTGGCGGAGAACAGCTCCACATTCTCGCGCATCGCGGCGTTTAACTGCATGTCCCCGGTTGCGACCTGTGCATTTCGGACCACATCCAAGTTGTCAAGGTTCACAACGATCAACGTAAGAATCGTTGTGCGTTGCTCTTGGGTGCTGTGGCGGAAGATGCGTTGCATGGCTCTCTTGCCCTTGTTGTATGAAAGAAGGGCGATGAACGGATGGACCCCGTTGCTGTCGGGACGGTCATGAACACGAAGAGCCATCCACAGCTTGTGGTTCAGAGCCTGGGCCTCACTTGCCCAATCATTCATCCTCTGAATGGCTTCGGGATCGGCATCGCCTATAGGAGCAGGAGGCATGTGGCGTTCGTGGTCTTCCATCTTCATGAGAGTCGAGTACACGGTCTCGATCGACCGGAGCTCGCTTTTCTTATCCGTGCCATGAACATGGACTGGTCTATGAGCACTCCCGGGACGATGAACCTCCGCCGAATCGCCTCGCTTGATGTTAAGAAGCGGCTTGGGAGTTTTGGCGTTGCTGAATGAAATCTTTCCGAGACTACCCTCAATAACGAGCTGCTTGTTCTTGGGCTTGTTCTTGGCGGCCTCGACAGCACGCTGGACTTGCTGTTCCATTCTTTGCATATGATTCTCGGGCCCACGGTTGTGACGTCGCATGCCTCCCTGCCGGCTACCAGTCTGGAACAAATATGTCTGCGCAAAATTGTTCAGGGGTTGGCTAGGATGGGAACGCTGGCCGCCTTGAATCTGATTGTGCACCTGATAATAGAAGTCCTCGGAAATGGATTCATCCGTGCTATGCTCGTTGGGGTTGCCGGTAGCAGCGACGAGCTGCTGAAGCTGGATCCGAGTAATAAAGTTCTTGTCCTGGGGCGTCATGATGCCATTGTCGCGGGACATCTGGAAGATCTTATGGTTCCGTTTTGCACGTTTCGCCTCCTGGTCCAGGTAGGCAGCTTTGTCCTCCTCGGAAAGCTGGCCAAGTTGTGATGGGTGGATGATCATGTGTGGATGCCGAGAAAATGAACCCTGCTGTCTGTGGACGGGATGTGTTGGGTGCGACATTGGGGGAGTAGGATGCAAAGGGATGCCGATTTTAGCTGCATCTCCCGAGAGGCGGCTGGGGTTCTGCAAGATTTGCGTAGGCTGAATAGTGGCCGATGGTTGCTGGCGCTGATGAGCAATGGGTTGTTGGTGAGGCACTGGTTGGGCCGAGGATTGAGCCGTAGGTGTATGCCTCGACTGGGGCCTCTGTAGAATCGTCACCGGGACAGGATGTCCTTGTCCGGGATGCTGCGGGGCCTCCCTAGGACGTGAATGGTCGGGGTGCGCAACATTCTGGGGCTGAGCATGCTGTAGGTACTGGTAACCTTGGTCATATTGCACCTGTTGCTGTACCTGAGGCTGAACCTGGGGTTGAGGAGCTGGGGACGGAGCAGCTGGCTTCTTTGCCTGAGCGCGCATTTGAGCCTCAACTTCCTCCAAGCTCAAAATCTTGCGGCCAGCAGGAGCAGAGGCTGGGGCAGTGGCCTGGGCCGGAGCGGGAGCAGCAGCAGGAGGCGGGTGCTTCTTCGGTGCGACCCCCCACAGAGCGGCATCGACCTGGAGCTCGCCGACTGGCTCCTGGCTGTACTTCTCATAGCCAGACCGCGCAGGCTGAGAAGCGGGCTGAGACGCATAACCGTAGGATGAGCCAGCCGCAGAGGTGTTTGCAAATGACTGCACAGCGGATCGTGTGGCTGACTGCGTAGCCGACTGCGCAACCTTGATAGCTGGCAGCTGGCGACTGAAGCGGACGGCCTCTTCCTCGATGGCATTTGCGACCTTGGCTGTCTGGCCAAAAAAGTCGAAGTCCTGGCCTACAGGCTTGGAAACAACACCGCTCCCGCCACCGAATGTATCGTCGTTGAATGCGTCGTCGGTCTCGTCCAGCTGGTCGCCCAGGCCGTCGTATGTCTCCTCAAAATCGAGAGCCTCGCCTTCATTCGCCTCGTTGGACAGGCCAGCAAACGGGTTGTGGGTTTGGGAGAAGCCGGTCGCGGCCGGATTGTGGCGAGCGGTGTCAAAGCCGAAGAACGACATCGTGGCGACGTATGGTTAAATTATTCGGAGCGCCTTCGGAGAAGATTACTGCAAATGCTGTCAGACGCGAACTGGGCTCGGATGCCTGTTGGGGGTTTTGTGTGTTCAGATAGTGATGATGGGTTTGAAGCTGCGGGACGCTTGCGATAGCTCGGGGAGGAGTGCAGCAAGCGTCGGCTTCTTCCAAGCTCGTTTGTGCTGGGATGGAAGCCCGGAGCGAGTGGGCTGCAATGCACGGTTGCGGGTTGTCTGGTGGCCAGCGAGGGGCAGTCCAGGGAGGCAAAGGGGGAACACCAGGCGGGGAGACACACTGATCCGGCAGTCGTAACTTACAGCGTGAAAGGTATGTAAGTTGATGCGATCGGCGTGGTCAAGTATCATGGTGGTGGGATGCGATGCAATGCTTGCGCGCGGATCAAATCAAGAGAGGAGAGTTGGTTGTGCCGAGCAGATGCAATTGCAAATGCGCGAAGCAGAAGATGGTGGGCGACAAGGGCCAACCCGGAAGGTTCAAGAATCTCAAAAAGCCGAGTCGGAAGAGCAGCAGCCCTGGGAAAGGCGCAGAAAGCAGCAGCTCCCGTAATGCGCTGCGAGTAGTAATATTGCCGCGTCGGCCGGAAGAGAGTCAAGGGGTTGGGATCGCGACAGCGAAGGTGAGGTTGCGAGTACCGGGTATCAACTCGTCAACTCTTGATCAACCGATGTGGCACCGTCGCTGGCCAATCGAGCCAATTGCGATGGGGACACCCACCAGCAGAAGTGGGATGTCCTGGATTATCCGACAGCCAATCGGGAGTCGCCACCGGATTTATTTCCATCAGCATCCTGGCGCTCAAAAGCCATTGTTCTGTATCTTTCAGGTACATAGGTACCTGACGTGCTGACCTAGGCTTCTGTAGTGCACCTCACCCCCATCACTGCCGTCAGCGTGGCATCCTCGATTTCAACTCCTTATGCAACAAACCCAAACATAGAAACCGACGGAGCTCATCACTTATGTATGAACGCCGCTTTTTTTCATCTGTGCGATATTTCACTGGAACCCTAGAACGCCCAATTGCCAGGTGGTCGTTCCAGCTGCGTTTGTGGCTTGAAGCAGCCAGGACCAGACACTCCAGAATTCAATTTCATGTGCCTTCTCCCAACCCCAGATGAAATCGCAATCACCGACGTCATTGCCTTGCATGAGGTTTTACAGGCAGTCAAGGATCTCCAAGGAACCTCCACTGCCCTACCATATTTCGTCGTTTGGCAGGCCGCCGTGTGTTCTAATGCTCACAAATTCACAACATTGGAGAAGCTAAAAGATGAGATAGGTTAGATACCTTTTGTCGAAATTCGTCTGGCCCTGGTTATGATATTGGGGCATCCAGGCTCTCGGGTGCATCCCCATCCACATCACCCGGGCTTGGTAGCATCGTCTCAGTCCCTAGTGTATTGTCCTGTGATATGGATAAGGGCCATGGAGTTTGGATCTTCACGTCCCGGTACGCCAACCCATCTTAACCAGAATGCCAAGAACGTGGAGTTTATTCCAGAAGAGCGGCTATTCACAGCTGTTACGCCCTTGCATGAAACAGACATGATCTCCGCCTAGGATGCCCTGGTGTCTAGCCCATGAACCTCAAAACTTATCGTGTGCATCCTGCACTTATCCGCGTCACGTCTGGACGATAATCTCACATTCAGGGAGTCACGTGGAAGTCAAGACTCGATTCGAGCGCCCACTTTCAACCCTCCAGCGTGCAAGCTATCTAGTCGCTTTGAAGGCCGGCAAACGCCAAGTTGCAGATCCATTGGCGACTTTTATGGTATGGGAGAAGACCATCAGCAAATCCACTTCCGTTGGTAACGTTTACACTACCAGGTAGGTTGGGATGGCGTCCATCTTTTGTGGCGAGCGCGGCTTAGTGTCTTGCAAATTCCAACCGGCGACAGTCTGCTCTCCCCGAAGCAGATGAATAGCGCGGGTGTCCCGTCCGTAATCTACAGGACCTTGGCTCGTGCAGATAGTTTCTTAACATCTTTGCACAGACGACTAGTAAATCCGCATTAGGCCAGTATCTTGGATATCGTGGCAGTGGATATCTCTGCTGCAAGGATCAATGTCTCTGCCGGGTTGTCGCTCTGGGCTTCGGGCTGGCGTGGCTGGCTGTGGTGCTCTCCAATCTTCTGGGCCGCCCGCGCTGACCCCAGACCAGCCAGGCTTGGGCCAGGCCCAGCCCGCCTAGTCCAAGACGGGAACGCGGGCTGCGCGGCACACCCAAGGAAGGTCAAATGCACAGGGCAGCAGCTGGAAGAGACGGGGGTGGTACGTATACGTACCCCTGGTCAGGCTACCTGGTAAGAGTGCCAATGCCCAGGCTCGTGTCTGGTGGCTCGACTCCTTTTCGTGATCGATTCGAGTGGCATCTGGCTCTGATCCAGGGTCTTTAACTTTTCAGCCGCTGACATTTTTGTCGAATCCTCTCTTTCATCTGCGTCGCGATTTTATCACCACTTCTCTTATTTTTAGTTTCAATTCCTGAGTGCCAGCGATGACGGTCTGTTGTACGGAGGCCTGAATCATTTACAGGGGAATGACCTGCGGCGTGCAACCTACCCTACTTTGACATTGAATCCAAAATCCCTTTACGTTCGCGGGACGTGGCGCTCCATCCATCCTCTCCCGCTGCCAATAACGTTAAGCTTCCATTCGGCTGCAGCAGTTTGGCCACGACTCCGAAGACCAAACCTCGCCCACGCCACGCCGCACAACTTCACCACACGCTCGGTCTCCCTTCCTACCATCCGGGAGACATCGACGAACGGCCGCCGTAGTCGCTCGTTTCATCTTATTCCATCTCCTAGGCCATCCACTCCGCATCTCGACTTTGGTCGGCATCACGCAAGATGGCGGCCGGCAGTGCTCGCTACGTGCGATACATCCTCGTGGGATTCTTTGTAAGTGGCGCCTCCGTTTTGCCTGTGCCGTTAAGTTGCTTCTGTGTCTGGGCTCGCAATTGACACTCCCAAAGGTGCTCGCTGCCCTTTACTACATATCTAATTCAGGACCGATCATTCC
Source organism: Cercophora scortea (assembly GCA_033439705.1). NCBI lineage: Eukaryota > Fungi > Ascomycota > Sordariomycetes > Sordariales > Lasiosphaeriaceae > Cercophora > Cercophora scortea. The sequence goes on along the minus strand of JAUEPO010000004.1, from coordinate 4,875,081 downwards.
TCCCTCGCCGTCCTACGAATCCTCTCGAGGAAATGGCCAATCCAGCTCGCATCACACGACGGGTAGCACCAGTGAAGGAAAGGATAGCAGTGCTAGCGCACCAAAGGAGAACACGACGCCCGTCAAGTCCACAAAGCCCAACTTTGGCCCCGGCCTCGATCCCAAGGAGTACCCCATGGCCATGACGCCGAGCGACCCAGCATGGAACGAACTGTCGGGTATCAAGGAGGGCCCGCGTGTCAACGCGACGTTTGTCACCCTGGCGCGTAACTCGGATGTGTGGGAGATCGCGCGGTCCATCCGCCAAGTCGAGGATCGCTTCAACCGCCGGTACAACTACGACTGGGTCTTTCTCAACGACAAGCCGTTCGACGACACCTTCAAGAAGGTGACCAGCTCGCTGGTCTCGGGCAAGACCCACTACGGCGAGATCCCCAAGGAGCACTGGTCCTTCCCCCCGCACATTGATCAGGATAAGGCCCAGAAGGTGCGCGAGGACATGGCCCAGCGCAAGATCATCTACGGCGACAGCGTCAGCTACCGCCACATGTGCCGCTTCGAGTCGGGCTTTTTCTTCCGCCAGCCGCTGATGCTGAACTACGATTACTACTGGCGCGTGGAGCCAAGTGTCGAGCTTTTCTGCGACGTGCACTACGATCCCTTCCGCTACATGCACGAGAACAACAAGAAGTACAGCTTCGTCCTCAGCTTGTACGAGTACGTCGAGACAATCCCTACACTGTGGGAAAGCGTCAGGAAGTTCATGAAGAACCACCCCGAGCACATCGAGGAGAACAACTCTATGGGCTTCCTCAGCGACGATGGCGGTGAGACCTACAACCACTGCCACTTTGTAAGTCACTGTTCCAACAAGTCCCCACTCCGCCCCAGTCGACACCCTCAGCTGACTCGTCGCTCCTCCAGTGGTCCAACTTCGAGATTGGCAGCTTGAAGTGGCTGCGGTCGCAGGCATACACCGACTTCTTCGAGTCCCTCGACAAGGATGGTGGCTTCTTCTACGAACGCTGGGGCGACGCCCCCGTGCACTCGATCGCCGCTGCCCTTCTGCTCAAGAAGGAGGAGATCCACTTCTTCAACGACATTGCGTACTACCACGTGCCCTTCACCCACTGCCCTACAGGCGACAAGATCCGCGCGGACCTCAAGTGCCACTGCAACCCCAAGGACAACTTTGACTGGAAGGGGTACTCTTGTAAGTACTGCTGCGAACCATTTTCCTCTGCACCATGTCCACCCGTTCGCAGCTAACACACCATCCCCAAAAAAGGCACATCCAAGTATTTCGACGTCAACGGCTTGGCCAAGCCCGAGGGCTGGGAGAACCAGACCGACTAAGAAACGAACACAACTACCAAGATCAAACCAAGTCAATACTTATGACAGGCGAAAAGTTTTTTTCACCTGCAGAGAAACACGGGATGCCCGAAGCAGCGTGCAAGCTTATTAGAATTGTATCATCTTTAGTCCAAGGGACCATTTGAGGGCCCCGAGTTCAAAACGACAGAAAACCCGAAGAAGGGAATGGCGAGCAAGGAGGGATAAGGCATCCAAGCGGCCTGGCAGGTTCTCGGGGAGAAAACGCGTCTGGGGGAAATCGATTGTAAGGATTTGCCGACAAACCTGCCTCGCAAATGGATGCGAGAGGAATAAGTGGGAGTTTCATCTGTAAATATTTTATGTTGCTTGGCGAAAGAGGGATTTCATGGGTTGGTGAAGGGGAGAGAACCCAGCAATGTTGCTTTTGGAGCATCGGGTTGGTCAAAGTCGAATGAACGCATTTCTTGTCTTCCATATGCCCTTCTCATGCAGTTTTGATGTTGTTCATTTTTTCATACATGGTTCTGTTAGTACATTGATTGGCAGGATATAATTATGCCTTCTCCTCAGCTTCTATACACCTGTAGCATCTCCGTCTCATGGCAAGTGTCCCAGCAAAGGCCTGACCTCCCTGCCCTTGCGTGAACGCCTCCGGCTCCCAATCCTGAGCGTTGTGGGCTCAACCAACAGACGCCTTCTTCGGCTTCTTTGTCCCGTATTTACTCCTGCTGTTCATGCGGCTGCCGACACCTCCCTGTTACCATGAACGATGTACATTAGCAAAACTGGATCCCACCACGGCTTTCCGTCCCCCTTCTTCGGGAGCTTCGTTATACGGTGTAGGGGATTGATCGACTCACCAAGTCCAACGCGCCTCTGACCAAGTGATATCTCACACCGGGGCAATCCTGGGCGCGGCCACCGCGCACGAGCACCACGCTGTGCTGCTGGATGTTGTGGCCCTCGCCAGGAATGTAGGCCGTGATGACCTTGCCGTTGGACAGGCGCACACGGGCCGTCTTGCGCTCGCCTGAGTTGGGCTTCTTGGGACGCACCACGCCGACCTTTACGCAGACGCCCTTCAGCGCGGGCGCGAGGATGCCGGACAGGGCGGGCGAGACGGCGTGACGGGCGCGTTGCGGCTTTCGGCAGCCCTGTGGGAGAGGACGAGGTAGGTGTCAGTTTGGGGTGGTGGGTAGGTTAGGTGAGGAAGCGGGAGGACGGTCGAGTGCTCACCCGCAGGACCTGCATGAGCGTTGCGCTCTGGGTGGGCGTGCTGGAGAAGGCGCGCGCGATCGAGGAGGTGGTGGTGGTGGTTGTTCGGGGCACGATGGAGGAGGACGACGCCATGAGCGGCCGCCGTAGCGCCGGCGTCAGCAGGCTGCGAAATACCGTCGCCATCGTTGATTATGGTGTGCGGACGTCGATTGGCGCCGCGGGCTTATCGTCGCGTCGGCTTCGTTCTCGTCGAATGTCGAGACGGCTGCAATCCCGACTGACTGACAGGGAGCCTGCGTCTCCAACCGAACTTTTGAGATCACGGGACCGCGCACGTGCAAGGCTCGGCAATTGTCGGTCTAGGCTTCTGGGGGTTTGGCTCGGCCGAGCAACGGGTGATGGTCACATGGCTGCATAGCGATGTGCGTATTGTGCGAACACTGCAAGGCACGCCAGCTCGTGTCCCATTGTTTTACAACTTGAGCTCTGGCTTTATGTTTGCTTGGAAATATCCCAGTTAGATTCTTGTCATTCTGCATTGGACCACTCGCAATCACTCTAAACTTGTCCCATCAAACAGGGATTGAAGCAGCGAGCAAATTTAAAGCTTTCGCCGCGTCGCTCGTGGTGGAGCTAAATTTCGAAAGCGCAGCAAGGTGCCAAGGACAGACCGCGACGAGCACTCTCAGCTCCTAGTTGTGAAGTTAGCAGCGGCGGCAGTCTCGATGACCTTCCCAGGATGAAGGATCGGTTCATAGGGTACATCGTTGGGTTTATGCCGCATCCTTCCCGACGATGCAATAACCAATGAATTTCCCCGATGTCCAAATCATAACTGGCGAGTAACTTATTAAGCAAATATCGTTTTCAAGAGAACGAGACGCGCGGAGTGTACGTTTCTTGATTTAACATCCTGTTCCTGGTTTCCTGGAGCGCTACTGGGTGTCCCATGGCTGTCGACTCGGGATTGACGACTTCATTTACAATTTGGGAGATATCAGGCATATTCCTACACTTGCCACTCCGAGCTTATTATTTGAGTGACACGTTAAATAGACCTCTCACCGCGCTACGAATATATCTAGATAGGTAGCCAGTATCAAACATAGCGGGAAAGGCGTCTGATGCTGGAATGTGAAAAGGAAGAAGCTGGGGTAACTCTATGATTCAATCGAGGGTTCGGATCTGTTTGAAATTCTCATGAACTGAGTTTTTTTTAAGGTGCGTGTTAATTATTACCCGGTAGTATAACAAGAAAAGAAAACAAACCGCGAGTTTAGGTGATGGTCAGCGGATACCATAATCAGGGAATTCCGTTTCACTGCACCGGACTACGACTTTCAGGTTGGTCGTCTCACAACAGCATGCCTGTGATTTAATTCCAGATCCGGTCTCCGGTCGCTTGGGGAGAGTAACCAGAGGACACACAAGTCGTAAATTCGATAGAGTTCACCATTCCATTCGATTGAAGTGATGTTTCTTTTGGATTGATACGGTCTCAGACGGTGGGAACCCACGCGCTTGGGGGAGGTTTGTCGGTAACAACATCAACGGATACATGAACGCTCACAAGTATGGATGAGATGATCGGATTTGCTTCTTGTGTCGGTTTTCGACGATATGGTCCGTTTGGCCATGTAGACTATCTGTTGTCGTCCTACACACACAGCTGATTCCCAAGCCGAAAAGTCGGACATGTTGCCTCGAGAGCGAATACAATCGGACGTTGATGAAAGGAAGTGATGTTTGAAACTCCACCTATTGATAGTGAATGTAATCGTGAGGCTCTACTAGAGTAGAATGGATAACGATGACGAGGAGGAGACGATTTTGGGATTTCTACTGAAGAAAATCTCATGAACAGGTTCATCAGTAGATGATGCGGGAGACACGTATTCCTATTCAAGTCATGAATTATTCGTATTATGGGAGGTAAATATCGAGTTTTGATTTTATTGACCATTGAGATGGTAGCTATGTACCTGGTACGTAGTTCATCTGCAAGGGCTCAGGGCGACATGAGTGATGTCGAACGCTCACATGTCCCAACTTTGGATTCTGCATGGAAACAAGTGTGGGGATTGCCCATGCTTCCCCGCCAATAAGGTGGGGGCGAAGCTGGGGTTGAGCTGCGCGGGCACCCTCGCCGCTTCCATTTTACTCGCGAAGCCGCGCGACCGGGGCTCTTTCTGCATCCTTGCATTTAGGGGCTCGCCCACGCGCTGGAGCTTTGCCCAGGTTTTGCCCCCCCCCCCCCCCGGCCCTTTTTGGACCGCTGGACCGCTAGACCGGTGGTGGGGAGCGTCGAGCTTGTTGATTAGCGGAAACTGAAAGCTTACCTCGGCAGAGCCAGCCCGCTTCCAGCAGCCGCCCTGTTAGCCTCCTGCCTATGTCGTTCATTCAAAACCGCCGTGTCCGGCGTCTCGACATGTGGAACACTTGCTGCCCGCCGGCTATCCCTTGACTTCTCGACTTCTTTGGTGGCCACTTGTTCTCCAGCTTCTTGACCATACATCGTATATCATACATCATACCCGTGGGTTTTGAAGCGACTTTATTAAGAGAATTGCCCCGCGCAGTAGGATATAGACACATACCGCTGTTTTCCCAGGCGCCCTTTTGTCTCTCCCGCTGCTACCCGCTTTTTGCTTTCCACTTGCGCTTTCCGCCCGCCAGCCCACAAGATGAGGTCATTCACAAGAGCGTTGCGCCCTGCGGTGCGAAGAGCCCAGGGAGTCGCGTCTGCAGCATCAGCTCCCAGGATATGCAGCAGCAGAACTACCCAGAGGCTCTTCCCTGCGGTTCAATGGTGAGTGCTTGCCCCGTCGCTGCCGCCGGGAACGCGCGAATGGCCTCTGACGAATTGCCATTGGCATGACAGTGCTGTCCGCCCCCTTTCCACAACACAGGCCCGCCGTGAAAGCCTGGCAGACATGCTGCCGACGCCCATCACGCACTTTTCCGAGGTCGAGACCGCCATGGCCGAGACGGTGCAGAAATTCGCCAACGACGTCATCCTGCCCAAGGTCCGCGACATGGACGAGGCCGAGAAGATGGACCCCGAGGTGGTGGAGCAGTTGTTTGAGCAGGGCCTTATGGGCATTGAAATTCCCGAAGAGTACGGAGGCGCCGGCATGAACTTCACAGCCGCCATTGTGGGCATCGAGGAGCTGGCACGCGTCGATCCGTCCGTATCCGTCATGGTCGACGTCCACAACACCCTCGTCAACACGGCCGTCCTGAAGTGGGGCAGCCAGACGCTCAAGAAGAAATATCTCCCTAAGCTGGCGACCAATACCGTCGGCTCCTTCTGTCTGTCGGAGCCCGTAAGCGGATCTGACGCCTTCGCGCTGGCCACCAAGGCTGTCGAGACCGAGGACGGCTTCCGCATCACCGGCGGCAAGATGTGGATCACCAACAGCATGGAGGCCGAGTTCTTCATCGTATTCGCCAACCTCGACCAGAGCAAGGGCTACCGCGGCATCACGGCCTTCATCGTCGACAAGGACATGCCGGGCTTCAGCATCGCCAAGAAGGAGAAGAAGCTCGGCATTCGCGCAAGCAGCACGTGCGCTCTCAACTTCGACGACGTCCTGGTGCCTAAGGAGAATCTGCTCGGCGAGAAGGGCCATGGATACAAGTACGCTATCGCCCTGCTGAACGAGGGTCGCATCGGTATCGCCGCCCAGATGACGGGCCTGGCGCTGGGCGCCTGGGAGAACGCTGCCAAGTATGTCTGGAACGACCGCAAGCAGTTCGGCCAGCTCGTCGGTGAGTTCCAGGGCATGCAGCACCAGATCGCCCAGTCGTACACCGAGATCGCCGCCGCGCGGGCGCTTGTGTATAACGCGGCTCGTAAGAAGGAGGCGGGCGAGGACTTTGTTCGCGATGCCGCCATGGCCAAGCTCTATGCTTCGCAGGTCGCTGGCAGAGTCAGCGGGCTTGCGGTCGAGTGGATGGGTGGTATGGGTTTTGTCCGCGAGGGACTCGCCGAGAAGTTCTTCCGTGACAGCAAGATTGGTGCTATCTATGAGGGCACGAGCAACATCCAGTAAGTCTAACGGTCCGATCCATCCGCTCTCTGAGCTCCAATGCTGACAGCACGGTGCGATAGGCTCAACACGATCGCCAAGCTTTGCCAGAAGGAATACAGCTCGTAAACATTCCGAGCAGGCCTGTAGAACCCGGAAGTTTTCCAGATCATGGGACCCGGAGCTCAAATAGAGACTGGGTAGCTCTTTGCGGTAGCAAAACGGGGACGGGCGGTCTATGTATATCAATTCAATCTCGGTTTGAATGTTTCATGAAGACCTGGTTGGCCATTATTCTCATCTTTGGCTGATATTTTTGCCCCTTATCTTTCTGTATCTTATTAGAGCGTAAGATGGGTAGCATAACCTGAGCAATTTTCAATCGCATTTCAACCTAAACTCGTGACGTGAGTCCTAACACGACTGCTGAAGTCGTTTGTCTTTGAGCAACCGCTAGTATCTCTGTAGGTACCTGGTAGTGATCTGTGTGTTGCCAGAGCACCCACCTGGTAGTCATCTTACAAAGGAGTTCATTTGCTGCGTTCCATGCTTTGCTGTTTACCTTGCATTTAGCATACAGGCAGGTCAGGTACTACTTGCCACAAATCCGGGGGTGAAGTGATTAGCGAGAGTCGCGCCGGGTTTGCCTCGGGCGAGCCCGAAAAATGTAATGAACGACGGGACCTTTTTTCTTTGTTTTCTTTCCCCAGGACGAATGGCCCCCGTCAACTCCCACTCGGCAATGGATATCAAATCCGGGCATGGACAGGCGCTCAGTCACGGATCAGTGATGTCAGAGTCAGGCTATGGCTGTTTGTCCGTGTGGTTACCGAGTTGCATTTTCTCTAACAGCGAAAGACAGCTTTCGGGTTGGCACCAATCAAGCCGCCGGATGCCTGCAGAGGAACGGCCTGAGGTAGTATCGGATGAACTTGTCCCTGATAGGTGGCCCTGCGACGAGAAAACTCAAAAGTCCTACCCCTCAATCCTCAGTCCTACCGGGCATCCAACAAACCCGCTTGTTTGTGTTGAGAGTTGTTCTACTGTCGAGGGGCTGGGACGCGTCCCACAGGCATCGTTGCATTGAGGCGAGCAATCATCAGGTGCAGAGACTGTCTGGGTCCGCCTTAGCAGTGATATTCACCATTTTCTTTTGTGATTATGTTGTGAATGTCAAGGATGAGACTTACCAGCGTTGTTGGATTGAACCCCTCCACCACAACGCAACGCAACGCAACCTGGAAGTGGGATGCAGTTCATTACCCCGCCATCCTGAAGAACGGGCTGTGGCTTGGGTTTAGTAGATCAAGAACATCGCATCGCATGCCAATTTCGGCCTGTTATGCTGCAGGGGAATTTGAGATGTCCCACGTCCTGGAACTTTGCAATGGAAGTTTATGATGGTGGCGAAGCTTCCAAATATGGTGAGGCACCGAGGGCAAGAGGTGAAATACTAGCACCAAAGCTTGTTTCACACCTGCCTGGCCTCACCGGGAACCACCTCCAGCGCAGTTGTTTACCAGGAATCCATCTCTTCGACCTTTTCCCGCCAGCCCCCTCCATCCATCCACCCGTCGACTTGGCGAGCTGGGCAAGAGGACGTACCGACGCGAGAACCCACCTGCTTGACGTGGTTTGAAATTTATTCAACATCGGGCAAATAGGTCCCGCTGCTTTTGGGTGCAAGTCTCGTGCCTTTGACCTGCTTCGACGGAAGTTGCCTTAGCTCGAGGGAAGGCAAGGCAAGGTAAGGCAATCAAAACCACTCGTTCCAAACCGGCTGCACCAATTGAAGTTGGAAGCACCAAGCACAAGCACCCAAGCGGCATCATCCAAGCACATATCAAAGCACCCGACCGCCTGCATCTCGGTGACTACTTGGTCCTTGCAAGGACTGGGCGGCTGAGGTGTAAGGTACATGTAGGTATTCCAGGTTCTCCGTACCGCACTGTTCTGGGTGCCTGCCTGCCCGCCTGCCCGACGTTGAATCGACGGCTGGGACCTGGTCTGATAAGCAAAACCCCGCCTCACTCATGGGGAGTGACAAGGCACCGCGGCCCATAATCCCCGCCGTACTGTACCAGCTCACCAGCACAGCGAACAGACAGGGCATTTTCCAGCTGTCGCCAAATGCGAAACACAAAACCCCGCCATAATTCGTCACTGACGACATTTCTCCCATTCGCAACCTACCCGACCACGCCGACCTAGGCGAGGTACATTCATTCCCCTTGCCGACTGAGGCAACCCTCTAGTTTCAAGTCGCACCCGCATTCGCAACGCACCTGCGCCAGGAGCCCACCATCCCCTCCTCCCGCAGAGCCAAGCACCACCATCATCACCGCAGGCACCTAATACTGGGCCTTGCCTCTTCGATTGCTTTCAGGCTCTCTAGATTGCTGATTCCAGGTTGTTCCTTGCTCCTGGACTTGCTCGCTGCCTTCCGTCCATACCTAGGACCTTCTCGAACTCGAACTGGAATCCCTCCAGCTCACTCATTGTCAACCTGACCTGACCTTGCCCGAGCCTGCCTGGCCTTCCACCTCAGTGATTGCTGCACCCGCAACCCACAACCCGCATCTGCACCGTCAACCAACCATTCCAGTCCTCCATACCGACCTGGCTCCGCTGGGCGACCCTTGGTTAGGTACCCAGGTAGGGTAGGCTGGCAAGATTCCAGGCTGGGATTGTCAGACGAGACCAGACAGACACACCAGCCCGCAGTCGACTGGGCTGCACTGCACCGCACCGCATCGCACTGCACTGGCACGCAACTGCGAAAGACCACAAGCCTTGCCCTACAAACATCTTCACAGCAACAACAATAGCCTACCACCTATTTTGAACATACGTAGACTTGAGTGCGCGCCCGGCCGCGCACACGCAATACCGCCGCTATGGCCGACGAACAAAAGATCCTCGATATCGCCAAGAAGATAGAGCGCGAGAAGGTTCTGATCAATGCCGCCAACGCCATGCGACAGCAGACCAACAATGAGGCTGTCCGCTCCAAGCTCGATACCCAGATGCGCGAGGGCCGGAGAAATCTCGAGTTCTTTGAGGACAGGCTGCGCGAGCTGCAGATGCGCAAGCTGGGCCACTCCATGGACAACATGTCGCTTGCCGGCTCGACGCTGCACGGCTCTACACGAAACTCGGCCGATTATCGCAACGACGGCGACGGGCCCCCCGCACCCCCTCCCAAAGACGCCTCCGGGCGCCCCGACCGTTCCGGCTATGGCCAAACTCAGTTCGGTCAGCCTGGCGGCTCCGGTGGTGACCTGATGCCCTCCCATGGTCCCTTTCCGGGGCAGCCCCCAAACTCCTCAATCCCTAAGTCGAGACCCAACTTCACTAAGCTCGGTATGGCCCTCCTCGCCATCGATCGCGGTCGATCCCGCCTCTCGTGATTTTCGTCCGTTGCTGACCTCGGGTTTGAACAGATCTCATCAAATACGACACCCCCTATCTTGGCCCCCGGATCCAGCTCATGTTGTCGCAGATCCAGTTCAAGCTCAATGTCGAGGAGCAATACCTCAAGGGTATCGAGAAGATGATCCAGCTCTACCAGATGGAGGGTGACAAGAAGAGCAAAGCCGATGCTTCTGCGAGGCGCGTGGAGAGTAAACAGAAGATCATCCTGCTCAAACAGGCACTCAAGCGATACGAGGAACTCCATATTGACATGGACGTCGATGCGGCGGATGGTATGCACAAACTCACCTACCCCGCCAAATATGTGTGCCCCTGCTGTCTTTGCCTAACCATGCGATCACAGATGATAGTATCAACATGCCGAATCTGAGAAAGCCGCTGACGGGTCAGCTCTCCATTCGAGTGTTGGCCGTCAAGGACGTCGACCATGCCCCTGTCGGTCGCTTCTCCCGCTCACCTGAAACTTTTGTGGCTGTCAAAGTTGAGGACAATGTCGTGGCACGCACCAGGGCCTCACGAACGGACAGATGGGAAGCCGAGTTCCACACCATACTCGTCGATAAGGCGAATGAGGTTGAACTCACTGTTTACGATAAGCCCGCCGAACACCCGATGCCCATTGCCCTGCTCTGGGTACGGATATCCGACATCGCCGAAGAGCTCCGTCGCAAAAGAATCGAAGCCGAAACGAACACTTCAGGATGGGTGTCGGCAGACCGCCTGGGCTCGGGCCCTCGAGCTCCTCCTCCGCAGTTTCCAATGTCTGGGCAGGGACCGCAGTTTGCCGGACCGCCAACATCCCCGGGATCACAGCAACAAGGCACCATGTATACCCCTCAGCCACAGCACCAGGCCCCTATTTCCTCACAGCCGATAGATGGGTGGTTTAACCTCGAGCCGACTGGCCAAATACAGCTGAGCTTCAACTTCATAAAAGACACCAATAATAGGGGTATCGAGGCCGGTCTTAACCGCAAGGGCGCTGTCCGACAACGCAAAGAAGAGATCCACGAGATGTACGGCCACAAGTTCATCCAGCGGCAATTCTACAATATCATGCGCTGTGCTCTTTGCGGCGACTTCCTCAAGTACTCGGCTGGCATGCAGTGCGAGGATTGCAAATACACCTGCCACACAAAGTGTTATACCGGTGTTGTCACCAAGTGTATCACCAAGAGCAACGCCGAGACCGACCCTGACGAGGAAAAGATCAATCATCGGATACCTCACCGCTTCCAGCCCTTTTCAAACCTCACAGCTAACTGGTGCTGTCACTGTGGATACATGTTACCTATTGGTTCGAAGAAGAACTCGAGGAAATGCTCAGGTGAGACCTGGGTCTCCAAGCTACCCTTGGATAACGTTCTCATAAAAGCTAACCCGCGGCCACAGAATGTAGTCTTACTGCCCACGCTCAGTGCGTGCATCTCGTGCCTGATTTTTGCGGTATGTCGATGGCTGTCGCAAACCAGATTTTGGAAGGTATTCGGTCACAGAAGAAGACACGACAAGAAAAGGCCTCCTCGATGAGTGAGCGTACCCTGAGACCCGGCAGTAAGGCGACCATGTCCTCGCAGAGCCCCCACGGAAGTTACTCCATATCATCATCATATGCGCCTTCCATTAGCTCTCCTGAAGCTACCGAAGCCGCCAAGATGATGTACAGCCAAACCACGCCACGGCCCTCTGGCCCTGACAGGTCATCAACGGCAAGCTCGATAACAGCATCGGCGGCAGCTGCGGCGGCAATGGCGCCCAAGCTCAACCTACAGCCCCAGCAGCCGATGGGCCAGCTTCCCGACTATGGCCCGAGTCACTATGGCGGCCAGGGTGCCGGTTATGGCCGCCCAGAACAACCTGACGATGATCTCTACGGCGCCACCATACAACACCAGCAACCGCAGCAGCAGCAGCAACAACAGCAACAGCAGCAGCAACAGCAGCAACAATATGGCCAATCTCAACGAAAATACAATCCAGCTGACTATGCCAACGTATACCCAACTCAGCCCCAAGTGCAAGCCCGCCCTGCGCAACAGCAACCCCAGCCACAGCCACAGCCAGCTGTCCAACAGCCAATGTATCAACAACCGCAGGCTTCTATCACGCCGCAAAAGCCGCATCATATACCTGTTCCGGCCGAGCCCCTGGTGACAACCCCCTCGGGTGTTTCCGTGACGGCCAAGAAGCCCCTGCCGTCCGCAACCGATCCTGGCACTGGCCAAAGAATTGGTCTCGACAACTTCAACTTCCTGGCTGTCCTTGGTAAGGGCAATTTCGGCAAGGTCATGCTGGCGGAGACGAAGCGGTCCCGGTCGCTCTATGCGATCAAGGTGCTTAAGAAGGAATTCATAATAGAAAATGATGAAGTGGAGAGCATCCGGTCCGAAAAGCGAGTCTTCCTGATCGCCAACCGCGAACGTCACCCCTTCTTAACCAACCTCCACGCCTGCTTCCAAACCGAAACGAGGGTCTACTTCGTCATGGAGTATGTTAGTGGCGGTGATCTCATGCTGCATATCCAGCGTGGGCAGTTTGGTACTAAGCGCGCTCAGTGAGTTTATCTACCTGATTCTTTACCTCGGTCTGCGAAGTCTTGCTCACAAAGGAAATCAGATTCTACGCTGCCGAAGTCTGCTTGGCACTCAAGTACTTCCACGAGAACGGTGTCATCTATCGTGATCTGAAGCTTGACAATATTCTCCTGACGCTTGATGGGCACATCAAGATTGCCGATTACGGTCTCTGCAAGGAAGACATGTGGTACGGCTCGACGACGAGCACCTTTTGCGGAACCCCTGAGTTTATGGCTCCAGAGGTGTGTCCCTTCTGTTTTCCCTGACCGAGAAGTCCCTGAGGCTAACATGTGATGCGCGTCGCAGATTCTCCTCGACAAGAAATATGGCCGGGCAGTCGACTGGTGGGCGTTTGGAGTTCTAATTTACCAGATGCTCCTCCAGCAGTCCCCGTTCCGGGGTGAAGACGAGGACGAAATATACGACGCCATTCTCGCAGATGAGCCGCTCTACCCGATCCACATGCCGCGCGACAGCGTGTCGATTCTGCAGAAGCTGCTCACGCGCGAGCCTGACCAGCGTCTGGGCAGCGGGCCCACCGACGCTCAGGAAATCATGTCACAACCCTTCTTCAGGAACATCAACTGGGATGACATCTACCACAAGCGCGTGCAGCCGCCGTTCCTGCCGTCGATTAAGAGTCCTACCGATACTAGCAACTTCGACAGCGAATTCACGAGCGTCACGCCTGTCCTCACGCCTGTGCAGTCTGGTATGTCTATATCTTCTCTCTCCACTGGTAAGGATGCAATGCTGACTTGTCCTGTGCGTTTGTTTCTACAGTCCTTTCACAAGCCATGCAAGAAGAGTTCCGTGGCTTTTCGTATACGGCAGATTTTGAATAGGACGGGACGAAAGAAAGGGAATGAAGTCGTTTCAGCTGTGTTGATCATGAGATGTCCGCCAGTCTGCGTGACTATGCTCGTGTGTGTGTGTGTGTGTGTGCTGTGGCATATCCGTCGTCTGGGACGATGAATGATGGTATCAGCTTCTTTTTTTCGCTGTCGTGGTTGAGGCTAGGGGCGAGGGGGGCGGAGGGGGAAGGGGGGTTAGAAAAGCTAACGGATGAGGCGAGTGCGTCGGGCCGGGGCCGGGAGTGGAAGTGGGAGTGAAGGAGGTAGTAGGAATTCCAAAAAAGCAAAAACAGCGAGCCCGAGACCTTGACCGCTTATCTCTGAGATTTTCGACTTTTGGGGCGGCTGCCGGTAGAAGCCCGGCTTGCACGGCTTGCCTGCCTCCGTCCTCGATATTTGTGAGAGAATGACACTGGCTGGGTTATGGCTCATGGGAGAGGGGGAAAGCCCGACGGGATCAATAATAACAATGAATATCCTGGATCGGGCAAGGTAGGATGGATAGTTGGGACTACGGTGGTCGACCTTGGTGTGGTAGATGACGTGGGAGGAATGAGAGAGGAAGCGGGCTGTATATCAAGGCCGAGAAGGCGATGGACGTGGGAGACATATAATTGCCGGTGTTTAGCTGCGTTGTGGGACTACAGTTGAGCGCCAGTTCCAATCAGACATACCATATTTACAGATATATTTTCCTTCTATTCCCGCGCCATTATTATATCCATGGGAAAAGCATGAACGAGTCTGGCTTTCTATGGTTTACAGGCTCTAAAGCGGAGCTATTGGTCTGCCTCACGACTTGGGGGTTTGACCTTTTATGTACAAAGACACATGATATTTACAGAGCGAGTTCTGGGAGGGGGTGGGGCTGCTCGCATCAGGGGGAGTGGGGGGACCTGGAGGAGGTGAGGTAGGTATCAGGTGCTGCCGCCGCGCAGCAGGATCAGCGCAACGGCACCGACCAGAGCTGCTCCCGCCACGGCTCCCTCCAGGGCGATGAGCGACGCGTCCCGCATGCGCAGGTCTATCCGCCTGTCGCTCGACAGGTCTACAACAGCTGCCTTGAGCTGGTCCGGGTCCGAGATGGCGTTGGTGATGGCCACCTTCCACCGCTCCTGCCAGGGCGCGCTGCGCACCGCCTCGGCTGTCTCGGGGATATCTACTTCCTCCACCGCCGCCGCCTCTGCTGCCTCGTCGGCGGGGAAAACCTCATTGGATTCGAGACTGGATGCCGCCTTGGCCGCTTCCGCCTCGACCGCCAGCGCGGCGGCCGCTGCTGCTGCCTGCGCTGCGATTTCCCTCTGCTCGCCCATCTCCCTCAGACCGCTCGCCTCGAGTGCGGCGCGCACCTCGGCCAGCTCGCGCTTGACGTCGTCCATGACCTCCTTCTCGCCGGCGGCGATGTGGTTCATGAGCCTCTTGCGGCGCCAGGGCTCGGCGACGAACTGCAGGACGAAGAAGAGGAGGATGTTGATGCCCATGAGGCCCCAGGTGCCCCAGGTGGACTGGCGGCGGATGCGGTCGCTCCAGATCTGCTCCTCGTGGTAGCGCTTGAGGATGCCGGCGTTGAGGTCGGCGCTCAGCTTGGAGTCCTCGGTCTCGGCCTCGGTCAGCTCGGCCGACGCCGCCGTCACCTGCGCCTCGAGCTCATGGTCCAGCCGGTACAGCGTCGTGAAGCGCTCCAGGTCCGTCGGGTTCCATGTGTCCTTGCGTGCGAGCAGCGTCGTCACCTCGCGCTGCGTCGCCGCGCGGTGCGAAGTCAACGCCTTGTAGTTGTGGCGGGCCGCGCGGAGCCGTGCCTGCGCCGCCGCGACGCCAGCTTCGAGCTGGCTGTTTTGCAACTTGATGGCCTCGATGGCCGAATAGCCCGTCAGATCGTTGATGGTCTGGGAGGCCTCGAGCACCCGCGTCTGCAAGTTGTCCATGAAGGTGCTGAAGCGAGCGTAGAGGGGGTGGCGCTTGTGCTCGCTGGTGGAGGGGAGCTCGGGCCCGGGCCCGGGGTCGGGATCGCTGGCGGTGGAGGTCGAAGTCGAAGTCGAGGGAGGCTCGGAGAGAGAATCCGAGGGAGGATCGGTGGAGGCGGTGTCGGATTCGGCGGGACTAGGGTCGTCTTTGGCAGCTAGAGGGAAGGTCTCACCCTCATGGGTTGAGGAGGACGGGCGTATGAGGTGATCGAGGTCCACATTTCCGTCGCCGGGAGGTTTTGACGGCGGGAGGTTTGAGAAGAGGCGGGCGCGGGACTGCGGCTGGATCTGCGGCTGGAAGCTGCAGAGCAGACATATCGGGGGATTGAGCAATGCTGCGCGCCTCGACAGGAGCAGCTGCGAGAAGCTGTGGGAGAAGCTGTGCCGTGAACTTTTGAGTGACCAAGCCGCCGTCGCGGCCGATGCGATTTGGTTGACGGTTTTTGCCCGGCCTCCTCCTAGTGGACGCACAGCCAGTTGCAGGGCCGTGTGAGGCGACATTGAGCTCCAAGCTCGAGTCGGGTGGGGAGCCCGCTTCGGTGCGCTGAGGGCGGGAGGTTGTGGATGTTGCAATGGGCCGCGACGAGAAGATGCAATTCGGGGCCAAGTCGGTCCCAGTTCCAAGTCCAACTCTAGGCCGTCCAGTCCAGCCCGCGCAGCACAGACTGTCACTCGCCAATTGCCGAGCCAGGGCGGCCCACTCACTGCTTTCTGCCGGCCCAAGTCTACACCGCCCGGGCACGTCATGACCCTAACCCTGACAGTAGGGACTGCCCCTTTTTTGATGAGGACGGAGGGACGGATAAAAGGGGTTGTGGATGTTGCCCGCCGTTGCCGGTCTTGCGAGCTCAACACCAAATGCGTGAAATTTTGACATCAACCAACTCTTCCCTGGCTGTACTGCTGCAATCGGGCTGGGCTACCTAGCATAACCGGTAAATTTGCGACAAAAAGAATGATCAAGTCTCTGTTGTTTGTTTACATCCAAGCATCCCGATTCAACCGCTATCTGTAGGTGTCTCCACTTCGAGCGTGTTGTTTTATCTCCCCTTAGGACTTCTTGTTTGGTTGTTTTCATTATAATATGAGCAACGCTTCAAGTTTCCACCAATCTCTCACTACGGGGAAAGACCAATATGCGAAGTAATTGGTGTTGAGGTGGAATCAGGAATAGTCAACAATCCGACAATGAATCCCCTTGAGAACTTAACAAGGACCGATTAGAAGATGCCTAATTCTCGATGTGCGCGGGAAACGAACAAGGGTCTCTAGCACCGCTTTGCTACCTCTGGGCTCATTTCCATGTCATATGTGCTATGATGATTAATTACTTGGGATCGCATCGTAACGTTGCGCAAACGGTGTTGCGGCGTCCACCTGGCATGGCAATAACAATAAGGCCGTCCGGGACAAATGGAGAGGCACTGAGCGAACGGTAACAGGTAATCATCACTTTGGTGGGTTCCTGTACGCTCTTTACATGTGCAGCACATACATCATTCTAGAGTGCTCTCGTGAGCTCGCGAAGGCGCAGCACCAGCGTCCAAAACACGTTTTTCAACCAGCCCAGTGCCACCATTTCCCCACGACATAATGAGAGTTCCAACTCATCAGGAGACCCCTTGGCCAGTTGATGCATCTCACAGAGTCCGTTAATAGTGATTCTAGAATAGAAAACTTTCAGCTCACGCATGCCAAGCTCAACAAAATTCCCGCTTGGCGGTTAACAGTGAGCCCCAGACAATTAGCCGTGGAGGGTGCGCAGCCCCCAACACAAGGGAACCTACAGATAACCGGTGAGATTTCATTAACGATCATGTACCCAAGATTCTTTCATCTCTAAGCCACAGTGCAAGGCTTTCTCCTCATAGCTATCGACGTAATATCGCGTCATGGTCTCCAGATCCCATCTATTGAGCTTACCGGCCAACAACAAAGGTGAATAACCGGAGGATCGGGATTATATTAGCCGTTCAGTCGGAGAGCTGGACTTCTGCGCAGCCATGAAGTATACGAATTCAATCCTTCGAAATGGTTTGTGTTGTCAAAGTGAGTTGCTAAAGCTATTTGCTGAAATGCAGTATAAGTAGGTGGTTGTTTCCCACGACTGAGGGAGATTGTTTTGAAGATCATCAACTCTACCAACCAGCATCAGACAACCCTTATCAACTTCTTCACATTCAACTCTTTCAACTCGACATCATGGTCCACTTCACCATCTACACCCTCGCCGCCATCGCCATGGCCCTCGGCTCCACGGCAGCACCATCCCCCGCTACTGGCATTTCCCAGACACCAGCGTCCAGCTTCCAGTACCGATTCTGTACGATACAGCTCGCCCATCCCTCCTAATATACCTTTGACAAATAAACTAATTTGTTTGAAAAATCCAGACGCCAATGGAAACTGCAACCACAACGCCGCGGCTTCCAGCACCTTCCCGCGGAACGACGATGGACCGGGCCACGGCAGCACGGGTGGAAACTGCTACAGTGCACCCACGGGAGTCAACTGGCAGCGGGTCGAGATTGACCAGACGTTCTCGGGAACGAACCACAAGGTCATCACCTTCTGCAACATCAACTGCGCGGGCAGCGGCTCGGGGCTCCAGTCGGGCACCAACTGCTATACTCCGTTTCCCGGCTGCGCTATTGGTAGCTTGTAAGTCCATCTGTTTATTCTGTTTCTTGGTTGATGTGCTTTTTTAGGGGTCAGCATTGACATGTCATATAGCAAAGTCACTTAAGTCTTGAGTTGCAAGGCGGGGGCGGTAAATCGGGCTTGGCGATAATATCGAGTCTTGGATAAAGGATGCCTACATGTGAGGAGTTTTATGGGTTGTTGCTGCCTAAAGCTTGTTTTAGTAACCATACAAGCGTGCCGAGTTCTACTACTTACCTACTTAGTGATATAACAACATCAACACTTGTACTCTATTATTTCACGACTTCAATGATGGTTGTCTACGTTGCTCCCCTTGTTTGAGTTTCCCGAATAGACTCTAAAAGGGACGTTATTGGTCTATAATCGTGTGACAGCTAGGTTGGACTTTAGTGACTTGGTGCTAGTTTGCTGTAGTAGCAAAGGCAAAGCAGAATCCTGTAACCGCGGGTTGTACATAAAAAACAAACTCACTCAATGGCAACGGATTGAGCGAAAATAAGTCGGTAGTAACTTTACGGTGTGAGTCAAGTTTCACACACCTAGGTACTTTACCTACCAGGTACTCATTAAATTTCCAATCACGTATGCACGCGATATAAATAATTAAAAAGTTTAAAACTCACTCACCGATAGGCATGTAAAACAGCAATCAATCATTAATTTTGATTCTTTGCGAGAAGCTCAGACAATATCCAGTTGCTAATAATGATTAATTAAGAGGCAATGCGCTTCGACTCAGAAATCGACGCATTCTTTCTCCAAATGATGATGAACCTATAGTGCCTATGGGAGCATTGTGTTAGAGACAAATTGTCCGTAAGAAGTTCGTATGTCTCAGGTCGCCAAAGGTATAGGTAACCATGACGGTTTGACGCGACTCAATTATGCTAATTAGTTGTGTTGCCTACTAGTAAGTTAAACAGCATCTTCGTGCTCAACACACGGTCAGGCAAGCCAATCATGCACACCCCCTATCCCACTTCATTAAATAACACCCTGGCATATAATTCCCTCCCCAGCTTCCCAGGTATTAATTAGTTTCCATTCGTCTCGGCATCTCTGTATCATCAACACTCGTTACTTCCCCGTGTAGTATCTATCTTTCGAGAAACCTACTAAATTGGCATGGAACATCTACAGTTCAGAAGGAGAAAGCCGCCCAACATGGTGGCGACTCCACACCACCGCGGAATTGAAAAGGAAATAGTCCAAAGGATATTATCCCTCTTCGTGCCGGAGCCCCCACCTTTCCTCTCTCGAAATGAATACCCCTACCAGAGCCTCCAAACTACGCTGTTGTCGTACTCTTTCAGCCAGCAAAACTTGTGTAATGTGTCACTGGTTTGCAGGAGGCTTTGCGACATAACTAGGCCCCTGTTGTACAAGAATGTGCAGCTACACAATCACAAGCAACTGTACTCTCTTTTTCGAACACTTGTTGAGTGGCCGCATCTTGCGCGGCATGTGTGTTCAATTTCGAGCTTTGTTGACTTGAGATTAATGGATCATGCGGTCTCTGTACCTGATATGAGCCGCCTGAGCGGCATTACGTCAGTTTCGTCGCTATCAGACCGATCTAGGCATGCGTTGAGACTATCTCGGTTTACAGACGAACGGGTTATGTTTCCTCCACATCGGATTGCCAGGGAGCAGGCACTGTGTGAGATGACAATGGGAACAATTCTGTGTCTTACACAAAACCTTGGGCAGCTGGTTATTGAGCTGGTGAACCCCCCGCCTCCAGAGTCCATGTCAGAAGAGTGGCTAGACAACCTTCCTGCAGAAGAAGTATGTAGACTGGCGCTGCTCAAAGACATCATGACATCCGCCCTGGCGGAGAGAAATGGATTTCCGGGATTCCTCCCACAGCTCCAAACCTTTCAACTTCGTGTCTTTGGCACATTTCTGTACCGCGAAATGCCAGATATCATCTCACACCTCGGCGCGTTTCCGCGACTTCATACGGTAGAACTCGCTGGCGCGTTAGTTGATGGCACTCACAGCAATCCTCATTTCGAATCGCTCTTCGCATGCAAGAACCTGACCCGTCTCGAGATTGCCTTCTGCGATCCGCTCGGAGTACTGCTCCTCCAACCTGTCACCCCGATCAAGGCCACCCTGACTAGGCTCCTCAAGACACACAGGGCAAGGCTCACTCGCGTCTCGCTAACCTGGTGGAACTACAACATGGCCCGTGGCGACGTGGATGCGCAGGGGAATCTGATTCAACAAAGCCACACTGTCGACGGCATCGACGCACTCAGCCAGCTGGAACATCTCGAGATCGACTTGCACTGTCTTTTTGGCAGAAGTCTCGTGTGGAGCAAGATACCAGACGTGCTGGCACTGCGCATCACCGAGGTTATTCCCAGGTCTCTCAAGAGTCTCTGTCTGTTTGAGGTCTGGCGCGACCTTCCTTTCCACCTTGACGTTCAGCAGTACTCGGACAATCTGGTAGAGGCACTGGTGGAACCTCAACGAAGCCTCCTTGCGCGCGGCAGAGCACTGCTGACGGCTACTAGGCGGTTGGTCGTTGACCGAGTCCTATTCGATCTGTATAAAAATCTCGAATCCTTTCCAGCCCTGAAGACCATCGTTTTTGTCCCCATCCAGTATCCGGACGGCTTCACTTCTCGGGAACTGCACCACTACGAATTTATCTTCAAGTTTCGACAAGTTGAGTTCAAGGCTCTCCCCGCCGACCGGCTGACTCGAATGAAGTGGCGGCCTGAGAGGTGTTAGGAGTAAATTTGGTGCTGACCATCAAGGTCGGGTAGCCAGGCAGCTCTTTCACCGAGCTGTTACTCTTTTGACGGGTATCTCGGCGAGTGTTTTGGTGGTTTGATTCGATGCTAGGCAAGGAATTATCATGATGACAATAGAAAATAATACTACTGAAGGTACTGCCCAGATCTGACTATTTCTGAACAATCCATGAGACACAATAGAAGACGCAGTTTCTCAGAATGAGAAAATGTGGAAAGCGCCAGGAGACGTCAACACGAATGGAGTAAATTGGTTCTTCACCTCGCGGATAATCCAGTTGAAGAAGCTACCTCAACAATGCTCAGATAATTGACTTGGCCTATGTCGGCTTTTCTAGCTAAGTTGGTAACACGGGTCGAGCATGGAAAGGTTCCGTTGGCATGCCAAAGTTTCCGGGGTAGCAAAGTCTGGAGAGGGGCAACAGAGCCAAGGTCAAACACAGGTGGTGAAAACAAGAGTAACTCTAGCACAACCTAGACTTAGTGGGGAAAACATGTTGCCGCAATACCAGGTCTCTATTTAACCTTATTGACTAATGGGTTGCTCCCCCCTTCATCCGAACCAGCTCGGTGCAACCGCGACTTGAACTAGAATCTAAAACATGAAACCTTGGCAACTTCCTCGCCTATCACAACAGCCTCTCAATTCAACAAGGTCAACAAGGAGAGCAAGAATGCAACTCACTGTGAAGGTCTGCGTGTCAACAAAAGGGAAAACCCAGAAGGCCAGTTTCATCTGATTCCGGGTTCCAATGGAGGCCATGCATGACGCCAAGCCGCACTGCGAGGGGCTTGTAACTCGGGTCGAGGGCTCAGGGGTCGGTTGCATTTTTGACACAATCTATTCCCGTTTTGGGCGACTGCAACAAGCCTTCCCAGCAGCGCCCGCGACCATGCAAAGGTGCTGAAACTCGGATCGCAGACGGCCAACGTCGATCTTCTCCTGTCATCCCGTGCTAACGGGTTTGATGATGGCGATCGATGCTTATTCTTTTATTTGACATGTCTGTCCCTCGCGGGCCGTCGGGCACTTTCCTTCTCGTTCCCCGTTTTCTCCAACCTCCAATACCTGGATCATGGCTGTTTAATCTTCTCTTCCTCAAGTTGGCAGCAGAGTGCCGCCTTCTTTCTCTTCTTTGTTTACTTTTTGCCTAATTAATCGCTTTCTCTTCGATTCTTGACGATGCTGGTCATCCGGGTTTTTTTACTGCAGGCCACGCTAGTCGTGGCCCAGCTGTTGGATGCAGGGCTCGGTGGAGGTGCTGGCGGAGGAGTTGCTGTAGGCAAACGGGCGGTTGAGGAAGCTTCGTCGTCACCTGCACCGGCAGTATCTGCGGCTACGGCCCCATCGAGCAATGGAGGTTCTGTTGGTGATGCCTCGGGGACTCCGGTAGTTGCAACATCGGCAGCACCCGCTCAGCCAGCGGCAGAGACACAGCCCAAATCTGCTCCAGAAAGCAACACCCCTCCCAAGGCACAATCAGTTCCGGAGCCTGCGCCTACACCGGAGTCAAAACCCGATGCGAGTCCTGCGCCTACGATAGCGCAGGCGCCCGAACCCTCACCATCGCCTGAACCTGCATCATCGCCTGAGCCGGCTCCATCGCCTGAGCCAGCTTCGCCCGAGCCTGCACCGTCGCCCGAACCTGCACCATCGCCCGAGCCTGCACCATCACCTGAGCCAGCTCCGTCGCCTGAACCCTCGCCATCGCCCGAGCCTGCACCGTCGCCCGAGCCAGCTCCGTCGCCTGAACCAGCACCGTCGCCTGAGCCCTCACCATCGCCGGAGCCAGCTCCGTCACCTGAGCCAGCACCGTCACCTGAGCCCTCACCATCGCCTGAGCCAGTGCCATCGCCCGAGCCAGCACCATCACCAGAACCGTCGCCTTCCCCTGAGCCGACGCCCGTTCCTGAAGCATCGCCAGAACCTTCACCCGAGCCTGTGCCTGAGTCTTCTCCGGAGCCCGTACCAGTAACTCAGGCTGAGACTACAGCACCGGTCGAACAGTCCACAGCCCCACCAGATCCCGTGCTGACAACTGATCCCGCACCGCCTGTTGAGTCAACGCCGGTCCCTGAGCCGGCGCCAGTAACAGAAAGTGCTGCGCCGGCCCCTGAATCGACATCGGTGATCGAGCCACCACCGGTGACGACTGCCGAGCCGGACACTTCCACGGCTCCACCTCCCGAGACGGCAGCGGTGACGGAGCAACCACCTGAGGCTACTGAGTCTACTGCCCCCCCTGCAGCAACAGAGACAGAGCAGCAGTCCCAGGCTACTGACGCACCCGCTACCCCGCCACCGGCAAGTGAAACCGCGCAGCAATCTCAGGACACGCCAGCGCCGGCACCGGAGACACAGCAACAGTCGAATCCCGAGTCTACCGCGGCCCCCGCCCCCGTTCCCGCTCCCGCTCCCGCCCCGGCACCGGCGGCCGACCCACAAACGCCGCCTGCATCGGCAACCCCGGCATCACCAACCGCTCCCGCGGTGCTCTCCAGCGCCGCAACCAGCCTGCCAACAGCCACCGACGCTCGACTCTCCGCCTCAGAGGCCGGTCCGTCGCCCTCAAACCCAGCCATCGTCCTCGGCGCCGGCGTCCCATCCCCCGTCAGCTCAGCCCAGCCCTCCACGGTGATAATCACCTCGGGGGACTCGACCTTCATGACCGTGTTCGCACCGCCGACCGCCATTCCACTCCTCGAGAGCAGCCCGACGCCAGGAGCAAACCCCGGGTCAGGCGGCAGCGGCGACGGCCAGACCGGCGGCAGCGGCAGCAGTGGCACAGGCGGCACGGTCAGCGGCAATGCGCCGCCCGACGTCAACGACCCCACCAACGGCATCAGCGTGAGCCAGAACCAGGGCGGCATGGCGCAGAGCACCAAGATCGGCCTGGGCGTGGCGGGCGGCGGCATCGGCGTGATCGTGCTGGTCGTGGTGACGTGGATGCTCTGGCGCCGGCGCATGCGGAGCGGCCGCGCGGCGAGCGGCGACGGCGAGAGCGGCTTCACCTTCCCGGCGAGCGTGGACGAGCGCCAGAAGATGGACTGGGAGAGCGAGCATGACCATCGCGACGTGCCGGCGCTGGACTTTGGGTTCGGCTTCGTGGCGGATGAGAAGAGGCGGGATGGGGAGATGGGCGGCGGCGGTGGTGGTGGCAGTGGTTATGATGCTGATCGTCCCGTCATGCATGAGCTGCCCGGCTCGTTGGCGAGGAACCCTTCGGCGGCATCGGCGAGGTCCTATCGCCGTTGAGCATGAGGTGGCATGGCTTCTTCAGGGTGGGTGCAGTCTTTGGTGAGAAGGTTTGGACCCATGGGAGACAGGCTGAGACTCAAATCAGCCATGCCATGCTGTTTAGGAGCGGTGTACACTGGCTGTTTCATGTCCTGTCATTCGGAACCCATTGTTGGAAGGTTGGCGGTGTTTACCGGCGTCGTGGACGTCAAGGGCAATGTCGGGGCAAGCCATGGCCTGGTTTCCGTTTACTTGATTCCTTTCCAGATGGTATGGATTTGCATGCTTTGTTTTGTGGCTTGGCGGTGCAATTATGATGAGTAAACGCTATGAGTAGGATTGATGAACAAGCATTGAACAAGCATTGAACAAGATATCGTGAGCCGAAGACATCACCTTTCTTAGTGTCTTGGTAGTCCGAGAATACGAAAATAAGTTGCTATTGGACGGCGACTGCATATGTGTGAAGCACAAATTAGCGCTTTGTCTCTGTGGCGTGTATTGAGGACGGTGTCGGAAGACGACGTATGCCAGCTTGAGCCCGGGCAGGTGTACGCCAGCAAACTGAAGAACGAGAGAGTTTGAGCATCGTTGGAGGAAGCAACGGAGCTGTCAACGGCACTAGCTTAGGTACCTTTCAGGTCGCTTAGCAAGCACGAAATGTACCTGGTAATTCATCCAGGTTCCATCTGGGAGAGGATGATTGGGTAAAAGTCAAGAGCGCTGCGTTGGGGTTGGAGATGAAAAGGAATCTCCCGCTCGGCGGTCCCATCGTGGGGTGCTAAAAAACGCCTTGGTGGCTGCTACGGGCTACCTTAGTGGTGAAGCCGATGTTCAGCGTTGGGCGGGCGTGACTTCCAGGTACACCCAACAAGCTAGGTGCGCTGGCGCCTGGGCAACTATTGCGGCAGGCGCACCTGGGCTTGGCTGTCTTGAGCGGGCGACCTGACCCGCGAGACCTGACACCTTCGTGACTGCCGCTTTCTACCAGGGTCCTGCCAGCACCTTCCATGCTGCTGGCAGGCGAGGCTCTCCCTCTACCGGACTTTGGACCGTCACTTCCGCTACCAGATACTGAGTGGCGCCCCAGCCCTTCCGTGCCTTTTGTTCATCCTTAGGTTCTTTCCTTCAACTTACTTGTTACAGCTTCTACGAACTTGCCGTCACGATATCTTGGTTTTCAGGCCGTCGTTGCTGCGCAGTCTTTTCAGTCAGTCACTCAACTCCAACAAGTCGCTGAATACCTGTCCTGAACACGGCTCACTTTCTCATGCATCCCTGCCCCTCCTCGTCTCATTGCGAGGGCAAGTGCATCTCAGATGCTAGTGCCTGGCCGTCGATCAAGCTGGCAACAGCAGCTACGACAGACCCCGGCCAAAGATCAGCTTGTCGCCGCACAACCTGAGCTGTTCCCGCTGCTCGAGGCCCAGGAGATCGCCAACCGGCTGCTGAAAGATCGATCGCCGCTCTTTGGTCGGGGCATCGTCCCCCAGTCTGTCGAATGCGACATCCTCTTCGCAAACGAGCTTCTCACCGTCAAAGGCGAGTTGTTCATCCATGAAGCCGCCATCCTCGCCTGCCTGCACCTTCTCTCATACGACCAGGCTCGCGGCCAGATTCTGTCCATCCAGCCCAGCCTGAATCCCACCGATGTCTTTTTCGACCACAAACTGCCCATCTACTTGCAATGCATCATAATATCTCGCCGTGCCAACCCCCAGACATGCACCGATGAAGAGTTGGTAGCAGCCCAGGAGCTGCTCAGCGTCGTCAATTGCAAGTCAAATGACTTCCCGTCCATCTCAAACCTCCTTGAGGCAGTCGGCAGAGGGACATGCGAGGCGTTGCTTCCGACCAACCTGGTCAGAAAGGTTCTCAAAAAGAGCTACTATCGAGACAACCTCATGATCGAGTTGGAAGACCTACGCAAAAACAGGAAATGGCTTGCCGCCTACAAGCTTGTCGGGGGCCTTCGCGGCGTGGTCGGCCTCAATACCGCTGACCAGCTCCTTCGTGATGTCTTCCCTGATTACCCCATGTGGGCCAACTGGCGTCCAGATATCAGGCGCATCACCCTATGGGAGGGGCCTGTCTTGGCCCAATTCCGCACAAAGCTGTGCTCGTTACTCGACCTCGAAGGACCGGACACCACGGGTCAACAAAGGGGCACATTCCGAATGTCAAGCCCCGGGGTGTTCAAGGGGCTTGACCACCCGGGATTCTCCAGTGACCGACACATTCTAGACCGCCTTCTTGATGACCTCGACGCCAGCTTAGCCATCGGCCCACAAAGTGTCGACCTCCTAATCGCCCTTTGCATAGACAGCAACTCACTCTCCCCCCGCTCCCTGACCCAGCTCGAGGCAGCCATCAAGCTTCACCAGGACACCATCTCCCAGACCCTCGCGGCCTTCACCCGCGCTATCACCCTCGTCACCAGCCCTGGCACCCGCCTCTCTGCCTTTACCTCTGCCCTCCCCCTCCTGACCACTTACTCGACTCTTCAAACCCCCTTCGGCACGCTCAATGACCTCGCCCGCCGCGGCCCGGCCGTCATGTCAGAGTCACAGAAGCAGTTCCGCCATAGCCTGGCCAAAAACCACACAAACGAGCGCCTTGCCCTGAACATTCTGTCCATCGGGTGCGCCCTCCTTCGTGCCTCCTGGCTCCACGACCGCTGGCAGCCCGCGTATATCGCGATGCTCCGAAATCTCCCCACCGAGCACGAGATCCGCTGTGCTCTCCGCGCCATCTCAGAGATCCCAATCACGCCACCATCCCCCACGCGTGCCTCACATATCAAATTCCTCGCCACGCGCATCGGCGGCCTCCAGCCTAGCCCGGCCTCCTCCCCGGCCGCGACCGCACCCACCGCCCCGATCACCATCATCCCGGAAGACCCCATCTGGTACACAACCCTTGAATACGACCACGACAGCCTCCGCCGCACCCTGCGGAGCCCGGGGCTGAAAGACCTTGACCTCTCAGTAAAAACCGCATGCCTGAAACAAAGCCTCCATGAGCACGACACGTTTATCCGCGCCCTGACCGGTTCAATCATGCATAATACAGACCAGGCGTGCGTCAACATGGCGGTGCGTCTGCTCGGCCCGCGCATCGCGTGCGGCATGCACGTCCACGAGGCATGGAAGACACTGCTATTGCATTTGATGCGTCGACGCCCGCCAGGGCTGCTGGAGCGCTGCGGCCAGGAGCTGACGCTGTCGACGTGGCAGAGCTGGGTCGAGCATCTGCGGCTCATCTTCGTGGACCGCCACTTGGACCCTGAGGGCAAGCTGGGGTTCACTAATGAGCGGTTCACGCAGTGGACTCAGCGGAAGATTGGGGTCAACAGGTCATTGAGTACTAGTACATATTCGACGGCTAGTACGGGGCATTCATCGACTCTTAGTTTTAACTGATCATAAGGGGATATGAAAGTGAGTTAACGGCTAGCTCTAAGGAACAGAGCTGGAGTTTCGGCGTTTGCATTTGGATTCATTTGGCAGCGGATACCTATTTTTTGCTTGAATTTGGAAAGTCTCTATTTCATGACTATCACGAGATCCAAGATACGGACAAGAGTGAGATGATGGATAAGGTATATTTCAATGGGGCAACGACGACGATCTGTGGTCGCGCTTTACTATTATGAATGAAGGCTACGGCTCTTTACTCTGCGGCCGCCTGTGTGCCCACAACCATGGATGCAATTTTTGGTTGACCGGGTATCTAAATTAACTGGAATTATATAACAAAACATTAAACGAACGAAAACAAGCAGTAGTTTGTCTGAACCGACAAAAGATTACGCCCGAGGCCACGGGTCCCCGAATCAGTGTTCGTATATATCGTTGTGCGGCAAGTCTTCCGCCGCTCGACTTCTCCCCGCAGGCTGTGCCGAGCTCGACGACGGCGTTGACGACCACCCGCCAGACACGGCTGGGTATGATTGCGTCGTAGAGGAGCTGTACAGCGCCGATGGCGGCGGGATGGGCCTGGGGGCCATGGGCGTCGGGCTCATGGACGGGGGCGCCACTGGCGTCGGCGACGTGTAAGTCCGCGTGGCGGACGATGGAGGGGGGACAGGTCTCGGCACGGGGGAATTCCTTGCCGATGTGTTGCGGTCCGAGAAGTAGGGCAGAACCGTGGGCGAGGGGTTTACCGAGGCCGGGTACGCGTAGCTTGATTGTGGTGATGAGTATGACTGCGAGCTTGAGACCCATGCTGACGTGGATTGCGCGCTGGATGGAGGCGGGATGGGTCGAGGGACAGGCGAGGCGGTGGATGGTGGGTAGCGAGATGTTTCGGACTGGTAGCGGGAGGGCTCGGGCTGTGGTTGCGGGGATTGGTAGGACTGCTGCTGCTGCTGTGTGGGAGCCTGCGGCTCTCGCGGGCGCTGGATCGGCCGCGGCGGCTCGGGAATTGACGACACGCTCCAGCGAGCGGAGGGGTTGTAGGTTGAGGTGTTCGGGACAGCTGACCGTGACCCGTTTCCTGTTGACGAGTCCGTTACCCCACGCTGGACGATAGGGGGCACGGCGTCACCTCTGTAGATGTCACCGTGGGAGGCAGGATACTCGGGAGATGTTGCCGAGGACTGGGGCGAATGCCACTGCGAGGGAGTACTGCTGGCGGACGCGGTGGATGTGGGCGCCACAGGCGGGGCCGGCCGCGAGACGATGGGCAGAAGCTCGTGCGTTGCCGAGTAATCACGTACAGAGTGGCCATTGGGTACGGCACCGGAATGAGTTTGTTGAATTGGGGGCGGGCTGTATCGATGTTGTTGTGGCTGTACCTGTTGCTGTTGCTGCTGCTGCTGCGGCTGCGAGCTTGTTGATTGCTCTGGGAATGTACCCAACGAGGGAACAAAGCGCGATGTGTTGCCATGCCCGGTATTTTGAGGCCCGGGGGCAGCAGGCCTGTTGAGGTTGATGGGGCGAGGGGGTCCCGGCACAGAACTGACGACGGATGGAGCCCGGCCAAAGCCCCGCGGGTCTTCGACCAGGGTAGCACCTGTGGATGCCGAAGGCTGGGAGGAACCAGTGGCGGCACTGGAGTTTGAGGCGCTGGGATGATTCGTTCCGGAGTTCAAAGTGGTAGTTGATGCATTGTGCATCTGGGTCGACTTTGACCTTCGTCCGAAGAGGGACGAGAACCCGGACGTTGGGCGGGGCGCGTAGTCGATACCCTCTTTGGGATCGAGTTTGCCGAATTCCCCTCTCAGCTGTTCGATGCAGTCCCGGGCAGCGCTCTCCTTGTACTGCTGGTTGAGTTCCAAGCCGCTCGTCAACGGCCCGTTTGCCAAGACATTGTTCAGGTTCTCTTCCACTTCGCGGATGATGGTTTCAAACGCGGGGGATTCTTTGCGTGCCCCGTTTGTAACATCCTCGAGCCTTTTGAGGACGTATTGGCGAATGTCGGAGGCAACCATTTTGGCCTGCTTGCCACCCCTATCGAAAGTGGAAGAAGCGACTGTGGCCATGCAGCACATCATGGCCAGGTACAGGACGGTGATCAGACCATAGGCGATGTCGGTTGCCAGCTTGGTGCTTTGTCGCGTCGCCGACGAGCTATACACATTGGTGATGATGGCAAACTCGGCTGTTGATCTTGCGAATAGCAGCAAGGCAGCCAGCCATAGAAAAAGACGTGTCTACCGAAGAAGTCAGTGCCTGTGAACAGAACAGTCAGTGTGTTTAAAGTCCGAACTAACCGCTTCCATATGGCCATGCACTTTTACTGCCCCGATAACCAGGGCGGCGGTGGCCTCGGCCAATGTCAGAAGCCCAAAGACCATGAAGAAGGCCGTCATAGCTATTTCGAAACCCGTTCTTTTGGTGGCAATGTCGGCGATAACATTGAGACTGAAGAACTCCATCCAGACGACCGAGAGTGCGAGGTAGAGGACGACGTAGAATATGGACATCAGAGCGACGATAAACAGGGCAAACTTTGCAGCAAACCACCATATTCCCTGCTGGCGGGGGCTGAAATGGTCCTCCAATTCCTTCCACACAACAGTGTACGTTCCCCATAGCAACAGGATAGTCGACGTGACGCGGAAGGACTCCCAGATGGGGGCAATGATGATGTAGCCGTATTTCACGGCTCGGCCGTCGTATCGCAGCCATCGGTCAATGGCTGTGATGATATACCAGCTGTATGACGGTCAGAAACACAGGTAGTGTACACAAAAGGCTTTGGACAGGACGCTTACAAGGCCAGGAAAAGCGTCCCGAGCATAGTAGTCCTGAATTCTTGCCATGTTGGATGGACGGGCTTGTTGAGCAAATGCCGTAGGATTGCAGCAAAGAGAAGGCAGAGAAACAGCCAGACGGTGACGAAGACCGGGTCCTTGAGCTCCGACTTGGGCAAGGGCTGGTCTGGGAGAGTCCAGAGCGTGAACTGCTGATAGGAAGCCATTGCGAGCACATGAGAGAAGAAAGGTGCAATGTCAATGGTGGTGATGGCACGCGTTGAAACTGGCGACGAGGAGATGTGCCTCCGACCCGTGGAAGCTTCGATGGCTGAAAATGCGATTGAAGATTACCAGACAAGTAAGTCCCTTATCGAACTGCCCAGGGCCGGGGCAGGCAGTTTGCGCCGCAGTGTACTGTGTGGGCAGTGAGTGAGTGAGTGAGCCTCGTTGACGCTCTGCTCGCGTCGGTGCGTGGGGCGTCGGGTGTTTGTCGACCAAAGTCACTCGAGGTACCTTGCGTACGGATACCTCTGCGGCCTTCCTTCCATCACGGCTCGGTGGTCGAGGTCCTTTCTCTGTCTGTGGGCGAGAGCAGGGATTTGGAAATAGCGCAGACAGGAGCTGGAGCTCGACGGCGTGCATGGCGGCGGCCTAGGTCGGGCCACTTGCCGTCGACCTCCGCGGCAAGGCGTCGGTCGCCAAAATGGAAGCCCTTGTTTGGACAAATAGGATTGATTGCGCCCAGACGCGTGATGCATCTGTCCCAAATAGTGTATTCCTGCGAGAGGGGCTGAAGTTGCGCGTGGGCGTTACGGCATTAACGGCTGCATGATGGGTGCGCCACCGATGGGATACTCGAGAAGGCTGTGGATTTGACACCACACGGGGAGGTGTGAGGCCATCGACGAGGGGAAACCGCTGCACCGTCTAGGATCTGGGCCTTGGCTCTCTGCCGATCACTGTTCAGCTCCATGCCTGTCTCAGTCAAGAGTGTGGCGGTTCAGCTGCAATTAAAAGTGTCCAAGAGAATGTAAAGGGATCACAATCAGGTAACTCGCGAGGCCACATATTGCTCGCTACTAGTGTATACAGTAGGCTGGTTGATAAAGCTGAGTGTGCAATGTTGCCTTGGCGAGGTGTATCCAAGGCAGTCGCTATGGGTTCCAGGTTCCAGTCGGGTGTTTTCTGTCTGCCGTGGGCAGCGCGGGCAGGAACGACAGCCGACTGTGGAGGGATTGCAGACAGTAATGGGAAGGCGCTGGCTGCAAAGCCGAGCCTGGGCTAAGCAATGATTCCGCCTTCCTTCTTCCCACCGTTGTCCGAAAGCCTGGTCTGAACTTCCGATGCATTGCAGTCTGGACTCGGCCGATGCCGTTTTTTCCGGAACAAACTCCAGGTTCAGCTCAGCTCAGGTCAAATTCGGGATGGTTTTGGCGTTCTGATTTCTGACAGCCCGCAACCGCGCCATCAAGGTGCATTCGTCTCCCCACCTGTTGTTCGAATAAGGTTAGGAAGGTGTCCGTGGTGGTTATTCAGTGGGGTGCACTATACGGGTTGCAAACCCCACTCCATCCCCTTGCCTGGTGCGGCGTGCCACAGTCATTGAGGAACCCCAGCGAACGAAACCAGGAACACCAGCAGCCGAGACAGCCTCGCCGTCGGGGGCCACTGTGAGGGACGGGTATCGGGTACCAGGCAATTACCAGCTACTGTACCATGTAGGCAGTTTCCATGCACAGTAGTGTAGCCCAGAGCCCTGGAAGCATTGCAAGTACCCGTCGCTTGGTGGTAACCCCCTGATTGCCAGTGCGAGTCTACACCCGAGTCCAGTAAACTGAACGCAACAAACGTGGAGCTCCAATGCATTTATGTACCGCCCAAGACGAACAGTAGCCGGCAACCTACAGATGTTGATGCTCGAAGAAACAACCAGTGCACAAGGTGAAACAAGATTGATTAAGAATTACACAGCGTCGACACTTTGTACAAAGTACTAACTCGAGTCCGATTATTTGCCCGACGCCGATACGGAAGGTATCTGCTTGAAACAAAAACCAACAAAAACCGAGAAATAGGGGGTCAATCTTCAAACCAGATAACACAGACATAGACCAACACCCGAGCTGCCGTCCATCCCGATAGAACGGGAATCACAACTCCCGGCTGGTGGGAAGTTCTCTAGTGTCGCTGGTCAGGATGAATCCAGGTGCGCCGACATTTCCGAGCAGATCGGTGGTTCTTCCACACACAAGCGTAAAGTATGCGCGCTGCTGGTCCAGCCTGACCTCCAATTCGAGGTCGACCGTGTGGTAGCTCATTCCGGACTGGTTCGTGATGCTTCGGAACATGGTGGGTCTGTCACGCGGCGGAATGCGGCTGAGATCATAATCCAACGAGAACTCTTGACGTGAAGCTTTTTTTTTTTTTTTTGCGTGTTAGTGGCAGCTCTTATAAGGATACATACTGTAGGCAGGCTGGTTTCGACTCACCCTCGGTTATCATATCTGTTGGTCCATTGTAATCCGAGATCACGACGGTGACAGAGCCTGCTTGGTTTCCGGCTCGCGTCATTTTTCTCACAAATTTGACCTTCTTCTCAAGTCCATCTTGCTGTGTGATCAAGTCGCCCTTGGCGACAACCCACTTGGCCTGGCTCTTGAGGCGTTTCTTTTGGTCGAACGTGTCCGTGTAAAGCTGCGACTCGTCATAGTCATGCTCGATGAAGCGGGTTGCTGAGACCACGACGCCGATGTGGTATGGACACTGAATGCATCTTGGCGGAATCTCACATCCCACCCCGAGACCCAGGAGCGCCGCCCCTTTGATCACGGCCGTCCAGCTGCCTTCGTCGCTGCTGGTTGTTAGCGGTGCGTATTCATCAAAACTCCGATCGATAGCGCAATTACTTCTCATCGCCCCGTAGCAAAGTAAATCTCCACTTCCTGGTGAGCTCAAGAATCTCTTTAAACAGATGCTGATTTCGAGAGAAACCGCCGGAGAGAAATATTGTCTGTTGGACCATCAGTTTCTGTAGCACTACAAGCTGTTCAAGAGGTAGGATGACAACTTACTCTGACTCTCAATCTCCGCAGCTCGATCTGCGTCAGCTGTTCCGAGATGAGACGACGAGTTCCTTCGACTGACTCTCGAAACATCTGCTCCAGTTCCGCACTGGAAAACAACTTGTCAGTGGAGACGAGAAAGACGAGGGATAAGCGCGCGTTCTTACTATGTGATCCGTAGCCGACCTTGGGAGATGCCTCTCTGTGGGTCATCCTCCCGGCCAATGTCGTCAGGGAGGTCGATATAGTCGGGCTCAGCCTGCTCTCCGGGTTGAGGCCGACCGGCAAACTTGTGCTTGATGATCTGGAATCTCTCCAACATGATCTGCTCGCCTCTCGTAAACACCACATGCGAACCATTGCCGTGCCGCTCGGCTCTCCCCCCTATCTTCATCAAAGTCTCATAGTCATGTGGATTCAAGCGTGTCGGGAGAAAGCGCTTTAGAAAGTGCTCATCAACGCGCGTGGCACCAAAGTTGCCGCCGCTTACCTTCGTCACCTTGCTGACGACGAAGTTGGGGGTCAGCTGGTCAACGCGATACGAAACCAGGTCCTACACAAGTCAACGATCTGGTGCACGTTCATCGGCTTGCATCTCGAAACTTACAACCGTGCCGCCGCCTGCATCAACAACGATGAAGCACTCTCCCTGGAGAAGTTGAGGTTTAATTAGCCATCGTCCACATGGAACTGGGTTGCGGTGACTCGGTCCGCACGCAGACAGTACCTTTCTTAGACCTGCCATACCCTGATCCTGGGCCACCCTCATGGTGTACTGCGCACACGCCTCCGACTCCGTGGTCAGCCTGAGATTACCAGGCTTCTCTTCCATCTCCGGAAAGATTCGCCTGAAAGCTTCATTCACGGCACGGAACGTGGTATTGCGGGCTCTCGGGTGCCATGTCTGGTCAGGTCAGCCGCCGGTCGCATCGACCAATCAAGAAATGAAGGCTAAGTCTCTTGGATACACCCGTGGTACTCACAGCTGGGTGGGTTATGATGAGGTCAATGGGGAAGTCCCTGAGAGTCTCAGGGTCCCTTTGGTTCTGGATATCCAGGCGCACCGAGATAGCAACCTCGGTGAGATAGTCGGTCACGATGTCCTCGGCGGTCCGTATCAGATGGCGTGGGATTTGGTCCACCAGGTTGTTCGCATCGAAGTCCAGCAAGCGGGTTTCAGCCAGCGTGCTTCGCAGCGACTTCAGGGCCTTGAGTCGCGACGGTGGCTCCAGCTCCAGCTTGGTCCATCGAAGCACGTAGGCGCCGTCCCCAAGCTTGTAGCCCCATTGCTCGCCTGAACTGGCCGAGTAGGTAAACACGGACGGCACCTTCGGGCCAATGCCGCCGGCCCATCGCTGAACGACCTTCACATCTGAGAGTCTTGGTGGTGCCGCCGTGGTCAGAACCCAGGCAACTCCTGGACATTGGATGCACGTGTTAGCGGTTGAGCGGCGGTTGTGTGGAGGTACCAGGTAGAGTTGGGACGGACCTGTGTAAGTGGTGCCGTAGTCAACACTGATCAAATAGCGCGGGTCTTGAGACGACATGATGAAATCCCTTGTCGCTGTCCAGAATAGGAAGGATCAGTGAGGTTATTCAGGTCGGTCAAGTCGCAGAATGCGGCCCCATGTGAGGAAGAATTGTGGATGTGCACGCAGCTTGGGGAGGAGATCGGATGTAATTTTGGGGACGACCTAAAGCAGCTCCCGTCAACTGTCAGGTAGAACCCGGAACCGCCCAGTCCCCTTCGACACTTGAGGGCTGGGAAATACAAGTACCAGGTAGGTACGGGCTAACCTAGAGCCACAAAGATTGGTTATTCTTTCCTACCGGAAATCCAAACCGAATTCCATTGGATGCAGCCCACCTCAGACAAGGTAGCTCAGTTGGTCCGATAGGTAGGTACTTCCTTGTGTGTATTGCAGCGACGGCAGGTACACCTGGGGGTGCTTTCCTTCTGCCAGGGGAGTGGCGCAAGCGGATGCCTGGCGACAAGCTGGGTCGCCGGGAAGGAACCAAGCAGAGCGGCTTCGGGGGCAGCCAGCTGAAGGCTGGACAGGCAGTGCGTGGACAAAACGGCCCGGGCACTTCAATCCCCCCCACCACACCACACCACTACCACCACTAACCATTGACTTGCTTGTTTCATTTGGCGCATTTCGCAGTCGTCGTCAGCCACAAACATTGTCCCTTGGTCTTTCTTTTTTTCTCCTGGAGTTCCTCACGCAATCATTCACCTTCTTGAGAATTCCCAGCGGCCTTTTATTTTGCCCTTGGAAGGATGGTTGCTTCGGACTGGTGACAAGACACACCTCAGGGAAACATGGGCAGGACATTCAGCCTATCTATGCGCAGCAGCAAGAAAGATCCAAGTGAGGCTGGCAAGGTTACACCACTGGGCCCGTCCATCTTGCTCGATAAGGATCTGCCGCCGAGCCCAAACCCGCTGGAGTCGACGACCAGTGTCAGGAGTGCGACCGGCTCACAAGCATCGTCCCAAAAGTGGCAGACAACACCAAAGCAGCACACCCCCGGGTCGGCCTCACTTGATCTCGAGCCCCTGCCCATCTACAGCAGCATGCAATCGTCCGGACTGCTGCAACCGCTCCCAAGTCCTGTCAATACACCCCCGAATGTCCTTTCGCCTCCTCCCAGCCATGACCCTGGGCAACACACTCAATACGTCGCAGAGGTTCATGGCTCAACCGCCAGCGAGATGCATCGGTTGAATCCCCAAGCTGCCCTTCAGTCCTCGCCATATGCCGGGGCTTCATATTCCATGTATCAGCCCGCACCACCGCAACAGAGTTACCAAGAGCCCATACCAGAGACAGACCAAGAAGACCAGGCGGGGGACTTGATCTTACAGGGATGTCATGTCCAATTCCCCGATTCGACCTACATCATCAAGACAGGTGGTGAAGTCGACGGCAGCCCGTCAGCTATGGAGCCAAACAACCAGGCCACGATGGGCCAGGGATCGGGCGTTGAGCTCTCCGGCGTGCATGACACTACTCGCCTGCCGGAACTGTCCGCGTCGCCGAGGCCGTCCTACAACAGAACAGACTTTGGCGGGCAGGCTCACCCGGCCTGGGACAGCCGGCGTCCGGTTCCGGTTCCGGTTCCACCGGCTTCAGCGCCAACGTCGCCACCGGTGCAGGCACAGGCGGCACCGCAGGCATCTTGGAATGGCCAATATATTACCCCGCAAACTCTAGCGCATCCCCTCCCCTTAACACCTCGAGCAACCCGAGAACCGCCGCACGATGGACAACCCAGTTTCCAGCAGCATCTTGTTTCTACTAGATACTCTTCCATCCAGAGGAATGCTGCTGCTGCAGGTCCTGCTGGCGCCTTAGAGAACTCGGTCGCCGCCGTCAACTCTTTGGTTGATCATGAAGAGAACAAACGGCGACAGCAGTGGCCTGGGGACGGCCAGGCACATTTGGGTTATCCTGGTCCCCAAGCACCCAATCATCCGATGGCTGCCCGGGCTTATGGTGTGGAGCCTTTGCGTCCATCGAGTACACCCCCCCGACCCGAGAACGGTCACGCTGGCACTGGCGGCTCTCGGCAAGGCAGTGGTGATACCGGAAGCAGGGCAAGAAACACTGCCATGAATTCAACCTCGAGAGACGGGACATCTCATGCGGCTCAGAATGCTACTTCTGACCAGATGAGAGTCGATCCAGAGGTTCGGAGAGTCGACTCGGGCTCAGGGCAGCAGATAAGACCACCGAACGGACAGAATGATATGAACCGGTTGCAAAAGGCGCGACCGGAGGCTGAGCCGCTACAATTCGTGATGCCGCCGCCCGCCCCGCCCCGCGGAGCTTCCGCATCGTGGACGAAGCTCCGGGACAAGGTCACAGGTCGAGGCTCCCAATCTGGAGAGAATGAGCGAAGTTCACCTATCGTTGTGTTTCCCAATCACGCTCACGGCCAGGGAAGCATCGACCAGAGGGTTATGGACTTTGTGGCAGAGCAAAAGATCCCCCTGATAAAAGGCGTTGACCCTCTGTCCAACATTTTTATCTATTTCCCACAAAAGTTGGCTCAATTAGAGAAGCAGCTCGAGGACCAAGGCACGCAGATGCAGAGTCTCCGAGAATCTATGCAGCGTGAGATCAGCAACTTAAAGCGCGAGAAGGCTGAGCTCGAAAAAAGGAAGGAAAGTTGGAAAGCCTCCGCGACCAAAACGCAAAACGACCTTGAACTGTCGAAAGGACTGGCAGCCAAGCTTCGCGGGGATTGCGAAAGACTCACGGCAAACCTAGCAGCTACGGAAGCAAATCTAGGCGAGTTCCAGAGGGCATGGGACCAGCAAATGATCTACCACAAGCAGTTTGAGCAAGATCTCCAAGCACTCGAGGAGCAGAACAGAATCGGGGAGCTTCAAAGGCAGCAGCTGCAGGCGGAGAAACTCGACGAGTTTAACCGTCTGATGTACGAACGGGAGAGGGATATGGACGCCATGCAAAGGGAGATGGAGAGATTGCGAAGCGACTACGAGGATAAGCTTGCAAACCAGAACCGAACTTTGCAAGAAGAGATCAAGGAGTACAAGGTCCGGATCGCGTCTTACAGCCACGGGTCTTCCGCCGCCATCTCGGACCAGACGTTCCATATCACGCTGGAGTCGGTAGCGCAGAAACTCAGTAACATTGCTAGCTACGTTCCCCGGCCGGAAAATCACTTGTTTGACTCGGACCTAGACCCCACAAACTTCCTCGGACGGAACTCCCAGCAGGGGAGCCGAGTCTGGCCACGGTTTGTCCGGAGCGTCTGCTGGTCCGTCATCCTGCGCGGCTTCTTCCAGTACCCCCTTGGCTTTGGCGTCTTTGGCACGCAAGGGGATGGATATTTTCATCTGTCGTACTTGTACGAGGACTATGCGGTGCAATCTCCCAATGGTAAGCAGTCTCCGTTCCACAAGCTCGCACCTAATATCTCTGGAACTAACACAACAACCACAACCTCCAGACCCCGGCACATTGTGCATACCAAATGACAAGAAAACCAACGAGGGACGCGGCTTCCGCTTTGAGAAGATCCTTGATAAGATCAAGGACCCGGCCGACTCGTCTCGCGACAAACAGTCAGTCATCTACTTCCGTGCCAACGTGGACCAGGTGACACAAGACCTTGTCCACGCGTTGCAGCGGTGCAGCAATATGCAGCTGGATGCACGAGCCCCGGCCCAGATCGCAACCGTTGTGCACGACGTTGGCATCCTGGCTCTGGAGATGGGCTCGCAACGGGCACACATCATGATGGAGTCCTGCTCCTATGGCGCCCGCATCACGCCCGGCGACAAGTTCAAGGACGAGAGCGAGTCGTCGGGCGGGTCTGACGTGCAGGTCGACTTGATGACGCAGCCATGCATGGTCAGGATTGGGGATGGGAGGGAAGACCTGACCTCGTTCAAGGTCATCTCCATGGGAAATGTTATCGCGTTGAAGCCGGGCTACTAGCACCACTTGCCTCAGCTAGCTGGTCGGGGGCCCATTGGTATTGCTCGCCCCTGGCAACGAGGAATATGTGTATGTTTCCTGTCGACTATATCTTCTACAACTTGGGTATCTGATGTGAATTTCTAGCCTGGATCCGTGAAGTAAATAATCTTTGCCTTACTTAATACAAATGAAGGAGACTGAAAACAAGAGTTAGCACTCGAAATGCGTGGCGGCTGGGCATGTCCGCCGGCCCGTTTAGGTACACTGAGATAATGCCAGACTTGGCTTTGGGGGCAAACCCCCCAGGAACCAGCGTTGGCGCTTGGCCACCGTACTACAGACACTACTGTACATGTCCCCCTGACAGGTTCCGACTGCCTGGCCTGAGACTGAGCAAGGCACATTCTCCCGCTACCAGCGACCAGCACATGTATCGGAGTACAATTGGTACTTGTAACGCGTAGCATCGTGTACCGACGACGAGGCTCCGGGCTTGCTTTGCCCTGCGACCCTTGATGAGACCATGCAGACCCCTCGTTTAGTGGCTTGCAAAAAAATGGAACGATAGTTGCAGGTGGCTTGCTGCGCCATTGATAGCTGCAGTCGAGCCAAGGCAGACAGAGCAGACTCCACGTGTAGGCCAGACCGAAACGGGATTTCAGCTTTTAGTCTCACACCCGGGCCGCCGTGACGGACCTCACCCCCTTCTTGGTCAGGCCAATGGCTTGGTGCATGCATGCATGCATGCAACCAGCTTTCCAATTTCCAATTCCCATATTTTGCGCGGCTGGCTAACACGGAAAGCTCGCGTGTGGTTCCTATGTACCTTGATGTACCTGCTCGATCGTATGCAGTTCACCGTCACGGTCTGCAACCGATCCAGGAAAGTCTTCCGTTGAGGGCTGGCTGGCACCCTTTTTGCTCCCGATCATGAATCTTTTGCTTTTTGTCTAGCTTGGTCGACTCTCAACGAAATTGTTTACTGTCTGGTTTGTTTGTTTGCTTGCCCCGTGTTTGGAGTTCCATGCGCTCGTCGCTTCAGTCATCATGGAGTCCTGGGACGGCTACAACTACTACACCACCGACCCGGCGCGATGGGTCGTGCTCATGAACCTGAGCACCTCGGAGATGGGATTGGCGCCCCTTCCCCCAGGTCTCGTCGCCATTCCCGGTTCGCTCAACGATTCATACTCATTCCCCAACAACACCATCATCATCGAGAACGCTTCCAAGTCCCAGCTCGGCTCTCGCGACATCGAGAAGATTATCTTTGGCGTGACCGCCGGCGTCGCCATCCTCTGGGGAATCATATGGGTGTGGTGGACCTGGCAGCGCGAAACCAAGAGCGGCTCTCGAAAGCTCTTCCGGCCGCGAACCGGATACCCGACGGCGGCAGACGCCACGTCGGAGACCCAGCTCGCCAACCTGATTGACGATGGCAGATTCGTCTCGGCCGAGGCCTTCCGCAACAAGCTTCTCCATTTCTACTACGAGAATATCCAGACGGGGATCGAGATGACCGAGAAGGACGTGGCGATCGAGGGGATCGACGCCGAGGATGTGGAGGCCGTGACGGCGCTGGTACAGAAGATGTATGCCGTCGACCTAGACCTCTGGAGCCACCAGAGCTCCCGCTACGTGACCGAGGCGAAGCGCAACCAGCTCCGCAAGAAGAGCGACGCCATACTGGCCGAGATCAGGAGAATCGTCGACACCTGGAACGAGCCGCAGTATCATGGGAGGTGGCAGGACGACGAGCTCGAGCAGGTGCAGGCTATCAGAAGCATACTGACGGACAACATAGAGGAGAAGCGCTATCATACAACGTGAGATTGGGGTGGTGCAGTTTCATTGTTCTTATCGTGAAATACTTCTCTTCACGCACGGTACTAGAATGCATAGCAGTTGGTTGCGAAACAATTGTACTTACGAGGTTGATGCCTCTCTACTGTAATCACCATTCTTTTCAACACTTCTGTCCGTGATGATCGCAAGAGCCTGTCAGCTGTGAGACGAAATTGCAAAGCCTTGATTAGAAGATAGAGGCCCCCCTCCCCCTTCCCCCCGTTGCTCGTCCCCGCCCAGGTTGGGCACGGGCTGCTCTCAGCACTACAGACGGATCCCAAGCCTCCTGCAGGCTGGCAGCTACTAACTACCTGGGGTAGGTAACCACCTCAATCTTTACTAGGGTCTTTTTATCTAGTGACCTAGAGGTACATCCCTTCCGTTGATGTGATGAAGCCACACACAGAACAGCCCACGATGGGGGGATAGCAAGGCTTTCTTGGCCTTTTCCACTTGCACACCAGCCTTCCTTCCTAGGACTGTCTAGTGTACTTTAGTTTGCCCAAACCAAACATGTAGCCCATAACGTTGGTACCCAGTGTTTTTCCCGAGCTTCTTCACGCGTTTTAAGCTGTCTTTGGCCCACTGATTCCTCTCTCCGTGGAGTCTCAAGACCGCCACAGCGTATTATTCCCCCTGAATGGCCACAACATTCATAACTGCCACGTCTTTTGGGATCTTATTTTTTGTATGCCGTTCCCACATCCCCCGGTAGCACAAAATGGATGGGCCATTCACAGTCCTGGGACTGGCTGGCAACATTGTCAAGTTTGTCGACTTCACATGGAGGCTATTTGCAGAAACTCACACCATCTACAATTCCACATCCGGTCTTTCACAGGAGAATGCCGACCTGGAGACAATTGCGCGCCATCTCACACAGTTGACCCTCGAGCTCAGCGCTTCACCTTCGAGCACAAAGGAGCTGAGAGGCCTCTCGCACGAGTGCCAGGCAATCGCACAGGAACTATGTGATGCCATAAGTCGGCTGAAGCCACGGGCCGGCGATGGAATCAAAACATGGGCCAGTTTCACCGCTGCTCTGCGTGCCGTGTGGAAGCAGGGAAAGATCACGCATCTTTGCAACAGGCTCTCCAAGATGCAGGTGCAGCTGGCGGCGCATGTGCAGGGCTTGATATTGTTTGTGCCTCCGTTTTTTGATCGAATCCACTCGTGAACGGTGAAATCAATGCCAGCATGCTGATGCCGAGATTAACCAATCTGTAGGACAAACGTTTCTGCCATAGGCAAAGCCGTTCAGCAAATCCAGTCCACTGGAATTCGACTTGGGATAGAGGACCGTGAAGACCTGACGGAACTGCTCGACCTCAAGAGGAGGATTGAAATTGCCCTGTCCGCTCTCGTTAACGAGAGATCGGAGAAGTCAAGAGAGCAAGCATGTCTGGCGACACAAAATGAGCGGGCTGCTCAAGGACCACCGCCGACCGAACCCCAGGCCGTGGAATCTGACATCTCAGCACAGCTGAAAGAGCTCTCTGACGCGATGAACAAGCTTCATAACGCCGGCCCTGCCATCACATCATCTCATAAACTATTAGAGGCTCTGCACTTCAAGGACATGCAGACGCGGCATCGGAGAATGGCGGAAGCCCATGGGCAGACATTTCGCTGGGTCTTTGAGCAGCCGACTTCTGAAACTCAAGCAGAAACCTCTGTTGTTCAGACAAGTGAGGATGAAGCCAGTGTGCCCACAGAGCAGGCAGAGGCGGAGGCGTTATTGCGATCGCGGCAGACACTTCTCAAGTGGCTGCAAGCCGGAACCGAATCACTTCCGGGAATCTTCTGGGTCCAGGGCAAGGCAGGGTCCGGCAAGTCGACGTTGATGAAGTTTCTTTCCGGTTGCCCAGACACCATGGTCAGCCTCCGACAGTGGGCGGGGTCTGCAACGCTGATGATGGCCTCGTTCTACTTCTGGAGCCCCGGCACACGGCTGCAGAAATCGCAGGAGGGCTTGCTGCGCTCAATCCTGTTCCAGCTCCTCTGCGACCGGCCAGATCTCATCAGGGTACTCAACCATGATCCCAGGTGGATGAAAGACTACTTT
Organism: Cercophora scortea; assembly: GCA_033439705.1. Taxonomy (NCBI): domain Eukaryota; kingdom Fungi; phylum Ascomycota; class Sordariomycetes; order Sordariales; family Lasiosphaeriaceae; genus Cercophora; species Cercophora scortea. The sequence goes on along the minus strand of JAUEPO010000004.1, from coordinate 4,832,368 downwards.
GAAAAGGACGAGGACGAGGACGGCGCGTGGACCTTTGACACCCTGCTCGCCATGTACCGCAAGGTCATGAGCCACGACACCGACACACGGTTCTGCTTCTTCATCGACGGCCTCGACGAGTGCGAGGAGGAGATGCGTAGCCACGCCGACCTAATCAGGCTGCTGCAGGACCTGGCCTGCTCGCGCAACGTCAAGGTCTGCGTCTCGAGCAGGCCGTGGACCGAGTTCGTCGACGAGTTCGGCAAGAACCCCGACTGGCTCCTCAAGCTCGAGGACCAGACCCGCAACGACATGTACATCTACGTCAGCGAGCGGTTCCAGGGCAATAACCAGTACCAGAAGCTGAGCCAGGAGCGCGTCGGCTACGTGGAGCTGATCGAGGAGGTTGTCGACCGTTCACAAGGCGTATTCCTGTGGGTCGTGCTCGTCGTCAGGGAGCTTCTGAAAGGTATCACGTACCGCGACAACTTGAAGACACTGCGGGCAGAACTCGAGAGAATCCCCAAAGACCTCGACCTATTTTTCAAAAACATGCTGCGCTCGGTGCGCGGGGCCGACAGGCGTCAGTCGATGCAGATGTTTGAAATTGCCACGTCCGCGCCGGGGCCGATGCTGCTCATGTTTTATTCGTACCTGCAAGAAGCGAACGAGAGCCAGACCTTTCCCCTGGACAAGCCGCCTGTCGTCCCCCTCGATGAGGACGGGGACATCAGACGCGCACAAGAGAGAATGTATCGCCAGTTGGACAAGCTGACGAAGGGGTTGCTTGAGCCGCTCCCGGAGCCAGGGGGCAAGAGCTCGTTCTTCAACATAAAAGTCGACTTTCTTCACCGCACCGTCAAGGAATTCCTCCAGAGCCTTGGCTCGCAAGGGATCTCATCGCTCTTCGACGGCGAGCAAGAAAAGGATCTTGTGGCGCAGAAAACAAGCAGTTCTAGCATTGCCCACAAAGAGGAGGATACAAACACCCTCCCGGAGCTCAAGTACCCGCACGTCCTCGCGTGCCGAGCCCTCCTGGCACAGATCAAACACGCCCCGTTTGAGGACGATGCAGCGCTCTGGCTCGACCGCATGCTGCGCGATCTCTTCTTCTTCTACCGCCTCGCCTACCCGACGTCCCCCGCTGCCTCAGACTATCTGCTCACGCTCCTCCACGACGCCGAGCACAGCTACAGTACCGTGCGAAAGGCCAAAAAGTACCAGCTCGCGCGATCGCAAGCCAACATCTTCCTGGGCGTGGCGGCGCAGCACAACGCGCTACCGTTCCTGCGGCACAAGATCCAGACCCTCGGCGCCGGGCCGCTAATGAGCGGGCCGGGCAGGCCGCTGCTAGACTATGTGCTCGGCCCGTCGACGTTCCCCATCACGCGGAACTCGCCCGACGTGGTCGGCCTGCTGCTTGAGCACGGCGCAAGGCCGAACCAGCGGTACGAGAACTCGACTGTCTGGGTCCGCTTCCTCGACCGCCTGCAGCTCGAGCAGAAGCTCCTGAGCACGGCGGTTCGGAGCCAGGGGAGCGTGTTTCAGATCACCCAGCAGCTGCTGGAGTTCGGGGCGAAGCTGAACCAGCGGGTGTTTATCATGGCGGCGGACGCGGCGGGGTATTACGGCGCCGAGTATCATTACGGCAGCCAGAATCTTAGCAACGCGGCGGCACAGATGAGGCCGCTTTCGGCCACGGTCCCCATGGGGAATTATTATTATGCGAGCCCCTTGCGCGATAATAGGATGGAGAGGGCGGTGGTGATGACACCGAGCGTGGCGGGACAAATCGGTCACAACCCAGGAGGAGCGTGGGTAGCAGCGGGAGACGTGCGGCTGCAGCCTGTGGTCGGCACGGCGCGTGATGTGATTGAGGGCTTCTTCTCGCCTGGCCATGTCACTCGGCTGCTCTCGGTGAAAACAAGCTCGAGTCGGTTGAGGATCTTGTGGAGATATTGGCGGTCGGTCACGCTGTGGCGGATCAAGCAGGAGAGTTGGAGGGTGGCGAGACGAGGGGGTTTGAATGCATAGTTGTTGAATAAAGCTCCATAAAGCGAGAAGGGGGGAGTTTGGAGTTGAGAAAGCGGCATTAGAGGGTTTTGTTTGTTGGAGTTGAGATTTTCTTTATACGGTTTGTTTGAGATACCCGGTTCGTGTCATTGAAGATATGAAAACTAATTACTACTCGATAATTAATATGTCTTCCATCAACATCAAAGAACTAATTTATCCGTCTCGTCCTAAAAAGCACATTCGAAAGGTCGAGGAAGACGCGCGACGATACGAGACGTACACAAAGATTTAAATACATTAGACTGGCTCATGAATCTTTTACAGTGTATCGAAAGGTCATAAAAAAGCAATTGCATCAGCAGACACGGTCTGGCTCTTGCGTTGGACGTTGCGCTTGGCAATAGCAACGGTGCACTCAGGGGCAACGAAAAGGGGGGATTTATTTTGCGCACAGGCCGGATCCTGGTCCCGAATCACATTCGAACTTTGATGAGTCAGCTTCCGCCGTTCTGTGCTTTCGGCGGGCAGTGCATTTATCCGATGAAGAAGTGCGCATAGCCAGAGCACCACGTGCAGCTTAGGCGGACGACCGTGTCGAACTTGCGACATCCAACCACGACATCTCTTCCGCACACTTGCCATTCCGCATACGGCCACAGCGCTCCAACCATCACCACCTTCGCTGCGACAGACCCGGCAACCCTTGGGGAAATACTGATTGTTTTCCTGATCGAGCAGTTACTGATTGACCTGCCACGGACTCGCTCATCATGGCACAACCCACTCACCATCAAGGGCAAATGCAAATGAATGCCCCTCCTCTGCCGCAGCAATCCACGCAGCAGCAACAGCAGCAGCACCAACAACAGCAAATACATCAGATTCAGATGCATCTCCAACAACAACAGCCCCAGCAACAACAGCAACAACAGCAACAGCAGCCACAACAGACCTCGCAATACCAGCAAATCCCCCAGATGCCAGCACCTCCATCACCACAGCAGCAGCAGCAGCAGCAGCAGCCAGCAGCAGCAGTAGCAGCTCGCCCCAACTTCCAGATGGCCCTCCTGCCTCCCCCCCAGGACCGGCTCTACCCCACCTTTGAGGCGCTGCAGAACGACCTCAAGTCCTTCACGCGGTCTCAGGGCTATGCATGCGTCATCGTGTCGAGCCTAAATCGTGACGTTGAGGGCCGCTACAGGCGGTACAACCTGTGCTGCTCCAAGGGCGGCAAAGGCTACACGTCGCACAGCAAAGGTATCCGGCAATCGCGGTCGACCAAGACGGGGTGCCCAATGCGGCTCAAGGCGGTGCAGGAAAAGGCTTGGCCGTACGACGACAAGTGGCGCATCATCGTGCAGGTGGCCGAGCACAACCACGAGCCCTTCACCGGCGAGCCCGGCGGCGCCGTGCCCCCGCAGTTCCGCAAGATTGAGCAGGACGGCGTCCGCTGGCTGATGATCATGCACCGCGAGGCCCAGTGTAGCCTGCGCCAGCTGACCATCGGCATCCGCATCTCGTTTGGCGACAAGTACCAGTACGTCAAGAAGAGCGACGTCCGCAACATGCTGGCCAAGATCAAGCGCGACGAGGACCGCAAAGCCGCCGCCGCCGCCGTCGCCCAGGGCCTGCCCGCCAACCTCACCTACACCCTGATCCCGCAGTCGCACCAGCCGCCGCCCCCGGCGCCCCAGGACGTGGAGCAGATCCCCCAGCTCCCGCAGGGCTTGCAGGTGCCCGACCCAGACTTGGAGTCGGATGATGAGGACGACGATGACCTTTGACATTGTGTACTTAATTGCACAACGTGACCCAAGTGTCTAATCACAGAACGCGGGTGTGACGTGCGCAAACCCGGGATAAATGCCGAAAAGCATCCCGCTTAATAATACTACCTACTGAGCTTTTCAAAGAGTGTCGTTAATCATGCGGGTCAACAAGACTATATCAGCCCCTAGGTAGGTACGGAGGACCTAGGTCGATACTTCTTTTTATTGCCAGCGCGTGTCATCAGATCCAGTTCTCATTCCAAAAGAATCAAATCGAAACGAAAGATTCCATTGAACCATCCCTGGCACCCTAATCACTTCCCCAAAAACACAGCAAGCGACTCCCCAATGCCCGAATCGCCGCTGCCATCCCACACATACCCAAGCGCCTTCTCCGCCCTGGTCCCCTTCACCCGCATATTCACACCAAACGCCTCCGCGAGATGGCTGCTCCAAAGCTCGGCGCCCTCCACACCCCCAAGCCTCGCAAAGATGGCCTCGGTGATCCTGTCCAAGCTCACCTCCTGAATCTCCTTGGTCTTGAGCCAGGGAACCCCGTGTTTCTCCAGGCTAGGCACCATGTGATCCTCCATCAGCTCGCGGAGCGTCATCTCCCCGTTCACGCCAAAGTAATACGCTCGCGGTCCCCAGATCTGCACGCCCTCGGCCGTGGTGAACGGACGACTTCCCTCTTCTCTTAGCTGGCTGAGCGCGTCGCCTACGAGCCGCACGTACAGGCCCGCTAGGTGCTTCACGTCGACGAAGCTGGTACGATTCGCGCCCTCGGCGATGACGAGACCGCCGCCTACGGCCTCCATCACGCCCAGCCAGTCCGGGTAGACGAGCGGAGTCGGGTGGGTTTGGCTCGGACTCACGCCCGCGACGAAGCACGGTGACACGAGCGCTGTGTGCAGCTGCGGCGAGTTGGCGGCTAGCACGAGCTTGTCGGTCGCGATGTGTGTGACGGAGTCTGGCTGCGCGAGCAGCTCGTCGATGTTCGCCACGTCGTCCCAGATGCGGGCTCCCCCGCGGCCCGTGGGAGCATCCCAACCGCTCGCGGCGCCCGTCGTGCCGATGTAGAAAGTGTGTGTCTGCTGGGCGGATTGTCCGCGGAGGAGCGCGGTGATGCCGGCGCCGTAGATTACGTCGGGGCCGCAGTCTACCGTGGGTTTTGATTGATTAGTGCTGGGTCAAGAAGGGCGAGGAGGGAGAGGTATCAATACGCACTGATTACTATGTTTGCCTCGCCGGCGAGGTCTTCGAGGAGGGCAGTGTCGTCAAGCGTACCGATGGCTTGCTTGACTTTTGCATGCGCGTATTGCTTGGCGAGGATGTCGGCGTCTTTCCTTGAGCGGACGAGGGCGGTGATAGGCAGGTCGGGATGGGCTTGGACGAGCTGGTCGAGTACGGCTCCGCCGATGTGGCCCATGGCGCCGACGCTGTGTTCGAGCTGTCAATGGAGCCATTGCTAGGTGGGTAGGTAGCTAATATCACGGGTATCTAGTGGTAGTATATCCACCCGATGACATGACATGGTTGTTATGAAACCTGCTCGCAGACTTACAGGAGAACTTGAGCGTCCATTTTTGGTTCCGGTTTACGATGCTACTCTAGGGACTGCTGTGTAGGTAGCAAGGCAGGTAATTAGAGACTCAAGGCTGTGTTGCTAGTTCTGACTGACTGATTGACTGACTGTCAAAACAACCTACACATCCTCGCTCAGACTCCTAGTGCATAGCCTGACCTTTTATGCGCACACAACCCATCCATCCATCCATCCATCCTTCAATCCTACAAGCATACCACACCCGCTATGCAAGTCAAACACGCGCCTCGGGCCAATTACCCAAAACCGATGTGCGAGGAGGAGTAAATCCCTACGCACCAAGGTAATGAAGCTACTAACTAACAGCTGACCGACCCAAGTTGCATCGAGCAGCCCAATACCTCCTGCCTGCATGCAGCAATGGGGTTACATCCACGCTCGCAGCCTGCATGGGCCTGCGTATTTCCAATATCTGCACCGGAGCCGACCCCGTGGAGGGTGATCTTGACTGCTTTGGGAAATGCCGCCCGCGGTTTGGACAGTTTGGTTCTCATGCAAGATAAGCAGCCTTGATCCTTCAGTTCGTCGGGACGGATGGGCGGCATTGTATGTGTATCAAGAGGTGGGAGTTCGTGGGTTTGTTGAGTCTTTTAGTTCATTGGTTGTTGCATGATTGTGACTACGGGCTGCTGTGGGCAGGGTGGGAGTTGGCGTCTTTGGATAATTAATATGGAGATGTGGCACCCTTCTGGTTTTGCCTTTGGGAGGTACAAGTAGCTAGGACGAGAGGTAGGAATTCATTGGTGAGTGGTTTTTGATGTATGGTTTGTTTCTGCAATTTGCTTATGCTCAGCCTTGTTGTGGTTGTTAATTTTCGACCATCTTCATCTAGGCAAGGTCTCGTCAGTCCATTCGGTTCTTTCTTCTTACTAGTGTACTGATACGATAAAGCCACTGGCTAACATGTACGTCGCAGGCGTCACCGCCGGTATTATAGCTATTGTTGATACGAATCAATATTCAAGGTGTATGCAGAGTTCAAAGTATTTTCTTTCGTCAACATTGATGGGTAGGCGCCTCAGCTGTTCTAGCACAAATGCCCGACGCACTTATGGATAGGTAAGTGATTAGTTTTGACCAGAATTCGTGGAAAACCTGGAATGCCTCAGTCGGAACAGACATCCATCACCCCTGTCCATGTGGTCGTTCCCACGTTTCCTTGATCATCGCAGCAACCTGTCAAAGACAACGTCAGTAAATAATCACTGAAGTAGCGCCTCAATTACACACGCCCGGTCATTCAACGCTTTAGTGTCCTTACCTTCTCGGCAATGGTATAAACTGTCAGCTGCGTGGTGGCCGCGACCAGAGTCGGGATGATACTTGCATCCGCCACGCGCAGGCCCTTGACCCCGTACACGCGGAGCTCATCGTCCACAACACCGCCCAGCCCGCGCCTCATCTTGGCCGCCGTGCCCACGGGGTGCCAGCCTTGGGGGTTATACCCCGCGCGGATGTAGCTGGCGAGCTGCTCGTCCGTCGACACGTTGGCTCCCGGTGTGACCTCGACCGGGCTGTACAGCGCCAGCGGGCCCGTGGTCATGAACCGGCGGAAGAAGCGGATGTACGCGATCATCAGGTCGATGTCGGTCGGGTTCGTCAGCGCGCGGTAGTCGACGACGGGCTCTGACTCGGGCGCGGTGGTGTTGATGTGCACCGTGCCGCGCGACGTGATGTGGAAGTTGATGGGGTGGATCATGGGGGAAGGGAAGACGACATAGTTGAGGAAAGACACGCGCTTGGCCCGCATCTCGCGCGCAAAGATGGCTTGCTGTGCGCGCTGGCCGGCTAGGACTGCGGGTGCTGTGTCGGGCGCCGCGAAGCGGGCGAGGTCTAGGGACTGGTAGCGTACCGCGATGGTGTTGTACGCGTCTGGCGCCGCCACGGGTAGGTTGAGAAAGGCGACGAGGCCTTGGCCCTGGCCTTCGCTTTTGGGCATATTGGTGAAGTTTGTGGGCGGTGTTGGTGGTTCTTTGCCCCCTTTTGGGTGGGAGATATCACCAGCGGGTTAGTTGAAGCCGCAACCCTGCCGGTAAAGGGGTAAGGGGTAAGGGGTAAAGGGGTGCGGTCCATACAGTTAAAGACGACCGGGGGACCAATAGGGTGGTCTTGAAAGTTGGACCCGACACCGGGGAGATCGACTTTCACTGCGATATTGGCCTGTTTCAGCACACCAGCGGGCCCAATCCCACTCAGTTGTAGAAGTTGAGGTGTGTGCATCGTGCCCGCGGATAGGATGACTTCCTTGCTTGCTTTGACGGTGAAAGTGGCACCGTCGCTCTTGGAAACAAACCGGACGCCAGTCGCCACATTGTGCTTGTCGAGCAGAATCTTGTTGACCTTGCATCCGGTGACCAAGTCGTAGTTGGGCCGTTCCTGGTTGTCCCAGTGGGCGATGCGCGCGTAAGAACGCATATGTGTTTTGGGGTCGACCGATAAGGGGTACCAGAACACACCCTGGCTGCCGGCCTGTCCGTCTCGAGGAAGCTCGATGTTGGGGACTGACTTTAGTGCGTTGTAATATGTTTCTGGGTTGTTTTATCGTTAGTGACTCCTTCTAAGAGTTCATTGCGGCCCCGACATAACTTGAAGCGAGTCTTGCTCACACCTCGAGTGGATATCGGGCTGTTCTCACGTACTGAACTTGGGATCCAAGCCGCCGGGATATGAAGCATAGAGATGGGTATCTCTGTCCTGGCCCCATGCCGCCTTGATGTCATAGGTGATGTTGAAGTCTGCCGCCAACGTCGGGTTTGGAGGAACAAAATAAATAGCCTTTCATCGGGACGGTCAGTCACCTACTTCATGGGATTCCGGGCTAGAGTCTCAGGAGGACATGCCTTTCTGAAGTACGGCAGCATTCCCTCCCAGTTCCAAGTAGACCCACTGTTTCCCAGCTCAGCCCAGATGTCGTACTCTTCCACGGAGCCCCGCAGCACAACCATGCCGTTGATGGCTGAACTGCCGCCGACGCAGAAGCCGACATTTACAGACAAAACTTTGTTGTTGAGCTCTGTCTGTGGCTTCGAGGTGATGTTGTATTGATGGGCTGTAAAGCCGTTGGCCGAGCCGTCGGAAGCATTCCCTATTTACAGAGGGGTGAAATGAATCAGCCTCGCCGTTACTCAATTGTGACGAATTTGGTTTTGTTTCTTTATGTAGCTAGGAAATACTTACAAAAACCTCCATATTCAATAACGAGCACGTTATCTGTGGTGTTTGACAATTAGTCCATGTGAGCGACGAGATGGGAACTTCCCAAAGGTGTCCAGCGTGTGAAACCATGCCAGTGTGACCAACATTGAGTCAACTCAGACAGGCGATCGGCTATGGTCAATCCTGCGGTTCCACCTCCAATTACAATGAAGTCGTACGAGTCTCGCAGCTCGGATGGGCGCTTGACATGTCTCGCTTTCAGAACTGACGCAGGTATTGCGTTGGCCAGTGGTGCGACCAGCAACGCCGCCAAGACAGCTTGAAATAAAGCAAAGAGAAAATGATGGCTGATCATCTTTGGGTTAGGATACGGAAATTCCCTTCTGAAAGTTACAATAATGTTTGAAAGGGGAAAGAAAGAGGTGTAATATGTTTGACATATGTCGTCGGCGTACAGCTCCAAGTGCCGGGCTGACTTCACCCCGTGCCGCACTGATGCACCATGCAAGGAGGATCATTGGTGACTTGCGCTTCCCCTTTCATGAGTCCCATCCACTAGGTATTCGGAGGCTTGCATATGACAGCCCCTTTTGGGTGTCTCTTTTCCATGGAGTACATGAACTATTGATTGGAGGCGTAAATTTGAAGAAACGGGCTTGTAGAGCTGACTTGCTAGAAGACCACGAACTAATCCAAGGGCATTGTGCAGAGAAAGCCTGACAATGACAAAGTCAGTCCCTTTCCATCATAGCGCGGCTGAGGATGAATAAAGTGGAGACATGGAGGAAATAACACAAATGAAATGACCGGGCTTTCCGATGGAGTTGCGTAGCTTCAACTGTAATGCCCGAACCTGGTCAACGGAAACTATGCACCATAACAGGATCTATGATGCCAATTCACGCTCAAAGAAAACTGCGAAGTATGTGCAAAGTGGTGTAGCATTGACTAAAAAGACCAAGCAAAAAGTTCCTATCGAGTAGGAAGTACCATAGTAAATACTGCGGCAGACACGAACTCTGTCGAAATGAAGAGTTCAGAATGACGCCCAAGCAAAACAAGAAATAGAGAGGAATGAATTGCTAAATATGACGATTCACTGAACAGAGTAATTAGGTGCCTGAGCAGTCCAGTAAAGAGACACACATCTCGCTTCATACGCACTAATTGAAGATCAGGGAATGAAGGATGGCGCAGACCCGGAGAGAAAATAAGGAAAACATCGCAACAAAGTCCGTCCAATCCAGAGCCTTGGATAGGCCCACTTTCGGAGTGTTTGTGATTCACCGTCTCACAATTCGGCACACCAAGTCCCATACCGGTCGAGCAATGTTGAATGGCGGTGCTGCCAATACTTGCAAGGCAAATTGGAATCGTGGATCTCGCATGTGGTTGACTTGCCGAGGATTCGTTGCTCGGGATTGATTTCCGGGGCCATCGGATGGAGTAGAAAATCCGTGGTTCTGGTGGTAAGGCCGCTCAGCGTATTGCCACTGAGAGTTTTCGGGCTCTGCCTTTCGACGATTGCCGGACCAGTGGCTCCCAGCGGAAAAGTTGTAGGATCGCTCTCTAAAAGTTGTGTCGGCAGCCTTTTCGTTCGTCGTGACGATGTTCATGAGATCCTTTCCAAAGTGTGGCAGACCGTAGATGCTGTCAATCATTTGTCTGACGCCCTTGGCGTCGAGAACTTGATCCTCGTCACCCGCTTCCATTGCCTTGGTCAGAGTCTCCACCTTCTGGAGATGCTGGGCCTTGTACTTTTCCAGAATCTCAAGGTTGTCTTTCTTTCGGCCGCTCTGGACCTTGAGGCGCTCCTGTGTTATCAGATGGTCCACGTACTCTATGGTTGCATCATTGTACGGCTCGATAGAATGCCGTTTGATGAAGAATCCGAACTGGATCGCCGCCTCCTGAACCAGGGAGTACTCGAGTTGGAATTCCTCAATGGCGGTGTGCTTCATCTCAATAGCCTTTTGTTGCAACTCAATGTCGGATGCATTCTTGACTAGTTCCCGGCTGACGGCTTGATCTTTGTAGATGTGTGTCATCGGTCTGTAGTCGTAGTATATATGCATGTGGTCCATATAGTTATGGCCGCAGTTAAGGCAAAAGCCGCAACCACTCATCGCAGAGCAGTATTGAAGAGCCGGATCTCCCTTTTGGTTGCGTTTGACATCTCTTCCGAGGCCGCAAGGCTTATGGCACATGGTCTTGTAGATGACCACCGACTCATCACGTCCCTCAAAGTCGCCCCGAACTTCAACACAATCATGATGTGTACAGACAGTGCGTGGATCGCCCACATCGTAGGACTCGACACTTTCTCGCTGTACGTGAAGGCTCTTCTCCAGCTCACTCCTTGAAAGCTCGGTGGTGCGCAGTTTCTCAATCTGGTCGTTGTTGACAGCAATGGTGGTCTGGATCTTTTGCGCAATGAGCGCCATGGGTTCTGTCAACTTGACAACCATATCGCGTATCTCGTTGAGGTTGATAGTGCTGCGAACCGCGTGTGGCTTGAGTCCTCGGAAGTACTCAACAAGTCTCTTACATTCCGTCACCGAGTACTCCCAGCTACGGATATTGTCCTCAAAATGACCCATGTCGATCCCTTTCTTCTGGGCTGCCAAGTATCGGAAGCTCTCAGAATCAAAACAGTAGACGTTGTGCTCAAACAAGCCCATCTCAATTTCCTTGTACTCTGTCAGGAGAGACTCGAGCGGCTTGAAGGTGTCACCAGGCGTATGATTCGAGCCGCGGGTGTTGGTGAAACCAAACACGATATTGCTCGCCGCATTGCGATGTAAATGTGTCAGCAACTGCTTGATGCAGAAGCGAAACATCACGGTCAACCGTGCAGCGCTTGGCTTGAGTAGAATTAGGATGCCGTGGAGTTGATTGTAAGTTCGAAGGACCCGGAGAATATCGGCCATGTTCTTGTTGTCCTGGTCCAAGCCCCTCGTGTCGCCAATTCCTGGTGTGTCGATGAGACGAACTCTAGTGTTTTGGATGGTAACAGCATAGACTGAGGTACATTGAGTAGCTGACTGTCCGTGGGTTCCATCATGTTCGTTCTGACTCGTTCCAATCCGTATGTATTTCTGGACAAATTTGCCTCTTGGATCAGACTTGTCCTTCGATTGGGTACTGAACGAGCAAGGAATGATACATTTCAAGTCATCTGATCGAAGGGCTTCGTCCAGAGTGTCGTAGGTGAGATAGTTGACGAAGGCATTTACCCACGTCGACTTCCCCACTCCCGTCTCGCCCAATATGAGAATGTTCAGATCGTCATAGGGCTCAAGCTTGCTCAAAAGGCTCGAGAATAGGGGTGGGCTGTACCTGGACCAGACGTTCGGGCCATGGCGATCATCCCTGCACTTGAACTCCCAATGACGGAGATGAGATGCTCCGCATGTGCAATATAGCAGGTCGTCAACATAGCCATACTCAACAGGTGAGTGACAGAGATGGCAAATCCAGTTGCAGATAAGGGTTTGACTGCAATTAGGATGAGGGCAGGGGATCTTGACGGGGCGCCGCTGCAGTGGCTTGCTCGTCAACGAGTGATCGAATGACGCGCCGTCACAGCGCATGATGCAGTTGGCTGCGAGAACTTTTCGGTGCTCAACAAGATCCTCTATCAGGACTCGGCCGTCCGGTGCTGAGAGATATAGGGCTTCTCCAATGGCTGTGGCATAGCATCGCAATCAACTGCAACCATGAGATTAATCTTGTCACATTCCTGAAGTTTGGCCATGAAGAATCCGAGGCTTTCCTTCCATAGGTCACCTTGGTGAATCGCCTCGTTGTTGAAGTACATGACAAAAGCATCGTCGTGGGGAGTTGCCAGAAGATCCTCGAGAGACTTGTCCTTATCGTAGCCGATGTATTTCGCCCCCTCACGTGTAAGCCGGTTGAAAAGGTCAATTTTCCCGGAATACAGGTTGTGTGAACGAAGAGTTTCCGGTGATGCCTCGCTTCCTTGAAAATCTCGCAGCAGCTGCCATAGTCGCTCTTGATCCGCATTGCCGGCACGCACCTGCTCTAGAACGGTGGCATAGTTTGCTCTGAAAACCTCGATGGCTTGCTGTCCTTCTTGCTGCTGTTTGGACATGAAATTGAAATGGTCAGGTGATACCACCGACTGGAGTCCCTGGCATCGAGCGTTGTAGTCATGCAGGGCCAGGTGGCTATCGCGAAGCTGCTGGAAAAGCTCCACAAACTTTTCGAGACATTCTGTGCTGGGCTGGTGAACCATAATCTCGGCCTTGATTTCGAGAATGCGAAACAAGGAAAGGAACGATAGCGGGACAAGCGTGTAAGCAACTGGCTCATGTTCGACGTTGTCGGCATTGCCCATAAGGCTTGCATGGATATTGTTGATTACCAGCTGCGTAGCTACGAAGCTCAACGCCACCAAGGACTTGTCCGCCGCGAGAGCGCCGCCGCCAAGTATATCGACTTGGTATTCGAAGTTGTCGACCGAGCCATCAGCTGCAGCAGCGGGAGTTTGGGAAGGGTCTTGAGAATTGGTGTTTCCAAGGGCAAGATTCTTCAGAACGCTAAGCTGGTCTACCAGCTTGATGCTCTCGGAGGCTGAATCGATGGTTGGGTCTTTGGCAGTGACGATGCAAGAAGCGCCCCAGCTGATACCCACAACAACGTGAGTAGCTGCCATGTCCACAACCTCAAAGTTGCTGGCTGCGACGGAATCTTTGACTTCCTTGGCGATCAAATTGAGCTCCTCCTCCATTGTCGTGATCGTGTAATGCATTGAAGTTCGCATTAATCCATGGGAGTCGTCCGTAATATCTGGTGTAAGAAGGCGACCACAGCGATCGATGTTGACGAGGCCAGACAAGACGCTTGCACTTAGCTCGGCATTGATGCCGAGCTGAGCAAACTTCTCCTTGAAGGTATGGGCGTTGCTAATCTTGACGTCGACTGAGGAGTTTCGCTTGATGTCCACTGCATTGGGGGGAATGCTGTCCTCGAACAGAGAGACGGGAAGGAAATTGTCGTTTCGGGCATCATAAAGACTGCCTAGCGAGGCCCTCTGGCCCAGTGCAGGGCGTTTGAGGATGCTGGGCTGCATCGCGGCCGAGGATCTAACGACAGCTGTAGTGATATCGATGAGGTGATCGGGAGTGCTTGGGGGGACGTATGTCTGGGTGCTGACCCGGAAGCAAATGGCAGTGCAAAAGAAGAAGGCAAGAGGAAGAAAAGAAGAAGTGATAAAATTGAAATGGTCGACAAAACGTGAACGGATGACACCAGGAGACCCACATTGTTTTTGTTTGGTCCCCTGGTCTTCATGTTTTGCGCCAGTACCTTCCGTTCGTACCTGCCTCAGCATGGTCATTCATTGAATTGGGGGCCAGGCACGACAGGCATATGACGTCAATCTTCAATGGGATGTTCCATGGCCTTCCTCAATCCCCACCATGGCAGGTACCTGGTAGCTACAGGTACTTGACCTGGTACATCAAGTGTCGACGTTACCCGTGGTGAAGTGGACGGAAGACTGAACTCCTACCGTAGTCGCCGAGAAATCGTATCCGTCCTCCTTTCTCATCGCTCGCACAGGCATTTAGGCCTCTTCTTTGATTCTCACCGCCTAGCCGGGCACGATCTTCCCTTCAAACAGATTCTCAGTCAAAGAACGAGCCGGTTCTTCACGTCCGATCGGCGTGTTTCAGCAGACATAACCAGGGAAGTTAAGGATCTCAGCAACACCCGCTGGTTTTTATCTACCTGGTACCCACTATCTACACCCGGTCATAACAAAGATCTCGTCCATCACTTCCTCAAACATCAGCAGCAACTTACGCCGCCCCGCGCCTAGACTTTGTATCCGCGCCAAGGTAGTCAATAGGGTTCCGGCACAGCGGACAAGAGTTCTGGCTGCTGCTCTGGAACCACTTGTACAGACACAGGCGGTGGAAGAGGTGATTGCACGTGCCGCACTTCTTGTCAGGCAGCATCTTGTCCGACGAAACAATGGCATAGCAGATAGCGCATTCCGTCTGACCCTTCAGGGCACCGACGATGTTTCTCCTGAACGCAACAAGTCCGTCCGTGATACTTCCGTTCTAATGCAGGATGCATGATTAGCAGGTAACACACGCATATTGGCCAAAGCAAATCAAAAAAAGCACTTACTGCGAACGTAATGACGCCCTGCGTAGCCATGATCCAGCTCTGCCACTTCTTTTCGCTAACGGCGACCCTGTGAAGGCCGGCAACGGACACCGTCTCCAGCGGGTACGCGGGTGGCACCCGGATGACGATGGAAGCAATTTCTTCGTCGATCTCATACCCGGCCGTCACTTCCTTTCCGGTTTTGCTGACCCGGACAACCAGCTCGTTCTCGTCGGCGGCAGGCGGTTCCTGAGTCTCAATCCACTCATTCACCTCGTCCATAGCTTCGGAGATGATGAGCGGCGAAAAGTACTTGACCATCCACGGCTCAACGGCAACCTTGGTCTGCTTCGAACGACACGCAAGAAACCAAGCCTTGAACAAACCGGGCGTGTGTCTGAGAACCATATAGAAGATATGGACTAGCAGCCAGTGCATATTCCGCTCTTCCGGCTCTGCATCCGCAAGCTTGATGTTGTACGACCGAATGTGATCCTCGGTGAGCCCTTCCTTCTCGAGGTTCAGCGGGTGAGCTGCCGAATGACCCAAAACATCAAATGTGAACTCCAGAAGAGGCCCAATATAGTTTTCCGTTTTGAGGCATTCTGTGTAATCTCTGCGGACTTTGAGTGGTGCCGCATTGTATGCATCAAAAATGAGATGCCACGCGAGCAAGTAAGAGCGAACAGGGGTCGGGAAGTGCACAAGCAGATCATCAGGATAGGCCTCCAGCGTTGGAGCGTCCAAGAGGAGGGACAGTAATTCGTCGGGAAGGCGAGCGTCTATGTCTCAGTCAGCAACTACTACACATACGCCCACACGATCATGTTTCTTACCAGTCTTGTCGAGAAGAACCTCGACCCCAATTTGCTGCTGCGCGGCAGGCAAAGCTCGATGCAGAAAACCAAAGGCGGCCGTTTGTATGGCCCTTGACTCTGAAGCTACCAGCCCGAACAGCTCCGACAGGTCTTTCAGATGCTCAAGAGGGATCTTGTCCACCACTCTGCAAAGCAGCTCGTCAACAATCTGGCAGGGCTGGGTGTCAACATCGCGGGGAAGCTTCAAAAGTCCAATTAACGCCTTCGACGTCGAATCCGAGTGTCCGGCCAGTGCCTCGACCAAATCATCGTTGGCATCGGTGGCGGTTTCCAGTGCCGACATCATCTTGAGCGAAGAGTAAATGTACGGGAGTCGTTCGTCGGCTGGATATTGAGCAGCACCGCTCCACAAGAAGACGCAGTACTCGATAATCTGCTCCCAGTATGGTCCGTAGGCGTTCTTCACACTGGGAAACATCCGATGGACAGCTTTGCATGTCTCAGCAGCGAGTTCAGTGCTCATCTCGTCCGGTGTGTTCATCCACGACGTCATTGTCTTCAAAGCCATGATCTGCTTGCGATTCTCAACAGGCAGGCCGCCGGTTTCGAAGACTGACATGCAAGTGTTGAGAAGAACCAAGCTATACAAGGTCTTGTCTTGGCTAGGAAGGGCGCCAACCATTTCGCTCATCAGCCGGGTGCAGAGAATCGTGACTGCCTTGGATGAGGCGAGTGCTTCACCAAGTCCAGTGATGAACGCGATGGCAGCAAAAATGGTGTGTGGCGTAGCTCTCATAATACCAAGCTTGCCAAACCAGTCCTCCAGCTTCAACGGGGGGCCGTGGGCCTCGACGGATGTTTCGAGAAGCGCACTGAGTGCCTTGGCGCTATATAACGCCATGGGGCTGAGGTTGTTGATCTGCTGAAGCATGATCTTGATCAGGCGCTCTACTAAGGAACTGCCAGTTAGATCGAGTCCTCTCCAGTCTTTTGCACCCGAAATTATGCTGCTGATGGTTTTCTGGCCCAAAGTGACACACTCTTCGATTTCAGCTGCGATCTCTTCTTTCGCGGGTTGATCCCAGAGACCGTTGGCTTCCATCAATGTTAATTGGTCTGCCGCAAGCTCCGCGGTGAGAGACAAGAGATATAGGAGCTCCACCTGAAATTCTTCGGGTAAGGAAGAGACCTGGACGCCAGAAGAGAGCAACTTGGTTGTGTAGAGAGCCATTCTGGCGGGGATTGACCGTCCCTTCCTGTCGCGTTTTGAAGATGACACAGAAGGATTTTGGGGTTTCTCGACAAGAAAATAGGCACCACCAAGACTGCTTGTCAACGAAAGTGAGGGGTTTGGTACGTCTCGTAGAAATGACGACAGCTCAGTCATCCACACGTTGGAACTGGGGAAGAGTTCCTCCACAGGTAAGTCGCCGGAGCCTAATGTTGCAGCTGCTTGTTGAAGAAGAATGTCAATCCTAGGAAAAGGTCAGATATCCCGATCAAAGAATGATTGAGTGGCAGTAGAAAGCATACCCTAAAGAAGAGGCGTCTACATCATCTAAGTTTTCCTGGATGATCCTCACCAACGGACGCAGTCCGGTTGACTGTTGATCGAGGCGCGCCCGTAAAGCAGTTGCCTTTTCAGAGACACTTTGATCAGAGACTTCAACTAACGAAAGGAGCCTGGTGACAAGATCAACGTGCAAGTCATGATCCTGTGAGAGTACATTGGGTTTCTTGTCGGCGATAAGCCGAAGAGCATCGAGAACAAGGCCGGAGTCCGGTAGCACACCGAGTTGTCGGACAAGGCCAGCGGTGACCGTCTTCGTGGAATTACTGTCGAGGGCGTCAAAATTAAGCGCTGCTTTGTGTAGATCTGACGAAATGGAACTCGTGGATTGGGAGGAGTCAAGCCAGTTCGAAATAAGGTATTCTTGAAGCAAATGGTGATGTTGAGCGGGCAAAGCAGCAGAGTGAGTGGAAATTAGGTGGAGAATTGCTGTTGCGCGCGACGCCACATCGCACTCCAAGGCAGAGTCCACGAGGGTTTCCCAGATGGTATTGAAGTGGTGGGGCAGCTTGCTGGCGGCCATTTCCAGACATGAAACAAGATACGGCAAAGACGGGGATGTGACAAGGGTTTTGATCTGGTCGGGTTTTTGTAGGGGGAAGAGAAGATGGATTTGGTCCTCAGATGCAAAGAGATTGGGACACCTCTTGAAGCCTGACTGAAGGAGAGACGCAGCGCCAAAAGGCTTATAATTTCTCCTCTGAAGCAAATCCAGGGCCGCATGTAGGACCTTGGACGATGAGGAGGTGACCGTGGTTCGTAAAAGAGTATCATCGCTGCGCTCCTCTGTTTGACCGCGGGATTCCCCCAATATTGCCTCTACCAGGATGAACCAGCGCTCCCCGTCAGCGGCCAGTTCCTGCTGGGACTTTTGGTACTCCTTCGATACCTCAGGGAGGGAGATGGACATTCTTGACACCAATGAATCGCTTAGTCTTTGCCATTCCTCGACAATTGACGTTTGGATGTTTGGGCCAGAATGGCGAGCCACGATCCTCCACGCTTTCGGGAAGAGACGCGGTTGTGGGGGCGAAGTCCAAGCTTTGAGCTCAGCGGTTTGATGCAGATACTGCTGCGTCAAAGGATAGAAGTGCTTTTCGAGGAATTGTGCAGTTGGTGTGACACTATTCAGGAAGCGCTCGAGGGCATTGATGTAACACGCCCAAGCGTACAGTGAGTTTGCCCGTGGCTCCTCCCGATTCGAAATACCCTGTCTCAACGAGACCAGGAAGTGAGTTGCAATCTCGATAGACGTGGGCTTCGTTTCTGGGAGGACTGACAAAAGCCGATCCAGCTCCTCCCAGTATACCCAGGAGCACCCTTGGGAGCCCTTTTCCACGAATGGCTGTACTCGCTGGAGTGGGTGTTTCTTTGTGCCCCAGACTTCTGGGAAAGTCTTGGTCAGGGTCGCAAGAGCCTTGAGAAGATCAGCCGCAGAGGTTGACTGGCTGCACTTGAGGCTGTCTGAGAGCAGGGCGCGGCCAATCTGGGCGAGATTTGGTTTGAGAGACACAGGGGTTACGTCAAGACTGGCTTGCAGGAGCTGGAAGAGCGTCCTACGAACGAACGCGTCCTCGGAAGCCGCCATGTTCCACACTGACTCGACCGCAAAGTATTCCGCCAGCCCGTCTTGAACTTCCGATATTTCCGCCTTCTTCAATAGATTGAGGACGAGCGAGAGACTGGCGCCCATGACCCTGTAGTATTTGGCGTCCGCATCCTCCTTGGTACTCACTCTCTCGTCGCTGAGGGTGCCTGGGGTCTCTTTGATGGCCTCTGTTGCGTACTCGAGAATCTGAACCTGGCATCGCCTCCAGAATTTGCTTGCCTTCTCTTCAGTATCCAAAAAGGTCGAGAAGCCGTCGGTGGCGGCGCGCGAGACGGCCCTGTCTCTGTCGAACGTGCCCGCAAGCCACGGGCCAACCATGGCTGGTATCCGTTTCGCCATGCGCTGCTTCGCAGCCTTGAGGAGCTCGATGAGAAGGATGTGGGACAGTTCGCGGACTCGGCGGGAGTTGTCAATCGATGCTTGTGCATATAACTGGGCCTGGAACGGGGCTGTTAGCTTGCGGTCGCTAGGGAAATAGAGAGGAGAGCTGTAGATGGGCCGGCCACTCACCCACGCCTCCAGTATGGGCTCTTCGATCTCCCCATTTTTGCCGTCGGAGCGATTCTGCACGTAGGATACAATTTCCTCCAAGGCTTTGGACTTGGTGATGCTGTCCTTTTTGGTGAGGTTCTTGAAGGGGACGACGATGTCCTGCGGGATGTTGGAAAGATCGGGCGGCGGCGTTATGTACGACAAGGCTGTTGAAGACGTCGAAAATCCACCGAACCCGGTCCCAAGGGCCGGTTTGGGCTTTCCATGTCGCTTCATTATGATGTCGTCGGGAATGTGCGTGGTGTTCTGCGCAAACGTCGAGCCAGCGACCTCCTGTAATGGAGGCTTTACAGAATATGAATAGCGTCTGAAGTACCTCAGGTACGTTGTTGGCGCAATGCGATTTGTGGTGGGGCAACAACAGTGAATCGTCCTGCTCCACGTGATGCGGGGTAGCTCACAGGATATGGGCGTACATAACAGCAGCTCGGGAGGGAGTCATCACGCCGAGATGATGGGAAAATATGGAAGGCAACCAGGCCCTGGGCGACAGCGAACAGCAAGCCGCTACCAAGCAAACCTGAAGCAACCTGGAAAAACAGCGACATAAGTTTTCACACGATGCTTTTCCCACCTTACCTGACATTAGGAACTTTACCTGACATTAGGAACTCGTCGTTCAACATCGTTTCTCACATTGTACGATTGCGCGAAGTGGAATTGGATGTCTGTTTACGGGTATGTTTGCGCCCAGGAAATGACTGCCCCGCATGACGGTTTTCAAGCTGGTCCTACCGTAAGTTTCAATTGAGATGAAATGAAAGGAAGAGAAAGACAAGAAGACAATAAAGAGGAATCAGGAGAAAAAGGCTTTGAAATCGATAGTATCTATGAAGAGCTGGAATATTGAGCAGGTACATGATCAATGTTCAAGATGGAATTTTCTGACAACGTTGAATCTCAGGTCCCTACCTGGTAAAGTAGCTGAGCTCAAGCCAAGTTGACAGCGACGTCATAGCCAGGGTCTGGGACGTTTGAGAACGAGCTAAGGTCCCGAGCATCTTAATTTTGCGGGGAGTGAGGGACTGCAAGGAAGAAGAAGGTGGGGGACGTATCATTTGAAGGCTCCTCTCATTTTCTCAATAATGCGATGACGCTGCTCTTGAATGTGTTCACGATGTAGACCCGAAGGGAACACAGGCCTTGTGGCGTGGTGGATTTACAAAGGCCACATTGGCAGCAGTTACGGGAAGTATACATAGTCGGCTACTATCCGACTATCCGACAGCGATCACCGTCGGCGTGAGCTGAGCCGGGCCGGGTGAGGTGGGACCCCTCACACTTTCGCCGTCGTGACCCTTCGTGCACGGCGTGGTATCCCCGTGTGCCGAAAGGCCCACCCACAACCAATCCTATGACTTCAAATGCAAGTGGCGGACGTTCGAAGGTTGGGGTCAACCAGGAAGGGATTTGGCGACACTCTTCGTTCGTCAATTCTCAGGTACCAGATAGTGTCGAGCCTTGGTCATCTCCAATGCTAACGGCAATTCCCAAGCACCCGCGATACGCATCCAGGATGCTATCCTGAAGGAGGACGGCAATTTATCAATCCTCTAATCACAAGAAATTCAGCGTGCCCGCCATGGACGACATGTCGTGTATCTGTTCACTCTGAAGTTTGTCTTTCTGACAATATGAGCCATATCTCCCTTCTCAACCAAAAAAGGCACGTCATTGCCCTCCAAACCGTCATATCAGACGAGGCCTGGATTGGGGCAAGTCCCAGCGAGCGTTCCAGCTCACCCTTTCTCTTTTCTCAATCGAGTTCTCATCCAGGCTTATCTCACTACCCCGCGTTGAGGTACCACCAACGGACGTCAGTGGCTCCACCCTCAAGCAGGGTCCACGCACAGCGTGATGCAACCGTCAAATCACAGTGAAGTGGCTGGCTTGTCCAGGCCGCCAGGCCATGTGTTGTGCACTCCGCACCTGCACTGCACACACCACTCCGCACCTCTTCAGCGGCCAAAATGCTGCCCGTTGGTTGGTCCGTCAGCTCTCACTCGCCCTCTCTTTCATCATCTGCAACCCGGCCCGTAGCCGGCAACGTACGAGCACAGGACAGGCAGACAACTCTATGCAGTGTACAACCCCCAAGGAACGATCGTCGGGACCCATCCATTCCTTGACTTCTTTATGTCCACCGTGTTTCCAACATAGTTCTCACTCGTGCTGCTCTCTTCCTGCTCTCGTCGCTTCTTCGCAAGGAATCGCAGCCTGTTGTGTACAGCGTTCAATGCTTGATTTACATCCAGCCTGACCTATCTGACCTCGCACCATTCGCCGTGTCGTTAACTTCCACGCCCCCCTCCCTTCGTGCCTCGTTTTCCCTGCAGTGAGCTGTTCAAGCACAGCACCCACGAAGACAACGAGTTCCCACCAGTGCCACCTCCGGATCCGTACCTTGATGCTCGGATGATCCATGACATCGCTCTCCTCGAGGTGTCCGATGATCCTTTGTCAGGTAGGTTGCAAGGTTCCGAGCGCTTCCGACAGAGTTTCACCCGCCTCTACCAAGCGCAGATGCAAGCCCCTGATAACCCGACCTCGGCCGGGGCATTGCGTGTACTCTCACGGCTGTCGGCGATTGATCAGCAAAATAGATTTGCCTGTGCCGCGGTGATTCCTCGTGATCTGCCTACCAAGGTTAACTTGGACAGCCTCGGCGTCTTTCTCCCATCTACCGGCCATCCTCCTTGCCCATGGTACACATCGCGCTGACAGGAATGAAGAAAAGCAGGTAGCAGCCCCAGTAGTATGTCCCTGGGACTCCCGATAGTACCGTCACTATGTCGATGATCTCGGCCTCCCAAATCGCCCATCGCACCCGGTATGCCAGAGCTGCCGCTCTTGGTGCCCTCCGCTCCCCTCCGTCTGTCGCCGCCCCAGTAATTCGCCACAGCGATCAGCAACAACGGGCTTTCCGCTTCGCTCGGCTCTGGGCATGGTCGTCATATCTTGACCCCGAGTTCCAGCGTGACTTGGATCGGCGTCATCGTCACCTTCGACACAAATACACGGATTCGTTAAACCGGAGGTTGTCGTGGGAAAAGCACCCTCTCGCCGACGATGCCAAGTCTGCTCTCAAACGTATGTCCAACGGCTACTGGCGTCACAGTTGCAAGGACAGCAGGCCTGGCGGGCGCTACGTGAACTTGGATTCTGGCTCCAAGTCACCGGACAATCCCGAAGGCATTCGGCCAGGTCGGAACATCGAAGATGTCGAGCGGGCTCCTCTGGAAGATCTGCTATTTGGCAGGTCTAGCCTAGACTTCTTCGACAAAGAACTATCGCCATTCTCCAGCAAGAAGTACCGTAGACGAACCCGGTTAACGCCAGACGAGAGCTCGCCCGTCTCGGCGGAAGCCCTACAGTCGACCGAAACAGACTACATCATTGACCCCATCACGAACCGCAAGGTTCCCAAATCCACGACCACGGCACCCCGCCCCACCTCGCAGGTAGACGAGCCTGCCAAGCATCCCATCACGTCTTTTAAGTCCTACAGGTCCATGTTCGCGCCACCAGTTGCCCGAGACGTCAAGGACACTCGAGCTCCCATCTTCTATGACGGGCCTCCACCAGCCGCAGAGTTGAAGAGGTACAGCCAAGTTGACATCTACGATGTCCCGTGGGACACACCAGCGCCTTCTTCCGGTCTCAAGGATGCGTGGTCATCGGATGACACTCCGATATCTTGGCATCACGGTGATGGCATTGCCCCGGCGTCCATGGCAGGTGGTTATTCGTGGGGTCTCGAAACACACAAAGGCAAAGAGTACACAGACCTGCATTTGTACAAACCTCTGATGGATGAATCACCGGAACCTTCAACTGAGGATCCCGCCCCTAAGTACAAAGATCTCGACAAATACGGCGCCGTCAAGTACCAAGAGCCAGATGGAAAGATATCTCAAGCGGAGTCGGGCCAGGAATACACGGATCTACACAAGTATGACGCCGCACCGGCGAAGGAGCAGCCGACTCAGGAATACACAGACTTGAGCCGTTACGGCCCAGTCAAGCACCAGGAGCCTGATGGAAGCCCAGCGATGGACCAGCCGACCCAGAAGTATTCCGATCTAGACTCGTATGGGCCTGCCAAGTCCCACGAGCCCAACGGTAAATATCAAGGGTCTGTGGAGACAGCAGTTGACCCGGAAGAGTTGAGCAAATACCAGGCATTTCGCAGCCATGAACCTGATGGGAAGTATGCGCCCATCTTTGCAGCGCCTGCTCTAGACCCGGCAGAGCTGGCCCAGTATGCCACTCCCTTTCGCAGCCATGAGCCCGATGGCAAATATGCTTCAGACAACCAATCAACCAGTGATGGGGTCGACCTTGCCGGATATCAAGCATTTAGAAGCCATGAGCCGGACGGGAAATACGCTGCTGGTACATGCAAAGCTGATGCAGACTCGGACGTCAAGAATTATGGAGCCTTTCGAAGCCATGAGCCTGATGGCAAGTATGCTGAGAGTAACGGCAATTCATCATCACAATCACAATCATCAGAACTCGGTCAATATCAAGCTGTACTGAGCGACGAGCCGAACGGCAAGTATGCAGTCCAAGAAGAGACTAGCATCGAGGCTCCCGATTTGGGAAATCATGAGGCCTTCAGTTACGAAGACTCCGAATCGAAGATTGCCCCGCCGACGAATCTGGGGGTCGAGGATGATTTGTTCGAGTACAGTCCGGCTTGTCACAACGAGCCGGACGGGAAGGAGACACCTGAAGTCGAGCAGAATAGCTGTGATCCAGCCGAGCTGAGTCAGTACAAAGTCGTGAGATGGAATGAGCCGGATGGAAAGCCAGCAGAGCAGCAAGCGGCCGAAGTGACGGTTCTCGAACATGACCTCGAGGGCGAGTCGCCAGCCGAGGCCCAGTTGGAAACAAAATCGCATTATCGCGAACTCTTGGAATCACTAATGCCGCAGCCTGAGCAGCACAAAAGTTTGTCAGGGAACTACGTTCGGGATTTCCCCGAGGAGTTTGCCGCGTCATGGGCACGCAAAGATTCCGACCCGAACTCGCCGCTCCTTCCCAAGGTTTCCGGGACATCTTCTGCCATCAACGGCGATATCGGCAAGCAACCAGAGAATCTTGAGTCCAAAGCTGACTCAGCAGAGCCTCTCCAGCCGGCATTGGAACGGTTTAACAAACCGGGACCGCCGCTTATCGACGAACTCGGCAGCCAAGCCCAGCTCGATCCCTTCACTCACGAGCCAAAAGGCCTCGAGACTTCATACGCTGAAGAATGTGGTGACAATGTGCCTCCATTTGTCAAGGTTTACGGCGCAACAAAGGACGATTCCAACGCCGCCGAATCTGCGTCGTCCGCCACTCTTCCCAACCCACCATCGCCGCCCACATTAACCATCTACAAGATCCTCGTCTTTAACCCGACGAAACAAGCTGTCGAAATCGCCGAAACCACATCGACCGTTCTTGACAACGCCGCCCCCTTGACACCGGCCGACGTCCTTCTCCGAATCTCCAACCCCCACCAGTTTCTCCCACACTTTCCTCTGCTCCAAGAGCAGGGGTTCGAGATTGTGTCCGGCAGCGGCGACGTTCTCATCTTCCGCAAGGTGCACGAGACGGGCCCGTCACATAACACCACGTCTGAGACTAGCACGGCCGAGGCAATCCCCAATCCGACACCCGTTAACCCGATCGACATGACGGGCAGCGTTCGTAACCTGACCGTCGCTGCCGGCCGGTTTGCGAGCCCGACTGGGTTCGTGAACTTCGACCTTCCGCCACCCAACGTGGCACCCATCGACCCCCCACCGCGCTTCGTGTCTGGTATTGATGTCCGTCGCGAAGAGCCAGTGTTCAGCGGGCCGAAGGCGGAGTCGAAGAACGAGCGTACCAAGAGCCTCCCCAAGCGGATTGCCGTCGGCGCTGTGTGGTTGGCGGGCGTGTCGTACTCTCTTGGCGTCGTTGGGGAGTACTTCAAGTCCGGTGGCTCGGATGGCAATGGGCCAAGGAGTCTCTAGAGCTGCTCAGCGGTTGCTACAAGCGTTAGCTTTTTTTTTTTGTCCTTTTTGCTTATTTGTTTATTTTCTGGATTTGCGGCAGCGTCAAGCTCTCCACACGGCAATGGGCGGTGGGATATTACCCAAGGGCAATTTTGGTACTTCACGAGGCCGGCTAGCAACTGCAACACGAGTCCAGGGCCCTTAGGAAGAGAGCCGGGGCTGGGTGGCACACACCTGTATGCACTGGAGGTATACTTCATAGGGCCCACCGAAATTTGAACTTGGAGGTTTGGGAATGGGTTGGGGAATGGGAAACAACATTGTGTAACAATCTAGCATTCTTCTCATCACTTCGTTCATTCGTGATTTCCTGATGCCTGTGAGGTGACCTATGTCCCCCTGTAAAGCAGTGCTAGTAGAACTGGATAGGTTCGTGGTTCCACAGCTGTCTTGTATCTTGCGCCTTGCTGTTATAGCGCAAAGACCCCAGGATGAAAAGAGAGCAGGAGAAACATGGAGGTGAAGCACCCGACGATATAATCTTGCTGCCACTGCGAAACCATCGCCAATCTTTTCGCGCTTCGCAGCATGTATTTTGCTGTATCATTGGGGCAACCTGGAAGTGGTTTGTTGTGTGTCGCCAATCCACCTCGCGACCAACAAGAAACGAAAAGAAGAAAACAAGGGCTGCTCTTCATCACCTGATAATGACGGTGTTGTGTTTCCAGCCCATCCCTAAACGCCATTTGTAATGACCCCAATATCCGTCCGGCAGCCAGATGGCTCTGAGCCTCTGACAAGCTGATGTTCCGGAGGAGGGATCCCGCCCCTCCTACCCCACACTCAGCACCCACCACCCCTGTCCATGTGACGTGATGAACCAAAGCGAACCAAACCATCGGTTGACTCGCGCTGCGGGTCTAGCTCCGCTCCGTGAAGCCGCCGGTCTGCTTCTTCTCGTCCCCCGCGACCCGGCTCATCTGCAAGTCGTGCCGGTATTCCTGCTGCGACCAGCTCTGGCGCCGGTTCATTTGCGGGACCCAGTCGGCGGTGGTGCTCATGGCGCGGGCCGCGTCGGCAGCGCAGTGCGGGCTTGTGGGGCTCGACGGCGACGTCAGGTCCTTGAAGAGGTCGGTTGTTATCGCGGCGACGAGCGCCCTGGGCGAGGGCGGTGTTTCGTCGTGTTGTTCTGGTTGTGTTGGTGGTGTCATTTGAGGCTGTTGGGAGGTGGTGGTTGTTGGAGAAGACATGGTGATGTTTTGGTTGGTGGTGGCGGATGTTCGACCCGAGATGGAAGTTGGTCTCGTGGTGCGAGCGGGTGTGTAGGCTGTCAATTGGTGTTGTTGGAGTATTCAGGACGAGGCAGGTGGTGGTGTCAATTGTGTTGATGGTTTTGGATGTGATGCCTCGCACAGGTGTGTATGTTTCGTTTTGTTTGTACGTGTAGGATTGCGGTTTGTGCAATTGATTTGATGATGTTAAGTTTAAACAAAGGATGGACTGCGAAGCAGTTCTTGCGTGCCACCAACCGGATGTTTAAATAAATGCGTGTTCCCCATTGTGGCATGCGTCGACAATGGCCTGATACCTACCTCATCGGAGTTTCCACCTCCACGGACGGGACGAGCGCAGATAGGGGGGCACGGCGCCGATGATCGCTAGCTATCTTACCTAGGTGGGACAGTTCGTTCCTTCGCCACCTCCACTTAAAAGCCTTCTCGTACGTGGATGATGCATCCATCAACGTTATCGCAGCACTGTATGTGCCTAGACGTAAAGAGGGACAGCTCTGGACAGCTCCATGCAGGATGTCGGCCTCTGGATCATGCAGGATAGGTAGGCTACCAGTGGTTACCTAGAGGACACCCGCCGCACCCGTCGTAACCGTTTGCTCCAGTGCCGTGAGAGTTAACCTGTCCAGGCTGGGGCGTGATTGCCCGAGTTGTTGCGAATGGGTTTCTGCAGCCCGACCGTCATGAAATTTAGTAGTCTCCTCGCGACTTCCTTCTCGGGCGACGGGAGGGTGTTTCTCAATGATGTAATTGGATCAATCGTCATTACTGCCCCCAGTGCTTGGGTCCCTGGGCTTTCCGCCGCGCAAGGCTCCCAGCTCACCGACTCTGAGCTCAGGCTCGTCACGTTATCAGGCGCTTGCGCTTATGGGTTTTGGCCTCTGCAAGCTTTCGACAGCACTCTCGCGAGACAAACCTCCACGCTTGTAGGCGGTGGCCAAGAGTGCAAACTCCACCGCTCTTTGTCAAGATGGAACGACCAACAGCGGAATCTCATCATGGTCATGGGCATGGTCATGGTCATGCTAATTTTTTGCTTGGTACCATGATGGCATTAAATGCAAGATCAGCATTTTCCTAAACCAAAGCGGAGACGAGACCAAGGATTCGAACGCAAGCGACCGAGCAACTCGAGCCAGCCAGCAGCCGACAACTGAAACCCTTGGTCGGCCAGAACTTCCATCTTTATTGTTACACATACAGAATCGGAGAATAAATACACGTCCATAGGTACACTACCTACACCAGCGCCATACCTACACACGCACCACACCCGAAAACCGGCGCCCAGAGCGGGGGGTATGGGGCGCGCGGCATGGGCGTTGAACATCGCCACAATCATGGAATGGCCCATCATCCCCATTCCAACGGCAATCCAATGCACCAATCCACGTCACATGCGCTCATCACGCTGCGTACAGTGCTGTACAATACTTGCTTCCAGTATCCCCCGCCACGTCGACTAACAGCGTACACGTGCGGATGGTCTCGAGTTCGCTCTCACTCCGATTCCGATCCCGCTCGGACCCCGGACTCCGACCCAGCTGCGCAAACTCTACCTCGCTGCCCTCGGGAAGCCAAATGTGTCACGGGACAGCCTCGTTAGGGTTTCTCTTGTCGAACCCGAGACCCTTGATGACTCCCTCGTGGCTGGTCGGGATGAGGCCCGTATGTGCAGCGCACCTGGCCTTGCCAGCACCGCAGGATCATTAACCTTCTCGCCGAAAGACTCCCTGGCCGTTGACGGAGCACTGCTTCGACCGTGCCTGGTAAGAAACCGCGATACATGAGACACCCAGCTCCACCTCACGGACGGATCCCCGACACCGCGGCCCTCGAGCTCCGCCGGGTTGGGGGTGGTGCCGCGCAGCACAGAGGAATCGAGCTCCGAGAGCACCTCTCGCCCGCCCAGCTCTGCGCCGGCGACCCGATGCCACGCCAGGATGGGCGTCGAACCCTCGGAGTCTCTATATCTGCGGTACACGCGCCCACGGCGGATGCCGAACCGCACCAGGGCCGACGGAGGAAACCCGTTCAGCTTGCCCGCCTTGTATCGACGGAGGAGGACAAACGCGACGATCCAGACCGCAATGGCGACGAGCACGCTCGACAGCACGATCAGGATTATGCCCGTGCCCCGAGATAGGTATCCGCTGCTCCCACCGTCTCCCATACTTTGAGTCGTACCAGTAGTGCTGGGGGAACGATCCGCACCAGTAGTACTGGTGGATGTGCTCGTCAGGATTGTTTGCATTGTCTCATAGATGATGCTCAAATCAACCGTTGTGCTTGACTCTGTCGGATTGGGATCCGGGCTTGGCGATGACTGTGCCAGGCTACTTGGTGCCGAGTCTGTCCAAGGGCTCTGTGTGGCCGTGTCTGGCTCAGGGGTGGCTATCGGTGTCGCCAAAGGTATGATAGTGAACGCTGCCGTCGCCGGCCTTGTTTGCATCACAAGAGTTGTCGACATAACCACTGTTTTCACTTTCGCGAGTGTTCGGCCTGGTATCAAAGGATGTGTCTCGAGCATGCTGAGGTCAGAGTCTACCCATCGGATTTGCATCGCTGGCCCAACCGTGGCAGCAAACGCAGCGTTCTTTGTCCCTTGGTGTGTGAATCCCCAAACCCCACCACGAAAGTCCGACAGGTCTGTTGTGCATGTGAACCCGCTCGGCACACACCATGCCGCCGTTTCCCCGGGCTCGATGGCCGGGAATCCCTGGGCAGTCCTGGTTGTTGACAGGAGGCAGCTGGGACCAACCGCCAACCCCTTGGGACAGATGGCAGGCGAGTAGTACTGGAACCCCTCGCTGTCGAGACTCTCGGCCCATGATGGCGGATCGCACGACGGTGAACCGGTTGTTGCGAAACCGGGGTTCCGCGACGGTAGTTTGGTGGTTGTGATTAGCCAAGTGGTGGGACATGGCGGCGTGAAAACGGTGGTAAGGGCCGCCAGCGGTGCCGTCCCGCCGTGGGCCAGGCTTGTCATTGCGAGCAGGTCAGACCGGCTGTCCGGCCGTGTTTGTAAGTAACCGCCGCCAGCAATGCGGTCGTCGAGTCGCTCACGGGGCTATTGCATCATTCTGTTGATATTCCGGGTAGGTGGTCCAAGATCTACTCAAAGTCAGGCGGAACGAGCGGGAAATCTCCCTCGGCTGCGAAGATCTGTATATCACTCAGGCGAGCTTGAAGACTCGAGTGGTGGCGATCCAAATATCCTCCGATGGCCAATGCCAAGAGTCCGGGATAGCGTGGATCTGCCGTGGTCTTGGTCGTGCGCATTGTCACGACGAGCACGACCCATACCCGTGGTCGATCAAACGGGCAAGTTGCCTGGTCCCGAACCTGCCCGTTCGCAGCAGCCTAGCGGTCTGCACCAATCAGTTTGAACGGAAGCGCGATATCGTGGCACAGTGTATCACACTGCGGTCAAGTCCAGCTCTTCATCATATCCTCGGTTGCTCTTGGATGCCTCGACCCCACGGTTCTCAAGTCAAACCGGCCCCCAACTGGTAAGGCTTTACCGAGAAAACCCCGCTTCACGGAGCTCTGACAACAAACGTCACCCAAATGCAAAGTTCTTGTAAAGATCCGCTGGCCGCGGCTCCGTCTTCGATGGCTTGAATGCCCCAAAAGGCCGCCAGACAGGAAAGGTCTCAGATTCGGAACAGACGCAGATCAAGTCTCGACCTTGCCCGGTTCTCTTGTTATTGGCAAGCCGTCTTTGTTCGTTACCTTGGTTATCGGACACCATGTTCATGTCTTCTTAGCCCCGCCTCAGGCTCGCTGCCGGCCTGGTGCAACCCGGCAGCCCTATCTAGGTCAGCCGGTGGAAGTCTAGGATTCCTAATTATGCTCAGCAATCCCTGGTCCATGCCTGTGCCAATTTTGAAACCGCTCGGTTCTGGAACTGGGCCAACTGAATGCCCGACCCGGTGGTGATCATCTGCTGGAAGAAGCTTCACAACTTCACGGTGACACGGGACCCATGTCAAATTGTCCATCGCCCTAACCTCGAAGTCGCCTCACCCCAATCACGGTTACAGAAAGTCTTGGCTTTTCTTTCCAAGACTGTTGGGGTGATTGTGTTATTTACGATGGTCATAGTACCTGCTTGTGGGAGAATTAAAATCAATGATTTCAGAGAGTCATGCCACGAGATTCTTTTAACCTTACAAACTTACCCCCACCGGAGCTGATTGTCTCATTCTTCGAGACACACAACAACAGCGCGATCACTCTAGCCACCGCCAGTCTTTATGCAATCGATGATGGCATTCCGATGTGTCTGCACACCACGAACCGAAGCGCAAGGGATGGCACCGGCCTTAATGGACAGATCGGTCGAGAACCGTCCAGAACAACAGCTTGAGGAAGGTGTGCCATCAGCTTGACACAGATAATCAAGTACCGCTGTGCCGCAGACCAAAGGGTGCGGCCGAGTTCCCGCTCTGTCAGTGCCGTCATGCTTTGGGACTCCGACGCCGAGTGGATAATGAACACAAATGGGTTCCAGGTTATCACCGAAGGTATTGATGTTACACACCAGAAAGGTGACACATTCTGTTCGGTTGACTGTTTGGGTTACGTCCAGCAACGCGTTTGGAAATATTATCCTATGTGGCCGGTGATCTATAAATGCGCTGCAAGAGGACGGCGGCCGGAGTATCCCCTTGATAAGACTGCTTCAGTTCTTCTAAGGATCATCGGTTTCTGGATTCCGTTTTCAAACCCAAGAATTTGTCCCGTGGCTCACCCATGTTCCAGTAATTCATTGGCAACTCCATACGCCCAACTCCTGAACGACTGCATTTCGCCTTCTCAAGCTTGCCCGCATCCCGTTGCGGACCTCACATGGGCGCATGGTGACAGAATGAATGTTTTCTTTCTCGGCTTTGGGTAACGGAACTTGTGATATCACGGACGCATCATGCGCATGATTGCCAGTTCGCTTTCATCGCCCCTCGCGAGTGGAATAGGTCAACCAGGCTTGGCGCCACAAAGAACTGTTTGCGCGGGCTAATGGGAGTGATGTCTCCGCCCCAGCTTTTGACTTCTGGCGTTACTGCCTTTGGTAAACATCAGGGGAGGCTATATTTGATTCTTCCATCCTTTTACCAATGTCAACTCCATTGCAGAAGTCGTCAATCGCTCTCCAGGACCACAAGACAAAAGCCCGTCTGCCCGTTTCTTTCGCCCTCTCAACCAACAAAGAGGGATTGTAAGAGCAGGTCAGGAACCTCTCTCTCGATCGTATATTAATCCGACGAGGATTTTCCCGCTTTGCTGTCAACACATTACCAAATTACCAATGTTGATATTTCTCTCACTTAATGCACCTGCACCCGTTGAGATTCCCGGCCTGGAATGTTCCTGCTTGATAGGAGGATGGTTCGTGACGTCTTGAAATCTGTTGTATTGTGCAAATCAGTCCGGGTCGTTTACTGCCACTCTAACCCCGATATTACCTGGTTTATCACCTTCCGGCCTTACGCTCTGCCGTCACCGTTTAAAGCCGCTAGGCTACGGCGGCTGCGCGGTGCTTGAGGTTGAAGCCCGGGCCAGCAAATCTGACTGATATGAGAAGGGGAGGTTTCCGGTCGGTCAGTCCAGCATATTGAGGATGCAATGCATGTTATCCGGAAGCACTGTCAGGTCACGGTTATTACGGTAATTACATACCTTAGGTTGAAGGTTGCGGCAGATGAGCCAGAATAAATGAAAGATAGATCACAGAAAAGATTTGTTTTCAGGACTATAAAGCAAATGGTCCAGGCTCAGGTATCTATCTATGTCAATACGCGCGAGGAGCATGTCTGGTGTTAATTATTCGACGCTTGTGGTTGGTCTCGTCCTGAGGGACAGGAGCTTGGACCTCCACCAAAACGCGCTGAGCTCTGAGAGCTTTCTTTCCCCAGACCCGGCCCAGACGTGTCTGTGCGCATAGGCTTTAGCATTGATTGGACGATCGCTGACGTCCGTCGGCACGCCACCAGGCACCCTACTGAACATCTCGGATGCGCGGCGTATCTGCCTGAGACAGCGACAGTGAACCTTGACTGGACAAACATCCAACACCGGGCAACGTTGATGCTCGCTCCAGCATCGAATCCCAATCCACCGATTTGATCAGCCCAACCGCCGCAACAACATGGCGATCCGCAACCAGCTGAAGCTGCTTCTGACCGCCGGGTCGCTCATTACAACCGCCCTCGCCGGCCCTGTGCAGAAGACGGCCCACGACGATGACGACGACACCCCGCTGCCCCTCGTCATCTGGCATGGTAAGGACACCGACCTCGGATTCTCTCTTGCTTGTCGCTCCGCATCGCTCCATACCAAGTTAACTAATTCTAACTCTTCGCAAAACAGGCCTAGGCGACAACTACGCAGCCGAGGGCCTGCACCGGGTCGGCGACCTCGCCGAAGCCATCCACCCCGGCACCCTCGTCTACTACATCCGCATGGACGACAACACGCAGCGCGACTCGTCGGCCACCTTCTTCGGCAACCTGACGGAGCAAGTGGCCAAGGCCTGCGCCGACATCGCTGCGCACCCGATCCTCGCCAGCGCCCCGGCCATCGACGCGCTCGGCTTCAGCCAGGGCGGCCAGTTCCTCCGCGCCTACGTCGAGCGGTGCAACAACCCGCCGGTGCGCAGCCTGGTAACCTTCGGGTCGCAGCACAACGGCATCGTCAAGTTCCGCGACTGCGGCACCACCGACTGGGTCTGCAAGGCCGCCATGGCGCTGCTGCGCGGCAACGCCTGGAGCAGCTACGTGCAGAGCCGCCTGGTGCCGGCCCAGTACTACCGCGACCCGGAACAGTACGACCAGTATCTCGACAGCTCCAACTTCCTGGCCGACATCAACAACGAGCGCGACATCAAGAACGAGGCGTACAAGGCCAACATCGAGAAGCTCGAGAACCTGGTCCTGTACATGTTTGATGAGGACACCACCGTCGTGCCCAAGGAGACGGCCTGGTTCGAGGAGGTCAACGGCACCGAGATCACCCCGCTGCGCGCCCGCAAGATGTACTCGGAGGACTGGCTGGGTCTGCGCGCGCTCGACCGCAAGGGCGGCCTCCAGTTCCGCACCGCGCCCGGCGACCACATGCAGCTGGAGGAGAAGCTGCTCAACGAGACGTTTGCCGAGTTCTTTGGCCCTGTGAAGCTGGGCAAGAAGGGCGTGTCCCAGCCGGCGCCGGCGGTGCTTGGGGATGGTGACCTTTGAACATGTTTCAAATGCGTTGCGTTGCGGATTGGTGGCCTTGAAGCGAAATGCTTTCAACTCGGTGTGGTTATTCGCCCATTTTCTTGTTTTTGTAGGTTGGCTTAGCTATGCAGGTTATGGTTTGTTTCCTGGTTTTTTTTTTGGGTTTCTATGGATGGATGGATGGATTGTACGGTTGGGATACATGCAAGCAAATATCGATATTTTTATTTCATGCGCTTTTCGAAGGATCGGTGATCTCGCCAACTGTGGCCTTCCTCTCTGACAATGTAGCGCGGTGCTTCAGTTGGAAGGTACTTGGTGCGTCTCTCGACTTTGTTAGCGGCAGCCGTGCTTTTGTTGCGCAGGCCATATCTTCCTTCTGGTCTACGACATCGATTCCGAGGACGACGGTGCGGTGGATCAGCTGGGCAGACCATCTCGTTTCCTGGGATCCGCGTCTCGGGTATCGGAATTCCAACATAGGCGCCAGCCTTGCTTGACCAACTTTACGGGAATGGGACTTGGTAGCACATGCTGCTGAGGGTGGGGAAGGGGAGTGGAGGAATACGTAGTTGGTTGTGTCACGGTTCAAAACGTCAGGTCGGGGAGTTTCTAACGAGCTTGGGCATCATGCAGAAGAGAGCATGTAAAGCACCAGCGCGACCAGAGACGTCTTTTGGTCATGCTGCGTCGGTGCTGGCTGGGATGAACCATTATATTGGTGCGGACCGATGATGAAATCGTCGGTGAAATTCGGACCCTACCTACATAGGCGTGCTAGGTACCTAATCAACCTGTCTGGGATTGGTGACAAGAGGTGGAACTTCAGGTAGGTACACTAAAGTTGAACCTCGGACAGACAGACGCCGCCTGCAGTTTCTTGGTCTGGAGAAACCACTCAAGACGCGTTTCTCGGGCAAGGATTCGGCTTCCGAGATGAGGAGCAAAGAGACCAGGGCAGCTTGTTTCGGGGCGGCTGGCGGGTTGGCTGCTGGCTGGCTCGTGGGTAAAATTAACTTGAATGCTCTTCTTCAACTCTGACTGGGCCATGCAGCACCCGTTTCCCGCTGTGCATGTGCACCCATTGAAAACCACAACCGTAATCCGCAGGAATTAAGAGAATCGTCAGTGGTGCTCGTGCTGCAGTGGCTGGCGGGGGATCCCGAACATTTCTCTTTCGGCTCTCCGCTCTCGAGGGAGGGGGGACGCGCCTGATTTGAGCACGCAGCGGCCGGCGGGGGGCCGAGCCTTTTTAAAGAGGCAGGCGACGGGAACATGTCCACTTGCAAGGGCCCAGCACGCGACGCAAAGCTCTGCCTTTTGCTGCACTAGCGAGCCCAGACTCCAACCTAAGAAAAAGAAGAATCTGACAGTTTCCACGTTCAAATCCGAATGAGCAAAGGTCGCGTTGATTATCTCTCTGTGCAGTTATGGTAGGAGTTGTCCTTGAATGTCGGCCAAATCATGCAATAACAAGAAGGAAGGAAGGGTGCCCTGCCTTGTAAGAGAAGCACTCAACCACTGGACGTAGCCGCCGAGAGTACCGCGTTACTGTAGGTGATTTACGCGTGCGCAACCATTGGAACCTTAACCTCACAGGCCAGGTACCTGACTTACCTGAGCGTGCCTTGGATAGCGGGCCGGGCATGGGTACGCCAGGCTGCTGCAGCATCAGCACGTACAATCGCACGCCAGACGCGCGAAACCACCCCGAGATCGCGTCTCTGCGACAATTGCGAGCCACGGTCCCACATCCACCACCTGCAGCTCTTAAATACCAAAATCCCCACTCTGCACACTCTGGGCCTCTTTCCACCCGGCCAGATTCTCACTTTTTGCAGACCACCATTGGCAGCCCTTTCTTTTTTGTTTGGCCAGCTTGCATCGTGTTTGCCGTTCTCTTGGGAATTTGAAGGCCAGGCCGGGTCTTCTTTGCTCTGCTTACACGTGAGAGAGAAAGCAACAACAGCCGGCAGCTCGATCAGTCTCCTCCTGGACGGAGGATAAAAGTACGTACTCGGCTTGGACAGGGGCTCCCGTCTCGACGCGCCTCGACGTGACCGCGAGATCAGAAGCGATCCACCGCACAACCGGTAGCTTCCAGCGCCACTTCCCACTGCCAGATTTTGACCTGGCAAAGAGTAAAACCCTCAAAGCCAACTCTTCACTCGCGCCCGCGATTGTGCTCTGCTCTGCAATTGTCATGATTGCCGCATGACAGACAGTGACACCACACCTCAACATCGCCAACCTCACCCTGCAACACAACACACATGGAACCTCGACCACAGCACACCACACCACACAGCACGGCAATGCATTCCTCTCCGTCCGCAACAAGCAACGCCCTCGAGCCCACGCTGCCCTCCACGGCAGGCGTGAAGCGGCCGGCTCCCTCGCTGCTCCCTGCATTCGAGCCGCTCTCTTCGTCGCCCGCCCTGCCACGCGCGACAAAACGCCAGCGTCAGACTGCTGCCTCGCAGGCCTTTCTCAAATATCCCACACCAGTCCCGACTTCGAGCACCGGCATCCTCTCGTCGAGTCCGCCGCGTGGCGGGCCCCGGCCATCCTTGCAACGCCCGCAGTCAGCCGTGTCCGAACGTGCCCCGCTATCCGATGTCCGGTCGGTGGAGCTGAAGGAGAACGGAGAGACGCTTCTGATGGGCCGATCCAGCAACTCCTCCCACTACCAACTCTCGGCAAATCGTCTGATCAGTAGAGTGCACGTCAAAGCACGCTATATCCCCGCCGTTGATCCGTTCGGACCTAACAAGGTGGAGATTGTGTGCAATGGCTGGAACGGCTTAAAGCTCCACTGCCAAGGCCAAACATGGGAGCTGGCTAAGGGCGATTCGTTCATGTCGGAAACCGAAGGCGCAGAGTTGATGATCGATGTCCAGGACGCCAGAGTGCTTGTGCAATGGCCAAGACGAGAGAAGGAGGGGGAAGCGCTTGGCCACCTGAGTGACTCTTCGTGGGAGGAGTCCCCGCGTCCCAAGAACAGACGTGATGCCAGCGACTCCTCGGAGGGGGAATGCGTGAGCCCTCCCAGGCGGACGGCACGAATTGCCAGCCCTGTGTCGCCAACACCCGCCAAAACATCGACTTCCAACGCGAACCTTCTCGATCTGTTGCCAGATAACAACGACGACGGTGCCGTTGTGCAGATTTATGAAGACGCCAGTGCTGATGAGCAGGAACTTCCAAGCTTGGCCGATGCAACCAATGGAGAGGCGAGCTTCATGACGCAGGTCACCGAGAGCTTCTCCAGCGACTTGAGCGACCCGCAGTCGGACGAAGAGAATGATCCGAACGAGGAGAACGACCCCATCGTGCACTCCTTCGGTCCATTCGGGGCCAATCTGTCGAATCGCATGGCGTCATTCTCCACCGCATCGCCGAAGCGAGCCCGCGTTCCATTTGGTGCATCATCTGGAAGTTCGGCCCCGTACGTGTTTGGCGGCGCGCTTGAGCCTCTCCAGGAGTCCACCGCCAACACGACAAACACCAGCCCCAAGGATGCTGTTGCCATGCCGGTTCCCAACACGCTTACGCCTGCAGAGACGGCGGCCATCACGAACCATATCGCCAATCAGCTCGCCTTTTCCCGGCTGTCATCCACTCCTCTGTCCACCATGATGAACAATCTCCCGGCGGAGGACAAGAAAGATATGACGAAAGATCAGCTGCGCAGCATCATCGAGTCCACGGTCTGTGTTGGTATCATCCCCAGGCAGGGTAAAGACGCAGCTGGCAAGCCCCTGGAAAGCGAATACTACTACATCCCCGAGATGGACACGGATGAGTACCGGCGGATGGCCGTGACGGATGGCCTGCGGAAGCCCAGTCTGCGGAACTGCAGGAAGCAGCACAAGGTATGTCCAGCTCTCATCAGCTCGTCTGATGCTCCGAGGCAGCAAGAGTCTCATGCTGACCTGCTCCCAGCAATACTACTGGAAGCGACCACGCACTCCATGATTGTGCAACACCTCAGAACGAAAAGATATTGCCTGTTATATTGTGTTTCGAGTTCTTGCCGCCACGGCACGGCCAGCAATCGCCCGGGGATTGCGGCAGCCGAAGACGGGCGCAACCTTTTCTTCATGCCTGGAAAAAGAAGTTCACATACCCCATTTCTCTGTCCATGTTTCAGGAACCGCCCTCTGCCTCCTGTGTTTTGTGTGCTCCGGAGTTGCATAGCGCAGGGCGTCATCTGTTTGTTGTTGTAATTTATATGGGTTCGGCACTGGTCTTTTTT
The DNA here is from genome assembly GCA_033439705.1 of Cercophora scortea. Taxonomy (NCBI): domain Eukaryota; kingdom Fungi; phylum Ascomycota; class Sordariomycetes; order Sordariales; family Lasiosphaeriaceae; genus Cercophora; species Cercophora scortea. Next base: position 4,794,398 of record JAUEPO010000004.1, on the reverse strand, counting down.
TTTTCGCCATGCAATTTGCAGGCTTGGCCGGCTTTTGTCCTCGGGCGGCGCTTGTTTTATTTGGCGGCATTTTTTCTCACGAGAGGAACGATGCAAGAAGAGTGATGCCTGGAGGGAAAACGACGGCCTGAGATATACGTTATTATTGACGAGGAGGAGACTTTTTTGCTGGTCTGGTCACCGACTTGTCCCATATTTCCGGTGGATTGGTTCGGGGCAGGTCAGGTGGTCATGGACCATTTCGTCCATTGGTTTCTGCGATTTACAGGTATATATGTATATATGCCTGCTGGTGAATAGAGGAGAATTCTAGAGGTTCAGATTGGCGAAATGGACGATGGATTCATTTGGTGAGACGTGCTTGTTGAAAGGCTTTAATACGTGTGGGTGATGTGGTCAACATCTGGTGTATGAATGATGCATTTGTCAAACGCCGGTCCCAGCCTGACGGAAAGACAGCTGCAGCCGGCCGACACCCAACACAGGGTCCACAACCCAATCAGGTCATGTCTCTTGAACCCCTGAAATATGGGAACGACAGGCTAGCTGGATTGACGTCGTTCGCCGTGGCTTGGATAAATACATTTGGTAACAAAAAGGTTTCGAGTCGTAAAGAATTCAGAGTAATCACACTCCGAGGCATGCCATTCTATTTCCCACAGGACAGAAACTCTGAAGGTCACAGACACAAAGAGTGATGATGGGATCCAACAGCTAGAGCTCTGTCCCCGGCCCCGCATTGGGCAAGGCTTATCGATAAGAATCCGATAAGCTATCGATAAAGTTCGTTATCGGAAGAATGGAAAAACAAGCGTCCCGGCAAGCCAAATTTCTGGGGACCCAGAAAAAAAACTGAAGCAGAAAGTGCAGACGCCCACCCCACCACCCGTTGATACTTATCCTATCGAAGATCTTCAAAGTTCAGCGGCTCCCACGACGGTTTTCCTGCAATCGACATCATCGCATCAACAAAACACGATCATGTCTCCCTCCACCGCTGTCAAGGCGTCCGACGCCTCGGCGTCGCTCGTCAACCCCGAGCAGGTTCGTTCCTGTCCTAACCATGTTCTCTGCTGTTGATCAATTGCGCGCGCATGCTGACTTTTCCCGCGCGCCTACAGACTCTTAAGGCCTCCAAGGCCCTGCTCGCCCACATCAAGAAGGCCGTCGCGGCCCCCAACGCCTCCAGAAAGCAGAACCTCCTCGCCGATGAGGAATCCACAATCTCCGAGACGCCCATCTGGCTCACCATGACCACGAAACTGCACCTGAACGACACCAACCGTCTTGCGCCCTCCAAGATCGCTCTCCCCCACCCCCTCAACTTCGACAACGAGTCCACCATCTGCCTGATCACGGCCGATCCCCAGCGCTGGTACAAGAACGCCGTCGCGTCTGACGAGTTCCCCGAGGAGCTGCGCAAGCGCATCACCCGCGTCGTCGACCTCACACACATCAAGGCGAAGTTCAAGTCTTTCGAGGCCCAGAGGAAACTCTTCAGCGAGCACGACATCTTCCTTGGCGACGATAGAATCATCAACCGCCTCCCCAAGGCCCTCGGCAAGACCTTCTTCAAGAGCACCGTCAAGCGCCCCATCCCCGTTGTGTTGATGCAGCAGAGGGAAAAGGTTGACGGCAAGAGAATCGCCGCGCCCAAGGGCAAGAAGGCCAAGCGCGACCCTACCGAGAACGTAAACGCCCGCCCGATACCCGAGATTGCCGCCGAGATCCAGAAGGCGATTGGATCTGCCCTTGTTTCGGTATGTACCCTGGCGCACTCCGGTGCCCCATGACCGGCGCACACCCAGAAAATGAAATTGAGCTAACACGGTCGATAGCTGAGCCCCACAACAAATACCGCCATCAAGTGCGGCTACGCAAGCTGGGAGGCTGAGAAGCTGGCTGAGAACGTCGACAAGCTTGTAAGCGAGCTGGTGGAGCGCTTTGTACCGCAGAAGTGGAAGAACGTGCGCAATTTCTACATCAAGGGTCCCGAGACGGCCGCGCTGCCCATTTACCAGACCGACGAGCTCTGGCTGGACGAGACCAAGGTCATCCCTGACGGCCAGGAGAAGCCCAAGGCGGAGAAGACGGAGAAGGCCAACATTGGCAAGAAGAGGAAGTCGCTCGACGCCGAGCCAGAGCTGGCCACCATTGGAGACGCAGCGGCTGAGGCACCCAAGGAGGACCGGCCGACGAAGAAGGCCAAGAAGGTCAAAGCTGTCGCCGCCGTCCCCGAGAGCAACGACGACAAGCTCGACAAGGAGATCGCCGAGAGGAAATCAAAGCTGAAGAAGCAGAAGGCGGCGGCGAAGAAGGCTGTGGATGTTTAGAAAAGAGCTGGCGGTTTCTACTTCTTCTGTGGACAGTTGGTGATGGCAAAGGCTTGAGCAGGCCCGAAATTCTCTGAGACGATCGAACACATACGGCCATAGTGTTGAGTGGATAAATGGAGGCTCCAAGGTGGCATGCATCATCATCACCATACACATTGCTTTGGCGTTTTTGGAGTCCGTGGTCCTTTTTGCGGAAACATGTACCGAACATTAAGGCTAGACTACTACCGGTGCAGCATATTAGTGTGGTTGAGGCAACCTTGAATTCAATGAGTTATTTGTGTTGACATGGAGGCAGATGTTGTGCGCGGTTACGAGTTGGTCGTGGGCCTGGGTGGCGCTTGTGGGTTTTTTGTCTCTTTTCGCTCGCGGTCGGTGCGTCTGGAATTATGATACCTGTCAAGGCCGAATTCTTTGAACGGGCATTGAACGGAATTGTTTCTCACTCTCACATACTCTTCTAAGCTGAGATGTCTACCTGAGCTAGGGAACAATGACACAGTTTTTGCTATGTAGACTCAGTAACTTTCATGATGCAGGCCACTTGAAGAATAACGATCTCTTAATTATTGCCGAGCGCCAACTAATCAGATAGGAAAAGTGATTATAGAGCTACTTGAACCATGCAGAAAAGTGTTTGCCATTGCAAGATCGAAACCTATAGTTGAAACGATGATAATGTCCCTTCTTCCCATTGCCTGCAGACGGTGGCCTCAGTATGTGACAAGGAGTGTGTGTGTGTCTGTGGCTACCGGGGGAAACCTGAAGAAGTGAAAGGGGGAAAGCTCTATGATGCGGTTATCGATATGTTTGTTGTATGGGCTTGAAAGAATCTAGATACAGCTTCCAGGGGATTGACGTCGAGGAAGCCGGCCCGTTCGCGAAGCCGAGAACAGCTGCTATCTTAGACCGATCGGGAGCCCAGCGCGTGGATGGGGAAGGGCAGGGTGATGCACCGGCCCTTGAGGAACTTGTCGCTGCCGCCGTCGGCGTAGTAGTCGATCCACGGCGAGGTGGCGTCGCAGGCGTTGGCGGTGTAGAAGGCGGCGCGCTGGCGGTGGGCGCCGTAGGAAGTCACCGTCACGGACTGGAAGGTCGCGTGGCCGGTCGCGCAGGTGTTGTCGAAGACGTTGACGTCGCCGTTGAGGGTCTGGCAGTTTGTGTCCGAGTAGGTCGAGACGCGGAAGCCGAGGCCGGTTCCGGCGAGGGCTGCCGTGACGAGGAGGGTGAGGGTGTTGGTGGGATGCATGATGGGGGTTTTTGAAGGTTGGTGTTATTTGTGGGTGGTTGTGGGATATGGATGGTGGTTTGGAGCTGCTGGTTTTGATTGATGGGCTGAAGGGTGAAGAGTGCGAATGTGAGAGTGGCTGTTGAGGGTTGAGTTGATGTGTTTGAGGAAGAAGTGAGGGTTCTTATATAGTGTTTCTGAATCTATGATGACTAGGGGGGTGCGTACTTGCCTGGTATATCGTCATGATACGCGGAAAGCTTTGACTTTGTTGAGTGTATGCGAAATGTATACGCGAAAAGGTATTTGATGTTGAAAGTGGGGTTGAAGGCATACATCCGGAGTGAATACTAATGACCCCATCATGGTTTTAGCAGCATCTACGACACGCTGCCATGTTGTTTAGGTCACACGCACATATGTTGAGGATCGGCGTATTCGCGAAACAAATTCCTGTAGTAAGCGCGTATAATTCAGGTAGTACGGATAGGTCGTGATCTGTGAGATTTGCCCCTGGAGCCCGAAAAGTTGGCAAATCTCACTATCTCCACTTTGCATGCGTATAGAGCAGTCGCAAGAGCCTGGTACGCTCAGAGGGATGCTGCCAAGTGAAATACAGACCAAAATCCCCTGCGTTAGCTTACAAGTGAGTCTATGTCAATGTTTGCTCAAGGACTGGAAGCAGAGTGCGCACAGTTTGTGCCGTGTACCAAGTTATTCCGGCTTTTGTCGTGATTGGAAATCCAACTGGATGAATTTCCAACCCTTGGTGACCTATTCTACTTGATATGATCTGAACATGGAAAGGAGCGGCTATGCCACCTAACTACTGATGCGTGGATCAGTATATAGTTTCTAGTCCTCCGGGCCTCGACTACTATAGGAATGTTGGGATATCGGCAGGCAAGGGAAATGAAAGGCCCGGGATGAACTAAGAGTCACGGCAGGTCTCTCTTCTTGTGGATATTGAATCTCGGTCCGTGATGCGTGGTGATTTTGCCTAACTTCGCATGTGCTCCGGGATTTCGATTATAGTGGTTACCTCAAATCCGAGTCATCTTGGACGGTCCATATAAGTTGGGTTCCTTCGCTTGAATCACCAATTCCATGGTTTCCAGTCCAACTGGATTACTAGAAAACCCTTTCATGGTGTGCTAGCAGCTGACTTTGTAAACCCGGGGAATAAATTTGACCACTCACAACAAAGCCCTAATGATCAAGTTGGAATCGTTCTAGGTCTTTTATATGTCAAAATGGAAATATCAACAGCTCTCAGTACCATTTCGGGTAGTGCCAATTTTTTTTTTTTTTTTTAGCAAACCACCTTTCTTCATACTTGATTGGAGGTTTCGGAATGGAACGTACACAACTGCACTAGGCGCATGAGCAGCTGCAGTGCACCGCCTTGTTGACCAAGCCTGCGTCTTCTGACCAGGGTCTGCATGGATGGGGCTGTGGCTCACAAGTTGGGCATGGAGGCCCCTCAACCGCTCAGCTCAGCAGCCTGCTTCCACCTCATGAGTCCTGCCGGTGACAAACCACCAACACCCACTCCAGCAACTGCGGCTCCATGAGGCTCTTCAAGCTCAACCGGCAGAAGGACCCAGCCCGTGAACTTTCACCTGGGTCCTCGGTCTTGAAGGCCATCTTCAGACCGTTCCATGTCAGAAGGCCCCGAAAGCCCCCGGTCAGCCAAGATCCGCATCCACGACTAGATTCGGAGCCTGTGGAACGCCGCCAGATCGACGATGAGCCTGTTACCCATTGTACGAACAAAAGTTTGTCCAAGCTAATCGAACCTGATTGTCATGACACTGTGGAGTCTGAGGCCTCGAGACCCCCTACCCAGGACCTAAAATCACTCTGGGACCGTGGGTACGAAGGGCTGAAGCATGACAGCCCGCAGCTGGTAGATGCATATGAGAAACTAATTGGTAAGTCGGATTTTCACCTGGGAATCGTGGTATGAATGGCGACGAGTAACCGGTACATCAGACCAATCGATTCTCGATTCTCTTCTCCCCGCAGATGGCCAAGCACGCCAAGCGCATCTCAGCTTGATCATCGAGAAAGGTCTGCAGCGACTAGATGAGAGCAAGATCAAGTATAGCATTGCGGGCCACGAAATTGTCTTGAAAGACCAGATCTCACAAGCTGCTAGTATGGTGTTGTGGGCCAAGAGCTGGATCGGTGAAGCTGTCAAGGCCTCACCGGAAGCTTCGATCGCATGGGCTGGCGTCTCCATCATTCTTCCTCTGCTCACAAACCCTTCGACCGCTGAGGAAGCTAATCGCGACGGATTCACGTATGTGACTACCCGAATGCGCTACTATGCGGCACTGGAGACACTCTTGATGCGTTTGGGACAGAACGATGGTGTCGACGACAGTCTCATGGCGGAGGCCACACAACACGTTGTGGCTCTGTACCAACAGATTCTCGACTTTCAAATCAAGTCCGTTCTTCGGTTCTACCGGAACTGGGCCAAGACGTTTTGCCGGGATCTCATTCTGTACGACAATTGGAAGCAGATGCGTGCGGATATTGTGCAGCTCGAAGCCGTCGTCAACCATGATTTGCAGCAGATCAACGATCTCGCTTCGAGGCAGGAGCTCGAGTCTCTGAACACCAAGAGCACGCAGTCTCTCGATGCGATGCAGCAGTTCCTGAGCGTGGCCAAGGAGCATCTACGCGTCGCCGAAGACCACCTGGACATCTCAAAGCAGCTGCTGCAGCATGCTATCACCGAAAATGAGGCGCGCGAACGGTACCAGTGCCACCAGCTGTTTCGCCTCACAGCGGACAACAAGGACGCTACGTATGAATGGTACAAGAACCGCGTCGAGGACCGCGCGGAAGGGACTTGCCGGTGGTTCCTGGAGCACCGCAACTTCAAGAGATGGCTTGAGCAAGACTCCGGACCGCTGCTTGTCTCGGCCGACCCTGGGTGCGGGAAGTCAGTCCTGAGCAGATACCTCATCGACCACGCATTGCCACGCTCGGCAACCATTTGCTACTTCTTCTTCAAAGACCAGGACCAGAACACCATCACGCAAGCACTCTGCGCAATCCTGCACCAGCTCTTCTCCAGCCAGTTCTTCCTCATCCGCCACGCAATGCCGGAATACCACAGAAACGGGCCCGCCTTGGTGACCGCCACGGAACCGCTGTGGAAGATCCTGGAAAAGGCGGTGCAGGATGCTGAAGCAAAGGCCGTGATCATGGTTTTGGACGCACTTGACGAGTGTACCGAGTCTGACGTCCGGCCGCTGGCGCAGAAGCTAAAGAAATTCCATCGAGATATACAGCAGAGTGGCAGCAAGGTCAAGAGCCTGCTAACCAGCCGTCCGTATGAGCATGTCATTTCCAACTTCCAAGAGCTAATGGAACTGTTCCCCTACATCCGTATACCCGGGGAAGACGAGTCCGAAACCATTGGCCGGGAGATCAACAGTGTCATCAGATCGCGCATCGAGCAGCTGGCGACGGAGAAGCGACTCTCCGAGGAGAACAAGAGGCACCTCTCCAAAATGCTGTTGGAGATCCCGCACCGGACGTATCTCTGGGTGCACCTTGTCTTTGACTACCTGAAGACGACAGACTTTAAGAAGACAAAGAAGGGGATCGAGTTGGCGATCAGCACGCTGCCGAAGAGCGTCAACGCGGCGTACGAGAAGATACTGAGCCGCTCAGATCAGGGCTCGGTGGTGCGAACGGTGCTGAATATTATATTAGCGGCGAACCGGCCGTTGACACTGGCCGAGATGAACGTGGCCGTGAATGTCGAGACCACGTCGGGGCGCATCACCGACCCTGATTCGTTGCAAGACGTGGAGGATGTCGACTTGGAAGAGGAGGAAGACTTTGGGACACGGCTAAGGGCGTGGTGTGGTTTGTTTGTCTCGATCCACCGTGGCAGGGTTTACCTGCTGCACCACACTGCAAAGGAATTTCTCATTGCCGAGTCGTCTTCATCGTTGTCATCGTCGTCGGTAACAACGTCCGCGCTTTCTACGCAGGAGTCGCCTCGTTTCCATCACTCGTTCAGTACACATCAGGCCCATGCAACACTCGCCGAAATCTGCGTGGTGTACCTTGATTTGTTCACGACCCTACCGTTAAACGATGACGGCGCGGACGCGGATTCATATAATGGCGGTCGTTATGCCCTGTTGGACTATGCAGCTGAGAACTGGGTGGCCCACTTCAGCAAAGTTGAATTCGACAGTAGCGATGCTCATGTCAGCTCTGGGGCTGCTGCCAACGGCATGGTACGTCTCGCGTCACGGATCTGCGACCCTCGACTTCCGAGCTACGCATTCTGGTTCAAACGGTACTGGCGAGCCACACACGTCACCGAAACTCCGTCGAGCTTTGACGTGCTCACGATGGCGGCGTACTTTGGCCACACCGCCGTGGTCAGACTGCTCCTCGACAGGAAAGATGTCGACATCGAGGCCAAGGGATTCTCAGGCGGCACAGCACTGGTCCAGGCGGCCAAGAAGGGGTTTCCCAGCGTTATAGAGCTGCTGCTGGACAGAGGGGCAGATATCGAGGCCAGGGACTACACGAAGCAGTCGGGGCTGCTGTGGGCGGCCAAGTGTGGTTACAAGGGTGCCGCTCAGCTGTTGCTTGATCAAGGAGCGAATGTCGAGGCGAGGGACTATCTTGGCCAGACGCCGCTGGCGGTTGCTGCCGCTCGGGGGTGGGAAGGCGTTGTCAAGTTGTTGCTTGAGAAGGGGGCGGACGTTGAGGTGAGGGACGCGTGTGGTGTGACGCCGCTGATTGGTGCGGCCAAGGGTGGGCATGAAAATGTTGTGAGGTTGCTGGTCAATGCGGGGGCTGATCGCGGTGCGAGGAACCACCGGGGGAAAACAGCCATGGGTTTAGCTAAGGGAGACCCCAAAGGCCGCGGGACGGGCCAAAAGATTTTGGAGCTTTTGAAAACTGATATGTCGTCGTTGCATCATTAGCGGCAGGGAATGTTACCCACCTGGTAATTACCTGCTGCCTTACACAATCGGAATAATTAGGTACATTAATTACGAACCCCCGTTGCGCTTGCAAACTCGGGAGGGCTGATGACGACCGGGTCCGAAACGCAGCTGCTGTTCATCGGGGGTATTTCTGGCAGTACTTTTGTTCGATCCCCCGTCCCCATTTCCTGCTTTTGGGGAAGGCACCAGCAGTTAGTCCGGGAGCTGTTAGCCGTTCTCGTGGGGAAAGCAAGCGATGCAACAAGAGGAGTGTCCCTGCCCGACTCGCTGGGTCTAGGGCTGGAGTGGTGGTTCTTGCACTGTCAGACAGCCTGACCCACTTCCCCACAGTGTTTGGCTGCTCTTAGCGTCTCATTAGCGCCGTTCTCCATCGCTGCTAGCTCCCATGTCATCAGGCTGATTGGGTTTCTGGGAGAAGGAGGAGGAGGAGGCACGAGTGAGGAGAGGTTTGGGTCCAGGAACCATCCGTGCAAACCTGAAAGGCACCCAGACCAACTGCCGAAAAAAACGACAAAACAATCGAGCCGAATGGCAGCACTCCAGAAGTGGTGGCGCCGGACTGATAGCTGTATTGCGTGGTAGGTAATACTTTGGTAATCTTCTCCGCACCTTGTCGTCTATTTCTGATCCCAATCGCATTTGCAACACAGATCGCACGCCGCATGGGCGGGAGAGTCGACGGGAACTCGGCAAAATGGGCGGGTCACCACTCACTGTGCGGCAACGGCCCATCCATCTTCATGATCCATGCGTTTTTTCTCCCATTGCCCCTCGCTGTGCGTGGTGCTGCAGAAAGAAACCTCCCTCCCTTTTCTCAGGCGTCCTTGACGATGAAGTATGCCATCGAACCATCGGGTATCCAGATCGCCCACCCGAAAGGCACTCGGCGATCCCCACAAACTTACTCAGGTCCAGTGTGAATCCAGCTCACAGCTCTCGCGAGCTTCCTGGCACGCTAGTCTAGGGTGCTAGCTCCCCCGCATATTCCCAGCTGACTGTCGCTGTCTATTTTTACGTCCGAGATGTCGTCCCCGTGATTGGGACTGCTGTCGACGCAGAGGTCTTCCTGCCCGCCCAAGATGCCTGTCCCAATCTCGACGGCGAACCAATGACATCAAGACGGTTGGTGCTTGGCAGCTCTCGAGCTGATCGGTGCCAGCCCGGTCTTGGCGTTCCATGGAGCCATCCGGTTTTGGTTGTGGTTCTGTGCTTCGGCAGATGACTTCCTGCCTGTTTGTACGGCGTGGTCATTCACTTGCGGTCACTCACTTGTGGCCCCTCGAGCCCCTCCCCCTTATATGCCTTGGGGGAACCCCGATGACCGCCGAGACGGCGGCATCTCTCCCTTCCTTCCACTTCCCGTGGGACTAGAAACGTATCATGACATCGACGTGTCATCCAATATAAGCTCATTGGGCCAGCAACTTCAACAGTTGCTCTAAGTTCAGCCAATTCAGACCCCAACCAGTCTCCCCGCCTGCTGCGTATCAAGGTTCAACACCTGTCGAGTGCCTTCTGATACAGCCCCATCGCAATTGGGAACACAAGCAGCGTGACCTTGGACTTCACTGGCTTATTACCATGGCTGTCACGGTGAAGACAGGAGCGGGACAGGCGTCACCGACGCGAGCGTTGATTGCTACTGCCGCCGCCTTCGTCGCCGCCCACTGGCTACTCCTCCTCACATCGGTCGTCGCTGTCCGCATCCTCTACAAGCGGTACGCATCGCCGCTCCGCAAATATCCCGGGCCCTTCCTCGCCTCGTTCTCCCGCCTATGGAAGGTCATCTCGATAGCCAAGGGCAGCACCCATCTCGAGCATATCGAACTCCACCGAAAATACGGCCCCATTGTGCGCATTGCCCCCAACGAGCTCTCCCTAGCGTCACCCGAGGCCGCACGAACACTCCTCAGCGCCGGCAAGCGTTTCTTCAAGACCCCTTTCTACGGCGTCTTCCCCCCTCCAGAGAACCCCGACATCTTCACTGAGACGCGCGAAGATGTGCACGCGCAAAAGAAACGAGTCGCCAATGTCCCCTACAGCATGGCTGCCATGCAGCAGCTGAGCCCGTTTATCAACGATACCGTTGAGCTGCTCGCCCGCAAGATTGAGGAGCACATCAGCACCAACGCTGGCGTCTTCAACCTCGGTGACTACCTGCACTACTTTGCCTTTGATGTCCTGGGCGAAGTGGCCTTTAGCCGCAGCTTTGGGTTTCTGGCCGAGGGCCGGGACGTGGACAACGCGATCAAGACAATCGACAACTCTCAGACATACAACGGCATTGTGGGCCAGATCCCAGAGGTCGACCTGTTGCTTAGGAGGAATCCGCTGTGGCAGTTCATCCCATGGCTGAGCACGAAGAACGCGCTCATCACCAAGATGGCGCTGGAAGAGATGTCGCGCCGCCAGCCCTTTGATAAGGACAGCGGAGGCCTGCTGAGGACCGGCGACGGACGACGGGACTTGATGGCGAGTTTGATTCAGGGGCATCTCAAAGACCCCGACCGCTTCAGCGAGGGAGACGTTTTCGCCGTCGCCCATGGCGCAATGTGTGTACCAACCCCCCAAACCAGAGCACTGCCTCCGCTCCTGCCATTGGTTCCAAAGCATACGTGTTTACTGACCTGCTCCCTCAGCTTTGCCGGCTCCGACTCGACCGCCTCCACGATGCAGTCGTTCTTCTGGCACATTCTTGCCTCACCGCCCGTCTATCGCTCCCTTGTTAGCGAGATTGAAGAGGCCGTCAAGAGCGGCAACGTCCCGGCCGACGGCAACTTGTCATGGGCTCAATCTCAAGACCTCCCGTACCTTCAAGCTTGCCTGAAAGAAGCCATGCGAGTCCGTCCGGCTGTGGGCCTGAGCATCACCCGCCTTGTCCCCCCAGAGGGCGCCGAGCTGGATGGCGAGACCTTTCCCGCCGGAACCAGTCTCGCGGTCAATGGCTGGGTCCTGCACCGTGACAAGGGGATCTTTGGCGAGGATGCCGATGTCTTTCGTCCGGAGAGGTGGCTCGAGGATGAGGAGAGGGCCAAGAGGATGGAGCGTTACATGTTCCAGGTAAGGCTTTTCCGATGTGCATGTTGTGTACAGCTTGCTGACGGGAGGAAATACAGTTCGGCGGTGGAAGCCACGTCTGCATCGGTCGGAACCTTGCCCTGTTGGAAATCAACAAGGTTGTCCCGAGATTACTACGCGACTACCGCTTCGAGCTCACGCACCCTAACCGCCCCCTCAAGGCGCATGCTTCGTTCTTTGTCGTCCAGCAGGGTTTGGAGGTGTATGTGAAGAAGGCCCCAGCGACTGCATAGGAGACCAATGGTGGTGACCTTATCGCACCCGAGGAGCTCTGTGAGCCAGGCATGCAACTGCACATAAGATCTGATATGGGTCAGGGGAATTTGAAATCTCAAATATGACGGGATGACCGTGCACCTTTCCTTTTGGGATTTGTATGGGTGGGGACAAGGAACCTGCAAGGGACGGACGGACAGGCCAAGAGGGCAAATCTGGAAAGTACATAATGCAAGCATGTATCAATGAGGTTGTATTTAGTTTGAACTTTGAAATCAAGAACTTCTTTATGGTCTTGACGTGTTTGCTCGCCGGCAGGTGAGGACCGCTCAAAATTGCTCATGACATGGAAAGTTCTTTGGAATAAGGATATATGGTATTATCACGTCACATTACGAATAATAGTGTGCTTCTTTCCCATCATTACTGTAAACCTGCCTTTCCCCTTTCCCAACCCTCCTTTTCCATCTCGTTGTCTCAGCCACCCACCTCTTTTCGTGCTCATGCCACAACCGGATTTCCTCGACCTATCCGACCTTTTTTTTCTTTCGTTTTCTTTTGTACTTTTTTTGTTGTCCGTCCCGTCCTTCGCCTTAAACCCCCACGCAGACAAAGTAGCCCGGCCACAGGTTCTCGCAATCAATCTGGCACAAACCGCTTAGCAGCAGGTCTAAAAGCCCGGGCGTGCACAGAGTTGGGAGGAGACCCGCGGTCAGGCTTACCGTGGGATTGTACTTGTAGCTGCGGATGGTTCATGGCAGCCAAACCCCCCCCCCCCCCCCGGGGAAGGGGGGTTTGGTACCCTTGTGGTTAGCCTTCTTTTCTTTTTCGGGGGCTTGTTTCTCTGGTTGCGCTTCGTGGGGACATATCCTTTCGGCGAAGGGGAGTGCACCGGGGAGGAAATGGTGACTTACAAGTTGCGGAGTGTGATGTCGTTGCGGGTCGCGATGGTGCGGCAGGTGTCGGAGCTCTGGATCTGGTCATAGGAGACGCCTGGGGGTGTTGGGAGGTTCAATGGTTGTTAGCTCTAGTCGCGAGAATGGGGGTGGGAAGTGATTGAAGGTGTGGTTGGAAGGAAAGAACAAAGGGTTTCATCTCAGAATGCGCGGAAGCGGGCGGAGTTCAGGAAGGGAGGGAAAAGGGGCGTTTGTTGTTGTTTTGGGTCGGTGGGGTTAGGGGGGTAAGAGGGTGGGGGAAAAGGGTTGAGTGGGAATCTAGGCCCGTTACTAACAAGTGTCGATGGTTCCGGGCAGGATGGGCGAGGGGTAAGCAGGCGTCGGCGTGGTTGTGCTCGTCACGATCGAGGGTCTCCCGATAGTGGTTGTGGTGGGCTTGAGGGTCGTGACAAAGGATGGGCCAGAGACACAGCCGACGGTGTTGACCGAGGTGATGGTCAGCGTCTTGATCGTCGTGAGCGTCTCGAGCACGACCGAGGTGACCTGGGCGGTGTTTGTGATGGTCGTGGAAGCGGTCTTGGTGCTGGTGGCGGTTGAAGTGGCGAGGACCAGGCTCGTCGTGGTCAGGGTGACAATGCTGGTGGCCAGTACAGTAGACTTGACGGTCTGGGTAGAGATCGTGGTGAGCGTGAGTGTGCTTGTCTCGAGAACGGTGCTGGGAATAGCGGTCGCGGTCGCGGTTCGGGTGACTGTGCTGGTCAACAGGACCGTCGAGCTGACAGTCTGCGTGGTTGTGGCCGGAACGACATTGGTCGATGTCGTAAGGACTATCGAGGTACGGGTGATGGCAATTACTGCCGTGGTCGTGACGCTGACGGTGACGGTCGTCGAGGCTGCCGAGCCGACGGGGCAGGCCGATGTGGTTGTTGTGATGGGCGCCGAGACCGAGGAACTAGACACGGCTCCGGTGCCGCACGAGCCAAAGCCGGCTTGGCACCCAGTGGTGCAGTAATCGACCGTGCTCCCGCAATATCCGTGCTCGGAGCAGCAGCTACCAAAGGTCGAGCCGGCACAGGTGACCCCTGACCCACAGGTTCCGTCCGTGCTGACCTTCAGAGGGCCTGTGGAGCTTGACGCGGGAGGGGCGACAGTCGAAGTGCTAGGTGTTGTTGGGGCAATGGTGGTGGCCGCCACGCCTGCTAAGCAGTAGGTTGCCCCAACCTGGAGCTGGGAGCAGCTTGTGACGGAAGGGTTGGAGATCAGAAACTGTGCCACCGTGATCCCAGCTGCGCTTGCTATCGTGGCGCATGTATCTCCCTGCTGCGCCTGGACCGTCTTGGTGCATCCCGCGTTGGTATCAGCCGCGACGAGGGCGGCGATGCCCAAGAAGCAGGCGAGAGCGCCCTTGGCAAGCCTGAAAGGTCCCATGATTCCGAGTGGCTGGAAGTCTTGCTGGAGTGACCGTTGGGGTAGACAGGGAGTTGCGAGGCGTGCTAAACTCGAAACCAGATCACCCGTCTTGCCGATGATCAGTCCTATTACCAGATGCCCAGGAGAAGATTAAGGGGTGAGGAAAACAAGGCATGATCTTCGAGAAAGCTTATGTGCGCCCGGAGTCGGTATATAATAGGTGGCTCGTTGAATTCTCAAAGCCGATGGGTAGGATTGGAGATGTGCAAATGGCTTCCCTGGGGCGATGGTGTCAGAATGCGGAATTGGAAGCCCGGTTTTTCGTCCTCGGGACGTGACATGCTCAAGCGAGAGCTACACCGGGGAGATTTTTTCTGGACCATTGGAGCTCAGGTTCAATGGCAACGGCACATTACAGTAGCTAATGGTACAATTCGCAGCCGGGGCTGCCACCAGGAGTGATTCTAGGCTCTTCTGTTGTTGCATCGCTCCTTTTGGGGACAATGGCCAGAAGGCAATTTTGCACGGCAGAGAGGAAAGAACCAGGGATTTTGTATATTTAGCAGGAAAATAAATTAAGCCCCGATGAGAACGAGCATCTGATGTATATGTATTTCCCCTCCCGTCGAGGCCCAGTACGCTAGAAGGTGGATGGTTACGTTCCGTTTCTTCTTGTGTATACTGTCACAGGCTAATTCCGGGTAGCATCCAGTCTGACCGTTTTGAGCCACGACCCATCGCGGTTGATTGTTCGGCTCTTCCAGACGTGTTCGACACTACTTGACGCGCGTTTCTGACCCAAGAACGTGACGCCCCAGATTGCAGTCTTCCATCGCACGTGGAAGATGGGCCAACTGCATGCTCACTGAATCCGCTGCAGTGCCGGATCCACTGAAGAGAACGAGAGCATTGGATGGAGCCGTTGAGAAAATCTCTCAGGGTAGCAGTCGATATATAAGGCCTCTTAAAGACCTTGCTACGTCCATCGTGCTTCCATTCAAATTTCTCTTGGCTTTGTATTGTGCTACCTACAGGGCACGTTACCTTCGTGTTTCATCAAAATGGCTGCCAGGTCGGTTTTAATGCAGTTTTCAAGTCATTTCGCCCAGAAATCCCGAGCCCGTGGTTGTCTTGACTATGAGTTTGGAAACAGTGAGATGGTTATGGTTCGAATAGGTTCCTGCGGTCGTCACGAGTCCATATATTCCCGGAACAGACTTACACAATGCTTCAGTTACAAACGGATCCCATGATCAGCACAAGAGAGAGAGAGAGAGATCCGCCGGCAAGTATACAAGAAGCAATCGCACACATCAAATGCATTATCATATAACTATGACGCTGACGGAATCAGACTCGGGTCAATCACATCAGGCAAACAAATGGACTCAGTGATGGCGAAGACAAGCGTGATATACTCTCATGGCTCATGAGCTTGAGTTACATGCTCCGACTATGCCTTACATCTACCGACACCAACGTGCAGTTATATCTACGCGAGAAAGTGCTCCAGTACACGGGCGAGCAAACAAGTGCTAAGGCTGATTGCTTGCAGAAATCATCTTTACCATACCTGCCTGTGCCTGTATCAATCTCAGGCCGTGATTGCAACGGTCAAGGAACAGTCAGATGGGTTTTAATTATTTGTAAAGACATTTGCACTTAGATACAAGGCGGGACACTGATTCAAGGGAGATACTGACCGCAGAAATCACTCCCAGACAGGGATTTAAAAAAAACCATTCATTGACAGGGTGTTCAAAGAACCCGTTCTTGGGGGTATATCGACGTGAAGGGCCAACGCTCTAGCAGCAAATATCCAGATCAAATACGAAATGCGTGGGTGGTGCAAGTAGCCAGCGGATCCAAAGGAAACCAAAACACACCAGTGCCCTCTTATCCAACGATCTTTGCTTATCCATCCGTCCGTTGGCGGTAGTCAGTTGAAAATGCTGACTGGTACGATTCTCATGAGGTGCGGTCTCCCCTCTTCATTGCGTCCGCCATCGATTTCATGTCCTAGCGTGCGCTCACGTCAAGCTCCGGGCCATGACGGCTTCGTGACTCCCCATTGGCGTCGAATTATCCTCGTGAGTCCTGGTGCACTTCACACATCTCCCTCCCGTGTCTCGTGGGTGAGAAATCTGTGCGCCCGTGACCGGGCAGATCAGCACCCGCTTGCTGAATGGCTGGTGCAGCTGGAAGCATGACGGGCATTCCTTGTCGGGCCTGCGTGATAGTTTTTCTATCCGGTAGCCGGTATTGGGACAGACGTAGACGGATTGGCAGATTATATCATGTGCAGCCTGGCAGTGATCGCAGGCTCCCAGCGGGCTCTCAACCTCCAAGCCCGTCTGTGGACAGTAGAAGGTGGTCTGCAACAATGAGCAACGAGTTCATCGATATATAGGTAGATTGGGTGTGCTCACTGGCATCGGCAGCGATTGCTTCTGCCCCATTTTCGACGTCAATCAACCTTTGCTGGCTTGTGATACTAAAGCAGGCTTCAAGTTGGTCTACCTTTCCAACAAGCTTGTTGCGAATTGAAAGTGCGAGGGTGGTGTCGTTTGTGCGGACTACGTGGACATGATTCCTGACACTGGCCGGTGGGATGCTTTCACTTCATCCCAGACGGAAAGGCGACGTCAGCCTTTGGTGAGACGAGTTGTGGTGTTGAGTAGGTGTGGAAGGAGGAAGATGCGAGGCTTAGATATTCAAACTATACCCATCACCGTGGACATTGCAGTTGAGGTTGGAGGAAAGAAGTTTGACAAATAGTTCGAGACCAAAAAAAGACAGTCGGCCGACAGGAAGCGGGAAGGGATGTGGAAAGGGACGCGGGTTGGGTTACATTAGCCAGGTTGGATGCAGGTGTGGACTCGGGGGCGCAAGTGAGAATGCGAGGTGGGATATATGAAATCCACTGCCACGTGCTAGCCCAGATCCTTGGCGCAAATTGTCTCGGTCGGTGCGTCCAATGCATGCATGGGAACGAGGTATCCGCAGTAAGAAAGGGTGAACATGAGTGAAGATGGAGGGTGGGAACGCGCCGCTGCCAAGACAGTGGTGATGCAGTCTACCAGGACACAAGTGCTGGGCATGCTCGCCGTTGACATGATGGATGGATGCCCGGGCGTGCATCTGGATGCAAGTCCCAGTGGGGCTTGCCCGTCAGGAAGTTACCTACCTACAGTACCTGGCATCTAACCTGTAAGAAAGATGGAAGGTGCAGTGTGGCCCGTACCTCGTGGAATGATCAAGGAAGGCATCAAGGTGATTGCCCCCTCCACTCAAGTTGGTACCTGCCATTCAGGCTGAAACAGGCGGCCAAGGAACCCGCCTGTTCCGATTGACGGAAATATGCCCGGATACGCCAGATACGCCAAATACGATGTCTGCAAGCAAAGAACAGCAGATAATGCCGGTTTCTTGCCTGATAACTAGGTGCCTCTTCGCCATGTAGTATACGGCACAACATTGTAAGTAGACACAACGGCGGAGAGTTCCCCGTCACTGTCTGTCGCATGGACCCTTGGTGTCCATTGCATCCCTTGCACGAGTCATGACAGTCTTGGGAAGTAATCATGTCGCCCTCGGGCGCAGCCCAGCAAATAGGGGCTGCTGGGCACCTACAAGTGTAGCTTGGCGGCGAAAGATGATTTGTATGATGGCCGGGACAAGAAAAAACTGACATATTTATTACGCTTCCATTGATCAATCGTCACATGGCTCCTCCCGGCCAAGACATGGAGGCAAGATCAGGCATTGGGTCGAGTCAAAAATCTGGGTAGCGAGTGATTGCGCCGCGGGGTTTCATCTTCCACGTTGTAGCTCGAGATGCTTTTAGTGTCGCCGCTGGGCGGGCGGCGTGGGCTTGATGAGACCGTGAGGTGGCTTTTTCTCCAGGTTTTGATCGTTTGAGATACGATCAGTGGGCACCTGCCTCGTCCTGGCCTAGCGGTGTCTTCCTGCATCTTTTAGCGTCCCACCTTTCCCGCCCGAGGCCCGGTCCAATGGAGCCCGAATCGGTGGTCTACCCGCACTGGGGTTAGCAGCCCCACAGTTCGGCGTTGGCGTCTCGGGAAGGAACCAAGCAGGCTCGGTGCAAGAACGCCGCGGTGGAATTTTTGCCCGTTTCTGGACCACAAGGGCAGGAGCACCCCCAAAGACCGGTAAGCAGATCCCGAGAAGTCCCTGTCATCCTTTCTCAGATGATTCGACTGTCTCCCGGCCTGATGGAAATTGGATTGGAGTCTGGGGGATCACAGTTGGGGATCATTCAAACATTTGCAGTCTTTGGTTGTGTTCAACTTTGAGGTTGGTAGTGGAGCGTCGTCCGGCGGGTGATCCCGCTTGCGCTTGTACACAGTAATTAATCCTTCCACGACCGACCTTGCCCGAAATATCTCTATTCTTTCATTGGCGTCTCCCTTGTTGCTCCGCTGATTCAAAGGCGGCCGCAGCTGCTTCTGTCGCCTTCTCGCGAGCGGGTCAAGCTTTTTGGGCCATGGACACAGACACACATTCTTGCCTGTATTACCCGGAGCGGGGCGCCAGTGCATCCAAGTTCTAGGTTCCTTCAACATGCATTCGCAAATGGAAACACCAAACATTTACCAATGGCCTCTGTAAGTCGAATCAAGCTTTCCCGACCAGGCACTCGGACCGTAGCTTTGGCGCAGCTCGAGACGACTCTGCATCGCCATACCTCATCGATGGGTATCAGCAATCAATGCGCAACCGACAAAGATCCAAGCCTGAAATGACGGGATGCCCTTTGATCGCGGTCTCGGCTAACGTGTACCTGTATACACAGATTGTAGGTTGGGGTACCAAAACCGCGTGTCCGGTTTCCCGGCCTGCCTGATTCTGTGGATGATCAGCCCAAAGCCAAATAGTTAAAGGCGACCCGTCCAAGATGGCTGAATGAGGGTTGTCGTGTGTTGCCTGTCTTCCCCATTGGAGTTGAATTTTGTGAGAAATCCGATTGGCAAGTCAGGCAGGTAAACATGGGTTTGCAAAAGCTATCGCGAGTCGCCCTCGCGGCGCTCGCTATCCCTGTCGTTGTCGTGGATGCACTCTTTCTTGGAGGAGGTTTGACCATCTTGTCTCACAACAAACTTGATGGTAAGCACATCGACTTGACATGCTTGCTACTGGGAGTGGGAGCCCATAGCTAACATTTGACAAAGGCGTGCAAAACACTGGATCCGCCGCCATCCTCATCAGCCAGCCAACGCAATACTATGCTGCCAAGATCTCGTGTTCTCTCCTTGGCGAGCTTCTCTGGAATCCTGGCACCGCCAACTTCAATGATGCTGTGAACGCGTCCCTGTCCTACCAGGTTTATCAAGGCCTGGCTTCGAAAGATCAGATCTACTGGATCTCCAAGGCCAACGAAACCGACGATGTTTGCCGGGGCATGGACACCACTGGGAACATCTACGACCTCGACTGCCTCAGCGAAGTGCCAACACTGTGCACCCAAAGTGCGCCTATCTCGACCAGCGGATTCGCCAACAACTCGCGGGAATGGCAGGTGGCACATTTCGTCGGGAACAAGGAGGTCACCGGTTATCGCGATTACCACACCTGGAAATTCCGTGGTTTGCGGTTTGCCGACAAGCCGGGGCGCTTTGGCTACTCAAAGGCTGCCAGCTTCGAAGAGCAGGGCGAGATCGACGCGACGAATGCAGGTGCCGACTGTTCACAGCCAGTGGGGGAGGTCAAGAATGGAAGCAGCGAGGACTGTCTGTTTGCTAACGTCTGGACTCCCGTTTTGCCCCGGACGGGAAGCCAAAGCAAGAAGTCTGACCTCAAACCCGTCATGCTCTATCTGTACGGCGGTGGTATGACATCGGGCTCGGGCAAGAACCCAAATACCGACGGCACAAACCTGGCCTCACGCGGCGATGTCGTCGTGGTGTCGGTAAACTATCGAGTTGGCTCAATCGGGTTCCTCAACTTCAACGACGGAGTGCACAAGGGCAACTACGCAATCTCGGACATGGTCAGCGCGCTGGAGTGGGTGCACAAGTACATCGAGGACTTTGGCGGCGACCCAGACAGGGTGACTGTGTTTGGAGAGTCTGCTGGCGCAATGGGGACGCACATCTTGCTCGGTGTGCCCAAGGCCCAGGGCTTGTTCCATAGAGCCATCATGCAGTCTGGGGCGGACGGGTGGCCGAGCGAAGGCAAGATTCTGTCGTATACATCCTACGACAACCTCGAGCATAATTATGCTACGACAACCCAGAGAGTTCTGCGCGCAGCAGGTTGCTCAAATGCGACGGATGAGATTGCGTGTCTCAGCAAGCTCAGCGGATTTGAACTCGTAAACCTGACGAGCAACGCGAAGTAAGTCAATCCCCCCCTTTTGTATCTTGTATCGTGTAAGCCTAGATTAACAACCCAACCAATAGCGGCGTCGTGATAGACGGCACTTATATCCTCGACCGGGAGCTGATCGTCAATCAAACGGCTGGGGGCTACGCGACAAACGTTTCCATCATGGCCGGCGTGAACCGAGACGAATCCGGCGTCCTCATCGACTCGTATCCGTCCAACGACACCTCCCTCGCCGCATACTTTGACAAGGAAATTGCCACCCATTTCTCGATGCCGGCCAACACTTCCTCTCTCCTCAGAATCTCCCAGTTCCCCGGGGCGCCTGCTGCAAATGCCGCCACTCCCGAGGCCATCTTCAACACGTCGATGCGCGTCGCAACCGACGCTATATTCACGTGCTTCTCGCTCGCCAAAGCCTACAGCGGCGCAAAACATAACGCCTTCAAAAGCGTCTACTCGTTTCAGTTCAATCGCACCTACCAGACCTCGGGATACACGCGACCGTGGTGCGTCCCGCCGCGGACAGAGCAGCGCCCCGACGGCGACCCGGATGGCGAGTACTACAAATGCCACGCGGGCGAGCAGATGGTGGTGTTTGGGACGGAGCGCCGTGCCGGCCGCCCAGACCGAGACGGGCTAGACGTGCCCTTTATGCAGCTTGTGGTGGACTACTGGAGCGCGTTCGCACGGAACGGGGACCCGAACCCGGACGTTGGCTACCTGCAGGCAAGGGGTTATTTGAACACGCTAGGGCAGGTCCAGTCGGCCGGCAGATGGGAGGCTGTCGATGCGTCTAAGCCGACCATGCGGCTGCTGCAGTGGAATGGGAAACAGATTCCGTTCGTGGATCAGGATGTGTGCAAGGCTTTGGGAGCGCCGCCGGATGTGCTTGAAGCGGCTTGAGGGGAGCCCGAGAAAAGTTAAAAGGGGCTGGCTATCGGCCTGTCTGTGGGCTCTGGCTGGCAAGTGCCAAGAACCTCACCTCTGGCGGTGACTGGTCAAAAGATAGGTGTATCGACGATATCGAGTTCTGTGTCCGAGATCATATGGTGCGCTGATATAGCAGGATTCCGGCATAAGTCAGGTTCGCCGGGAAAATAGCGTGCCTTATGCGAAGCTTTTTGAATATCAATGTGGCACTCTAATGATCGTCAGACTACATATAGCAGACCCCGAATAATCCCCCGATATTTTACGGCAAACCGCCCGTCTTGGGCCGGAACGATCTATCCCTTCACTCTCAGCATCAGCTGCCCTAATATGCAATCACATAGCAAGACGGAGACCATGAGGCCGAAATCGTGGGGTGATGTCCTCAAATATCTGGATCGGATGGAGCCTTAATCACCATTCACTGCTCTCATTCGAGCGGGCCTTCTCTTCTCATTCAAAATACCAAGACCATCAGTCTGCGGCAGTGAAGTTCCCCACAACGCACAGCGGCTAACAGGATTACACGCACGCCGACGCCCAAGATGATGTCTTCTATCCTCACGATCATTGTCCTTGCTCTCAGCACGGGCATCGCCACTAGCACGGCCAGTGCAACTCCCCCTTTCATAGCTCGCCGCGACAAGCAGAATGCCATTCCCAAGTATCGCTACGATCCAAACACGACGCGGTACTGCTTCTGGTGGCTGGACAGCGACGGCTCATGGACCTGCGATAGAGTCGAGAGGGAATACGGTGTCTCGATGGTCGACTTTCACCAATGGGTTCGTAACACCACCTACCAACCTACCTAGTGACAGGAACTGCCTACGCCAGTTTCACATTACGCTCTGTGGCAAGCAGAGATAGACATGCCCACCACAAACTAACCGCCAGCGTGATTAGAACCCATCCGTCCAAATCCCCTGCGGCACCCTCCCAGCCGAGCAGTCCTTCTGCGTCGCGGCCCTGGACGAGTC
Organism: Cercophora scortea; assembly: GCA_033439705.1. NCBI lineage: Eukaryota > Fungi > Ascomycota > Sordariomycetes > Sordariales > Lasiosphaeriaceae > Cercophora > Cercophora scortea. Next base: position 4,771,979 of record JAUEPO010000004.1, on the reverse strand, counting down.
CCCCCGACCAAGCTGGACCTTCCTGCCCCCCACGGTGACCATCTTCCCGCCGACGGTCACCGTCTCCGTGACGGTCCCCGCGCCCGCGAGTACAATCAGCATCACGACGATAGTAACCTTTCTGCCCCCTACAACCACCTTCACACCCGGCAACGGCAATGGCAACGGCATTGCCACGCCGACGCCGTTCCAGCCCGGCATGGTGACCAACTGCAACGCGTTTTACTTCGTCCAGCCCGGCGACACGTGCGCGGGGATTGCGGCGCGGTATCGGCTTGCGCCGGAGCAGATCGTGGCGTGGAATCCGTATGCGAGGGCGGATTGCACGAGGCTGTTGGCGGGGGAGTATTGCTGTGTTGGGGTTTTGTGAGTGCTTGTGTTTGTCTTGAAAGGGGGACAGGGTCGTTGTTGTTTGTGTGTGTTTTTTTCGGTTTGCTCGTTTTCAGGGTTGGCATCGTCTGCAGTGCGCCGCGAAAATGGTGAATGGATTGATGTTTGTCATGGGGTCTTGGTGTGAATGGAGGAGGCCATGGAATGCCGGTTGGAGAGCGCTGGAACAAAATGAGAATGGAGATGAAGAAATCTCCTGGTAATAATTACTTCGCTATCAGATTAAGTGCACTATCTATTATTTAAGACAACATTTTCAAGTCTTTGCTACAAGCGGGTGGTGTTCACAGAAGACCAAACCCTTGTGCGTGACTGGCTGCATCTCTATCGCCCTAGTGTTTTGTCCCTTGTTTACACCACCTGCGTGAGACGGGGGTAATTACTACCAGCATCATAGTATCCAGTTCTGGTGACAAACTACCCAAGCCAGCAGATGCCCAGCCAAAACCACGACTCGCCAGTGCCACAGGTATATAACGCCCTGGCCCCATCCTTTTTCCTCCTTGCATCTCCGTTCATGTACTCGTGATGCTCCCCCCCTGAAATCTTCATCCTGTGCTGTTTTGTAGTACTCATTCACCATCATAATACAGTATTATAACAAACATCGACCGCCAGTTCCACCAAACTGGCCAAGGCAGCAACTCCCAACCCAGCGGCCCCACGCTGTCTGTGAGTGAACAGGTGGACGAACCATCAATAGTTGTACCTAGCCGGCTTATCATCGTCAGGATGCAGGCCAGCCACGTAGCCTGCCCTCGCCGCCGCCAGCCACTGCGGCAGCCGCATGGGCGGGCCAGGGTTATACGGGAACTTCTTGTGGTAGATATCGATCTTCTCCGCAGCGTGCCTGATGATGCTGGCGTTGTACCAGCTCCGGTCCTCGTGCTTCTCGCCGACCCATTTGACGCGGTACTGCAGGTGCGTCCCTTGTGCGTGCTTGCGCGAGCCCACGACTTCGTCAATCTCGCACTGTCCCGGCATGGAGAACGTGTTGGTGGTATAGATAGGCTCGGGCTGGGGGGCTGGGATCTGGGTGTTGGTTGACGGCTGGGAGTGTGGATGGGCGGGCTCGGGTCTCGCAGTGGGCAGCGAGGGCGTTGGGAACTGCTGCTTTCGCGCGGCGGAGATGTGTTGCTTTGTTCGCTTCTCGTTTATCACGGCTGCGGTCCGGGTCATGTTGTCGTTGAGCGAGCGTTTCTCAGGGTGTTGCGGGACGGAGGCGGAAGGGTCCCGCGGTGTCGTCTTGTCGAGGGGGTTGATCTCGGAAGGCTTTGTCTTTTGCACCGCGCTTCGAGTTGCAGCATGCTTTCTGCCAGTCTTAACCGAGTTGTCCGTAATTACGAGGTTGTCATCCACCGGCGCGGTGCGATTTTGGATTTCCTTGAGGCTGCGGGACCTCGCGGATGGCTGGCCGATAAGGGGCTCTGGTCCGACTGCCTTGGCTTTGCTCTTGCCCTTGCCCTTGTCCTTGGCTTTGCCCTTTGTTGTCTCAACATGTTGAGCCGGAGTATCGGCCACGACCGGCTGGGGCTCATCAAGGTTGCGAAGGTAAGAGGGCAGCTCATATGACGGCTCGTAGTAGGCGGTCTCAAAGTCCTCGTCATCAATTGGATTGAAGCTGCGGGCAATGCCATCGTCGGGCTCGAAAGGTAGAAATAGTTGCGGATCAAAGAGGCTCATGTCTACCTCGGCTTGCCCGACCGTGAGCCCCGGGTGGGCGTCGTGGCGGTCGTCGGCGTCGGGCGCCACCGGGTCGGACGAAAGACTGGATTGAAAGTCGAACGAAATTCTCATAGGTTCGTCATCCGGCTCGATGTTAGCGTTGTGATCATCAGACTGATTTTCCACCACAACTTCCGAGTCATCTGGCTCTGGAAGATCGGGGTAGACACTGGCAGGAGCAGGGGCTGGGGCAGGGTCTGGAGTAGGGGTAGGGGTAGGGGCACGGGCATGGCCTCTGTCGGAAGCATTGTAGATGTCGGACTCGTAGCCGGCATCCACCGTTGCCTGGCTGTCCGGGGGCAGATCTTGAGTCTCCTGTTGCGGTGACTCGGATACTCGCGTGACTGTCCGGGAGTCTTTGCAACGGACAAACTCCTTATCCAAACAAACCATGTTGGCCACGCCGTCTCGAGTACCCCAGAATCTGAGCGCCTCGTCGAATCGCTCTGGCGTGAGCAGGTCGTGGATCAGGTGGTGTGGCTGCATCTCTCCAAAAGTGCCGGTGGTGAGGTTCTTGACGGGCAGCAGCACGGTCAGGTCCCTTACGGGCTTGGCCCACAGGTTGTCTTTGAAGATCTCGCATTCCCAGTAATACATCATGTGATACATGGCCGCGATATCCTCGAGAGTCAGATCTGTCATGTTGTCGTGGCAAACGAAGAGGACGTCGCCCATGTTCTCGTAGGTCGCCAAGTCCCTGGCGTTGAACCTCGGGTGGGCGCAGTGGCGGGCCAGGTCGGAACGCAGCGGGCCCTCGACGTTGTTCATCAGCATGCAAGCCGCATCGTTGGTCTTGTCGGCTTCCACGAGGTCCCATCCTCGAATTCCCGTATCGGCCGGGGGGTGCGGAGGTCTGTACACGCGGAGAGGTTTGCCGATCTTTTCGGAAAAGGGGCAGAGAGTGCCGTGTTCTTCCCAGAACCCCCTCCGTATCGGATGGTCTCCGTCAACCATGACCTGCGAAAACTTATTCCCAGGGTTCTGTCCGACAGTGGCCTCGCAGCGGATCACCACGCCTCGGATTGTTGGCATCTTCAGGGGGTCGACGGGGAATCGCTTGGAGAGGATCTCTGGTGCGGCACCATAGCAGCAGCAGTAGTGACTTTGCTGCTCCATGGGCCACACCGGCTCCACGTAAGGCGGGAACGGCGACGTGGACATGGTTGGGTAGCTGAGGTAGGGGGAGGGGAGAAGAGATAAAGTGAAGATACTAGGTATGCAGGTTGAATACGTGGCAGACAGCGGACGGGACTCGGGCGAAGAAGGTACCATAAGAAGCAAACCCAGACGACTCAAGTACCCAACTGGGATGAACGCCGTTGATGAGATATGAGGGCGATTTGGTGACGGATGATGGATGTGGCGATGGCGCAGTCGAAAGCAAAAATCCAAGAATGAAGATGGCGGCGAGATTGCCCCTCTGACTGCATGTGCCCGTGCAAAAGCTGATCAAAACCTACCACGAGTGCACTGCTTTGTAGGGCCTTGCAGGTCTCGTTTCGGTGGCTCAAGCAAAGTTGTGGCTCGCAAAGCAATGATGTTTGTGCAATGCCTGCAAAGCGTGGGGTGTCGTGGCGGGGAGAAAAACGAGAAATCTGGGAAGTCAGAAGAAGGCCAAGGTCATGGACTGCTGGTGGCCCAGGGAGAACTTGCAGTGGACGGCGGGATGAAGCCAGTCCTTCAATGGGGTGGGTCCCTGAAGGGCGACGTGATTGCATTTTCAGGTCTTGGCGGTCAAATTTTCTGGTGGTTTGTTGCTCTGCCGAGGGGGCGGTGTGGGCTCAGAGGCGAAGGTGAGGGTGAGGTGGAAGTGAATGGCCGAGTGAACAATCGCTGATGTAAAACATTGGTGTCGCGCGGGACCCCGAGTCGCCTCTCAAAAAGTCCAAAGCTGCGACTTCATCCACGATTGCCAAACAGATTCCAACTAAAATAGCGTGAGAATCTAGGTCTATAAAAGATTGGTAACATACAACGGTACGATGGGTGATGTATTTCGACTTGACACTTTGTTTCCTCGGTGCAACGATGGGATCTCGACGCTGCGTTGCAGCGTTGGGCCACCATGGAAGGATACCGATATTCGTTCATGTCGACATGCGCAAAACCTGGAAGTTGCACAGCTGACACATGAGTCGTCCATTATATTCGACTTTTCCATCCTTAGTCAATGAGCCCCCTAGAAAAGAGTATATGTTCCAGTGGTCCCTTTTGCCTTTGACCCTGGTAGACCTTTGGCCAACGAATAATTGAGTGCTCACATAGTCTTTGTTCGGCGCTTCTCCTGCTTGCTCGTCGCTTCTATTCACCAACATCGAACCCTTGTCTCTTTTAGTCGCTTCAGGTCCTGACCTTGTGTCAAAATCAAAGTGCCATGTGCGTATCTTCTTGAATTCGATGTACTAGCTACAGGTACTTTCTTAGTTGTTAGCGGCCTTCCAGAATATGAGCTAATTCTGACAAACGAACGGGTTCTTTACTTACGCCATTGTGAGTCCCATTCAAGACCAAGCTTTTCTCAACTCTCTAACTACAGGGTGGTGGAAACAGCTGGGTGATTTCATCGTTTATCGGCTGGGTGTGGCAACCTGAGCATCGGCAGAGCTATATCCACAAATATTTATCAGCTCAGGGCCCTTGGTCCGTACTAAACGGCTTGTCAACTCATTTGTTTCTTGGAGCCTGTACCTTTGTCGCCCCTGGCAACTTGCTCGCCGCACCATCATATTCCACGCACTTGACCAACGCAGCCTTTGTGATAGGTGCATTGTGTTCGAGAACCAATTGCTCAATGCACTGGCTGGAGTCGATGACATCATGGCATGCCAGGTCGCTCAATGGGCATGGATATTGGACTCCTTGCGCGTTCACGCCCATCAAAGCGAGGCATAATAGCCCACTCAGCTTGAATATGAGGTGCATTCCTGTGGATGTTGGTGTTGTGCTGGGATGAGTTCTTTGAAGGTGAAAGACATCGACTTATACCTCGCCAGTTCGCAACTACTTTACCTCACCTATATAGGTCCATCCCCTACATGCACCCCCTCTGACAAAGCTTAAGACCCCGCATATGTATCACGCCAGTTTTGGGATTCTGGATATTGGCCTAATCAGCGGCCACCATTGCGAGTATCTTACCCACCTGTCACTTTATATCTGGGCGAGCGGGTTACATGGCCAGGCTTTATGCTGCAGTTAAACGACATGACTGGATGAACCCCAAACATACCGCAGACGAGCAGATCACGATGGCCCGCGCCTTGGTAATTAGCCACCGAGGAAATCGCAATTCCCCTCATCTCCAACATGGACACTGCAGATGCCCCCAATTCATGATGCCGGTTTACCATCCCGGCACAAGGAAAACCCCAACCACATCGGCAATACTCAACACTCGATATTGAGTTGCCAACTCTTCCGCTAATGAAACAATCAATTTGTGCTCAGCATCCAATATCCGCGATGTCCTATGGGAGGGGACATGTGATAACGCATCACCCCCCTTTTCACTCTACACGGAACGGCACTTGATTCAAAAGCTTCCAGCGGTTGTTCTAGATGCACAATAGATTGCTCTTGCATTCGAGGATTCAGGGTGAATTTCTGTGAAAAGAGTAGCACTGCCTTTGCCCATGGAAACAGTCTGTTATCTGACTTGCCATCCAGTCCCCTTTCGTGGCAGATAGGTCTGATCACGACCACTTAAAACCACCACCACTCTGGCAATCCGACAAGATGCACTGGGCGACACTCCTCACTCTGGCGCTTGCGGCGCCGAGCATTGCGGTGGTCCGCTTCCACTGCTCCCAGCTCGTAGTTCAAAGAGTCGACCCCTTGGTTGAGCCGGGCTCGATCCCCTCCAGCCATGTGCATCAGATCGTCGGCGGTGTTCGTAGAAGGCCTCCCCTGACAAAAACGTGCGTGTCTGATCATGGTAACCAAACTGACAAACCATGCACGGCTTCAGAACTCGTTCAACGCCACCATGGACCCCAAAAAGGACATGCCGACTGAGTCGACATGCACATCCTGCCAGTTCGCCGAAGACTTCTCAAACTACTGGACCGCGGTCCTCTACTTTCGCGCGCAAAACGGCAGCTATAAGCGCGTGAAGCAGCTCGGCAACAACCAATTCGAGACGGCCAACGGCGGCCTGACGCTGTATTACATGCAAGATGCCATCTACGACCAGACCCAGAAGTCCAAGGTCACGGCTTTTCAACCTGTGCGTCCAGTCACCGAGCGGCTTCCTCCCCTTGGAGGTCAAAACTCTAACAAAATTCACCCAGGGTTTCCGCATGTTCATCGGCAACGTCTCAGCCAGGACAATAGACGAAGCCGCGCGCTACCGCCAGCTGACATACGTCTGCATGGACACCTGGACGCAGCGGGCGCCCGAGACGATGCAGTTCCCGACGCGGCGATGCAAGGAGGGCATCATGACGTCGATCCGGTTCCCGACCTGCTGGGACGGCAAGAACCTCGACAGCCCGGACCACATGTCGCACATGAGCTACCCGGAGACTGGCACCTTTGAGAGCGGCGGGCCCTGCCCAGCCAGCCACCCCGTGCGCACCTCGCAGCTCATGTACGAGGTCGTCTGGGATACCAAGCCATTCAACAACCTCGACTGGCCCAAGGACGGCAGCAATCCGTTCGTTTGGGCGTTTGGTGACGCGACGGGTTACGGCACGCACGGCGACTACGTGTTTGGCTGGAAGGGCGACGCGCTGCAGAGGATCCTGGACACGTCGTGCTGGTTCAACACCAACTGCAGCACCGAGTCGCGGTCCAAGCTGCAGTCGATCGACGCCATGAACAAGTGCACGCAGAAGCCCGTTGTTGAGGAGGATATCGATGGATGTAAGTGACTGCCTGCCCTCCTTAGGTGCCCCTTGCTAGCATCGATCGGTGCTTGGTTTCACTTACTCACCATCTGTCTTTGAAACTGCAGGGCTCGACATTCTCCCTGGCGGACACCAAGCTGAATACGGCCCACCTGCGTGAACCCACAACGCATTGCGGTAGAGACACAACCATAACTGACCTCTCGGGTCACCCTTGTATCCTGAGTGTCGGGTCTCGACAGGCCAGTCCGGCCCTCAATTCATTAGTCAATTACTTTACCGAATAGAACTCGTTGCTGTTTCTCAAGCCATTGTTTACGGTCACCCCTAGCTCTGTGACCCCTGAAAAGGTATTCGGTCGTCTGCGTGCAGTCATTCTTGCTGATATTAGGCCCCAAGTCCAAGTCGGCTCTTTGCAAGAGTCAAAAGGGACAGCGCAACCTGTCCGGAATAAACACACGCCTCATCCACGCACGGTCGCAGGTAGAAGCAAGACAAAAGCAAAACCACAAAAAAAAAAAGCAAAAAAGAAAACTCCCTCGGAAAGGGTCGAACTTTCAGCCTCCAGATTAACAGTCTGACGCGCTAGCCAATTGCGCCACGAGGGATTGGTATTTCATGTGTTGCTCGTTACCTAACAACTGTGGAATCTCGCAACGCTGGAAATGCCTAAATATGCCTCACCCTCGCAACCAGTAGATACCCTGTTCCTTCCTCAACTCACTCGCTCCACTGCAGGACCCTCCATCTCCACCCTTCGAGCAGCTTCAAATCGTCCTCGTTGATGTCCTCGTCGCCCCGCTCGACCTTGGCGGTTAGCTTCTTCAGCCGCTTGGACACGCTCCGGGCGGCCCGCAGCGCGACCTCGTTCTGGAACACGTAGAGGACGGCAAAGACGAGGAAGGCTACTGTGGCGATGCCGGGCCGCCGCGTTGCCTCGAGCACGCGCGAGATGAGCGACTTGCTCTTCTTGAAGGCGTATTCGGTGCTATTAGACGATTCTTTCTCGTGCTTGGGGCGGCGGAACAGGGCTTTAACGATGGGGATGAATGATGCGCTGCGGTCTGGGCGTTAGTTCTCGGCTGCTGTAGACTGTCAGTGCAGGGGGGCAAAACTTACATTGCGCCTCCGAGGAGGAACCGTCTCCAACGATGCGACTCGGCGTCCTTGACCAGCGCCGCCACGTCTTCTCTCAGCTCGCGCAGGTCGCCCAGCACGGTCGAGGCTTGGATTCGCAGGCGCTCCTCGATGCCGACTTCCTCCTTCATTCTGCGCCGACGCTGCATCGACATGTACTCGCGCAGCGCGAACACGGTCGTGGCCTTTGAATCCCGCAGGCCGTGCTTGCTGGACGTCGCCAGCGGGAACGAGTTCGACATGGCGGCGGGCCCTGACATCCTTTCCGGCGCCATCTGCTGGGGATAATACGAAGGTGCCGAGCCATCTGTCGGGGGAGGGTATGAAAGCCCCGATGAGATGACCGCGGGTGGTTGCGGGCGATATGATGCGCCCGTGGTGATCTCGATGGGCTTGGCAGAGTTGTATGAGGGTTCCGTGGGGGGGCGGTATGAGTAAGAGGAATCTATGCCATTGCTAGGCGGGAGGGGACGGTATGACGAGGTCGTGGTTGTCTCAACGGGCTTGGTTGCCTTGTATGACGGGTCTGTGGTGGTGTTCTGGGGAGGCCTGTAGGAGTATGACGAATCTACGCCATTGCCGGTCGGAGGGGGCTGATACGATGTCCCGCCTGTGCTGCTATCAATCGGCTTGGCGGGCTCGTATGAGGGTTCCGTGGATGGTCTGTATGAGTATGAGGGGTCGACACCATTTCCAGTCGGAGCGGGCCGGTATGGTGATGTTTCTGTGACACCGTCGATGGGTTTGACAGGCTTATATGCGGAATCGGTCGAAGGCCTGTATGATGAGTATGAGGAGTCAACGCCGTTCCCTTGCGGAGCGGGTTCATAAGTCGGCCCCGATGAGGACGGCGGCGGTCCATATGAAGGAGCTGAAGTTGGCGCCGTTGACCCATACGATGGCCCGGAAGAGGAGGGCAGAGGTCCAGCTCCATACGAGGACTCTGTGGATGGCTGCTGAGTAGCCATGGTTGATGGGTTGCTCACTTCTCCGGAACGAAGCGGGTGTTTCAGTCGCTGGCTGGATCGAATGCGCAAATTTGGGGGTGGTTGTAGCTTGCGCTCCGACCAGGGCTGTGATGGCTAATTGTCGAGACTCAAATGGGGGAGTTCTTGGGTTAGGTGTTAGGGTGGTCAAGAAGTGTTTCCCACATTAGATTTGGAAGTGGTCTGGGTGGCCTCATGAGGTAGTATTGCGCAGGGATGGGATGGGTTTCTTGGGAGGAGGTTGGGGATTGATCGGGATTGGGATCACGTCCATGTCGGGTGGCATGGCATGGGCCGTGGCATGGCAGCATTTGCGGGGCACTCGCCTCGTCACTGGCGGGCAGCTCAGCATCGAGCTTTTGCCAGTCGTGCCAGTGCTGTCCTCCAACCCCACGTGGATCCAGCTGAGCGAGACTTGTCCTGGTCGGGCTTGGACCGCCAACTGCCAACAACCCAGCTCCCTGAGCTCCCCTCCTTCTCCGAATCCTGTCGCAAGCTCGTGTGGGGCTGCGGACGGGAGGGAGCTCGAGCAGAGGGGACAAGGTGAGGTGGAGAGCTGTCAAGCTGCCCTGATGCAGATTGTTACCTGTTGCGGGTTATGGATCAGATGGAATGGAGAAAGAGGTTTAATTCAACGTCATAGCAGCATATTCTGGCTTCTGATGAACGACAGAAGATGCACCGACAGCGTTGAGGATAAATACTAACGAATCTGCAGGATGCAGGAAGTTTGGAGTTGGATGACCGGGCAAATGATGGGTCGAAAGCCCGGTGAGGACGTCTCGGCCCGCAGATTATCGCAAAGCCCTCTTGTAAAGCCATCAACCGAAAGCGCCATCAGAATAAGACATCCATGCTTCTGTTTAACGGGAGTTACCCATCTGTTTCCTCCATCCTTGTGAACTCGCGTTAGGCGTTTTCTCTTGTTCAAAGAGACCGAGCGACAACGTGCAGCCTAGAGTGGGTCCAAAGCATTGGCCAATGGACCGTCCCAGAATGTTGAGTCACACCCGCCTGGATAACACTGGGACGTGACTGCTTTTAATGTTCAAGTGAGGGGCATTCAGAGGCCGCCGTTAAATTACGTGGCGCCCATCGTTCGCATCGCGTTTTCTCCAACCGGTCTGCGTCTTTGTGGCTGTTCCGCGTTCTTTCAGAGCATCAAAAATACAGGCAACGGTCAGGTAACCTGGATGATCTGATTTGGCTGCTATCGCATTGGTTTGTCCGCCGCTCTGGTGATGTGGTCTGTCGTCTGCCTTGGCGGGGTCCTGGAATCTCGATGATACGTGCCTAATCTAGGTACCTCTGGTGCAGGCACAACCAAGCCAAGGCAGTGCTCAAGACTCCAAGTGACTCCTTCTCCGGATCCGAGTTCAGTTGCGCCACTTCGCTGCCCGTATAAGTATACTGAGGTGGCCACGGAATCTGTCTGTTTTTTTCTCCCCCTCGTCTCTCCATCATCATTGTTTAGCCCAGAGTCAAGTTACGCTGTCTGCCCCCGACCTACAATTGTCTTCGTCTGTGGACAACATCGCCACTGAACTCTTCTCTCATTTCAACCCCCCCACCCAAGTCTGTCAACACCCCCCACCGGACGCGATGGAGCCCACTCACACGCAGGAGTTTCGCATTCGCGATCTTTCCACTCGCTCTGTCACTCTCTTTCCAACTCGAGCCCAAGTCGTGCGCGAGATCAAGGACGTTGCTCTCAAGGTAAGCTCCAGCCTTCAATGACGTCCAGAAAACTTGCTCCTTGCTAATTGACTGCAACAGCCAGGTATCAACGAGATCACAGTCGTTGGGCTAACCCCAACCGTCGACGAGCACTCTATCAAGGTCGAGGGTTCCGGCTCCGCCATCATCACAGATATTACTGTTGAGCTTCTGCCGAATCGCGACATCTTCCAGGACATCTACCCCGATTCCGATTCCGATTCCGACCCTGATATAGCTGAAGAGGAGGAAGACGACGATGTGCAGGAGGTCAGCAGCGCGAAGCTGGAAGTGCGAGAGAAGCTGGCCCTCCTGGACGATGAGCAGCACCGACTCAAGGAGGTCATTGCGAGTGCCGAGAGCCGTCTCAAGATGCTTGACGCATATGGATCTTCCATAACGTCCCCTGAGACGAAGTGGGACGTCGCCATCGAGGCTGGCATCGAGACATACCGAACGGAGCGTGCCATGGTGTTCCAAGATCACATGGACAGCACCGTTCGCAGTCGGCAGCTGCTCAAGGAGATCACAGCCCTGAAGAAGGAGCAAGCGCGGCTCAATTCCCTGGAGGCCAAGGAAAAAGCAAAAGCCGCGAAGGCAAAGGCCAAGATCCAGAAGGCAAAGGACAAGCTCAAAGAGCAGGAGGCCCGTCGTCGGGCAGAGCGGATCAAGGAAAAGAACCGCATTCGGAGGGAGCGCGAGAACTTCTGGCCCCGCTTCTCCTATTCCGTACGCATCACGCTCGATGCTGCCAGCTTCACTCCGACCTCCTCCCGCCGGAGCTCCATTGCGAGTGCCAGTGATGTTGTCCATGCCGTGTCTGAAAAGGCCATCGCATCCTCTTCCGAGGATGCAGCGGGCATCACTTGTGATTTGTCTCTCTCCTACGTCACCTCATCAGCCTTCTGGTCCCCGAGCTACGATCTGGCTCTGTCCACCACGACAAATACAGCTGTCCTGTGCTTCGATGCACAGCTGACCAACATGACCTCGGAGACCTGGTCCAACTGCAGGCTCACCTTGAGTACCTCCCAAACCACCTTTTCGGGGTTGCAGGATGCGATTCCAACCCTTGTGCCCTGGCGGGTCAAGCTTGCTGGCAAAGGTGTCGGAAGATCTGATAGTGGTATCATGGATAGTCAGGAAGAGCGAGCTCAAAAGGGGTCCTGGCATGCCCAGCAAAATGAATGGCAGTCCCAGAAGCCACGGGCTCAACTCTTTGGTGTCACCACATTTCAGTTTGGCCAGTTCCCAGATCCTCCTGTTCCCTCACCATTCCAACCGGCGGTCCCTGCGATGGCTTATAAGTCGGTAGCGGGACCAATCGTAGCCGCTTCCGCTCCCAGACCAGGCGGCGGCGGTCTCTTTGGCAGCTCGACCAACGCCAACACGATCACCAGTGCTTTTGGCGCTCCTGGGAACACTGGCGTCACTACCGGTTTCGGAATAATGCAGCAGCAGCAACAGCAGCAGCAGAGCTCCGGGTTATTTGGAGGGGCCCCTCAGAGCGAGGCTTTCCATCAGCAACAGGCTCTAGCTCAGTCTGTGGTTCACAAGAAGTCTGGTGAGGCTCGAAGAGGACTCTTCCGTCAGGACGGAAACCCCGATCCATCTGACGAAGACGATGGTGCAACCATTCTTGAGCCCACTCCTGAGCTGTCGTTCCAAGAATCCACCTTCGAAGAGACAGGCCTGACAGCCACCTATGACGTCCCCAACCTCAAGACGCTGAAGCCCAGCTCCACGGCTTCCAAGCAGCGTGTTGCCCGCATCCAGTTTGTTAACGTGTACTTCTCGCGCACGGTGGTTGCGAAATACAAGCCCGTCGCCTACCTGAAGGCCAAGCTCCGCAACACCAGCAAGCTGACCCTTCTCAGAGGCCCAACCGGTCTCACCCTGGACGGCACATTTATGGGTCGTTCGACGCTTCCTCGCTGCAGCGCCGGAGACAGCTTCTTCATGAGCCTGGGCGTCGATCCGGCCATCAAAGTCGTCTACCCCAAGCCCGAAGTCAAGAGGAGCACCACCGGCGTTTTCACCAAGGGCGATAACTCGCTCTACACGCGCACCATCACACTCGTCAACACCCGCGCCACCGCCGGGAAGCCGGTCGACATTATGGTACTGGACCAGGTCCCGGTCTCAGAGGATGAGAAGCTGCGGGTCGAGCTTGTGCAACCGCGGGGACTGTCAACCGTCGGCGCTTCCGTCGCCGCAGGCCTGCCGGGCAAGGAAGGCAAAGACGAGAAGGAGTGGGGTAAGGCCACCGCCACACTGAAGAAGGCGGGCGAGGTCGCGTGGGACGTGAAGCTCAATGCTGGGCGAACCGTCAAGCTGGTGCTGGAGTATGACGTCGCGCTGCCAACTGGTGATCAGGTGATCCAGTGCTAAGGTTCAAGTGTGGGATGCGCTCGTCAAATCACGGCTGAGGAATTTGAAATTGGATGTCCTGTTGTACTTCTATTAGGCCCTAACTGGGGACTCACGAGATTGAAGCTGGGAAAAAAGGAAACCCGGATCAGGGAGGTTGGATATCAGATAGTTTGAATCTCAGGAATGTGGAATAGCCACCAAATACTCAGTGCTGTCAATTGTTCCAAAGACATGTTGAATTTTCATCGCAATAAACTTTCAGTGAACCTCAATCAAGATCGCGGTTCGAGACTCAATTTTGTGCTGTATCATGATTGAAACCAAATGTTCGACTCTTGGCATGGCGAGAGTACTCGCCAGGTAAGTGGTACCTAGTTGTCCCAGAAATTCGTTGTGGTCTGTTCTCGGTCTCAAAGGCAAGTGATGGCAAAAAAAAAAAACGTGGAAGAATATATGTATTTAAGGAGGTGGCGACATTAGTTTGACATCATACTCGAAACGTCAAGTGGAATCATTCAAAAGAAATCCATGTAAGCCACAAATCCTGGTTGCCGTTAGTTTGTAGTTTACCGGGTAGCTGACATGGCTGCTCTGTTCCGTGACATTCAATGCCGTTTCAGGTTACACTGCTTCCGATTGTTTAACTTGTCAGATAATGCCGTGATCAGCACCGTGCCACAATGCCACAGACGCACGAGGCAAATGCTTTGTCCAAACCCGAAGAGCTTGTAGTGTAAAGACGTTTCACGTAACAACACAACGGAATGTTATACTTTGTCCTCTTGTTATCACCACGAACACTGGCAAGGTTGTCACCAAAACCTAAGAGCGTCTTGAGTGCGTCATTTTGGCCGAGGGCTACCTACTACGACTTAAGATAGTTCAACTCTCTGATTCAGAGATCCGAAACATTCACACAAACCCCGACTGCAGTGCAGCTTGAGGTCTGTCTGCCTCAAGCTCGTGTCGACTGCGATATCCACTCCGAGTTCTATCCGTCCGTCCAACCTCTATCATCCCAACCACCCGTCCGTTCTTTCTTCCTTCCTACACGTGTGTAGCAACACGACCCACCAGCCGCCAAGAAGCCATGACCCATTATCCATAAATACAATGTGTTTAATTTTATTCCCCTCCCACCACCCCAGGTCCCCCGGTCCGACCGTGCGCTCAATGGACACACCCATGCCGCTGGCACTCAAAACAAAGCAAAAGGAAATCCCAGTGTGTATCCCTCCGATCCAGCCCAACGCCATTAACCCCCCCCAAATCGCCCTCGCTAGGTAATCATGTAAGATGCCCCATCTAAGAATGGTGCGAGTGCTGCGAAGGCGGTTGGGCGGTCCCGCCGCCGAGGCTGTGCTCGTCGGCGTACTCGACCTGCCACTCGGTGTTCTTGGAGATGATCATGCGCTGGCTCTCCTCGCTCTGCAGGCTGCCGGCGTCGGCCGAGACCTTTGCGCGCGACTGGATGGCGACGTGATAGTCGGCCTGGTCCCAGCGTGTGACGGGCATGCCAATGCCACCGGGGGGGATGGACCCGATGGCGTCTTCGGATGTCCCGTCGGCGCCGCCGGCACCAGACGCTACCGCGGCGTTCCGTGACCGCGCGCTGAGCGAGGCGAGTGAGAACGAGTTGCCCGAGTTGCCGGCCTTGCTGCCCTGGGGCGTGCGCGGCTCGCGCGGCCCGCCGTAGTGCGTGCTCAGCGCCGTCATGAAGGGCCGCAGGCAGGGCGTCGTCGCGGCGATGATGGCGTAGCTGAGCTGGATTTGCGTGCACACGGAGGCGGCGACGCCCGTGAGGGTCGGGTCGTCGCTCGAGAGCTGCGTGCCGAGGAAGACGAGGCGGATGATGGAGGGGAAGATGACGCTGTTGGGGTTGGCAACGGGGCTGCGGGTTAGATATGTTGTGCGCACGCGGAGAAAGGGGGACAAGGCTTACGGGAGTCGGAGGGCAAAAGCGAGGACTACCACGGCTTTCTTGGAGAAGGGCAATTTGAGGGCCTGCGCCATATAGATGGACACGGCGAAAAGGAACACTTCTGTCACCACGTCGAAGACAGCTACTGCTTCCCAGCGGGCGAGCTATGGCAGTGGGTTAGCACTGTGTCGGATGCACTCAAAACGGCGTTGCGGGTTCAAGGTGGCCTACCAGTCCTGGACATTGAGCGCCGATAAAGATCCAGGGGGCGTGGAGGTCGCAACGCAGGGCGATGATCAAGACGGACACGACCATGAAGACGGTCGACATGCAGAGGCAGATGTTGGCGCAAAAGATGTGGCCCCTATACGGGGAGAGGCGGATAAAAAGGAAGGCGATGGAGCATTTTGTGAGCCACAGGACGAGGAGGTAGAGGATGTCGCTGGCATAGCTGCTCTAGTTGCACGGCGAGACTTGTGTGAGTAACTTGAAGCTCATTTCGTTGGGTTTGTGTGACGGGACCCGGGTTTCTGGTTCAGGTAGAAACCCCGGTCCGGGTCACGGTGACAGATTCTGCTGATCTATTTACCTTTTGCATCGCAACCAGCCCGCTGGCGGAAACGTCGTCGATTGTTTTCCCAAACCCGTCGGAAACCTGGCCGAAAACAAGACCGGATTGGATGCCGCCAAGGACCAGCGCAGCCCCGGCGGCGATGTCGTCGCGCGCAAAGTCGTGCCTGAACTCGAAGCGGATAAAGAGCCGGATGAGCATGGAGATGACGGAGAAGACGAGGGCCAGCGCCGTGGCTATCAAGACGATGCCGGCCTGGTCGGTTGGTGTGATGACGGCGAAGGGCGGCGACTGTCCTGGGAGAAGACTCGGCGTTGCGGCGCCGACATGGAGGCCGGGCGAGTCGGCCGAGGGCCCCTCGGTCGAGTTTGCGTCCATGGTTGTCACGAAACCCGAGTCATGGACACATGCGACTCAAAGCAGGAACCACGACAGTTGATCAAGTCGGAAACGGATCTTGCAGAGCGCTCGGTCGCGGACATTTGTTGTCTGGGAATCAACAAGACATGGGTGGAAGGGACCAAAAGAGCGTTGGAAACAGCCAAGCCCCGTACCACAGACGGGGAAACCGACGGCCGTGATGGATGCTTTGTATAATTACTGGCCGGCACTGGCGCGGGAGGCTCCAATAATAAAACGGCAGATAAATGTTTCCTTTTTCTTTCTGTGTTTCTGGACGAATACCACCCAGCAAGGGGGCATGGATCGACCTCGCCTTGCCTTGCGTTGCCTTACCTGGGACGCTCGGTACCTGAGTGGGAAGATACGACGCACTGCGACAGGAGACTGGGCCGAGAAGGAGGGAGCGTGACGGGCTGCCAGATGGAGGAGGCCTGGAAACCGGGAAACCAAGATTCGGATTCGGATCTCAAAAGCCCACTGCCACCCACATGACAGAACCCGCGTTGCACAAGACGAGCCTCCTCCTCCCACTCTGTCCAGTCAAGTCCGAGTCTCTCACTTGTCAACGATCCCCCCCTGGCGGCAACGGCGACACCCTCTCACTCCCACAGGACACTTGTACAGTACATGCAATACGACAAGAATACACTACCAGTGCACGGTCCAGTTTCACGCGTGGCGGCGCCCGTCAGTCAATGGCTTGGGCAAGGTAGGTGGCGAAATGAGAAACACCGGCAACAAGCCGACTCGAGAGGAAAAAAAAGAAATGCTGTTTCAAGCACGGCAGCCAGCGAGGCGAGAATGTGACCAGCAGACGCTGCACGCTCCGTCACCCGAACCAAGAAAGTGCAGGCCCAGAAATGACAGAAGGGGTGGGTGGCCATCCCGTGCTGACATTCGCCGGGGTCGAGTGTCAGTGTGAGAGAGAGTCCAGTGTCTTGGTTGGGGGAGGGAGCGCATTGGGGCTGATGGATGAGAGACACGATGGCGCTCCCGAATTGCGACAGATGGAACGACTGACCTATGGGAAGAAAGCCAGGGAGAAATTTGCGACCATTGTAGTGTGTGCATGGTGTATCTTAGCCTCGGTCGTCGTTGGAAAAGCTCGTGCGTCTTTTTTTTTTTTCCACCCTTCGTTTTGCCATCCCGTACCGACGGGTGACGGGAGGCTTTCTTATCTGCGACAATTGGGAACTTTGGAGTTTCCAGCCGGCCCTGCCAGGCCCTGCAAATGCAAAAGACTGCATGTGCCTACATGGCACCCATGCAATCTGCCATGAGGGCAAAGGCGGAAAAAAGGGGTCAACTGCTGCAATGCTTCCCCCAATCAATCCCCCACGATTCACGAGGTCGCTGAAGGGGAAAACAGAAGGGAAAAAAGACAAGGGAGCACAGTTCACTTGAACGGCACCCCACGGGGGGGGGAAATCGGCCAAGCTTTCCCGTTTCGCTAGCCTATGAGAAGCTTGATTTGCGGTCCAGAGCGAAAGCACTAGTCCTGGTCTGTGCATTGCTTGTCTCACACGAAGTGAGAATCAGAGACCCAAGGGGCCGGGAACTAATATGGGCGGACCCGGACCGGCTCGAGGACTGGTGAGGATGAGGGGAGTGAATGGGCTCGCTTGGATGGGCTCGCTTCTGCTCGGCGGTGGCGCGGCTTGCACGAATGGGAGCTCTGGGAGCCTGCCGCGAGCACGGGCAAAGAAGCCGCTTTGGAGCTCGGCAGCGAACTGAACCACTTGAGGGCTAGCTCCAAGGACGTTTTTCTGGCTAGCTCGGGCGGGGCGGGCGGCGGCTGGCGTTGGCGGGCGCGGCGGTTGATCCCCTTGCTTCCGCACATCATTGATGGGAGAACGCAGGCAAGTTCACTTTGTCAGGGTCCTCGAGTTCGCTCGCTCGGGACTGAAAAAAAAGTGACAAGAGTCGAGACAGAAAAAACGACAGAGACAGGGGAGCCCACCCACCTAGTGCACTATGCCTATATCGCTGCCAACACAAAACCGCACCGATACGACGCCGCCAATGAGGCGCTTGATGCATCAATGTTGCATTGCACCACTCTCTGGCTGCGTTCTTTCTCGACTAGCGGCCACGGCTTGGTGGGAGGATATCCCGTATGGTCAGGTAATTAGACCTAGCGGCCATGCGAAGAGGTGAGCAGCCACTGGTCATGGTCGTGTCAGGTCACTGCACTCCCAGAGTGGTGTAGTCCAAGTGCCGAACAGGCCAAGCAGCCTGGGAAACCGTCCATCGCGACCACCTCATCTGGGCCGGGAAGGAACGAGGGGGGACAGCTGGGCTATTTGTTCTGTGCAGCACTACAGCACTGGCCGCAGCACACCCGACTCACCACCTCACCTCAACAATGCAACCACGACTGGGAGGCAGCGGCACTTCAGTGTCCTGTCGCAGCGGAGTCAGCCCGTCGGTCCTGCCCTGCCGTCTGTGTCTTGCCTTCCTTCTTGTGCAATTTCTGTTACAAATACGGATAAAACGATCACGGACCGAGATACACCATTCGAGACCTGTGGCGGACGCCATTGAACGCGCGGGGGTTCCATACCAGTCTCGTTTCGAATCCTCTGTGAATGCCTGACCAACCGGGGAGATGGATGCACACATGCATGCTGCATGCACTAATTGCAGTGCTCTCCCAAGGTAACCCATCTCGTTCGTTTGGAGCGAGCTCGCACGCATGCCGCGACGAGAGGATGACGGGGCCCAGCACCCTGGGTCCCCTTCCCGGCCGGGCACCGCGCCCGGCAGTACGTCGTCTTTTCTGCCAGCCAAGCACCGTGTCGCCTGGTGTTTTGTTTTCCTTCCTTCCGTTGCCACTCCCTTGCCTCGTGTCCAATCCGTTTCTCCACCAAGCTTGAGGCCCTCGTCACTCTCGTAGTGGCTCGAGAACCGTCGCCTCGTCGCCACTGACTGCAAGCACGCAAGCAAGCAAGCCGGCGACGCACCTCCTCCGAGCTCCCCTCTTCTTCTCTCACCTACTGCCTCTCGGCACCAAAATCTCCCACCAGCACATCCACACGCGACACATTGTGACCTGGGCCGCTGTTATCGATTGCCCGCCATGGCCACCAAGTCATATGCAGTCGACGCGAAGGAATCCTCGCTCGACCATGCCGGCGATGGCAATATCGAGCTGCGAAGCTATTCGCAGCTTGGGGGGACAAGCCACGATGAGCATGACATGCGCATGCTGGGAAGGACGCAGCAGCTGAACGTGTGTACTCAACTGTCCACAAAGGAGTTCATGTCAACGACGACACCAGTACATGAATGACAGCGGACTAACTAGCCGGCCTCGACAGAGAAACTTCCGCTTTATCTCGACGCTTGGCTTTGCCTGCACGCTCATGAGCACATGGGAGATTGCGCTGATGTATGAAGACGTTCCGGCTCCTTGATCATGATGGATACGACCGGTATGGTGCGCACGTATGCTGACCTGCGCTCTCTGTTAGGACGAGCTTCTATTCGTTGTTCAACGGCGGGACGGCTGGTATGATCTGGGGCTACCTCATCGTGTGGATGGGCTATATGCTCGTCTTTGCGTCCATTGCGGAGATGGCATCAATGTGAGTTGTCCGAGCGAGGTGGCTTTGCGGGGCATCGTGCTTGGCTTGAAGGACACAAGTCACTAACTACGCTCCGACAATTGCAGGGCACCAACCTCGGGCGGTCAGTACCACTGGGTCTCCGAGTTCGCTCCGGCCGGCGCGCAGAGGTTCATCAGCTACATCACCGGTAAGTCGGCGACTGGCTTCCTCTGAGGCACTTCCCTGGCGACAAACACTGACAACAATGGCTTTCCCTCAGGCTGGGTATCTGTGCTGGGATGGCAAACTGGCCTGGCATCCCTCACCTTCCTGGTGGGCACCATGATCCAGGGCCTCCTGGTGCTCAACTTGCCCGAGTACGGGTTCCAGGCCTGGCATGGCACCCTTTTGGTCATTGCCATTGCTGCCTTCTGTATCATTTTCAATACGTTCTTGGCGAAGCGGCTGCCGATGGTGGAGGGCATGGTGCTGATCATCCACATCCTGGGATTCTTCGCCGTTCTCATTCCCTTGTGGGTGTTGGCGCCTCGTGGTGATCCCACCACGGTGTTTACCGAGTTCACGAATTTCGGCATGTGGGATACTACCGGGTTGTCCTTCATGGTCGGTAAGTTTGAATCCACCCCGGACCTCACTCTCAATAGGATGAAAGATGCCTGTCGAGTGATGACGGCTGACAAGAGTGCCGCGATCTAGGCCTCCTCGGCCCCGTATACACCCTGATCGGCGCCGACTCGGCTGTGCACATGTCGGAGGAGATCAAGGATGCCTCACTGGTCCTCCCTAAGGCCATCATGTGGGCGGCCACGGTGAACGGCTCCCTTGGCTGGGTCATGGTCATCACCTTCTGCTTCACCCTCGGCAGCATCGAAGAGGTCCTCTTCACCCCGACAGGATACCCGTTCATTCAGGTGTTCTACAATGTCACACAGAGCTACGCTGGCACGTCCATCATGGCCGCCATCATCATCGTCAACATCACCTCGGCGTGCATCAGCACCGTGGCGACCGTCTCCCGCCAGACCTGGTCCTTTGCGCGCGACGGCGGCCTTCCTTTCTCGGGTTTCATCTCCCAGGTCAAGCCGGGCTGGAACATTCCGCTGAACGCGGTTCTCCTAACCTTCATCATCACCGCCCTGCTGTCTTTGATCAACATTGGTTCCACTGTCGCCTTTAACGCCATTGGATCCTTGGCCGTCAGCGCCATTCTCGGAACCTATATCATTTCGTAAGTCCCTGCCTCTCTTGATCGAAGTTGAAAAAAGCCGCTAACAACCCCTTTAGCTTTACTATTCTCATCTTCCGACGCTTCCGCGGCCCCCTCCCTGCGAGGCGCTGGTCGCTGGGCAACCTGGGCCTGTTTGTCAACATTGGCGCGGTGGCCTTCCTTCTCGTGGTCTGGGTCTTCATCTTCTTCCCCATCTCGCCCGTTGAGCTGACGCCCTCGACCATGAACTGGAACTCTCTCATCTTTGGGAGCACCATGATCTTCGCCATCGTGTATTACTTCATCTTTGGCCGGAAGACGTACAAGTCGCCGGTGGAATTGGTCAAGCGAGAGGAGTAAAAGTGGTCCGGGATCAACATCAATATCAAACTGTGTATTTAGATTCTGCTTTGTTGAATTCTTTGGATATCCAGATGCTCTCGCGAATCGAGTTTTGATGTGTCCAGTCCAGAAATTCGGTAGTTTAGCTGGTTCAACTGGACAGGAGCAATACCTTTGGGTTCTACACAAAGGACAAATTACATAATACCCTCAAATAAGACATTTCTGTTCAATGTCTGAATAAAGTTCGTCTTCAGCCCACCGCGCCGTATCACAGTAGGATCCTCGACGGTTGTCTGTGCCACGCGTGTGCTGATCACATTTCCAGGTTGCGAGAAAGTCAAGTGCCGCATGCATGCCAGATCTCATCCTTCGCGCCTTGCATCCGGCCCCCAACCCCAGGTTCCAGTAACATGCGTATTGGTTATGGATGTGTGACTGGGGTGCTGTTTCATAATTATACCCAGACGGCGCTGGTGTCCTCTTATGGCATGTTGTTTCCTGCCTGGACCACGTCCCGCATTGACTCCTAGTACCTGGTAGTTGTCTTTGTCATTGATGACAGTCATATGCCATGCCCGAGGCGGAAGATGCTGTCTCACATCTGGTGCGAAGATGCAATGTTACGGTCAACGTCCAACCATTTACACTGACCGACACAAGACAGATGATCAAGTGTCGTACTAACGAAGGTTGTTGATGCCCGCAAACCAACGTAGATTCAACAATGAGCAGGTAACATTCACTGCCTATCAGTTTGATTCCACCTACCAGGTAGGTACCCAAAATGTCAGAGCAACAACACAGCACTGCAATTATTAAAACGGCAAGTTCGTTTCGCCTCCTCCATCATCACCCCTGCAACGCCTCCTTGAGCACACTCCCATCCACCAGATCCGCCAACACGGCCCTACTCATCGCCGCCCGCCGATCCACGGCGGCAACCCACTGGTCCTCAGCAACCAACACATCCAACAAATCCGCCGGCAGCCCACCCGTCCAACCATGCACCGGCCAAACCGCCTTAACAACGTCAGCGCTCACATTCACCGCAGCCGCAACGCGCGACCAAATCGTCTCAGGCTGCGCAGCAAACACCTTCTGCGCCTGCGCCAGCGCGCGCACAAACGCCACGATCTGTGCCCGCGTCTTGGCGTCCTGGAGCTTCTCGGTTGTGCTGTGCAGATTGAACAGCTCCCTGTAGACGCTCTTGTCCTGAAAGACGACCACGTTCCCCGCCCCCACGGCATCAATGGCCAGCTGCATCGTCGGCTCCCACAGCCCGACCGCATCGACGGCGCCGCTGGCCAGCATGGCGGGCAGCGTGCCGCTTCCGCAGGGCGCCGCGCGGCATACCGACCCGCTGACGACGGTGTAGTCTGCCGGCTTGAGGCCGACGCTGGCTAGATATTTTTGAACGAAATACGCGCCCGAGGTGCCGGGGAAAGTGCCGATTTTCTTGCCCTTGAGGTCCTGCGCGGTGGTGACGGCGGATTTCTTACGTGCTACGAGGCGGTAGGCGACTTCGGACACGGTGTAGATGATGCGTAGGTTCTTGTGGGTTGCGAACTGCCGCAGGGCTTGGGTCTCGGCGTTGGAGGCGAGGTCGATGGACTTGTCCTGCACGATGGTGGCGACGCCGCCGGTTGTGAAGGTTGCAGTTCCGTTGTGGAAGTAGTCCTTTGCGGCGATGAGTTCGGCCGTGTATTCGATTGTGGTTAGCTCGGCGGCGAGTTTGAGGGCTGTTACTACGGTGGAGAAGGGGAGGAGGAGGGCGAGGAAAAGGGAGAGGAATAGGGGTGATTTTGGTGAGAGCATTTTGTGCGTTGTTGGGCTTGGTGTCATAAGGGGCTGGAAGAGTGCCACGATGGAGGAGTTCAGGGGACTTGGCTTGAAGCTTCTCGTGAGACTTTTGGGGGCTTTGGCTTGGCTGGCCAGCTCTATATGCCGCCGGCCGCCATGCTGGTTAGCTTCTAGATGGTGTTTCCATGAGTAAGGCCATCTATATGAGCTGGCCACGATTGGCACCGGCTTGGCGGCTATGGTCGAGCAAAAAGTAAACGGCAAGTTGTAAAATGCCACGCAACTATAAGGCAATTTCGACTCGGTAAACAAGCCGAACCCGCTCAGCTGGACGACTAGATGCAGGAGTGAACTTGGCTTGTGCCAGGCAGGGCATCTGCAAGACTGGACTAACTGGAGCTAGTGATGGACGGGGTTGTAAATTATAGGGGGGATATATTAGTGTTCCTGTGGGAGCGGTCAAACGACATCGTGATATAGCACTGTACCATCTGCCACGACGTGCGGAAATTGGTGCATTGATGTTGACTGCGACACAAGTGAATCCCACTTGATTTACTTGTAGGTCACAGGGTCCGGTAGATGACTGAGCAGAGCATTGGAAAATCGCGTCTCGGCAACTGGGCGTGTGTGACTGCCAGGCACTGATGGTGTTACTCGGTGTTTGTCGTCAGAATTGAGTAGGTAGGTAATTAATCATCCAGGGCCAGATCGCCAGGACTTGGAGGAGCTGTGTGACTGATGTAATCTATTTTCGTGTCACTTGGTGGGAATCCGAGTCGGGTGGCGGGGAAAGACGGACGTTGTAACGTCGCTTGGAAGCTTGTTTTCCATTTGCCAAGTAATATGTAGAGTACTCGGGATATAGTTTCAGGATCAAAGGGCCTCTCACTGGGCTGGCAAGGATGCTCCGGCTATTCACTGAGCGTTGATCACCCGGATGGGCTTCAATGCTTCCGTCTCATGGATGCCGTCAAATCTTGATGAATAACACAAAGAGTTTCTGATTGGTCTCGAATGCACCTTGTCGTGAAATTGCCGGATCGTATGTAACGGACTGTGTCTGCCTAGTATCATCTCCTGCATATCAGGGAAAGATGAGAGCATTGAGAAAGAAAATAAACATGAATAATTGAGAAGGGTATTTTGTACGGGGTGTTTGGCCGATAAAGTGCAAATAAAACCACCCATCTATAACTGTCTCTCAAAGCCACCGGAAATATAAAAGAAAACCCCAAGTTCCATCGCCATGAAAACCGGATCCCGGGGAAAGAACAAAGGTCGTGTGGTTAGATCCCATCGAGAAGCCAGGCCGGGCAGGAACTCTTTTTCTTTCGCGGCCGAGGGACATAGTTCTCTGGTGATCGGTCAGTGAATGCAGAACTGGAAAAAAGAGCTGAAAGAGTTGTGGCTTAATGGTGTGAGGATGGGTAGTCATACCTGAGTTCACGGATACGCCGCTGTCGCTGAGATTGTTCTCATCGTCCGTCATAAAATCCTCCGGGCCAGCCTGCCAGCCGCCAGGCCCCTCGGGCATCGGCAGGAGTTCGTCCATGCGCTCGAGGTACCAGGTCGAAACGATCTTGAACCAGCGGCCGTCGACGCAGTTCTTGAAGATCAGGCCCTCGCCAGGCTTGAGCTCGGCGCGGTCGATGAGATCCTGGTGGTGGCGTGCAATCCGGGGCACGGTGTGGTAGCCGATTACTTCGACGTGCTTGAACCCATGCTCGCGGGCAAACTCTTCGGTGGCCTGAGGGGTGAAGCGCTTGCCCGCCTCGATGTCGATGACGGAGAAGACGAAAAAGTCGTACTCGTTCGGTCCGTAGCCGTGGCGGTTGTCCTGTATGTTCCAACCAACCAACTCGCCTTGGACTGCAATCGTCTTGCCAAGCTTCGCGAGCTTGGTGTGGATATCGTTCTGGAGTGCTGTGCTCCAAAAGGGGTCCTTGCTGAGCGGCTTCCAGCTGGCGAGGACAAGGTCGTGCTTCTTGGAGCAGACGCCAAAGCGGCCGTTGGGGTGGACGGCGCGCTTATTGTTGGGGACGGGGTTGAGGTGGGTGAAAAAGCGTGAGTTCTTGTTGATGAAGTAGCAGCTCATGGTGCTGCCGTCCATCTTGACCGTCTCCTGAAAGACTTGCTCCTTGTACTTTTTCTTGATGAAGAGGTTGGGGCAGTTCTGTACTCGCTCCATGTCGGTCTTCATGATGAAGGCGGGCACCTTGTAGCTGCTGGGGCAATTGGCCTTGCTCCCCTTGGTGTTGTAGCTGGCGGCAGCTTGGGCCGCAGTGCTGCGTTCAACATCGCTCTCCCACTTCTTGACGCCAAGCATGGCGGAATAGTCGACCTGCCGAATGAATTCCTTAAATTCAGGCTGCTGCAGGCCGTAGTCCTCGCGACGGTTCATGACATCCTGGTAGAGATCTGGGAAGTTGGCAAGCTTGAAGATGTGACCCTGGGAGATGATCTTTGAGTTGTTGGCGCTGACGTAGGTCTGTGTTCCGACGCGGTAACCTTTTTGCCCGTCAAATGTGATGGGATTGCCGGTGGCTTGTGAGAACGTAGCTCCATGTTTGCCGTCGGCGGGAAGGAACGAGTCGATCTCGCAAAAGACGACGAGATCCCCAGGTGAGAGACGCATCTTCTTCTTTGCGATCACGTTCCATCCTTCGATTGTAATGAGATCGTTCTGTCCGCTCCGGTGCAAGACGGAATCGATTGTTCTGACAGTGACAAGCTTCCGGATGTGCTGAGGCGTTGTCTCTTGGATCAACTCCCAGTCGGGGGTTTGCTCTGGCTCGGCCTGTGGCGGTGGTGCGACGAGCGTTGTGGGAAGCGCTGCGTTGGACTTGGCGATGGCGTCGACAATCCACGCCTGGACGCTGGGGCTAGCCACACCGACAGAAGCAGACTTCGGAGTCATCTCAACAGTAGGGGGGTGGTTTGGGTCAGTATAGGGTGTGGATGGAGGCGTTGTTTCCTCGGTTTCGTGAGTCTGCTCAGACTTGGGGTATGAGAAAGGTGGAGGGGGCTGCTTGGACATGTTTATAGCATCCGCAAGCCATTGCCGAATACCGGGGCTGGCTGCGCCAACGGGAAGCGAAACGGTCTTTGAGGACTTCTCCATCTCGTTATGATAGTTGCCACCGGTGTGTAATTTGCAAGGGAGCGTGGTCTCTTCGGCCGGATTGGCAGTCTGCGTCGGGTGGGCTTTTGGGATTGGAGGTGGAAGGGTCTGCTTGGACCTGGCTATGGCATCCACGAGCCAGGCTCGGGTGCTGGGGCTGGCTGCGCCAACGGAGATGGTCTTGGAGGACATTTCGACGGCGAGATGATGGTTCTTTCGTTTGGTGTAATGTGGAAGGTAGAGTTGGTATGCTGTGGAAGGTAGAATTGGTCTGCTGTGGAAGGTAGAGTTGGTCTGCTGTGGAAGGTGGAGGTCAGAAGTTGTCACCCAAAAAGAAATCGGGGAAGGCGAATAAATAGGTGGGGTTGGGGCCTTGTGCAAACGGAAGGAGCACAATAGTTAACCAAAACGTAGGCGGGGGATCTTTTCTTACGAAAAATTGAAGCTTGGAAGCTCCTCGCGGTCAACGTCGGATGAAATTGCCGTTTGATCGCTGTAGTCCGATTCCCAATGTGAAGGAAGGACCAGTGGGGCTAGTGAAACGCGGCGTTCTTGCTGATTTGGCGTGAACCAGGTGATGACGACAATGGTATTGTAGAAAGGGCCAGGGGTTTTTCAAATGGATGGTGGGCACGATGTCAGGCTCGGAGAAGCCAGTCGGGAATCTTTGTCGATGACGAAAGAGTACCAGGTATTTCCCAGTGTGTTCAGTTGGGGATAGGTACCTTAAGGTTGAGCAGATGCGTGGCAGGTGCTGTGGTCTGGTTCGGGATTGAATGATGTTGGGTGTGGAAGGGGAGAACGGGCTGGGGTTTTTACTAGTATAGGCAGGCTCATGTGAGTCGCGCTCTGCAATCAGTAAATCATCAAGATCAGTGG
Source organism: Cercophora scortea (assembly GCA_033439705.1). Taxonomy (NCBI): domain Eukaryota; kingdom Fungi; phylum Ascomycota; class Sordariomycetes; order Sordariales; family Lasiosphaeriaceae; genus Cercophora; species Cercophora scortea. The sequence continues at coordinate 4,744,987 of JAUEPO010000004.1, read as the reverse complement.
GACATGATTATGCTTTGACGAGAAGTTTTTTGCCACTGGAAAATGTGAAATGGGCGTTGTCAGAATTTTGCCATTCACCTTATTGGTGATTAAGTTGCTGTCCATTTGGTACCATGACCTGAATAACGAAACAATCAATTATCAGATGGTACACGAGGTTGGCAGGTTTCAGATCTTTTTCTCTTTATTGCCGAAAAGTCGCCACCAAGGCGCTCTGGATTTTCTTTTCGAAAGCCTTTGTATGATTTGTGATGGACATAATGACCATGAAGTGAAATTCGTCTATTGAGAAAGCGCAACACACAGCTCGTAGATCGGATGAAGTCGATGTTAGGGCATTTCCATGCCAGGTGAACCACTGCAATCGGAACTTATTGTTCTAGTCCCAGAGAAGTCCCACTCGAGCCAGCGCTACTGCGGACGCCCGGGTTCTGTGGTACAGAGATAAAACGGACCGCAGTACACTCGTTGTTCCATTAATTGGATAAACTGGACATCCAAAATCGAGGACTTCCGCGGTTCTTGATAATATCCAGTCGCTCTCACCCGCAATTATACTGTATCGGGACCGGAGCAGGCCGGGTAGGCTTAGCAATGGCAAAAAAAGGGGCGAAGCCCCAAATATTGGCGAAAGTAAACTTGGATGCGCCGGGGCAACGCCGAATTTTGATTGGGTGCCGACTGGAGGGGTTTGTATTCTGTCGCGAGTGAAGTTTAATTTGACGTGACAATGACCACCGATCTGGAAAGTATTTTGTGGGGGGACGATCGATGGCTTGAGGGACGAAACTCAGGTTTGGATGGGAATTAATAAAGTTTGCACAATTAGAGGTTCGGAACCTGGAATTCGGATACTCTCCTATTGATTCGCGGCGGAGTTGAGCTGGTGCCGTCGATTCCTCATCATGTGACACGGATGAAAGACCCACTCGTGACGCTATGCCATTTCGGGTTGGCGCGAGTCGCGTTTCACTTTTTGCCCTGCTGCAGTGTGCAACTTGCAGGCCTGGCAGCAACCTCACCAGCAGACCCAGCAGCAATCTTGAATTTGCAGCATACTCAAGGCAAGCATCTCCAGCCATCCACATCTTCAATCCGAGCCCCCTCGAGCTCAACCATCACTCGACCTGCCTGTCGAATCTGCTTGGCTTCGATCGACATTGCATCCTTTCTTGGCTTTCCAATTGCATCCGACCATCTCCTCCCCCGGCGAATTCGACCTCGCGACCCAGCTCCAGCTAGTCCAGTCGCGCTTTCGCCCTCCCACTTTGCTTTGCTCCTCCTGCGGTGCGCCCTGCCGTCGTCGCGCAACCTCGACCCTTTACCATCGCGCTTCTTCCCTGCCCACCATCCGCCAGCTGGGGCTCTCGCTGATCACAAGGGGGCCAAAAATACCACGGTCGCCGTGATACGGCCTCAGAGATACAATGACGGCGCGAACAGAGCCGCAGCAGGCGCTTCTGTCTTCCTACGCGCCCCGACTCCGGACATACAACAACTCCCTTCTCACCCCCATCCTCCCCAGTGCCGTGCCCGCAAACCCCCTTGCCCGCACCACCAAACGAGGCACCACCGCCATAAACTATGCCGAGGACGGCTACGACGACTACGACGACGATGACGACGATGGACGCCGCCGCCCCACCGGCCTGCGTAGCTTGCGACGCGATGACAGCGGAGCCAAGGGCGATCCGAGCGACAAAGTTGGCAAGGAGACCTCGGAGCCCGTAGAGACCCAGGGCATATGGCGCGAGTGGATGGGGAAAGTGCGCACTACCCGGAACAGCGACCTACAGAACTATGCTCAAGCATGCCTGCCGCTCACACTGATCCCCATCCGCATTGATCTCGAGATCCCCGCCTTCGTTCCGGGCACGGCGTTGCCTATGCCTGGTAACACCCAGGACCCCAACCATCCCGCCTTTCGAGCACAAGAGATGACAGTACCATACCGGCTACGCGACACCTTCATGTGGAATCTGCACGAGGCCTTGATCACCACAGACCAGTTTGCGACGATCCTGGTCCAAGATCTCGATCTCCCCAACCGAATCCAGGCCATCACCGAGATCAGCAAGCAGATTCGCACACAGCTAGAAGAGTACGCTGGCGTTGCGCTCCATCCGCTCTTCCGTGCGAATGCCCCCGCCGAGCCCGCCAAGGCGGTCAACCGCCTCGAAGTCGATGCCTCGACCCCGGTACCAAACACAGCATCCATAAGCCGAGCCGACACCCCCATGTTTACACCAAACGTTCCATCGACGCCCTCTCGGTTACAAAACATGACATCCGCAGGCTCGGCCCCGGCCCCGGCTGCGGTGCAGACAGCCGCAGAAAAGATCACGGCAGCAGCGACGCCCGTCCTCCCCGATGCCGATGACTTCAGCCCCGACGACACGTATCGCTGTATCGTCAGCCTCAACATCAACCTCTCCTCGCAGGTCTACACGGACAAGTTCGAGTGGTCGTTGCTGCATCCGCCAGGGACTGCCGAGATTTTCGCCAAGCAAACCTGCGCTGATCTCGGTCTACATGGCGAGTGGGTGCCGGCAATGACACATGCGATCTACGAGGCCGTCTTGAAACTGAAAAAGGAGGCTTGTGAATCTGGTGGCCTGGTCGCAGGCTGGGGTGCAACCGGCCTCGGTGGTGGGCCCGGTGCATCAGAATTCCCCAACGACGCGGCTGTTACAGCGGGCGGAGAAGGCGCAGGCTGGCGGTATGATCCCGAGCATCTCGCGGACGACTGGGAGCCAAAGCTTGAGCACTTGAGCAAAGAAGAGATCGAGAAGCGCGAGGGTGACCGTGAGCGGCAAATACGGCGCCTGCGGAGAGAGACCGCCCGCTTTAGTAGCAATACCGGCATGGCTGGCGGTGTCCCCGTCGGGTTCGGCTTCGGCGGCCTCATTGAGGAGGAAGAACGGATGGGTCGGGGCGAGCGTAGCAAGAAGAAGCGACGGTTCCGAAGTCTGTCTCCCCAGGGCGCCGGCACCCCCGGCGGCCGGTTTACACCCGACGTGGGTGGCGGATCTGGTGGATATGGCGGCGGCGGCACACTGGCGGAGAACGAGCGGGGCGCCTGGCGCTGCACTCACTGTCGAGTGTGGGGAACTAGCGTCTGGGCGGTCCGCGATGGTCCGGCTGGACCAAGAGTGAGTTGGCCCCGATATTCTGATACCTGGACTGCTCCACCCTGCGCATACTAATTCCATGTCACAGTCACTGTGCAATAACTGCGGCTTTGTGTTTGAGCGTGATCGCAAGCTTCCCCGTTGGGCCAAGAACTTGCACCAAACCGACGTTCGGCCATTCTAGCAGATTGACAACAAGACCGACAGACGGGCATGGTGGGAGAGACCGGTACTACCAGAGTTGCCCAAGGAGGCTCCAACACACTGAAGAGACGGGAAGCGGCGCAGCGGCGAGCGCGAGTCAGGCGAGTGAACGCTCCTCCCGAGAAGACGCCGGCGCCATGGGCACGCAAAGCAGTCGGCTATATTCCAGTCATAATGTGGAAACAGACATCGGGCCCTGGATAATCGAGGGGTCTCCCCCTACTTGAGAAGATGTTGAGATGGCTCTTAGCTCAGTTGCAGATGATGCTGTGCGATCAATTGCCACACGATAGCTGTATGATGAATGACTTGTATAGTAGCCGGAACGTGCAGGTAGAGACCAGGAATACAGGCATCTGACCGGCATTGGCAGAGTGAATGGTTATGTCCACCGGGGAAGGATGCGCAACTTGGGCAGACGCCTCGGCGAGGAGGTTAATACCTACCTTAGCCAACTGGACGCCGACAGAGGACAGAGGGCATGCCGGGCTTGTGCATATGGGCGGAAGTCTTCAGGCCATTGACAGGCATGGCTGCCATACACCAATATTAATGGTATCATACCAAACAACTCACTTGTGGTCAATGCTGGTCGCCGTTCTGGTCTTTCTTCGTCTGTGCAACCTCCAGCGTGGAAGACGCGTCTGGAGCATGTGGAGTGTTGACAAGGCAAAACAAGCGGCCTTGGCAACAGTCAGCTAAGGATCCAAACGAACAAAGGGCTGATTTCTTTCCGGGGGCGCGCTATGGAAGTGGAGGCTGCTAATGGATGTCAGCCACGCACGTGTGAAGGCCAGGGGGCCAAAGCTGCCAAGGAGTCGATCACCAGAGTCCAGACTCCCAGCGAACCGAGAAACTGGGTCAGAGCTGACAGCCTTCAAAGGTCACTAACCGAGATGAACCGGGGGTGATCATCCAGTCGAATTCTACATCATAGCAAGGATGGAAAACAACAAGAATAATTCGCGAACCCGATGGCATCAACAATCCGCAACCAGGACCCAGGAAACTTGATCAAAGTACCTACCCAAACTGGCGGGCTTTGGTGCGGCGGTGGACGAGCAAACACGGTGGAGGGTTTGATAACGCCTTTTTCAAGTGCGACAGGCCGTTGAGCCCCTGGTAAATGGTGGCTTACCTAGAAGTACTAGTCTGGGACAAAACGCCCCAATATAGACGAGTTTGCGCCAGCCTCAGCAACGCCCGGGTCAATGACCCGCGCCAAAAACGGGGGAACGATCACGGGGAATTTGACATCGCGGTCTCGTACCTGCGTGCTGGAACTAGTGTACGGGCTATTGCTGACCTCTGGCTGGCAGGACCAAAATGAACGAATGGGGCTGCACCTGCTGCTGCACCCATTGTTTACATATACCTGGTAATTAATTACACACAGTACTGTGTACGCGGGCCATCTCGGTTGGGAACCAATTAGCCCCTATTTCATGCCTCAGCTGGCTAACCCGTCTTTCCCGGCACGCAAGATCCCCCCCGATTTCGCGCTGGGGTTCTTGCAGACAGCAGAGCGGTAAGAATTGACGCCAAGCTTCAGCTATCGATTTGCGGACTCGAGCTGAGCGACTGCTAGGCGCGTTTCTTGCTACATCGAGATGGACTGCTAACGCATTAGAGCTTTTCAGCTGCTTGACCGTGGTCAATGTGGCTCCGCGCTAGAATGGTCTTTTGGAATTGGGGATCACATCGCCAATGCTGACAAAAGAACTTAAGGGGGGCGTGCTGCGGTTTCCTTGACTGAGAGGTTTGTTTGCCTTGGTCGCGCAGCTTCACGTCGTTCATTCTTTTGCTCCTAGGTTAGTAAAGAAAAAAATCAGAGCTTCTCAGCTCCCGTCACTCCTTTAGTCGACCGAACGCGGTCTCACCACGCTCTTTCTATTTCAAGATGCGGTCTGCTTCCCTCGCTGCGCTCCTCGCTGGAGCTGCCCTTGCCGTTGGCGCCAAGGTCCCTGAGCCGGTATCCGGCGTGGCACTCGACTCGGATGCCGTGATTCGGGGCTTGCAGTTCAAGAACAAGCGCGACACCTGCGTGTCCGATGACCTCCTGCAGCTGCTGAAGTCGCCGGCCAACAAGCCTGACGCCAAGGCCTTTTGCCGTGCTTACCTGGGCCTCGTCTCAACCACGGCCGTTGAGACAGTCACTCCCTCTGCGGTGTAAGTTTCAGGGACTCGTCCATCTCTTTACTAGGCATCCATCTGCTAATCAACAGCAACTGGTAATAGCACCGAGCTCGCCACCGAGACGCTCACCTTGACTCACCTCACCTCCGTGACGCTCACCGATATCTCGACCACCATCCAGACAGCCACCGAGACAGTCGTGGTGACCACCATCACCCACACCCAGGGAGCCCTCAAGGCTCGCATCACCAGCGCCTCCAACGGCGAAATCCTCTCCGGCATCCTGTCCAGCAGCTACTCGGCCGACCAGCTCTCGAGCGCCTGCAGCTGCCTCAAGCTCCGCAAGTGCCGCAAAAAGGCCACCGCCACCGCGGCCGGCTCGACTGAGACTGTAGTCTCCACCGCGACCGTCGACGCCACCAGCACAGAAACCGCCACGACCCTCGCAACCGTGACCCTCGCCACCACCGTGACCGAGCCCGCGACCGCCGTTGAGACCGTCGCCCCGCCGGGACCCACGCTCCCCACCAAGGCGTTCCGCATCGTCCTCAACAACGGCGGCACCAAGTCCTACTTCAAGCGCACCCCCTACGTGCTCGGCGACCTGCTCTACCAGGTCACTGACGTCTCGCAGGCCGCCGTCTTCACCATCGATGCTGAGAGCCGGCTGACCTTTTCCAGCCCGAGCTACACGTCGCCCGTGTACGCCTTCTACGGGTCCGCCTTCTACACCCAGGCGACCGCGGGCTACGTGTTCCCGTTCAACACGTTGACATACATCGGGGCCTACAGCGGCGGCACCACCTACAAGTGGAACATCGACTATGAGACGGGGCTGATCACCACGGGCACGCCGGGCTTCACCGTCGTGCTGGAGACGTGCGTCCGGTATTTTGAGAACGCGAACAGGAACATTTTCTTTGTTGGCAAGAACCAGCAGAGCGGCTGCACTCTCATCCAGCCTGCCATTGAGTTTGTCTAAAGGGGTGATTGGAGTCTTTGCTAGCACCGGGGGTGACGGCATGGTAGATAATAATAATTGGGTTACTTTTAAATGTTGCGTCATGTACTTGGTCGTATCCCCGGTTTGCCGAGACTCTGGGTAAGGTACAGTTGACTGCGTAGTAATTATAATTCTCCCCCTTAGGCCAGCGAGACATGTTGTTCTCCCAGTTCCGTCTGTCAATAACTGTCTGAATTGTAAAGGTGACGAAGGGACCACACGGTTGCTACCTGGTATTGGTTATCTCCCAGGCCCTTCCGTAACGTCTCATTTGAACCCTTCGGTTCCATCCGTGCGGTTAGTCCAGTCCACAACATCATGTACAGCCTGTGATTTAATTATTGCAGCAGCCTCTGCTCCCATATCATCGCTGTATGCTCCCACCGTGAAAGCATCACAAATTTACGCCAATATGTCTGCGTTGTAGCCGCCCTACGGCGCTCGAACTCGTCGGCGGGTAGCCCCATTTCCAGCGCCTCCTGCACGCTCTCCATGCTGCTCTTGCAATGAACCGCGCCCTTGACAAACCGCTCCAGCGCCTCGTATCTTTCAATCAGGGGGTCCACGGGCGCGGTGCTCGTCATCTTTTTTTGGAGAGACTCGACGAATTCCGCGGCTAGGCAGATATCCTCCTCCTCCACCATATTGGGCTCGGGTTGGATCTTGATCTCGACCTCTTTGACACGGCGAACCAGCCCACCAAAGTACGTGAGAACAATGTCGGTGAGCTGCTTGCCGACTGTCCGGCGTTCCATCAGCTCGTCTATTTCCCCTTCTGGATGTGCGAGTGTGCGCCGCACAGGGTAATTAGGCCTGTCGCTCTGTTGCGGGAACGGCATCACGAACCGCAGGTGCAGGTACTTGATGCAGGGCAGCGTTGACAGCGCGTTGCACACCTCGCGCACCGACTTGCGGGCCTGGTTGACGCACCACGCAGCGTTGGCGACGGACATGAGATATGCGTCCCCCTCCACGGCCTTAAAGTTGAGCGTGATCTGGAACCGGCGCAGGTCCCGCACCCGGTCTCGGCAGATGAGGTGACGATCCGTCATGAAGTAGTTGCTGCCGATGATTTTAAAGACTTCCGGCGGTGTACGCATCGGGAAGAAATCGTCGTCATCCTCATCCTCGTCCCATGGCGGGGAGCAAACGGTCCCCCAGCAGTCTTTGTCCGTGATCTTGATGCCCCACGTCTCGTTGTGGTAGAGGATCGAGCGGGCCTCGCAGAAGATTTCCCGGCACGTGAGGAGGATGGCTGGGAATAGCTTCATGATCGTGCGGGAGACTTGGCCCACGCGCAAAGTGCCGTCGCTGTCGGGGCATGAGATATTCCCCATCTGGTAGATTGTGGTGACGGGCGACCGCTGCAGGAGGTGCTTGTAAATCATGATGCGGATCTCCGGGGGCAGGTCGAGGAATGAGCGGCGGGGAGGGAGAGGGGCGATGGGGCGGACTGGTTTTCGAGTCCAGGTCGGGGCCGAGGGGATTTCTGCCGCACATGAATGTCGCCGTTGCGGCACTGGTCGGTGGCATTGGCAGGTTACGTACATCTCCATGTCGGTCTGGAACTTTGGGTAACGTTGAGTGACGGACTCCATGTTGGTCTCTGGATCCATGATAATGACTGGACTGACTAGGTAATTGTGGTTGTTGAGCTCTTTAGTTTTCGTGATACCAGGGTGCGTGTGGTGGACGGGTGTGATGTTTCCAAGTGTTGTAAGGGCAAAGATTGTGAAATGGAAGAGAAAGAAAAACCGTCCAAGTCTCGGGGAGACCAACGTTTTAACAACCGTGAGTAGAGTTCAAGCGAGACAAGCATATTTTAGTGTGATGTTTGCCGCTAATCTGGAATGGACTTGTGTGAGTTTATATCTCCCGAGGCCCTGATAAGAGCGTTCAGAATATTGTGCCGAATATTGTTAACGGTTAACAGCAAACTCAAATAGACATTCCAATACATCAGTGTGCAAGCCCAACCGACGGTGTTTGTGTAGCATCTTCCAAATCACGTCGTCAGCCAAACTCTCCTTCTCTCTGCTAGCTTCCAATCAAGTTTCCAGGAGTATCATTATCAAGTTGAACCCATGACTCCATGTCTTTCTCCTCCACAAATATCATTGATGTCCTCTTTCATCTTGCATCAATTCCCCTGATATGTTCGTCATCGTACAAGTGTCAGTGAGGTCTGATATTGAAGTCGGGTAGTCCTCATAAATCGATCAATCGTAAACATATGGTGGTCTTGCGTCCTGTCCGATTAGTTCTAATAATTTGTTAGTTGGTGATTGAACTTCATTTCATATACCAGTGAGCCCCGTCGATCAATATAATGTATTTCTCAGCTCTGAATAGGCTGTGGTTATTGCATTATGCGAAGCCAAGTAGTTTTGTCGCAATCCTATTGGCTGGAACGATTCTGTCGAACAGAACTGCATTACTTCGCCCCGCTGACCCCATCGATGCACCCAGCCGCATCATTTGCAACTCAATGTGAGTCTCGTTCCACCATTCCTACGGCATGATCCATACTCCCATCTTGGACCCCGTTCAAAGTTTCAAAACATTATTTACCTAATCATGCGACTCATCAAGGTCGGCACATTCACAATGACCGAGTTTGGCGATGAGCCCCCGCCCTATGCCATTCTCTCCCACACGTGGGAGCCCGAGGGGGAAGTCACATTTCAAGACTTCCAACGCGGCCCGGAGCATTTCCGTCGGATGCGAGGGTTTTCCAAGATTGAAGGCTGTTCCGCGCGGGCCTTCGAGGACGGCTACGGCTGGATATGGCTCGATACCTGTTGTATCGACAAGTCGTCTAGTTCTGAGCTCTCCGAGGCTATCAACTGCATGTACAGATGGTATCGGGAGTCATCAGTCTGCTACGCGCTTCTGTCCGACTTGGAACCTCTCTCTCAATGGAAAAGAGATAGGCTCAAGGAACAGCAAATCGACGAAACAAATGAATCGCAACAAAGATTCATGAGCTGCCGGTGGTTCACAAGAGGCTGGACACTGCAGGAGCTCATTGCACCGAGCAACATCAAGTTCTTCGCGCGGGATTGGTCGTTTATCGGCGTTAGGTCCGAGCTAGTGAATGTCATTCACTGGGTGACCAAGATCCCCGTCACCGTGTTGCGGGGAGAACCCCCCTCCCGCTGGCTGGCTTGCCAGAAGATGAGCTGGGCAGCCCACCGGAAAACAACGAGAAGGGAGGACAGAGCATATTGCTTGATGGGATTGTTCGAGGTTTTCATGCCTCTTCTCTATGGGGAAGGTGACAGAGCGTTCCATCGGCTGCAAGAGGAGATTCTTCGCCGCACCGAAGACTACACGCTGCTGGCTTGGACATCAAATCCATCCCAGCTCGGCACGCAGTCCGGCTTCTTCGCGGCCTCTCCGGCGGACTTCACAAAGCTCATGACTTCGTCGGGCGACACGTGGGAAATCGTCCGGCCACTCTTCAAGTCTCGGGAAAAGACTACCCAGATTCACTGGCAGGATCTTAACGCCTCGGGAAATAAATACGGCAGAGTCATAAGCGGGCCACACGACCAAACGACCATACGAGACGCTCACTCCAGGCAGTTTCAGCTGGAACCCCCAACCCTGACCAGCCGCGGACTGCTGGCCACCCTCCTGATAAAATGGGACTCGTACATGACCTCATTCGCAGCCTGGATCTTCACAGCCGCGCCGATCAGTGAACCTGAACAAACTACCGAAACACTGGCAGGGATCTGCGTGATATGCTACCCAGACCCATCTATCTACACACAGGACTCGATCGCCACCATCCGCAGCAGAGACACCATCACGGCGTTGCGGTACAAGACAGATGCGCTCCATTGCGCACCGCTCGCCGAGGTCCTGGGCGAGTTCGAGCCGGTCAAGGTCTATCTAAACACCATCACCACCAATGAGCTGCTGCACCCCGTCAATCTCGGCTGGGGCGGCGCAAACGATCAGGACACGGACCAGGTGGAGCCGGGTGGTAATGAGGGTGATGCCATCATGAAGGATCTGGAACAGTCGATTCTGTTTGAGGATGTAGAGTCAGATTCTTTTGATATTCTTTGAGGACATCGGGAGGTCAAGTGCCCAGTAATATTATATGCTACCTCATGGCTGAACTCGTGGGATCCAATTTTGAAACGGCTCTCGGGTTATCATTGGAACTTTAGGAGATGGGCAACGAGGTTTCTCGGTCCAAGGGATGTTTTACAAATAACTAGAATAGCCCAAGCCGCCCAGTCTCTCTCAGGGCTGGGAAGAGTGGCAACCATCAGGGTTGTGACTCGATTGACGCATAATTATGTGTGGAAAGGAATGTGGTCACTTCCGCTGGATTAGCAGGGCCGCGTCGAGGAGTAACTTTAATTGGTACTTAATGTCTTATCTTAGTCGCATTCACACGACGGCGAATAAATTTATCAGCCACAAAACGCCGTGTTCCTCATGCAAGCCATACTAGACTTTGCCGAGGCGGAAAAGGGCCCATGGTTGGGTAAGAGTGCATGTGGCGTGAAAATTCTCAAAAGAAGTACCTTATTACTTAACTGGCGGCAACTCCTTACGGTTGTCTTGACGTAAATACCTATGTACCTACCTGGTACTTATGGAAGCTTTTCGTGCGGCCCAAGAGACAGGAGGCCGAAGCCTGGTACACTAATAGTCAAAGGAAGCAACGTGAAGTAATCAAACTCTGAATCTAACACATGATTCTAATTCCTAGGAAGCTGAAAAGGAAAAGAAAAGGAACCTTCAGCACGCCGTAGAACGGACATACAAACCGACCACCACCGTCGTCAACATCCTCGAATGTACAGATCACCAGAATCCAGGACGTCATTCGGCATCAAAAGATGCATCTCCCGCCCGGGGTTCTTAAAGTACGCGAGACACCGCGTTGTGCCCTCCACGGCGGCAGCGAGAACCATCGAGAGCAAGGGCTCCCACTCATTCCTGAACTGTGGGAAGCTACTCTCGGCCAGGATGGGCGGACCGTTGAAGTGATCGATGATCAATCGTTTCTGTGCGCTGGTGGGTGTCGTAGGTAATGAAGCATTGAAGATGTTTTGGGCGCCGCTCTCCGTCTCCCGCTCGCGCATGAACTTGAGCGCCTCGATCGCCTTCTTCACCTTGTCGCCCGCGGGAGACGTGCCCTCGAAGGCGGGTAGCCAGATGTCGGACAGCATGTGCGTGACGCGATCAATGGATCTCCAGAAGAGACTGCCTCGCTGGCCCTTGTATTGCACGGAGTCGATGTAGACGGGAACGAATGCTTTCCTGCTATCCCAGGTTGATTCAAGGCCGATGGCAACGATCCAGCCACCTCGGCTTATGTCGTCGTTGCTGAAGATGGACTGTCCCCATGGGTCCCGCGAAAGGGGGGGCCCGCCGTCGAGGAGTCTTTGGAGGTGATCCTTTGATAGCGTCCTGCGAAGTTGCCCCTGCAGATGCAGCACTACGATATCTCGCTCTCCATCTGGCCGTTTGACCACTTGACGGTTGATCACCACGTCGCCGATATGTACGTCCCTTGCATCTGGCGACACTCGATGCGGAAGCCAATTGTCTTGGGTGGCCATGATGATAAAGGCACGGATGATGCTTGCGTCCACGTGGAGAAACTCTTTTGACAGCGGGAGGCCGCTGGGTTTTGGCTCTAGCTCAGGGTCCGAGGAAATCCAGTGATTGAGAACCGCCGTGAGGGTACGCTCCCAGCACGTCTTACCACGGACGTGGACCTGTCCATGGCACTGCGCTGGCCAAGGCGCATTGGTGCAAACGTGAAGCTGACCATCAGCAAGATCCGCCCAGAATCTTCTGGAGCAGGTTCCCTCTGATGGGCGGACTGTGGCCCGCGTTCGTCGGGCCGTGGTGGACACGGCGTTCCAGCCGCGATCGGTTAACAACAGCGCGGCCACTGCGGGAAGCAGCGCGATAACTGCTGGGTAAGCCGAAAGCGCGCTGAGGAGTGTGCTGTCTGACATATGTGCAACACTTGAAGTTCAATGAGAGGAAAGTCCCAAAGTGGCAATAAGGATTGGTTGAAGTTGATGGTGCTGAAAGTGATCAATGCTGCGTGGCTAGTTGGCCTGTTTTGCCCAAAGGCTGAATGAAGGTGAGCGAAAAATGACACCTCGGAAATGAAGTCACACACCTCGGTGTTGAGGGGCAGTGCTTGGAACGCCTCCTTTTATTGGTTTGACGTCCAGCACATCATCAGCCAAACTATTCCAAACTCGCATCCATGTCCTGAGCCATTCTGCATTTGTCACTGCGGCTGAGCCTGTCCTGAAACAACAAGAACCTCACACGAGTGTGTCCGAATCATTTCCACCTGTGCTTTGTCATTGTTTCCTGTTGTCACTCCCGTCACCATCTAGCCCTCACAAACAGTTTACCTCGCACCTAACTCAGCTGCCTTATCCGATCACAAGCACTTGATATCTCGCTTTGTAATTGGCTATCTCAAACAAGGTTTCATTCATGGCACTCCGCTTGGAAGACGAGCTTCTACAAGCAGTCGTAGCCAACGACAGCCGCGGAGTTTCTGAATTACTCGCAGCCGGAGCGGACGCCAACGCTGGCCTATTCCGAGGTGACTTCACGGCTCTATCAGCTGCGGTGAGCAACGGAAGCGAAGAAATCGTGGAACTTCTACTCCAGCATGGATGCAACTGTTGTATGACCGAGCGCGTCGTTGAGCCTGAGTCCTCCGGCTCCGCCGTCTCTGGTTCCCGGGTCCCTGACCCGGACGCTGCACGCCGCTCCCGGCATCAGTGGCTCAAGGCGCTCAAGGAACTCGGAAGCAGAGTCCTGGAAGTTGGCGCCGTTTCACTGGCCCGCTACACTCTACGGAGAGTAGGATGGCAGAATATTTCTCGGTACCGCATCATCCCTCTCGCCGCGGGCCATTATCTCACCTACGCAATCTGGGCTGCCAGGTTTGCATTCCTCAGAACCGACCCCCTGAGGCAGAGATATCAACAATTCACCACGTATGGCGTTGCGCTCTTCTTGATCAGCTTCCCGCACAGGGTTTGGAATGCCGTCACGGGCAGGCTCTCGGGCGACTATGCCGCCGCTTCTGCTCTGGGCGTCCGCTTCCCGACTTTCGCCATGGACTTGGCCCTGTCTATTCCCATACGCTTCGCCACCGAGGTTGTTGTAAGCCATGTCAAAAGGGTTGGCACCATGTGGGGATATTACGGCGAAAGCGCAGACAACCTTCTCAACCTGATCGATACCGAGTTTTGCCAGAAGTGGACACCGCCCGGCAAGGTTGTCCTCGATGCCATCTTTGAATCAAAGATTGACATTGAGCGGATCGTTATTCGGCTGCTTCAAGCCGACGTGCTCGCCTCAAAACCATATTCCAAGTCCCTTGTGGCCTTGGAGCTCTGCGACTTGGCAATCGATCGCTGCTGGACCCAGCTCCTGGATTTTCTTGTCGACAACGGCGCCAAGGCCGAGGGTGTACCTGTTCGAAACCTGCTGGAAACATGCAAATGGCCCCCTTTGGCTGACGCTGTTGCATATGCTGTCCCGTCGGCGAACCCGCTCGACTTCTCCGAGAAGGCCTTTGAACAAGTCCGCGCCGTTCAAGGTGGCCTTCGCCAACCCCTCTGGGAGCTTCTTGAACCAGCAGGCGCCTTTTACAGGCTGATGCGTTCAGAAAAGTTCCAGACACTAGCTGTCTCTGGGCTCCCTGAGGATGAGGCAACGTGCGTAGAGATGATGTATCTCCTTGCTCAAGCTGGCGCAGATCCTGATGCGGTTTATCACGGCAGGAATGCAGCCTTTCACCTCGTGAGTCTAAAGCAATCGCCATGCTCGACCAAGGTCTTGGAGCACTTTCTGCTCCTGGACAGAACGCCGAGCCCAGAAGAAGAGCAGGAGGAGGGAGAAATCAGTCGAACTATGGCCAAAGCGATGCTTCTCCATGAAGCACTCAACGCAACCCAGCCCGTTATTGAACACGTTGAGTTGCTGCTGCGCTACGGTTGTGATCCAGGAGCAGAAAACGATGAGGGGAGGACCCCACTTCACGTTGCTGCGTACATGAACGAGACAACGGAGGCCATGAAGCTATCGCTCGAATACGGCGCGGACCCCAATGATGGGGGAAGAACTGGCTCTCGCCCACTTGTCCGAGCTCTGCACGATTCAAGTATCGAGAAGTTTGTCTTTCTTCTCGAGCACGGCGCGGACCCGGAGGCAAAATGCGAGGGCAAGAGCATCTTGACCAAGGTAGTCGAGCTGGATGACAATATTGTTGTGCTCAAGTACCATCTCGTGCGACTTCTCGACCTCAGATACGCCGTCGATGTGTATGAGGAAGATACAAACACGTCACCGGCGCTGCGAGCAGCTGTTTGTCAGGGCAATGGGCCCGGATATAAGGAAGAGATTCTGAAGATATTGATCAAAGCCATCCCAGAAGAAAATCTCCAGGAGCAGTTGGATGACGTGCTTCAGTTCGCATGCAAGCGGGACTCCGATGGCAGCAGGAGATTCAACGACGGCTTCACACTGTTCTACCTCCTCTATAAGGGGGCCAACCCATGCGTTGTGCAAGAGGGAGCAGACACCTTGCTGCACATCCTGTGCGAGTCCTACGCCCAGTCCGAGCATGGACACAGAGAAGACATGAAGGCTCTTCTACGACGTGGTGTTTTGGATGTCAATGCCCCAGGCAACGGAGGGAAACGACCACTACACGTTGCTGTCAAGTCGCGAAGGAGGGACTTTGTGCTGCTGCTGCTGGAGTATGGCGTCACAGTTGATACAGTCGACGACGATCAGAACAACCCGTTACATGTCCTCTGCTCGCAGAACTGCCCGGGCCACGACATCTCGTTTACACCAGCCGAGCTTGAAGACAGCCTCCATGATCCATACTACGAGGGCAAGCGCGGCGGAGCCGCTCTCGGATTTGACTCGCGCCGTGCGCATCTGGAGATCAAGGAGAGCCTGGAACAGGAAGAGATTCTGCAGGCGCTGTTGGAAGCTGGAGCGGACCCAATGAAACAGGGCGCAGGCGGTAGAAATGCCTTTGTGATGGCGTGTGTGGCCGGGAACAGCGTGCTTGTCGCCGGCATCCTTTATTGGCTTGGCAAGTCTGGAGGGCTCCAAGCTCAGTTGGAAGCCCTGAGCATCAGAGACAGCAGCAACAGATCATGCCTCCATCTCGCGGCCATCAAAGGATACGTGCGGACCGTCAAGGTCTTGCTGGGCATTTCATATCTGGACAGGCCACGCGCAAATGAGTGGAGACAAAAGGCTTCCACGGATGAGGACGGCAGCAATGACGAGAAGAACACCGAAGAGGAGAAGAAAAGGCAAGAAGATGCGTACGTCCAGGTCCACAGCTCCGTGCCGTCTTTCCTTCAGAACAGAGCCATGATGTGGAATGGGCCGCTCAAGTCAGTGAGGTTTTCGATTGGCAGTGAAAGAAGGAGGACAGATGAACGCATCGCTCTCCCAAACGTCACTGTCTCAGACTGGGACTTGTCGAGATCAACGGTGGAGAAGAGTTGGATGACGGGACACTACGAGGACAAGCGTGGGCGAACACCACTGCACTACGCCGCCAAGAACGGCCATGAGAAGATGGTGGGACTGCTATTGGAGCTGACGGACGTCGATCTCAGAGGCAAAGATG
Organism: Cercophora scortea; assembly: GCA_033439705.1. Classification (NCBI taxonomy): domain Eukaryota; kingdom Fungi; phylum Ascomycota; class Sordariomycetes; order Sordariales; family Lasiosphaeriaceae; genus Cercophora; species Cercophora scortea. The sequence continues at coordinate 4,728,840 of JAUEPO010000004.1, read as the reverse complement.
GCGAGGGCAGATCGGCTGCGGATTTGGCGTTGGAGGAAAACCACTTGGATATCTATGCGACTTTGGTGGAGCTGGAACAAGAAACCCGATACTAAAAGGGGCAAAGTAGAGCCCGAGGTCGGCGAGAGCATGGTTTAGGTTACCGAGGTGTTGATATTTGCCATCTAATACCTTAGTGTTCCTCCATTAGCCTCCTTCGATCACGGGTACCAGGTAAGTTTCATCCACGGCACAACAAGCAGCATACATGTGCTCTGGACGTCTAGACCCGTCTAATTGCGAACCCTTGCAGTTGACCCATCAGAGGTCGATCGAAGGAGTTTTTTGCTCCGCGCCGATGTTCCAAGCTGAACTTCACATCATACGATCCGCGGCGAATCAGAGTCATGAAGGTGTTTTTCGGGGACTAGAGTCACTCTGGCCTCCAATCACGCCCATGGGGAATTTCAGGCAGCTTGGACAAAAGTGGGGCCCGATTCAGGGGCTCAGTTCTATTATTTACTGTCTTGCCAGTGTATTTGCTTCACACGCGCATATCAGTTTTCCTAGAATCGAGAACTTGTTACTTGGGCGATAGCAAGATCTTACTAGCTTATACTGCCAGGAAAACAATCATTATGTGGGTATGTGAATAGGCACCTGCCTACCTACCTTAGGTAAACCGTTAGGAAATGGTGGTTGAGATAATATTAAGTGAAGACCCATATTTCCACTGCTGCCAAAACTGAAGGCTGTAGAAGCTTCGTGTGTGACTGTTGGGAGTGCCCCTTCAGCCTCGAACCTTACAGTTTGCCGCTCGCCGTAACAGAATCGTGAAAGATCTCGGTACTTGAAACTTTCCTCATGTGCTGTGTCCCGCACTGTGGCGATAGTGCTGCGGCGAAGTGGCTGGAGGCATTCCTTCCCTTGGAAATCAGTTTTTATAAACCGTATCTACCGTGCCGAGCGGGTGATATTTTATCACGATATCGATATTTCCATGGCGATGTCGCTGTTCTCACGTTTCGAGTCCGGGGCGAATACCAATCTAACACAGTATGTCAAGAATACCAATTAACCGAAACTCCAATAGGGCTGGAACTTGATTGCTGCGAGCCATCTAAACGGATATTAGGGAGCCACAATCCACTTCAGCTAAAATGCCAGCTATCCAAGAAATCAACGTTCACGCCACCAAGTCTTTGCCGAGCAGATGCTCAGCCCTAGCTTTGACGCCAACTTTGTGTTGCACACTGTCGATGACCTCCTGGACCACGCCAAGGAGATACTTACCGAACCTCCCGAAGAAAAGATAGTCGCTCCCACGCCCACAACGCTGGAACGCAAATGGCTCGCCCGCGTCGTGTCTGATGACCCAGAGATCCACGGGTATTGGTCATTTATCTCGTTCAAGATTTCGCGGCACGAAAGCGTGGACGAAGCAGTCGATGCCTTCGATGCCCGACTGCGGTGCTTGACTCCACCCACGTACGAGGAAGGGATGGGCATTGTGCGGGTCAAGAACTAGCTGGACACTGGGGTGGAGGATGAGAATATTGACATCTTTGGGAACTTGCAACTTGCATCTTAGCGTGTTTGTGTACAAGAACGCGTTGGTGGAGATCAGCGGGAATATGGTTGGAGACTATCTCAATCGGTGGACTGCGCGGTTTCTGGAGACCATCATGCACGAGGATTCGAGAACAGCTGGCTTGTGAGGAATGCACAATTAACTATCAATTGCCAGCAAACCTGGGAGGAAGCGCGTGCGCCGGCGGAATCCGATCAACTTGAAAGTAAACAAACCCCTGAACAGAGTCCAATGTGGGGATCCTACAGTAATAGTCCCAAGGAGATCACCTCAGTAGCCTACCTCGTTAGCGTCCGCAAAGGCACGGACTTTTGAAGCTGGATCGGTTGATCGCTATTATTTCAGCGATTAGTGAGCTCGAGCATTGGATGAATGATCTCAACAAAGACCGTCTACCACCCGAGTCAAGTCGCTGAGTCCTGATGAATCAATCTCGGTCCTAGGTTGCCCATCTACAGCCCTGTTTCGACCGTCGAGAATTAATTATTCGTCTACGCATTCTCACCCTCAGAACTCATGCAGGGCTCTACATCCAGATGGCTTGAATCTCAGAACCTACCATAGCCCTTTGATGCAGTCGCCGAGGTTCGGGTCCCCTCGTTCGCTTTGGGCTGGCCGATCGGTGGTGTGTCATCGCCCATCTCTCCCCCGCAGTCCCACTCGCCATCCCCTGCAACTCTTTGGCCAATCAGAGAGGCACTATTTCCACTGTGCCGTACCCCGCGTGGAACCCACCTGTCCCGCCCGCCTGTCAGACATCCTAGCCGAGCTAGCCAACAGGGTGCTGGCATTGTTGGAGAAACCTGGAATCCGTTCCGGAAATGGCCGAGCTGCCCCTCCAAAGCCGAGTCCAGCACACGGCCCAGATGGCGACGTCAGGGCGAGAGGCTCTTCCAGTCGGCCGGCCTCTTGCCTGCACTACTGCAAGTCCTAGCTGTGCCTCAGGTAGGTGGTACCCGATACTGGCCCCCCTTCTGTCCATCCCATCCGTCCCATCCCATCCCATCCATCCACCCATCCCGATAGAAACTCGATTTTCCCTCACTTCGTCATAATACCGCACCAGACTACAATTCTTCCCCTCTTCCGCCCACCACGCACGCACGAACAACGCACTGGCGGCATTCACGAGTCGGCCGATTGCAAGACAGACGCGCCCCAGACAGCAATCGCCGGCGGTGGCAAATAAAGCGAAAACCTTAATCGTCTCGCCAAAAAGCAGAGCAAACCTGCTGATAGTTACCAACCGGGCATAGCTCGGATTTGCTTGGCACCTGCTAGGCCCTCGCTCGAGGTGGTGGTCTGTTTGTGCTGCTGCAGCAGCAGCGACGGGACGTCAAAGTGCTGCACTGCAACCGACTTTCAGGGACTCGGGGGACTCTTGCAGACGACAATAACGAACTTGTATCACCACGAAAAAAGCTCTACCTCATCCCCGACATAGCGCGCACCCCCCGACTTCTTTCGTCGAGCTTATCTCCATGACCTCCAACATGCCTTCGCAACGCCCCTTCTTCCTGTCCACCTTCTTCGCCGCCTTCCGCCAACAACCCCCGTCCTCGCTCTCCAGCGCCGCCCAGCAGCCCAGCAAGCACACGACCCAAGCCACTGGCGGACCCTCCTCCTACGGCGCCGCCTCGCCCTCGTCCTCGTCCTCGAATGCCTCGCCGCGGTCCATCACCACGGGGGGCGCAACCACACAAGCCGTCACGGCGCCCTCGCCCCCGCGGTCCGGCGTGATGGGCCAGCTGCCGCTGCACTCCCCGCGATCGCACCACCACCACCACCATCATCACGGCGGCATCCCGATCCCGCAGCAGGGAGGACACCACGGCGGTCGGCGGCGGGGCAGCGACAGCAGCAGCGAGGGCTTCCGCGACGTGCTGGGCGCCGAGAAGCTATACATCGGCGGCCGGACGGCGACGGGCGAGGAAAAGTTCTTCAAGCTTGGCGTGGTGAGGAGAGTCCGCAGTGGGGACAGGTTGAGCCTAGACCGGCTGAGTCTATGAGCGATGCCTGAATCATGTGTCGTCTGCTTGGATGTACTACGGCCGAGAGGATGAAACGGAGATAACGAGGCTTATGAATATGGGATACGGGTGTTGTGACACAATACGATGGGACAGGATGGGACAGGACAGGACGGGACGGGATGGAGCTCCCCGATTCCGCCTCCTGGGCGGGCGGGCAGGAATGGGGATGACTGAACATAGGCTTTTGCGGTGTCTTTTGAGCTTGCTTGCGAATTGGCGTTTATTTGGGAATCAACGGTGTTTTACGGGCTGGGGATCGAGACCTCCACCGCGGATGGTTTGGCTTGTTGGGGGCTACGTAACATACAATCTGGTAGTTACTTACATGGGACTTGGGACAAAGGTAGGCCTGGGCGGGGGTGGGTGGGTAGGTGTGCAACAAGGCCGGGGATGACAACCCCGTACAAAAAAAAGTACAGTTTCAACCACCATGGGATATATACAGCAACACATTATTGCATCGGAGTGTATCTTATTCCCTCATGATAGGTTCACGAAGGTGACCCGTAACCTGTAGCGCAAAATATTTGAACTCTGCCAGCACGACATAGCATTGGCATTGAAGCAAGCGACATCACGACTCGCGCGCAGTCAAAATCCAAAATATATCACCACATGAACCTCTGCACCCTCCCTTCATCCAACACCTCCCCGTCCGCGCTCTTCCACATGAACGGCCGGAATAGAAACATGTACATGGTCCCCAGATTGATGACCAAGAACCACGCCGTTTCGACCGCCAGCGTCAGGTCAACCCGGCTCGCCACACCGACGGCGCGATTGTACCCCCTCTTCCACCACGAGTCGCGCGCTTCGTCGGCCGAGAACGGGTTCGCCTCCGGCTGCCACGCCGGCACGAGCAGGCGAAAGAACACCCACGGCAGGATAAAGTACCGCGGCTCGACCAGCGGCGCCGTGATCAGCGAGAGCGCGGTGGTTAGGAGCCAGATGAGCGCCGTGGATGTTGACGGTGAGGCATATGCAGTGCTTTTGGCGTCTTCCTTAATCACATTGTTCTTTTTTGGTGCGGGGGTATGGGCCCGGGACAGGGCTTGCATTTCTCTAGACGGAAACGGGGTGTTGATGAATTTTAGACTGTCTGCTGTGACGGTCGACTGTGAGGAGGGAGGGTTTCCCGCGAGGCGCTTCCAGACCAGCCAGTGGCATGCGGTGTAGGCCGCCACGAGCCAGTACCGGCGCTGCACGGAGCGGAGGATGGTGTAGCGGAACACGTAGAACATGTAATGGCGGTTGTCGGCAAGGGTGAAGGGGTGGACGATGGTGTTGTATTTGACGACGGCGAGGGAGAGGAGGACGGTGCCGAGGAGGTAGGGGATGTAGTAGATCTTGTTGGTCAAGAAGAGCGTTGTTGCGCGGAGGGCGAGGGATTGCGGGGAATTGGTGGCTTTGTTCTTTTGTTTTGCTTGCTTGGGTGATGGTGTTGTATCGTTGGGTGCTGAATTGTTGTTGATGAGACGGTACATGGTCTGCATGGGGGCGCTAAGCAGCCCAAGGACGGTGGGGATCAAGAGCGGAGCCGAGAAGAAGGCAAAGAAGGGCCAGATGTAGAGCATTTGTGCAAGATGGATGGTGGCGATGTGGTTGGATTTGTCGCCTGTCATGGGAGGAAAGAATAAGTAAGGGGTGCGTTTGGGAGATGTGGGATTGTGCCTTACCGAGGACCACTCCGCCGTTCCAGATCACGAATCCCGCAAAGAGGCCGAGCACGGTGATATGCGGCCACACTTGCTTCAGTACCCCGACGGGGTTGCAAACCGCCGCGATGGCGATGCTGAGAAGGCAGAGCGCCCAATCTGTCAAGTCAGCCACGAACTTATTACACGAAGTCTGTGGCTAAGGGGGTGCGTACCATCAGGCCATGCGACACTCAACGGCGGGTCATGCACATCGCCAAGAGAATATCTCCTAACATAAAAAGCCACCTCCTCCAGCAGCGTCGAGAAGTGTGGCACCTGCCCCACAGGAGCAGGTTTCAGAGACCGGACAGCATGCACCACCTCCAATCCGCCGAAGTAGACAACAATCCAGAACACGTTAGTCTGTCTCATGAACAGAGCGGCGATTCCCACGGCCACGGTCAGCAGGCCCCTGAACGGCCCCGGACTCTCTGGCGTGAGACGGGAGAGGTGATCGTAATATGCGACCATGACTACAAGCGTCGAGAAGACATCCGTGTAGTACAGTGCCGAGAAGAAGAAGATGACGGGAAAGAGGCCGACGTTGAGCGCGGTGTGGAACGCGTGGAAGGACTGGGATGTTGGGTTGCCTTTGCCATGGCGCGCTTCGACCATGCCCCTGGTGAATGAGCCGACAAGAATGAGCAGCATGACGCCCAGCAGGTTGTGAGCGCGAAGATCCGCGGCAGCGCAGGCGGCGCTGTTTCGCAGCTTGAGCATGGTCATGCTGATGAGGTAGAGGCCGGGGGGCGTGGTGATCTTGTCATCCCAGTCTTGGTACCGTCCCTGGCAGTATTTCTGAGCCTGCGGGATGTGGAAGACCTCGTCCTAATGCTCGACTTAGTTTCTATGTGCGTGTGCATGGGAACACCCAGATATATCCGGTGAGGCACGGCCCGTGACGGGGAACTAACAAGATACGGTTGCGTCTGATGGTGCTGAACCATAACCAGCCAGGATTTGCCCAGCAGATAGACGCTGAACAGGATACCGGTTTTGACGGCCCATATTGCCCACGGGGTTCCCCATCTCGAAATTGACGCGGACTTGTTCTTTCTTGCTGACTGTGATGGTGGAGAGATAAAGAAGGCGAGCCCGATGACTACCACCAGTGCTCGCAGCAACTCATCTGAAGTCCACCCATGCTGCAGCGCCAAAAGGCTGGATTTAAACGTGAGGTTCATTGGAGGAAAATGAGAGAGTTATGAAATAGAATGAGCGGACGTCATATCCTCCTTGTAAGAAAGGAGTTACGAACAGAAAGTAAAGACGGGTCGCATCGGTTTGTCGTCGACGATGTTGTCCTCCTCATTTGTTCATCGTGGTTGAGCTGTTGTTACTGTACAGGTGTCTCCACGCTTTACCCTGGTCAAGGCTAGGGATTACCTGACCTTGCTGGACTTGCGACCCCACCGAGGCCCGTGCGGGGGCAGGCCGAGGTCACTTGCGGCAGATCGGATGTGATGATGTTCCAGTGCAAGTCAGTGATTAAAAAAAGAAGAACAAAACATTACTAACGCCCAGAGCCACATAACTCGGAATCAGATAGGATACGTACCAACGGGTGGTACGGGAGGCTAAAAACAGGCTTTGATGATGGATGTCTAAGGTAAAGTATGCTGTCTTGAGTTGTACACACGCCGTCTACCCATCGCCAGACGCTCCTCTAAATCGCTTCCCCCTTCAAGAAAATTCCCAAGCGCCAACAATCACAGTACAGGCTCTCTAGTGAAGCAGTTGCCGCGCAAAAGTAGTTTAGAAAGGCTACATCTTGTGTTAGTATCCAGGAAAAGCTACACGGGCCAGGCTCTGGGGGAGCGGAGGTAGAGAACTTACGTTGTCAGATGCGGGGAGGATCTTCTTGTCGAAGTGAGGTCCGAGAAAGGGGAAGACAGTCTACAAGCCGGCCGTTAGATTATCCCGTGGGAGCGAATGCCGGATAAGAAGCAGACATACCCTCAGAACATCATTCTGGATCTTGGGGATTCCCGAGGTGAAGAAGATGACGGCGAACAGAGCAACGCTTCCGAAACCGGCAGCAGTGGGCACCCTGGAGAAATTGTCAGTCATGCCGTTTTGCTTGTCAAAGACCCGCGGTCGCGTGTGGCCCCATTGCCGTGATGAGATATGCCTCCTCTTCCACATTGTGCTCCGCATCTCTGTTCATCCATGGATGGCCTGGCCCGTCCCGTCCAGTCCGCTTGATATCCAATCCATTTGTGGCCATCGCGTGCACTTGTGTCCGCCCGATGCGCCCAACTGAAATGCAGACTTACAGCTTGAACAGGGTCCTCGCGGTGATGTTGCCGAAGTGGGGCTGGTAGTGGTACCTGGATCGACGTATCAGCAATTGGTCGCCACGGTCGAAGTCGAAGGCCGGCCATCGTTGTAGTCGCAGTCGGACCGGGCCATTCGGTCGGGGATGGGATGCAGTCGGTGGACGCTTACTTCGGGCCGTAGGGGCTCTTGTAGGTCGAGTAGGCGTTCGCCTGGCGGGGGAGGGTCTGGAACGACAGTGTTAGCATTTCTGCCCTTTTTTTGTGACGATCATGATGCTCTGTTGTGTTTGGCCACACATGATTGCCCGCCACGCCCGACATCCAACTGGGGACCAAATCAAGGCAAAAATGACTGGTTGAGAGCACCGGGACCTACAGGGAAAGGCATGATTTCAACCGCAGCAAAAAAGAGCGAGCTGGTGCTTCAATGGCAGCGACAGAGTCTCGAGGTGGTGAGGTGTTGGGTTGGATGTTGCTCGCGACGGCCCGCCAATGCGCGAGATTGATTCTTGACGGATAAATCCGGCTTGACCATCACGCCTGAGGCAGCCACGAAACACTAACCCCAAGGCTCCCCGCCTGAGGCATGCATGCAACACCCCGGCTTAGGTCCCTTGCATGCAAAGCTCCGACCATCCTTGCATTCATTCTTGACGAGCTTCCATTGGCACAGGTCTTTTTACGTCCGTCTTTCTCACAGCGGGATCAACATCCGCTCAGACATTCATGCATCTTTCTTTATAAACATAAAATATAGAATCACCGCTGGCATTCGAGTTCATCCCATCTGCCACCGCCGCATCTACGCCGCGGTCATGGAGAAATACCTCGACGTGCGCTTCGAGCGTGTCGAAAAGGCCCTGTCCAACCTGATCGACTCCATCGCCAAATACAACCCCTCCCCGCAACTTTCCGAAGACCTCGTGGCCGCCGACCAGGAGCTCGCTGCCGGTCTCAAAGAGCTCGAGCGGCACCAGAATAACCATGCACGCATCCAGCAGCTGCGCCAAGAGACGGCCGCGCTCGATGCGCAGACCAAAGACATTATCGGCGCGCTGTGGATGATGCGCAAAGAGGTCAAGAACACCCCAACGACCACCTACCCGTCCACCGGCGCGCGCCACCAATTCGCCGCCCGCGAGCTCCTCGACTACGCCCGCCGCATCAGCCGCAACACCCTGGCGCCGCCCGGCGTGACCAACGGCATCGACATGACCGCCACCGCGGCCGCCACACCGCAGCCCAACGCTCAGGACCCACCCTCCCCCGACAACCTCCGGTCGCAGACCCAGACCCCCAACGCCAGCTTCAGCGGCGCCGTCGGCACGCCCGCCGAGCAGGCCCCGCTCGCCTCGCAAGCCACGACCGCCGGCTCCAACATCTCGCTGCCCGACCACCTCAAGCCGATGGTCAACCTGCTCACGGGCGCCGTGTTCCACCCCTGGCCGACCGAGGATAAGATCCGCAGCGGCGCGCTGGCTTCGTATCAAATTCTGATGGACCGCGGGATAGACCCGAAGGGGTACGACCCGGAGGAGGAGGAGGAGCGCAAGCGGGCGGAGGAGCAGGCGCGTAAGGAGGCGGACGAGAAGGCACGGGTGGACCGCGAAGAGGCGGAGCGCCGCGCGCGCGAGGACCGCGAGCGCATGGCCCGTGAACGCGAGCGCGCGCGCCAGGAGGCCGAGCGCAGGGGGAGTGTCATGGGTGGCGCGGGCATTGGCAGCCAGCAGCCCAAGAGCCAGTTTACGTTTCTCGATGGGCTGGATGACGATGATGACGACGACGAGGACTAGCGGTCGCGGGAATCGTCCAAGGCCCTTTCGGAAGTGTCGAGGAGCAATGAGGTTGTTGTGGCTCTTTTCTGGGATTCTGTTTCCCGAACGGTGATGCGGTCGGTACAGACTCGCTTTCGACACTTGGAATTATGCAATTGCCTAGAAGCGGAGATAGATACCCTGCAATTCACAGTTGGCCCAGAGCGTCAACACACAGCGCAGGACAAGAATATCACCACCAACACCATCTGATGATTTTGAAATCTGCAAGAACATACGCGAAAAATGGCTAGCGGTGAGGGCTACAAGTGTCCTTCCAGTAGACCCAAACAGCTTGAAAATGCTCCCTCCGGTGATGGAGCTGTTTCCCGCCCTGCCTTACCCTCCCCTCCCTGATCAGACCAACCGAGCTGTCCCGGGCCCTGTTTACCATATCTAAGACCTCTCGCAGAAGAAAACGAAACCAAGGAGACAAGGTGGATACCTCAGTAGGTAACCTACCAGGAAAGCAGGTAGGTAATAAGCTCAATCGCTAGTTTTTGCGGCAAATATGGTGGTACACAGGCCAGGTCCGTCTCCCCTTTCTCGCTGGCGCCTTCACCATCGATTCCGTCAAACGCCCCTCTACTCGTACAAAAGAGTTTGAAATGCCGTGGGCGGAAATCTGGGCCCCGTCGTGATTAAATCCTACACGATTCATCCTTTTTCTTGTTCCCTCGCGGTTCATGGCACGCCGTGTTTTTAGCCCTTGTTTTTATATTGTGCCGTTTTGTTTTGTTTTTGTTGTGTGTATTGGTTCCCCCTACTATGCGAGCTTGTTTTGAAAGCTTACCCCTTAGTCGATCTTGATGGAAGAGTAAATCTTGCGCACAAACCACCAGCTGGAGAAGAACCCAATTGAACCTGTGTTTGATCGAGAATTAGTATGGTCGACCGACAAAGGGCGGGAGCGGGAGAGGGAGAGGGGAGGACATACCCGTCAAGATAAAGAACAGGAACGAGATCAGCAAGCTGTACCCAATGTACAGCACGCTTCCAGCGAAACCGCTCAGCTTGAGCTTGCTGACCCAGTAGATCATGGCGTTGAGGAAAATGTAGCCGGCGCTGGTGCCGGCCGCCAGAAACGCGCGCCACTGCCAGTTGTAGTTCTCGGAGCACAGTAGGAAGTAGATGAGCAGCACGGTGACAGCGGCGCAGGTCATGATCATCAGCCCGTAGCACAGGAACAGGAAGCCGAACATGTAGTAGATCTTGCTGAACCAGATGGAGCTCATGATGAAATAAAGCTCAACAAAGATGGCGCCGAACGGCAGGATGCCGACGAGCAACATGCTCGGGATCGGCTTGAGGTAGGTCGTGGTCGGCGGGATCTGGCGCGGGATCTGGTTCGTGCGCACCGGGGCCTCGATGGCTGGCGCGCGGAAGCCCAGCCACGAGCCGGCGCACGACAGCGGCACCGACACGACGAACCAGATCAGCACAATGACCAGCATGGTGGTGAAGGGGACGGCGCCGGACGACTCCTTGGCCCAGAGGAAGAGGTCGAGCAGGAAGAAGACGGAGAAGACGATGCCCGGAACGAGAAGCGGGGTCAGGATGATGCAGAGCTTCCACTTCTCGCCCGCCATGGACTTGTAGACGCGGGCGGAGGTGTAGCCGCCGACAAAGCCAAGGATGGTGTAGAGGAAGACCATAATCGTGCCGAGTGAGCCGCGGTTGGAGGGAGAGAGGAAGCCGAGCAGGGCGAACATGATAGTGAAGCCCGTCATGACGAAGAGCTGCGCTCCGTTGCCGAGGAAGACGGAGAGCAGAAGAGGGTGCGATGGTGTGCGGAACACGTCGCCGTGGACGAGTTTCCAGCCAGAGTCTTCCTGCACGCCGTCTTCGAGCGCCGATGTCCCTGCCAGGTCGTCCAGCTCGATCTGGTCCAGGCGGTTGTACCTCGCGATGTCCCTCTTCAGCGCCCGGAGCAGGACGGACATGACAGTCAAAACCAGGAAGACGACAATGACGGCCGAGTTGACGAGCGAGAACCAGTGGATCCTGGGGTCAAAGACGTGGAGGTACTTGTCCCATCGCGTTGCCCATACCGTCGGAGAAGGGATCCAGTACACGCTGTATGTGAACTGCACCTTGGTCTCGGACGACTCGCCGAGCTGGATGGTATCCATCTGCGTCAGGCATGTGTCCGGGCCGACCTTGCCAGTGTACTTCTTGGACTCGGGCTGCACCAGGACGCCGACGACACGCAGCTGGTCCTTGTTCCCGCTGACGGCGTGGTACTCGATAATAATGTCGTAGTGATTGTTGAAGATGATCTTGTTGGTGGCGGGGTCTTCCTGTCCGAGGAGGAAGCCGGGATTGTAGAACTCGGTGCCCGTCAGCTCGTCCCTGATCTTCTGTCCGGCCGGCAGCCCGTCGACCAGCCAGTTGAGGCTCACTCCCGTCTTGATGCGGTGGTTCACAAAGGCGGCGCCGCCCTTGTGATAGCTGACTTCGCAGAGCGACTTGCACGTCTCGTTCTGGCCCATCTTCAACTCAAAGGGCGACGTCATTATCCGGTCGCCGAACAGGATGCTGCCCAGGCTCTCGCCGACGCGTTTCGGGCCGCCCTCGGGCTGGCAGAACTGGAAGAAGGGGTGGTAGTAGTCGTACGAGACGACCGAGTGTAGTAACGCATCGGTGGCGGCGACGGGTTTTATCGTATTGACGTAGAGGGGCACCAGCTCGCCTGGCTTGTACGACGTAGGCGCGACACCGGGGAGGTAGAAGGCGGATGCGAGCTGCGGCGCCGCGACAAGGAGGAGGGACGAGGCAAACAGCGCCCCTGACGGCGCATGTTTCCTGAAGTGCATCGCGGCGGCGGCTGGTCGACGACGGCGATGGCGATGGCTGGTCGGTGTCGATATGGCGCCGGCCTGCTCGAGTTGGTTCCTGTTAGAGGGTCCGAGTCACAGCGGCGGGAGACGGATGAAGGTCGCGGAGGACGGGAATGCTGCGAGGCTTGGGAAATTGAAGTATGTCGTCAGCGGTTGGCCAAGCTTGGCGGGCCAGAGAGAGGTCTCGTGAAGTAATTGGTTTGGAATGGAGATGCAGAAACGGGGAACAAGTGGATCGTGCAGCAGCAGGACGTGAAGAATAACAAATTTCGGCGACGGCGAGATGTGGAATTGGAGAAGATGCACACGACCCCAGACCGGGGAAGAAACAAAAGAGGGACACTACTGCAATCGGAGGTGTGGAAGATGCGGTGATAGATTGTGGTGGCTTGGGATGGGTTGGGAATGGATGAGGCAACCTAAGCTTTGTTCGTGTTCGACTAAATGCCACGCTCATGAACAGCTGTCCAACACCGTCGGGTCAGCAATCCAAACGAGAACACGAACCCGGAAGTCTAAAAGGTCAAGAACTGACGTGAATGGATCCATCTGAATTGAGAGCTGCACGCACCCCTGCTGTGTAGCCTCACAGTTACTACCCCCCTATTTTCCAGGCTTACCAGACGAGCCAGATCACGTTCCAGCGGTATGATATGGGACAAGCGCGAAGCAGGGGAAAATTAGCGTTGATGAAGAGCTGCTGAGTCAGTCATTTAGCGTGCGTGGACCAGGATTCGGGCCAAGCTGCCAGCGGAGTTCACGTCCCCAAACTGAAAAAAAGTTTTGGCGGGGCAGGCAGGCAAAATAATTTCCAACAATTTCTTTCGTCTGCTTCACATTCGAAGTCAACAACGCGAACAATCGACCGCAAAAACCAAAATCGACACACAATGGCAGCACCCGCCACCCTCCCAGCGCTGCTGGATACGCTCACCAAGTCGCTATCTTCTGCACTCGAAGCCGCCCCCAAGATCAAGGGTCTTGAGCTGTCGACCGACGGCCTCTCGCTCCTGGACGTCAAGAATGAACTCCTACTCTCGTACCTGCAAAACCTCGTCTTCTTGATCCTGCTCAAACTGCGCCAGGCTAGGAATGGCGGCCCCGTCCAGAAATTGGGCGAGCCCAACCTCGATGACCTTGTGGTCAAGAAGCTCGTCGAGCTGAGGCTGTACCTTGAGAAGGGCGTGCGGCCGCTCGAAGACAAGCTGCGCTACCAGATCGACAAGGTCCTCCGCGCCGCCGACGATGCGCAGCGCAGCGCCAATGCTGCTGCCGAGGCCGCCAAGAAGAATCTTGGCGAGGACTCCGACTCCGAAAACGAGAAGGGATCGGGCGACGAGGAGGAGGGCGAGGATGAAGCCGCCGACGGCCGGAAGATTGCTGACCTGCAATACCGACCCAACCTCTCGGCCTTCGTCCGGCCAGCGGGCGCCTCCAGTGTCGGAAAGCAGACCGATGCCTCCGGTGTTTACCGCCCGCCCAGAATTGCACCCACAGTCATGCCCACTACCGAGAGGCGCGAGAAGACCGAGCGCAAGAACCTCAAGTCCGCCACGCTCGACGAGTTCATCGCCGACGAGATGTCGGTCGCCCCTGTGGCACAGCCCAGCATTGGTACTACGATTATGCAGGGCGGTCGAAAGGTCAAGACTGCTTCCGAGCGCAAGAACGAGGCCGAGCGGAAGGAGTACGAGGAGAGCAACTTTGTGCGTCTGCCTGTGATGAGCAAGAAGGACAAAATCAAGGCTGGCAAGACAGAGAAGAGCAGTCGCATGCAGTTTGGTGGCGAAGAGTGGAGGGATATCGGCGAGGGCGTGGACCGAATCAACAGGTTGACACAGGGCAAGCGCTCCGGCACGGGCACCAAGGCACTGCTGGAGAAGAGCCGCAAGCGAGGCATCGAGACTGTCGATGGCCCGCGCGGCGACGGCGGCGGCCAGGGCAGCGCTACCATGGGCGACAGGTATCAAAAGAGGCTCAAGGTGCTCGACGCTGGTCGGAGGGACCGTGGCAAGGGACGGAAGTAGATTGGTGGTTGCCATTCTCGATTTGTACAAATGCCATGATACCTACATGTTTGGCCATTCCTCTTCAACGTTATGCTGCAGTCCTGCAACTTTTTCGTCATCTCTTTTGCCATCGATGCAATTCCCTTACCTAGCTTTTCTTCCTAGGTCTCTTTTCACTTTTATTTCCGCCCGATCCACGCAGATTTAGCTGCAGTGACGCAAAGCATGCATGCCCCCACTCAAAACCCGATACCAACGTCTGCACTCTCCTCCTCGCCCGCGCCCAGTCCATTGCGCATCTTATTCTCGGCCTCCACCACATGCATGGGCAACACAGACCCGACGCCAAAGAAGACAAACAGCGCCCACTTCCACCGAAAGGGGTTAATCGCCACGCAAAACGCAAACCACCAGACCAGCTCGAGGTACGTGAAGAACTCGAACGGTCCCACGGGAGACGCGGCTTTCAGAAGTCTCGTCATGTCAATCCAGCGCTCCATCCAGAACGGTCGCGGCCGCGTCAGCGGATCCACCAGAAACATGAGCAGAATCCGCGTGTAGATGCCAATATGCCAGTTCCCGACCGTTCCGATCGCGTTCATGTACGTGCAGTTGATGCACGAGATGGACGGGTGCTTGGGCGGGAACGTCTGAAGATACCAGTTGGGCGCGGCGTACGGCTTTTCGTTGCAGCTGTCGGGCAGGAACGACAGCGCAGGCCTCTCGTACCCCGTCGCCATGATCACAATGTCGCCCTCGACGAGCATCTCCTCGCCGGGGCCAAGGGGCTGCACCCCCCGCGCGCGCTTGTTAACCCTGACCCCGTCGGCCGTGAACTTCTCGATGTCGCAGCGGAGCCACTCAGTCGCGCCCGACCGCAGCTTGGCCATCACATCTGAGTTTACCATCGGCGTCTCGGTGAAGATGCCCTTCCCCGCCGGCGGGGCCAGGTCCTCCAGGTCGCGATAGAAGAGCTTGCGCAACAGCAGCTCCGGGATCCAGCTCAGTAGCGTTTCTTGCCCGAAGATGTTGAGCGCGAGCAGCATGTCGCAAATGGCGTTGCGCGGGATGATCCACTTGTCGCTGCGCGCGAGGATCGTGGTCTTGGCGGCGTCTTGGGCGGACGCGAACTCGAGGGCCTCGACGGCGCTGGCGCCGCCGCCGATGATGATGACGCGCTTGTTCTGTGCCGTCTTGCCAGTCAGGGCGCTCGAGTGGTAGATTTCTCCGGTGAAGGCATCCATCGCGGGCATGTTGGGGAGTTTGGGGGCGCCGCAGGTGCCAATGGCTGCGATCACGCCGTCAAAGTGGCCGTTGGAAGGGTCGTTGATGAGCCATCTGCCGCGGTCGTCTTGGTAGACTTTGTCGACTTTGGTGTTGAACTTGGTGCGCGCGTCCAGACCGTAACGCTTCCAGAGTTGTCGGACTTGGCTGACGATTTGCTGGCGGTTCGGGTAGCCTTCGGACCAGGAGACGGAAGGGTGGAAGCGGTACATGAGGGAGTGGATCTGGAGACCAGAGGTGTTGTTGACTTTCTAGGGGAGGTGGTCAGAGCCAGGGAGTTGAATGGGGCACCGGGTAGAAGAGACTTACAGTCCAGATGCCGCCGATATTGTCTTCGGTTCCGGCCTCGAAGATGGTTACATCAAATCCATGGCCGACACAGTGTGCGGCGCTGGTCACGCCGGTGATGCCCCCGCCTATCACTGCGACTTTTGGCCGAATCAGACGGGTGTTGGGGTTGGGTGGTTTGGGGGAGAGGATCTTGTCAATCAGCCACTGCATCAGCTGGTAAATGAAGACAAATGGATGAAGTATCGGGTTCGCCAGTCGAGACCGCGATTGCGGGGCCATCTTTGTGGTGGCGTTTGGCAATGGCACTGGCGGCCGTGATCAACGCGGCGCTGTTTGCTGGTTGTTGCTGGCCGTTGCGGTGGAGGACATATATACGCCCCACGATGTACAGCCCTGATGTGAATGTGAAATCCTATCACCACCCTTCTCGGGGGGGAAAAAAGAGCGAAAAGGGAACTTCAAGGTCAGAGTTTCGTTTTGTTCTGGAATGCACCGTTTTATTCCATTTTATTCGTCAATTTGATCCAGTTCCGCTCGTGGTACAGGAAGAAACGGATCATAAGTCCCTGCCAAGCTCAAACATGCACACCCCCTGGCGGGCTGACGTCATTCACACCACAACATTTTGCATGTGAAGCTGCAACGGGATCGCGATTTCTGCAATCATCAAGCTAACCACAGTACCGTTGAGGGTACCAGGTATTTCCGGTCGGCTCCCGTCGCGGGCCGAGTTTAACGTCACGGCTAATGCATGGACGCCCGGTGGTACACCTACATAGTTACAAATCCAACTTAATGCTCCCCATCAATCCACTCTCGTAGCAACAGAAACTCCACCTCAACTACCCGGGCCCCAAGGTTTCCGACTCCAATCGGCAAAACTCACAGCGGGCGTGCGCAGAGTAGCAAGAAGGGTTTACGCAATGCGTAGATAAATCAAAAGGGTATGGTCCCTCTCCACATTCGTGCTGCGTGCTCGTTAGATTACCAGGTAGGAAACTAGTCGACGGCGATGATCGCATATGCGAGGAAGGGGACCGTGTACTACTCACGCAAAACCAAAACCAATGACGCATCAATTTGGGTGACGTGTGCGATGAAGAAGAACCCCCGGAAACCGGTAACTGGGTCGTGAACGCAGCTGTCATGGGAGCTCCAATTTCAGCTTGGCCTGTTTTGGTCACATCTTGAGCATCCAGCATCTGATGGGGGACATCGATCATGCTTGACGTTGCCTAAGATTGAGTATCTCCACTGTTAGACGTGTAGGGAGTGCATGCGGTGGTATGGACGTGGCCTTATCACTTGCCTCCCTCTGTGTCCGTGGATGTGTTTCCTTTTCGACGAGGTCGGGCCTATCGCTGACTAGATCTTCGTCGAACTCGTCTTGGGAGCCATATCTCAGCTGTGGTTCAGATTCCGGCATTTCCCGTGGTTGATCTAGCATGTTATCTTCTGTGGGAGACGTAGGATTGGATGGATCTTGCTGGCGCGGATTTGGTCCTGGTTCACTGGCAGTGTATCTTGTTACTCCAGCAGATGCAGCCCCGCCGCGCCTTGGAGGGGAGATGGCGACATGGACAGCGTCGAAGCAAGTCTTGACCTGCGCCAATATATGCTCGAGTGTTACCACATAAGCATCTCCAAAGGGCCCCGAGCCGACGACATGACCATAGACATCGTTTGTTCCTTGATCAACGACCACAGAACCACATTCACCCTTCAGAATGGTGCCTACAAATATTCACTTGATTATTAGACGAGCACTGCAATCTGTAGGTACAGTAGAGATGCTTAACAGGGTGGTATTGATGCTTGCCAGGGTCTGAGTCCAATCTCAACGGCCATACCTGGCACAGTCCTTGGCCTGGTGCTGACCCAATCAAAACCGAGCCGGCCAACAGTCGACCACGAAGAACCCCTCGAAGGCCGGATACAACAAAGACTTTGACTTGACCGGAGCCAGGGGGTTTGGAAAGTGTGCCGAGAGCTACAAGGGTTCCTGTGCTGCTCCCTTCGGGGGATACAAACATGCTGGGTCGCTCGCCTGATATCTCGTAGTTCGGTAGTGGTTTTGTCAGTGCCCAGTCCAGATATGGCTCTGAGAGATCGAGTGGATGGCTAGGTAGGATTCGTTCCCATTCTTCCTCAGGTTGGTCGATGTTGAAGATCTCGCTAGGCATATCGGTAACGCCTTGAAAGTTGTCGGTGGATTGAACTTCATCTCGATCTAGTTCTGAGGTCACGGAATTGGAATCGAATTCGTCATCCGGTGAGAAATACCAAGTGCCATATGGGTCTGGCGAGTGGGCGTTGTATGGATAAGCTTGCATCGCAATGTGTCCGGCTTCTGCATTATCCCCCAAACTCTCCAAAGGGGTGCGGTCCATAGAGTCTCTGCTCTCAGGCCGCTCGATAGGAAATGTGAGCCCCGATGAAGTCGCCAGATCCGTTAGCAGATTCGTCGACCTAGAGTGGTCATTGGAGGAATCATTGGCAACGTCCGGGGTGTCTGGGAAGAGGTGGTCGACGGTCATCACACCGAAGAAACCATCAACATAGACGGTTAAGCCCAGCGTGGCCGCCCGTGACTCGAACTGGATGATGCTACCGCACCAAGTTTGGTCGTTCCGGAGACGGGCCTTCAAGGGACCTGAAGACATATTGCGAGTTATACCACCGTAGGGGGTCCGGTAGTAGACGAGCTCGAGTGGTGGCACGGGCGGTCTTTCAATGCTTTCACGACGGCCACGGAACAAAGGTAGAAACGGAGACTTGAACTTGCCGCAATGTAACCGACCACCTCGCTCGTCCAACAACGCCTTGATGTCTTTGAAGCCGGCCTCGCCACAAACAACCACGATACTCGGTCGTGCAGCCTCTGGGGACTCACCGACCATCCGGAGATAGTAGGCAATTTCCTTCATCCCCTGAAGTCCGGGATGCGATTCGAGGGCCTTTTGTAGCTCTCCAGACACAAAAAGGAATCGCTCATCGTAGTCCGCCTTACTAAAATTTCCAGT
Organism: Cercophora scortea; assembly: GCA_033439705.1. Lineage (NCBI taxonomy): Eukaryota > Fungi > Ascomycota > Sordariomycetes > Sordariales > Lasiosphaeriaceae > Cercophora > Cercophora scortea. The sequence continues at coordinate 4,710,000 of JAUEPO010000004.1, read as the reverse complement.
CTTGATTTCAGCGTCGTGGTATATTCTTCTCGACTTTTTATTACTGGGGATCAAGCTGCTAGACGCGTAAGTTTCGTCCAGTGTCGAGCCCTTTTCGGTCCGCTTTGGCGCTTCCATGGCAAGGATGCTTTGGAGACTCGCCACCCTGCAGAAGTATCTGCGTCGTACCTTTAGACTCAAAACTGGTTTGGATCTTGTGCTTTTCGTCGGTTGGTGGTGATTTTGGAAAGTCGAGGCCAGAATTCCAAACCTGGTGCATTTGTCCAAGTACTGATGATGATGATGAGGTCGGTCGTGCCTCAATCCGAAGCTCAGGCTCCGAGTCCTCATCGGTGGTCGGGCTGAAAAAATATCGTACTAGAAATATGGGTGCAGCAGTACGCGGGTTGGGATTTTCCGGAAGATTGAAATGGATCATTACCACCTGCCCTAGACCATTTATCGGACTAGAATCCAGCAAGAGCAAGTACTAGTAACTGCATGCAGCTCACGGGTGAGCAATCTCATCACGTCCATGCCCGACTGGTTGGAACTCCATGGTTGGGTATGGAGGAGCGGTGAGACCACCGGATAAGGCGCGGACCCTCCTGGTGCTTGACCTGTTGAAGGTCGGGGATTCGCGTGGCGGTTATCATAAACATTGCACTTTTCGGTCATGCAGCATAGCCCCCAAAGCCTCGCGGGCAGTGTTCTGCACATCGGTGTTGCTTTACAAACGGGAAGGATTTCAACTGGTCAGCGATACGTGTCCCCCGCTGCCTGTGCGGCTTTAGGTGGGGCACCCTTGGACAGTCTGTTGGGATAAACAGTGGCTGAGCACGGGTTGCGTCCCTTTTACCTACCTTGAGGCAACGCCACTAGAGTCGCTGTGTTCTTCTCTAGAGTAACTGTGTCTAACTAAACCGGGTTCTGGACCTCTTCACGCGCGCACTTTCTACCAGGTACCTATGTTCTTCAATGCAGTTGCCTGCAAAATTTGGCCCTGTACAGCACCTGCTAGCATCTAACATTATTGGGTACCTGATTGCGGAGGTGGTTTTTCCCAACTGTGTTAACGATAGCTTCAAACTGAAGGGTTTTATTGAAATGCAAAATAACTAAAAGGTTAGCAAATACTACCTATACAGCGCCAAATTTTAGGGGTAGTTGCATGTCATAGGCTGAAACCCGATTTAGTTAGACACCTTTACTCTAGAGAAGGACACAGTTACTCTAGTGGCGTTGCCTGAAAGGCAGGAACGGTTTCCCGTTTGGGGGCTTGTTTTGGATGTGTCCATATGAACCTAACTGCTCCCGGCTGGGGGCCACCTGACCGACACTTCACAAAGTGCGGGTTGAAAATCGTCCGGCTTTTCAGCAAGCAGGACACGGATCCAAACAAACCAAATGACCAACAGCTACAGAGATGACCTCAAAAGAGAGGTATTGAGAGGACAGGGCGAGTTTCATGCTTACTTCAAGCTTTATGATGAGCTGTTCCATCGTGGAACCGGAAATCATCTTATCGAACTCGAAAGACCCCTCCACCAAGAGCGACACCCCATTCAGCACGAAGACATCACCACAGCAGTGCGAGTGCTTAAGGCTAGTAACAGAATCACGCTCACTGCCACGAGAACGGCCCTTCGAGATCAAACGCATCGAGACTTCACGCCCCGAGAGTTTGACTTCGTTGTCAATCTTGCGGTTCAATCGATGACCATGATTGACGCGAACGTTGGGGATTCACACGGCTCAGACTTCAGGATCGGGAAATATCGGCATGCGTCATGGCTCCCTGATGAGTGCTTTGCTGACTTCGTCTCGAGATGCTTCCCACAGGTGCTTGCTGAGCGACGTGACCGTGTCGCGTTTGTCTTGGACGAGAGGAAATCTCTCAAAGCATGGAAGCTGAAAAAACGAGTCAAAATCACGTTCAAGGGCACCGACAACCTGGCTGAGCACCTCCTCTACGATCCAAACAACCGAGTGATTTCCTTGTTTCACCATGCCGAGTATCTCCACGCGCATCTTGGCTTGTGGAAAGAAGTCCCCGGGTCTAAGGATGTCGGGATTGCAGCCGCGCTTGAGAGGTAAGCTTGGACGAAACCATGTCATGAACACATCACAACTGAAAGTGACCGAGGTCTAACATCTACAACAGGGGGACACTCAGCCCAAGGCTCCTGGCGGAAACTCTTCATTCCCTCCAATCTGTCCTTTTCCGCTATGACGATGACAGGTCAATGTCGGTTCTAGCGAGCTTAATCAAGAAGAGCGGATTCGACAACACGTGCTCGGTGCCCAAAGGGTACAAGATGTTTGATGACACAGTTCCCGAGGATTTTCAGTATGTTTACTGGGGTGAGAGATTGGCGGTTCTCTACCAGGCTGTTCAGGAACGTCCGCCTCGGACTGGCTTCCAAAAATGGCTTAGATGGCAGACATCTGAGAGCAACTCGTTCCTAATCGCAATGCTGGCTCTTGTCATCTCAATCTTTGTCGGCATTCTTTCTCTGGGGCTCTCGGCAGTGCAAATTTGGATTTCATGGCAGGCTTGGCAACGCCCTGTTCAACCATCTACAGGCTAGGTGCCTACCAGGTACCTGCGACCAAACAGACTCTTGATTAGTTTTAAGTAGAATGGTACTACTCCTTAGCCGCACTTTACTTTCTGGATCCGTTGCCAAACGTTCATGAGCATGAGCAGGACGGATGCCTACTTGGGGCCTGGGTACTGTAGGTAGATATAAAAGTGCTTGCGGTGTGTTCTGGTAGTTTAGAGCTCTTCACAAGATCGGATGGAATGAGAAGGTACCTAGACTTTGGGCTGCGTGCTCCGGAACGAGTTCTTCGGCACCAGCCAAACTGCTTCCTGGGTACCTACCAGGTACCCAGATCGGAACATGAGTCCCATCACCGGGCGAGAAGGCCGTTGCCGTGGTACTCTATCGACAGAGAATCCATCAGCGTCTGGCGGCATGTCCCGGCGAGGTACGATGGATGTGGCGGTCAAAACCGAGTAGACACCACCTGGGAATCTAGTGGTGCAATGACCGAGGACTGATTTTAATGTCAACCAAACGCGTCTGGTGCGGTCGGTGCCTACCGAGTACCTGGTAGGTTAGGTCAGGTACCTGGTACCCGCGGCTCGCTGGTCGGCACCTTCTAGCGTCGTTGTCATCCAGCGTTCTTGCCTTTCAAGCTCACTACCAGTACCGGGTTGGCGAGGAGGTACCTGGCACCATAGGTCCGGTATGTAGGTACCCGAGGCAGTCACATGTTGTCGGGTATCGAGTCCCTGACGATGCGCACAGGGCAGCGGCTGAGACCAGTTGTGATGACAACCTGGAACTTACCCTGGTACCTAGGTATTTACCTTTAGCATTCACTGCACCGGTCAGATCGTCAAACCACCTGCCTGCCACCTGGTCCCAAAAGCACCGTCCCGGCTTTCATACTCGGTGCCACACAACCGACCGATCTTGACCGACGGATTTCCACATCCCCCATTGCGTCTCAAGAAAAGTGCGGATCCAGCAGTGCGGACAGATTGCAGCAAGCGCACCCATCCATTTGTCAATCGAAGCATCCTCTTCTCTGTCAACCGTGCGGCACTTCTTGGCATCGTGCAGTACGGCATCCATCTCACCGTCTACACCTACAAGGCCGGGAGCAAGTTTCCTAGCATCTGGATTTGGAAGCGCTCCGCAACGACAGCAAACTCCTCCGGCAGGCTTGACACCACTGTCGCCGAGGGCTACCGCACTGGCGAGGACCCTAGCTATACAATCATTCGCGAGGCCGACGAGGAGGCATCCACTTCCGCCGAGGTCGTGCGCAGCTCAGCCCGCGTGTGTGGCACCATATCTTACTTTCATCATCTCGACAAATATGTCATCGGGGAGAGATATCTCCTCCAGCCGGAAGTAGAGAGGATCCAGACGGACGGTCTGGTGCCCCGACCCCACGATGACGAGGTGGAATGGAAGTTTCAGCTCTGGGATTGGGATAAGATCAAGAGCGGTCTAGCTCAAGGGCTGCTCAAGCCTACCTAGCTATGTGCTCGTGTTGTTAGACCTTTCTATCCGACACGGGATTTTGGATACCAAGAGCGAGCCCGACTATGTCGAGATTTGCTCTTGTCCTCGCCGGATCCTAGAGTTCCCTACGAGACGTGATACGCGAGTCGATAAGGACGGGAGCAACTAGGAGGCTAGTCATACGCCTAGGCTGTCACTTGTCTCGAGTGAATTGGTAGCCTAAGTCCAAGGGTCTGAGATTACGCAAATCTTTGTTTATTGGAATCTCAGCGAGCCATCGTCTAAATGAGTGATGCCACGAGTATCCCCATAAGTACCTAGGTAGCTTCAGTGTGAACATCCCCGATCACATAATCGACAATCAATGGCTCAATTCATGCCATAATTATTTGCCTGCACGTGCTTTTGCGCGGTTTAAACAACTTTCTCCTTCTATTATTCCTTACCGGGGACCTAGTGAGCAGGAGCAGGAATAATTGTGAATTTTCACCATGACCCCCAGCAACTTGAGGCCGTCCAAGCCAATCAGCGCTACAGCCATGCGTGATGGCTTGGTACCAGGTAGCCCGTAGGCCTCAGTGCATCGACGGTAGGCCTCATATGAGCTGTCCCAGCCCGGTTGCATATTAGCCAAAGAACAACTTGCATCAACAAATGACGATTTCAGTTTTTATCAAACCCATTTGATTGGAAGAGACAAAGAAACAGCGACAGTGGAGACGATAGACGACCACGCATCCTTTAGGCCAGCTGAGCGGGTAGATGCATCTGTAACCGCGCCCGAGACAGGATCCGAAAAACACATGCATGGAAAGCGAACAGAAAAGGTGGAGCTTCGGGTCAAGGAGAAAACCCTTTAACTGTCCATCCCTTAGCCTTTTTAAGCGTTACGGCCAATAATGACCGGAGACACAGCCTTCAGTCTTTTTGCCACCATTTGAACCTCTCTGACATGAAAAAAGAACTTCCCTATCAACTTGACAAAGCTGATGCCCCAGAGTGGCTAACCTGGCCGGCAACTCCAACCATCCCCCATCAACCGCCCGACATGAATAACTCAAAGTCTGGGTCGACAGACCCATGGCCGAAGGATCAGGCAATCAGGGAAATGATATCTTACGCAGGCTGCAGGAAAGTGGAGGCAGTGAGACTCTTGAAGGTATTACTGGCTGAAGTGCGACAGTGATTATAACTGACATTCACTAGAAACACAACAACAACTATGCACTGGCATGCAAGGCTTGGGTATGTGCACGCTGAGTTCTTGGGATGCCATGTATCGATGGCTGTTGGAATCAATGCGCGACTTGCCAGTTGCTGACTTAAAAAAGGACAAGTCACAGGCCAAACGGAACCGTAGTCATAGTGACACTCCTGATTCTGACCCCGACTCAGAATTAGAGGACCATGATTGGGAATTCAGCTTGCCCAAGGTCCCAGTTCTAACAGTGCTTCTCAATGGGATCCCATTCGCAACGGACTACGCTGTCCCTGGTTGGGATACTCGAACGGTCAACACAGTTGAGACAGTTGATGGAAACTTTTCTTTGGACGACCTTGTCGGCGCTATTCAAGGAGGCGAAACCTGCGAACGAATCCGCAACTACCTGACTCATTATCACCGATACCTCGGAGATGACCTGCTTGGAAAATTGAATGGAACGGCGGAAGGGATTCCCGCATTCTTTTACGTGATCGAGACTCGAGATAGTGAGCTGGTTCGTCTTTGGGCAAACTACGGCGCAGATGTCAACACAACATACGGAAAAATGAGGATTCCTCTTCTCGCGTTCGCAATCGCACTTGGCACTTCTTTTACTCACGACACGACCGCGGTAGTCAAGACGCTGCTCAGCTTGGGCGCATCCGTCAACGTCATCCCAAAAGCTTGCTATTGGCCGCTGGAGAGAGACCTTCCACGCGATGGACCACCGGACGATGAACTCACCGAATTGAAGGATAAGGAAAAGAGATGGTGCGTGCCTTCTGCGCGGAGGCGCATCACCACAACCCTGAATCTCAGCTTCACTCAGAGATATGTTCTTCATCTTGCTTCCTATCTCGCTAGATTTTCCGAGGCAACCAGGCAAGTCACTCGGCTACACGAGGCAGATGAACTGCTTGGTATTCAGTACTTCCTGATTTGGGCAGACCATGGCATCCAGGTTTCTGATCGACAGACTCGTGGCGTATGTTTTCCCCATTCCATGCTCTTCTCCAATTTCATCGCTTTCTTCGGCATGGCTTGATGCGAAATCGCAACTTGATGCCTGACTTCCTACTTCCCAGGTATCTTGCAATGCCAACCAAGAGGCCTATTGTGCTCCTCTTTGCGGGCCCAAGCGGCCATGGTAAAACAGAGTTGGCACTGAACCTCGGAAAACTCACATCCCTTGCTTTGCAAATGGTCGACTGCACCACCATCAAGCACGAGACGGCTGAATTTGTTTGGCCCAAGGGCACCATTCATTGGAAGCGGAGTCGGCTCGGCCCTCAACAATCTCATCGCAGCCCACAACGGCAAACGAAGTATTATCTTCATGTTCCTAGATGAATTTGAGAAGACAGAACATGAAATCCGTCAAACTCTCCTGATTCCATTTCAAAGTGGTAAGCCGCCATATTACCAATGTTTCCAAACATGAGCCCCAATCACAGAACTTGAGGTCTTGAAAACACTAACACCGATTGTGTGCTTCCTCTCAAGGCGAATACCAAGACAGGAGGAACCTTCGATCTCTCGACTGCTCAAAATCAATATGGATTCTGGCCACCAACGCCTTTGACCCAACCATTCACAGCTTCTGCAGGCAAAACGAAAAGGTTCTGTTTGACAGTTACAGCAGTGAAGCCAGCGCACAAAAAAGCAAAGAAACTGGTCCGGACACTCTCGAGAACCACCCAAAAGGAGTGCATTGACACTTTTGGGGTGAGCTTTTGATCCAGCACCCACAAACCCCCACCCTCAGTTTATCCCAGCCCTTGATCCCATCAGCCAATGCATCGCTACCTCAGGTACTGCGGACATCAAAGTTCTACTATGTTGGCTAAACTCAAACTATAGGCTCCCATTACCGGTCGCATCACCGACTTTCTCCCCTTTCTGACCTTCTCGCCCTGCGAGGAGGCCGCCGTTGCGGACAAGTATCTATCGGAGTTTGGACAAGACGCTTTCTGAAGGAAAGTGACAACCCATTGAAAGCTCGCCTGGTGGGGAACATTGACCTGCAAGTTCGACGCGGCTACTCTGTCTGCAGGGCATTGGCAAAGGAAGGGTACGTGCAGGAACTTGGCGCGCGGAGTGTCATCAACATTGTGGATCAAAAGGTCAAGTTCCCGTTTATTGGTGCGTATCTGGAGACTAGAGAGGAGATTCGGGAAGGTCAACCGACCAGCGTGTTTGTGCTCGGGGTGGGAGATGATGATGAGGTCGAGGTCCCTCAGTCTGCCGCCCCGGAGCCGGCCAAAGACTTGTCGTGACGAGGAAGTGGACTGGGCGTTTTTACTTGACGGGGGCGCAAAAGACACTTGCACTTGGCGGGGATGTGCGGAGACGGAGATAAACATTCAGGTCAGGCCGGGTATGTCGGTACATGGCACTTCAAGAATCTAACAATAACATGATGCACCAGCAAATTGATCGAGGTGCACGAACCATCAAACTTGCCATAAGATGTGCTGGCGCCAAGGGATGCCCTGTTCTTTGAGCTCCTGTTTCGCATGGCGGCGGGTGAAACGTGAGCCGTCGGAAACGTCGTCACCACCCAAATTGTGGACTGATGTGCGACGGTTCTGGCCGACATTTGATCCTACCGCTCCGTTCTGTCCATGATACTTTCTTTCCATTGTTTGTTCCTGATTTGAGATCCATCAAATTTCATCCCATTATCGATTGCTGGTCATTGCTTGCAGACCAATCGCCGCGCCAAGATGAGCGCGCTTCGTTTCCCACAATCTCAGCATCAGAGTATACCAGACCATGAAAACGACAACGACTCCATTGCAGATGAGGCTGGAGACTCTCTCATAACCTACGATGCCAAAGCTTGGAGCGACGTGACGGCAAGGGATCCAACCCCTGACGTAGGAAGGAGACAGCCACGACCAAAGAAGATCTGGCAAAGCATCGCAACATTCAGATCGCTTTTGGATACTTTCTTGTTGCTTGTAATTCTGGGGCTGTTGTTGGATCGAGGGTGGCAAGGCTCTGGTAATGGCAAAAACTCCCCTCAGTTCGAACTCGCTGGCGACATCACGGGATTTGCGCCGAGAATCTCGCAACAAATCAAGACATTTGTTCCCGACCCAATGTTTATACCCGAGAACGGGTCCGAGTTCTTTTCCGAGACTGTCAGGCAGAAATGGCTGGGTATAGTCCCAAGTACGTCTGCTCGAGTTGCTCCAAACCATCAATCTCAATGACAGTGCACTAGTACTGACAGTAGTGAAGAGGGACTGGGATACATCCGAATAAATGACACAAAGTTGTACGACAACCTCCCGACCAGACTGGAATCCTATCCAAATTCCACCTTCACGACATCCATGACCCACCAGCTGCATTGCCTCCATGCCATCATCGGAGTGGTTGCTGCCTTCACGTCCAACCAGCCAGATAAAATGCCGGAGGAGGGAGCGTGGCATCTCAGCCACTGCTTCGACTACTTACGGCAGTCCATCATGTGCTGTGGAGACGTGGCGCTCGAGGGACAGCAGACCACGTTCCCCGAGGGCTTCGTGGGCAGCGACGGCTGGGATGCAAGGCATGTTTGCAAAGACTACGGCCAGATCATATCACACTTGGAAAAGAACCGGGCCGATGACGAAGTGTGGATTTGATGCCGGTTGACGGCTGTTGTAAGAAGGGATTTTATTTACATGCAGGTCCAATACCATGGGACGGAGACGTGTAGGAGGATGCCGACGGAAGCCATCGAAAGGCGGTATCGACCACTCTACTCAAAGAGAGGGATGGAAGATCGAGGAGGGGTCTTGATACCGGTACAGATTCCGAACGCAGATTGGCATCCGTTGTTCACATTGCAGTGGTCTGTTGTGTTACCGCAATAACCCCTATCGGTACATGTTCCTGGTTAGCTTTTTCCGTGAATTTTGTTCCGTGAAGTGGTTTGATTGACATACGCCGCAGAGCAACAGGTCTGGCCTGATGTCGGGCACCGATAGCCCAGCTTACCGACACCTGTAGTTCCGCAAGTGCCATCGACAGATATGGTGACACCAGACTTGGGGGCGTAGCAGGAGTTTGTAGCGTTTGAGAACTTTGTCTGACAGCCGACACCCGGGCTGTTCAAGCAGAATTCATCCCCCTTTCCTGTGGTCGGTCAGGAATTTTGCTCAATCCTTCAAACAACCACAATACAGGCACTTACCACAATATCCAAACTGCGAGCAGCACGCGGCCTCACTGGGGCAAGTGTAACCCGAGTTGGCGGTGCCGCATGTGAAGTTCGGAGATACGACGCCGACTGCTCGGGTATCCAGTTCTTGAATGCTGGGAGGTAGCACCCCAGCAAGGGCGAGCGGGAGTAGAAGGAGCGATGGGATAAGAGCGAACATCTTGAATGCTTTTTGTTTGCGACGATTACTATTGAAGGTACAAGAGGGACAAACGATCGGGGAGCTACCATTGCAGAACCAGCTTTAGATATAAGCGTTCCTGACAAGATGTGGAGCAAGATTCGCGAGGTAATCAAGCCGGTTGTACCTGACGTTCCATTACGTGTGTCTGTTTATTCTGGTTCAACTGGGATATAGAAAGCCAAGACATGGAGATTAGCTGGTGGTCTCTAAGTTGCTGACGTGTTGGGACACGAGGCCCCCTTTGAGCGGTCTTTGGCGATGTTGGGACTGGCATGGTAGGTGTGCCTCATCTCTACGCAAAACAGATCTCTGCCCTTGAGAGCACGCCATATTTAGCCTACAAAGCATGTCTTGAACAAAGACGGGAAATTCCAAGTATCCCTAATTTCTCCATGGAGAGTCTCCGGTTTCCAGTTCGGAAAGATCTTCCATATCGACTTTCAATGCGGTTGAATAAACGAGACACATTAGAATGCTTCCCCACATGATATGATATTGAATATAGCTGACTTGTGCCTGCAGGAGTTTTAATCTACCCGACTCAACAGCACGGTCCCGAGTCCCGAGCGTCCACAAGCTGGCCAAGATTAGTACAGAGCAGTTTAGCCGCAACCTGCAGATCGTAGATTAATGACTGCCGATCCCTGCAGGCCGGCTTTAGATCGCGGAGTCGCAACCAACCTTGTACACACGCAAGATACAGAAAGAGCAACGAGGGGGCCGTCTCCCTGCCAGCTGGGAGATGCGAAAGGACGAGGTAAGCAAACACCACTGCGCTTGCCAACTATATCACGGACAATTGATGCAATGATTCTCATCGTTCATACACTGGTCTACCGTGAAGGACCATCTGGATAGGACAGTATGACTTGACCGTGGCCCATGATTTTATCTCCACGATGGACTCTTTCCAACCAGGATGTCTCAGCTCTAATATTATTCTCATTAACTGATGTAATTGTTGGTTGCTCTTTAATGAGTCACAGGAAGAAACGAGTTCTGGAGAGAGAGAGAGTTTGCGTTCCACGTATCTCATTTTCTTCAAAATTCTCCTCGTAGAAAAATCGATGATAATTAGGTACGTAAATTCAGGTACCTGAGTCCTTCCTATGCCAGGGTTTCAGTGGCCCCTTTACCCCACCTGTCGCAGAGGCGAGCACATCGTCCTCTCGGCAGACGTTGCAGGTTGAAAGAGGAGTGGTTGGATTGGCGATAAGGATGCTTGCTTGGTTGGAAGAAAAGGGGCCCGAGGAATGACTAAATCAGGGAATCACGGGTTGGTGTCACAAAATCCACCGCTCCCCTAGTGTTTGTTCGGTCTTGTTATCAAACTTCAGGTTTATGAGGAACTAGGAGTTGCGGTAAAATGAGGCACCTGACCTTATATTGTGGAGATCACCTCGACGAAACGACCTCCCTGGCATCCGTATCAATCAATTGGACGTGCCTTTGCTCAGATGCGCGATCAACGATGTTTAAACACAAAAAGCTGCAACATCGCCGCCACAAAATAACGAACAGGGCGGCGTGGATCTGATGAAAGACCAGCATTTTGCGCAAGCAATTGTGGTATGCTTCCGGACTTCTGGGGACGGTGTTCCCAGAGAGATCAGCCATAGTTGCAGACACTACGATGCATTCAAACGTAGAAAAGGAAGAGACCCTAACCCTGCCGAGAGAAGATTTGCTGTCACCAAATTATGCCTACCAAACTCAACGGCAAAACCAGGCAAGTTTTCGAAAACAAGAAAATAAAACTCGTCTAGTCACATCAGCGCTTTCTATTCTTTCAAATTCGTCTTGCTGGTCGTTGCGTTGTGGACTTTTCAATTTCTGGTAGCACAACAGCAGACCCCAACCCCACGCATTACCGGGCAAATTGAAACGATACCCGGTACGTCTGCTGGCTTTTCTTGTGTCCTGCACAACCCCGCTCGGCTACACGCCTTGCTTTCCATTTATCTTTCATTGCACCAGAGATCTGTAACTCCTGAGATAATCGTTCAGCACCCGACGGCTCCATGGCCGCCTCGTCCACACTCGCCCCAGTCGAGGACGTTCTTGATCCCAGCCGGTTCGAGGGCACCCTCCGGGAAAAGACTGCACTCGTCACTGGAGCCGGCCGCGGGATTGGCCAGGCGATTGCAGTGGCATTTGCGCGCGCGGGCTGCGACGTGGCGTGCGTATCACGCACTGGATCCGAGGTCGAAGCTGTCGCCAGCTTAATTAACTCCACTTACCCTTCCCGCGCCAGGGCCTTTGTCTCTGACGTGTCCGATCTCGATGCAATTGCTATCCTGGTGGGCGAGGTGCGACTTTGGTGCGGAGGCCCCATTCACATCCTCGTTAACAACGCGGGCATCGCGAGGATTGACGCGATTGAGTTCCAGCGCGACCTAGGCAACTGGAGCCGCATTCTTGCCACAAACCTAACTGGCCCAGTTGCGCTCACCCACCAGCTTTTGCCCGACATGCTTGCAGGCCAATGTGGCGTCATCATCAGCATCGGCAGCCGGAACGCCATCTACAGAATCCCGTACATGAGCGCCTACTCAGTCTCCAAGACGGCGCTCTTACGGTTCCACGAGAATTTGGAGCAGGAAGTCCGGGGCAAGGGGGTCTACAACTACTATGTCTCTTCCCCAAATGTGAAAACCTCGATCTTGTCGACGGCAGATTCCGTGGATGAGGAGAGCCTCAAGCGCTCCGCAGGTGCTCGCCGCATGGTGGAGATGATAGAGAAGGTAGAAACAAGCCCTCCTGGGATGGTTGCTGACGTCTGCGTCTTGCTGGCGGCGGACAAAGATGCGCCGGTGCTGAGTGGCCGATACATTGACATGGATGGAAATCTCCGGGCCGTTCTTGAGGACATACGAAAGAGAGGTGGCAGCGAGTGTGTTAAGCGAAACCTATATCGGTTGAAGATGGATATACTTTGAGGGTCATTGAATGGCGCCGGATTTGCATTTGCACCCTACTAGCCCTAGCAACGTGAAACTCTACTTGTCATTGGGTAGAGTGTCCTTCAATTTCCCCGAGTTTTCAATCACCAAACATTCTATTTCTCGAGAAGACAAGTGCTCTCACTTCAATAGTCTCCCGTGAGTGACCAAGAGGGGCAGATTGTTGCTGATGGAAAGACGTGTGAGGACAGCCTTGAAGTGGTGTTAAGATTGAAAGTGTTAGCCTCACACTGATCATGATTCTTCAGGGGCGAGGAGGGGTTAGAGGTCTTACATTTCGCCGCTGCTTTGGTGCTAGAGTCAAAAGTCTTGAAGAGTAAGACCTCATCTCTGCCTTGCCCATTCAGATAGTACCATCGTGAGGTTTCGCAGTATAATGGGTACAGGCTCTCTCCGATATGGTACTTCCTCACGTGGTCGACAGCGAGGAGCTTCTCTGATGGCACGGTGCTACCATCGCATACGGCCAGAGGAAAGTCCTCAATGGTGTGCTGCAGTGGGCGCCAGACACTTAATTCAATATTAGATAAGTAGGTAGGTTGAGATCAATGGAAAGAAATGTCAAGTGTGATGCTGGTAAGGAGGGAGTTGGGTTGGTGTGGAGGTATTACGGACTTTATGATACGAAATCTGCGATTCAGCAGCTCATCTGCTCTCGCGCCCATCTCGGTCTTGACTCGTTTGATGGCTCCCCAAGGGCTCTGGTCTGTCAGGAATTCAAGTCAGCGAGGCACCAGATCCTTGGTATGAGTCTGGAAGCAGTATTGATGGCATCAGCCACCAAACAGGCAGCTACTAACCATTGTGAACTGCATGAACAGGCTTAAGAACAAGCTCCTTGCTATCGAGATCCAGAAGAGTACCTGGTGCGTGGCTGGTCTTGGTCTTGTTGCTCGACCGAAGCTGATTTTGTTTTGGTAGCCGCAAGCATACCGTCGAATGCGTAGATGGAAATTGGGTCTACCGACACGCCAGTCAAATATATGAACCTCGGCTCCTGGATCAACTTCTTGAAGAAGACTTCAGATTGATGGAAGATAGTGGCTCTCGATGGTGTTTGGGTCAAATGACCTGATGGTCATTTTATGTGGTCTGACTTCAAAGCCGTTGTCGTCGAGATTGAATGTCGCTTCACTGCCGCGCATGTCCTGAATCACTTCTTCCGGTCCAGCTTCCAGCGAAAAGTTCCTTCTCTTGTTGCCCTCGGGAATTTCAGAGATGACTTCGTATGGCTTCTCTGCCTTGAATTCTTCCTTCCATTGAATGTAGTTCAGCCGAACCCTCTGATCAACAGTAGGTTGGGCCATGTTGAAGTCAAATGAATCGTTGCTTGATTGATTCCTGAAGGGATCGAGATTTGGATGGATGGATTTTGGCTTCAAGTTGGGAGCCTACATACCTGGTAACTTGTCGAACTTTATACCAGGTACCTGGTAGTTACCAGGTATGATTCAATAGCGCAGGTGGGCCAAAGTTCCCAGTAGCTCCACGCCTGGCATGGAGTGGGGGCTGCAACATAATTCAGGTAGCTACATACCTGGTACCTAGGTACCTACCTACAGTACCTACCTGGTAATTACACGGGACGTTAACGCCGCTTGGAATGGGAGTTTGCTGAGTAGTACGTATAGCTCGGCTTAAGTAAAATCCATTAGTTCCTCATAGATTGATCAAAGATTTCAATGTCCGTGAGATTCAGAGATACTAGCAACATGAAGCAGTTCAAGCATGCGCAGAAACATTCAATGAATCAGGATTACTAGATCCCTCCTATTCAAATTCCTTTCCATCAACACGAAGTCGGCAAATCTGTGCGTGACGGATGCACACAATCCATCACCCGACTATAAAACCGGGGTCACGGCAGCAGTCACCGTCGCAAGAATTGCTTCCACAACTGCTACAAGGCCCCGGGCCGTCATCAAGCTCAGGATGGGCAGTCACCAACAGAAAATCTCCGGTCCTCCCCGTTGGCTTCTCAGGTTCCTGTACAAAGTCTTTCCACGGCTGATGTCGATCGTCATTGCAATCCACGAGAGCATCCCCCTTGTGAGGATGTGTGTCGCCAGGCATCTCAAATATCAGGATTAGAGATGCTAAAGGTGGTAGGTCCCTGGCGTAGGTATCTACAGTTTTTGGTCTGAAGTTTAGACCTATTTGTCAGTTCATCAATTTAAATATACATGTTCTCTGTCCGGAATTTCGGTGTGTTGGTACATGTACGTACTGATGCTTCTGGCAGATACGGAGAAGAAAAAAGCGCTTGTTGGGGCTCTAGAGTTACCTATGTAGGTACCCATGAATGGAAGTGAGGAGGATTGGGAGGCTCAACACCTGTCAAAAGTGCCTTGCGAGAGGCTCGACTTTGTTCTTCTTATCTTCTATTGAGACGCAACTAATTCGTACCGTATGTATTTTCATGACTTGGAGGCTCTGCAAGCCTTGTCTTTGAAGAGAAACTTTTGACTCCCTTGCCTGCTTGCACACCATCTTGTCATTTACGCCAATAAATCAAGATTTTCACCCGATTAACATTATTCATGGGATTGGGCGACGTCTCCGCGGACATCGAACATCATATGGGATGGTGTATGTACATGCAAGCCCCACGGCATTCTCCTCTCCAACGACGTACACAGAACGCAAAGATCAGTCCAGTCCTCTCAGACACCACGGTCCACTCCTCATGCCACAATCATGCAAATTATTCACTCAATATTCGCGCTCTTGACGCCCAGCCTGCGTCTGGCGGTACGACTCCCATTGGGTCCATGGTCACACTAATGGACGATCACAAGGCTACTACCCCGCAAGCCTTGTCACATCCACTGGCTGTCAGTGATTCTTTGATGGTGTTGAAGTGTAGTGGTCTCAGCAAGCGAGTTGTTACGCAAGTAATTGGTGGGTAGGGTGGTAGGCAGGTAGCCACTCTCGAAGCTGTGTCGCTGCCAGCAGCAGAGCACACCTGTCACGGTGTTTCCAGCGCCTTCGCCTTCACCTACAGTGTCCAATAGGCATCCAACTGTTCGTTATCTTGCAACCTCCACATCACGGACCCCCGGAGCTGCAAACAAGCAACCACCACTGGCAGGAAATCTTCCTGCCACGTAGGGCACAATGAAGTCAAAGAGGGAAAGTTGGTCTGTCGGAAACGAACCATCGGAGACGATAGTCGGCGTACTGTCAGTCAGATAGGTAGCAAAATGGCGCTGCAATTCTGCGATGGCCGCAGATCCCAAGACTTGAGCCTCATCCTTCCGACCGAGAGCCTGGAGGATGAGACACTTGAGATACTGCGCACGGATGAGGCATTCTGGTGCCCATGAGCTGTTTTCCTGCTTTCCAAGGCAGAGCTCTATGGTATTTCTGTAGTACCGTGGTTAGCTCAGCAGCTTCCGCAGCGGGGTGCAAGCTATCATGTAGGTCAGGTAGGTGCATATTATCAGGTACGTACTTCGCTTCATCGAGCTTGCTCAGGTGGTAGAGCACCCATGCAGTACCATATGCGCTGTCGCGGGCATTGCGGCTCGATGCCCCGAAGATGGCTACGCGCTGCTTGTACCCATCTCCCAGGGATTTGACCGCCTCAAAAAGTCTGCCGGCGTGGGTGAGGCAAATTCCATAGATGAAGAGAAAGCGCGTTTGGTCATTTGCATGCCCGTCCTCGAGCTCGATGAGTTTGAGGACGTCGAAGCTCAGCGTTAGCGCTTCCTCAATGCGACCCTGTCCGATTCGAACGCATGCGAGGTTGTTCTTTGACTCCGCATATTCGAATGCCGGTATTTTTCTTTCGGCTGCCAATTGGTCTTTTAGCTCTAGTGACCTAGTTAGGTAACTCTCTGCGTCAGTGTATTTGTGCATATCAATCAACTGGCAAGCCATATCGTTGTACGCATTTGATAAGAGTACTCGGTTCCAGAATCGCTTGTCTGGTGTCGATAGATCGGCGGCAGCCTGCTGCTGGCGCAGCAGCAGAGCTCTTAGAATGTAGTCGTGTGCCGTTTTAGTCCCACTGACTCCGCGCGTCAGCGAGACGATTCCCCACTATATCGTGAGCGCTGTGGCTTCTAACTTCGTGGCCTCCGATTTTGGGCCAGGCGCTGGTTCGGTTTGGTTTGATGTGATTGAGTTATCCCGTGGAGACTCCTGAAGGTCCCGGCAAATGCTTGCGGAGGTAGCCAAGACGGCAAGGCCTGATTCCTCTATGCTCATTTCGTATAAGTAGTTCCCGGCGCTGGCAAGAAGCTCTGCAAATGAGTAATGGCCCTGGATGGGACAAGGGTCCTTGCTATAGGCGAGGTAGACCTCATGTAGACGGAGCACATGCGAGATCAATTTTTCGTACGAAGTCCACTGGGCAAACATGGGAATCATGAATTCGGATAATGGGGGAAAGCTTCGTCGAACCAACGCCACGGACTGGTCAAAGACGCGTTGCCGCAAAAATGGGTCGGCCTCTAGGTCGGTCAAGATCTTCCACTGCAATTGGCGATGAATGGAGTACGAAGGAGGGCCAAGGTCGGATGGCTGGAGATTTACTAGATAACGGGTAACCAGGGGGATTCGCACATCTCGGCGGAACCTAGACTCTTCAGTATCCGTTCATTACAGAACTCAATGCATACCTGGGATATCGTACCTTAGTTCGTCAGAAGACTCCAGGAAGCTCAATGACGGGTCTTCGAGGTCGACTGAGACGATGTCTTCCGTGATGCTGTCCGGGGAGAGCATGCTCATGATCTGGAGAACAGCCAAAGCAATCGGCGGGAGTTTGCTGAAAGCTACAGCAAAGGCCATCCGGAGCGGGCGTTCATACTGAAAGCTAGCCGAGTCTAAGCTCAGGCTTTCAATAATATTATCGCTCCGGTGCCATGGCTTCTTCATCTCGTCAAGGATATCGGCGAGAGGTGTGTCAGAGTCGACAGTGTAGCCCGCAAGTCCCACTAGAAGCAATGGTAGACCGCCGACCTCTCGTGATATTGCTCGGGCAATGCTTGCGTCCTGATCTCGCGAGTTTGGTTCCATAGAAAGATATTGGATGAGGAGGGCAGCGCCTTGGTCCTCTGTTAAGGATGTCAAATGTATCTCGGAAAGGCAGCGGTGAACCAACTTCCTATCCTGAGTTGTAACAAGTATGGAGCCGTGATCACAGGGGGGCCAGTAACGGTTGAGAAGTGTCGAGGCTTCGGCGTTGTCGAATACAAGCAGCCAGGAATTGTCTGGGGAATGGTCAATAATAGGAGGTTCATAATCCACAATGAATGAGAAATTACTGACTTTGACAGAGCCAGGAGCGAGCCGTCTCGACAAGCAATGTGAGGTCCGCGGAGTTAGAACTTGAAGTGAGTCCGAGCCCCCTGACAATCTTGCCATAAGACTCTGCTAGAGTTGTCTCATCATCGGCCGCAATCCAGAACGTGTACCGGAAGACGGATTTCACTTGATAGGTAAATTCCAGCGCGACTTGCGTCTTTCCCACGCCAGCCATTCCGTGAAGAACACATGACCTTTGTTTGCTCTCTGATGGGCAAAGAACCGATTCAAGTCGGTCTAACTCGTCTTTCCGGCCCAGAAACTTGCTGTTTCTGGGCCATGGAACGGAGGACATCTTGTCCGAGGTTCTCATTGACACATCGACTTGTGGGAGTGCATTAGCGATCTCATGAAGACTGCCGATTGTCGAGGCAGTGTGGGCAAGCTGAGCCTCGGCCTCAAAGTCTTGCACGGCATCTCGAATGCGGCATTTAACCCCATCAAAGGTAGAGACCAAGGATCCCAACCGCATGAAGCTCATGATAATATGGACTAACGGAACAGGACGCGTTAGTTTATCATTGTCGTCATAACGTGGGAGGTTTTCGTCGTTTGAAGGTTGATGTTCGAGATTGGGCCTTACCCCGGACGTGGCGGTTGAAGAAGGCGGTCGCTGCGATGGAAAAGTCCAGGTACGCGCAGTAGACCTGCAACAGCGATCTCTGGAGACGTTGGCTGTGTGGAAAGATGTTCATGTATTCCTGGAATCGAGGCATGGAACGTGAGATGCTCTCGTACATTCCAACAATCAGACTCAAGGTGGATGAAAACGCGCTGGCGGCCTAGTCATAGAATTAGTAGCTGCGAACATTGAAGCCAGCCGAGCAGGACTTTGGGAATAACCAACATCGATCACAAGTTTCATACTGCCCCAGATCTGCAAAAGAAAATGACGTTAGTGTTAGTTACCTTGGTTACCTAGCTACAACTATACCAGAAAAACCAGAAGGTTTGCGAAAAGACCAATAATCACGTGGGATCTCAAGCAGGTTTTGTCCATACCAAGCAAGCGACCTCAGGGTTGGCCTGGGTGAAGATGCCCACAGCGCTGCTGAACGTGCGAAGATGTGCGATGACGGGAGTCATCCGGGCTAACCACCGTGTGCTTCTCCTAGACTCATGCCGTAGCCGTGTGCATTCCAAATGCTCTTGCATCGCCTCGAACGTAATCGACTCGGGTTTGGAACCATCGACACAAGTTTTGGGCAGAGCATCAGCTTTCCCTGACACAGCGTCTTGCCATACGCTGCTTGACATTCGCTGCGACGTCATGCTGACCGGTGTTTTGGCACCTCTGGGTTGCAGGTGATAAGCGTGAGGAAATTGGAACGACTTGTGCAAGGATTAGTCGGTCGGCGCGCGTCGACTGCGCATGTACCTAACTTCCTCAGCTATATGCATGATCGACCGGGCACTGCGCAAGCAAGGTTCGGAAATCTTACCATTATCGTGTGGCCTGCAGGTTCTCAGCTCGTTGGCAGTCGGCCCATTCGTGCGCACGCCGTGTGACTCGTCCAGGTCAGGATCGGGCTGACGAAAAGCCACAGAATCTTCATGGTACTTGAGGAATTCAACTACACGTATGTACTCCCCAGGCAGGTCACAGCCCGGCATGGTTGTCGACTCCACGATACTTCATAACGCTCTTGCTACGCATTGGCAATTGGTAGGTACCTAAAGTGGCATGTTTCACGTCTTACGGGTCTGAACAATAGAGAAAAGCTAAAAGATACTTGCTTTCAATCTCAGCACCCTGAAATTTTCGAGTTTCGACGCCTTCCGAAGTGGCAACGACAAAGACCTTAAGTTCATCGAATCAGCAATACCCAAGGTACATGTACTTCATAGTAGGTATGTGGTACAGTACGTACCTGGTAGACATGTGTGGTGTGAAACATCTGCCTTATGGTGACTGAGTCCGTGCAATGAGCTCGAGTAGTTCGAGGGGTTGATTCGCCCCAGGTACTTGTCTGGTACCTCCAACCTTAGGTACATGTGACGGGACTTACGTGGCTCAGGCTTGCCAACTGGGAAAATCAATTGTGCGGAAGGAGATTGGGGGTGGTCCAAGTGCACACATTCGATGCCCTTTTCACTTCATCATTGCTGTGGTTCATGAAGATGCTGTGGGGGACGGCAGACATGTGGAGTGAGGACATTGGTTGTGTGATTCATTCGCGCAAGACTGCGCGGAGCACGATGTGTTTTCATACCTACCTAGTACCTAGTCCGTTTAGCTCCGTGTTTAGTCAATCAAGTAATTATCCTGTACTTAGACAGCAGTTAATCAATCATGCTAGTACCTAAGCCGATTCATGATGCTTCAGGCTAGGTACTATTGCCAGGTAGGTACCTACTTACCTCTACCTATTCTTTCCCCTGTACCTGGTATTCATACAGGCCTTATGTGCTGGGCAATGTCCTATTGTTGGTCTAAGCGCCCCAGGAAGCCCGGCTCAAGCAGGGTGGTGTGCCCTGGGTTCGGGGAAAGGCTCTGTCATCATCCACAATTTCCTTCACAATTTCCCCTCAATCCGGTGCTGCCCAAAAAGTCTAGGCTGCGACCGCTGAACTTGACACAACTCGAACGATTTACTGCGCTGCCACATGCATCTCTGAGATCTACCTCCAAAGCTTCCAATGGCCCGTTGGCCTTTGATATCCACGTCCGCTGTGCTGCTGGCGCTACCAGCTGGTGTTGGCTCCATGAACCATCCACACGAAAGCCAGATGGATCGCTTGGCCGGCGTTGCATCCATCATTTTGGAAATCTGCAATATCTCGGGCGTCCCATCAGCAGCCATCGGGGTGATTGATGACGGCAAGGTTGTTTTTACCGAGAGCTTTGGGCACAGCGATGTGTCGGCGAAAAAACGCGCGACGGCCGACACGATCTATGGCATTGGCTCGCTCACCAAAGGCTTTACGGCCGCCAGCGCTGCGCATCTCTTCGATAGTGAACCATCCTCAATATGGTCCAGACCCATCAGGGACATAATTCCAGACTATCAACCAAAGGACTCGAGACTCGATCGTCTGGTCTCCCCCGCCGACTTCCTTTCCCACCGGACAGGGCTGTTTCCCGACATGTCCGTGGCGGTCCAAGGGGACCAGGAGTTTCTGCTCTCCGCAGAACAGCTCATCCCAGCTGTGTCGGACATTGACACAGTAGCCTCCTTTCGCGAAGAGTGGCTCTACAACAACTGGGGATACAGTGTCATTGCCAAAGCCATCGAAAAACTCTCCGGGAAACCTTACCATGAATATGTTCGCGAGGCCGTGATTGATCCCTTGAAACTCACCAGCACGACAACTCGGCCCGAACGTGGCAGTGGCTCGGATTTCGCCGAGGCATACGCGGCCTTGGATGATGGCAGCTTTTACCACTTGCCACAACGCTTGCCCTTCAAGGACAGCCTTTTCGAGGCATCAGGCGGCATGTACTCGACGGTGAATGATTTGCTTAAGTACGCCAACGCAGTTCTTCAGGCCAACGAGGATCCCGAGTCCAGTCCGTTGAAGAATATCAAGATGTTACTGAGCAACCAGGTCCCGCTCGACAACCCATCTCACCTCTATCGATTCTACGGCATGGGCTGGGTCCTTACCCAGCTCCCTGGTGTTGTTGGGCTTCAGGGTGACAACGCCGAGTTGTTCGAGTGGGACGAGCTTCCCATTCTTGGCTCCGGGTCCCCGCCCCGCATGGCCTTTTATCACCAAGGCGCCGCGTTTGGCTATTACTCGTCAATCTTTCTTTTCCCTGAAACACGGTCTGCAGTTGTTGTCTTGACAAACTCCAGCCCCCTCAATGATGCCGCGGACTGGATCGCACAGGTGTATGTGTCTGCCTTGTTTGGCTTTCAGCCTGGTGCAGACTACGTCAAACTTGCTCGGGAGAGCCGGGCTCGCAAGGTTGGGAACATGGCCAAGCTTAAGGCAGGGCTTGACGCAATCCGGCACGGCAGTCCGGACGACACCCATCGACCACTTGAAGTCTACATCGGGAAGTACTACAACCACAGGGGGAACTTCTTCCTGGATATCCGACCACACCACGACACGCCGGCGAGTTGTTTACAGCTCGTCTTCCAAGGCAAGGATTTGCACACATATCAGCTTCGCCACCTCCGCGGAGACACCTTTGAATGGGCGCTGGATTACAACGAGTCAGCGAGCAGGGCAAGGTTTGCTATTTGGGATTCGGAGTACTTTATCGTCGACTTCGAGTTCCGAGCTGGGGACACGCGAGCCTCGTCTCTGACGTGGGCAAAATGGGAAGACGCGGAGCAAGGGATGGAACTGGTTCGGAAACAGGAACCAGAAGATATTTCCGTCTCGTGGATTGCGAAACTAGGAATGGCGTTGTCACAAGCCTTCAAGCCCCTCTTGAAATGTCTTGACCCTTACCCAGACGGATCACTTTAGGTTGCCGTAGTGTTCACCGATAATAATACTGACATGTAATTGCTCTTTTCTCCTGTTCATCATTCCCCCAGTACTTTACACCATCAGTCACTTAAAACCCTTCCCTCAGAGGGCATTCTCCGCAAGAAACTCCTGAATAGCCTCGAGCGGCACGCCCCTCCTCATCCCTGTCTCATCGTCCCACGAAGAATGCAGACCAACAAGCTCACCGCTCGTGCCATCGAGCAGCGGCGCCCCACTGTGGCCCCAATATGTCCAGCAGTCGTGCTGGAGGGCGCCGATTTCCGAATTATCTTGGAGGTCTTGGCCCCTGGCGATGCCCCGATAGGCGCCCTCGCTGAGGTGCAGGACATCGTAGTTTGTCTTGACGCCTGGCTCGCTTGCTTCCAGGTCTTCGCTGCCGGGGTGGCCTACGCAGACCAGCGGCGCCTTCAGAGGAGGGGCGTCGGTCGCTATTGATACCGCTGGAAATCGAAATGCTTCGCTGGAATCTTTGTCGGCGATGGGGTTATTGGTTAGAGAGCTGGTGGACTTGGCAGCCATGTTGGGATTGAAAGGCGGGATTGGTGATATGCATTGCGCGGCCGTGATTTTCATCAGTGCTAGGTCACGGTGCGAGTCCCAGGCGACACATTTGGCTGCGACGAGTCGGCCTGATGCAAACAGGAGCCAGTGCGGCTTGTCGTAATCGAGTTCTGCGCTGGTGTCCGCGATGCAATGCGAGCAGGTCAGCAGCAGCCCGTCGCTGCGGATGCAGACGGCGGTGCCTGCCTCCTCTTGGGCAAAGACCAGGGTGGCGGAGACAGCCTGGGAGTGCCTCTGGAAGTGTCTTGGGGTGTGGATGTCATATTGTTGTAGGAGGTCATGCTTGCGTAGGAGGAGCCTATGATCGGATTTGTTGAGTTTGGTGATTGTGGAAGTTGGGCGTTTGGGGAGAAGATGAATGGTCCCTGGATGTGGAACCGGCTTGGAAGCTGCATCCTCGGTTTTGACCTGCTTCTCTGGCTGAGATGGAGGATCTGATTTCGATATGAGGTTCTTGCTTGTTTGTCGAGTTCTCCGCGGCGAAGGAGCCATGGTGCGCACCTGGCAACATGAAGGTTTTCAGATATTGTACCTGGTTCCGTTGGAGTCGGCGCTGAAGCAGTTGGCGGGTAACCGTTGGATTCGAACTTTTGGGCGGGGACTGCTGCCTAAATCAATTCCAGTGACTTCCTGACCAGGGCGATGTACGGGTGCCCTGCAGACTTGCCGGCATTGGCTTGGCAGGACCTCGGGCTGTCTACTGCCAAGACGCATGTTCCTGGGCGCGATGCGGCGACCACGGTAGTATATGGGCAGGAATTATAGTATAAACTTGATGGGATGGAGAAACCTAATATTGAGAGGCGATTGCTTGCTACCAGGCAAGTGCCTTGAAACTTTGCTGCCATGTATCCCGTATCACGTACGCGTTGTGCTAATAACCGACAAGAGACCTAGAAACCCCACCAGCGTCGTCGTATTACCTGACTCAGAGCCTGAGTCCTGCCCAGCCCATGTCGTCTTCTCATTGGACTGAAGCTCATACGACCCCGCACAAACCATCATGCACGGCTGATGAAAATTCAACGACAACCGATCAGAAAGGTTTGAACCTCCAATGATACCTTTGGTGCAAACTGCCCTGCGATTGCAATTGAGACCGGAGATTAAAGACATAATACAAGAATTAATCGAAAAACGACATCAAAACCACGCAAGCCCCTCACACATGCTGCAGTACAGCAGCTGTTCAGAGTCCTCATCAAACACAACCTTCCTCTGACACGCGACGCATCTCGGCCACGTCAGCAGTCCATGCCCCGAAGATATAACGGGTTTGTGCCTCGCCGTTCTCGAAATGCCAAAGCCGTCGCTCCTTCTCCTGCATTTCTCCATCAAGCCCCGCGACTCGACCCGCGAGAGCATCATGTCCGCGTCGAATGGTTGTGTTGGCTCTTCTACCCATCCCTCCACTTTTTTGGTGGCAGCTCGGGGAAGTTTTGATAGAACTGTCGACTCTGGCGTTGGAATGGTGATTGCTTCATTTTCTGGGTTGATGCACGGCCCTCCAGGTGAGATTTTGCGCCGGTGGCTGCCTGGACGTGAGGCTTCTTGGCTGGGGGGTGTGGGCATCTGTCTGGCGCCGTGTGCGATCGCCGCGGTTTCTAGCTGGCGCTTGGTGATAGTTGCACGTTTGTGGCCTTGGCGTGCTTTTTTCTGCTTCCGCACGCCCGTGCTTAGGACTCGGACCTTTGAGATGGGGTTGCTTAACTGGGAATCGCAAGTCTTCGGTGGGACGTGGCTCCATGATGCAAGATTGTTTATCCTCGGGCAAAGCTTCTGCAGCCTATGCTTTGCCTTGAGGAAGTTGACATCCGTGAGTGTAGATGAAGTGCATGTCTGTGTGATGTGGATGGAGAAGTTCCGGAAGACTTCGAGATGGTCTCTCATGTCAATCTCCGATGGCGTCAACCATATGAGGCTATCTTGTGTTTTGTGAACACGGGTTTTGGAGATGTCTTCATATTGCTGAAGTGCATGGAGGAGAATCTTGATGATGATTTGATCTAGTCTGGCGTCAAGGCCCAGGACCAAGGTGTCTCTTAGAGATAAGAAGAGGCGGGAAGATTGTTGGACGGTGGCCATGCCATCTTCTCCCTGTGCTTGGACCAAGGGGTAGTCATCCAGGGCATGTAGAAGGTTGCAGGCAAGTCCTATCTTTTTCTCATCAAGTGCATCAGATATCTGCTGGAGACAGATTGATGACATTTTGATCAGTGCCACAATGCAATGATGGATGATGATGGGAATAGATGCATATGCTGATGGCTTATATGGGGGTGGTGTGGAGCTGAATGGAGTTGCAATGAGATACTGATGCATGGAGAGGATATGGAGGAGAAAAGGGGGAAGTGGGGACTCGGGGTGAAAAGAAGGGGGATGTCGATATTTATACATGCAGCTTGATAGACGGATAGGACTTTGCACCCAATCAGGGTAATATTGGCTGTGCAGTGGGATAGGGATTCACGTTTTGATAATGGTAGAGCAGCAAGGAGTATGTCCAATTTCGGGAGTGTTGGTTGGTGAATGGGGGGCCCGATGCTAATCCGTTGTGTGGTGTTTTCAGTCACCCTTAAAGCGGCGGGGTGCCGCATGGGTGACACGCCCAGGTCCAGGCCGCCAGTTCACCTCAGACCCTCTTTTTCCACCCCCCCACGCCCGACCGCTTGGCTACCCGGCACCTACCTACCTACCTACGTACTAGGTAGATATAGAAAATCCCATCCGTGAATCGAAGATGCTCGCGTAATCCAACGCGTCCTCGCGAGTGAAGCACCCACTCATGTCTCGTTTTGTGGGAGCATGTGTGACTGGAAGCCTCGAAGATGACGCATTCAAATCTTTACCCCCACATCTGCCAGACACCAAATTCACGCAGCAACATCGTGATAGCTGATATCATGTCAAAATACTTCATGAGTTCCAGTTCCTAATTTACTGCAGACCCCACGCTCGATGTTCATCAATGCATGCAGTTGACCCACCAGGAGACAGTGCAGATCTAAACCGGTGCCAACTACTCCACCCCGACGATGGAAGAAAATTAGGGTTGGAAGAGGAAACACATTTCCTCGTACACGACCGACGAACCATGGGGTCCCATTCCTTCCAATTCCATCTTGATAGTTCTCTCCACCTTGAAGTTAAAACTCTCGTAGAGCCTCAATGCGTCTCCTGTGCTCTCCAGATATGCTGGGACGTTTTCCTCTTTGCAGCGCTCCACCGCCCAGCCCACTAGCAAAGAAGCAGCGCCACGTCGCTGGTGTTTAGGATCGGTGCCAATGAAACTGAGATCTATGCTAGTGTGAGCTGCGGGAATCATGCAGTGGGCCAGCCATCATAATATCAGAGCGTCACTCCCTGGCTGCGAATTGTGATTTGGGAACTCACGATAGTTTGGAGAGTTTCCAATGATGCACTCCTTCGCCGCATCGACCTTCTCTGTCCATGCATTCAATACCTCATGATTAGTCTCATCGGGCCATCTCCATGGCGGCTCGGTATAATCCTCGTTCTCTTTGACCGGAAGGCTCCATTTGGCGAAGCTGATGATGATGTCGTCGTCATCACGAACAACGAGAACTTGGGTCTTGGGGTCTCGAATATCATCAAGAGCCTTTTCGGCGATGCACCTCTTGAGCTCCTCCCTTGCAGACGGTGTTGGGAATTGTGCCTGTAGTAGGATGTTGGGGCCAAAGGCAGCCATGTGGATGTCAGCAATCTGTTCGATGTCCGACTCCTCGGCGGTTGACAAGACGAGAGGCATCGTGTATGCAGGCCAATCATGAATTGGGCAGCCTTTTGGAGGATTGCGCTGGTGGGGACAGACTTTCACCTGGGCCTGCGGTGGTAGATAGCACGATGTGTTTGCTGCTTGTGCTTTCTTCACCCCACGTCGCTTCGTGCCTTGCGTGGTCAAACCCGACGTTGGCCCACCTCGATACAAGGATAAGTATCCCGCGCATGTCTTCATGCTTACCTAATCACCGATATTTACATACCATGCATCAGGGGCCACGACGCCGACCAAAATCTTTTCCTGAAGTGTTGTGTTTCATCCAATCATAATATTATATAGCAGCGTTGGTTTGAGGTTGTGGCGGAAAAATTTACCAGAACCCTGTCCTGGAATCCTAACTGCCTGACCTAATGAAGGTACAATCAGATCTTATGGTGAGTCGGCTCAAAGACACCAGGCAATTATCGTTGAATTATCCAATGTACTGCCAGTAACCAGCGTCGCCCATCGCAACGACTTAACTCAACATATTACAGCCCCTGAGCAGTTTCTTCATTTCCCCTTGCCAGTTTCCCGCCTCCATCGCAATCACCTCAGCTGATTTCCCATCATCAGTCATCCAGCCCATCTTAAAATCTTTGTGTTGCAGCACAGCTTGCAGCAAGCCTAAGTGACCGAGTTTCGCTGCATGATGGACTGCTGCCCATCCATCGGCACCAACCATGTCGCCGACATCGTCAAGTTCCAGGAGAAGAAGCGCACACTGGATGTTGCCGTGAACGAGAGCCTGGAGCAGCGGCGTGTTTCCGCTGAGGTCTTTTGCTGTGATCGTCGCGCTTTCTGGGGCGAGACGAAGCAGTGTCTCGAGTGCGCCCGTCTCACCCTGGATACAAGCATGATGGAGCAAGCTTTTGCCTTGCCCATCTGTGGAATCAAGGTGGGAACCGTGCATTGCGAGTATCTCGATGCATTCGGGATCATTCAAGAAATCAAAGATCGGCGACCTCCCATCGGTATCCTCAGTGTTGATCTCCAGACCGTCACACTGACAGAACAATAATGCTATCTCACGTCGCTCATCGCTTTTTGAGGACAGTCCGGCGCAGTGCAGGGGAATTTGGCGGTCCTCTTGTCGGGCGTTGGGATCAGCCCCTGCTTCCAGAAGGAGCCTGACGCACTCGAGTGAATCCCAGGCGGCAACATGTAATGGAGTCTCACCCCAGCGATTTCTCTGATTGATGTCCAGTCGCTTCGGATACCGTTTGCAGATCTCGAGGCCCACACCAAGACCGGCTGCCGACTTGGACTCTGATGCGGCGTGAAGGATGCTCGCGCCCAAGTTGGACAGCATAAAGGGGTCAGCGCCATGAGAGAGCAGGACGCGCATCTTGGCAGATAGACCAGCCGAGCTGGCCCAGTGCAGTGGCGTCCAGCAGAACTTCTTGTCCTGCTTGTCGATGAGGTTGTGAATAACCTTGTGTGGTTTTGGCATTTCGTAAGCAGCTGCACGGAAATATTCCAAAATCTGGCTGAAGAGCGGTGATCGTTTCCGGTATTTCAGCTTCCACTTGTCCCAATCTGTACCCGACGGAGCATTATTGGCGTCGTCCAGCAACTCGATAAGCTGTTCAAGCGACGGTCGCTCGGTGTCTGTAGGCTCATAGAGATCGAGGACTGCAATGTGGATTGGTGTGAACTCGAAGTCGCTTGTGTAGTCATTGCTGTGCGAGAAGGCTTCAACAATTTGCTTCTCGACATCGGTTGCATCGGCCGCCAACGACTTCATGATGGCAAGATCAAACGGCGTGCGCGTCCCAACGTCTCCTTCCTCAGTGTCAACCCCATGCTCGAGGAGATATTTAACAATGGGTAATTGCTTGTTGTAAGTTGCTGTATGAAGAAGTGACCAGCCATCAGGTGCCGTATCCCAAAGTGTGGCGTCGCCGCTCACAAGGGTGGCTTTGAAGTTGTCAATGTCACCGTATTTGATATATCGTATTGCGTCACAACCTTCGGAGATGATTCTGTATGTTTTCAAATTGTACCGAACTCGAATGCTTCTTGACGAAAGCACTTGGGCGAGACCGTGCCGGAGTTTGCTGAACCTTGTCTTCACACTCTCATCTACTGCGATCGCTTCGGCTCCTGAGCACGCTGGATCACTGCAGTCTTGTTCTCGGCTCTTCTTTTTTAGTGGGGACTTTTCCAAGCTTCGTGCATGACAGCTACAATAGCAGTCAAATCTGCAGGCCTGCCGGACCACTGGCGCTGGAGGAATGGTGTGTTCCGAAGGTGTGCAAGCCGTTGACGACAGAGGTGATCCCTCCCGCGTCGGTATATCCAGACTTGAGACGGACGATGCCATAGTCTCGCTGGAGGAGAGCCGGCAGAGCGATGTTGTTGAGCTTTCCGATGCGAAGATAGTGGTGCTGGACGAGATGGATGATCTCGGGGAAGGGTCGGTTTCATGCGCATGCTCCACATCTGCAGAATTTAATATTTCTTGCATAGCCCAGGGGTTCTGCGAGCATGCCGCAAGGAACGTTTCCCTATATTCCAGTAATTCAGCAAACCACCTGGTAAGGACGGAGGGAGGGCGAGTGTGGAGCCACGTACGTGTGTGCAAGGGATACGAAAGTTTGAAGCATCATGATCTGATCTCTGAACCGATCATGAAGCTTCTTGAAGTAGGATCTGTTCTGCATCCACTTGAGTCTTCGTTTAGTTGGGCTGCTGTCATTGTTGATACTTTGGAGGTGGGTCTGTAGGTCCTGGATTGTGACGAGTCCCTCATCAATGGCTCCCCGGATTACTATCGGGGAGATCCCGTGCTTGGCGTGACGGCTGCGAAGCACACGATCACAGCCCGTGAGTGATTCGGTAAAGACAGCCAAATCATTGGAGACGTCTTTCAGCTCGCGCTCGCCGTCCTTGAAGCGATGCACCATTGAAAGGGCGCCGTTGCTGACCCTAATCAGCTCTGACAGCGACGCCAGGAGGCTAAGTGCCGTGATGGGGTCCATCTGACGGCACGGCGCGACCTAACGGAGCCCGGCGGACAAGGATCCTTGACAGGGCAGGGGCACAGCCGAAAGTGGGCCTGTTCTCCACACGCTCAAGGAAAGAAAAAGACAAAAGACTCCAATACTCCGACTTGAAAGGCGAAGCAGTAGCATTAGGCGAAACGGTGTCTCACATTCCGACAGGAGAATGCGGGGGAAGTTGCTGGGCAGATGAGGGGATTAATGGGACGCAAAACGACGAGATTGTTCAGCTGCTGATGAACGCCAGGCTGCGCATCGTGCAGGGAAAGGCAGGTGCGACCATGATAAGGCACCAAAACAGACCAACTGTGAGCACCTTCCATGCCGCCGGGCGCATGGTGGGCAGGCGCGTAGGGCGCGTGATGAAACCAATTCGTGCGTTTCCAATGCTTGCCGCCGGGCGGATGCAACCTGGAAACTATTGGTCAAGCTCGCTCAGATAAGCACCTTCCTGCCAGCTCAGCCCCACCCCAAGCTCTCACTCGTATTGCGGGATTATCACCACCACGCCTCTCTCAAGTGATTGACAGGTGAGATTCCGAGGTTCTCATCCGATCAGTTTCCATTTTCACCAGAGCTACACCGTGGAGCACCAGGCATGCGGCTTCAAGTTCCAAGCAAAAGCCTCCCTAACGCAGATTCGCCTCTGCTGGGACTCAGGCACCCGACCAAGAAGGAATGCATCCGCATCTGGAGGCTCACTTCCCTGTCCTGGAGAGATTCCCTCGACGAGAGTCAGTTTCTGGAAGAATCTGCCTACTTACTCACCATCCCTTTGGCCAAGGATGGGGGAATGACTTTGTGGCTTTTGACTGACACAACACTTCCTCCCGACAATCGACCAATTCTCTGCTCGTGCGAGACTTTCCTCAAGAAGACTCTGGTCAGTAACCCCAGTGGCGGTACCAGCGACAAAAACCTGCACGGCATCGCAAGTGTTTTCACCGACCCACAGTACCGACGGCGGGGGTATGGAAGAAGGATGATGCGAGAGCTTTCTAGAGAGCTTCGAGATTTCCACTTCGACCGGGAAATGAACGTGGGAGCAGTACTCTACTCGGACATCGGCAAACAATACTACGCAGCTCTCGGTTGGAAACCCTTCCCCAACAATGGCCATCTCGAGTTTTCTGCCTCGAACCTGCAATCGTCAACATGCACGGCAACAGAGCTGTACGAGCATGACCTCGAGGCTCTTTGCAAACTCGATGAGTCGATGATCAGGAATGCAATGGCCAAACCTTGCGCCAACGGACAGACGAGGATTTGCATCATCCCCGACATTGACCACATGCTGTGGCATCACTGCAAGGAAGACTTTGCCGCAGAGAAGAACTTTGGAAGGGCTGCTTTCGTCAGAGGAGCCTTGATTGGACAGCCCGGCAACCGCATGTGGGCAATTTGGACCCGACGCTGGTACGACAAGCCCGACTCACCCGACGCTCATAACACTCTGTATGTGCTTCGTTTGGTTGTGGAAAACAAGGATGGAGACCGTGATGCCCAAACTGAGCAGCTGAAAACTCTCATTGAGACCATGCAAAGAGAGGCCCATGCATGGATGCTGCAGGATGTCAAGATTTGGGACCCTAGCTCGTTGGTGCGAGACTTGGTGGAGAAGACGGGAATTGTGCACAAGACAGTAATGCGGGAAGAGGAAAGTATCGCGAGTTTGAAGTGGTTTGAACAGGAGGATATAAAGGAGGGGTCCATCGAGTGGATTGCGAACGAGAAATATGCTTGGTGTTGATCTTGGAAGTGATGAAATGGAAATTTGTGAGGTTCAATCTACGAATTCAGTTGTGCAGGTATGAAATTAAGCTCACCGCGGCTCAGTGAACCGTGAACCTGTATGTGTAGTCCGTATCAGATCCAATTGAGCCATGAGACTTTATCGCTCCCTTCCAATGCTGGTCATTTTGGAAATCCTCGAAACCCTGCTAATCACCGGACAGTTGCCTAAAAACGTCGATGAGTGTGGTCTCGGATCCTTCACCACAAATCCGAAAAGACCGCTTCGCCTAATCACCCTGGTATAATTACGTTGGACGCATGAACTTTGGCGTTTCACCATGACGGGAGTTGGGACGAACGACGAGACAGCATCTTCAGCCGCCGGCTCCAAAGCGATGCCGGAGATCAATCCACGTCTCCTCGCTGATTTTGGTCAAATTGCCCTCGTTGCGAGATCCAACACTCGACAAAAACATTGCACACTTGCAGATACTTCAATTCAGTGCCAACACCACATCCTCTAACTCGGCCGTCTTCAGCTGCTTACAGCATACCTTCGACATCCAATCTCGTCCTTCGGAATGCCGAGCTACGAACCCACTCCCCGGCGGTTTTCCATCCTGTCTGTGTCGCGGTCGACGTCCCGAAGAAACAGCATCGAAACGGCCACGCCCCTAAACTTGCCGGCAAGCTCTACCGATGCACAACCGTATTCGTCGTCAATTGATTTGGCCGCTGCAATCGGAAATCTTCAACATGCAGAACCTGCTGCGGATACTACAGGAGGGCAGGAGCGAGGCCGAAGTAGGCGGGTTGGGGTCGAGAAGATGGAAAGCACAGCTTGGGGTACAAATGGGACCGTTAAACCCGCAGGAGCCAGACGAGGAAGTAGTGCAAGTACCCGAGACCGCATCGCGGTGTGGGAAGAGAGGAGTCGGAGTCAGTCGATGAGTCGAAGCAAGAGCAGGGGAAGGGATCTTGGCCCGGGTAGTAGGATCAGCGTCGTGCCCGAGATCCCCGACCTGGCGGTAGCTCTTTCTCAGTTTGAGAATTCCGCAGCCCAGGACGCGGTTGCCATCTGTGGCCTCAGTATCATGCCTGACCCTACTAGCACAACCCAGCCACAGCAGTTAGATGACGGACGTGAAGACGAGGGTCGCCCTTCCGAGCCCGCACCAACAGTCCCTCACAGAAAGGATGAGGCGAACGACAACCGTCACTTGGACAATGACCCCGTTCTCCACCCGGAAACCCCAAGACATGCACCACCAGACCCGCAAAGAAGAAATGACCTAACGTTTGACAAACCAGAAGAACTTGGGTCCTTGCAAGTTGAGGATGTCAATGCAAGACCACGCACCCCAACCAACAAAGCACCATTGCCCTCTTTGCCAACGCCAGAAGCCACCCCAAAACAGATTTCGTTGGGATTCGAAAGGGAATCACTGAAAGCTCGAGACAGTCTTTACGATATCAATGCTTTTGACCAAGATGCGACAAGTCTGGTTGCTGACGACCTTGAGTGTCAAGCTCCGGGTTCAATCTCGACACCTTCGACCCCGGTACGCGTGTCTCCCCAGTCGACCTTCCCGCTGACCCCGGAATCCACGCCCAGATTCATAAGGTCCCTGTCTACCAATCCAGCGCGAAAGGAGAGTAACCAGGTGGCGCCAGTGCATCCTCTCCAGACTCCAGCTTTTGCAGCAAAGTTGGATTCACAACCCAGTGACGGCATCCCACGCGACAACAGCACCAAATCCCCATCCAGCGCTAGTCTCACAAAAGCAAGACAAGCACATGTCGCGCCAGAGCCAATGCCAGAGCACTTCCATCTACCTACTGGGCTCTTGGCAGAAAACACGAGCGATGTCCGCCGAGACGAAGAACAAATCACAACAGCCGGAGGGAATCAGGCACCGCCCAACCCCAAAACAAGCAGGAATCAGCCTCAATACCACGATGTTTGGAGGATATCGGATTATGACCCGGACTTTCCGCTTCCCTCCAGGCCGTCTCTTCCCATGGGATTAGTGCAAGACGTAATGAGTGGACCGCAGTTCAACGGAAGGCCACTGCAAGAACCACCGCAGACAAGGCTTCCAGCACCTCGCAAGTCGTATCAACCCACCGAAGCAGCTGCGCCATACCCATATTCAACCCACAGACCGGTTGGAACCGGGGACTGGTCGATAAACATCCCATCTTCCCCATCATCGGCGTACATTCCCGACGAGCATCGACCCCGTTATACAAGGCCTCAGAGTCGGACCAGACGGAGGGGGAACAATGATACGGGCGGGAGCAATATCCGCGGTGACAACAGCAAAAAAGAATGGGATGCTCCGCCCGTGATCGAACGTGCAATACACGCAGCGTCTGTTAGCATGATTCAGGGGTTGCACGCGCCCATGGGTCTGTACCGCGGCCTTAGGGACATCTACTACCCACCCCCGGGCCGGCCAGATATCATCAAAGCTTACCCCGAACGACGGCGTCTGCCAGTTCGGTAAGACGAGCATCCGCACCTCCCCCAACTCCCCCACTGTCCAGATTGTTTCCACGGGACGAGCAGCTTGAAACTGACCAGAGTCAAAGCATCTTCTTCCCCTCCCATTACGACCTCACCTCGCCAGCACTGCTCCCAACGCTCTTCACCATCCACGGCGGCGGCTTCACAGTCGGTTACTCATCCGACGATGACGCGTGGAACAGGTCATTTGCCGACACATACACCATCCTCGTCATATCGCTCAATTACTCCAAAGCCCCATGGGCCGCCTTCCCACTACCGCTCCTGGACGTCGAAGCGCTCTATCACGCCGTGCTCAACGATGAGTCGTTGCCCATCGACCGCATGCGCACCGCGCTCGGCGGCTTTGACGCCGGTGCCAACCTGGCCCTGGGCCTCTCACAACTTCCCAGCGTCCGCACCGGCGTCGTTAACCCCAGCTTACACCACTCCACCTACCCAGGCTACCCACCACCAAGATCTCACCCCCCGCCCGCCGCAGTCATCTCCATCTGCGGCATACTGGACTTCACCAACCCACCTTCTCTTAAAGCGCGCACGCGACCATACAAACGACAACTGCGTGGTCCACGTGGCTGGGGCCCCGGCCTGGACTGGATGGCGCGCTTGTTGCCCTCCAGCGCCTGGAGCTATATCCCATACGGCCACGATGTTGCCGACCCACTTCTATCCCCTGCGTATGCAGCGCGCGCAGACCTGCCGCCGCATGTTTTTGTTGTCGCAGCGGAGTTGGATTGCCTTGCGCACGAGAGCTGGCGAGCTGCGTGCGTGTGGGCGGCACGCGCGGTGCCCGAGGCGGAGGTGCTGGTTGGAAGGCGGAGCCCGAGCCGGTGGCGGGGGTGCCTCGATGATGGAATGGGTGAGAATGGACTTAAGTTTGGGTGGTTGGAGGAGGGGGATGGCGGGGGCAGCAGTACGCGGTGGCTACTGGTGCCGGATGTGGTGCACGGGTTTGATTCGGCCGGGTGGAGGAATCGATATCTCTGGGGCGACGAGGAGGCCAGGGTCGATGCTGAGATGAAGACCGTTGCGTACCAAAGAGAACTCGCCGAATGGCTTTGGGGGACTGTTTGGAGATGAAGTTTGTCGGTGGGCGAGTGAAAAT
This sequence comes from Cercophora scortea, assembly GCA_033439705.1. Lineage (NCBI taxonomy): Eukaryota > Fungi > Ascomycota > Sordariomycetes > Sordariales > Lasiosphaeriaceae > Cercophora > Cercophora scortea. The sequence continues at coordinate 4,674,936 of JAUEPO010000004.1, read as the reverse complement.
GAGTATTGCAGGTTAAAGATGACGTCAATTGGGTTGATTAATACCAGGTAGCATTGAGCATTTTCCGGATGTCGGGACAACCATTCAATCGACGCGGCGCAGCGTTGCCAGGGGTTGTCCGCAACTGTGTCCTCTACCCTGAGCCCCTGGAGATGGCCCAGCAGGGGACGGCATGCCGTGAACATCGCTATCTAGTACCTGCCTAGAATTACGGAGCTCGGCTTCGCCGGCAGCTATTATCGAACGATTGAAGAGGGGGTTGATGCTCCAAATTTGCGTTTTCAGTTTTCTTGCAGACATTAAATCTGCGGTATCATGAAAGCTGACATCAAACATGGAAACTTCAAATGCCCAAGAAATTCCTCAAAAACCCGGCACCCCTGTTATACACCAAGACGAAATGAAAAATAAAGATACCGAGGATGATACGAAAAATCCCGATGCTGGCATCATGGTGGTCGAGAGGGAAGGAGACAACAACCTCGATCAGAATAAGGCAAAGGTCTACCAAACCGGATGGCGATTACACGCCCTAACAGCAGGGTCTGAATCTACTCAATCCATCTTGCTTGCAGTCAATCCAGTGCTGATCAACCCTCAGTCTTTGTGTCAGCCTGTTGCTGTCCACGCTTGAAACGACAATCGTGAGCACGTCGCTTGTCTCAATCGTCAACTCCCTCCAAGGGTTCGATCGAAGCGGCTGGGTAGTGACCAGTTATCTCTTGACTTATACCGGTGTGTTAAACCAATAACTCCAAGTCGCCTTTACCACCTCAAGGCTAGCACACGGACAAGCAGAAGACTGATTATTGACCTTTTCAAGGTTTCCTCATCATCTTCGCCAAACTGAGTGACATTGTGGGAAGCAAGCTCCTCATCATGTTCTCCGTGTCAATGTTCACCATTTTCTCCATTGCTTGTGGCTTCTCGAGCTCGATGCTCTCCTTGTAGGTGGATTCCTCTTCCTCTTGTCCGATTCGGAACGGCACGCTGATAAAAACACACAGAATCGTGCTGCGCGCCTTCCAAGGGCTTGGGGCTTCCGGTATATACTCACTGGTCAGCGTGATGGCGCCGCTGATGGTCCCCCCTGCCAAGTATGCGACTTATATCGCCATCATCTCCTCGGTGTTTGCTATTTCGAGCGTGCTCGGACCGCTTTTGGGAGGAGCCATCACTGATAACACCACCTGGAGATGGGTCTTTTACCTGAAGTACGTCTTTTATTTCCATGACTTGGGACACGGGCTTCCTCCGTTTCGCGAATCGCCTGATTTGCTGACCATTTTTGGCACCAGTGGCCCTGGAGGTGCAATTGCCTTGCTTCTTTTGACAGTCTCCGTTCCGTTCAGTTTCCCATACGGGGGCAATGTTCACTTTCTCAGCACGCTTGTTTTGGAACGCGCATGGCGGCGTATCGACCTCTTCGGCGCCGTCTCGTCTCTCGCTGCTTCCATACTTCTTGTCTTCGCCCTGCAGCAGGGCGGGACTGTATACCCTTGGACGAGTGGCGCTATTATCTCGACGTTTGTGCTTTCCGGAGTGCTCTGGATTCTCTTTGTGCTCTGGCAACGCAGGCTTTCTTCACTAGAGAGTATTTGCGAGCCAATGTTCCCGTGGAGACTTGCAACCAACAGGTTCATGCTCGGATTGCTTCTGTGAGTCTTCATTTCTTCACTCACTAAACCCAATGGGCCTCCGTTTCTCTCCGTGTGCGAAGCAATCCGTCTAACACGCGTGTACTTGACCGCCAGTAACGCTTTCTTAACTGGTTTTCCGTTCATGACCGCAATCATCAACATACCTCAGCGACTACAAACAGCAAATGGGACAACGGCCGAGGAAGCAGGCATTCGGTTGCTGCCGCTTCTTCTCTGCTCGCCAATCGCAACCGCACTGGCAGGCCTGATTCTCACAAAGATCAAGCTCCCTCCCCTCTATCTACTGACAATGGCATTGATCCTGCAAACCATAGGCGTTGGGCTGTTCAGCTCACTGGACTCGTCCTCGCTCCAGGTGCCCGCAGTTCAATATGGGTATCAAGTGATCATGGGGTTCGGACTTGGATTCAACCTCAGCACATTGGTCATGATGGTGGCGGTGGTGGTCGAGCAGAAGGACATGGGTACGTCAGAGATGGCGCGCCCCGAAGGATTCCATTGATGAATATCGCTAACATACACGGTCGTCAGCTGTCGCAATGGGCTCTGTTACGCAGATTAGAGTTCTTGGGGGGACAATCGGCCTCGCGATCTCTTCAGCGATTCTCAACAATCACATTACGGCAGAGACGTCCAAGATCCTGACTAGATCGCAGGTGGAAGCACTGCTGCAGTCGTTCCAGACTATCAAGCTTCTTCCGCCCGACACGCAGGAAGAAGTGCGCAAAATTTACGGGGCAGGGTACGGCCAGCAGATGAGGGTGATGTTGTACTTTTGTATCGTGAGCTTTTTGTCCTTGGCTCTTCTGCTTGAGCGACATCCGCGGCGGATGGAAACAACTGAAAGCGGGGAGATCGGCGAGCGCAAGGACTAGGTGCCTTGCCCCCGGAGGTGGTTGTGGCGACATATTTAGCTTGTATTTCCTTGACCAAAGTATCCGGTTTCAGTTGGTTTTCGTTTCATTCCTCTTTCTTCTCGAGAGGAGCTCAGGCGATGTGGAAATAATGTGCCACCGCATGAGAACGAAGAAAAAGAAAGAAAAAAAGAGAAAAGGAAGAAATAGGTTGGAACAAACTTTTGACAATGTGGAAGCGAGCGGGCGCTAACGGATGGCGTTACATCCCCTCCCCCAGTACCAGGAACCTTACCACAAAGAGGTCCCTTAGCTCGCCAGTGACGGGAGTGGAGTAAGCAAAAGATAAGTGTACCGCGAGTGGGGATTGATGACGCTGCTCTTCCCATGTCGCGGGGCTGATCCCGTCACTTACCAGGTAAGAGTGCCAAATTAACAAGAACTGGTACTGGCGAAATATCAACGTGAATTGAAGGTTAAGACGGTCCTTTTGTCCAGTGAAAACATCAATCCACTGGGACCTGGCGTGGGTGGAATGCCTTCGGGTACTTGAGAACCCTAAGCCTTTTTGGTCCCTTTTTGGTCTGCCAAGGGAAAATGCAGCACAACCAACGAGATGACAATGGTGAATCTGAACCAATCACTTTAGAGGGTGGGAGTGTCGCGGCGGGTATATGGTTTGGCCAGGTAAATCGAAAGCATCATAAATGAAGACCACAAGCTCGGAGGACGGCAAATTAGAAATCATGTCGGCTCTTAGTCGGAATGGTCGGAAAGGTCGGAACCCCGCGTCCCCATGGAAAACAGTGGAAGGTTTGGCAAGGGTTGGCGGGCGGGAGGGGCGTCGCATCCCTGCGACAAATGCAACTTCCACCGCGATTGACGTGGCATGCTGGGCGAACTCGCTCGCTGCGTCAAGCAGTGGAGGTGCTCTTTCGGCTCCGCACCAAGCTCGGTCGTACTGGAAGAGCTCTCTGGCCAAAGCCTCCGAAACCCGAGCGGCCCAGCACGCCCGGCGAGGCCAGCAAGGTACAAGCTGGAGTGGTCCAATAAAACCCGGGTCATTACATCCGATGAATCGCGACTGGCGTTGGCGCGCTCAACAAATTGTTGCCATCAGTAACGCCAGTATCGCAAGCTACCTAGTTCCGGGCCTGTGATTGGCGAGAAAAGAGGTAGTGCTGCTAAGTTCGTCATTCCTGCCCGCGGGGTTCGGCATGAACAGAAGAAGGGCGGGGTAACTGCCAATTGGTGGGGTCACCACGTCGATGGTCGATCGGATGGAAGGGGTAAAGAGGAAAGAGGAAGGAGAGCGGTGCGGGGTAGACGCAATGATCTGATCTCGCCACTACATGACGGGAGTTCATCATCGCTCCTGCTTTCTGTGCTCCGAGAGGACGACTCCCGCCTGAACTAACTCGCTTTGACGACGGACTGACTTCCAGGTTTCTTCCTCCCTCTCCCATTCTCCCCTTCCTTTTCCCAATCCCGATTCCAACCCAACCCACCAAACCCAAAACCACACGACAGACAGCATCACCATCGCCCATCATCACCATGGCTGCCAAGTGCCCCGTCAAGCACTCCAACATCGGCGGTGGAGGCACGCGCAACACCGACTGGTGGCCCAACGAGCTGAAGCTCAACATTCTCCGCCAGCACACCGCCGCCACGAACCCGCTCAACAAGGACTTTGACTATGGCGCGGCTTTCGACAGTCTGGACTATGAGGGCCTCAAGAAGGATCTTACTGCCCTGATGACAGACTCCCAGGACTGGTGGCCTGCCGACTTTGGCCACTACGGTGGTCTCTTTGTCCGCATGGCATGGCACAGCGCCGGCACCTACCGCCTGTTCGACGGCCGCGGTGGTGGTGGCCAGGGCCAGCAACGCTTTGCCCCCCTCAACAGCTGGCCCGACAACGTCAGTCTCGACAAGGCCCGTCGCCTGCTGTGGCCCATTAAGCAGAAGTACGGCAACAAGATCTCGTGGGCCGACCTGCTGTTGCTGACTGGCAACGTGGCCCTCGAGTCCATGGGCTTCAAGACCTTTGGCTTCGCTGGTGGCCGTCCCGACACCTGGGAGGCGGATGAGTCTGTCTACTGGGGCGCCGAGACTACGTGGCTCGGCAACGAGGTCCGCTACTCGGAGGGCAAGGAGGGTCTGTCGGGCAGCCCAGGCCACGGCGTCGTTGACGGTGACCAGTCCAAGAAGTCTCACTCGGACATCCACAGCCGCGACTTGGAGAAGCCGCTCGCCGCCGTACACATGGGCCTGATCTACGTCAACCCCGAGGGCCCCGACGGCATTCCCGACCCCGCTGCCTCGGCCCGGGACATCCGCACGACCTTTGCCCGCATGGCCATGAACGACGAGGAGACCGTCGCCCTGATTGCCGGTGGCCATACTTTTGGCAAGACCCACGGCGCTGCCCCCTCCGACAACGTGGGTGCTGAGCCCGAAGCTGCTCCCATTGAGCAACAGGGTCTTGGATGGACCAATAAGCACGGCTCTGGAAAGGGTCCCGATACCATCACCAGTGGTCTGGAGGTTATCTGGACCAGCACCCCGGTCAAGTGGAGCCACGATTACTTCAAGTACCTGTTTAAGTTCGAGTGGGAGCTCACCAAGAGTCCTGCCGGTGCGAACCAATGGGTAGCGAAGGATGCCGAGGCCACCATTCCTGATCCTTTCGATCCCTCCAAGAAGCACGTCCCAAGAATGTTGACAAGTGATCTTGCCCTCCGCGTCGATCCCGAGTACGAGAAGATCTCTCGCCGTTTCCTCGAGCACCCCGATCAATTTGCCGACGCCTTTGGCCGCGCGTGGTTCAAGCTTTTGCACCGCGACATGGGCCCACGATCCCGCTGGCACGGTCCCGAAGTCCCCTCCGAGGAGCTTCTCTGGGAGGACCCAATCCCGGCTGCTAACCACCCGGTGATCGATGACAAGGATGTTGCGGCTCTGAAGAAGGAGATCCTTGCAACTGGTGTGGAGCCCAGCAAGCTGATCTCCACTGCCTGGGCCTCAGCCTCCACCTTCCGTGGAAGCGACAAGCGTGGTGGCGCCAATGGAGCTCGCATCCGCCTTGCTCCTCAGAAGGACTGGCCCGTCAACAACCCCCAGCAGCTGGCCGAGGTCCTCAAGACTCTCGAAGGCGTGCAGAGCAAGTTCAACAGCAGCGCTGCCGGTGGTAAGAAGGTCTCCCTGGCCGACCTGATTGTCCTGGCCGGTTCCGCCGCGCTCGAGAAGGCAGCTGGTGTTCCCGTGCCCTTCACAGCTGGTCGCAACGACGCCTCAGCCGAGCAGACTGATGCCGACTCCTTCAAGTACCTGGAGCCATATGCCGACGGTTTCCGCAACTATGGTAAGGGAACCGACCGTGTAAGCACGGAGCAGTTCCTTGTCGACAAGGCCCACCTCCTTACTCTTACTGCACCGGAACTTACGGTCCTGGTTGGTGGTCTCCGCGTGCTCGGAACCAACTACGACGGTTCTTCCTACGGCGTCTTTACCAACACACCTGGCAAGCTCACCAACGACTTCTTCGTCAACCTGCTTGACACCAACACTGCGTGGAAGTCGACTGATGACTCGAGCGAAGTTTTCGAGGGCACCGATCGCAAGACGGGCCAGAAGAAGTGGACCGCCAAGCGTGCTGATCTCGTCTTCGGCTCTCATTCCGAGCTCCGCGCCATTTCCGAAGTTTATGGCCAGATCGATGGGCAGGAGAAGTTTGTCAAGGACTTTGTGGCGGCCTGGGACAAGGTCATGAACTTGGATCGCTTCGACTTGAAGAGGACGGCTGCGGCTTCTCCTTCAAAGCTTTAGGGGCAAGGATTATTTAATGTTTATGTGTTTAGCAAGCTTAGGTTTCGATGGCAAGATTGCGGCGACGCTGAAGTCGTGCCATATATTTGACAATTGAACTTTTGCCACTCTTTATCTTGTCTTTATGATTGTTGCTTGCTTCGCTGGGGCGTTACGTTTAATATCCAAGTATGCTCGGTTGGTATCATGGAGATATTTTAATCTGAGACATCTGTAGTTTATCAAACAGCACCAATGGCAAACTCTTGAGTTGCCATTCGAAGCCAGCACGCCGAGCATGGTTCAAAGCGTTGCCGTAATGCCGTAGTATCGAGGCGACTTTGAGCCCTTATCCGCCGCTAGCCATTCGCCCACCGGCGCATTATTCTCCATCCCGATGTCAGAAGCGGTGCGGAAAACATGCATTGGCCACCTGTGCCAGTGGCCGAGATATCAATCCACCTCGTGCCACTGACCCACTTGATGCCTCTTTCATCCCCCGTTTGGCAACCCCTGATCAAGCCCCTTTGTCGGCTCGGTGGCCTTGCAGGAGGTGTTACTCAGAGACCAGCCCCTCTCATTCATGAAGCCCAAGCTCATCCGACCGGATGGCATGGTGTAGTGCAATAGCCCATCTCTATTGCCCAGAGAAGTACCTTCCCACTCCCGTAGCGTATCCCTAATGCTATCGATCATTCGCGTTTTGGCTTTATAAGAGCGTGGCAAGTGTCGCCATGCCTGGTTCTGGTTGACCATGACTTGCCCTACGCCGGTGATCTTTTTCTCACTCCGGACGAAGAGCAGTCGGAAGGAGACCAGACATGCGATGATGTAAGCTTCAAAATCTGGTTAGCATGCTGGGCGCCAGGAGTTGCTTGTATCGCTGCATTGACTTACCCGTTATGAACTCAATCACCATCCAAAACCAAACCCATCCGACGTTCAGAGATTGGCTGAAGTCGGATGCGATTCTTCCATTCTGTATAGTTCCGCGAATGATTGTAACGATGACGGTGAATATCGTCAAGGAAAAAAACGCACGCCAGGATGATTTTCTTCCGCATGGGCACACGTACGCACCAAAGAATGCTGATGGGAAAGCAGAGAACTAGAACGAGTTGGTTAGCAAGACATTCAGTAAGTGCCAGGTAGTCCCGGGGGCTATTTGACGAATCATATGCCTTACTTAAAACGTCCGTGAATGCATCCAGCGAGCAGCACATTATGGTGTTTCTCCACTCTCTTGCAATGTTGTCCTTGCTTGTACACTCAAAGAATATCACGTCGAGCCCACTCAGGGTACACTTGTACTCGAGAAAGGCAAGCGTGACGCCAAAACAGCCAATCGTTGTCACAGTGACGACCCACCAGACGATGACATAGGGGGTGATGTGCGCACCGAGACGGCGGAAAAACAAAAGAAAGTTCATCTTGACAGCGTAGATGCCCACACTGCACATAACGCTTTGTGAAAAGATCGCAACCATAGCATTTGGTACATCCTCCATAAACGTCGCGGGCATAGGAGTCGACCCGTTTCCAACGTCTTCCATGATATAGACAGAATCCAAGCGCAACTGGGACACAAGGGCCGAGGCCAGCTGAATGCACACCACAAACAGCATGAGATAGTCTTCAAGAAAGAGACGTCGGAAGCAAAGATATCGGATATAGGCTCGAGAGCAGAAGGTAAGAAGGCAAAGCGCAAAGCCGCCCCAAATAACGCCCTAGGTATACCGCTTGTGAGAATGTTGTTCCATAAGCCCACGGAAGAAGTCCCAGTGCCGGCATACCTTCATGGCCTCCACTGACAGTAGATGTCCTGTAGTGCTCAGCACAACGTCCCTGGCCCTGGGGACAATCATTGTCTGTGAATAAATTTGTGGTGCGTTCTGTTCGGAGGTAACGATATGTCTCTGGTTGAAAGGTTGACAGGGTGAGAAGTGAATCAGACATGAAGAAGAAAGGGGGAACAATGGTCGAGCCATGGCCCCATAGGCAGGTCCATTCCTGGCTAGAACTACCTAGAACTCCTAACGGGTGTGCGTGCAGTTGCTGACCAACGAATGTAACGGCGGCATGCCACCCTTGATCCCACTTCCCGGTCGGCCATTCGTACTACCACGTTGGTGCCGGGGAACCTTTCCCCGGTCCTTCATGCCGCGGAGCCGCGCCGCTATCAGTCCAGCTGGAATTGGAGGTCCTTCGCCGCTCATGGCTTCGCCGCAGGCAACTTGAAATATTGACAACCTCACGACGCCACATTGTATACATGGTTCTTGTCCATCACATGCAACAACTGGAAATCAGAACTGCAGTTATTGTAACGCCGTGGTTGGTCCAGCGGGCGCCTCAAAAGACTCGGAGCATCAAGTCGCTCTGCTCTGGTTATCATGAAACTTGGCCCCCCATAAACAGGCTACGGAGGTGGTCTTGGGACCAACACATACAGATGAATGCAACTGAAATTATGTGGGAAGGCGGCAATGATGCACCAATCTCAGCGGTTCCAGTAGAACTACCAACTTGGGTTCGGGTTCTATGGCCCCATCACTTACAGTTTGGCACTCCGAAGCATCATGTCAGTATATGGTGCTTCGCCTCGGAGCTCAGAGGCCAACGCAGTGCTGAATGACGGATGGGATTGGATACGCGACCGGGGATCGTCGGGACGCTCCCGCGGTCGAAAACCAGTGTGGCAGCAAAGCGAATCGGACCGCGGCGTTGCACGACAGTCTTATCATTCGGGTTGTTGGAACCAACAAGCCAATTACGGTCCGTAATAAAAGTGCCGCCCGTGTCCACGCCGTGATTCCGATGTATCCAATACCACCTGGCCCCGTGCCTACAGCGGCTGAATGGACACTACATGTAACCAACCACCCTCTATCGACTCGCGGACTCGCGACTTCACGAACGCTGTCCCACTCCCGCGAACGACACGCCCCTGAACAGCGTCGTCTCTGAGTGTTGCGACGAGAGAGACTGTCGCTCGCATTACAATCAACCCACAGTTCTTACAGCAGGCTCGATATCGATGGAATAGAACGCTCCTCCAAGTCTCGAAGTCGCTCATTTAAATCTCCCTCGAGGTCCAGTGTCACCGACTCGGACGATACACGACGAAGCCCCATCCATTTCCCTCACCAGCTGCATGGCCACAAGAAAGTGCATTCGATTCCAAGTATAGATTCTACCATCAATCGCCTTTGCTTCTTCCTCGCACACTCAAGTCATCTCACTTGGCAAACTGTCGCGAGAATGGAGTCCGTTCTGTCTACATTCCATAATCTCATTTTCCAATTCTCCCAGTCTCATCCAAATCTTGTTGCCGCTATCGGCACAGCGGCCGTAACTTATGGCTTCCTCTGGGCCCTCTTGCACTCAACCCAGGATGCCAGGGAGCCGCCTCTCTTGTTGGGTGCCATCCCCTTCATCAGCCCAGTTATTGGCATGGTCAAATGGAGCATGGATTTCTACGTCCAGTTAAAGTTTGACAGCCCAGTTCTCTATTCCCTTTGGCCCAGAGCCTAGACAAATCCATGCTAACGTATGTGGTTTCGGTCATTTTGCAGAGACGAGAACCCCAACTCATCCATCTACACCCTTCGGCTCCCAGGCTTTCGACTCTACATTGTGAACTCGACCGCGCTCATTCTGGAGGTTCAACGGAAGTGGCGCACCTTCGTTTTCTCTCCAGTTCCAGCGCGGGCTTCCGAGTACGCCATGGGTGGCAGCAAAGAGGCGATGGACATTATCCGCGCTGGCATGTCCACCGACGCCGACTTCATGCATGGCTTCAACAAAGCAATCCACCCGGCTCTGTCGAGTGGACCTGCATTGGAGAATCTAACCGGCAGGGCTCTGGAGGTCATCGCAGAGTCGCTGGATGATATGGTCAAGCAGGGTGGAAAAGAGGTCAAAATGTTTGACTGGATTCGTCACGACCTTCTCATGGCTACGACTGATAGTGTCTATGGCCGAGGGAACCCATTGAGAGATCCTCAAAATGAAAAGGCCTGGCAGTAAGAAGGCTCCCCGTGTCTCTCTTTCTCTTCGAATTGTTTCATTTCTAATCTACTTTCGCCAGAAAATTTCATCCATCAATCATGTTCCTCTTGCTGAACGTGCTGCCCCAGTGGGTATTCCGGGACGCGATCAAGGCTCGCGGCGTACTTGCCAAGGCTTTCCTACACTATCACGCCGAAGGCCAGTATAAGGAAGGCTCGGTCTATATCCGCCGCTGGACGGAGTACTGTGTCAGCCACGGTATTCCCGTTGATGACATTGCAAAGTTCCACAACGCCGGTCTCTTTGCCCTCATCGCCAACACCATCCCCACCGCATTCTGGATGATTTTTCGAGTATTCTCCGACCCTTCAGTCGTCAGCGACTGTCGCGACGAGATCTCCAGATCGGTGGAGGAGCGAGACGGCGTCTGCACCATCAATGTTGGACGAATCAAGGCAGATTGTCCCACCCTGGTCTCGACCTTTCAAGAGGTTTTTCGTGTCCATGGGCTGGCGAATTCCGTCCGCGTGGCTACCGAGGACCACTACCTCGACAATGGTAAATATCTCATCAAGAAGGGCGGGCTGGTCATGATGCCGGCGAGGGTCCAGCATCACCTGCGTGATGTCTGGGGCAACAATGTGGACGAATTTGATCACCGTCGGTTTATCAACAAGGAGGGCGACCCACAGCCTAACGCTGCCGCTTTCCGCGGCTTTGGCGGTGGCACCACTTTGTGTCCGGGCCGCCACTTTGCGACTACGGAAATCCTGGTCTTAACAGCAATGTTGCTTCTCCGCTTTGATCTTGTCCCCTTGAGCGGCCGCTGGGTACTGCCGTCAACGAAAAACTCATCCCAAGCCGAGGCGATGGAGCAACCGGACTATGATATCGACATTCAGCTTCGTCCTCGAAGCGGAGCGGAGAAGAAATGGCGGGTTAGTTTCGCAGGAGCCGGAGATACCGCGCTGGTAGCCGAAGATCTGCGTGGATAGGCACCTACCTGCTAGGCACCCCGAACAAATGCGCTCTCCAGCTCTCAGCTAGCTTTTTACCCTTGTATTCGCGCGTTTCATTCTCTTCCGATGCCAGATTTACTGTTCCCATCTCGTAAGCCTAAAGTGGCTCACTTTGTTCTAAGCTAGTTTACTCATCGCTATAGTACCGTCAATAATCATCTCCTGCTATTCCTAGACCTGAAGCAGGTACCCACCTTATCTCTACACCTTTAGTCCTGATTAGGGAGGTATGATCAGCCTGTGGGGCTAAGAAACACCGAGGGAATGGTTCGAAGTCTGTTGGTGTAGGCCACCCAACCAATGCTGACAAGATTGAGGATTGAATGAGGGGTCACGGAGAACCGAGACGAGAAGACAAGAGAAAACTGCCAAGCACTGGCAACTGGTGTAACTGGGACGTGAGATAAGATCCTTGCCATGGAAGTCAAAAGTCCGGTGGGGGTCAGGGTCGATCATGCAGTTCGCTCGGAACGACACCCGTACCCTGGATTGGGAGAATCCCAGAAGCAGCTTGATGTCGTGCTACCCCGCGGGTCTGTTGGTTATGCGCAAAGAGGTATTTACCAGGGTTAAATGCGGGGTGGGGGACGTATGAACTGATTCGGTGTTATCGTGACTTTACTTGCCGTGGATTGCTACAGTGGTTAAAAGTGATTGATGCATTTTCCGACTCACCTCCTGTGATTCTGGGGCTTTGAACAGCCCCGCAAGTGCTCGTAGTCTCAAAATACTGCGTCAATATGCTTTGAAGCGAGGAGCTAAAACTGCAACTATGAGGTCAGTCAGCTCAACCGAACGCGGTGAGCTCTTGGCGGATGTTCACTTGCGGCGAAGACATGTTAGGGCTCTGCACCATGCCATGCACGGAACCAATACTAGTTGAGTCTAGTGTGTTATGTCGTAAGATTCTAGTAGACTAGAGTTGCATATATGCCCTGGCTTTGGTTGGCGACGGCAGTTATCGTTTGTAATGGCTAGGATGCCTGATTGTGGGAGCCTTTCCCTGTTTATATTTGCCGGGAGGCGAAATTGGAAGTGCACGACATTCACCATTTCCACTTCCAAGTGTGAATGTTGAAGGCCTGGAACACTTAGTCATCCTCAGAATCACAATACCACAGTAGATATCCGATCCTCCCCCACCAACTTTGTCAATACTTCACGGACCTGCACTGGATACAGTAATTATTCTCTTCACAAACCTTGCCCTATTAAACAACGCGGAAATATTTACTTTGATCATCTCGCCATCATGTCTGCCCCGTCAGCGGACCCAACCGCCGACTTCCAACCACCCGGCACAGTTCCGAATCATGCTACGCCCATGATTGACCAGGACAAGATGGAACCCGTGGCCATCATTGGACTCGCGTTGAGGTTCCCTCAAGATGCCACGAATCCCGAAACATTCTGGAAGATGCTGCTTGAGGGGCGATCTGCCATGACCGACGCCCCTAAGGACCGGTTCAATCTTGATGGGGTCTACTACCCAGGTTCTGACCGCGCGGGAACAGTGAGTTCGCATTGCAGTCTGTGCGGGTCTTCCCAGAAATTCCGTGACTGACATCATCGTCCAGATTCCCGTCCGGGGGGGCCATTATCTCAAGGAAGACTTCGCGGCATTTGACGCGCCCTTCTTTTCAATCTCTCCTGCAGAGGCCAGCTGTATGGATCCACAACAGCGCGGCGTGCTAGAGTGTGCTTATCATGCACTCGAGAATGGTTAGTATCAGCGATACATAAAATGACCACCACCACTAGAGTCAAGTTCTCGAGAACCAGAAGCTGACTGTGGAATCTTAACTTCAGCGGGAATTCCCATGGAGAAGGCATCAGGGAGCAAAACCTCTGTCCATGTCGGTTGCTGGTCTCACGAGTACGAGGCGATATTCCGACGCGACCCCGAGATGACCGTCAGCCACCTCACCACCGGAGCTGGCGGCGCCTTGATACCGAACCGTATCAGCTGGTTCTACAACTTGCTGGGCCCAAGTCTGGCAGTGGACACGGGCTGTTCGAGCAGTCTCAATGCGTTGCACTTGGCATGCCAGACGCTGCGCAACGGGGAGGCGACAATGGTCTGTTCGCTCAACAACTTTGATCCCTCTTGTATATGACTATGTACCTGGATATGCTGACTGGTAGTGTAGGGACTCGTCGGGGGCTGCAACCTCTTCTACGGAGCCGACTCCATTGCGACGCTTGCGCACATGAACTTTCTCAGTACGGACGGCGTCTGCTACAGCTTTGACCATCGCGCGAACGGATACTCTCGGGGTGAGGGCTTTGGTTTCGTCGTGCTCAAGATGCTATCTGACGCACTGCGAGACGGAGATACCATCCGGGCGGTGATCCGCGCCACGGGTTCAAACCAGGACGGCCGCACCCCTGGTATCACTAATCCCAGCAGTGAAGCACAAGAGGCCCTGATCCGGGAGACGTATGCTCGAGCGGGGCTTGATCTGAAGACAACACGCTACTTTGAGGCCCATGGCACTGGCACGCCCGTGGGAGACCCGCTCGAGGCTCGCGCTATGGGGTCAGCCTTCAAGGACGAGCGGTCTGTGGAGCAGCCCCTGATCGTCGGCGCGGTGAAATCCAACATCGGACATTTGGAGGGGGCAAGCGGCATTGCTGGCTTGATCAAGGCTACACTTGTGTTGGAGCATGGAGTCATTCCGCCGAATATTTGGTTCGAGAAGCCAAACCCTAAGATTGACCCCGAGTGGAATCTCAAGGTTAGTGCGACGCTTTGATCGTTTTCTCGTTGCTTGACGGAAATGTCAACAAACCCCCTTTTTACTTATGGAGATTAAAGACTCATGGATGGTATTTTCCGCCTGGTTTAGTTTCCCACCGAGCCAATGTTGTGGCCACAGGACGGGCTTCGGAGAGCATCTGTCAACTCATTCGGATACGGCGGCACTAACACACATGCGATTCTCGACGATGCGTACCACTATCTGAAGTCTCGAAGTCTTCAAGGGCGCCACCATACCGTGCAGCGACCGTCACTTCCGGAATATCCGATTGTCGTGCCTGACAAGACCGTCAATGGAACATTGGTAGGACCGCCGAGGGAGTTCGGAGAACACGCCAGCGTAACCCTCACGAACGGGTCGTCCGCCACTGCAATCTCTGATCGCAAGAGACTTTTTGTCTTTTCATCATTCGATGAAGATGGCCTGCGTCGAATTATAGACAGCTACGTCCAGCAGCTGGAACTGGATCCTCTCGCTGACGAAAACGCCTTTCTGAGAGATCTCGCATATACGCTCGGGTGCAAACGGAGTGTCTTTTCTTGGAAGACATTTACCACTGCTTCCACATGCTCTGAACTCCGTGAGAACATGCGGACCTCGCTCTCGAAGCCGATCCGATCAAGCGGTGTCCCAAAGATTGCATTTGTGTTTACAGGACAAGGCGCGCAATGGCATGCCATGGGTCGAGAGTTGATGGTGTACCCCGTCTACCGGAAGGCGCTTGAAGATGCAGACAGGTATCTCAAGGAACTAGGTTGTGAATGGTCGTTGCTAGGTGAGTACCGCATGAGTTGGACCCGAAGTTGAATCTCGATTCTACCAAACTGGCGCCCGTATGTCTCTAACAATAAACTCGCTGGCCTAGACGAACTCTCCAAGGATGCCCTTGCCTCCAATATCAACAACCCCGCCTACAGCCAACCCATCTGTTCAGTGCTGCAAATGGGACTAATTGATCTGCTAAAAACCTGGGGGATCCAGCCCGCAGCCGTCGTGGGCCATTCATCGGGAGAGATTGCGGCAGCCTACTCCGCCGGCGGCATCTCCAAGGAGTCTGCTTGGAGGCTGTCGTATTTCCGCGGGGCTGTTTCGTCCACTCTGGCCAAATCTCCAGATTCCGACGGCGCCATGCTAGCCGTTCAACTGTCAGTGGCCGATGTCCAGCCATATCTTGACCGTGCGATTTCCACCGAATCCGACTATGTGACAGTGGGCTGTATCAACAGTCCCACAAATGTCACTTTGAGCGGCGCGCGCGAGACAGTCACCAAGATCCACCTGGCGTTGCGAGAGGACAATATTTTCTGCCAGATGCTCAAGGTTGAGAACGCATATCATTCCAAGTTCATGGACCAGGTGGCGGCTGAGTACAAGGAGCTCGTTGGGGTACTTCAAGTTGCTCCACTGTCAACCACCGAAGAACAGCACAGGGTACCCGTCATGTTCTCATCTGTGACCGGTGAGCCAGTCGAGATTTCCGTCCTCCGCAACGAAGAATATTGGGTCGAGAATATGGTGTCTCCAGTTCGCTTCTCAGATTCTCTCTCCAGCATGGTCTCCAAGACGAACGGACTTACTCACCTCCTTGAGATCGGACCACATGGAGCCCTGCGACGACCCGTGAAAGACACTCTGGGGACATTGCCAAAGGCCTCAGCTGTGGTATATGACTCGCTTTTAGCCAGGAATCATGCCGCAACAGACACTTTTCTTGAAGCATTAGGCCGACTGTTTTGTCAGGGTCTGAGCTTCAATATGGAGGCATTGAGTATGATCAACGAGGGCGACGGCAAGGTCGAGCTGCTGGTCGATGCTCCAGCGTATCCGTTCAACCACTCGCAGCGGTATTGGCTCGAGAGCCGTATCAGCAAAAATCAGCGCTTTCGCAGACATCTGCCTCACGAGTTGATGGGCACCCAGGTCCCGGACTGGAACCCTTCCGAGGCTCGGTGGAGGAAGTACATACGTGTGCAGGATAGCAACTGGATCAAGGATCATGAGGTATGAATTCGACTCTCGTCATGGATGGTACTTGAACTAATAATATTCTTCAAAGGTCACCGGAAAAGTGTTGTACCCAGCTGCTGGTATGCTGGCTATGGCAATCGAAGCAGCTCGCCAAATAGCCGACCCAGAGCGCAAGATCACAGGCTTCAGGATCAAGGAAGCGGTGTTTGACAAAGCCTTGATTATTCCCACGACATCGGATGGTGTCGAGATTCAGTTCTACCTACAGAGCAGCCGCATTAGCAACTTTGCCGCCTCGCCTTCGTGGTCCAACTTTAAACTCTGCTCCTACGAGAACGGGGGTTGGCTGGATCATTGCCGTGGAAGCATCATGGTGGAACTCGAGGGCAGTCTCGCGACAGAAGACGGGAATCGAGAAAAGCAACAGCAGCAGGAACAGGATCTCGAGACAGCCCGTGCGCTCCATGACAGTTGCAACATCTTGGTCGAATCAAAGTCCTTCTATGAAACCCTCCACATCTGCGGACTGGGGTTTGGTGCTTCCTTCCAGACTCTCCGGTCCATCCGCTACAACATGAAGCAGGAAGCCACCGCGCTCGTGCACATTGGAGACAAGTTCCGACCGTCGACAATGGGCATCCATGTCATCCACCCAACTACTCTCGACGGCGTGATCCAATCAGTCTTCCCCGCTCTGACAAAAGGAGGCCAGGACGCAATGCAAACATTAGTCCCAACATTCGTGCAGGACCTGTGGATCTCGAGTGGCATCTGTGACGAGAGTGTCGAGTCGCTTCGGGTGTGCACTACGGCACGGATGAAGGGATTCCGCGAGGCCGACTGTTCGATTATCACCACCAACCCATCGGGTGACAAGCTTCTGGCCAAGCTTTCCGGGTTCCGCGCCGTGTCCGTTTCCGACAGGGCCGCATCGCACAACGATCGAGAATGGAGGCGTCTTTGCTTCAACATTGAATGGCAGCCCGACATTGACCTCTTGGACTCGACGCAAGCACATGAGCTGTTCAATGCGACGAATCTGACATCATCTCCTGACAAAGAAAATGAGAGCATGGAGTTTGCGGCGTTCTACTTCATCTCCAAGGCCCTCGCCCACGTCGATCTGAACAAGACGGTGCCTCCGACCGAGCATCTCAGGAAGTACGTGGAGTGGATACGGCATCAGGTTGAGCGATACAACAACGGATCCCTAGTTCATGGGAAACCGGAATGGGCTTCTCTCCTAAACAACCAAGACCACATCAAAGAGGTGCTTGAAGAACTGAGCACCTCTTACTACGGAAAACTTGTGCTACGTATCGGTCCCAATCTGCCCTCGGTCCTCGATGGCGAAGTCGATGCGTTGCAACTGCTCTTCAAGGACGACTTGGTAGCCAACGTGTACCGGCATAGTCTAGGCGCAGACATCAGTGCCATCAAGATTCAGCACTTCGTCAACACCCTGGCGCACAAGAACCCAAAATTGAAAATCCTAGAGATTGGTGCCGGGACGGGCGGCGCCACAGCTCCCATTTTGAAGGCGCTATCGAGGCACGGGGAGGACGAGGTCGGGGCGGCGAGGTTCGCCCGCTACATGTATACCGACATCTCGCCAAGCTTTTTTGAGAGGGCGAAGGAGGAATTCTGCGACCACGGAGACAGAATGTCGTTCAAGGTCCTCGACATTGAGCAAGACCCGGTCGAGCAGGGGTTCACGGCGGGGGAGTATGATCTGCTGGTCGCGGCAAATGCAAGTGAATCTTTGTCAGAGACATTCCTAACCTGTTTTGCCGCGGAATCTAACATTGCCTCCTAGGTTCTCCATGCTACAGCGAGCTTGGACGTGACGCTTCGCAACGCGAGAAAGCTTTTGAAACCGTGAGTCTCTCAATACAGCTGGATATCCCATTTCGCAAGATACTTGTCCTCATGACGTTCTGCATATGTTGTGGAGTTGCTGATGATTTATCCCCGATAGCAACGGCAAGATTCTTCTCTTTGAAGTTTGCAATCCCGATGCTATTCGGAGTGGATTGGCATTCGGACTCCTTCCTGGCTGGTGGCAAAGTAAGATACCCACCCTTGAGCTCTCCCCATCATCTGCTACGAGACCCCGTTGCACGATACTGACCAGTGACCAATCGCAAGGCATTGAGTCTAACCGGCGTTGGGGACCCCTGATCTACGAGAACGACTGGGACGATGTCTTTCGCCGCAATGGCTTCACAGGAAACGACATTTGTCTTCGCGACTGGGAAGACGCACATAACCACATGACTACCATCATGGTCTCCTCGGTGAAACCCCCGGGCTCTTTGGAAACCGCAAAACAGGTTCCCAAGACGATCATCATTGCAGATGACAACTCGCCCTTCCAGCAAACAGTTGCAGACGAAATCAGAAAACGCCTCATGGAACTGAGCGCATCGGAGCTCTCAATCTCCATATGTAACCCGAGGAGCGTATGCGAGATCTCGGTCGAACACAAATTGTGTATCTTCCTCCCCGAGCTGGAGCGCCCCTTTCTCGCACAAATGTCGACCGAGGACTTTGCGTGCTTACACCACATGGTTGCCTCCAATAACGTCCTCTGGCTCACCCACTCTAGCCCTGACAGTGCCGATAATCTCGCGTTTGAGCTCGTGATCGGATTTGCCCGCGCTGTTCGATCAGAGAACTCCCTTCTTCGCTTCACAACCGTCGCCATCGAGAGCGTCGGAAGCCCAGAGACGGTCGCCACCACCGCCGCCAAGATCATCCAGACGACGACCCTCAATAACTCCGGACTGGATGAACTAAATGCTGAGGATGAGTTCATGGAGAAAGATGGGCTGATCTGCATCAACCGCGTGGTCGAAGCAAATTACCTCAACGACAACATCGCCCGCCAACACGCAACCCCGCGCGCCGAGCCGCATGCTCTGAGCATCGACCGTCCTGTGAAGTTGACCATCGCATCCCCGGGCTTGCTCGACACGCTTCAGTTTGTGGACGACACCGAGGTTAGCCTTCCTCTATCCGAGGACCAAGTCGAGATGGAGGTCAAAGCGGTCGGCATGAACTTTGTGGACCTCATGAACGCCCTGGCTCAAATCTCGGGCAACTTCCTGGGAGCCGAATGCGCCGGCATTGTCACACGCGCGGGCAAAAACACCCGCTTCAAGCCGGGCGACCGCGTGTGGGCTGCTACGACCGATGCGTACAGAACACTTGCGCGTACGCACGACTCGCTCGTGCAGCTGATGCCGGCGGAGCTCTCGTTCGAGGAGGCTGCGAGCCTGCCAAGTGTCTATGGGACGTGTTACTACGCCTTGTGCGACGTTGCGCGGCTAAGGAAGGGTGAGAAAATCCTCATCCACTCCGCAGCCGGCGGCGTTGGCCAGGCGGCCATCTGGCTTGCGCAACTGGCAGGTGCCGAGATCTTTGCCACCGTGGGCATGCAGGAGAAGAGGGAGTTCCTGACGCAGACTTTCGGGATCCCCGACGACCACATCTTTTCCAGCCGAGACCCCGTTTCGTTCTCGCTGGGCATCATGCGTGCCACGGGCGGCGTTGGCGTAGATGTGGTGCTGAACTCGCTCGCCGGCGAGGCCTTGCGCGTAACGTGGGAGTGCATGGCGCCGTTTGGACGGTTTCTCGAAGTCGGGAAGAAGGACATTCTGAGCTTCGCCAACCTGCCGATGCACCCATTTGCCAAGAACGTCAGCTTCACTGCCATCGACTTGCTTTATGTGTTGCAGTCCAACCTGCCATTAGCCAGGCGTATCTTCGAGGAAGTGAAACTTCTCGTGGACGCCGGTAAGATTCGCGGGCCACAGCCTTTGAATGTGTATGGCTACTCCCAGATCGAGACGGCGTTCCGGGTCATGCAGGCTGGAAAACACATCGGCAAAATTGTCGTCAAGCCAGAGCCTGGAGAAATTGTCCAGGTAAGTTGCATGGACTCGAAGCCCCTTCTCGTTCTTTTGGCGATGAGACACTGACCAGGATATTCCGCAGATTGTGCCAGATCGGCGACCAAGCTGGACCTTTGGTGCCAGCGCAACGTATCTCATCTCGGGTGGGTTGGGGGGTCTTGGTCGGAGCATGGCACGCTGGATGGTCCGCCGTGGGGCGCGAAACCTGATCCTGCTATCGCGCTCTGGTCCTACTACTGAGCAAGCCAAAAGCCTTGTGACGGAGCTTGAAGCGGCTGGATGCACAATTTCGACACCCATTTGCGACATCAGCAATGAGGACGAGCTGGCGTCAGTCCTCGCAACCTGTCTGGAGTCAATGCCCCCTATCAAGGGGTGCATCCAAGGCGCCATGGTCCTCAGAGACTCCACTTTCTCAAACATGTCGCTTCCAGACTTCCACGCCGCCCTTGTGCCCAAAGTTCAGGGGTCGTGGAATCTCCACAAACTCCTCCCCAGGGGCCTGGACTTCTTCCTTCTCCTATCCTCCGCCGCCGGTGTCATTGGCACTACCGGCCAGTCCAACTACACTGCCGGAAACACCTACCAGGACGCCCTCGCGCGCTACCGCGTCTTGCATGGCGAGAAAGCCATCTCCCTCAACCTGGGCATGATCCTCTCGGTCGGCTTCGTTGCCGAGAGACCTGATTATATGGACGTGCTTATGCAAAGGGGGTTCTGGCCCATTCGCGAAACCGAGTTCCTCGGGATGCTCGAGTACCATTGCAATCCCGAGCTTCCACTCGCGTCGCTGCTACGGGCGCAGGTCGTGACGGGGATGGAGACGCCGGCGTCGCTGAAGGCTAGGGGCGGCGACGAGGCGTTCTGGATGCCCAAGCCACTGTTTCGCAATCTCCACCAGATGGATCACAACATTGAGGCGGCGAACGCGGACACGACTGGCGCAGGTGGTGCAAATTTTGCGGCGCTGCTCGGTGCCGTCACGTCAATGGACGAGGCCGGCGTCATAGTCACCGACGCGCTAACGTACAAGCTCGCCAAGTCGCTGTCGATACCCAGGGAGGAGATCGATCCGCAGAAGCCGATGCATTCGTACGGTGTGGACTCGCTTGTCGCGGTCGAGATGCGGAACTGGCTGGCAAAGGAACTGAGGGCGGACGTCGCGGTGTTTGAGCTCATGAGTAATGCGAGTATCGCGGGAATTGGGGGGGTGGTGGCTGCAAAGAGCCGTCTTTTGTCCATCAATTCGGGTGTAGCCGAGGAAACGAGCACAGGGTGAGAGTTTATTAATAGCAGGTGTATATGATGACAATGCTAGGTACCTTGAAAATGTCATCTTTATAATCATTGCCCTGACAGCATAGTTAGCGCTGCGTAGATATCCACGATCCAAATGCTCGGTAGACTTGTGCACATGCCATATCGGGGACCTGGAGGGGTTGATTCAAGGGTTTGTTTACACTTTTCAGGGGCGATGGCCCACTTTTCCAAACCTCGCTCCGCAACAAACTTCGGACGGGGGTTGCAAGCGCTGTCCATAGAAGGGGTTAAAATTTCTGTAAAAAAAAAAAACTTCGGCCCCAAAGAATTTTTTGTGATGGAGGGAGAAGCCCCAAAGATGACGCGACATGAAATCCTCCCTTCACGGCGCTGGAACGGGAATAGCCCTAGTAGCAGGAATGCAACCCGTAGCAGCGCCGACTTCGAGTGCAAGAAACAGAACCAACGCCAGAACCCCGCTTATTTCTCACTTGCCGCCACCAGACAGGTTTGATATCCCACATTTGACCAATCAGCAGCTCGTCGTTCAGCTGGTGGTCAGCTGCAGATAGGGGATGATTTCATGACCAAGACGGCGCGACGCTGGCCCCCCGCCTTTACCTGCGTCTGTTGTTGCGACGGCAGGAGCGTCGCGGCTCACCACGAAGGTTCGCGTTGATTCCTACTGCTTGTGCAGCACCGACGAGAGGACCGCTGGGAGCAAACACCACACGGTCCAGCAACGGCGATGAGCGACGCCACAAGGAACCCCCCAAACAAGCCAAATGAGCCACCAGACACGATGTGAATAGGTCGGATTGCCCCTTCACCCGGTCAAGAATTAGGTATAGACCACCATGAAGCGCGATATAGGTACCTAACCAGAGCTGTTTTGCTAAATCGGGAGTCGGAAACACAGAGGGCTGAATCGCCGGAATGGAAAGCAGCGGTAAGAACCTACCCGACCTTGCAGTAATTCTCCCAAGATGCACTGCAGATTCCCAATGTAACAAGCAAGTGACGGGTCTGGTCTAATGGGAGACTGTGACTATGTAGGTCATGCGAGCCCTGCCGCAAGGTCAAGACGCGATGCGACCACCGAATCCCGGTCTGTCGCCGGTGCCAGGTCAAAGGCATCGCCCATGAGTGCTTCTACCACCCGGCCCCGCTCACTCGATCGCGTCTCATGCATCACGAGAGCTCTCAATCACCAAGCCGACACCAGTGTCACGACATGACGAGAAACAGTACTAGCAGCAACATGACTGATCATGATGTCATCATTCAGAGACTCCATCCATCACCGGGTCGGGCACCTGCTTCGAGCAGTGCAACAGGTCCATCTGCGTTCGTTACCACCGCAACCTTTAATGGGCTGCTCGCGGCATCTGCTGTCGTTTCCTCGTCCTCGCCTGGCCTGGAGACGAATCCGCACAGTGCCTTTTCAGACCAGCCATCATCACTCGAATCGTCGCACGTGAGGCAGACCAACCCCGTGGATGAGCTCCAGGTCGCCGACGTCCTTTCCTGTCTCTCCGATCTAGATTTCATCTCCAAGCTATTCAAGCGGTGGTATGAAGTCAGC
Organism: Cercophora scortea; assembly: GCA_033439705.1. Lineage (NCBI taxonomy): Eukaryota > Fungi > Ascomycota > Sordariomycetes > Sordariales > Lasiosphaeriaceae > Cercophora > Cercophora scortea. Next base: position 4,652,089 of record JAUEPO010000004.1, on the reverse strand, counting down.
GAGGTGCGCATCCTCCCTACGCGGTTTGCCCTTGAGGCGATATCGTCCCTCCGCCCGACTGCGGCCTCCTTGGCGAATAGCCCCTCTATCCACAGTCAGACAGCAACGACGGCCGCCCGAGTTCTGCAGACGACGTTGCAGCCTCTTGTGATCACGCCCGACACCGCCGCGTCGGATTTCACCAGGCTCATGACCGGCCCAAGTCTGCGACTAGAAACACTCGGCTTACTCTTCGCGACGGCCGGGCTAGCCGCGCTCAAACTTCCCAACACTGAATTCATCTTCATCCATCATGCGCCTAGCAATACCGAGCGTAAAGTCTTTGCCTCCAAAATGGCGTCGGCTAGCGAAACTTGCCTAGCGATTTGTGATAGATATTTCATCGTCAACGATGTCACCATCTGGCTACGCGCCGACAACGTGACTCTAACGTCCCTCGTTTATGGTAACACAAGTATGTGCCATGATCTATGATCTGTACCTCACCTCCCCCTGCCCAGTCCAAGAAGCTGTTGTAATTAGGCATTATCCTGACTCGTCCACAGGCCCACAAGCATGGCACGTCTCCGGCCTGCTCTTCAACGACATCGTTGTACTGAATCTCCACCACCAATCGGACGAAGCATCCAGAGGCCCGCTGGTACTTGAGGAGATACAAGCGAGGGTTTTCGCGGCTGCGTATCGGACCGACAAAGCCATGTCGACTGTGTGCGGGAAGCCACCGCGTTTGCTTAGGCACTACTGTGACCGGCGGCAACCGCTGCACCTGCTTGACGACGAGCTGACAGGCTCCGAGGAAGATATCCGAGCGGCGATTGATACACTCGATGAAGATGGTTGGAGCCGACGTGCCAATTTGCACTCCACTACTTGGCTGCGGGCCCGGTTTGTTCTCTCCACGTTTCGAGAAGAGATGCTCCGTGTTGAGCTGGGTTTCGGGGATAGCGTTCAAGATGGGAATATTATCCGGTACAGTTTTCACAGCAAAAATATGCCATGATAGGTCAGAGACGCGTCAGCTTACAACAGTTTCAGGGAAATATCTCGTGGGGTGCACGAGGCGTGGAATCGGTTCCCGCGCTACATACGCTACGACCACAGCTGCTGGGACTCTAGTAACCCTTCTCCCAACATCTGCTTCATGCTGCTCGTCGTGTACGTTGAGTACCTCGACATTGTGTTTCTCGTCGAGCGGCTCCTCTATATCAGAGTCCATGCCAGCAACAGCCAAGGTGACGACTCGGCACTGTTGACAGCGGGAGCCTTGGTTCTCTCAACAACCGTAACTTCGTCGCGGCACCTATCAAGGTCCTCGGGCGCTTACATCGACTATGTCTGGGTGGTAAGCAGGGCTCATATCATATTCCTGTGCTCACACTGGCTCCAATGCCATGTCTAACTTGCATGTCTGTTCAACAGTTAATGTTCTATGGCCTGCCTAGCGCGACCGTGCTCGCCCTTGCGCTCAAAAGATCGTCCAGCCTCGGTGGGCGCGCCCTGCATCCGCTGTCATGGCCAAGCATGTACCGGCAGCTGAGCGCACTGGCCGCCGACCTCGAAGGCATCGTCGAGACGAGCGACTGCAGCCACTCGCCCATGAAGCGCGGCAGCAAGTTCCCGGTCGACACGCTCGACGAGGCACTGAATGCACGGATGACAACAAACACAGCAGCAACGACAACGGCACCCTCCGAGTCCGTTACCGCCTCAGGGCCACCCCCGGCAACCGCCCAGCCCTCAATCTCGATGCCCTCGTTCTCATCGTCATTACCGGTGGAGAGCTTTGACTTTTTGGCGATGGACGAAGGGGGATTTGGGGAGGCCATGAATTGCCTAGATGCCAACGATATTGCGGCGTTAGACTTTGCCTCGTTTGGGAGAGGGGATGTTTGGGGCGCGTGACGTGTGGTTGTTTCGTACCTGACCATGAGATTGAATGAGTGCGGAGCATGCACGCTCCATCCCAGGCTTGTTTGTTCAGGAAAGAGCATATGGGCCATAGTGCTGTGTTGAACCCAACGCACATGTCCGCCCTTGCCGTCGCGGTTTCCACGTCCTCAGCTCACTCCACACTTCAGGCAGCAGACCAGTCGAGACTCGTGGTCTTGGCGCTACAGTAGTCGCCCACTCGCGTGATTGCAGGCGTCGCTTCCAGTCTGACTGGGTGTTCTCCGATCAGAGGAAGGGCACGGGGACTGAATTTAACTTGCTGCTGAAGAGCGCCAGAATTGGGTGTCCCTTCCAGTTCCTCTTTCTTGTGCATCTAGTTGACCGGGACCTTGCCAGTGGTGAGTGCTTAGGTTGGCCGCAGCCGTGGAAGTGCGACGGCACTGCCGCCTCTGGTCCTTGGCTGTGCACGGCGTTCTCATCTCGGGGCATGGCGGCGAATCCGCGGAAAGTAGGAAACGAGACGATATGAGAAACCCCAATTGCGAGAACATCGGAAGGCACTTGCCCCGACGTCGCTCTAGCGTGGGAGAACGTGATGCCCCTGCCATGGCAGTCCAGAGTGAGGAAAGCGCCTGCATTGCTCGGTGCGTTCCAACATCTCCCAAGGGCGCCCGGCCCATCGAGTCACGACCAAGAGAGGAAGGAGAGCTCGTGCTGTTCCTTCTCTGCTTTCCACGGCTCAAAGGTCGTCGAGGTCCTCAGAAACTTTTAGTATAAACCCCCCCCCTCTCCAGCTCAATTCCCTTCGTCCTCTTCCTTCATATTTGTGGGTGCAGACAAAGCGATGATGCTCTCCGTAATGTTTCTCGCTGCCAATCCTCATCCTCATTGCAGGTCCCTTGCCATCTCATTCAACAATGTCTTTGAGCGGCGGCGGCTGTTCTTGGTCACCATGCCCCAACCAAGTTTGAGAAGGTACCAACCCCGAACTGCGCATTCCGGTTTCCGACGTGGGGAACGGCATAATATGTCTTTTGCTGGACCCTCTCCTGCTCCCTACGGCCCATCCCCAACATGCAGCGCAAGGCGATTCGTGCCTTCTCAATTTCATGACTTTTCCCCGCTCAGCATTCTAGGGAATGAGCTCGTGCGTCATCTTCAACACGGTCCTGAAGTTCTTCCCCGTCGTGCGCGAGCAGTACACCCGCCGCCGCTCGTGCTATCCTCGCCCTGGGTTGCAGTTCACCGATGTCGTGTACGCCGTCCATGACGCGGTCATCACGGGCTGTCCTTATTTACTGCCAGTTCTTTCCGGACAGTTGGCCGCATTTTCAGTCGGGTCGAGGTGAATGAAGCCCATTAACTTTAGTCTGATTGTGGGGCTGCAGTGGCATTGCCTTCCTGGCAGACCCCTCACCCTTGGATCGAGTGACTTGTCTGGCGCGGGGAGAGGTTCCCTTGCCCAACAACCCATCGCTCTGACTAACATGTCCTTGAGAAATAACGAGTCACACAGGAATGCCAACCTGGAACCAAGATGAATCAGGTACGGACCAACATCGAACCGACATCCGAGCAAAAGGGTCTTCTCTCCGACCAAGGCCAACTGACACCAGCGTATATTGTACCAGATCTCTCATCCACCCGATATTTACTTTGAACAAAAGGCTTCACCGCAAGACCCACACCCCCCACTACTTATTCAGCGCCAGCCCCAGTGGCCTCCCCTCGAGGTCTTGGTCAACTTTGTGTCGTTTCCGCGGGGCTCCTAAGCATTCGCCATCATCAGCCACTCTCACTCCGAACAGCATGGTATGTCGAATGCCAATACATACCTCTTCAGGCACCACCGAGTTTGCTTCAGCAATGGCATCGAAAAGCCGCGCCTCGTTGCTCCCGACGGGTGCTGACACTCGCAGTTTGCCTGACTGACTGCGCACCTTGTACGCGGTCTTGTGCTCAGTGCGGTACCGCAAAACCTCTGGCCGCGATGCACCGGGCAGATATGTTCCGGGGCCAACATTCGTCTGTGCTAGCGGTGAGGGTGCTGCTGTCATGGGCATGGAAGCGAGCTCTGGGATTGCGGGATGCGCGTAAACCTGCTGAGCTGCTATTTGGTCCGCCGTCGGGTCGTAAGTGGCATCGTATGGCTGTCCCGCTCCCGCATCGCTTCCCGCCCACGGGGTTGCATATGACGCGTTGTAGCTGGCTGTCTCGTCATAGGGAGCATAGTAGCCTGAGGGCGGAGACACGCCGTTATATGCGTATGGCGTGTTTGTAGACGGCCCAGCGGGGAGCGGAGCGGTGGCCACGGCTTGTCGCCGCGGAGGTTGGATGTAGTCAAGTTGGGGCTGCTGGAAACTCCCTGTGACCCGAGGGTGCCGTGAGGACTTAGACTTGGATTTGCTGTGACTCCGCGGCTTTGGGTTGTTGTCCTGAACCATCATGGCGATCTTGGCTAGTCGCGCGGCGTAGCGGCTGTTGGGATCTGTGACAGCCATGAACGACGTGTTGGTTACCTCGTTCACGCTCGAGTACCCTACCACGCCTTCGACATCCAGGTCTTCGTAGGTGATGGGCTTCATTTTAGGCATTTTAAGCTTGGATAGCGACATATTGACTTGAGTGATGAGATGAATGCCGCGAAGAGCTGCCGGAAGCGTCGAAAAAATGTTGACGTTGGCAGGGTTTCCACGACTGGGGTTGAGGAGGCAGGTGGAAATATCTGGAAAGGTGACGGGGAGGTGAGTTGAGTCTTCTTTCACTGAGGGCATGTTCCCTTGGACGTGTGTCACTCAAGGCTCAGTCAGGTGTGACGGCCGACCACATGCAGGATAGGTGGGGGGCGCGAAGCCTGCTCTCCAATCTGTCAATGATATCGGCACCGCAAGCCGAGGTCACGACAATGGACCCCGCGTGATTCTGCCTCGCGCGCAAATCCCTCTCGGGAAAATTTGTTGCAAGTCTTTGATACACCCGAAGTATCTGGTACACATGCAAGACTGCAGGTAAGGCAAGGCAGATTTCAATGCACTTGGTCAAAGCAAGGCGAGCGACGTCTGAAAGCTGGACTGCCACATACGATTCGTCAAAGATAAAGGCAAACATCAGCCACAAAGTTGTAGACTGGTTGACTGCTGGTGATCTATCGTAATTTAGCATCCTCACGGCGCCTCAATTCACAGCCTGCTGCACTAGTACATTCCCGTGCACACCACTCTCTGCACGTCGCTGTTATTACTCGACTGGGAAAGATGCCAAATCCATGTCTCGACCGGCCCGCTCTTTGACGTGAACATGGAGGCAGCCCAGTGATGCAGAACACATCCAGATGGAGTTCACCACCGCATTGTCGTAAATGACAGTTTTATAAGCAATTGTCTGTGCTTCCAGATTGGTACAGCATTGAAACTTGAACACCATCACGAACTCCCGTCGTTTGCTGTCCATCTCCACATGCACTCAACCTTCGTCATCCCCTTTGCAGACTTTACCCAAACCACCCAACATACCAGAGTTCTCAACACCTTCGTGAACCGGCAAGAAAGATGGGCGTGAGAAACTGGTTCAGACGGTTCGTCAGTAAAGTCAAGGACACATTTGGCATATATGACAAGTACCTCGATTTTACCGCGGACGCATTCTTCCCCAATGGAAGCATCATGACATACACCGGCCGGCCTTGGGGTCACGTCTTTGAGCATTTTAGGGAGTTGGTGGAAGAGCAAGCCTATGCCGTGCAGACAAACATGTCTGGGGGAAACCTTTGGAGATTCTGAGGTGACAAACAGACGGCGGCGGGGTGCGTGACATGTCCGGATTCCAGTTCAGGAAGTCGTGTGCTGATCAATTGTTTAGAGATCTTCGATGCATCTCTCCTCGACAAACTAGGCTCCCCTTAGTTTAATTCTGGGTACAGTTGGTCAAGTTTTGCCGGACACCAGATAATTAGACTTTTGAATTCAGGGCGACAACGTTGGTATTTATTCTCCAATGAGTGCCTCGGCTAGATCTCTTGACACAGAATCAGGCACATGACACAAGAATAATATCGAGCCACCGTTTATTCACGTGCTAGAATATCTAGCTGTAGCATTTTCCCCGTCGATCTTGCAACGACTCAGTTGAGTTGGGTGAATCATTTAAGTCACACATCAGCTGGTGAGAATAGATACAAAAACCAACCGCCGCGACATGTGCTACAGACAGATCAAGAAGACACCCCCCTACGCACACGAGACGTTCACACCACCAAATCCCGGTGTGCAGCGCCTTTCAGTGGTGACGGCGGCGGTGGCGGCGAGATTGGGCTGTATTCGTAGATCAATAAACACAAACTTGCATATCAAGCACGTCGAGGAGTGTAGAGGAGTCCAACCTTTGCTCACAATCCGGTCTGCCATATCAAGTGCCCGGTCTGAAGAGGGGGAGCCATCGGGACCCTTGTACTGGAGGACGACAGAACCCGGGTCCTCCACAATGAAGTGCACGGGGTTGACTCGCTTCGGTTGAATCATGGTGTTTTGCGGGTTATATTGCATCAACGGGGCACGGTTGTTATGGAGCATGGCGGTTTGGCCGCGCTGGGCCGCGACGTTTGGGTTGTAGTGGACCATGGAACCTGGATTGGCTTGATGGATGGTGCTCGGATCATCGCCGAAGATCCAGTACTGGTTGCCGTCCTGGCCAGTGACTACCCGCCAACCAGCGCTGCTCGTATTTGCCATGTTCATCTTGACAAAGGGGGGCTGAGATCGGCAACTAGGGCAGGCGGGGTGGTCACAGTTTCGAAGTTGGCCTGGGGGGTGGAGGTGCTTGAGGTGTGCTCGGAGCAAAGCGACGGTTTCCCAGCGAGATATATATACGATGGGGTCATGAGACTGCGTCCCAGTCAAAGTCGGTGCCAGCACCCGATTCATGCACCCCTCGAGCTTTGAGATGCATTGATTGCTAGCGCAAAGCCAGCTCTCGGAAGCGTCAGTCGGCTTCGGTACCAGTGCCGAGACTTTCTTGCTCAGTCTGCATGGTGGGCTAGCACCTCTTTGCATGGTACCTCTGCAGTTTCAGCTCCTCTGCTTATCACTGGCACAAGGGAACTACACCAGTACACAGTAACGACTGGACGAGGAGCACGGAAGGTTCAATGCATCTAGCTGCTAAGGGGAATGATCTGCATACAAATATTGGTGCTTTCACACAACTTGGCGTCTGATAGCAGCCACCAGACGCCGGTCACCGAGATGTGATACTTGGTGGCCCCGTGGTACACCAGTTGAAAATGACGATTCAATCACGCTACCTCCCTCCCACTCTGCGGTTGAGCAACCTTTGTCTCGTCACCTTCCGGCGACCCAAGAGTGCCAGTGATAAAAACGAGAAGCCGCCGAAAAACTCGAAAGATGCAATGTGTTGCGCTCTCGTTCATCATAAACCGCTGTTTACAGTAGCTTGTCTAGCTAGGTACCCTAAAACTCCAAGTCGCTGAAGTCGCTGGAATAGTCGGCTTCGTAATGCGTAATTTGAAGTTGACCCCCACCAGGAAAATAGTGCTGCTGCGTCGCGACCTGGAGAGTCCTGTCTGAGGCAAGCATACTGTGCAGGTCGCCAATGAACCGCTGTCGGTTCAGCTGCTTCAAGTACCCTAATTATGTGGCTTGTCAGCGCAGGAGAAGGCACAAGGCTCGCGGGGAAAGGGCCCGGCTCCCCTTCCTGTGCTGGGTCTCACGTACTGGGTGTCGAACACACGCTTCCGTACCAGGCCTTGATCTTTCTCCACAACGCGGGTAGAATCGGACCCGTGAAGTTGAAGATGAGTCCAGCTACGGCAGCCGCGAGGGTGAATGGGTCGACCATGTCTGTCGCGAGTTCGAGGCAGCTGTCGGGACGAGAGACGATCTGATGAGGGTCTCCAGGACGAATTAGAGCAGCACGGTCGTTGAATTGACTGGAAAAGCTTTGGTGGATTCAGAACAGCGGAGGGAGGCCTCATAGAAATACTAAGGCAGTGTTTGCTGCCAAGTAAACCCAGCGCTCCTTTCCCTCTCGGTGTCGATTCACCCGCCTCACTTTGACAGTCGTAGATGTACTCAATTATCGTGCATGCAAGTGTCGAGGTCCTTGACCAATTTGGTAACTGGAAATGTGCCTCTTTACATAATGCATGCAGTAGCAGATATCTCTGCAGCTTCAAGTGTTTTCAGCTGCTAGCTTCGCTTTGTGAGAGCCTTGTCGCGAATACATGGACGATTACCCGATCGCTCTCTCTCGGATATCATCCGGCAACCCGACGAATCGACCATCATGCCCCAGTAATTGCGCCAGAGATTCGATCCCTGTGATTCCTCTCGGCAACTTTTAGTGACATTCTCCGACCAACACATTGTCTGCTATCACTCATTGATTGGCCCTGGGTCTTTCCGAGTCGTTAGACCACAGACCTGGTACCTAGATACCCCTCAGCTTAACGAGGGCGTGTTCACTGATGCATGAGTACCTAGCAAACAAATGCAAGTGCCCCGCCCGCGCAGTCCGCATGAGCGGGAGCCGTCGACACAAATTCCCGCACCAGGTCAGAGACAGACACGATACCGAAGTGCTGTGACAAGGCTATCGCTTGGCACCAGTCGATCGAAGTTATATTGGGAAATCGAGTGAGGGGGTTGGAGATTCACAGTTCCGTCATCATACAGTTAATATAGGACATGCCGAGGTAAATGCAATTGCAAATGTTGGAAGTGACAGACTTATACGTCCAAGTACCTAAGCCGGCTTGTTAAGCCCCACTGGCTGATTCAGGTCGAGTTGTCGTTCAACCAGCAGATGATGTGAACCATATCGCTCCCTGCAGGCTCCCTAGAGCAGGATCGAGGAACCACTGGCCAGGTGATTGTTTCAGTGGGGTTGCTTTCCCCAGAACAAAGCATTTTCGGTGTCAATGATGATACCGCCTACCCAGACCTTCTTTTTAATCAACATGGATGAGATGACTACCACGGCTTTTGCAAACTCGAATATTCCTCTCGTCACGTCACCGAGACCGTTATCAAGCACTTCGTACAGGCACGAGAATGGGCTTGGGAAGCAAAAACACCAGACGGTCGGTTGCAAACCTGTAAGTAAACAAACCCCTGAATGGAGCGGCTCGTGGAAATCTGGGAGAGCCCCTAAAAAGCCCTGAGTTTATATGTACAGAAAAGTCAGGTACCGTTCGCGCTGACTCTGCTGAGACCTTGGCGATTTGGGCATCATCTTGGCGCCGAGAACCTGTTTTGGCTCCCCGGCGTTCATCTGATTGGCCGGAGCTCAATCAACCTTTGGCGGAGTTGAACGCCTGTGCAGGACTGGGGTGATGTCGCTCCTATTAGATAGGGGTTCGTAACATAATTAGGTAGCTAACCAACACCGCCGCGCAGAACGTTGACGACGTCAGCCTCGGAGTTCAATATGCCAACAGCGCTCACCTCGTGGGGGATTATTCAACTCCGACATCCGGAAATGCCTGTCGCGACACTTCTGTTGGTGAAAGGACAGGTGCATGGATTCCATCATAATGCATCAACACCGCAAAGAAGCCATGATGTTTCGCTTCCATATAAGAGTCCGCCCACATGTCTAGGAGATGATGTGTTTGGGCTCTCCATCCAACCCTGAATCATTCAGCACATCATCCGCCACCTTGACGACGAGTACTAGCATCCAACAATCAACATGGGCAAGCACACCAGCACCACGGGTTCTCGGAACGGCCTGTCTCTACCTAGCGATGGCAACGTCAGCGACGACATTGAAAAGTCCAGCTGTGCCAATGCCGGTTCGATCAACGACACCACGCCTCCGGACCCAGACGACGCCGGCCGCCCTGCCACCGAAGAGGAGATCAAGACTCCCCGCCATGTGCGGGACCGCATCCCCATGCGCGTGTGGCTCGTCGCCATCATCGCGGCTGCACAGCGCTTCACATACTGGTCGACGCAAGTAACGTGGCAGAACCTGATCCAGTACGGGCCCGACGACGCGATCCCAGGCCTGCTCGGCCTCGGCCAGTCAGCAGGCGTGACCATCAACAACGCCTTCAACGTGGTCATCTTTATGCTCCCGCTGCTCATCGGCCCCATTGCTGACAGCCACCCGGGCCGGTACCGCACCCTACAAATCTGCAACGTCGTCTGCCTGCTCGGCATGGCCCTCATGCTGGGTTTCTCCACGCCGCCCACCGTGCGCGCCGGCGCTGCCCTGCCCGGCTTCATGGTCTCGCTCGTGCTCCTCGCCATCGGGCTCGGCGGCGTGCAGACCGTCACTTCCCCGCTGATCGCCGACCAGTACGACGAAACCGTCCCCAAGATCGCCTACCGCCGGCACGGCCGCGAGCGCGTCGTCATCGACCGGGACATGACCATCCACTACATCTACAGCATCTACTTCTGGCTCGCCAACGTGGCCTCGCTGGGCATGATCCCGGCCTCGTTGTTAGAGAAGTACGCCAGCTTCTGGAGCGCCTACATCATGACCACGGCCGTGCTAGCGCTGTCATGCACGGTTCTCTACTTTGGCAAGCCGTACTTCATCCTCTGCGCGCCGTCCAGCACTGTCATGCCACACACGTTTCGTGTCCCGGTCATCGCCGTCCGTTCCGGGTTCCGACTCGACGCGGCCCTGCCCGAGGCGCAGCTCGAGCGCGGCAGCCAGGTGCCGTGGGACAGGGCGTTCATCAAGGAAATGCGGTCCGGCTTGATGGCCGTCAAGATCTGCCTTGTCTGACCCTTCTTTCGAATGTGCATCGGCATCCTCAGCTCCAGCGGCATTGCGCAGGCTGGCCAGATGCAGACCAGTGGAATCCCGATCAACCTGGTTATGGCCTTCAACGCTGTCGGGCTGGTCGTGGTCGGCATCGTGGTTGAGCATGGGCTGTACCCGTTCCTGGAGAAGCGGCGCATCGTGACAGGGCTGGTCTTCATGGCCGTGTCGATGGCGTACCTGACCATGGTGCAGGCACTCATCTATGCCGCGCCGCCGTGCTACAACTTTGTGCAGCAGTGCGTCATCGGCCCCGACGGCGCCATCTTCACCGGGCCCAATGAGGTCAACGTGCTGGTCCAGCTGCCCGACTACGTGCTCGTGTCCATCGCCGAGGTGTTTGCGCTGGTCACGGGCCAGGCTTATGCCTACAAGCAGGCGCCGGCCAACATGAAGAGCATGCTGCAGAGCATCTATGCCGTGTTCAATGGGATCGGGTACCTGCTTGCAGTGCTCATCAGCCCCGCGGCAAAGAATCCGGACTTGGTCATCATGTGGGCCAGCCTGACGGGTGTGATGGGTGCTGCGACGGTGGTGTTTTGGATTTGCTTCCGGAGTTATGATCGGAGAGAGGCTGCAGAGTGATGCCGGTTTCCAAATTCCTTCTGGGACTATTTCAAAAAAATTTGACATTTGTATTTAGGGAGTTCTATAGATTTCTCTTTGTCGCATATTTGAAGGAGACATGGTGTGGACTCGGCTTGGCGCTTGAAGGTTGGCTTGTTACGGGATGTTAGTCAGTGCATTCAGGGGTCTTTATTTACTTGGATTTCCAACCTCAGAGTGCAAAATCAGGCCTGCATCCATGATGTTACCCAGTATAATCAATTAGTTCTACATTGTTTGAAATCCATGGCTTTGGTATATATCTAGTAGGTACCTTGCCCATCAAAAGGAAATGCATTAATGCACCGAATCTAGCATGTCCGTCCATGCCACGGCCAGCACAGCACACAGGCCCGACCCAACCCTGAAACAAAACCCTTGTGTGTGTTGTATGATGATCTAACTGCCGTCTTTATTGTCCCTTCCAAATCTTTCCCGATTAAAACTGTCCCATGGTATCAACACTCATCAAAACTTGTCGCAGTCATAGTAGTCGTACACTCCCAGTCTCTAACTTGAAACTTTCAACCTTTCAAACCTGCCTCGCGACCTTCAGATATGCCTCCCTCAGCTCCAAGCTGTGAACAACGGCCTGCCTCGGGCCCTTTGTTAACGGTGCCAGCTCCAGCTGCTTCAGCACGAGACCGCCATCCCTCCCCTTCCACATCGCCAACGCAAGACTCTCCTTGGGGAACGCCAACGCCATGGTCTCCTGATGAATCTTGAGGCTCGCCCTCTCGCTCGCAAAGCTCGCGACCGTCTGCGGGATGCCAGTCCGAATGTCCACAGTGCAGATATCGTGCTTGCCGCTCTTGAACACGTAAAAGCTGCCGAAAGATTCCTCGGACGGGCCGAGGGTCTGCGCGGCGGCGTCGATGCGCTTCTCGCTGAGGCCTGTCAGGTACTTGTTACGCTGATCTTTGGACGGTGTGAGGATGGACGGGTAGGTCTTGGTGGCTTGCGCTGTGAGGAAGATCCGTGAGTTGGAGAATGTTGCCTGGTCGATGGAGCAGAAGATACCCGAGAGTCCTGGGTCGTCTCCGTAGCCCTGTGATAACGCGGAGGGAGCATCTGTTAACATGGGAAACGTCGCGGGGGAGGGGATGGGATGGTACTAGTGTGTGGTACTTACCAAACCGAGAAACACAGGATCCAGCTCAGCCTCAAACTTGAGTCCCGGTGACTCCGGCAAGCAGCGCCACAGAGTCACATAGATCGGGTAGGTCTGCCCCTCGTCGTGCTCCTGCGTTGCGACCACCAAAACCTTGGAGTCGATGGAGAAGTTGAGCCTTTGCAGTCGCCTGTTACCCGGGACGGCCCTCGAGCGAGAATGTGCTGGCGGTGTGCCGGTGAGCCGCACTGTGCCGTCGGTCACGTTGTACAGAAAGACCACGGCCCCGCAAGACACGGCGATCTTGGTGTCGTCTCTCGAGACAGCAAGCGCAGTCGGCACCGCGTTGGCGTTCTGGATCACCACCTCTCCCCGCACCCCTGCCTGGTCATAGTGGAAGAGCTTGCACTTGCTGTCCGCAAAGGCCACGGCAGCGACCAGCGAGGTGCCGGCTTGCACCAGTCTGAGACTGGGGGTGTTGGCTTCCCCGGGAGTCGTGAGCCAGAGCTTCTGACCGTCTTCAAAGGGCCAGTGAAGCTTGACGATGTGGTCCGCGGTTTTCTTTGTCCATAGCAGCAGGCTGGTGCCAGCCGCGGAGAAACAGAAGCTCAAATCTTCGGGTACAGGGATAGATGTGGCCTTCTCTATGGAGCCTCGGTTGCTTGATTTGGCGGACGTCCTTTTTCCGAGGCCGAAAGATGACAGGATGTTTGTTTTGGACTTGGACGTTGCCGAGCCACCGGATAGACTGGGAGTCTTTGCTGGGGAGGGGATGTAGGGCTGCGGTACGTAATGCCTCGGCTCGGGTGTAGCAGGGGGGTGAGGCGGGTGTGGAAGTCGCGGTTTGCGCTCCTCTGTATGTACCGCCTGCAGCCCGTCGTCGATGGTGTAGGAAGACTCGGCGGCAGGGCTGAGAGGCTCTCGTGGAGAGCGTTGTTGACTGGTGATAGAAGGAGCCTGCGAGCCTTCGTGGTAGAAGGGTCGATCTTCGCTGGCGGGCGTGTCTGGCTCTGTGGAGGGTTGAGGGGAGAAAGTTGACCAACTCCCTGAAGAGTGATCTCTGGCGGAACTATGACGACTGATGTCAGATGGTGGCGGACGATTGAAGAGTCCCTGCTGGCTCCCCGCTCTCGTGGCACGGGGAGGGGCAGTAGCCTGAGTGTCAAGATAGCCTGAATAGCCGCCTGTTAGGTCCGAGTCTGGGTCACTTTGTGGCCGGACATGATCGTAGCACCCCCCGTGCCTCTGTGCGGTACGTTGAGTAGCTGTTTCCCTTGTGGCATCCGGAAAGGGCGCCTCTCCATTCATAGCCATCGTTCGCTGTATGTGTGGCGGCGGCAGCACAGCGGAATATCCGGTTGCCGATGTTGGCGGGCGCTCTATTGGCGATACCAATGGCGGCTCCTCTGGCCGTGGATCCCATGACTCTTCCTCTTCAAGCGCAGACTCAAGTGTTTGGACTATGTTCAAGTTTCGTGAAGGGCCGGCTCTTTGTGGTTGCGGGGCCCTTTGTCTGTACTGGCGAGAGAGCGTGCTATCACGGGCAATGAGGAATCTCTGGAGTTCGACAATCTCTACGTCGACACCTTGCCTTGCGCGGTCAGATACCGCGACAGTGGCTGGTACTAACTGTCTCCAGGGTCAGCGACATATACTGAATCTTGAGGAGCTTCCGGTTCATGTGGTCTGAGAGCACTTGACATACGAGAAATTCTGTGGTTCCGCAGAGATGGACGATACTGTCCTCGAAATAGCCACAAAGCACATTGTTGAGGGTGCCTGACCCGAAAGAACTCAACATAGTATGCACTGCATCGCACAGATCCATTCCGGCTGACCGAGCTTCAGTGGAAACTCCGTCGTATCGCTCGCTGTCCAGCGTCATTGGTCCGGAGCTCCTGACCGCGGCGTCCATCAATGCCCAGATCATGTCGTGCAGAGTCCAGAATGCTTCAACCCAGTTGCTCTCATGCAGGTTATCGAGAGCTGCTGTGAAGATACCCTGACATCTCCTGATCGAGTCCCGTCTGCATTCTGGACTTGCTGGGTCAATACAGAAGGGCGACTGGATTCGGTCGGTTGATCAGCATCAATCAGTCGTCTCTGTCCATCTCAATCTCCGTCAGTGGCGTTGATATGAATTGAAACTTACACGTCCTTGTTGGAACCTGGCTCGATCAAACTTGGTACACCCAAAGGTCTTGATGGTACAACGCTCATCCAGGTCCTGGGCGTCGAGAGTGTCTCGGACGAGGGTTCGAAGGGCAAGGCCCTCGAAAATGGACAGAGCCTGGTGCTCGTGCCATGCATCTGCCAAGTGGGTGGCTCTCTGACGCAGCACATCCTGTTGCTGGGATGTGAGTGGTTCGCGATGCAGATTCAAGGCCCGAAATGTCGAAAGAAAGGTCGTCAGGACGAGACCCCGATGCAGAAGATATTCGGCTCTCCCCAACCGGGTTGGAGTTTCGATATTAGCTCCGACGTGTAGGACGTAGATTGTCGTGTCAAAAAAGAAGTCTTGAGTTGCAGTCGAGTCAAGTGTAGTCCCGACGACGTCTCGTTGGGCAAACCGTGAGAGCTGGTGGTCGAAGATGGTCTTGAGCCTCACAAGCAGTTGGCGCGTGCTGTGAGTGGGCTGGGCCCCGACGGGGGATGCGTGCGAATTGCTGGGGGAGACTCTTGTCAAGCTCAAGCTGTGGGAACCAATGAGCTCCGAAACCAGATGACTGATATCCCTGCGCTCATGGAGCAGCGTCCAGACCTGGGAGACGCGCGTGGCCGACATTTCGATGGCACATTTTTTGTCCGTTTGCGTGATCTTATTCCATCCAAGCCATGGATGTCGACTGTCGGGGGACTGTGACGGTCAAGTCTTCAAAACGAATGGAAGCCAAGCCAGGGCCCAGCCAGGAACGACTCGGAAGAAGTCAAGGACATGGCACGGCGGGCAGCGGGTGTTTCGACCAACAAGCAAAAGGGTTGTTGGGCTTTGCAGGATGCACCTCTGTTGATTCACTTCCACCCACGCAAGCCCAAACTGTCTGTGACCAAAATTGTGGCGTTTCCGGGACCGGGTTCCCCCCCTTTTTAGCGCATGCGGGTTTCCAGCTGGGCGTTTTTGTCCTGCAACTCTCACTGGTCTTGGCGTAAAGGAGGGGACAAGGCCACCAGCCAGAGGCGAGCATTTTGACCGTTTGCTCACATGTGTCTCAATTGTTCACAACAGGGCACCCAAGCTCCACGAGCCAAGGCACACTTGGTGCCCTTGCTCAGCTCAAGTCAGGCGGTTGCGCCACCCAATATTGTTCACATCAGCCTATGCAATCCAGTCTGAACCCAGCCCAATCCTGCACAATGGCTTCCCAGCCTCTGTCGATAAATGATCTGATGTGGAAAAGCTATCGCTCAGTGCTGAAAACTAGCGGCGGGGGCTGTGGAAAGCCTGGCCTGGCACGACAGAAAAGATAACGGGCTGCTGACCCGGTGTGTAGGTAGTGTAGGTCCAAGGCGCACAAGGTGGTGCACTGTGCCTGAGTGGCTTCGACCTCGTTTGTCTTTTGAGTCGCCCGTGAGGGTATGGTTGAAGGAAGGGTTGGCCCGGTCCCCCATCCCATCGGATCCCATCCCATCCCACGAACGATGGGGTCTACGCGTCGGCCCAGATTTTGCATTTTGTTCCCGTTCACGTTCGCATTCCACCCGGTTCTTCTTTGCTCCTGTCATCGTCAAAATTGTCGTCGTGCTTGCGACTGAAGTCAGGATCATGGCCGACCAAGACCCCGGCTTGGACGAATACAACACTTACACCCACGCGCAATACGGCGCCAACCAGGGCAACTATCCAAACCACGGGAACCATTACCCACAAGCAAACCCAGCACCCTATCCCGCCCAGCAAACTTATCCGGCTCCTGAGGCCTATCCCGCCCCCGTCAATGCTTATGGAGTTCCAAGCAACTATGGCAACCAAACTCCCGACACGGAGCCGAAAGGGCCTACAGCCGGCCAGTCGGAGGCCGAAGCCGTCTCCATCCGATCCAATGGGCCCGAAACCGAGCTCAAGTACGTCACGACACCAACACCGAAAAGCTTCAAGCCAGTGCTCAAGCACCGCCTCAAGCCACACGATGATGTGTGTCGACATAGCTGACACCAACACAGGAAAACCTTGGAGGAGCGCCATGTAAACATGATTGGGTTTTCGGTCGTGTTGGGCGTGTGAGTGCCGATAATTGCCCCTGAATATCATGCGCGAAGCCACAACATCGTCTGACATGCAACCCAAACAGTGGTCTGTTCTTGTCTGCGGGAAAGGTCATCTTCATCGCCGGTCCTGGCTTGGCCGTTTTAGCCTACTTGTTGATGGGAACTCTCATGTGGTGAGCATACACATCCATCAAAAGGAACTCGAGCAATGAGGCTATCAACTCGTGATGCTGACGGGACCCAACCCAGGTCCGCGATGGCCTCCATGGGCGAGATGACGGCCCTGTTCCCCGTCAAAGGACCCACGTTCGAGTTCACGCGCAGGTTCGTCGACGAGTCTGTTGGCTATGCGAGCGCCTGGATGTTGTGGTTCTGCTATGTCGTCGTCGCTGCCGCCGAGATTCTGTCCGTCACCGAGATTTTCAGATTCCGTGTCGACGAGGATTACCTCCGAGATGTAGGATACCCGAGTGAGACTGTCGAATGGAGCTTTGGAGTGGGCACCAACCCTGCTGTCTGGGTTGGCATTTTTCTGGTCGTCATCCTGGTAATGAATCTTCTCCCGGTCAAGCAGTGTACGTGCCCGACTTGACTTGAGTCCTGCCATCAGGCTGTTATGCGAGACTGACTCTTGGTAGACGGCCAGTTCGAGTACATCTTCGGGTCCGTCAAAATCAGCTTCCTCGTTGCACTGATCATGATCAACACGGTTCTCAATGCGCGCAAGATGTTCCACAGCTCGAGATTCTGGACGTATGAGGACCCCTGGGGTTTCAGTAGCGCCAACATCACCGTCAAGGCCACCCCCAGCGACGGCCACCCCGACGGCATCGTGTATGGCGGGGCACTTGGCACCATCACGGCCTTCTGGACCGCTATGGTCACGTCCTTCTTTTCCCTCATGGGGTGGGACATCATCCTCCTGACGGCGCCCGAGAACAAAGACCTCGCACGAGAGGAGACCATCAAGATCTCCAGCCGCAAGATCGCACTACGCGTCATCCTCCTCTACGCGCTCGCCGTGTTCACAGTCGGACTCAACGTCCCTTACACCGACGTGGGTCTCCGTAACCTCACTTTGAACGGCATCACGGGTGGGCAAACCAGCATCTTCGTGCTCGCCGCCATCCGCGAGCACGTCCCCGTCCTGCCGTATTTTCTGAACGGCTTCTTTGTCTTTTCGGCAACCACCACGGGGATCAACTCGCTGTACAGCGCCTCGAGGATCCTCCACGCCATCGCCAGTCTCCGCGATGCATGGCCAAGATGGGGCTGGGTCGAGAGCATCCGATCCCGCCTCGAGCACACGCACTACGGAGTCCCAATCGGCGCTGTTTTCGCGTCCTGGTTCTTGGCGTTTTTGTCGTTCCTCTCGACAAGGCCTTCATCAACAGAGGTAAGCAAGCATCCATCATCTCTTTTGCCTGACGTCCTGTAATATGTGTAGTGATCTGACACAAGACTTGAAACCCACAGATCCTTGGCCGAATGACTACGGTAGCCGCAACTTCGACCTTGATCGTTTACGCGCTCAATTGCTTCACCTTTTTGCTCTTCTTCAAGGAGTATGTAATTACCGACTTACCGACCTACCTTCCAGTCCTTCTTACCTCACCCCCCCCGCTACGGTTATACATATACAACCCAATTTACTGACGCGAATCGCACCTCCAGGACCAAAAAGGCGAAAAACGGCGATCGAGATGAGGACCTCAACCTGACCCCCGAGCTGCGCTACCAGTACGACCGGAAAAACAAATGGCAGTACCCGTACCACTCGCACCTGCAGTGGATGCGAGCCTTGTACGGCATGGTGTTTTGCATCCTTATGATCATCTTCCAGGGATGGAGGACCCTGGTGCCGCCCATCAGCGTGGAAGACTTTGTGGCCTCGTATGTTTCGGTACGTCCTGCAAACCAACCTATACCATTCCTGCATCCGATGGTCAATGAGCACTCATCTCAGACACATTCCAAGAAACAAAACCAATCCACAATGGCTGACCACTCGTAGATCCTCATCTTCATCGTCCTCAGCACGGCCTACTTCTTCAAGAGCCGCGGCTTCAACCCGGCCAACTGGCACCGACGCGCGCAGAAGCTGGCCGGGCTCGAGGCGATCGGCCCCGTCGTGGCTGCTCACCCCAACCACCGTGACCCCTGCAAGCATTGCGGAATGCGGCACCGCAGGGGCAGGTTGGTTCTCCCAGATGGACCAGGGCGCCACAAGCAAAAGACCGTGGCGGTCTTGGAGTGGATATGGACATGGCTGAAGTAATGTTGTGACCGTGGCCGCGACTGGTAATTGAGCTTGGGTTTTGGTGTTTTTCCATTGACTTAGTAGGAGCGCGTCAGAGTGTTTTGATGTTTGAACGGCCCTAGTAATGAGTTTGGGTTTGACTTGGGCGCGTTATTTAGACCTATTAATAAGTACCTACCTATCAGGTATCTATCTATCAACCAAGGCATCTACAAGATAACTAGTACTAGGTACCTACCTCCCTCACATAACATATAACTTAATTCAACTTGACTGTCCTCCAACAGTCCGAGAGCGTGTAATATCAGATATACTTAGTGGGAAAGGGGGCAAATGTGTATCATGATGTTAGCAAGAGCCCGTCAAAACTGGGCCTAGACCAAAAGGTACCTATTTAAATGGGTGTTTTCAAGGGAACGAAAAGAATGCTAAGACGATATTCTACCGGCCATTTGCTCGCCGGCCAAATATTAGTTCTAGTAAGCTTTAGCCTGCTGTGCCTGTTTTTTTGACCTTCTTGCATTGACAAATGATCATGTCCCGTCACAATGATTCAAACATATTGATACTCGCAAACAACAAATACCTACGCTTGCTTCACGCCAGCTTGGCAACTCGCTTGACAGTTGATATTGAAAACTAAGCTTTGAACAGGATCAGACCTTGTAATTATACACCGATTTCACCCCCAATCATCCCCCCAAATAGACCACGACCCAAGCTCAGCAGCTATGTGCGCATGAGTTTTTACTGCCCCCCCCCGTCTCGCTCATCAAGAATGTTTCAGCCTACTCGTCCGCTATAATCGCCGCGCGGTGGTATTGATCATCACTTATTGCAGGAATGTATCCGGAACCTCGGGGCCTAGAAATGGTCAAGCTATTAGCTCCCTGAACTCCGTCATGTTTATCCAGATCAGGCAGGCCAACTCACCCCACACGTGTAGATTACCCGGCGCGGCCTTGGTGCGGTGGGTCGGCTCGTTCATGTCGAGCAGGTCGCCGTCCACGTAGTGCTCGAGGATGAATTTGGAGGGGTCGAACCTGTTGTCTTGTTAACTCCTCTGGTCACAGCGATTGAACAATGCCGGATGCTATGAAATGTCACGTACCAGTAATCAAAGATCTGGCTGCCCATAATGTGTCGGCCCACGCCCCAGCAGTTGGTGTATCCCTTTTCGCGGAGCCAGTCGTGGCCGAGGACCTGTGTGTCAAAGTCGTGTGTCTCGAACGACGAGTGGTGGACGTGCATCTTGGGGCCCTCGAAGAAGAAGAAGCAGTGGTGGTCGACCAGCTCGCTCCCTCTGTCTAGTCGGAAAAAGACGGTCTTGTCGACACCTTCATCGTTGTACACAAGCTGTACTGGTTATTAGCACTTGCGCCCAACAACCCAGCCTCTGGGATTGCGGCCTGTCTTAATTACCTCGCTGGGGTGGAAGTTGAAGTAGGACGAATAGAACGCATAGGTCTTGGCAAAGTCGGTGACACACATGCCGAAGTGGCCCAGCTTGTGGACGGGCGCGGGCCGCTTCTTGAAGCGCTGGAACTCGTTGACACCGCGGTGCTTCTCGGTGGGCTAGATAATGGTCAGCTCCCATGGCAAGGTCCCCCGTTCGTCAATTGGCTCCCAGGAAAGGCCCGACTTACGTAGTTGACCTTGAGCGTTGGCAGGCCGGGATCCCTTCGCTCCACATGTGTCTGGCCAAAGACAAGGTGGAAGGGAAATCCATCAACTGGGTCGTAGAATGTTACGGCCTTGCCGCCGCCGGGCACGTCCTTTAGTTCGTATACTTCAGTCGCCTTGGCCTCCTTTGGCAGGGTCTTGGACGCATGCACCAGGTCCTCTTCGGATTCTACAGCAAAGGCGGCGCCGCCAAACTCGGTCGTATCTGCCTCCTCGAGAACGGCAGCGAAGGGCTCTGTGCCATATCCGCGGTAGTATGTCTTGTTCCCAATCTCTGCTGCAACGACGAAGCCGAAGTCGTCATAGAACTGCTTGGCCGCTGCGATCTTGTCATGGTCGTGCTTGTAGTAGACGTGGGCGATGCGAGTCAGGTTGATCTTCTTGAGCGGGTTGGATGGGAGACCGGACGCCATGGCGGGCGGGTACTGATGGGTCGCAGACAAAAAAAAGGAAGAACTCTGGATGGCAAGATAGGGGTCACGTTTGTTTACGGGGTGAAAACAAGTCGCAACCAGGGAGAGGGAGATAGGTAGTGCGCAAGATTGGCAAAAAGGGGGATGCGGTCTACAATAATAATAGCAGAGCTGCCCACGGCCGAGGGCCGGCGTTCTCGAGGAAGACGGGGCATTTATCTGGCGCCGGTCCATCTCATGACTAGGGAGACCTCCATTGTTCCAGAGGGGGGGAATTGTCGACGGCAGGGGGCGGGGGAGCAAGCTGCCTTAGCGTTGGCGCGGGGTGCACGGTGGGGTAAAGGCAGCCTGCAAAAGACAAACCGCGGCGACGCTGGTCTGGTTGGCGCGCAGATGGGATCCAGAGGCGGCAATTGATGAAAAACGTCTGATCGAGCGGCGGCAGTTGACACCCGAACACAACGGGGTAAATGGAAAAGACCCAATCGCGGGTGTCGGATAATTCTAGAAGAGACCTGTGGTCTGTGAAACCGATTTATCATCGAGAGCCTGAGGTTTGTCAGGTGGAGCATGCCGTCGTTGACGAGGCATTGGCGTTGTTCGATGTGCGATGGCCGTTATCAGCCTGTTTCTCCCTGGTTGGCATGTCGTTTTTTTCCTCCATCTGTTGATTTCGGACTCCGGGGAGATGGATGCGGTGGCGCTTGGCGTGAAACCGGGCATGTTAGCAGTGCCGCAAGGCCCAAGTTTAATCCTTGCTTCGGATTCGTCGAGTTTCGCAAACCAGTCGTGCAACTGAATAGGTGAGCAGCTGATGATTCGAGTATCGCAGGGCTGCATACGATGCACGCCGTTGCACTGTCGTCGAAGTCCGGCATTATTTATCCTTCGAAGGAATACCTTGCTGGGACTAACCTGGAACTGGGGGCGGCCTACCCCAAGAAATCCCCACCGGATCGTCATGTGCATTCACGTAGAACCCTAACCCCTCAGGTCTAACCCCGCACCCACTCGGAGTCCTGCACCCAAGCCACCAACGCTTGCGCGCAGTGGGGAAGGCGCTGTCGGCGGCTTCTCCACCATCCCCTGCAGACAGCGAGGGAGTGAGACCACGAACGTCGCTGGTCGCACAACCTGCCTGTCACTACCCGCGTTCTGCACTTTGGCTGCCCGAGACGCCGTACCACCGTCATGCCTCGCAAGCTCTCCAAACCCAACAACACGCTCCGCAACAGCTCCCAGCCCCCGCCCACCTCACGCCGGCGGTCCTCCAGCCAAGGCCCCGGGCTCAGCATCAGCGGGGGTGTTCCTCTCCCCGCCTGGCTCGATGACGACTCGCAGCCCCTGCCGCAGCTGATCGTGCTGGACCTCGACTACACGCTTTGGCCCTTCTACTCCGACATCCACATCGCGACGCCGATCCGCCCCGTGCCTAGCTCGAACCACGCGACCATCAGCGACCGCAATGGCGAGACCTTTGCCCTATACCCCGACGTGCCGCACATCCTCCACCTCCTACCGCAGGCCGGCATCAAGCTCGGCGTGGCCTCCAAGTCCCCCGTCGGCGACCTCTGCCGTGACGTTCTCAAGCACCTGCGGCTGCCGCCCGCTGCCGGCCCGCAGCAGCCGACAGACGGGTACGAGTCGGCTTCTAAGTCGAGCAGGTGGGCGTCGTCGGGCAAGGGACGCAAGACGATCGAAGTCTTCGAGGCTGGGTTGGAGATTTACGAGGGGACGAAGCTGAGGCACTTTGAGGCCATTAGCCGGCGGACGGGCGTGCCGTTTGAGGAGATGCTGTTCTTTGATGACGAGAGGCCAAACTTTGAGGTGGAGAGGCTAGGTGTCACCATGCACTTAGTGTCGAATGGGTTGACGTGGACTGAGCTGGAGCGGGGGATTCAGAAGTGGAGGGCTAAGAGGGGCGTCGAGTGATGGTTTGCCGACGAAGACGAGATGATTTCATGAAGACACGACCATGCGGTGTGGTTAGTAAAGGATGCGTTGACATGCAGGTAGGTGCGAATGAGCACGAGATAAACGGTCGGGTTCGTTGCGGCAACTAGAAGGATATACCCATGGAGCACATCAGGGCGAGAGTTAGAATAGACTTCATTTGAAGAACCAGGCTACAGTGGCCTCTTAGTAGACATGAATCCTTTGGGACGGGGCTTGCTTCACTTTTGTGAGTGAAGCCTTGGCTAGGCCAAGTGCGTCGAGCTGGCTGAGAACATACAAGTCATGATATAGTATATTGCGTACATGAAACACGTCGCTGTGTGGAATACCCAAAAATGGCTGCTAAATCGCCAATAAATCCCTGACAGGATCTGGCTCTGCCCTTCCAGAACTCCCCGCATAATCAGATGCGTCTATCAACCAGCAAACACGTATTCATCCAAATCTCTTCCCACACCATTATTTACCCAAAGATCTCACATCACGCCGAGGCAGTTGTCGGTGCGGCCTTGGCCTCCACCTCCACCTCCGCCACCTTCTCCGATATCTTGGCAGCATCCTCGCTCTTGTCCGTGATCTCCAACCCCTGCACCGCCTTATCAATCTCCGCAACAGCTTCTGTAGACGGGACCGGCTCTTCGGCGGCGGTCGCCTTCTCGACGCCCTCCGCCGCAACCACGGGCTCCTCAGGCTTCACCTCAGGCGGAAACGACTTGGGGATGGTGCACACCCTCGCCCTCCTCTCGACCTGGTTGACACTGCCAACAGCAAGACACTCCAGTCTGGTCGGGTCGCCCTCCACAGGCCGCCAGTACAGTGGCCCGGTCGGAAAGTCCGTATACCCATTCGCCCACTCGGCCCGCTCCTGGATGAACGGATCCTGCTTGGGCAGCTGACCAAACTTAAAGTCCAGCTCACCGCCATACGCGGCCGGGATGTTCTTGGGGTCGATGAACTCCTCGAGCGTCGTCTTGACCTCGTGGGCGGGCAGGATAAAGATCTTGGACACGGTGATGGGGTCGAACCAGCGCTTGATCCAGCCCCAGACGGTGCTGAAGAAGTAGGGCGCGCCGATGATGAAGATGCGGTCGAGCGTCTCGGGGTAGTGCGCCGTCGCCAGCGTCGACGCCGCCTGCATGTGCGCCTTGAGGTTCCAGAACTGTCGCAGCGACACGCCCGTCACATCGACGATGTTTGTGCTCAGCGTGATGGGCGTCGTGGGGTGGTCGCGGTCGGGGAGCTGCGTGCACAGCGGCTGGGCGAAGCGCGTGAGGTTTTCGTAGAGCGCAAACAGGCGCAGGAGCTTGGGCGGGGTCTTGCCGTCGACGTGCGCTTTGCTGTACGTGTTCTCGGCACTCTTTTCGTAGGCCGAGACGGATTTGGAGTCGAGGTGGCGGATCTCGAAGAGGTAGAGAGGGATGCCTCTGGAGGGCGGGGGAAGAGAGATTGTCAGTAATTCTCAATTAGGGGGGGGGGGGGATGAATGGGTGGATGGCCACACGGGGTGCTATAATACCTCCTATCTCGCCTACCAGTCCATTGCGGATACAGCCGCCTGCTCTGCTCGTAGGCCTCAACGTCGATGGTGTCGTACAGGACGTCGAGGTTGTTGGCCTTGCGCCAGTCCTCGGTGTCCTTGAATTGCTTGTAGGCGTCCTGGGCCACCCAGCGGCGGGCACGCAGGAATCGCACCAGGGTCTGGTCGTCGTGGGAGGGCGGCGGCCCAGCCTGGTACAGGCCGTGCTCGGCCAACAGCGCCTTGAAGCCGCGAAGCGCCGCCTCCTCCTCGTGGTTCAAATGCCCCAGATGGCCATGCGGATAGCCGATCTCGTGTCCGCCGACCGTGCTCACGGTGGACTTGACCTTGTGCGCCGGGCCCGAAGTTGCGCCAGCGTCGGCGGATAAGCCCGTCATGATTGCGGAACGTGGGAGGTGGGACGGACGGATGGGATGGATTGGAGGGATGGTACAGGATACCTCTAGGCTGAACGTGCGCGCCGTCAGGGGGAAAAAAGTTTAAATTCGCTCGGGTATTTCGGGGCTCGTCACGGACTGCGAAAGGAAGAAAAGGTATGGTATGGATCCGAAGCCTCTGCTTATGCCGTCGTCGACGATAAATCCCCCCAGACCAATTTCAGTCGCGTCTGCCAGTTCCCAGTTGGCCCGTCAGCGGAGACTCGGGAATCATGGAAGATTGATAAGATCCATGGGTAACCTGTTGGTACTACCGTAGGTCCCTAGCCGCCGACGCCAGCCCAGCAAGGAGCACTCCTGTCCGCGGTGGCGGGCATCCTAGTCAGTGGGGAGTTAGCGCGCTATTGACGCAATGGATGCAAATTGGAAAGCCAATGCCCAATGGCGGGGACCGTCACATCGCATTCAACGCACCTGCAAGAACCTCGATCGCTAACAGAGAACGACTCTTTGCATGATCGAGATTCACGGGTTGTTGGCGTGTTACTGTGGTATCATTCTTTCCATGGAGAATAAACGTTGAAAGACCGCGATATTCTTTCTATATTTATCATGACAATATCCTTCATGCGTTCTGCCAGACTCTGGAGACTTCCAGGCACCGATCGCTCAGACCCTGCACTCCAGGGATGGATGATCACCAACTTGCATTCGCGCAATGCGACATCTTATTTTCGTCCCGCCATACCCGAGCCCCCGGTTCTGGACTTTGTCCGGGATGCTGAAGTTTTGAAACCACAACACCCTCTTCAGCTTCACAATCACCTAGGGCCGCTGAAACATCTGTTCGTTGCAGTAAAAACGACACTGGAATGGCGGTTGTTGACTCCCCAACATAGGTAGACAATAAAGTAAAATTTCCATTACGCATATCCTTCCTCTCTTTTCTAGCCCCATAGTTGGCTTGCATGTACTTGATCCCGGCTCCGCGACCCTCCGCGCGCGCGACTACAATCATCCAGATACTCCATACACATAGGCTTGGCAAGTCAACCACAAGTTCAGGCTCATTTCATCGCTTGCATTCGCCTGCTCTTCCAGAGTCTTCTCCTCAGCCCCAGCCCCCCCGGCAACATATTCTTCGTAGCTCAACCAAAAGTTCAGGCTCTACTCATCGCTTGCATCCGCCTCCTCTGCCGCAGCCTCCTCTTCAGGGGTCTCCTCCTCGGCGTCGGCCTCGGCCTCCTCGTGACCATTCTCCCCATCAACATCAATCAGATCAACCTGATTCTCCAACCTCAACCACTCGTCCCACTCAGGGAAGAGCTCCTCATCCTCGCCCGGGGCACCAATCGCTTTCGCGACCCGACCCTTCTTGTTCTTCTCCAAGCTCTCCTTCCAGGCACCAACCACGCCGGGCGTAAGACTGGGCTTATACGTTTGGCTAAACAACGCCGCCTCGGCAAGACGGCCAGTCTTGGTAAGAATCTCAACGCACCCAGGGACGTCGCTGAGTAGCCACTTGCAGCTGAAGGCGACGTTGTGCGCGCCGGCGGCTTCCGCTTGCTCAGCGAGCCTGGCAAGGCCCTCGCGATCGGCCGTGGAGCTATACACCAATAGCAGGGAGCCGAGGTCTCTGGAGTGGACGAAGCATTCGGTTGCGAGCGGGATGTCCCATGCCGCGAGTCCAGCGTCGCCCAGGGTTTTCCACTTGTGGTCAACGTCTGCCTCTCTTGCGATCTGGAGAGCGATATCCAGGTGGTTGAGTGCCAGGGCAAGATCAAACTTGTGCTCGGAATCGGTAGCAACCTCGAGCGCGAGTTCCTTGTGGCCTTGGCCCTCGAGGAAGCGTGCAATCTTGTTCAGCTGATCTTGGGGAATACTTGGTAAAAGCTCGGCTGCGGTTTCCATGTCTCCACGGAGAACAAGAGTCTGATACTCCAGGACCGGAAGAGAGAGCGCAAATGAAGTGACAGAAAGGTCCTTGTCGGTGAGGTAGATGCGGCTATCGCGTTGCAGGTACCCAAGAATATACATGGGCTTGTCAAAGTGTGCTACAGTGTAGGTCTGGTCACCTACTAGGTAGTTGAGGCGGTTCGTGGAGTTGGTGTAGATCAAAACATCCCCGAGCCACTCAGCCGAACGAATGCTGTATCGACTGTTAGCAGGCGAAAACATCTTGTGTTCGGGTTCCTTACCTCTCCGTAATGTCGGTGATGACTTCGAAAGCAGACTCGACACCATCGTCCTCCACCTCACCGGCCTGGACAGCAGCACTGTAATGTTCGCGTGAGAACCTCAGAACGTAGTAGGTGTCCTCGCATGCAAGGGCCACCAGTTCGCCGCTCTCGCTCCAGTACACCTGCTTTGGCTCGACCTCGATTCGCCTGACTAGGCCACCTGTCTGCCAGTCAAAGAAGGAAATGCCGCCCTGGCCCTTGACACCAAGGAGGACGCCGCCGGTAAGCCCATCAGCCGCGAATAGAACATCGAGGCCGCCTTTCTTCTCTTGGAAGTTTTTGAAGACCTTCACGCTGGTTGCCGATTCGCGGATGGCGAAATCGTTGGAGTTGTCCTTGGCGCCCCACACGAAGTCGAGCGCCTGGCCGAATCCCTTGTTTCTCCATGCGAGAGCTGTGTAAATGATGTATTCGCCATCGCCACATATGGCCGCAAAACGTCCATTGGGAGAGTGGAGCAGAGTCTGCGGGTAAACTTCAGCAGTTCCCAGCTCCTTGCTTGGAAGAGAAATTGGTTCGTTATCCTTGATCGTCGCGTCTAGTTTTGTTAGCTTGGCATATTGCGAGCCTGAGCACCACACTTACCACCGCCTTTGATGACAGCAGAGACAACCTCATTGTGTCTTGCCCAGATGAGTTTTCCGGAGCCGTCCATCGAAACAGCCGGCTCTTCCCGGCCAAGCTTGATGACCACTGAACCATCGTCAAATCCAACGGCGATGCCCTGCTTGCCCTTCTGGTATGCCACACACCAGGCTCTCTCCAAGCCATAGTTTAGTGACTGCTCAAAGCGATATGTGTTCGCATTCCATATCCTTATTGTTCCCTGGATGGCCCATTAGCTACCGGTGTTTCCACGAAAGACATCAAGGGGTGACATACGTCCTCGGAGCCTGAAATGATGATGGGAAGTTCGGGGTGGTAGCACGCAAACGAGACATTGTTGGTATGGCCTTCTAGCGTGGCGATCAAACTCTTGGTGGTGTAATCCCAAATTTTTACCGTCCGCTACACAAGAGCTGTCAGTCGAGAGCACGGCAATGGAAGTGGGCGTTGTACTCACGTCATCCGAGGTTGTTAGCAGGTAAGGCTTGTCGCTGTGAGGGTAGTATTCAACGTGGTTGACGCCCTTTGTCTCGTGCGCCTCCAGCTGAAAGTTGGGTGTGGAAGAACCCAAGCTCCAGATCTTGACTATGGTGGAAATTAGAAATGCCACCTCTGGGGGCGAAAAGGGGCCGCACCTGTCCTGTCCAAACACGCTGAGGCGAACGTATTGGTGTCCTTGGGGTTGATCGCAAGGGACATGACATAATCTAATAACATGTGAGCTTCGAGGTGTGTAGAATGGTTGTGGTCGTCGACATACGTGAGTTGCCCTCGAATACTCTGACATTCTTCCATTGCTTCTCCCAATCCCAAAGCTTGATTGTCATGTCATCACTGGCGGTCAGAACGAAAGGCTGGGTGGGGTGGACGACAATCGCTCGAATGTAGTCGGGGTGTGCTTCGAAGGAGGTGATCTTCTCGCTCGTGTTATAGTTGTGGACGCGAATTTGGCTGCAGCCGCGCTGGTCAGTGTCTTTGTGCTAGAACGAGCGGGGAGACCCGGTTGGTTGCCACGCCGGACGTACAAGTCATCGGATCCGCAGACAATCCAGTTCTTCCGGGCGATAAATCGACCAGCTCGGACGGGGACATCGGTGAGCTCGAATGTCTTGACGATCTGCTGGGTCTCGTACGACCAGATGTAGACGTGGCCGCTGTAAAGGGTTGCTGTTCGCATGTAGGGTCAGAGGGCTGAGGTTTCGGTTTGCCATGCTTGCACACGTACTCAAGATCCACGGCTCGGTCGGGTGGAAGTCGATGCCCTTGACTCGCTGTTCGGGAGACTTTGTGAGCAACAGACACGGCGAGGGGAGCTTGTCCGCCGAGCGGGGAGTAGGGAAGACGAACCTCGGAGCGGGCAAATAGTTGGCGCTGGATGTTGAGAGCCATGTTAGCAATCGGAACCAGAAGAGCGTGCTCGGGGGATCCGTTGTCCAATGACGCAGTGGTGGAAGACGATAGCAGCGGCAACGGCGACGGAGCGAAGCTTTAGCCAGGGCGACGGCGGAACGGATTCGACGTCGTGCGCGGCGGTGCAGCTTGAGGCCAGCTTGGCTCGCCGGCCGTGGCACAAGACTGAATCATCGGACCAAAAGGGGTGTGGTAGTGCACTTGCCTTCACGTCCAGCCGCATGTTGGGCAGATTTGGTACGTGTGACGTGTGTAATGAAAAAGGGCGTGTCTTCGGGTTGGAGCTTCGAAGCTCAGGCGGGGTGTTTCGTGAGAGTCGGAGATGGAGCTGGAGCTGGTGCCGGAGCTGCTGGAGGACAAATAAGGTGGAGATGGTTTCGATCGTCTGGCTTCACCGCAAAAGGCCACTTAAATCACAGACCCAGCGGTTCTTCAATTGGGCGCGTCGGATGCGTAAGTTGGGAGGCTTCGCTTGTAGAAGGGCGACGGTGGAAATCGTTGCGCCAGGGCGTGAGGATGCTGAAATCGCCAATGTCGCAGGGCGAGGTGGTCAACACGGGACTTCGAAGCGGCCCGCCACGTATCTCGACGCATTGCTCAATTTCGCGAATGTGGTCTCTCCCAGCCGGTGGGCACCTGTTCGTTACGTAATCAGCCAACCCCAGGATCAAGGGGCTTCTTGCTGCCTAAGGCTTGATATTTTCCAAGCCTTGATGCTTTGCATGGAATGGTGAGCAATCATTGGTGGTAGCAACACCCCGCCATGCCCCGCCAGAAACCCGGCCAGAGCGTCCTTGGCCCTGAGATCTCTTGCCAGCCAGAGGCCTGGCCGGGCCGCACAGTTTCTCAATCCCCGCAAAACATCACCCCTCAAGTTCATGTCACAGAGAACCTAGAAACTCCGAACAACATCCTCGACATCGTGCGAGCGTTTTTTCTGGATATTACTGTGCTCATTTTGTTTCGTGAGATCTTGAATCTGCCCATGGGACAATGTCGCACTAATATATTACTAGATGTATCCCCATTCCCCTTGAACCTCAGCGCTAACGTGCTGGGTCTGAATCAAATCGCTTCAGTCTGTGGCACCTATTCCCACCGGCGATGCCCACCGGCACATCGCGCAATGATCGCCGTCTATAAATAATATTCATATCATCCGCTGCCATACGTCTAATGTATTGATGGGCAGAATGCAACATCGCCATCCCGGAGACCCGGATGCAATTGTGAACCAGCGCTTGAAACAGACAGTCATTCAGTCTAGCCAGACTCCCCTCCCCAGTGCAGGTTGCAAGGGTCTCGTGATTGCAGAGCCCAGTAAGCAGTAACTCCTCCCAAAACACATGAAGCACACAATTCCCCAATAGCCCGGAAACCAATAGCCAGTCCCGTAAACCTGTGCACTAGCTACCCCGTAGCATCTCTTCAGTCAAACGAAGAAGAATTTTAAACAATGAAACGCCTCCCAAAGTCATCCACCTAGTCGTCCTGAGAGTCGGCCTGAACACGCTTCACCCGGTCGACAACCATGGGATATAGCTTCTCGTTAGGTTGCAGACCACAGACCTCCTTGACGATGTCGTCGGGCTTCTCAGTCGCCATGATCTTAGCGAGTTCAGCCGACTCTTCGTCGCCCTC
Source organism: Cercophora scortea (assembly GCA_033439705.1). Lineage (NCBI taxonomy): Eukaryota > Fungi > Ascomycota > Sordariomycetes > Sordariales > Lasiosphaeriaceae > Cercophora > Cercophora scortea. The sequence continues at coordinate 4,621,360 of JAUEPO010000004.1, read as the reverse complement.
GATGTTTTGGAAACGGAACGCCATCTCCGCAGCGTCCAATAGGGCGGTGCAGTCCTTGCCTTCCTCCGCAAGCTCGGCAGCGGGGCCAATGAAGCGCTCCTTGCGGCTCAGTTTCCGGAGCGGGGCACGTCCCACACGCTCAACGGCATCCTCCAGGTGGGGGTTGCTGATGCGCCTGATGATCTTGTCGACATAGGCCTTCTGCTCGGCGGGATCGATGCCGTGCTTCTCCGTGATGAGCTCGGCTGTGTTGGCCAGTGCTTTCCTAACCTGGTCCTGGATGAAGCGGTCCTGCAGCGCGTCATAGACCGTGTTCTTGCGTCGGTTGTAGCCGTGGTATGCGGCGGTGGCGTGGCCCGTGTTGACTGTGTACAGCTTTCGCTCGATGAATGGCTCGAGGTTATCGACCCAAAGGATGCCCTTGATGCTCGGAGGCTTGTGGTCTTGGAACGGGGTGCGTTCCACCACCCACTCATAGAACTTTTCGAGCGTCACGTCGAGCCCGGCATCCGCGTCCTGGGCTGGTACGATGCGGTCGATGGCCGAGTTGGCGAACCGAGCCCGACGGCCGATGTCTTCAACGCGCTCCGAGGGGGTGTTCCGCGGATCCTTGATGAACTCGGCAAGAGTGTCGGTGGCGCCTATGGCATTTTCGCAGGCGATGACCGCAATGGGGGAAGCGTTGTTGGATCTCTGGTCAATGCCCTTGGCAATGACGGGGGCGATGAATTTGAGGATGTTAGGGCCGACGGAGCAGGTTACCACATCCGCCGTGGCGATCTCCCGGATAAGCTCATCCTCGTGGGTCCTGGAGTTGATGGCCCGGTAGTTGGTGATGGTCGACTCTGTTGTACCGTCGGCGCCGACCTCGATGACCTTGTACGACTTTTGGGCGTTGAGCTGGTCTATTAACGAGCCATTGACATCGGCAAACACAACCTCGTAGCCAGAGATGTGAAGGAAGCAAGCAACGAATCCCCGCCCTGTGTGCAGTGGAGGCCGGTTAGACCAGACGGGGCATTGGAAGTTGGGCGAGGGAGAGGGTGGAGTGTCAACATACCAATGTTGCCGGCGCCAAAGTGCACCGCTTTTTTTGGAGCAGCGGTGGTACTATTCGCAGTCATATTGACGGTTTGGAGATTTGATGAAAATGTTTTTTGCTTGTCCCGAGGCACCTATTGGAATGATGCTCATAGAGGATCCCAGTTGATGTGACAGGGAGGGTAGAGTCTGGAAGGAAGCTGGAGATAAAGGTGCAAATCCGAGGATGTTCGTAAATCATATAATATGGAGACAAAGAAGGATCGGCCGACAGAGCGAGGGGAAGCCATTTCCTTTATATGCTTCGCGGATGACGAAGGTGTCGCTTTTTGTGGACACTGGCCTCCAGCAGTCGGCGAGAGCGTGAGAGAACTCGCACCATGCCCATATGCTTTGGTGCTGGCTGGATGGAAGGTCCAGCATGGCCCAGGTTGACCTCGGACATGCCAATACGGAACGACCTGCAACTTGGGCCAAGAAATAAACGGATCATCAGTCGGTCGGTATGGCTGGGCCTGCCGTTACGGTCAGTGTGGCCAGGGTCCAATCTCCGCTAACGGGACCCTGCCCGTACGGCGGTCTGCACCACAGACCACAGGTGGCCCGCATGGAAAGAATCACCTATGAACCTGGAAGGCAAGCAACCGTGCCAGCCCTCCAGGGAGGGTTTGCAGACTCAGGCAGGCACCACCGCGTCTGGCCCCACTCCACCACCGACCACCAACGACGATCTCAATGGAGGGAGACGAGACGTGCAACCCGGCCACATCCGTACTTTGTCTCTGCAAGTGAGGTATCCTGTATCGCTTCGCTCGTCATTGACCAGATTCCCCGCCATCTTTGCCGAGGGGCATCGCCAGATAACTTTTGCATGAAGGGCACACTGCGGTGACTAGAGTACGCATTGCACACCGGCGAAAGATGCTGCAGTCTGGCGGGCTGCAGTCTGAAATGGCCATCTTGGCTCGCCTCGTCCACCACTCCCTCACAATGCATTTCAGAGACGCTGCTGCACACACTGCATAGAGAAAGGGAGGCGAGAAAGATAACGACCCGGAGACCCTGCCCTTTGCCCACCAGGGGTCCGTGAATCTGTTGAGAAACCGGGCATCATGCCGACGGGAAGGGTGGAATGGATATGACTGACCGACTTTGGGCCCTCGTGCTGCTGATATCCGTCGTCGGCGCTGCTGTGTTGGTTTCTCTGCATGTGAAATATTACATGGAAGTTTGCTGCGCGATGCAGATCCTTCACCGCATACACCTTTATCATTGAACAGATGCAGGCGCGCCGTACAAACAAGGTATGTCAGGTACTGGACGTATCATCCACGTCAACCTACATGGCAATTCACACACCGAATTCATGCCAGTTGCCGTGTGAAAGGGATGTTGTCGTTCCCACGCTCTCTCGGCCAACAATCGCGGGTGGATAATTCTCAAATCATCTCTCCTTGAAGTTCAATTGAATTCGTACAGAATCTTCTCGGGGACAGCAAGAAAATTGATGTATTTCAGTGAAAACACCATTCAATCAAGCAGACAGAGAGGACTGCAGATATGTCTTGGTCTGTAGTGTTTTTGTTGTCGGACGTTGAGGCGCCTCACGGTATCCAGGGTCTGCATTCCGCTGTGTGAATTTAGGGGTTCTTAGGGAACTGGGCTCCCTGTAAGCCGCATATGTCCCTATATCTGAATCCGGAAGGCATCCATGCGCTCTTTGCCGCCAACCGCCTGCAGGTCTCACAAACAACCAGGGCACCTAACGAATCACTGGAACCTACCTGGCAGACACACGCGGATTCGCTGAACCCCCAGGGTCACCTTGGATCAAGGGACCCCTGGCAAGGCCCGGTGAGATTTGGCTACCGGTGAATCTTTGAAGATTCCTTTTGCAAATTTCATGATCCCGAGACATAAGACTGCTTTCTGGCGGCTTTTAATGGGGCAGGCAATCGGTGGTAAGCAAAGTCTTCCATGGCTCCTTCCTCATGGAGAGACCTCCGGCACCCAGCATACACAAGAGTATCCGGTACCGGGCAGTCATCTCAGTCGAGTTGGCCATCCGTTACACAGCATCCACTGCGGAACACGATGCTTTTGAGAATTTTGTTTTGCGGCAAGGATAGGTACGCGTTTATGTTTACGGAACTAATTCGTGTCATTTGGAAGTCATCGTAACAAACTGGAAGCTTCAATGTTCCAGGCCCATAAAGTTTGGCGTTTCTGTCTCCCTCCACACGAGGTACCGACCTGACTGATGCTGACCTGCCTCTGTTCGCGCGTCCGTCCTTCCCGCCAAGGACGTCGATCCGCGCCTGAAAGCAAACGAGTGACGTCGACGGATACACACTCTGCACTACCTGGTAGCATCCGCATGGCATTTCATTTTCGATTTTCGGTGCTCAACTGCAGAAGATGCTACATCCGTACTTCAGATCTACAGACGTCTGCTCTACGGTCCCGTCGCTAACTGTCCATGACCAGCCACTAGCACCCCTCCGGTGATATCATACCACGCCATTGCGATCTCCTTGCAAGCTAAGCTCTTGGGGAGTAGCTTGCTATCGTTGCTAGTGATCAACGCAACTTGCTCCCGTCCACCCCTTACTTCAGCGCACGACAGACCCTCCGTTCCGGAAACGGTGCATCGACGGCCCCCACACCCACCACCGATACCCACCACCGATCGCTTGGCTGTCGTCATGCCTTGTTTTTGTTTCACCTTTCGTTGTCGATCAGTTGTTAGTGTAGATAGCCTACTATATGCCCGCCGTAAGTAATTACCTTGCCTCCAAGGTATGCTAACATAGGCACAGATAACCCGTAGTAGCCTGAACTTCCTCACAAATGGGAGACCCCGCAGAACAAAGAGAACCAAAGACCCACCGAAAGAGACTGTAGGCAGAGTGGAGTCCAACTTCAGGGGCCGCTTGAAGATCCAGCCCCACTCATGACGACATGCAGCTCGCCCTTATCGATAACCCAGCGAGCCTACCCGCACGTTTCCGACGTCAAACCAGCACTTGCCAAGATTCAGGACGGATTGCGTTGATGGAAGCCATGGGAGACAAGACCACATCATCGGAAAATGAAGTCACATCCGTCACACATCCTTCATCATCGTGCCCACGTCCTCCGCTGTGCTCGACCTTTGGTGCAGGCGCGATGCAGCTTTTCCCAACTGGTAAGAAAGAACGCGCACATTCGTCTGGAAGGTTCAACCTAGACTCGTCGTCCTGTCTCCCTTCCCTCCCCTCAATCCCCTCCCATTTCCCTCACTCGGGTGCCGCTCCCGTGTTCTGTGCCTGCGGGCATCCTACACTCTCGATGTCACTGTCGAGTCCCCACAGTACGAGCCGGTTTGGCTGTGTTCAAGAACCCGCATTTGCAATTCAATGTCATATTGTTCAGTGCCACGGTAGCATCACGATCCTTGTTCGGCGGTGTAAGGAAAGCGCTCAAACAATCCGCCTCCCCGAGACTTTGCCCCGACAGGGAGGTAATTAGCTGTCAGGCTCGGCGCCCGTCCGCCAGGTTTTACTAGCCAAGCCAGACGACATGAAGCGGATCCGCATCTTTTATCCCGTCCCCAATGATTAGGTGCGCTGTCAGTCCCCCAGCCTGTGGTCTCGCATCCTTCACGGGATGCATATTGGCGCAACCGGGACATGCTGCTTCGTTTTACGGAATTCGAGCTTGCACTGTACTCTTTCCTTTCGTCCTTCACCGGCTCCAACAGTGCCTTGGCAACGGCCAACAGCGCATTGCTTGCGGCTTCTTTACGACGACACGGGAGGGCCTAGGTAATTATCTCAGCGATCGTCACCTCCGAATCAAGCCAACACTGAGACACTGTGGAAGAGTTTGGAGTCAGCCGGCTCGCCGCCTCTTCCGCTGCAGGACGGATCCAGACCGGGAACGCTGATTTTTACATGTCTCCAACTTGAACCGTTCCATATCTGGAAGGATGAGGAATTAAATACAGCATTTCTATTTTGCACCCACCCCGGCAATCATTCTTCCCCTTGATTAAAGATCAACCCACTTACTATTTCGCTCCGTCCTACCATATACCTCGAGCCTAAGTGTTCTTCTCAAAGCTCGACGGCACTTCTCGGCCAGCACTTGCCTTCCTTCCTATCCTATATCTGTTTAACCCCTCCAAGCTTTACCTGCCTTCTTCCGCAGCTCAACAGCGGGTGACTTGTCTAGGCCTTTGTCTTTCTCACTCTCTGGCTTCTCTTGACAAGTGTTATCGTTGCCGACATTGAGCAGTACTGCCAGCCTACAGTCTCGCTTCGATATCCGCCCCAAACGGCTAATATTTGCGGCGAGAATCGGTAGTTCACACCTTGGGGGCCAAGCGGCCCGACTTACCCCACGTCTCCGTTGCCGTTTTCCGTGATCCAGCTCCGCTTACGCCGGACGGGACAGGGGGCCTGGCCGTCCCAAGTCCATGAACACTTACCGGACCGAAAGCAAACCTATTCTATTGGCGCGTTGGAGATACCACAGTCATCCATCCCCGCATTGGTGTGTTGGGTAAAATCAGCCTCTGGGCTGGAGTTCATATCTTAGTTTCTCTCTTCAATTTGCTCCATTTGTGACCCGTACCGTTTTCACGCAGCAATCTCCGTTTTACTCGACTCCATTTCTTTTCTCACTTGCATTTCGGTGTTTCCGCTAGAAACAAAACTCTTCAGGCTATCATGCAAGGACCGCACAAAACTGGCTGGTTCATCTGTCCTTTGAATATGACTGTCATCGGCAAATTCTGGGGGTTTATTTGTCATCATGTGCTTTAGATCACATCCTGTTATACTCAAAGTCACACAAGCCCACTGTTTCAAGTGGGACATGAGACCACCCGGTTCCGATAATACGACGCCCGGGGCTCGATCTTAGTCAGATCTAGAGGCCGTCGATGACATTTCTCCAACGATTACGATAAGGAGGGGACGGGGGGTGGCGGGCCATATACCGGGGTTGAAAACTCCCTCCTGAATATGGGTCACTTCACCTTTCACATTTTCTCTAGTAGAGCGTAAACCTACAGAGTTGAGATGGGGGTGTCAATAAGGAAGTAATCCGTCCACGGGGACAAAATACCCACTTATATGGGAATAAGAATGGGTGATAGTTCGCAACTCAGATTCAGTACATGTAGGGCAAAGGCGACGGAAACTACGCGCAATCATTAAACCTGGCGTCCTGTACATCACAACTGACTTCTGAGATTTTCTGATGTTCTTGCATACTCCTTCACTTACGAGCACATCTCGGTTTGTCAAACTAGCAACCAGAACAGCAGTCTCTGCACATGATTGAGCAGTTTACCCTTATCAAATGCCAGCCGCGCCTCGATGACCCCGTCATATGTCAATCTTCTAAACTTCCCCATTTTGCCAAGCATATCCCGTTTTCCCGTTCCACTCCTGCCCATTATGCCAGATGTAGATCACGCCGGCTCTCCTCTCACTCGTGCAGCATTGGTAGATTATGCTCCACCTAAACTGAATCCACAAAAGTCCTTCGTCACCTTTAGCGCGGCATATGTTACCGCAGCACTGCCTAGGCAGTTAGGACTGAATAGGGCAGCTTACGCTTATTGTTTCCAATCACCCATTGACCAAGGTACTGCATGGAACTCAACTGCACGGCGCTTATCTGAAAGAGACTTTGAACTTCGCTGCAATGTCTGGGGGATGATGAGTGATGACCACACAAGCACAACTAGAATACAGCTCCGCCCTGATGAGCTACTCCCATGCCCGTCTCACTGAACCACGGATCAAGAAGAAGCTCAGCAGGAGAAGGTCTCTTCGCGGGATCGTACTGCAAGATCCGTCGAACAAGAGCCTTTACTTTGTCGGCTTCGTCCTCGTCGATGTCCGGGCTCGCCTGATCGAAAATCTCCTCCATGGGCGTTTGCTCCACCATGAGCGGTTCCTCCCCTTCCGCTACCCCGCCCAGCTCAGAGTTGAAGAGCTTCCTCTCGGGCGTAAAGTACAGGGAAGACGTCTTCCAATGTTGGAAGAGTTCGTCAGGGAGGGGACCGAGCCGAGCGGTGAGATAGAGGAGATGGTCGTCATCCTCCCAATCGGGCCCCTGTACGCAGAAGAGGGGCCGTCCAGTAACAAGCTCAAAGACAAGGCAACCGAAACTCCAGATGTCAAGGGTTTTGTTGACGGTTCCGGTGAGAATCAACTCCGGTGCCCGAAGTCCGAGTGGAGTGACGGGTTTTGATGGAGGGTCCGTGAAGAAATACGCTCTTCAAAGTTAGCAAGCATAACACGGGCAAGTGATTGCAACAGGAGGCACTGACCGCCGCCCATGTCGGATAATTTGATCTGGAAGCCTTCGCCGTAGTTTGTGAAAGGCGATAAGGCCTGCGCAACGCAAAGATATCGCGGCGCCCACTTGTCTTCTTTGCCGTCCAATCTTTGTACCGGGGGTGAGATTGACCTGGATTCTACATCTTCCTTCTGCCGGAGCACGTCCTCGGGCTTCGAGTCGATATCCTCAAGAGTGAAGAGCATGTTTCCCGGCTGGAAGTCTCCATGGGCGATACCATGTTTGTGGAGAAATGCCAGGGCCTGCAGGGACTGCTTGAGGATGCTTTTTGCCATCCTGGGCGGATAGCGGACCTTCATTTTCCGTTTCCGAGGTTTGAACTGGGGCAGCTCCTCAACCATAGTATTCACGGTCGGACCCATGGGCTCGAATACTAGGCACTTGTGAGTTCCGTTGGGGCCGTGGTGTTCAAACTCGTCAAGCAGCTGCGTGATATACCTGGCCCCCTCCACCGGTGCAACTTGGGCGAGATGGTGCAGGATTCGAAGCTCAGTTGTCGATGCCGAGATTTCCGAAACAAGAATCTTCAAGGCAACATATCTGCTGTTCCTGGGAGAAAATCAGCATCCGTGACAACAATCTACCAACTGCATGGCAGGCAGGTGATACAAATGATACACTTACCTGAGGTCACGGGCAAGCCAGACCGTTGAGAAGGAGCCGTCGCCGAGCTTCCGGATGACTTTGTACTGCCCATTGTTGAAGACGTCGCCAAGATGAACGGGGTGATAACCACCTGGGTGATAGTCCTCTACCCACTCACACGGCAACGTAATGGATTGGAATCTCCACTCGTCATCTCCTGGGGACCTTGATGGCGGGGTGGGAGGAGGGGATGCGGCCATGGCGATGCTGGAGATCCCTCGTCTGGGGGTTTCCAGGCCGAATGTTTTGGAAGAGATGGCGGATTGCGATGGGTGAGTCCAGAATCTTGGGAGAGCGTGGATGACAGATCCCAACGAACACAGGGCAGAGCTCCGGGAGTACATGTATGGTCTCTCGACGAGGCCGACGCTTGGGACTTTGGTCAGGACCGTGGGCAAGCTGAGCTGTGGGCGCGTAATATTTGTTTTCATGCGAGACAAGTTGTTGGCCCAAATACGGGTTAACCACACGGGAGGGATTGGTCACTGACCCCGCCCACATGCGCCACAGTGCGGCCGAACGCGAGACGCAACGAGGACGCACGCCACAGAAGCTTGACCTATGGGAGGGAGGCTTGTAACGCGGAACCTCACCTCGCTTACCCAGGTAGGTTTAGTCATCACCGTTATTCCGGGCGCCTTCCCTTGGCCACCGTTGGACGGCGGCCGTAGACCTAGCGTGTCAAGTGAGCAGGGACCCCGACCAATCCAATGCCTTTGTTTTTTGTGATCAGATTTTCCAGCCTGGACTTCGGTGGGTTGGGCGGTCTTTGACCCTCAAACATGTAGCAGACCGAAGAGCGCTTACGTGACTGCAGGGAGGAGGTAGGGGTTTGTTTATAGATTCTGTCAACATGGTGTTACACACTAGCACCCGCCCGGGCCTTCAAGTTGGCCACGAGAGAAATCAATCAATCCCCCATCCACTCCAGACTCTGTCAACATCTCAACGTATGGCCATTATACGAAAAGAAGCGATAGCGCAGACCTCACATTCCCTGCTAGGTACTCGCTCAGACTACCCGTGAAAGGGCAGGCATGTTCAGTGGGCGGTTAGCTGGTGGCCGGCCCATCGGGTCCATGCTGATTCTCCGCGCAACTGCACCGCAAGCACCAACACAATGTTCTCAAGAGGAAAGTCGGCGTGGATGTTGATGTGACTAGGAGGAGTCCAGTTGGAAGCTGCTGCCAGGGAGAAATATAAATTGTCGTGAACTCGCAACAGCATGATCGTTTTCTAGCTGTTCTTCATCCAATTCCACAGACACCTCTTCGACAATACCAATAACCTTCACCCCATCCCGGACTCAATCCTTCCACGCAGCCTCTTAACCCAACCCCCCCCCCCAAATCTTCAGTCATGGATGCTAGTGAGGTCACCTTTGAGCCGTCCGACATGTACTCGCAAAACATCGATGCTGTCGTCAACAAAGCACCTCCCGGCGCTGCGAGTGCTGTAGTCATGTAAGTTGATCACGTCTCTTGTGATAATGATGTCGCTAAGACAGGATTACAGTAATGGCTGGCATATTGTCTGATTTGTCAAGCGAGGAGGATGCCTGGAACTTGGTATTCGTGGATTTCTTTTTGAAATTTATGGGCCCTGGAGATTTGTACATCAAAGATTATTTGTGGTAGCGAAGCCTGGAGGAGCTTTCAGGTTGCTTCTATAACTCATGCGCAGAGAGACTAGTCGGATGGCGGGTTTTATTTTCATCTGTTTGCCTGCTTAAGTTGGATACCTAGCTCTTGTCACTTGTGGCTTTCCACCGAACGAGTTTAGAGAACCATAGAAAGGGCATCCCACACGGTCCAACACAAATGACTGCATTCTACTCATTCTTCACATCAGAGTCGGCCCCGCCGGGTTGTGTGAAAAGGGTCAAATACACGTGTTGAACGCGGCAGAGACCGAGAGATGTTGGGCAGACTTCCATTGTACCTGATATCAGAGTCTCAGCGTATTTTAAAGACGAGCAACGAGTGATTTTCATCTGGGTAGTATGTGTAATTATAACATCTGGGTTAAGATATGTCGAGTTTGTTATCTCGTATATGTACCTGGTAACCTCATAGGCCTCCCAGAAACGGATCTAGATATAAGTAAAGAATACCTCGGTGATGCGGGCACTAACTATAAAAGGCAAAGATTATCGTCAAATGCATGATGATAAGCAACCGGGAATGGCTGAGTTGCGTGACTCCAAAACCGATCCTACCTTAATGAACCGGCTGCCTTCCGAGAATTCCGAATTGAGTCACCGAAGATGCGCGATCCATATCACTCTCGTTCCTACAAGAGCGAACAGCGATGAGGAAAGTCACATGGAGACGAGAGTATTAATCCAGGATGTTCCATAAAATGAGTTCCGAGGCTAGAAAGATTCTCAGCTTCCACGCTTGGAAACGGTCAGTCGTCGGGCTACATGATATGTAGATGCACTGCGCTAGCGGCATTGATGCCGAAGTGGGAAGAGTCAGGTATGGGAGCAGAAGTGCCAAAAATATCGTGTGGTTTGGCGCCAAGCCTTCTGCGTACCGTCTTATCAGTGGTCAATCATACCCACCTGATGCACACCCAGCTATGATGACTGGATTCCAGCGCTCAAAAGCAGAAAGTCTGCCTTGCGCCTTCATGCACGATGGCCAGCCGCGGGGCAACCCTGGCAACCCGAGTGGTCTGCCGATGAGTCTTTGGGCATCAAGCTGCTCATCCTCGCAACCACGGCTTGTTGGGACCACCAAAGGATGGAATCGAGATAGATTTCCCCAAACAACTTTCTTCACGCTGGAGGTGCTATTTGACTTCTCTTTATTGATATTCTCATTCGGCCAAAATGTCGTCGATCGCCGCCCGTCCCTTAACTGAGGATATCAAGCGAGAGGTAAAAGAAGAGGTCAAGATCAAATGGAGGAGTTCGACACGGACGATCAAAGAAGAGACAACGATCGGGGAAGATACAGGGATCGGGAAAGAGACAAAGATTAAGAAAGAGGTTCAAGATTCGAAGTCAGCTGTCATCAAGTCCGAAGATCGCAAGAGCATCCGAAGGCCGATCACTCCCGAGTCGCAAGCGGATCAACGAAGGCTTCAACGCTCTGCCAATCCAAGCCCGAGTCTTGGCCCAACCAACGATAGACTTTCTCGAGAAGTGGATGGACTTCAAATTGCAATCAGGCAAGCGACTCTTGAAATCAAGCGTGAGGTCAACCGATCGCCGAGGATTAAGAGCGAAGACGACAATGAGCAAGGGAACGATGCACGCAAGGTGAAGTCGGAAACAACTGACAGCAACACGCCACCCTCGACTCCAAGAAAAGAACCAAAAAGAGAGCGCACGCCAATATCGGATGCTCCGGTTGCCCCTCCACCTCCACAAACACCTTCAAAGCGGGTCAAGAAGGAAGACCCAGAAAACCCCTCCTCCAAACGCGTCAAGAAGGAATCCGACCACGACCACGACGATGCCCCAAACCCGCTCGACTGGACAGTCGGATCCAGGTCCTCCCCTCCCCCGCTATATTCTGCGCCCGCATCCCCTTCGTCCCCGCTAGCAGACAGACTAGGCCAAAGGGCCCACCAACGCCAGCTTGCGCTCGAAGAAGGAAACGTCGGGGACGAGAAGCTAGTCTTTACCTCCATCGCCGACATCTGGGCCAACACCGCCGAAGGGAGCAACCCTCGCTTCCCACAGCGCGGGCCACCCTGCAAGCGGTTCCGATGTCGCCAGCCGTCGACCTTCTTCGTCGTCTCGCGCCACAACGGGAACGGGAACGCGCTGCGGCCCGCCTATCGGTGCGAGCCGTGCAGCGAGTTCGTGACGTTTGCTGACCGGCGGAATGTCCACTCTAGCAATCCGCGCTGCGCCTGTGGGCAGCTGAGCAGGATGGAGCAGACGGGGGAGAACGCAAAAGCTGGGCCGGGGAAGAAGTTCTTTGTTTGCATGGAGGGGAGGTGTAGGTTTATGGAGTGGTCTCAGGCTGTATCTGACGAAGCGGGAGATTATTAGTGAGATGCCTACCTACCTAGCTAGGTTTCATTAGCTCGTGTGAGTTTTCGAGGTGTTTTGTTCGCTCATTCGATATGATCTGGATGGTTGAGTGCGCGGTGAAGGCAGTATTTGTTCTGGTGGAGACTCTTTGAAAAATCACTTTTCCTGGAGTCCAAGGGAGGGTAATTGGGCGACAGACGACGTATTTGCTGAATTTGCAGAGGGCACAAGTCAAGGAGGTGCTAGTGAGGTCATCGAGCCAGGGGGCCCAGTGCCCGTTTTCTGTACATATAAGGAGGGTCTCCCGCCCTCTCTCCAGCTCTCTGGTTCTAGTAATCTAAGCTCTCTTACACCTATTTTGACAGTATTATCTGTGGTGGTACGTTTGAAACTTTTCAATAAACATCATATAACACCTTGAGTACCTACCTGTACACCAATGGAGTCTTAAAGAACATGCGATTGCGATGGAACGTTGTAATTAGTGGCGGGTTTACACGAACAGGTACGTACAGCAGCCACGAGGTGTTCCTTGCCATGAGCTATGTGTTTCGAAGCTCGCTTGGCAAAATCGCCGTTGGTTCTCCTAATAAGTTGCCCTAAGCCTTGCGATTGCAACACACCAGCACCTCGCGCGCAACCACGGCTCAGCGCTGAGGTGTTCGGAGTAACCCTGCGGATGAACCGCCATTCTATTCTCCGAGATGTGGATTCAGTAAGCCATAGTCTCCAAGCTAGTACTAGATAGTGGCTTGTTCAAGTTTGTTGCCCAGCAGATGTGGCATATGTCGTCACAACTTGGAGCCAACAGTTTGTCTTGGCATCGTCATTACGGGTTAAGTAAATGTACCTGACGAAGTCAAGAGCCTGTTGCGAGTTGTTAAGCCGTTGCGTGGGGTGAGTCAGCCATCTTGATCACTCCAGGTTGCGCCGTGAGACCTCAACCCCGCCTCGGCAGGTTTGTCGCTTACCCGGGGATATGGAACCCTGTCTCCCAGCTTCTAGCAATGCTTACTCCCTCCCTACGCCGACTTGCGTCTTCTAACCCGGCTCCTATTTCAAACTCTTGATTCGAGGGCTATAGTATCTTTTGCTACGAAATCGTACAGTCACCATGTCTCTTTGGACTTCCCCATTGACCGTGTCTATTCTCGGCGTCTTCTTTCTTGCTCTCTACTTCACTTACCGAGCCGCTCTTTCAAAGCCGCTGCCCGGGATCCCCTACAATAAAGATGCCGCATCCAAGTTGTTTGGGGATGTCCCGGAGATGATGAGTTATGTCATGCGTACAAAGCGCATTTTCGTGAGTCTCCAACTCTAACAGATGCTCTCGCCTCAACTCCCTGGCTGACTTAAGCGCGACAAAAAGTGCTGGCTCACAGCACAGACGACACGACACCGGAATGCCATTGTGCAGGTGTTCATCAAGCCCATGTCGCTCCCATGGGTGGTGGTAACAGACCCCCACGAGAGCCAGGACATCCTCCTGCGGCGCACCAAGGAGTTTGACCGGAGCGGTTTCTTCGGTGATCTCATCGGCGGCATCCTCCCCGAGCAGCACATCCAGTTCCAGTCCAGCGATGCGCGCTTCAAGAACAACCGCAACCTGATCAACCACCTGATGGCGCCGACGTTTATCGGCCAGGTCAGCGCGCCCGAGCTCTACAACTCGGTGAGCACCCTGACCAAGCTGTGGCAGGTCAAGTGCGATGTGGCTCAGGGGCGTTGCTTCTCCGCCCACAACGACATCACGTACGGCGCCCTGGACGCCATCTTTGCGTCGTCGTTCGGTCTCCCCGAGGCCGAGAGCATCACTCAGCAGCGTCTGGAGGCAATATCCCGCTGGACCCCAGACCTCCCGGCCGACGCTACAAAGCCAGTCCCGTTCCCAGACAGCACAATCCCACCAATCCTACCAATCTTCCAAGCTGTCTTGACCCTCGCAAACTCCGTAACAGACACCCAGCTCTCCCCCGCCCCGCGACTTACTTCCTGGGTACTCCGCAAGCTTCCATACATGAGAAAAGCCACGGCAATCAAAGACAAGTTCATCAGCGACAAAGTCAACGAAGCAGTCCGCCGCATCGAAAGCGGCGACATCACCGCCCGCAGTGCTCTCGACTCAGTCCTAGTCCGCGAGAAAGACGTCGCAGAAAAGGAAGGCCGCCCGCCAGGTTACCACAAGCGCGCCATCGCAGACGAGTTCTTTGGCTTCATGATGGCCGGGCATGACACGTCGGCCACGGCCGTCGCCTGGGGCATCAAGTACCTGACCGACAACCCAGGCGTACAAGACCGACTGCGCGCGGCACTGCGGTCCGCGATGCCACTCGCTGCGCGGGACAACCGCGCACCGACGTACCACGAGCTCGTGCACGCGCAGATCCCGTACCTCGACGCCGTGATCGACGAGGTCCTGCGCCACGCCAACACCATTGCGTTTGTGGTGCGCGTGGCGCTGCAGGACGCGACGGTGCTGGGCTGTCGTGTGCCCAAGGGCACCGACGTCTTCCTCATGGCAAACGGCGCCGGGTACTTGGAGCCCAACATGCCCGTGGACGAGTCGGCTCGCAGCCCCGGCGCGCGGCAGGATAGCGGCAAGGCGATGTCGGGGACGTGGGACGATGACGATATCGCTCTCTTCCGGCCCGAGCGGTGGCTCATTGTTGATCCGCAGACGGGCAAGGAGACGTATAATCCCCTAGCCGGGCCCACGTTAGCGTTTGGTCTGGGCCCGCGCGGGTGTTTTGGACGCAGGCTGGCGCTGATGGCGTTGCGAATTCAGTTTGCCATGATCGTGTGGCATTTTCATCTGTGCAAGACACCGGAGGATTTGAGTGGCTATGACGCTGTGCAGAGGTTTGCGCGGGAGCCGACGCAGTGCTTTGTGTGTTTGGAATCTGCCACGTCGTGACCGAGGCAACTTTTCAAGTTTCATGATTTATTCAAGTACGATTTAGATACGAGGTAAATATATACATATGTACTGCTGCTAATAGTCGATGACCATAATCTTCATGCAAAAGGCTATCCAATGACCACATAGTTGCTCACTACCTGATAATATCCTCCACTTTACTCGAGGCCCACGCCAATGGCGGCGAGCGCCCAGTCCATGAAGCCGGCGTTCGTGTCCAGAATGTTCTGGTTGAACTCGGTGAGGGTGGGGTAGAAGTTGGTCGAGTATCCAAACTCCATGGTATATGCGTAGACCTTGTTGGCGCCTGACTTGGCCCAGAAGCGGCTGAAGGCGTAGTCGTCGCTGGCGCCCGAGGTGGGATACAGGCCGACGGACTGCTGAGACACGTACGAGCGGCTGCCGACGGCCTTCATGGCGGCCACGGTGGCGTCAGCGACCTTCTTGATGTTGGTCGCGTCGGTCGAGGGAATGTACTCCTTGTAGGTCGTGTCGCCCGTGATGCCGCGCTTGCCGTCGTAGGCCGAGTTGAGGAAGTTCATGGTGCTAGTGGTGGCCTGGTTGTCGTCGTCGCCCCAGCTGTAGAGGATGTCGCCGGCGGCCGAGTGCACGTCCATGAACCAGCGGATCTTGGGGAACTTGTCGTAGATGGACACGTGGTTCTTGGTCTCGGACTCGGACGCCGCCGCCGTGCCGTAGAAGGTCTCGGAGCTGGGCGACGACGACGCTGGCGACGCCGACGAGGAAAAGTACTTGCTGAAGTTCCAGAGGAAGTCAAAGTTGCGGTTGATGTCGACGCCGATGGACGAGCCGCTCGACCCGGACTTGGTGTTGCGGTTCTTGCGCCAGAGTGAGCTGGACGACTGGTCGTAGGTGACGCCGTCGGGGTTGACGAGGGGGAAGATGACGATACCGGCGTTGAGGACGGTCTGGACCTGGGCGTTGGTGTACGTCTTCTTGCCGTATGTGAGCCCGCTGCCGCTCTTGTTGGCCGCGAGGAGATCGGCCGCCCAGTAGACGACGTTGTCGGGGCCTCCGCGCTCACGGGCGTGCACGCCGGCGCTGAGGTAGAGGTGGTACTTGGAAGTGTCGGACCCTGCGCCGATCTGGAAGGCGAACTGGGTGGCGCCGTTGAAGGTCTTGTACGGGAGGGTAAAGGAGATGGCGCCCGCGTTGGCAACCAGGGCGTTCACGGCCGAGCTGATCTCGGCCACGTTCATGATGCTGGCAATGGTGCTGCCGCTGGTCTGGGTTCCCAGACCAACCGGTGTGACTGTGCCGGACTTGAAGCGATCACCGCTCCCAATGGGCGCGGTGGTGGCCCGCTTGACCACGGATTCGCGGATGCTAATGACATCGACGGACCGGTACTCCTCGGTCAGGTAGTCGATCTGGTCCCGCGTCAGGAGGGCGCGCAACTCAAACTGGCCATCGTCCGTAGGCCGGGCCTGGGCTCTGCAGCCAAAGTCGTAGGTGTCGTTGGCGACAATGTCTCGGAAGTGCAGCGGTGTCGGCGCCCGGATCTGAACGGGAAGCAGCTCGGCCACGGCCACGGTGAGCTGGAGCGCCAGGGACGCAATAAGAGACTGTTTCATCATCTTGGCTTGGCGCCGTGGCTGCATGTGCCGCACGGTGGTTGATTATTGACTTGAACAACGGCCTGAGAGTTCCCGGTCGAGAGACAATCTCGCGGCACAGGAGGAAAGCTTAGCATACCTTATATAAAGTGGCCAAGAATGCAATCCGCGCATTTGGGCGATGGCATCATTTCTTTGGTCTCATGGAAGCGATGGAAGGTTCCAATCTAGTCGCAATCCATCTCTGTCGGCCGGGGTGCATGTGCATGTGGTGATCGATTACAGCGCGGAGACGCTACGGAACACGCCTGGGCTGAACTATCTCAGGCTACGTGGACGCCACGAAGGGCGGGCGGTTTCATCCCACCTGCCCCATTAGGCAGGCGGCCATGCTCTGCTATCCGGGGAATGGGGAGCTTTGGGGAAGGTCACCTGGGCCAAAGTGTACATATTAGAGCAAGCACGGAGATAGTGTATTTAGTGTATCTGCGTCCAGAGTGTAGCTTCCACGGACCATGAGCGACATATCGTTGTTGTTCGAGGACCTTCCCCAAGGAGGCTTTCCGCGGCGCGGCCCGCACGCCTCGAGGTCACTGATCGAGCAGCCAGTGTCCTATAACGCGGGGGCGCCACGGCATTACCACCACATGTGTCCTAGTACATGTGCGGGATTGTATTGCTGGCGGGACGGGAGTCATGTTTGCCAGTCCAATTCGTGGCATGTACGTGTATTGCCACGGTCGTTTGACAGTTTCTGGGTTCCTATTCAAGACAATCAGTTTTGCAATAGGTATGTCATATCGGGAGCCGTCCATGTCTATCTTTGAACTCGCTTGTTAGCCCCCGAAACCCCCCCTGAGAGAGACGATTGGATGCACCAGAGTTGGACTAGCTTCGGGAGTGCTATCAGAATGCAAGCCTCCTGCATTGATAGTGGCTTGCAAATGAACTGACCGCTCCACGATCATATAATGCGGAAGCATGGGTGCTACCCCAAATCAAAGTGCCGAACGGCAGAGACCCGAACCCCTGGTTGTCGATCGGCTGTCCCGAGGATCGGACAACCACCATCCGTTGCGAACACCACCACGGGAAGACATGATAAGCAGAAGAAATGACCACGATGAAGCGGGTGCTACTGTAGTTTATATAAATAGTCTCCCGACACTTCCTTCTGGTCTTTCCCTCCTCCAAAACGCATCATTGATCCTCATCGATGCGTGACACAACATAATGTAATTAACTTGTAGCGTGGTATTTCCGACAACTGGTTCGCGCAGGCGAACAGCGGGCCAAGGACAAGCACTCACCCCGCCGTATTTGGCGGAGTTCTCATGTCATATAATCAACGCGAAAAGGCCCTTGCTGAAGTGTAATATTACCATTAGTGCTCTGGCTTCTAATGCTTTTACATGGTTCTTCCAAACCTTGTCTTCAACTTGTCGGATAGAGATTATTACCACCGTTGACTAATTGTATTTCTTCGCTTCATCCCGGCCGCTACCTAGAAATGTTAGATGATTCTCGACCTTCGATATGATTACCTATGCGGTGTATTTATAGTGATACAAGTGCTGCGGTGGTTCTGCTATTTCCAGATATCTTGACCCCCGTGACTCCCAGCATCAAGGTTGCGCCCCTAGAGTTCCATTGCGCTCCATTGCGCTCAGATCAGCTTTCCTACTAGATTGTATATCAGTGTCGTCCAAGGTCCTGTGATGTCAATCACGAGGCGTGAGACATGTTTGGCATTCACGATGTTTCGTCTTCAAGATATGAACCTTGATTCGGAATTTTCAGAGACTAGAACTAAGTACTAATATCTGGAGCCACTCAAATGTCATTCTTTTTTATCAGGTATGCGACTTACAGAACATGTACTGCTTTGCTTGGCCAGCCATTCCTCGGAACTCGCCTTCTGCTTCTTCCTTTATTTGACCAGGCTTTTTCCCCTAGTCTCGAACACCACGTTCTCTGGCACGTCGGCGGTGAAGATGCCGCCCTAAGTCATCTTCGGTGGCGTGCTCCTGCTTGAAGCGCGCGTGCGGGTCCTGCTGGCGGAAGGGGAGAATAATCTTGTCGTCGATATCGGTTGTATAAGTCCATCATAGACTCGACCTGTAGTCCGAAGTAGTCGACTACCTGACCTATGATGCGACGGATGATATCGGTCGATATGTAGGTAAATTTCGGCGTGGTTCACGGTTGGGCCGTAGGCATACCGCGTCAACACTGTTCCTGCAGGATCGACGGGGACGGTCTCATCCTTTCTCCTCGTCAGGCTGTCGTGGATCTTCGGTTGGGGAGTTGGGTGTTGGGTCGGGCTCGGGGGGCGGCTACGACGTGCTCGCGAGTGTCGGAAGTCGTATAGTGTGCGCTCAACGTAATCTGCCTATGACATTGTCAAAATCGAAGTTTCTGGTCCAATTGTCCGTTACAAGCTGCAGGTTGTGTTCGGCGAGCTTGGGCAGAGAAATGCGAGGTTTTCGAAACTTTTGTTCTTTATTCTCACGAGTCAAGAAAGGCGAGGTACAGAGGATACACCAACCTCAGCCATCATTGGCTGGCTCAGCGGCTCCGGTAGTATGCCTTGCCAAGTGTGCGCCAGTGCTCTTTTGGCATCGCTGATGCGTGGCGGCCAACAAACCTCTGTTCCGACAAATTCAGCGGCTGAAATACCCCGCCAATGCGTAGGCCCCGCGTCCAGGCCTACGTCAGCCCCGCCGTTTTGATCCCATGATCATTTTCGTGACATGTAAAAGGGAAGTATCTGCGCTACTAACATTGAGATTCATCTTCTACGAGGCACCCATTTTCTGCTCAGTGCATCATCTGGCAAATTCTGGGAGTGTTTTATGATTAACACAACAATCGCTACTATGCATTCTTTTTTCAGCATCATCGCGAGCTTGCTGCTCTTGTGAGTCCCGGCCGGTCCAGTGTGCCCTGTCAGCACATGATCGTTGTTATCTAGATCGTGCAATGACTGATCGTGTTTTCTCCGAGTAGCCTCACAGTTGCAGTGGCCCATGATGACTCCTCCGCTTGCGACCCACATGTCGGGACCCAGACATGCTCCGATGCGGACGACATCGGGCATCATTCAACCAGCACCGTCTTCAGTTCCCATGAGGACGACATTGGGCACCATTCAACAATCACCATCTCCAGCTCGGACTGCGACCTGAGTCATGGGACCTGCTCCGACGGACATGACAACGATCATCCAAGCACCACCACCGGCGGCGTGACGGTGAAAAGCGGACATGGAGTCTTCCCCGCCTCATCAACCGTCGTGTCGGGTTGCCCCGCCCTCGTCAAGACAGTCGACATCTGCAGCACCTGCGTCACACCCGACTGCATCGAGTTCCAGACCATCACGGCCAATTGCGACTGCCCCGGCCCGGTGGTGACCCTCACGCGATCGCATCCCTGCGCTCTGGGTTGCGCGGATCTCGGCTGCGGGACCGCGTATACGGTTGTCAGCGCGACTGGTTGCCCGTCGACGACTTCAAGTGCCAGTATTACTTCGAGTACGTGTGGCAAAGATTTCACTTATACGTGATATTGAGCGAGCGATTCTGCTGCTTGTCCTAGACCGACGACGGATGGGAAACTAACGTATCTTTACCTAATAGCTACAACCACTGGTATCATCACCAGTACAACCACTGAATCCTCGAGTACGGTCAGCGTCTCTTCTGGTTCCTCCCCTTCAACGGGGGCAGCTTCCACGGCGGTAACTTCCTCGCGGACGCTGGTTGCGGCCACATCGACCGCAAATGCGGCGCGGGGCCCGGCACCGTTCAGACTGTGGTGACTGGGAATTGGGCAGTAGAATTAATTAAAAGCTTGGTTGTGCTGAAAAAGGGAAACAATTTTGCTATCGTACGTGATTTATGTAGTGACCGAACGAAAATGATATCCTCATCTTGTTTTGCCGGGTGTGAATCCGTTCTGTTTGTGTTCCGCAATTTGAAGACTCCTGATTTTATTTACACGCTGAAAACGCAAGGTACCTAGGCAAGTGAAACAAAACATAAAACAGCCAACATAAAAGCACCTAGTCTACAATCCACACATGGCCCTGCGGTACATCACGCGAAACAACCAGATGAGCCGACCACAGCGGAACCGCGGTCCAGATATACTCCTCCATGCCATCGCCTACCGTCCGGGTAACCGCCTCGACAAACTCTGGATCCGTTTTCCACGTCTCGGCCATCGTATCCTTCAACTCCTGTCGCAATCCCTCTCGCGCAGCTGCATATTCCTCGCTGGTTGTGTCAGTGGCCTGCAGGGCGGCCCGGATGAATTCCCTCGTCGCTTCCCCCGAGGCTACCTGCCGGGCAATCCTCTGTAGCGTTACCATGACGACTATATCCTGCGGCGGGACCTCAGACACGATGACCTTCCTCAGCCACCTGACACGGCGCCCTTTTTCGTCACCGTGGAGCGACGGCGAACCGTCTGCGTCGTCTAGGACTTCGACCATCAACCACTGCATCCCTCTGTACGGGCTGTTATCCTCTCCCTTGATCAGCGCAATTTTCCCCGAGTCGACATCGGTGCACAGCGGGTGACTGTCGGGTTTGTCGCTCGGACCGTGACTCGTCATCCGCCTAGCCGTCCACGGGTGGTTACCAGCCGAGACGCTGGTGTGCCAGTCCTGCACCCGAAACCACCTCCCCGTTTCCGCGGCATCCTGGAAGTAAACAAAGTCCTCCTTCGCATTAGCGCTCAAGACGCCGTCCCACGCGTGCAATGGCACCCCAGCGACGAGCGGACGCGCCTCGAGCGTGAGGCCGGGGAGATCAACCCGCAGCCCATGGCCGGTGGGGACGCCGTTCGGGACGGTAGACTTGTCGAGCCCAGTGGGCCAGTCGACGTATTCGAGCGTCTTATAGGGCGTGTTGAAGGCCGAGTCGCCGTATCCGAGCAGGCTCTCGGGCGCCCATCCCCAGCCCGGCTGCGGTAGGGGTGTGTCGACAAGGAAGACCATGCGGGCGGGGATGCCGTCATCTGCCTTGGCGATTTCTTCCCACACGATGCGCATGCGTTCTGCTGCGCGTTGTTTGTCCCGTTCTAGCCATGATCTTGGTAATTTGTCCTTGGTTCTGTCTGTGGGGTGTATTTCCGTGACGTTTTCCTCGGGGAGTTCCACGTTGAGGACTCGCTTGAGACCGCGATCGAGGAGGGTGGAGATGCACACGGCTTCGTCGGAAGCAACGGATACACTTCGATAGTCGACAGCGGCCTGGATGGCCTGGTACAGTTTGTGTGTTGGGTGTGAGTTTGGGGCTGTGGGTTTGGCAGTGTCACTTGCGAAGACGATGGTTCGCAGGTCTTCGAATCGATTCCACTTGTATTGGACAAAGTGTTAGCAGATGGGATTTCAAGTCAATGATGAAGTTGTCGGTTCGTACCTCGCGGAGGATATCAGAGTGTATCGCCCAGTACCGGAAGTCAATGATCGTCTTGGCCAGTTCGTCTATCGACGATTTGACATGGATCGGCTTGTCCTTGAACTGAACGTAGAGCGACCGTGCTAGCACTCCCTCTGTGGAAGAGTCTTGGTGTCAGCAAAGGGTGCATCAAAGAATGCAGGTTTCTCATCGGTAGGGAGAACTGTGTATTAAACGCACCTTGGAGGGTCCATAGCCGTCTCATCCACATGGAGGTCGCAAAGATTCTCAGGAGTATCGTGGCTGGGTGGAGGCCCTCGGCCGCATGCCCTGTCAATGCCAGGTCAAGAACCAAGACATGCGCTGCTTTCTCATAGACGGCTTTCATTCGGTTGAGCGAAATCTTGTTGCAGACTGGCTCTAGCCTCCCCACGGGACAACACAGGGTGTCAATCCACAGGTGGTAAACGGGACGGGGCTCGTCGGGGTGGATTTCTGCGTGATGGTCTTCAACTGGCTTGAGCAAGGTCCGCAGTCTCTCGATTTCGCATGTGTGTAGAGTGTTGGCGTGGGGATTACCAAGACCATCAGCCCACACCTGGTAAGTGTTGTTAGTCGAATATCGACCTGGACGGCAACTGGACCAGTCTATTATGGAGCCTCGGAATGGTATACTTACATGGGAGATGGCAATATACTCGACTCCAGGCTCAAACTTCCTGACGACGAGATCCGTCTTGTCAGGGTCAAAGATCAACACAGGGAATGTGTCAGTTTCCAATAGGATGCGCTTGATACTCTCAATGTCCACGACAAACTCCTTGCACTCGCAGCCTGGAATCGCGTGCGAGAGCTTGTATGTCGCGTTGTCAATCTGCGCAGCTTGGCAACTGGCCTCGGTGCAAGCCCCGTGGTCCCGGCCTGGCACAAAGCGGTCCAGGTAGCTCAGATAGTGCAATGTTTGAAGATTCCGATAGACGGCGTTGGCTCTGCTCCAGTCGCTCTTACACCAGCCCGCGGCCGGCATCTTATCTCTGATCTCGCTCCCCAACTCGAACATGTTGGTCTTCCAGGAGAAGCCAACTTGAGGACGCGTGAGTGAGGGCGCTTGCTTGCGGACCTCGACAAACGAAGCCTGGATGGAAAGAGCGAGGAACTCGCCTAGTGCGGCGATGGCGCACTTGAGTGATGGGTCGAAATCGATGCGCACGTAGTCTAGCATTCCCTTGGTGACTTGAAGACACCTGGAGAGGTGATTGAGGCGCGCCTGCATCGAGCCTTCGTAGGTGGTGGTGACTCGGTAGACCAGCAGGCCGAGGATGTTGCCGTCGAACAGACTCGCCATTGTAAGATACCGCTTTCCGTCCGTCGCGTCGGTAGCGACGCATGTTTGGTAGAGCTCCTCGATCGCCTCATCCGGCTCCATGACCTGTGCCAATTGTCGGAGTCCATTTTCGTCGGGATTGACGCCCAAGAACTCGGCCAGCAGCCCGAATATGAACCAGGTCGTGTAGAGGCGGTGTTGTTCAGCCAGCGGCGTCGGGTGGAGCAGCTCTCTGAACGGGGCATCGCCGGGGTCGCCGTCGGGGCGTAAGTCCAACGGGACAATGTGCTGCATGCCTTTGCGACGGGCAAAGCTGAGGAAAGACTGGCCATCCCAGCGGTCCTCCGGGTCGCAGGGATAGAGCGTTTTAGTGAGTGGCCGAGACGGCGTCTCTGGGACGCAGAGAAAGTCCATGGCTCTTTTGGAATATTGAAATATCAACGAATGCGAGATTGCGGGTGGCTCAATCGTTGAGTGGTAAAGCCGATTCTTCTGTCTTGATATTCCACAAAATTTGAATCTTCCCTTTCAGCCGTGGGAAGTTGATGTCCAGAGCGGTTGCTGATGGAAATCAGCACTCGTCTCGCCCGTATCACCCGCGCCATGGTCGTGGTATTAGATGTCTTGGCCGCGGGGAAATGTCCAATAGCCCAGCCGCGGGGTTCATGTTATGAAACCATGGGCGAGGCACAGTGCACCAACCACGGCGCAACTTCAAACCGATGCCAAGAACTCCAAGTTTCCATATCCCTTTTTGGGAGGGAGCCGAGCAAAGGACGCGTTGAGGAACGCAAAATGGAGCTGAGTGAGGGGCCTGCTGGCCCCCTTTTCCGAGTCCAGCGTGGTGGTCTGGTCATTACGGCGCTAGCCAGCTGTAACCCGTAAATACTGGACGGGATTTTTGCTATGTACGACCCGCCTGTCAAACCCCTGACTTTTCATGTCGTTCCCCCCGCATGTCAGATTGAAGAGATAAATTGGAGGTTGTCTATCCCCTATCAAGATAACATCTATTCACGCTCGCTCTTTTCCAGCTTTCCATCTGCAACTACCAAATAACACTCGTCACAGCTTGCCCGAAATTCACTGCCACCTTGCAGCCAGATTGAACAAAAATGCACATTTCGTTCTGAGAGCCAGCTGGAATCAAACCCCGCATTTGCAGCTTCCCCCACCGCTGACCGAGCCGCACCATTGATTGGAAGCAACGCAGCCATGGACCATCTCCAAGTGTTCCGCTACCAAGCCGAGCCGTACCCCAGGATCCCCCTTTTTTCTGAAAAGATCGTCTACAACGGTCTCTCGCTCAGCGAGTACGCGGACCAGTGCGGCTTCGACATCGACCGCCTGTATCAACGCGACTTCACCCAGCACCCACGCGACCAGACAGCCTCCTTTCTGCAAAACTGGCTGTTCTTTGGATCCCTCCAGGGAATTCTCGGCTCCCAAGCACCCATCGACATCAACCAGTTTGTTGAGAAAGACGAGTACGGCCTCCGGCTATGCACAAAGACGCTCGAAGCATGCCTCACGACCTGGAGAGCGGAAATCGACGCGCTAGCCGAGGAGTCGCCTGAGAAGTGCCGCGCCGCGCTGTTCAACGCTGGCATGGTGCAAAACACCCTGAACAAGATCTACCACAACCTGACCAACTCAACTGACAACCCGCTCTCCCCGGAAGCGACGCTGGCGCTCGGGGTCCTGGGAAGCACCTTCGATCACTCGTTCAAATGGTTTTGGGATCTGGGCAGGGGACGCACTTGGGGTTTGCACAACGTGGCCGCCGCGAGGATGGCCGCGGCCGGCTGGTGTCCGCGCGACATCGCCGTCTCGCGCGAGTTCTTCTCCGAGCTGCCCATGTTCTGTGCAAGCTATATGGAGCGCCGGAGTGCGCCGTTTGACCACTGGGACTGCACCTCTGAGCTGTGCTTGCTCAACCAGATTGATGAGACGACATATGTCACCCAGCATCGGACAAAGGGCTGCCAGTGCCAGCACGTCCTCCCGGACCAGGCCGAGATCCGCCGCATTATCGACGCCGGAGGGTTCCCGGTAATTTGTTTGACTTCTACGACCCCGGCCGTGAATGCGACTAAGACTGGGAGTGCGAGTTCGAGTGCCCCGGCTGGGGGTGCGGGGGGGCTCAATGTGGAGGTGAAAGCAGGGAGTAGTGCTACTTCCAACTATTATATGGCAGTCAGTCATGTGTATGTGTGCCCTTCCTCTGTGCCTCTCCGTCGAAACTTTGCTAACGTCAAAGCAGCTGGTCCGATGGTCTCGGAAACCCAAACGCCAACTCACTGCCGTATTGCCAAATTGAGTTCCTGTACGACCGTTTAAACGGGATGGCTTGGACAGAAGCATACGCATTTGTCTCTGACCTAGCCGACGGGAAGATCCAAGAATATGACGAAGAATGGGAGCAGACAAAGATCATCAAACCACTGAGCAAGGGGATGAAGGCGGTGCTGGGAGCCACGATCCGGAACGTCGTCACGCCCATCCACAAGTATCGCAACAGCCCAGTCAGGTTCTGGATGGACACGCTCTGCGTCCCGCTCGACAAGCCCTACAGGAAGCGCGCCATCTCACAGATGAAGGAAGTCTACGCCAAAGCGCACATGACCATTGTGCTGGACTCGGAGCTTCAGGCGTTCGAGGCCCGCGGGTGCTCTGATGAGGAGCTGGTCACCCGCATGGGGATTTCTGGCTGGATGCGGCGGGCATGG
The DNA here is from genome assembly GCA_033439705.1 of Cercophora scortea. Classification (NCBI taxonomy): domain Eukaryota; kingdom Fungi; phylum Ascomycota; class Sordariomycetes; order Sordariales; family Lasiosphaeriaceae; genus Cercophora; species Cercophora scortea. The sequence continues at coordinate 4,595,374 of JAUEPO010000004.1, read as the reverse complement.
ACGTTCCAGGAGGGTGCTCTAGCTGCCGACATGATGCGCTTCTCGTTCCACGACGGGCCGACAACGCTCCCGCTCTGGAAGGGGGAAAATTTCTTTGGCTCCTTCGCCTATTCGAATCCGAAGACGGCCAAAGTTATCGCTTCGTTAGAAGAAAAGTTTGCCAACTGGATTGGCGTCAAGGAGGAAGAAAAGATACCGCAGAGTCGCCTATACGAGATGGCTCTGGCGCGGAAGACGTTTTCGCTCAGCAGGATCGCGCTTGAGGACTCGAAGCAGCTGTTCATCGGGATGAAAGCGGCGTGGGTCAGCCTGTCGGCGTATTACTCTATCCCGCGACAGCAGGCCAACCGCATGATTGGCGTCTGGAACGGCCTGCGCATCCGGGCGACCAGCCACGAGTCGGATCGCTTCATTTGCTATGCCACGTCGTGCGCATCGACAGGAAGCGAGCAAAAGGTTCTGCAGGGTCTGCTCAATCTCCCACACGAGAAACGCATGAAGAGCTGGGTTGGAATGCAGCCCGTGGTGCCGTCTGGGCTGCTGTTCATTCCCGGGGAGCGATATGATGAGCCCGGATACCGCTGGGTGCCCACCAAGGTCCACCCCGTGGCCCTAGACGATGATGCTTTTGGGGTGCGCGAGCCACAGAGCGAGTCTTTTGTCTTCAAAAAGCCCGGCTTTATCATCAACCGCGGTCTAGATATGGAAACCAAGGAGAAGCCTGGTGGTACTAGGACTGATCAAGCATTCACCATATTTGACTCAGAGACTGGGCTGCGGTATTCAGTCGGTTTCATTGACCCGCCTCCCGCCAATGCTGCATGGGCCTCTGGGCCAACGGCGGTTATCCTCAAGCTCCGCGTGGGCAACCGAGCTCCCGAGTACGGGCTGGTGAAAGAAACTGGGGCATTGCTAAGTAATGCGGTCGAGGTAGGCTCTAGGGTCTACGGTGACTTTGTTTGTCGGGTTGAGGTTGGCTTGCACGTGGTCACTGACGACGACGAGACATCTGAGATCAAACTGCTGCAAGCAAGGCTCTTGGAGGACACGCAAGAGTGGCTCATTAGATAGGTCCACGCTGCTGAAGGAAGGCATCTGCCGAGGAAGCCGCATGAACAACCGTCAGCTGGCAACTAGAAGCGGTAGTATCATTTGAACAACTTCACCTACCCCATCAATCAGCCAGCTCGATTACACCGACAGGGCGACAGCGGCGAATCAGCCTCCCACGCCGCCAAGTCCTTCAAATACGTGCTCCGGCTCTCCTCGCAAACAACTCTCAGCGCTGAGCTCTCTCTCAAACGCTCAACCCACCATGCCGGGTAACTCCCCCGAAGCCGCAGCACCTCCAGCCCCCTGAGGCCAATGATACAAGTCAGCAGCTCCAGCTCGCCAAGCCGCACCATGGCCTTCCTCGCTCTGGTGCTCCTCCTCGCATCATCCTCCGCCCGCGTGGCCGCATCTCGCGTATCCGGACACCAATCAACCACAAGCTCGACCAACCCCGTCGCCGCCGGCACCCGCGCATCCTCCCCGTCCCCGACAAACCCACGCCGTCTCGCCGCCGACGTGAACCAGCCCGGCCGGTCCTCCTCCGATGTCAGGATGCGCAGGAACGCGCACCACAAGCGCAACCAGTGCAGACTACTCGGCCGCGTGTGGCTGCCATCCACCATGAGAACCAGCCGGCGCCTACGGCCCAAACCACCGCCCCGCAGACTACCGAACGCGCCAAGACACACGCGCTCAAAGCTGTCCTTGGCCTCCCAGTCCGAGTAGTAGACGTGCGGCAACGTGCCGGTCGGCGCCGCCATGCAGAAGCTGTCGAGCACGGTCGGCGCGAGCTCTGCGTAGACTTGCTTGCAGGTTAGGAGCAGATCCGGGAGGGTGGTTTTGTACGTGCAGGTTTCGGCGTTGGTGGGGAGCGGAGAGAGAGAGGTCCAGTAGCTGTGGTAGGTCGATGGGATCAGGTCGTCGAGATAGGCGGTGTAGATCTCGTCGCGCAGCTCGCGGGGGAGGGAGAGGAAGAGGCAAGTTGCCGGTGGCGATGTCGCGTCCATGGTATTGAGCGACGGCTTCACTGGGGTAGGAACACCGTTGCGGGATGTGACGTTTGATTTAACTTTTGGACACATGCATCAGATGGTGATGGGCTGAAGTGATGAGAAGTGAAGACGAAGCGGGGGAAAGGGGCGGTCTTGGCGCTGCTGAGATCAGCGTGCATTAGGGCTCATGCAGGTCCGGAGTTCCATGAGACTTCCCGAACGGAAGCTGATTGTTTCAAAGGTACCGTACCTGGTGATAATCACCCCAAGGTTGTTGGTGACAACATCAGGGGGGCATGACAAGAAGACCATCCGTGGGTGATAAGAGCAATAAGATGTTTGGCTACTTACCTATTTATTCTAATTGTTACCTAGGGCACCTAGTAATTATTCTAGTATCAACGACCTGAACGAGGGATTCAAGGTTACGCCATGTGCTCTCAGCAAAACACTTTTTGAGGGAAAGATCGGAGACTAGCTCAGCCTTAAGAAACTTGTGGCCGCCACCGCACACCGTGCAATTCAACCGCCTCTAAAGATCCTTTACCGGTGCATCCCCCTCCTTTTTCCCAGTCCCATACTTTCGTCTCTCTTCCTTGCCCGCATCCTTGTCCGCCAGAAACTTCTCGACCTCGGGACTGTCCATGTACTTGACCACATTATCTGCCTGCCACTTCTTGAAGGTGGCGCCGAGTCCCTCGTTGCTGTAGTCCTTGTCGTTGGCCTGGTCCTTGTGGTACTTGACCCGTATGAAGTCGGAGTCAATCGTGGCTGGATCGAGCGAGAGCGACACCAGCGCGTTGATGGTGGCAACCTTGGGGATGATTTTGAAGTGCCACTCCTATACGTTATAATTATAGAAGGTTAGATGAATTGAGCACCGAGACGTGAAGACAAACGACGGGAGACATAAACAAACCTCTTCATGACGAAACTGGATCAAGTCGCGATCATTGGTCACGACCTGATATCCGTGGCTCTTGGCGGCCTTGAACAGCTTGGGCAGGGCAAACCACTGGCCGGCCATCTTGTAGCGGTCGTTGGCGTAGACAAACTGATCATTATAAACGCAGTCCGGAGTATACCGCTTCACCCGCTCGACGGTGGGCTTCATCTCGTACAAGGCGATGATGTCGTCGACCAGGGCCTTGCGCGCCGGCGACAGGGGCAGCGACTTGGCGGGATCGGGCGTGTAATCGCCGGTCGGGTGGGTCTGGCGGACCTCGAAGTGCTCTCCCGGCAGGTTGGGGTCGGTGGGGAAGTTGACCTTGCCGGAGTCCTGGATGGACTGGCCCTGGGACGACGCGACGGTGGAGTTACCCGTGGTCATTTTTGGGGACTTGGAGGTGGTGCGGAGACGTTGTCTTGGAGATTGGAAAGGGGGGTGTTTGTTGTGTTGTAAGTGCGCGTTGGTGCCGGAAGAGGGCGATGAGTCGAAATTTCCGTGGGAACAAAGCAGTGCGCATTTTCGGCGATAACGACGAATCTCACGTCGAATTTTTGTCGACTGCTTTATATACCTGATCATTTCAAACACCGTTGAATTTTTCCTCCTTTTGAACGGCGCATGGCCTTCGTTGACGTCGATGGCAATTCCATGGTGTTGGTGGGCTGCTGGGTGATGATCTCATCGATTGGAGTCGAAGGACCCCTACCGTGGCACCGTCCGATGTCAGATTTAAGATGGCGAAACCCCAAGATCGGATCGACCCCACAGCCTGGAACGCTCTCGGGAAACCCATCGTTGAAACATCTGGGTTGCTCCAAATCGCCTGCCTATCAACAATGGGAGGCATGGAAGGAGCAACACACGACGACGGAATGTCCAGCTGGTGATGGAACAAGGAGTGGATCCCATTATGTCACCGCCCTCCCTCGTGCTTGGGCGCATCAGTTGAGATTTCGCGGGATCATGGCACTAAGGTGTCTTGGCGGTCCAATCAGCGCGGCCACTGGGAGAGGTTTTGTTCCACTTGTGGTAAGGCTGACGCTGGCCGATGGCGCGATTCATGGCGTAGGTGGTGAAAGTGTCTAGATTGCTAACAGGTCTGGCCGAGAAATGCCAGAGGATCTGTTAGTGCTATCCAGAACCACAACTTCAACATCCAATCGCTCTGTCTCTGTAGCGGCCCTGGCGAACAAACACAGCTGATCTTTGGTTCGATGGAATCTTTACTTGGTTCTGGAACAGGCAAAAAGATGCCCACCATGCTTTCTGCTGGGAGGTACCCCCCACACAAGTGCGCTTTCTTACGAGCCGAACCCGGGCTTCCAACCGGGACCTTGTGGGACTTGGTGGACTCGGCACGTCGACCGGGGCGGGGCTGGGATGGGGGCATTGGGGAACACTGGGGGAGGCTTGCAGGACCGACGTCGCATTCAAATACAGATCGGCATGCTTTTATGTGTTCTGCTCGCGTGCCAGCTGCCAGATTTTTCTTCAATCTCTGCATCTTTGCAGAAAAAGTTTAACTTGTTTTTTTGCCATTTATCCTTTTGGTGAGAGAGTGGCTGTGCAACAGAATAATTAAGCTTTCACCAGGGGTCCAGTTCGAAGTATCAACCTCAACCCACCACACATTCCATTCTCTCCCAATCCGTTCCCCAAATCGCCTCCACTCTTTAAACGGCCCAGCCTTGTATCCAATCTTCAACAACGTTGACATAGGTACTACCGACATCATGTCTCTCCCACAACGGGACCCCAAGCTTCTCAAGGAAGATGGCGTCTCTATTCATGCCCACGACTCGGGCGACGGCGACCACGAGGCTTCTAGTGCCCAGGCCGGGGACTTCCGCGCCATTGATCCCAAGAGCGGAGTCAAGCGCGGGCTCAAGACGCGCCACTTGTCCATGATGGCTCTGGCAGGCATCATCGGCCCCGGCCTGCTGATCGGCTCCGGCGGCGCCCTCAAGTCCGGCGGGCCCGCGTCTCTTCTCATCGGCTTCGGCGTCATCGGCATCATCGCCTTCTCCATCATGCAGAGTCTGGGCGAGCTGACGACGCTCTACCCCAGCGGCGGCGCCTTCACCGACCTAGGTGATCACTTCATCGACAAGGCCTTTGGCGTAGCTGTGGGATGGAACTACTTTATCATTTGGTTCTGCGTGCTCGCTAACGAGTACAATGTCATCTCGAGCGTCACCGTATTTTGGAGTGACAAGATTCCGCTCTATGGGTATTTCTTGATTTACTGGGTGCGTCCAAGTCCTTCATGACATCCTCACAAGAATAAGGCATCGATTTACTGACGGAATATGCTTGCAGTTTGCCTTCCTTGGTTTCCAGCTGTTGGGCGTCGAGACCTTTGGCGAAGCTGAGTTCTGGCTGGCCCTCATCAAGATCGTCGGGCTGATTGCCTACTTTCTGTTCAGCATCATGTAAGTGATCGCGTAGCCCCTCAGGCTTCTCTTTACCCGATCTTCCTTCACTAACTAATATCCAATGCAGATACGCCGCTGGAGGAGTCCCCAACAACCCGGCATTCGGCTTCAAATATTGGCACGATCCAGGCGCTTTCGTAGACGGCTTCAAGGGCGTCGCTTCTGTCTTTGTGTTCTGCAGCACCTTTTACGCCGGTGTCGAGTCCGTCGCCGTCGCCGCAACCGAAACCAAGAACCCGCGCGTGGCTGTCCCGCTCGCCATTCGCCAGGTCTTCATCCGCATCGTCGTCGTCTACATGGGCAGCGCCTTCTTCTTCGGCTTGACCTGCCCGTCTAACTTTGACGTTGACAGCGACGCCGGCCGCGCGCTCCGCAGTCCCATGACCATCGCCCTCCAAACCGCGGGCTGGCAGGGCGGCGTGCACTTGATCAACGCCTTCATCTTCATCACCTGCCTCTCGGCCGTCAACAGCTCCATCTACATCGGCTCCCGCACCCTCCTGTACATGGCTCAGGACGGCAAGGCACCCAAGTTCCTAGGCTGGACCGACCGGCGCGGCGTGCCTATCCCCGCCATCGTCTTCACCAACCTGTTTGGCGCCCTGAGCATGATGAACGTCAGCACCGGCGCCGCCGTCGCATACGACTACATCGTCAACCTCAGTGGCGTATCAACCTTCCTGGTCTGGGCCTCCATCAGCTTCATCCACATCCGCTTCCGCGCCGCCTGGAAGGTCCAGGGCCACACTGTCGACGAGCTGCCCTTCCAGTCGCTCTTCTACCCCTACAGCGCCTACTTTGGGCTGATCGCCAACATCTTTCTGGCCTTTGTCCAGGGCTGGGGCACGTTTGCGCCGTGGAACGCGGGCAAGTTTGTCGATGCGTACATTCTACTGCCGCTTTTCGGCATCATCTTCGTCGTGTACAAGCTCATCAACAAGACGGAGCTGAGGAACATCCACACGGTGGACTTGCAGTCCGGTCGGCGGAGGGATCTTGAGGAGGCAAAGGAGGTTTATCACGGTGAGCCGGGCAAGGTCAAGACTTTGTGGAATAAGGTGTTTTCGAGTTTGTAGGCTGTTGTGCTTTTGTTTATAGTGCAATCTTTGGGGAGGTAGTTGAGTACCTGACTCGTACCGGTCGTAATTCTTCGAGAAACACACCTATGTAGAAGCTGATGTTCTGATGCACAAGGATGCAGGTAAAATAAGAAAGTAAAAGAAACGCCGCGTTGGGTGCATCTCCCCAACTAGTAGGTACCTAGCTACCTACGTAGGTTCCGGGCGGTTTCGTGTTTGGAGAATGTGTGGTATCATTGCGAAGCATGGGGTTGATGTTGGAGCGGACTTCGGGGTTGGGCCTCGCCAATCGAACTCCGTGTTGGGACTAGACAAATATTGGCCGGGCATCACTCCATCATTCCATGCCACTTACACGAACTGTTCTTTCTTCCTGCGATAGTTTCTTTCCATCCCGAATTATAATCGACAATGATTAGTTTGAACTTAATCCCTTCTATCAACATTCGCATACCAGTATCTCGTCGTTGTGAACCACCTCACTCACTAGACCATACACCATGCCCGCGGCTCAGACGACGAGTTTCCTAGAACAGGAACGAATCGATACCGCTCTCGACATGGCTCCGGCTGGCTGTTCAGTTAAGAGTGAAGTCGACATCGAAGCAGCAAGGGAGCCACCATCTCCCGATACAACAACTGATGGAGCAGAAAGTCAGCACGACACCGTGTTTCATGGATTCAAGCTTTACGCCGTTGCGATTGGGGTCTGCTTTGGCGCGCTGATGGTCTCCATCGACATCTCCATCGTGGGGACAGTAAGTTCTCAACCCCCTAATTATCCACCACCACGCCTACCAACAACATAGCCTAACCATCCGACACTCAACTAGGCCATCCCATCCATCACCACCGACTTCGGCGACACCTCACAACTGGCTTGGTACCCCGCCGCCTACACCTTTGCGACATGCGCTCTCACGCCCCTGACCGGCAAGATGGCTGCCGTATTTCCCATCAACTGGGTCTACCTGTCTTTCTCTGGTATCTTTCTGCTCGGGAGCATTGTGTGCGGCGCCGCACCGACGAGCAACGCCTTCATCGCCGGGCGGGCGGTTTCGGGGATCGGCGCCGCTGGCGTTGCGAGCAATGGCCTGACTATTCTCGTCACCATTGCGCCGGCGAGGAAGAAGCCGCTGTTCATGGGCCTCGGGGCTGCGTGTTTTGCGCTGGGGCTGGTGGTTGCCCCTATTCTTGGTGGAGCGTGAGTTTTCTCCCTCCTTGGCGGGAGGCGTCGACCATTTCGACCGTTTCGGTACCGAACGCCAGTGCGAATCAATGCTTACTGGCCGGTTGGCTGTTGTTAGATTCACGGAGAGGTTGACTTGGCGGTGGTGCTTCTGGTACGTTTCCACTATCTCAGCTGCCCGAGTTGTCCATCTCCATCGCCTTTTTCGTTGCAACATTCCTCCGGCTTCCATGAAGGATCGCGAAGCACCAATCTCGTGACTAACACCTCATTCTCGCTAGGATCAATCTACCCTTCGTTGGTATTACATTTGCCGTCATCTTACTCTTCTTCAAAGGAATTCAAAAGCTTGAACAGAAAACATTTCTCGCTCGAGTCTTGGATTTGGATCTTGTTGGCTGCGCGATCTTCGTTCCAGCGGTCTTCATGCTGTTACTTGCCATGCAACGAGGAGGCGTGCAGAACCCTTGGCGCTCAGCAACCACCATTGGACTTTTTGTCGGCTCAGGTGTGACGATGATACTGTTCGTTGCTTGGGAGTATCGGAAGGGAGATGCCGCCATGATTCCGAAAAGTGTTGCGGGAAGACGAACCGTGATCTTTACGGTCCTCTTTGCCGCCAGCCACATGGGCTCCCTCACCATCGCTTCTTATTATCTCCCTGAATGGTTCCAGGCAGTCCAGGGAGTCGGGCCACTTGAGAGTGGTGTCAGAATGCTGCCGACCATCATCACACAGCTGTTGACGACGATGGTAGCGAGCGGCCTGGGTAAGTCAATCGAGGTCAAATCCGCGATTTGCCAGCGAAGGATACGTTAATTTGGTCCCAGGAGGCTAACGTGTTTCCGAGTCCTCAGCTCTGAGAGTCCGATATTACAACCCCTGGTTCTTCCTCGCACCCATCTTCATGTGCACGGCCAGCGTTCTGTACACTCAGTTCACGACATTCACAACACCGCCAAGCCACTGGATTGGATTTCAGGTCATCCAGGGCTTCGGTGCCGGCTTTGGCATGCAGATGGCCTCCTTATCGGTTCAGCTGGAGCTGAAGAACGATCCAACTGTCATACCGGTGGGGATTTCGCTTGTCACCTTCGTTCAGTCCCTCGGCGCTACTATCGCGCAGGTCATAGCCGGTACAATCTTCAACAGTGACCTGAAGCAGCAACTGATGAGCCACGCTGGTCTTTCGGTGCTGCAGGCCGACTTGCTGCTCGATGGCGGCATTAGGAACATCAGAAATGTCGTAGATCAACACTTTCCAGAGGTCCTAAACCCTGTGTTGGAATCTTACAACTCGGCCATTACCAAAGCATTTGTGAGTTAAAATTTCCCCATCAAACCAGCACAGCACGGAAATGAATTACCGCCACATTCTAACGTTGCGTCTGTGAAATCGCAGTTTGTCCCTGTCGCCGGCGGCGCCATTACATTTTTCCTGGCATTTGGTATCAAGTGGAACGTGATAGAAGGCGCTGAGGGACCACGGAAGAAACCTCATGTCGAGGATGATAAATCGAAGGGAGATGAGATGGAGGTCTTGCCCTAATAAGACGACATAGATATACGGCGAGGAGCAACAGTTCTAGTTAAAAGATAGAGTCAAATGGAGCTGATGCTGCCATATTAATTACATATTATGCTTTCATGATGTCTCTGGCCACGGCAATGCTGACCATGACATGACGAAGCCGGTTTTTTGTCAGCCCTGCTACTAGTGAAGAAAAAAGGAAGATAAACTGAGCAAAGGTGCAAAAAGAGGGGCCGCTCTGGGGATTGAACCCAGGACCTCGCACACCCAAAGCGCGAATCATACCACTAGACCAAGCGGCCGCCGAGTGAACCAATCAGGACAACTCTGGTGGATGGAAGGGGACCAACCTAACGGGCTCGATAAGCAAGACGCGTACCTCACTTCCACCCGGGAGATGTGACCGTTTTCCACGTCAATCCCTGCCGAGCATATCCCTTTCGACGGAACTTTCTGGATTTCTTTTTGTTTCAATCCGCCTTGCCTTTTCGTGAAACATTTTATCCTTCTCCATTCTTTTTGTTCCTTCACTCCCCCCTCCCCACCCCCAAACACGAAATCGTGCAGTTGGTGCTACGCCGCAAAGTGTGCAGGAGCAGATGAGACGAAAGAATGTGATCCTGCTGCTGGCGGGGCTCTACTATAAGTATCACATGCATCTTTGCCAAGGGAATCGGCCAGTTGGTGACGGAGACTTGTTGGTTGTATCGTGGTTAAACAACAAGGTACTTGGGGGAGTCGGTACCCTATACTCAACCAAGGGCACACAGGTGTTGGTGCCAGTGGGCGGTGATGGTGTTGGTTGGGTGGCGCCCACCGTCTCTGATATGGTACGTTCTGAGTCGGAGGATTTTAAAGAGTAGGGGCTGACCCGATTTATCATGGCAGAACACTAAATCGCGATTGTGACCGAGATAGTTAGAATATGCTAGGAACCAGGTACCTGGTATTCGCATGAGATGCAGGCTTAATTACATGTTACGATTGCTTAACAAGTTTCAGCTTTTAACAAGCCCTCGGTCCTTGGGACTGCATCGTCTAGGAACCCACGGCCCATTGGGTTCCTGAGTGAACCAGCTTGTTGGTATGCGGTGGACTTTGGGGGTCAGGCGAAACAAGTCAAGGGGAAGCTCGTGTTCCTTTTTACTTTTTGGAATGGCGCAAGTAAGACCCCGGAACTAAAATTTCCAAGGCGCAAGTGGCAAACAAACATTATTGAGAAAAGATGCGACCTTCCCCCAATGTACCAGGTATGCAATTCATTCAGCTCCCTTTGAAGCTGATGGTTGGGTATGGTGGTGGAAGACAGTCTCCGTGGACCGCTGTGCCACATATCCGGGATCACATTCGTGCCTGTTGGTGATCACATTGAACTGTGCCGGGACCGGCGATGTTTCGTTTATTGCTGTCACATGTGTTGGAGCGCTACGAGGGCGAATGTGTGGCATCCATCGTCCTTCGACGAGGCGATTCGTTCATGGATCGTGAGCATTGGCAGCTGGTTCATGGCCGGAGGTGTCTGTTTCGCAAACGTTTCGCATGACTTTAATACTTTAAGTTATCCGTGGCTGTAAAGATTGCAGGTTTTGTTGGTGGTTCATGTGGTTCATATCACGACATCCATGTAGATGGAAGGACACAATTTTCACTATATAAGATAAGAGTTGGATCTCAAGGTCTTGAATGGAAACTTTCACGAGCTTTTCTAGGCAGTTCCCTTTCTCTTTCTTCACTTCTTGGTTAAACTGTTATATTAGACCAGCCCTGGTGGCTTTCTTATTTTCTTTTCACCCGCTCACGGAAATCCAATAACCTTATCTGGTACTCGACCCTGGCGGCCGACTCGAGTTCCAAAGATGCGTCCCTATCACTTCCTTGTTGTTCCCTTCCTGGCGACCCAGTCATCTGGACATGGCCTGATTACGTTGATCAAGGGTGCCAATGGGGTCAACATGCCGGGTCTGAATGGTATGTTGCCTCTCTTGACTAGACCCAAAGGACCCAACGCGGAGGAATTCCAATATTGACTGCTCATATCTAATCTAGTCGCGGATGGGACGCCCCGAAACTGCAATACCAGGATTTGCGGCTCCCACTCTGACACGGCCATCATTCGTGACCACGAAATCCTTGCTGGCCAAGTTGGACCACTAGGCCGAACGAGGACCAACCGTACCATCGATGCCGCCACACAAATCAGTATCTTCATGGGGAAAGTCCCTCCCCCGCCTCCGGCAAACTTCACAACCGTTGCTCAGGCTTGTTCGACGGGCCCGGCTATCCAGCCAAAATTTGGAAACTTACGGTCCATCAAGCGTCAGACCAATACGACCGCCTCCATTCACGGCATCTGTTCGGGCTCCCCAACAGTTCAGCCGGATTTCAGTGGCTTTCGTTTTCATCGGACTCGTTCGGCTGTTACCGCGGCCGATGCTGCTGCTGCCAGCAACAACGGGACGGCATCCGACCAATGCGCATGCCTGGTGGAGTTCAAGGCGGACTTTATCAACGCACGTTCCGTGACATCGAATGGCGGCATGTTCAATGCTGTCTGGCGGCTCTTCGGGAGAGGTGGCAGGGGTATTGTCAACATCGAGACCCGACAGAAACTGTCGTCAACGCCACCGCTGGCTCTGGGACCAAAGCTGGCCTGCCAACCTGTGCCGACGATGGGACGGTCGAGTTGGTCTACTACCAGGTCTGCTCTTTGCCATCTTCTCTCTCGTATCAGCAGTCCTGAAAAGGGGACACCCCAAACTCTACTAACACACCTGTGTTGTCAAGGTTAACGAGGACGGAGCCGGCCCCCTAGACGCCCACATCGATTCAACCTCGGGCGGAACACAGGCCCCAGCCTTCCGCAAAGCCCAGATCACGTTGGACGTGCCAGGGAAATGGGGCAACGGCAGTAGCGAAGTCACCAGCACGTATTTTCCTCTGCGGATTAAGATGCCGGCGGACATGACCTGCGACGGAGTTGTGGCTGGCGTTGAGAATGTGTGCGTGGTTCGAGTTCGCAACTGGGCTAACACGACTGAGACCGGCCCCTTTGGCGGCAGCGCGGCGTTCACTCAGAGTGCGGCTGCTAGGAAGCGTGCGCTGGATGTACGAGGCAGGAGACGCCCTCAGGCCTTTTCAGGGTAGGATGTGATAGGCTGACGTTCGAGACGCCGAGGGCATGCATGGTGATAACAATGAATTCTCCACCTAGCAATACTTGCGCCATGTGGATTGATCTTATTCGGCTCGGGGTTCTTTGAGACATTGTGTTTTCTGGTAATTTGATCGTGATCCTTCCGGGCCAATGTACTGCCGAAGATCCTACCTTTTACTTTGTCGATATGGAGCTTGAACTTCTGATAGTGAGTACGGGACGGTGTGATAATTTGATCTTGCATGCAGTTATCTACCCGGAACCTTTGACCTGATCGTTGTCGGATTTCACTCCAATTCATGGGGCTGACAGCCCAGTTTATGATTTGTAATCCACACTGCAACATCATTGTGCTGTCTCCCTGAGATTGACCGTGATAAATCTAACAAGAAAAAATCTAGACTAATTCAATCATTTCCTTACATACTCCCGCGAAGTTCCCATTCTCCCCACGGATCTTCGTCAATCCACATGGGCACCGTATAGCACCAAAAGTCTCTCCAACGCGGCAGTATCATCAGGATCATTCGCCACCATACGGCAAATATCCAGTGGCTTTGTGTCACCAGAAATCGATACCTCTTTTTTATCCTCCTGGGCAGCATTCACGTTCATGCGTGCGATACTGACCATGACCTCCATCGAAGACTCACCGACTGCGTTGGGATCCGCACCGGCCTCGAGCATCAACTCAACAAGTTCCAAACAGCCATGGCTATGTATGATAGCAAGTTGAAGGGGCGTCATCCGGGCATTCACATTGTTAAGAGATGCGCCAGCGCCTATCAATAACGGAATCCCTTGTGACCGATCTGCCCGTGATCTGTAAATGTCCCCGTCAAATACGTCGTTGAATCCGAATTCGGCGGAGTCTTGGATCGCGACTAAAAAGGCAACAGCCCTGCTGCTAATGAGGGCGGGGTTCGAACTCCAGCTCAAGAGCCGTCTGGCTATTGGCGAGCTGTCTTGGTGCAGCGTAGCAAGGCCGAGGAGAGTGGCTTCGTAGTTCCCGAACGGTATGGTGGTCTCGAGTATCTCTTCCAACCGAGAGGGCGTGAACCTGGCAGCGTACTTTACTAGTACCAGTTCGATCTCGAATCCGCACATCAGGGCGAGGAGCGCCGCTGGCCCCATGCTCCTTGGTGTTGTTAACCACGATATGCTATAGTATATTGGGTCGTCGCTCACGTCTCCGACTTGGATGGTCAGATGGGCAAATCTGTCAACGCATCGACGCATGTGTCCATTTTCAGGATCCAGGAATAGACAAACAAGGTTGAACAGATGCTCATTTCTTGAGATGATCATCGCGTGCTGGTTAAAAATAATTTTGAGGCCGCTCCAGAGATTTCCTAAAAAATGTTGCATCGTTCCCGATACGGACTCTATGCTTCGAATGAGCGCGTTGATTGACGCCGTGACATATATCGTTTCCGTTGCGTCCCTCGAAAGATAGAAGTCCTTGACTGGCCCGGAGCGAATGCGGTCCGATCTGAGAAACTCCTTTACTGTATAGTGGGCAATTTTGATAATGTGCATCCCACTCTTCCCGACCTTTTGGCTCTTGTTTGGTGAGATGGTAACAAGGCAGAAGCATACTTCGTGAAGGGCTTCAACATCGAAAATGTCGTCTTCTAGGCATTCATCCTCCGGACCTGCCCATAGAACTGCCTGTGTCAGCAGCTCTGCCGTATCAAAGGCAAATTCTTCTTCGACAACTGCGCACAGCAACGCTAGTGCTCGAAATGCCAGGACTCTCGATTCCTTGGGGATGTTGTTTACGATCCGTTCATACGTCTCGTCGAGTGTTTCTGGCAGCTCCTGGAGTGCCTTCCGGATGGCCGCACGTTGATTGAGGCGTCGTAAGATCTGAATCTGACAGGAAGCCCAACGGAACCTATGGGAAATAGCATGGCTGTTAGTTCGGGTTCAATAGATAAGATTGGCACGGATTGAAGGTGGCAGAGCTTACATTCCCTTGGCGCCTTCGGAAAGTGCCTGCTCAATCTCGTCACGGAGATCTTGTGGCCAGCGTGTGAACTTCGGATCAGACTGCAGCTCGCTCCGAACAAACTTTCGAATATCCTCGTCGACCAGGTGGTTCGTCATGGAGAGCACAACTCGCGAAGGTAGCGAAGTAATTCCCCGGCGGATGTCAATCTCATCCCTACTGGTGACTAGCAGCTTCAAGTTGCTACACAAATCTCTTCCCATGATCGTCTTCAGAAGTTTGAGGAAGCCGCTTCGATCGCGACATTCGTCAAGAGCATCAATGGCGATGAAGACCGAATCAAATCTTTGGCAGATGGCGTCCAACGCTTCAAGCTCGTCGATTCGTCGGCCGTTCCTTTTCTTCAGGACTGGTGGGATGAACCTTGAAAACTCACAAAGCTGCTTGAAGATCCACGCTAGGAAAGGCCCTGTATCGCTGTCGTGGCTTCGGGAGTGATGACAATAGTAGTAAGCGAGAGCGCTCCTCCCTGCCTGCTGGGTCATTTTAGGATGACCGCTAAGTGTTTCGATGACATATGAGCAGAGGATGGTTTTTCCTGCACCGGGGATTCCGTGGATCCACAACAGGCGACAGTCTCCGTCCATCCATGAAGCCCATTCATCAGAGCGCATGAGCCACTCGCTGGTATGCGGTTCGTGTAATCCCCAAGCCTGGTCGTGGTTGTTTGTTGGATTTACCGATACGAGTTCTGCAAAGACATCACGGAACTCGTCGTTGTCGAAGCGCTCTAAATAGTAACATCGCAGGTTAAGCATGGCACACCGAGAGATGGCACTAGCAAATAAATCAGATGACAACTGACCGGATATCATCTCTCCAACTTCATCCAACTTTGCCTTTACTCGTCGTGTGTCTTCCTAAACATCTTGAAGAACGTCACTAATGATTTCGGGTGGACGTCAGTAAAAAAGGAGAGCCAGGGCTTCGAAAAGAAACAGTGACGGAGGGGCGACTAACTTGATATCGGCAGTCAAAATGAGATTGATTGTGCCCTTCAGCTTCCCGAGATCCTCCAGCAACTTCAGACATTTGTCCCTCTTCATCGGCCACATCAGGGTGGTCATTGACATTGCAATTTTCCTCCTCTTTCCCTCAGCACGTCCGGAGCCGCCAGAATTTTCGCTCAGCATCTTCTCCATCTCCGAAAGAATTTCCTTAATCATTTGCAGGTGGCCATCGAGTGCCCCGTGCCTGGCGACGATGGCTGGATTGTTCAGAAGCAGCTCGAGCGACACCAACGAGCTTTGTGCTGTTGATACCTCCACCATGATGACGCGCAGGTCCCTGGGTGCGTCTTGTAGTGCGTCGACATATTGCTTGCAGAGTCCAACAACCGTTCCCGCAAGCTGGATCACTGCGATAACGCTTGCTGCCAGGCCTATCACTTCAGCCATTTCGTTTTCATCGACGCTAATGTTCCTTGATTGAGGCTCGCCGTGGTTCAGAGAAACGGAAGAAAAACGGATGGGGATGACCAGGGGGAGAGGTGGGTTGTTCGGGTTGAGATTCATGTCGGAAGCTGGAGTGTCAGGGATACTGGTTGGGCTCCGCCTCGCTGATCCAACCATGCTGCAGGACGATGCCACAGGAAGCGGGCGGCCAATCAAAGATCCCAGAACACCAGTCAGGCATCCAGCAAGGCAGATATCCGTTCTCGGCAGATCCCAACATCACGGATGACATATTCAACAGCGCAAATGAGCAAAGCGGCAAATCTTTTATTATGTAGAATGTCATTTACTGACCAGAACCACTCACGTAACTTCACGTAACTTCGTTAGACGAAAGAGCCCTCCATCCCACATATACAGCTCCTGACTCCAGTCGTAAAACTGGAGCGGGTATTTTTACCCTGGGGCAGTCCCATCCTTCCCAGACTAGTAAGAGGTGCTCAACGGCTTGCCATCCTTGATCTTCTGGAGACCATACTTCTTGAGGCGGATAGCGTTGATCTCGATGAAGCCGGTGGTATCCATGGGGGAGAATCCCTCGAGGCTGTCCATGGAAGCGTCGGACTCGGAGTAGAGGTTGCTGGCGTCGCTGGAGCGGCCCAGAACGTAGGTGTTACCCTTGTAGCACGCAAGACGGACCTCGCCGGTCACGTTCTGCTGGCTGAAGATGATGGAGTTCTCGACGAACTCGCGCTCGGGGCTGAAGTACATGCCGTTGTACAGCTGGCGGGACCAGGTCAGGGAGACGAACTGGTCACGGAGCTCACGGACCTTGGAGTCCATGACGAGGCCCTCAAGATCGAGATGGGCCAGACGGGCGATGGTCAGGCCGGGGGTGTCGTAGCAGCCACGGCTCTTGAGGCCGATGAAGCGGTTCTCGACAATGTCGACGCGGCCGACACCGTGGTCGTGGCCGATCTTGTTGAGCAGCTTGAAGAGCTCGACCGAATCGGTGACGGTGGTCTCGGGGGTGACGACCTTGACGGGGATACCCTTGTCGAAGTGGATGGTGAACTCGATGGGCTTGTTGGGGGCATCGACGGGGTCGACGGTGCGGGTCCACAGCTCCTTGGGGGGAGTGTGGTCGGGGTCCTCGAGGACACCGGCCTCGTAGCTGCAGTGAACAATGTTGTCGTCCATGGACCAGGGGGTCTTGGGGGTGGACGAGACGGGGATGTTGTTCTCAGCGGCGTACTTGAGCAGATCCTGGCGGCCCTGGAAGCGCTCGATGAACTCGGGCATGCGCCACGGGGCGATGACCTTCAGGTTGGGGTTGCAGGCGCGGAAGGCCAGCTCGAAGCGGACCTGGTCATTGCCCTTGCCGGTGCAGCCGTGGCTGACGTACTCGCAGTTGGTCTCCTCGGCGACGCGGATCTGAGCGCGGGCGATGACGGGGCGGGCCAGCGAGGTGCCGAGCAGGTAGCGGTCCTCGTAGATGGCGTTGCACTGGATGGCGCGGAAGACGAGCTGCTCGACAAACTCCTTCTGCAGGTTCTCAATCACCATCTTCTCAGCTCCGAGAGCCAGGGCCTTTTTCTCGACCTCGGCAAAGTCCTCCTCCTGACCGACGTCGGCCAGGAAGGCAACAACGGTGTAGCCCTCATTGATCAGCCATTTGAGGATGGTCGAGGTATCCAGACCTGGGCGCGGGGCAAGGATGTCAGTTTCACGGGCCGGTGAGCCACGGTTTGTGCTTTCTAGTGACGTGGGGTCAAGCTTCAAACAGCTCTAGGATGAAGCTCCGGGGTGATGGGTTGCGTGGGGTAGTGGCGGCGGTGGTGGTAGGGGATGTGCACGTTGGGATTGACGGTGGTCATACCTCCAGAGTAGGCGCTGTTGTTGGAGATGAGTCAGTTCCCGTATTTTTGTCGCGTCACGGACGTCTCGGACCGAGCACAGGCAGGGAATGAAGGGGAAGGAGGGATCGAGGCGTTCACTTCTCCAGTGTGCGGACTGTGAGGAGGAATGACGGAATGGAGGGGTTACTCACAGACAGACACGGCCTTTGGACATGGTGGGCAGATTCGTCAACGAGAGAGACTCGGGTTCAATTGAAGAGGAGGAGTTGGAATGCGTCACAAAGTAGCTTCGGCTTGCTAGGTCTTGTTTATATTTCTACCCCAGGCTCAGAGTCATCAAGATGATATCAAGGGTCAGTAAAATTATTGTGGCGGGCGGTGAGGATCTGGCTCCACCGGTTTCGGAAGCAGCAGCACAGAAAAATCAAAATTTTCCGCGCTGGGAGGGTTATCAGCGGCTTGGCCCCTCCTTTGCTCCTTCCTTCCGTTTGCCCCTCGTGCCCCTCCATATTTGTTTGCAGGGCCTCGATAGGCCTTATCTGCACTTATCTGCACAAGCGTTCCATCGCCCCATATATACCCGCTGCTAGACGTGCCCAACATGCCATGTCCTTGCCGCCTCGTCCCGCGACTGGTTCCCATCTCCAATTGCCATCAAAAAATTGGGCGTCTGCAGCACGCAAACAGGAAAAAAGTTGATCAGTCGCTTGACCATCTCAAGTTCTCGGCGCAGTGGCTGGGTGGAGGCATCTCAATCAGTCAATTGTCTAGATTTTCTATGCAACTCCAATTATCACCTCACTTCATCCAACGCAATTACCCGCTTGTCACTGCAACCTCCTCCCTCAACTCCAATTCGAGACGGAAGCCAGGCAAGGGCGACAGAGTCAGGGTTCCTCCGCACTTGTTGCTCAGATCGATCTTGGCCTGCTTCACATCCACTCCATTGGCGAACTTGACCCGGTAGCGCCTGAGCAGGGTGGCAAAGAGTGCCATGTACTCGGCCTGCGCGAACTTACGGCCCAAGCAAGCGCGGCCTCCGTCCGAAAATGTCAGGAGCGTGCCTCGCATTTGTCTTGTCTTGTCCGCCGCCGCCACATGCTTCCCACGGTGCACCTCATCGTCCCCGCGGTGCGAATACTGGTCTGTAAGCCACCGCTCCGGCTTCAACTCTGCCGGCTCCTCCCAGTACCGCGGATGATAGTGCACGCCGGGTGCGGATAGGTACACTCGACACTCGGCCGGCAGCGTGTGCGTCCGCACCGTGTTGGTCTTGTCGTCTCGGATTTGGATGTTTTGCGGTTTCTGGCACATCTTTGTGATGAGCACAACTGAGGGGTACAGCCTGAATACCTCATACTGGCGTGATACGTCGCGTTAACTCAGACACATTCGAGAATCCGCAATAAGCAGGTGTGGGGTGGCACTTACCATGAAGCCAAAGGTGTATTCGAGCTTGGGGAAGTCATCCCTGTAAGTGAGTGCGCTTCGACCTTCCGCTGCGGCTTCTTCGTACACGCGGTCAATCTCTTCAATCACCTTGGTCTGAACCTCGGGCCATGCTGCAAGCGCCAACAGGCCGTAGTAGATGCTGTTTGCCGTTGTTTCATATCCTTTCGAGTCAACATCAGCATCAATCAGCCAGTCTGGGAACAGCTTACGCACCTGCAAGCAAGTAGATGAACAGATTGCCCATCACTTCATCCTCAGTAAAGCCTTTTTTCCTATCCTTCGCGTCGCCCTTGGCTTGCCGTTTGGCGTCCTCGCGAGCAGCCTCCACGATGGCATCGAGGAGATTAGCCTGCGACCCAAGCTCCCCTTCTTCGACCGTCTCAAGAGGGCGACTGCCATTCTCACGGCGAATCATTGCTCGCAGGTACTTCTCCAGCTGCCTTTTTGCTGAACTGGCATGAGACCACGGAGTCAGGTCCAGGAACCAGTTAGGGAACACGAGGATTGCCAAGATGTGCCGCGCAATGATCTCAAGTCCAGTGAGGAAGCTGATCTCATATCCGTCTGGAACATCTTGGGACTGCTCGTGAACTGATTCGACCCTTTTCCCGAATCCTGCCCGAGAGATGACTCCAAGCGTCACCGCACCGACGTCCTCGACCAAACCTTTGGTGTGCTTCTTGGCAGCCCAGTTGCCCATTAGCAGCCTGGTTTGTCGAGCAGTCTCTTGCCACACCAAGTCGTTGACACCTGTGCCGTCCGCAAACGATGGTGCAGTCATCCGAAGGTGAAATCGGTAGGTGCTTCCCTCTGCAGTAACCACATTAGGGCCATATGTTTCCAGGATTTCTGACACAAGGTTAGATCGCAATCGAAGGATGGGAACACAACTCCGATGAACGTACTGTACTTGTCCCTCGGCTTGGTAAAGTCATACCGACGGTTCATGACGTCCCAGCCCATTGCCGCGTCCGCGCTATAGCAGATAATGCCTTGCGGGGACACAACGAGGAAGACCTCGCCGTACTCGTCGTGCGCCCGACGCCTGTCTTCCCATGACCAGTCTTTGATCATGAACCGGCACCATCGAGGCCATCCGGTACCATCGCTCAGTTGGTCGGTGTAGAGTTTGCGGAGAATCGGTGTCAAGAGTTGCGCAATGATCTCGGTCTCGAGCATCGGCAAGATGACATAGGGAAGACCGATACGCTTCGCCGCTCGTACGTGACGCACAAGACTGGCGACATTGTAAACAACCACGCCAGCCGTGACCAATGCAGCCGCCGTAGCCCATTGGATCGTCATGTTTGGGAAATGGTGAGCACTTGGAGAGGCGCGATCGATTTTCCACTGCAAACTTGGACTACTCGACGTACGATATCGAATACTACAAGAAGTTATGACGCTGTCTATTGGGCGCACCTATAAGAACAACCTCCCCATGTCCCGGCCTTTGGCTCAAAGATGCAATGTCTAGCCCTGCCAGCCTTTCGGTATGCATCCCGGCGGAAAATAGGTAAGCACGCACAGATTCAATCGCTTCCCGGCGTCGGCTTGTCCTCATTGGTAATGTACCTGTATCTTTGAAGCGCATCCCGGCTCCGCTCGGGTCACTTCCCAAAATGGTATAAGCAAAACACATCGACGTGTGTCACACACAAGGGTCACACAACATCCAGAGTCCCGGATGAATCAATCCCCAGACCGACACGAGCTGACACGCATTATCAACGACATTCCAGGCTCCAAAAGCCTCCATCGTCCACGCAAACCAAAGTTTTCGACGGGCTATCACCATAGTGACACCTCTGACGCAGTGTGTTTGTTCTGCACCACCAAACTACTTACCCACAGCATGGAGGAGACACCTATTCACACCGCGTTGAAGCATGTCCAGACCACGCTAGAAGATGACAGAATCATTGGATCACTGGTCCTACGCGGTGTGACAGCAACAGCCGTTCTGGTATGCCGAACCTGAATGCCTTCGATGTCTTGCGATCACACGCACCGTGAGGCTAATTGCTGAATATTATGAAGATTTCTGTCTACACGATTAGCATCATGATATACAATGTTTACTTTCATCCCCTCTCTTCATATAAGGGCCCCATCTTGGCACGATCGACACTAGTATGTTCTCTGGAATCATCTAAATCTTCTCATGGTTTTGTTTAATTGAGAGGTGAGGCTGATTTCAAAACCCCATCTTAGCTGTGGCGCATCTGGTATTCCTTCCGTGGCCACATCCACCTCGCCATCGACCAGGGACACAAAAAATATGGTGCGCACCCTGAGAACTCACCCCAATGCACGCAATGAGCTGAAAGCTACAGGGCCCGTCTTTCGTGTATCGCCAAATGAACTGTCGTTTGCCTCTCTCAACTCGTGGAAGGACATCTACGGCCACTCCGTGGGCCAGAAGCAAACCCTGGTGAAAAGCGAGTTTTACGACATGTACGGATCCGGTTTCAAGTCACTGTGCATCGGCAGCGAGCGTGACCCCCAGAAGCACAGGAAGATGAAACAGTCCTTGTCGGCGGCATTTGCTACAAAGGCCCTCAGGGAGCAGGAGACCGTCGTGGCGGGCCAAGTTGATCTGTTTGTCAAGAAGATCGGAGGGGGTGGAAAGCCAGGGTCGGGAGGATTGAACATGACCAAGTGGTACGAAATGTTGGCTTTTGACATCCTCGGCGAAATGGCCTTTGGCGAGCCTTTTGGCTGCGTTGAGGACGGTAAGGCAGCACACCATGATCCCTTGAACTTGGTGAATGAATTCTTACGTTGAGAGACAGGGGAACCGCATTTCTGGCAAGAACTTATCCTCGGACACCTGTATTTCATCACGGTGGCTGACAACCTTCGACGCTTCCCCATGGTTCCGACAATCGCTAGGATGATATTCCCCTTCATGTCCTCAATCAAGAACAAGCACACGGGCTACACTCGGGAGAAAGTTGAGAGGCAAGTTTCTATCAAGCATTACTTGACCCATTTCAACGTTTTCAGCTAACTTGGGCTATTGTGTGCAACAGGCGACTCCAGAGCAAGGGCATGCGGAAGGATTTTATGTCGAACCTCACCAGCAAGCTGGAGTCTGGAGAAATTGAGAAAGAAGAGATGACTGCGCATGCGTCGACTCTAGTGTAAGCCTCGCAAGCACAGGCGGGTGAACCAGGGAATCACTTCGAGCTAACACGGTCGTGCAGAATTGCGGGCGGCGAAACAGTGGCAACCTTCCTCGCAGCCACCACTTACTTCTTATTGCAGGACGAGAACGCGCCAGTCTGGAACAGACTACGCAAGGAAATCCGGGAGCGTTTTACCTCGTACGAGGAGATCAACGCTACCTCGGCGCAACAACTGCCATACCTCCAAGCTGTGATCAGTGAGGGACTTCGCATCTACCCTCCTGGCTCGCAGGGTTTCCCGCGCATCTCACCCGGAACGCATGTGGATGGCCATTGGATCCCCAAAGGGGTAATTATACCACTGCTCTCACAATAATATGGCGACTTGATCTAATATGCTTGTTCCAGGCGGAGGTCTACACCAGCGCTTACACCATCACACACGACGAGAAGTACTATCCCAGCCCGTACGAGTTTCAACCAGAGCGCTGGATGGATCCCGACAGCAAGAGCGTGAAGGAGGCCAGTCAGCCTTTCTCTCTCGGCCCCCGTGGCTGCTTGGGACAGAAGTATGTTTTGAAAGCGTGTCATAACTTATCCTCGAAGGTTGCTAACCCCGAACCACAGCTTCGCTATTATGGAGATCAACCAGATCCTGGCCAAGATGATCTTCAAATACGACTTTACTCTTGTCAACAAGGACGTGAACTGGTTGAAGGAAAGCCAGTGCCATATCATGTGGTGGAAGCCTGATCTTCTTGTCGAATTTCGCGAGCGTGAAAAGAATATGTGAGGTAGGCAGCTGGTATTTATATCAGGACGGAAGAGTGACTTCGGGTCAGATTGATGCAAAGCTTGTTTCGCATTTAGTTATCTCCCTACTAAGTAGTTCCCATTGAAGCTTTGCTGTTTGGGTGGCTGTTAAATCAGGTACACAATTTTTTTCTGTGGACACATTAGCAGAATACCTGGCTGGTTTAGAGCTTTTGATGATGCAAGGAGATGCCGCGTTATCGTTGAAATATAAACGACCTTCTATATAAACTTTCATTCTGGCACGAAGATACATCATGTTGGCCAAACTCAAAGTGCCGATCCATGCCTACAACCGTAGACGTGCAAGGTAACCTGTACTAGTTTCTTCACGTTATTTACGTCATCCATCAGACCAGGCCTACAACTCAGCAATAAAGCTGAAGTTTAACTGGGTCAACTCAATCTCTAAGACACTTGTTACTGTTCATTGAAAACTCTGGACTCTGCCATATCATGAACAGGCACTAGCAACCCTACCGAATCACACACAAACAAAGCTCGCATACTTCCCAAACTCCTCATCCCCCAACAGCTTCTCCAATTCTTCCCCCCTCACACTGACAAACACCTCCAGATCCCCACCGGGCTTCCGGGGCTGCAGACAACACAGTCCGCCAAACTGCCCACGGGGGACACGAATGAGGTCGGGCTTGCCCAGCACCGGCCCAAAGTCTACCTCGTAGAACGGGGTATCGATCCAGCTAGACGTGACTAGGTCGCAGCCCAGGAACTCGCGGAAGGCAAACGTCAGCTTGCTCACGTCGGGGATCGCGGCGGCGAGAAGAGTGGCGTCCTGGATGAGTTCTGGGTCAGATTTGATGGCCTCAATTCGGCGCCGGATGCTGCTTGCAAGCGTGGAGAGCGGGCTGGAAAGCACTTGAGTGAGGGGGAGCTCGGTCATGCAGCAGTAGACTACGTTGTTGATGTAGGACGCTGGCAATGGAGGGTTGAGCAGGGACCGGCCGTTGATGGCGACCGAGACGATGGACTTTGGTTCGCCGTTGATTCCGGCTCCGTTCCCGTTTATGCCAGTTGCTTGTGAACCTGAGGTGGTAGACAACTTGGCATCGCCTTCATGCGAAAATCGGGCTCGCATCACACTGCGCCAGATCAGCGCAGTGAGGGCGTCGTTACCGGATATCCACTGGCTTTTGTCCGACGGGGTGGCATCCTGCTTGAGGCGGGCAATGGCGTCGCGGGAGAAGGAGAAAATGGCCGTCTCCATGCCGGGGATACTCCCACCAGCAGCTGGGATTGATGTGGGCAGACTGGGGGCGTCTGCAGGGGGGCAATGTTGTCTTCCCAGTGCAGACCAAGGAGCTTCCAGAGTTCTGATCGCGTTTTGAGGGTCTGAAATGACGCGCTCAAGGCGTTTTCGTTGTAAACGGCTGAGATTGAATTGCCGGCACCGTTGATGTCCTCAGTCGCTGCTCCATTGGTCTGCGACTCGGATAACCCCTGAGCCTCCCTGCATAGCTGGGCCCATGATTGAATCACCACGCCAGCCCCAGATGCATCTACGACGGCGTGCGAGATGGAAATCGTCAACAAACAGCCACCTGGAATCCAGTTGACCTGGATCATGAACGGCTTGGTGGTAGTGGCAGTGCCGGCAACATAGGGCGCGAACAGGGCAGCATCGAGCCGGCTTAGAGGCATGCCGGCTTCGAGCAGTTCAGCATAGCTGTAAGTCCAGCCACTTGAGGAAAGAGAGAGGTCTGCGACGGCGATCTTGCCATCATGAACATGAACATCCTGAGGCTCTGCTGGCACGACCAACTCCAGAGAGCCGGGTCGTGCGCCTGAGTTTTGGTGGCGGACGATGTCGCCACCGAGGTAGGGGCGCAGCTGAAGCAGCTTCGTGTAGCCCTGCTGAAGGATCTGCACAGTCTGCTCTCGACGAGCCTCGTCGCATTGGAAGGCATAGATCAACCCATAGCTGAGTGGAGGAATGATTTCGTCCAATGGAGTTGTTTGATAGGATGTGGGCAAGATCATGGCTGGAAATCAGCGAAAGAGATGTCCTAGTCGTGTGAAGCGCCGTGCAGCTATCTTCAACCCTCGTAAACTCGACTCTTTGAATCGATCGGCGGCGATAACCTCTACTCAGTGTTCCGAAGTTGTTGATCAACTCCGACTCAGATCAATGGTGTGTTATTGACACAAAATGCACAATGACGTGACCAGGACAGCGTCCCTTCGCATTCGTCGCCCGCTGACTTTGGCTTGGCATGTGCAGTACCATTCGCCAAGGAGACTCCCTACCCCTGAACGCACAATCGCCGGGCGATTTCCCGTTTGGGGCATTGCTGCACTTCGCCCGAGTTGGGATGCCTGCATCTCGGGACGGCAACCTTTTTACATTAGTCCCATGCACGAATATCTGCCAGGGCCTGGACTCGGGAGCAACGCCGTTGCGACGATGCATTGGGTTATCGATAACATTGATGGCAAACATGAAGGGAATTTGCCCGCTCCAGCGTCTTGGCTCGGCTGCCTATGTCCAGCCAGACAGATGTCAGCAGAATACGGGCAATTGTTCCCCATTCAGAGACAATGCTGACAATTAGTCTAAACATTTGATTGGATCACTATTGCCTGCGCTTTCAGGCAAGATTCCTAGGTCTTTGACAATTCTGTTTTTTGATCATCTTGTATCTGAAATAATCGCTGCTGTTGGGCATCATTGAAGAATCACTGGTACATACTTCTATTTACTCGCAGTGATTCCAGTGTTACGGTATCTTGCATCAAGCCTCTGACGAGACTGACACCGGATACACCCTTCATCATGGCCCACCACACCGTCTCGGCCTCCGAACAAGATGGGGAGAAGATCTCTCGCCTGCTGTCGTCGCCGCTGCAGATCATCGAGACCAACCGCCATGTGCTCGCCGACCTGCTCGCGCAGTTTGAGACCCTGTCTGCTAGTCAGAAGTTCCTCGCCGCGGTCTTGCTCCTCGGACCCATCTATATTCTTTGGTCCGCAGTTGGAAGCAAGACCAAGTACGCCGACGCGCCCATCGCATGCGTGGACTCAGCGCACTCACTCAAGAAGGCACGTCTGCGGTTCCGGCACGATGCGCTCGCCATGTTGCAGGATGGGTATCGGCAATTCAAGGGCCGTCCGTGGTACGTGCCGAGTCCGCTGGGCGAGCGGCTGATGCTTCCCGGCAAGTATGTCGAGGAGCTCAAGACAGCCCCTGTGGACGAGGTGGACTTTGTCGCGACTTTCTTCGAGATGTTCGAGGGCAGGTATACCACCATGGGAAGCCGCTCGAGTTTGCACCCGCGGACGGCGAGGAATGACCTCAATCATCACATGGGTAAGATTCAGTTCGCTCACTTTACTATCGAGTAATTGCTTTCGTGTACTAATAAACCATGCAGGGCGAGTGTTGGAGCCAGTGAAGGAGGAGATCCAGGAGGCGTTCGACGCGAATATCCCGGCAAGCGATGGTCAGTCTCCCTTGAATTTTGCCCGGCGAAGAGCATGCACTAACTAATTCCATCTGCAGAATGGCAAGCCATTGGAGTACACCATGCCATGGTCGAGATCGTCGCGCGCGTCTCATCGCGCATGTTTGGCGGCACCGATCTGTCGCGGAACAAAGAATGGGTTGACGCGACCATCAACTTTGCCCTCGACGGGTTCGTCGGGGCCCAAGCCATCAAGCAGTACCCAATGCTCGTGCGCCCCTTTGTTGCCAAGTTCATCCCATCCCTGGGCAAGATCCGCGATCACCACGCCACGGCTCAGCGCGTCATCGTTCCAGTGCTCCGCGAGCGACGAGCCAAGGCGGCCGCAGGCTGGGCCGACAACGACGGCGAAGCCCCCGCAGACTTCTTGCAGTGGATGCTCGATAATGCCGAGGGTGAAGAGCAAGAGGAGAGCTTCATTGCGCAGATCCAGCTCAAGCTCAGCTTCGCCGCCATCCACACCAGCGCTGCGGCCCCAACACAGCTCCTGTACGATCTCTGTGCCATGCCCGAGTACATCCAGCCGCTGCTAGACGAGATCAAGGAGGTCAGAGCGGAGCTGAAAGACGGCCACTTTGACAAGCGTGCGCTGGGCAAGCTGGAAAAGCTCGACAGCATCATGAAGGAAAGCCAGCGCTTCAACCCCTTGCTCCTTGGTAAGCAAACTTTTCCATAAACCCCTGCAGATCATCGGACACACAATCTGCTGCCCCCTTGTAGTAGGAAGAACTAACCAAAGACAACACAGTAACCTTTGAGCGCCTCGTAACCCGCCCCTACACCTTCTCAGACGGCTTCACCATCCCGGCCAACACGCAGATCGGCGTGCCGACGCAGGCCATCTCGATGGACCCGGCCCTTTACACAGACCCGGACAAGTTCGACGGGTTCCGCTTCTCCAAGCTCAAGGAGGCCATCAAGCCTGGCACCAACCCGGCCGAGGTGGGCAAGCTGGCCTACGCCAGCTCTAATCACGAGAGCATGGCCTTTGGCTACGGCCGCCACGCCTGCCCGGGCCGCTGGTTCGCCAGCAACGAGATCAAGATGATCATGGTCTACCTGCTTGAGAACTACGAGTTCCGCCTGCCCGGCGGCAAGACCGGCCTGGCCAACCGCCCGCCCAGCCTCAACTTTGAGACGCAGTACTTGCCTAACCCGGACGCTGTCATTGAGTTCCGCAGACGCAGGACGTGAGGATTTCTTTTTAGCCAGATGCGTTTTTATCCATCGTGGGTAGAGTGAGGTAGATAATTCGATGGTGACGGGTGATGGTGGTTTTACGTTTCGTGGATGGATAATGTAGTGAGAGATTTCAATGCAAGCAGTGAATCAGTCAAGATGGGGTCCCTTCGGGTTATTATTAGCCTGATAGCACTAGGTGAAGAAGATGTCTGCGGACTGAAGTCATGATCGTCGTGTTCTCTTGTCCCAGGCCCCGTGTTATCTCGTATCATCCAAATACAAGAATTTACCCTGCTTTCTTCCTTCCATTGACCTGACATTGGAAACCGGCGTCTCAGGACGGAGTATGCCCCTGCGGCGCGCAACATACCTCGATACCAATCAGGTGCTCAACCAGCGAATGCCTCCCTACATTTACCTAGGCCAATTGCTAGTAAATAGTAGTAACTGCCTGTAACATCATCACATTGTTCTAGCATCCCGGCTACCCCTTTTACTATTGCGGCTGCAGGTACTAGTTGCACGATATCCCGTCTAGTGCGTCTCGTAGGAATTACCTACCTGACCTTCCATAGCGTGCCTGCAACCATGCGAATATCATACCAGATCGAGAACCCCCGGCACGGTAGGTACCCAGCTATGCGCCAAGTCGGGGACATGCGCAGTGTCAGAACAACAGGGACCACAAGGTGCACGGGTGCAGCGAAACGACCATCACGTGGGCGTCCCCAGTCGGGGGTTTAATAAAGAAATTATCGCGTGCGTAACGGAGGCGCAAGGTCTCTCCCAGCTCCCGGTCCGGGAAGTTGTTTCGCGTCCCTGAGACAATTGGACCCCTTTCTTGGCATCCCCAGGCCTACCAAGTACGTATCCCTACCGCCTAGCTAGCCCTCTTTGGCTGCGAGCGCGATAATTAGAGGTCAATAAACAGTCATCAATCTCAAACTTGCTCCAGCCAGGCTGAGATCCGAACCCCAAGTCCGAGTCAGCAAACAGACGCGCAACTACATGTATTCTGGCGATGATGATGTCGCGGCGGCGGTGAGCCGGAATAGCCGGGATCAATCAACATCATCTGCCAGGTTCTTAGGTGCCTGATATATGACACTGCCTGAGATCGACGCCTGTGCTTGCGTGTCAGTAATTAATTAGGTGTTGGATTATGATAAAAAGTCTGCGCATTTGGTCAATGGATGATGATGTGGTCGCACTCGCACTCGCCCTCGGGCCTACCAGGTAGGTAATCAACGAGAGCGTATTCGGCTCAGGCTGCTGGTGTGCATGGCACATGTTATTGAAACAGCCGTAGCAAATTAAGCTTCCTACCTTATCTGACCCAAGTCCCGAGCGCCGCCGGACTTGGCGGACGCGTGAGCGGGCGATGCGGGTTTCGTGGGGTCTGGTTCATTTTAGTATTGCGTGATCATCCCGACCGTGGTGGGGGGCTGCGCGGGTGGATGGGTGGGTGTGGTCATGCTCGGTACCAAGTACCTAGACTAGTTGTGAGCCTCTCTCTCTCTCTCTCTCTCTCTCTGTGTGTGTGTGTGTGTGTGTGTGTGTGTGTGTGTGTGTGTGTGTGCGACCCTGGGCGATTAATTGTTCCGAGCACGTCTTACCACCGAGACACTGCCACGCTCGTACTGGGACACCCAAGCGAGCCTTACTCTCCTTGCCAGCAAAACAAATGGCACCCCGAACGTAATCCGTCCGACAATATTTGACCGTTGGAAGTATGTAGCAGTCCAAGTCCCCCAACACTACTTGGTAAGCACAAGTACACCAATATTTATTGGAAACTTGCTATGCTATACTTGGTGGTGAGATAGAAGTATCAACTAAGACTTGAAATCATATCCAATTATAACCCATTCGTTGTTTACGTGGTCAAGTCCGAGATCAAACATCCGATCCTTTTTGGTGTGTCTTTTTGTTGGTCGGGGGGCCTACCTGGTACCTACTCCCCACCTACCTGAAGCGAGATCCGCATCTCGATGAGCTTGTTTCGGTGGAGGGAGGGTGACACAACCTACGTGTGATTAGTAGGCGTGGGCACAGGTAGGTACGCACCGCACCCGATAGCGGCACGGGCACGGCTCACAGCGAGATCCCATAAAAGATAAAAGGTCCCATAAGAACGCTGCATGAGATTACTCAGTGTTTGCATAACAGATCAAATGTAGACCGCGATGCGATTGGGCGGACCTTTTCCTCGCCGACATGGGGAAAAGACGGGGTGCGAAATCTGACGCGTGATGAAGTGTGTGTGTGGTGTCATTTGTGTGCAACTTGTTACCAAGTCCCCCACCTGAGCACCTTCAACCATCGCCAAGATGCGGTGTGATCTGAATCTGGTAGTCAGCTTACGTACCTAGGATTAGTATTTCAATTGCAGATATGCGTATGTAGGTAGGTAGGCGAGCAGGATGGGACTTTCCGCGCGCGTCATGTTGTCGTCATGGGTTTGTTGTTTACTTCGTTTCAGGGGCGAAAGTGGGTCGTTCAGGGTCCGCAGGGAGGTAGTCAAGGGTTCACCTGGTCAGTTTTGTTGGTTCGCACGAGACACAGTCAAAATCATCCGCGACGGGAACACACGGATGGTTGCATCGCACGCAGCACTTGAGTTATACATGATGAAAATTAAAACAGTGCTTTGGTGTTTTTCTTCTCTAAAAGTTGACAAACTCGGCAATATGCTCCTGCACCGCGTTCAGCGTCTTGGCCACCTGCAGCTCAATGTTGCGGACCATCATGAGCTGGACTTGCTTTCCCTCGACGGCGGGACTCATCTTGACGCCGGCCAGCAGCTGGGCAATCTTCTTGACGCAGTGGCCGCTCAGGAAGCGGATGCAGGCCACCATCTCGTTGGGGTCGTTGATCTCGTAGTCGCGCATGGGGATGGACCCGTGAAAGCCCGACTCGTCGGCCGTGTGCCACAGCAGCTTCTGCGTTAGCATGATGAGCTTGTCGCAGAACATGATGAGCAGCATCATGTGCTCCGAGCTGGCGTAGCACGTCTGGCAGTGTAGCACCTGGATGCACTTCTGGCACGCCTCCTTCTGCCACGAGAGCACCCCCTCGAGCCGCGGCGGCCGCATGCTGTGCATACGCTGCTCAATCTCCTCGAGAAGGAGCGTGATAGTGTAGAGACACTGGCGGGAACACCTGCTGCTGTCGCCGCCGCTGGATCTTTGGAGTTCACTGGGCGGGATTGTGTCGCATCTTGACAGGACGGGCGATGGACCGGAAGGCCCCGTCATTGTCCCAGGCACCAGAGAGCCGTGTGACGCTGACCTGGGCGGCGTGGGGACGCCGTGCGGCATGGCGAGATACGGCATCCCGCCTTCTGTTGAGCTGGTCGACCAAAGGCCTGCTAGGTGGTCGACGTTGAAGTCGGTCGAGCTGTCTACTACGCCAGGCCAATCAGTGTCAATACGAACATCTCTCCGTCTTGCCCAGTGCCACATGTACGTGTATAGTGTAGTATCGGCGGAGGGATGGAATGATGAAGAGCCAGCGCAAGAAACGCACATAATGCCTCGCTGAAGAGATGGGAATCACTCCCGTCGTGCTGCTCGCCTAGTTTATCATGGCTCCCCGTGTCGCCGGCCCCAAAAAAGGTGTAATCCGCGTCCGTGCAGGTGGAATGGGAGCTCTGGTGTGATCTATGTCCCGGATTCCATAGTGCCGGGTCCAAGCAGGACTCGAGATCGAGGTCGGAGGATGTCGTCGTATTGCGGGGGCTCGAATTCTCCGTCCTGTCGCCGGTTAGGCTGGTGGCCGTTGTGATGCAGTCTTGAACAGTTGTGGCCGCGGAAGAGCTTGACTTTGGGGGCGGCGGGGTGGTTGAGGTCGACGTGGAGGCTAAGGAGGAGCTCGAGGTTGAGGTGGGAAGCGATGCAGAGCTGCGATTCCGAGAACCAGATTTGCGTGGACTGGATGCAGCATTGTCGGTTGGTGGGGCACGTCCATGCGATGCTGGTGTCGAGCCTGAGCTCGAGGCCGAGGTCGAGGTCGAGGTGGAAGTCGAGGAAGAGTTTGACGTCGTGCTGGGGTTCGAAACCGCGTCCCCGCTGTGGTCGCGCTTCTGTCCGCCTTGTCCCCGCCGCCGCTGGGAGCTACCCTCAACAGCAGCATAGACGCAGGTTTGTGAGGAAGTCTTGCACCGAGAACATTGGGGTTTTTGGCCGCCGCATTGGAGCTAGAGCATCGTAAAAAGATCTCGTGGTTAGCATTGAGGGCAGGCCGGCTTGTGGGAGGACGGCATAACATCCATGTCATGACGGCATCATGACAACTCGAACGTGGAAGAGTGTGGCCAGTCGTGAGTTCGTCGTACGGCAATCGCGCGCCGGGCGAACTGGTCAGAACATGAAGACATTGGCTTGGTGGATTGAATTGAGTGCATTGGGGGTTGCATGCCCGGCCATGTGCGCACGAAGCACAACTTCAACCCCTCCCGTGCCGTCCCGCGCAATGACGATCGCCGTTGACTCGGATGTGAAAAAAATCGACCGATAGCGTACCTTTTTGGATCGGCAGTACGTGCAAGCCGAATGTGGTGGCACCGTGTTGCCCGAGTCGCTGAAAGACTTGCCATCGGCCCGTTCCACAAAATCCACGCTTTTTAATTGCGGGTTAAGTCGCAGTGTGCCAAACATGTTGCGCTACGTGTGCAGATGAGTCTTGTCCAGTGGTGGTAGCCAAGATACGTGCCCTGGGAGGTTAGACTAACACGCCGTCGTGGTCTGGATGCAATTGATGGGGCAACAGTCCGGTAGAGGGGTAAAGGGGGGTTCGGTTTGGGACAAGATCCAAAACACAAAAGAATTGCGTCAGAATCGGAAGATTGGCATGTGGTATTAATAGTGCAGATGGTGAGTAGCTCCGAGCAGGTCCATCCGAACACGGGGGGCCAGCCGGGGGGGGGGGGGGGGGGGGGAAAGGGAGTTCACTGCGGACGTTTACAATGACCCGCGAGGTCACCGAGGTCTACATACCCGGTTGGTGCTCCGGTAGTCAAAAGAACGTTGGTGTGTGAATGCGGCACCACCCGTGCCTCAGGTTCTTTCCGTCCCAGCCCATTGAAGCTCGCTGACGGCCTGCGAACTATCCACGTGCCAAGACTCGGCGCGATCATCTTCTGTGGGCGGTCCACAACCGCCATCGACCAGCCACTGGCAAAGCCAACTTTAATTAAGCAGGTCAGCGTCCGCCAAACTGCACTGCAACGCTCAGCGGCTGCCGCACCGCCGGCAGGGCGTGTCCTTGGTCCGTTGGTCTTGCGTGGCGACCATGACGACTACTAGTATCCTATGCAGGATGCTTTCCTGTGTCAGACTGGAAGCTAATTACCAAGTATGTCTCGGCGCCAAGACTGTTTATTATCTGCCTTCTGTTTCCAAGTCTAGCCCCGTGTCAAGACTTGGGGAAACCTGGAAGGGGGGTGAGGGTCTGTCTTGGTGGTGCCCCCGGCCGGCACAGTCCTTTCAGCCGCCGACGCCAGGTACTTTCACCATGTCACCATTTGGGCGCGCGGCATGTGTGATCTGAGTGACTGTTCGGTTACTGCTGAACACGTACTGGCTGCCAGTTGAGTAGTAGCTTGGGAACTCTATCTGGTCCCGATACTGGCCCTGCAGATAGGTGGGTGCCACCAGATGACCGTTTCCCTCGTTGCTTTGCAGTTCGCTATCTCGCTCTCATGCTGTCCGTGGGACGCCTGCAGGATAGCGTACTGGGCGAGGTAAATCAGGTAGGTAGGTACCTGAAGTACCCGAGGTTCAGTTGGCAGTATGCAGTACGTCCAGATACGGCAACAGCATGGGGGTGCTCGATGAACTGCTGCACTTGGCCCTTTGGGGGGCCCCGAAACCTTTCGGTGTCAATGCTTGTGTTGGTGCCAAGGACAGCCACAGGGAAATTCCATCCTGCCTAGCCAAGGCTTTAGACTAAGCTCCTCGGGTACAGGTAGGTAAGGTCAAGTAGTAGATATATGACTGGCAGGATCCGGAGGGCGAGATTAGGGCAACGTTTCTGGCCGCTAGGACAGTACGTGAGGCTACTAGGCCTTCAGCGTTACATGTGAATGCATGGCGATAAGAGCGCCGTGTCCGTCATTGGGCTGGGGTGCCCTGTAATCCCTGCCAAGGCAATGTTTGGGTCTTGGTGTGGGTGTCTAATGCCAATGGATTGAACCACGATGGGAATTGGCAAATCCGCATTGCCACTGGCAGGTACTTCCCAGGTGGGTAGCCCGATGCAGGCGTTTGAGTGACAGGATTGCCGTAGCGAACTGATCGGGTGCTGGCACGCGTATCCCACCCGTCCTATCCCGTATAGCGGAGACTGTACATGTGCTTATGCGGCGCAGTGCGTTGAAGGATCATGAATGGGTGCAGCATGAGGTCTCCTGCAGGTGGCTTTTTTCCCCGTATCAGATCCGACATTGTTTGCTCTTGCTGGCACTCAGTGAAATGATCTTGGAGTTGGTCATAGGATCACGTCAGCCTTGAACCGGAGCCCATGCTGCACGCCGGGCTGGGCGCTAGAGGGCAAAGTTCCTTCGAGGCGACATTGCGGGATCGGGATCGATCCAGACCAATCGCTAGTTCGATCTGTCCTACCTGTTTCGTGGAACACATTGCAAGGCCGGATCGGCTTCTGTATACTACGTGCTACGCAGCCGTTGCCAGGGCCCCTGGTCAAGGCTGCACCAAGCGAGGTGGTTACGGGGGTGGCTGATTGGTGCCAAGTCCACAGGGCTTCAGATCCTCCTCGATCCGCTAGGGTAGTGTCCGCCCGTCAGCATCGGTGATCGCACCGGCAGGGCACCCCCTTTGTATTGTATCCAGCCGGCTACCGGCAACCATTGCTACCCAGCGATGGAGGAGCTGGCTTCGACTCGGAGTCTATGAAGCACGTGCTCATTTTCCTCACTCGTTGGTGATCTCAATGCTGAAGAAAATCAAAGTGCTAATTACCCGTTATCAAGCAATCAATTACCTGGGAGGCAGGAGTAAAATAGCACTACGGTCTGGTAGCGTTCGACTAAATGTATCCGGCAGGCTCCCGGCGTCTTGCCCCATAACGGCTGAACGTGGCTACCTGCGGTTACCTTCTTTCTGGTCGCGCCTGTCTTAGCTGTTTAGCTGTCATTGCGATGTCTCACGCGGACACGCAGCTCGGGTTTGACCCAGAGCGTCGCCATGCGCGAGTCGCGATGCCAGTCCAAGTCCTTGTTGAGGAGCTCGAGATCATACATGAAGTAGAGTTTGGAGACAATGGTGGACATCTCGGCCCATGCCAAGCTTTAATGGCAGGCAACCGGTCGCGTCAGCGTTGGTCAACGACATGATATTCAGGGGTAAGCTGCACTTACTTGCGACCAAGGCATCCCCTTGGGCCGAGCGAGAAGGGCTGGGCAGCGTCCAGCTTGTCCCCTTTCTCCTTGCCGAGCCACCTCTCGGGTCTGAACTCGTACGGGTTGGTCCAGTTGGCACTCGAAAGGCCTGCGGCTACCGGGTTGGTGGAGACAATCGTCTATTGCATGCACCAGTTTCGCGGTTAGTCAGGGGGCTATTTGCAGGGTCAAAGGTGGGTCTTTGCTTACACCAGCAGGAAGCATGATCCCATCGACAGTATCTCCGCCTTCCGGAACAACGCGGGGAAGGGCGAGTGGTAGGGGAGCATACACCCTCATGGCCTCGAGGCACACTGCACGGAGATACGGCAGGCGAGTGGCGGCGTGTGAGTTAATATCCTCATACTTGCTGAACGCGGCCCGGATCTCACTCTTGACCTTGTTTTCAACCACGGGATCCTTGAGCAGATAGTAGGTGATGCAGCTCAAAGTCGTGGCCGTGGTCTCGGAGCCAGCAGTGCTAATCATTAAATGCAACATGTTACTATTGGTTTCTTAAAATGCGCCGACGGGAGAAGGGCTTACACAAAGTCTGAGGCATGAGCGGCCAGCTGCACGGGAGTGATGTCTTCCTTTTGCTCCAACACGCGGGTGAGGAAGTCGGGGCGGGGTTTTGGCTTTGCGAGACGTCTATCATGGCGATCAGTGAGTGTCTCTCATACGAACAGACTTTGACTCTTTAGGTCGCGGGACACCATCCAGTCTGTTAATTAGTGCTTACTTTTCAATCAGGGCCATGGTGTGGTTTTCATGAGTCTTTGTATCTTCGCTAAACTTGCGGATCGTCCCTGGCATCAACGTCTGGAAGAGAAAGGCTACGAACGGGAAGCGGCTCATGGTGTCGGCCAGAGCACCCTGCCTCAGTGCTTTGGTGACGAGATCAATCCAGAAGTGGAAAGTTTCTGCATGGTCGAGTAGCGAAAGCTGGGCGTCAGTCTCTTGAGACACTTTCCGGACCAACATGAAGGGTTCGCCAAGCTCGAGCTGAGACTTACGTGATGAGAGACCACCAAAAGACTCTCCGAAAGCCAAGCTCCCAATGATATCAAAAGTCGTCAGGTTGAACCATTTGACGATATTAATGCCCTCAGAGCCGAGACCGATTGACCCAAGCTCGCGGATCAGAAGATCGACATTCTCAGCAATGAGCCCCTCCTGCTTTTTGATGCTGGCATCGCTGAAGGCGTGGCTGAGATACTTGCGCACTGTTGAGTACATCAGCATCGAGAAATCGAGCTCATTTTGAGGCAAGAGAAGATAGGGGACTCACTTCGGCCGTGCTCCACGGGGTCCCTCTCGCTCACAATCGAGTGCACCTGATCGGCAAAGCTCCCACCATCATAGAACTCGCTCTTGACAAAGGTCTTGTGGCCAGGACGGAAGCCGTAGATGTCTTCCCAGGAAGCCGGGGACGAGAAGGAGACCTCGTTCGGGGCCACTCGGACCACGGGGCCGTACTTCTCATGAAGGGCAACCATTTGATAGGGCTGGCGGCCCCCAAGGAACATGCGGCTGTAGGGAAAGTTGGTCCATGCCGCCAGACGAGGACCGGGGATCTTGTACAGCGGGTGCGTGAAATGCTTGCGCAGGACACGAATCACGACAAGCAAGAGCTATGTAAAATGATGTTAGCAAATGATCTCTGTTGCGAAGGCCTCGAATGGTTCAACCACTGATGCAAGATAAGGTACATACCACAACGGCAGCAACGGTTCGCGATGCATTGCCTCGGTCAGCTGAGGATATCCAAGCTTTGGTGCTATCCATGGTGCTGGTTCCTTTGATTCTCAGAGTTGACAATTTCCAGTGCTAGG
The DNA here is from genome assembly GCA_033439705.1 of Cercophora scortea. Taxonomy (NCBI): domain Eukaryota; kingdom Fungi; phylum Ascomycota; class Sordariomycetes; order Sordariales; family Lasiosphaeriaceae; genus Cercophora; species Cercophora scortea. The sequence continues at coordinate 4,558,433 of JAUEPO010000004.1, read as the reverse complement.
GGAATGAGCAGTACAGTCGCTGTGTCAATCAGAATCCGTGATCAATAGGTTAACAGCCAAACTTTCATGAATGATGACACTCACCGGGCGGGAAGGTGAAGAGAGGGGTAAAGCTGAGTGACGCGGTTGCATCAATTGGACCACCGGTGATCGGAGAGCCCCTATTGATTGTTTGCGCCGCAGGGACGTACCTGTCTTGCTAGTACCCGATGTGGCTGCAGGCAAACACTGGCATGCAGAATGACCAAACCTGGAAAGAAAACGACGGGCTGCAAACTGGAAGCCAAGGCAAAATCTCCCGCTGTGGCCTCCATGGAAACCGAACGATGTTATTCTGTAGTTCGAGTCGTGGACCGAACACAATTGCCCTCTGGAGCTCAACTGCAGCCTAACCGCATCCTGTTGTGTCAGACATTGTATACATTCAGTGAAGGGCCGCCCGCAGACGTCCGGTTCAGGCAGTCGATTGTCTCCAATCGGGTCGAGAGGTGGTTGCTGCTTCTCTAGCTGAGGTAAAGCCTTCATCTGGTCGGTCCCAGTGCCAGGGATACAAGGTACATGGTACACAAATTCCTGAAAGAGACTGGCTGAACCAGCCAGCTCACCACTGACCAGGAGCCGACGCGTGTGGGACAGAAAGGCCCCAATAGCGAAAGCTGCCGATGCACTTACCGCAGACCACATGCCCGAGGTGCGTACGGGTACCCACGTTGTAGCCAGACTGAGACTGTCATCACATCTGGCTTTCGTAAAGACCGTTCTGCCTGCTCAGCGGTGGCCACCCTATTGGGCCACACGCCAAAGCTGGGTTTTGTGTAGAACAGGTACATAGCTACAGGGCAGCACAGGCAACATGCAGGCAAGTGCTCGAGAAAGGAGCATGCACCCTGCATTCCATGACGCACACAGACCTTGCCACACCGAGTGCACTGCCCAATTGCAACCGAGAGCGAATCGAGAAGCACCAAAGTACCCAGATCCACAAGAAGGAGTACCTTTGCCAACTTCGAGTCACTGTCAGATAGTGGCTGTCTGGTGCATTCGGCATGGATCATGTGCGGATGCATCCCGACGGTTATTTCCTGCGCGGATTGCGTCTGCAGGATGCATTTGAAATGCAATCTTTACGGGCCTTGGCCGGATGACAAACGCGGGAAGCCCATTGTCGTGCAGCATGCGGGCATGCGGGCAGACCAGGGCTAAAAGGCAGCGGCTTTTGCGGGGCGCGGGGCTAGCGGGCGGTGGCCGCCTCGGAGTTTGGGGAGGGCGTCTGGAGTTTGCGGCCGCATCCGCACCTGCCTGGCATGCTCGGCTTGCTGACCACACTTCCGTTCCTGGAAGCAACCCGAGCATAACTAGACCACTCCTTCAGCTGCTTGGCCGTCATCCATGCCCGAGAATTCCCTTCTACCAGTCTGTCCATCCTGAGTGCCTCCACCACCACCACCACCATCACCACAGCCACTACCACACCCGCTTCCTGCAAACTGCAACTGCAAACTGCAACTGCACCTGCACCTGCAACGCACCCGATAAGCCACCCACGCGCACTCAGCCCTGTCACCGCACTGCCCAAGCCTCTAGGTATTAATTACCTAACAAAACTTGCGGTCTCCTGCTTATTCCTATACCTGCTCTGCCTATACCCCTGCAACCCCCCCTGCCGGCCTACACTCAGCCATCCCGCGCACTACCTCCACCATACGTCCCATCATCCCTGCCCTAGGACGGCTTGTCCGCCTCGACCTTCCAGTTCTCCGATCCGGCTTCCGAGCTCGATCACTGGCAACTTTTCCCGTAACTACCCCACGACTCACCACTACGGCAATCATGGCTCGCTACGCAGAGGCCCACGCCAGCCCCAAGGGCCCCGGTGATGCCCGCCCCACGGCGCTCCAGATCATCAAGGACGAGGGCCTTGAAGGCAAGCTGAGCGACAAGGTCATGCTCATCACGGGCACCTCGGCCGGCATCGGCATCGAGACGGCCCGCGCCCTCGCCGCCACCGGCGCCAAGCTGTTCCTCGCCGTGCGCAACCTCGAGAAGGGCAAGGCCGCGTGCGCCGACTTCCTCGAGCCCGGCCGCGTCGAGCTGCTTGAGCTGGACACGAGCAAGCTGGCGTCTGTGCGCGCCTGCGCCGCCGCCTTCCTCGAGAAGTCGTCGCAGCTCAACGTGCTCGTGTGCAACGCCGCCATCATGAACACGCCCACGCGCGAAGAGACCGAGGATGGTTTCGAGGGCCAGTTGGCCACCAACTACCTCGGCCACTTCCTGCTCTTCTGGCTGCTCAAGGACACACTGCTCAAGTCGTCTACCCCGGACTTCAACTCGCGTCTGGTCAACGTGTCCAGCTCGGCCCACCACGCCACCGAGCTGTTCCTCGACGACTTCAACATTGAGAAGCCGGGCGCGTACGTGCCCGAGACGGCCTACGGCCACTCCAAGCTGGCGCAGATCTACATGGCCAACTACGTCGACCGCCACTTTGGTCCCCAGGGCCTGCACGCCCTCAGCCTCATGCCCGGCGGCATGGACACCAACCTGGCCAAGCACATCCCGCGCGAGGTCATGGAGGGCTTCAAGAAGAACCCCGTGCTCTACGCCTTCATGAAGGACAACGCCCAAGGCGCTGCTACCACCGTGTGGGCCGCCGTCAGCAAGGAGTGGGAGGGCAAGGGCGGCGAGTACCTCGAAAACTGCCAGGTTGCCACCGCCGAGCCCTTCATGCCCGGCCTCATGGGCGCCAAGCCCTACGTTCACGACGAGGAGAAGGAGGAGAAGGCCTGGGCTATCACCCTCAAGATGCTGGGTCTGTCATAGACGACTCGGATGAACTGCAGTTGTTTACCTGGTAGTTTAGCAGTCGTATCATAGTCTTGAACTGTATACCTAGTACCCTATGTCCTAGAACTTCAGTTTAGTTGCGCAGGCAATCCCTTTACAGGGTCACAAAACAATGCCGTTTGTGTTTTGCACCACGGTTTACTGTTTGGATTAACGAGTTTAACACTCTGGTAGCTGTGCTAGGTTCAACCAACTGTGGGTGCAATTGACTGTTGACAATATCCGCTTAACGGCCCGTTGCAATTTTCTCACAGTAACGTTCCCAGCCCTATGCCGTTAATGCTAGCGTTGCGAAGTTCGTAACTCTAACCTTGGATGGTGATCCTGAAAAGCTGACCGAGGGAGGGCCAAGCCAGCACGCAAGTAAACCCTCGAATCACCAACAATTGCGGTCGCGGGCCAAGATGCTTGAGTTTCAGAGGTCGCCGTTGGATGCATCTCGGCCGTAATTATCTGGTAGTCCCGTGCCAAGCATGTCCAACCACAGTACCAAGAGATGCAAGGTCCGTCTGGTACCAAGGGAATCAAAGAGCCGTGCATTGCCATGGTGGATGGTATGGGGGGGTTATCACGCCGACCCTGTCAGGCCGTGTTTCTTTTCCAATGACGACGTCTACTCCGTAAAGCAGAGGTAATATTAAGCGCTGACGTTGATCTAGGTACGTAGTACGCAGTTGCAGGGTAGGGCCTGCTATGCCGAGGGGTGTCAATATTCGGCCTAGTTCCTCATTAAGTAGAGGCCCGGCCCGCTCGGGCATTTTTCATCTGTTCAGTAAGTTCCAAAAACGCTAAGATCTTACTAGATCTCCACTAAACTGGGGTCGCACCCCTTGTCGATCTGCTGCGGTCATCATTGTCAGTCATTCTGGGGGAATTACAAGTTCGTTTCGTTACATTGCTGCGTGTCGCTTGAATTACAGTTGAAATGTGATGGGAAAAGGGGAGGAAACAAACAATGGACGGGAATGAGCACAGCGCACCATCCAAGTGTTTGAAGATCATGCAATTCGCACTCTAGTTCTAAATACTATGGCGAATCAGCTCAAGGCATCGAACCACGAAATCCACATCAGTCGTCGTCGGATCTCCGGATCTATCGGATGAAAAAAAAAAAAAAAAACCCCGTAGTACTAGAAAAATCACTCTCTGCTCTTCCGATTGACATCCCTCGAGGACGATACACGGGTGGCGGAGTCAGGTCCTTTACTCAACGACAGAGTAACGCAGTGTCGTCTTGCTCCACAGCTCGTTGCCGCTCATCTGGTACTCCAGCCCCTTCATGTACTGCTTGACGGCGTCGCGGCACCCCTCGGCCTCGACCTCGGCCACGAGCTGGTCGTGCACGCGCTCCCACTCGCGCGTCATGTGCCACAGGACCCGCCGGGTGGCGGGGATGTCGAGCGACGTGCTGACCGAAAAGACCTTGACGGCGCTGCAGAGGAAGGAGCCCTCCTTGTGGCCCGTCTCGGCTGCCCGCACCTCCTTCTCCCACGAGTAGATGTCGTTGACCACCGAGATCTGCTTGGAGCAGTTCTGCTCAAGCGGCTTGACGCGGGCCAGCTCTTGCGGCGTCAGGTTGAGCTTCATGGAGAAGCGCATGAGTGAGGACAGGAGGCTGTATCGAAACTTGTTAGCCGGGTGTACCCTCTCGAGGTAGGGAGGCGCTTCGGTACTCACGCCTTGCCAACATCCTTCTCGCGGTATTCGAGGTAGTGTCCCAGCTCAGTGATGCTCATGCGGACCTTATCGGTCTGTGCGCGCATAAAGGTAAATGTGGGCTCCAGCACCTCGTCGGCGAGCTCCTTGTCGCACGCCCGCATGCTCTCCCACAGATCGTACGTGATCCGCTCGACGGGAACGTTGCGGTCGGGCAGCACGTCGCCACGAGCAATGGGGATCAGGTTGTCGTTGTAGACCTTGCCGTCGTCAAACGACATCTCCTCCAGGATATCTAACAGACGATCAACATACTGCCACTAATCAAAGAATAGTGCTAATGAACATACCATCGATCAGGAACAGCAGCGTCAGCAACCGGCAGGCAAAGTGGATTCTGTCGTCCTTGGAGAGGGGAAAGTAAAGGCAAGTGACGCGCGAGAAGCCAGCGTTGACAAAGACGCGCTCGGCCTTGGCGTTGGGGAATTTCCAGTGCTCCAGGAAGTAGCCGTCGACCTCGCGGGACACCTCCTCGACGCGGGGGTGGCACAGGGGGGTCCAGTCCGACTTGGGGATGCTCCACTCGGACGACGACTCGACACCGTCGATAGACTTGGACGCTATCGATTGCTGTTGGAAGAGGGTCTCATCGTGGCCGAGATGATCATGGCGGTCGAGGAACTTGCTGCTCGAAGTCGAGTGCTCGATGGGGCTCAGAACGGCAGCCATTGTTTCTCCTGTGAAATTTATGAGGTGGAGTAAGGTGTCAAATCAAGAAGGGGTAGTATCCAAAGGCTAGGTACTTTGCCGACGAGATGTTTTGATGATGAGATGCTGGATCTTGAGCGGGGAGAGCATGTGGTTCTCGACCTAGGGGCCAGGCCTATATACTACCGACTTCAGTCGCTTGCTTATCACGACATAATGGACGCAAGGGTCTCGTCCGTATCAGACGCATGCAGAACAACGGATCGGATTCAGCTCATTGCCAGATGGTTTCATGACCCGGAACAGATGGCATTCTACATTGGCATCCGCTTCAACACAAAGGGCCCCGATTGCGAAGACACGGTGCCTCGGTACCTGACCTTGTTCGGGGACCCACGAGTTTGCAATCTCTGTTCGGAGCGTAATTTTGCCACCACAGTGACAATCAGTTTGCATGTGGTGCATCGATACCATGATGGCCACGCGTCAGTGGCACCTAGACGGGAAAACGCCCGCACCGCATAATTTGCGCCTGAATGAACGACCTCCCGCGACACAAGCATTTGTTGTCCTTGGCAGCCTGGATGCGGCTAGTGGGACCTTATCGTGTAAGGGACACTGCACAGGTAGGATTGCCTTGGACTCTCAGCTGGCGGCGTCCGATATGGCAGTAAGCCGGCTGGCTGTTCTGACGTATTGGTCAACCCAAACCAATGCAGGCCAACCCCTCCTGTCGCTTGTGTATACTACCCGTTGCGGGAGCTACACTTACGCACGGCAAGGAGGAGCTAATCGTGCAGATCGCCAAGGCACCTCTCACTGCTCACCCCCCCGTGCCTCCCACATATTCCGCCCCCACACCTATCTGTAAGTCTCTTGCGACATCAACTTGAAGTCGTCCGGAACCAGATTCCAGCAACTGCAGTCCGTCGTCATTTCTGTCAGTATTGCAGCAACAAAACGCCACCCCAACATGTTGGCAATCAGCATTGTCGTCGGCGGTGTCGTCGCATCCCTCCTTTTCAACTTCTTCCTGACCTGGTACCGCCTCCGCGCATTTCCTGGGCCCTTGCTTGCGGCCACTTCCAAGCTGTGGATCATCAAGGGCGTGGTGCGCAAGAACCTTCATTCGGAGCTGAAGAGAGTATGCGATGAATACGGTAATTATTATCTTCAAGTTGCGGACGCGGAATAACGGCGAGGTGCATGTAAATATTAGACAGAAATCAAGCTAACCAAGTGAACTAATCATTACAGGGCCGTTTGTGCGGGTGAGCCCCAACGATATCGTCACAGACGACTTGGATCATGTGCTGGCCATGAGCGCCGTGAGAAGCCCGTATCGGCGGTCCGAGATCTACAGCAATGTCAAGTTCGACTTTGACCTGGATCATGTGTTTTCCGAGCGCGACGAGTCGCGGCATCAAGAGCTGCGCAGAAAGCTGGCTGCAGGGGTAAGTCCCCGGTACCAATAAGAATCACACACAACTTTGCCGTCAAGAAGCCACGACGGCTGCATCAAATGCCCATGCCAGCTCATTCCTGAATCTGACTTCGACAATCCAGTACTCGGGAAAAGAAAACATCCACCTCGAAGAAGCCGTAGACGAGCAGATCCAGAAACTCGTGGATCTGATCGACCGAAAGTACCTCTCCACGGATGGCTCGTTCAAGAGCGTCGAATTCTCTCGCTTGGCCCAGTTTTTCACACTGGACGTGATCGCCCAGGCTGCGTTCGGGGAGGCCTTTGGCTTTCTCCGCCGCGATGAGGACATCAACGGGTACTGCTCAGTCGCGGAACAGGTGCTCCCCACGTTTGAGTGGCTCTCAGTGTTTCCCATGTTGAATCGCCTCATCCGGCTGCCGGGGGTGCGCAACCTGTTCATGCCGCGACCGACTGATAAGACAGGCGTGGGCATGATTATGGGGTAAGCTACTACTGTCTCGGTCGATGTCCCGGTGCTAGAATGTGCGACTGTTTGCGCCTTGGACAGGATTTATGGCTGACATAACGATCGTACCATCAGATATGCGAGATCCATTGTGTCCGTTCGTTTTTCTGAAACCCAGGAGCCCAAAACCGACATGCTGGGGAGCTTCCAGAAACACGGACTGACGCGACGAGAGGCGGAAACGGAGGCCACTTTGCAGATGTAAGTTTCCATTTCGTTCTAACTGAATTGCATCGTGTAATTTTTACGCTGGATATTGCAACTCAGACTAACTACCAAATGAACAGCATGGCCGGCTCCGACACCACCGTGACGGCTCTCCGCAGCACTCTGCTCTTCATCATCACCAACCCCATCATCTACACCAAAGTCCGAAAGGAGCTTGCCGGCCTCTTCCCAGCCCCAGATGCCAAGTCCTCCAAATCGCAGCCCGTCATCTCCGACCTCGCGGCACAGAAAGCAAGCTACCTCTCGGCCTGCATCCGCGAGTCGATCCGGCTCCTGCCCCCATCTTACGCTATGCTGCAGAAGGAAGTCCCGCCGCAGGGCGACATGCTGCCCGACGGGCGGTTCCTCCCCGGCGGCACCAGGGTCGGGACCTGCGTCTACGGCATCCTGCACAGCACCGCCATCTTTGGCGCCGACGCGGGCATCTACCGGCCTGAGCGTTGGCTCGAAGCCGAAGCGGCGGCTCTGGCGGAGCCGGACGATGGCGCCCAGAGTAAAGGTAATAATAGCAGTTCCAGCGCACGGAGCAGATACAGGCGCATGACGCAGGCGGCCGATATCGTGTTTGGCAGTGGGCGGTATCAGTGTCTTGGCAAGACGGTCGCCATGCTGGAGTTGAGAAAGACGCTGGCTACGGTACGTTCAAGTCGCATTCTTCGGTTGCACGTGAGATGAAATGAGACTGACTGAGGGTGCATTGGGCGCAGATCTTGCATCGCTACGAAATCACCGTGACAAATCCCATGAAACCGATTGTTAATGTCCCTGTCAATGGACTGCTGCTCCAGAATGACATGTGGGTAAATGTGGCAAAGAAGGCGGAAGTGTGAAGTCAATTAGACTGATAACATGAGGTGGGGACATGTTGTGTTTGTTTCGGAATACCTTGATGGAGAGGCGGCATTTAGACGCATGTCACGGGAGGTTCTATTGTTGCAGCGCTGCTAGCTGGGTACGTACCAGGTAAATAGACGGTGCCATTGCGGGACGCTTCTCCATGCTACCGTACTGAAGCGCTGGAAATACGAGGCCGCTATACCTCTTCCGGGGTTATAAAGGCTACGGGGGTACAACGCCACCACTAGGCCAGAACAGTCAGAGTCACAGTACTTCCATCACACCAAAGATTATATGGCAATTTCGGTCATTTACTGTACTTTGACTTTCCAAGCACTGAACCAATGGAAAGGGGTTACCCGTCGGTCAATCAACTTTTCGTCGGAAAGCCCTTAATTTGTAACAAAACAAAAGGAAAGAGAGTAGGTTGACGGCAGGTAGGTTAGTCGATTGCGTGCAGGTAGGTTGGGTAGGTTGATGCTATTTTGTTGTTGTTGACGGCGATGATTGTTGATCTCGCCGGTTATCAGCTGACGGAACTGGTGAGCAGAAAAGAAGGTGGGGCAATGTTTCGGATTCTAGTTGGAAGTACCTTCGAGCTGTTTTTGTATGAATCTGGAGGAAAAGTGACTTGGGATCTAAATGGATGGCACTAAGGGCAACTAGCGGACGCCTCTTTCCCACGCTAACCTATATTACCCCGGGAGAGGTTTAAAGTGACCGTTTCGTGTGGCGTGGACTTGAACTGGGAAGGAGCTGCCGGATGTTGGTGGTCTGTGCAGACCTCGTATATCTTCCGGTCCTTCCTTTTGTGTTGAAGTCGGATAAACGAAGAAATCAAGCATAGGATAAAAGTCCCCGAGGGCTTCCCCATCCCAACACACAAAGTAACCGCATCTGTAGCACAGCATCCAGAATACACGGCCGAGAACATGTACGGATTGCGCCTGATCTGGTTAGACACGGTCATATTATAAAGGCACACGGCCACTTTAGTGGCCTCGTAAAAATACGATAACACGAAAGATTCAGTTCCCACTCCTCCGCGTTCAAGTGTGTCAAACGTCAAGTCTCACCTAACTCACAGATATCACTACCCTGAAAACACCCGATGCTGCGAAAACCCGATTCAGATTCTTTCCAAATCATGAGTTCCTTTCAGGGGGTGGGTTGCGCAAAGAGGACAAAAGCCACGCCTGACCATCAAGACTCGCACCTTCCTCGGGGCATGATCCAAATACGGCGAATCAGCCTGCCCTGTACCAACACGCCAGTTGTGTTTGTGGTCCCCCGGGCCCATGCCCAAGTTGTCCACAGCGCCCGCACCCGCACTCGCGCCTACACTGGCTCCCGCAGTCCCCGCTCAATCAATTCCCAAAGGGGCAGACGCTGCACAAATGGAAAACGGGTCATAACATCGTGCACCAGGTCAGCAGCAGCATCGATGCGTGAAAGCCGCGCCCGCCACGGACCTACAGCATAACTAAGGCCCCCGTTACTTCCTGCTCGATTTTCCAGGTCTTCACCAGTGCCCATCCCTTCAACACGTCTTAGTCCGAGTTTTGTCCCACTGTGCACCACTCCACACAACAACATGGCTTCCCTCAGCTTCACAGATGATGATATCCCGAGTTTGGATGGCAAGGTGGCCATTGTGACAGGTAATTTGGATTCCAATCTCTCTCGAACAGGGGGTAGAAAAACCGTCAGAGATGAAGAGCAAAAACCCAGATTTCCACTACAACTAAGCCCCGAAGCTGACAAGCTGATGTCTTCCACCAAAAACAGGCGGAGGCTCAGGCATCGGCCTCGCAGCCGTCCGTCTCCTGAGTCGCAAGGGCGCGCGCGTGTACATGCTCGACCTGAGCCCGCCCGAGACGGACACGATCCCAGTGGCGCACGCAGGCGAGTCGGTCATCCCGGCCGGCACGACCTTCATCGCCTGCAACGTGAGTAAGTGGGCCGAGCTGCGGGCGGCCTTTACGCGGTGCGTGGCCGAGCACGGGCGTATCGACATTGCCATCGCCAACGCCGGCGTGTCGGAGGAGTTTGACTACTTTGAGGACCGCCTCGGCGACGACGGCGAGCTGCTTGAGCCGCCTTTTGGCGTCGTCGATGTGAACTTCCGTGGCGTGGTCGACTGCGTTAAGCTGGCTGTAAGCCAGATGCGCAAGCAGAAGGCCGCGAGCGGCATTGGTGGGAGTATCGTTATCACGGCTAGCGCGACGGCGTACGCCCCTGAGCATAACTTGCCCGTGTACAGCGCGACCAAGGCTGCGGTTAGTGTTTGTTTTCTTCTGCTGTTGTTTCGTCGTATTGGCGGCCCAAGTTGAACGTCAACACCAACAGCGAAGTCGTGGAGTAGATCCAGGGGTTGACTGACCGGACGTCTGCTGACTGGTTTACAACTTCCCATAAAGACCATCACCCTCATGCGCGCGCTGCGGTCCCGGCTCACGGCAGACGACATCAGCATCAACTGCGTAGCGCCCGCCGCGACTGTGACCAAGCTGCTGCCAGGCAACCTGGCAGCGCCCATGATGGCCGTGGGGCTGCCGGTGAGCACCGCCGAGTTCGTCGGCCGGGCCCTCGTGTACTCGGCTACCGCGCAGCAGACGCACCGCGTGCAGAACTACGGCAAGGAGACGCCTGCGACCGACGGGCCCGGCCGGTGGAACGGCAGGACCATTTTGACCCTGGGCGAGGACTATGTTGAGATGGAGGAGCCGCATGCCGCGTTGCGGCCGTTCTGGCTGGGCTGGAAGAGCACCGAGCTGACCAAGCGCCAGCAGGCCGCGACGGATTTCAGGCAGGTTTGATTGTCTTGGAGTTTCAATGTATTGCAAGGCGCGGAGTGCTCGGAACGGTCATTTGACTCATGAGGTAGACTTGAACGAGGAGTGATTAAACCTCGGTTTGACTGGTGTGGCGAGGATGATCATGACTGAGTGGCTGTGGCTGCGTACTACTTCAAATGTTGAGACCTTTCTGTCTTACGCGGTCAGCTTGATCGACGGCGAATCCCTTCACGTTGCAATGCTCGAGTTGCACAATGTTCTCACCGAGCTCAGCCCTGTTTGGAATTTTCTATTGTCCGTGATTTACATGTATGACATGCCTCGGACCTGAATGCCGAATAAGGTGTCGATGGCCCGGATTATTTGTGAAATCTGCTCGGATATGGCACTTACAGCTCTGATCTCCGTTCATGTTGCCGTGAATATTCCTCCTTGAACATGACCTACTCCTTGAACGGTTGCTAGATGAACCCAGACATAGTCTTACCCTCATTCGCAGCTATATTTTACCAAACGAATCAAACCGCAATGGGCTACAAAGCCCCTTGAATCTGTCATGGGTAATTAACCTGTAAAGCCATTTTCAAGCGCCCGTAAGGCCAACGCCTAATGACTGACCGGGGAGACGACTAATGCTGACATGCACAATTAGGGTGGGTCGTGGCTGGGCAGGTATGTAAGTGATATCCCAATAACACTGGGAAATTGATTAGTACCTGCTTTGTGCACACACACCTACCAGGTAGGCACCTATCCTTCTTGCCCGGGAATAACGTCATGTTCCTGACAAGGCATGTAGACGATACAGTCATACACGTGTACGCTGAGCTTCATGCCTGTCAGTTAAGTCCCCGCTCTATCCTACTGGCTAGTTGCCGAAGCGGAGTGTGAGGTGTGTGCCAGTTCATTTCTGGACCGCCTGTCTGGGTAAGCTCAACCTCCTTCTCGGGCCCATCCCGAGTCCCAGGTGCCTGGACAGCCCACGTGCTGCGCTGCAATGCGACCGTAACAAGCGTGCAGTGCATTTCTTGGCGTTGATCGCTGTGTGGTGTGCGCCGTGCTGGGAATCGTGACTGAGGTCGACATTGATCTTCAAATGTGTTTTCCATCCATATCATTCACTTCCACGTTTTGGACTAACAAACATATTTCTTTTCCCTCAATTACCATTTTTCTCCCCTGGCAAAGAGTCAATCTCCATCTTACTCCATGCATGGTATTTCACAAACTCGTATTTACCGTAATCCTCCTCTAGCGCAAACCCCCTGGCAGCCTGGCTTCGCCGCTTTCTCGTCCGTATCGAGCAAGCTCGCTCACCCCGGCCCCGGTGAGTGAGCTGATGTCCCCAACTCCCACCGTGCCAGCCGCGCCCGCGCCAGGCGAAATGCGGCTCAGCTCCTCATCCCGGCTCGATGGGCCACTGAGCTGAGAGGAATTGCGCCGCCGAAGGATTCTTGGGGGCATGGTGGCGTCGTCACCACCAAGACCAAACCTAAAGTAGTTATTGGCCGATAGACGCTAGAATGTTCAACGTGATGAGAAAGGCTCACTTGCTGCTTATTGTTGCTGTTGAGATCATGGGTTGCAAGCTCGGTTGGAAAGGATGTATTGGGTGTACAGACGAGGTGGTTGTCCGCTTATGACCTCGGGGTTGATTAACAGTATAAATGTACGAGCAAGCCATCAGGAACTGGTCTTTCACTCAACTCGCTCGACAGTCTCAACTTCCATATCACCGAGATATCAGCATCTTTTTTTCTCAGAGTTGAGGAAATTCACAAGCTTGACTATAGCCACTCCGTTCTATTCAGATCACTGTTGTCTGCACTATTACTAAGACACTTTCTCTAAAATCCCCTTTTTATTCCACTAATTTCTTGTTCATTGACCCCTGGACATACCCACCATGCGTTTGAGTACCGTCGGCTATCTGGGCGTCAGTTTCGCGCTGTCTGTAGAAGGGACAGCGTTGAAGACCACGACCAACAGCACTTGCCAGAAGCTTCTGTCGCTCTTTGGCAACAAGGTCTCATTACCATCGAGCAACGAATATTCTCTGATCGCCCCTGGTCAGTGGCATACCATTCTCCAAGCCAAGCCAATCAATATGGCGGGAACTATGGCATAAACATGCCACACGATGCTAACATGTCACAGAAAACTGGTCGGAGACGGCACAACTTACTCCCACATGCCTGGTTGAGCCAACCAGTGCCCAGGATGTTTCTCGGATCCTGGCCGTCCTGGTAAAAGATGGGACCCAGTTTGCGGTGCGCGGCGGAGGCCACATGCCGGTTCCCCGTGCCGCCAACATTGACAAGGGTGTCCTCATCTCTATGGACGAGATGAACACAATGCAGTTGGTCCAGAACAACAGCATCGCCCAGCTCGGCCCCGGGCTGCGATGGCACGAGGTCTACGAGTGGATCAGCGCATACGGGCTCGCCGTCTCTGGTGGGAGATACGCGCCAGTGGGTGTCCCAGGCTACCTCCTGGGCGGCGGCATCAACTTCTTCGGCTCGCGATACGGGTGGTCCAGCAACATGGTGTCCAACTACGAGATCGTCCTGGCCAATAGCACCATCGTCAACGCCAATGCCCAGACCAACTCGGATCTCTTCTGGGCGCTGAAGGGCGGATCAAGCAACTACGGCATCGTGACCCGCTTCGACATCAAGACGTTCCCCCTCGGCCAAGTGTATGGAGGTCTCACCATCTTCCCGCCTCAGAATCTCGATGACCTAGTCAATGCGGCGGCCAGTTTCTCGGTCCCCGGTGGCGGCTCCGATGATGCCGATGCGTCCTACAACCCATCGTGGCAGATCAATGTGGCCACTGGTAACCTGACTCTGCTTTCTTGGTGCCTCTATGCTGGTGGAGATCCTAACCCGGCTGCGTTTGCCAACTTCACCCGCATCCCAACCTTGTCGACCACCAACCGGGTGTGGCCTAACATAGCAAATGCAACGGATGCAACCAACACGGAAGCGTTCAGTGGACGGACACAAAGGTACGTTCACTCATCAAGCCAATCTGCATAGTAGCCGGCATTGGGCTCCTGCTTTCTGTGCGTTTACTTACCACACGGTGATATGACAGACAACTGTTCTGGTCTTCTGGGCTTCAGCCCAACCGCGAGTCGGTCCTGTTGGCCAACAAGACGTTGTTCGAGGAGGTTGCCAAGATGCCGCAACTGAAAGCGGTCAAGGGGTTGGTACTCACCGCGACCCCGCAAATGCTGAGCAAGGCGTGGCTCAAGGCTGCCCGAGCCTCTGGCGGAGACCCCATGGACCTTGAGCCAGGCAATGGCATCATCGGTACGACCTAGGATTCTTTCTATGTCCTAACCCTCGCTCCTCCAGTTACATCAACTAACAGTCCATACTTTTTCTAGTATTCCTGATCGGATCAACCTGGGAAGATGCGGCAGACGATGCCGTCGTCAACAAGTTCAGCAAGCGTGTCTCTGCAGCGATCGAGAAGAAGGCCAAGGCCAAGGGGCTGGACTATCCCTTCATCTACATCAACGACGCCGGGCCAGCTCAGAAGCCGTTTGAGCTCTACGGCAAGGGCCAGTCGATCAAGAAGATGAAGACCATCCGGGACCGATATGGTACGTGCCTAATCATTCTTCCCCCACGATTGCTCTTTGTCCTCTTCGAGGAGCTTCTTCTCATAACACTTCTTGTTTCTGTAACTAATACTGGACTTTGATAGACCCGCAACAAGTCTTCCAGAAGCTCTTGCCTGGTGGATTTAAGCTTGGCTAGAATCGGAGCGATATGTCGAGATACTGATGTGGAATTTCGGGTTGAAGATTGGATATTCGTTGCGAGGAAATGCACCTGGACAAATGTACTATTACACAAGTGGAAACATTGTGCTTGCTTTCTTATTGTAATAGGTTATAAAGCGTGAATACCTAAGTACCTGTCAAACCTTCCGACGTAGGTACCTGGTGAGTAATGGTCTGCATTTTCAGAAGCTACCTATTGAAAGTGTGTCCCAGTAACCCTTTCTTTGCCCACAACGGGAGTGAATCTAGACTTATGTCTTCGCGCCTTCAAATATTGCTTGTGCTCTTCGGTCAATGATGATCCTAGTTTAGCCTTCGCGGACTGAAGATACGAAGGGAGAATGACTTGAGGGGCGCAGTTAGCATGGTCGGCCACAAGGGACTCGCTTCCGTTCACTGCTGCAAAAATATTCTGTATCGACCGGTAAAGAGAGCGGACACTCTCCCCCGTCCGCCAGTAATACTCGGGGAAACGTGCACCTCTGAGTTGCAAGCTCTTCTTCCACAGGCTGCCGAGAATCGCGATGTCACATGCTTCTTTCTCCTTTTCGGTAGCCGTGTTTGGAGCAGCGCACGCGGAAATCTTTCCTGCTCTCCGTTTCTCCTCGCCGTTGACACGGTCTAGCATAACCCGTATCAACCATTCTCGACGTTTGCGGATAGTCTCTGCGTAAGAACAGTTAGTTACCTGAGTATCTTGCATCTGTTGGTTCATTGAGGTTCTGGTAATGGAGCCCCGCTCACCTAGAATATCTCGCGGACCGAGATGATAGCAAGTCTCGAGATCCATTCTGACATTGCCTTTGAGAACTAGATGTCTTTCATCATCGATGCAGACATTGTCGGTCAAGTACCCAAGCTTCTGGGCAAACAGGTTTTCGTTGCCCATTTCCCAAGCAATATGCATTGACCAAATCAGGGGCAATGATGCAATCGTTGCCGGGGCCTCGGTCGTGTAAATGGGTGGCTCAAAGTCCGTGGAGCTCGCGGCCACCATCCAACTCTTCGTCCACGGCCGCAGGGTGTGTATCAAGTCATACTTGTCGCAGAGCACCATGATGTGGAAGAGCCACATCAGATGGGGAGATTCCGGAACGAGGGCGAAACGGGTGTGGATGATGTTGAGGATCACTTCTACAGCCGCTGCTTGGTCGTCCGGGAGCAGCACGACTCATTCTCCGGTGGCGGGCTTGGACTCCATCCATCCGCCAAACAGCATTCGCTTCCACACCGGCGAGGCGCGGCGAAGTGTGGCGGAGCAGACCTGGAATTCGCGTTCGTTCCCTGTCTCTCCACAGCGAAGAATCAGATCGCCGTCGCTGTCGATCACCGTGCGACCAGTTCCAAGTTGATCCAGTGGTGGAACATTCTTCCTACACACAGTCTTGGGTTAGCAGGGTATTGATCCAAAGGGAAAGTGGCCCAATCTTTGGTTCGAGAATCGTGCGGGAGAAGAGAAAGAAACAAATGCAGGGAGTACAAAGCTTCAACTCACTCGACAAGTCGGAGGCTCGACACGTCAAGCGTCATCAAAGAACCGTTCGCTTCCATCACGAGCACTTTTCGGGTTGTTGCTGTGGCCGGGGACAGAACAGATGAGGACACCCGTCGGTGGTTGGGTGGAAAAGTGCTTTGTACTCGCAGTCCACCGAATGGAGGAGAAAACAAGAGCAGTCGAAAGGGGAAAAAAAAACTAAAAGAAAAGCAAATTGGTCAAGGTGACGAGGAAGGCACGCCCCACCAGGTTTTTTCTCTGCCAATGGCCAAGTCGCGGAAGGTGGGGATGTGTGAACGAGGGGGCTTGCACGGCCCAGGACATGATGAATCTCACGAGTTCGGATGAAAAGCGAATTCCACCAAGTTCTTTTGGAACAAGCTGGAGAGTTGCAGCTCGCCAAATCAAGGCCCCGACAAAATTCTCTTCGTGGCGAGTCCTTCAGCGGCGCATGTTCTCCTTGGTTTACGGCCACGGCCATGGGTCTTTTTTATCGATTTCCTGGGGGGAAAACCCCGTTTGCCGTCAGTGTACTAGAAACCTAGCGGGATGACAGCCGCCAGGATTTAGGTTGCCAATCTGGCAACCCCATGGGCTGTTAGCATTATTGCGTCTTTCAGCGCTTTTCGATATTGACGGCGAACGGGCTTTTCCTCCGAGGGACTTTTTTCTCCTAGGGATATCCATGACCAAGAGGGAAGGAGCGTCGTATAGCTCTGGGGAGAATCATGATGACTTTTTCGGAGTGAATAATGGGCGTGGTGTTACAGCTTCGTCTTGCGTTGGGTATATTGGTCATGAATCTGGTCTTGGCATAGGAACTGGATTGGATTCATGATGTTTGACGCTTCCGTTGCTGTCTGGTGACCTTGTAGTAAAGTCCCAGCCACTAGCCCATATCCTCGTAGATCCTCCCCTCCTTTCGCCCAAACACATCCAAATTCCCGCGGTTGTTTCAGCCTCGTCAACCAACACCTCGAAACAAAATCCTTCCCCGTTTCCCCCAACACCTAGGTAGATACCAAACACACACATACACACACACACACACACACACACACGTCCATCATGGTGAACACGAGTGCGGCGGAGCGTACCCGCACCACTTGTCGCACGAGCCAACGGCTATCACAATCTCGTTTCCAGGCGCAAGGCACAGTAGAACGCCACCTTGGCACGAAGGATGCATAGGGCCAAAGCTCACTCCATCGCAAGGAGTTGGCGAACACGCCGTAGGGAGGGCGGAAGTTGGCCCTGCGATAGTGAGGGAGAGGAGAATGAGGGGGAGGCGTAAAAACATGGTGGTTGGTTTGGCCTGGTAGCCTTGGTAGAAGTAACGGCTAGGTTTTTTGAAGTGGGCTTCAGGTATGGTAAACTTTGAGGAAAGATGTTGAAGAGTGCTCCATCCCATCATCTCAGTGAGACATGGCAACGGGGTATAAATAGGAAAAGTCGAAGTGCTTTGATCCAGATCGAGGTGTCCTCTGCCTCTAGATGCCGGGGTCACTGCCGATATGGACTCCCGGATGGGAGGTTGAGCTGAGTATTTGTCAAGTGGTATCTACCTGATGGATATTATTACTGTGTGCCGGATATGGTAAGGAAGATCTGAGCCCGCATATGCTTTGGCACCTACAGCACAAAGTCCATATATCCCCGGTATGCTGCGCTCGCGAGGTACCTACCTGGTAGTCATTCAATCTAGGCACCTTCAGGACAGAGCGGGGGAGATGCAAGTCTCTTTTGATTAGAGAACAACTATTAACATGCCTCCATACCTCCAGATAGGTGGTCGTTCCGGGTAAAACTGAGCTAGGATACCGCCCAGAAACATCCACCGTGTCGGGACTGCTTCTCGGTAAATGCAGCCGATTTTATAGTGCCGTGGCCTTGCATTTTTATATAATTGTTACGCTCACCGGAATGTGGGGTATCAGGCTCTTAATGTGTGATGACCCAGGTACTGCTCGCCTCATCAGCGAAACTTTATTTCATCACCATCACGGCGATGGTTGTTCGGGCGGAAACTGAAGACGGCAGTTAGGATGGACTGAACTTTGAAAAAGGATTGAAAATTCTCATCGGTTGTCTTCTGCGCCAGTTTATTCTCAGATGGGTGATTGATTACAAGGGGGCTCCCGGGTCTTTTTTTCCCGGACGTTCTCTCTAAAGCTGAAGGTTTACCAAGACCCATGCCACGAGGTAAGCATTCCTCGAAATGACTTCACTTTGAAGTGCAAAAGGGATCCGAAGACCACTGACGCACCCGTTAATTGTGGAGGTTCGATCGACGCCCGGGCGGCGGGTAGGCAAGAAGGTTGAGATGCGGGATGACCGAGGACCTCCGCGAATACCCCCTCCAAGGTGAATACAGCATCGACGCGCACGAGGCGAATGAGGACGGCAGGGTTTCGGCGACGTTTCCGCAGTCTCTTCGGCTGCCGGGCTTGCAATGGCGAAGGAGAAAAGGTTCTACTGAAATCTTATTGGTGCGCGTCCCAAGACAGGTCGGGATTGGCCAGGTTCTCAAATAAGCGGTGCTAAATTGTGAATTCGTCACTGTTCGACTCCTCGTTCTTTCCCCCGAAAATCCAAGCCACACAACTTCCGCTTGTTGGCGCGAAATAAATTGCAATCTGTATCCTGTACGCTTCACCGACTCGACGACCCACATAAGTTCATTACACTCGCAGTGGACTTACGAACCAAAACACAAGACGTCTATCATACATCATACTGCGGGGTACGACGCTAGTACGCAAAGCGGCACTCGGATTCACGGATACGCGAATGGTTGTCACCCAGAATCCGTTTTCATGCCGCTCAAACGCCTTTCAATTCCTCCCAGTCAACGCTCCTCTTGGTAAACACCAAATTCGGCCCGTCGTGATCCGACACAATGCCATCATACAACTGGAACTCATCCGCCCTCGCCCGTGCGCCATCCTTGCCCCCGATATTCCCACCGCCCAGGTCCCCTGCCTCGCCTGGTGCGCGCGCAAAGTCAAAGTACCACAGCGTCTTGGCGACGACGAGACTTGTCTCCAGGTAAGCCATGCCCTTGCCCAGGCACGTGGCCTCGCCAGTGCCGAAAGGCACAAAGGCGCGGCGCAGGGTCTCGCTGTTGGCCGAGTCGTCGAGCCAGCGCTCGGGCTGGAAGGCGAAGGGGTCTGGGAAGTAGGTAGGGTTGTGCATGATGCAGTACGTGTTGACGACTACCATGGTGCCTGGGGGGATGACGTGGCCGCCGACGACAAAGGGCTCGGTGGTGCGAGAGCCGGTGGTTGATGGGGGTGCGGTTTCTTGCTCCTCCTCGCGCCAGGGCATCGACGTCGTCGGGACTGAGAGCCGGAGGGACTCGTCGATGACTGCTCGAAGGTAGGTGCAGCTGGCCAGGAGAGGCCCGCTTTGGATGGCCTTGGCGTCGGGGAAGGTGGCGCGGATCTCGGATGCCAGCCGCGCGTAGGCCGCGGGGTGGCGAGAGAGGTAGAAGAACACGGCCGTGAGCGCGCCCGAGGTGGTCATTCCGCCTGAAACACGAATGTGTGAGTCTTAACACGTCTTACACTCGAAGAGAAAAAAGGGATAAGGGGACGACTGACCTGCAGGTACGAGGAACGTGGCCTCGCCCCAGAGTTCGCGGGGATTTTCATATTCGGGGGTATACTTTCCATTCCCGTTGCTCTTTCCGGCCTCGGTCATCGCAACAGAGTAAAAGTCGGTCTTGGCGTCTGTGGGCAAGGCGACGCGTGCGCTGATGATGCGCATGAGCAGCGCGCGGAACGCGTCAAACTTGGCCTTGTTCCACCAGACGACGAGCTTGTTCATGCCCATCTTGGAGAGTGTGGGCCATGCAACTATTCGATGGGAGATGAGTCTCGTTAATCAGGTTGGTAGGCTCAAGGTGTCGAGCAAACGAAGGAATGACGAGCAAACTCACCAAACACATTGGCCAGCGCCAGCCGGCCCATCATGGCGCGCGGCAGGAACCGGTTATCCTCCTTGGTCTGCGTCTCGAGCGCGTGGCCAAACGCCAGCAGGCCCGACACGTCGGTCACGAGCCGCTCGCAGAGGGGCGTCATGTTAACCGGGGCGCCCTTGCCGGCCACAGCCAGCAGCTGGCGCAGGAAGACGCTTGTCTCGGCGTGCATGGTGGGCTCAAAGGCGTGTAGGGCGCGCTCCGAGAGCAGGCGGGCGTAAACTCTGCGCTTCTGCCGCCGACGCTGCCGGTCCAGAGTGCTGAGCAGATTTTCTTGGCCCTCGAGCGACGTGTAGCGGTAGGCCCGCCCCTTGGTCACGCGCGGGTGAAGGTAGATGTCGTGCAGTGCTGTGACGGTGTTGAAGACGAGCCGGTTTGGGCCCTGACGGTACACAGACCCGTACTGCTGCAAGTCCGAATAGGTCTGGAGGTGCAGCCGCCGCCGGGCAGCGTGGTAGCCGGCGTAGGCATCGGTGAAGCGAGCGATGAACGGGCCCTGGAAGTGCCGTAGAGGGTCGAAGGCGAGACGGTAGATGAGGATGCAGAGGGCCAGAGGCAGCAACACAACCGTGGCATAGGTAGCCAGGGCCAAAGCCGGACTGGAGACTTGAACCGACATGCTTCTAGTTCTGGACCAGCGCTCAGGGACCTTGGGCTCGCTGTGGAAGTAACGGTTGATGTAGAAGAAGTTGGCGAACGGTCAAAAGGCAACGATGTAGAAAATAACACAGCGAATATGTTTTGAGTGGAGGGATAGGATGTTGCAGTAGCCGCGGGCCAGCATCCACGCGTGTGGATGATTGCAGGGAATCATGTTGGCTGCTTCGCATGTTGGTTGATACAACGAGCTTGTGTGCGAAGCACTGCTTGCACGGCAGGTGTGCCGTTAGACCGGAATGGTTGCAGGAGATCATTAAACATCTGCAAGTCGTAGAGACTGCCTGGCCGGCGGCACGGTCAGCCCCCAGGGGAACACTGTGAAATATGCGGCAACCCGCTGTCGGTCGGCGACTTGTCGGCGTCCATTGTTGCAGATCTGTGGCTTCTCACCTAATCGCCTCGCAGACACGTTATCGGAGCTGAGATGGAAAGTTCCCAGCTCGATAGCCGTCCAAGTCGTGCCTTGCAGCTGCATAGCGGCACACTGGAACTGAACCTCCCCCTGCGGGCCCTGAACGAAGCTCCACATTTAACCTATCCCGCAGAGGCCAAGGCTGACCGGACTGATTTTCATTGGGCAAGGCACCGGGATCTCGCTTTACCGTGCACGGTGGTATAGGTACTAACCTGGAGTAATAGCCACCCTCCACATTCAGTACCGCCCGCTCGCCCGCCCGCCAACCTGGTACATATGCCACGCTGACATACGTCTCCCCGCAAGGCATGTTTCATCGGTTAGATGTAGGACTCTCGACCCCAACCATTGATATCTTGTGTTTTCGGGATAGTAACCACGTGTGCCGCGAACGTGCCTCCCACCCACGGGCACCAAACAGACTTTCGCCACGATAACACTACCGCCTGTGGCCAATAATGATACCCTTTTGGGCTCAGGGGTACACACCATTTTGAACACAATACGGAGGCCTAATGCGACCCAAGAGAATGAGCAGCCCGTTTTCTAGCGCAGTCTCTATCTCCCTTCAACTTTTTTGTGAGCTTTGCATCTTTTGACACAAGATCTTTGTGAGTCGTTGCAACAAGGTTTAGCAAGGAATGTCATGTCATGAAATAAGTGGGCATTCGGACTAGCTGGGGTTCCTGTTTAGCCTTGTCATGCGGAGGTAGTAGCAGGACCCGCAAGGATGACTACCTGGTAGGTACCTTAGCTGGCCCAGGATGTCCGGGGCTGTGCGCCGGTCATTACGGGAGAAACTTGAGTTCTGATATTCATGTTGCTGAAAGTCATTCCTTCAAATTCGCTCAAAATGGTTGTATCTCTGCTTGAAATACACTCAAGCACTATTACATGTACTCGCCCTTGCTAAAACGTTAAGTGACGCGGTTTGACAAACTCGCAACCAACCCTTTCTTGGGCCTTTTACATGTAAGTTTTCTTTTCTGTTTTCTGTTCCTTGAATCGCTGAAGTCGCTAATAAGACAAGTTGCGTACACACAACGCCTCTCTCCCAGCTGAAAACAACATGTAACTTCC
The DNA here is from genome assembly GCA_033439705.1 of Cercophora scortea. Taxonomy (NCBI): domain Eukaryota; kingdom Fungi; phylum Ascomycota; class Sordariomycetes; order Sordariales; family Lasiosphaeriaceae; genus Cercophora; species Cercophora scortea. The sequence goes on along the minus strand of JAUEPO010000004.1, from coordinate 4,535,985 downwards.
TAGAAGTATCTCACTCAATTACTATTCCTCGTAGAGCCGATCTCCCGCTCCGACAGCTCCACGTATGACCCACTGGGCGCCTTGGTGCTCGTATCCTCGGGGTCTTCGCACGAGTTGGTGACTGTCAGTCCCGTCATGCTCGGCTGGGACCAGAGGCTGCGCTTCTTTGGCCGCCCCGACAGCTTGCCGCCAGACCCGCCAATGGTAGCCACGGACGAGCTGGGCGCCGGTCGGGCGGGTGGTGGCGGCCGGCCGCGGTGGATGATGCGCAGGAACAGAGGGTAGATGCTCGGCATGCAGGCACAGATCAGGGCCACGTCGAGCTCGAGCCCCGACCAGAGCGTCACCCCAACGCCGTCGACTGTGCACGGGGGTTGTTTGGTTAGCTGGTTGTTTGCTGGGAACATGTTTTCTTTCTGCTTGTAAGTGGGGGCTGAAGGAGACTCACTAGTTGCGTTCTGGCCGACGTCGTAGGCTTCAAGGGTCGTGAACCGGTAGCACATGATGGCAATGGTGCTGCAACACCATAAGTAACACATATCATTATCTTGCTGGCTCCCGCAAAGTAACTGGCACTTACAGGATTCCCCACGCAAACATGACGGTGGCGGCAAACTTCTTGTGCGGCGGCAGCTTGAGCTTCCAGATGTACGGCAAGGGGATAACCAGGATGAGCAGGGTCCAAAACAGATCGATGACACCCCCCGAGAGGGTCACCTTGTTGGCGTTGATGCAGCGACCCTCATGTTGTTCGTCCCATCTCAGCCAGAAATAGCTGATGGGCGTGCATTGGAAGATGTTGAAGAGGAGGAAGCCCACGCTCAGGATGTCGCTGACAATGAGCACGGTCCAGAAGATGCGACGTGGCCCTGTCCCAACGGGGAAGACGCGGATGTAAAAGAGGAGGACCGAGGTGCGGAGGGTGACTTCGCACCAGTTGTAGAGCAGGAACTCGACGTAGGAGAGCTGGGTTGTGGTCTGTTAGGCTTGCCTGAACGCGGTTGCATGAATGTGACAAGCCTATGAATTGCACGTACCGTGAGAAGCGGCGTGATGTTTTCTTGAGGCACCGCCCAAATTTCAGTGCCAAGGCCCAGGTTGCCGGTCGCGAAGCAAACGGCAGAGTATCCCACACAACCGATCTAAACAACAGTAAGTGTGTTTGTCGAGTATTTGGATTGGATGTTTGACATACCGTGGCGAGAAGGTTGAAAAAGTCGTCCCACCAGAAGTTGGTTCGGCACACAACCCTCGAGACGAGTCTCAGGACAAAGATGATGCCAGCGAGGACGATGAAGAAAATCATGGGCGGCATCCACGACTTGTCATGGCCCGAGACGATGCCGCACTGGGCATTGGTGATGTTGAGCGTGGCTGCCAGCCGAAATCATTGTTAGGGATGATGAATTCCATCCATGCCAGCACGGTGCCAAGGCCTTTGCTTCTCTTCGAGCATCTGACGAAGTTGAACATGAAGATGGGGAAGAAGCTGGATAAACATGGAAAAACGAAGGAGAGGTAAGCGTACTCAGCTGCTCTCGGACTGTGCAAGAAGCCACGACGCATTGTTGCGCATGGCCCTGAAGAGCCGCGTTCCCGCAAATGCAAGGCGTGTCTGTCGGGGAACAAGTCGAGTTGAGGACAGCGCCGATAATACAATCCAGCTGCAAATAAGACCGTATTAGCAACGTGCTCGACCCTGTCAACAATGCTGGCCAATACGAACCCCGCATTTAGGAAGCTCTTGGAGTTGTCCCGAGGCCAGCTGGAGACTCCCCAGCAGCACCGCCAGCAAGAAAAGGAAGGAAGCCATCACGGTGTTTGGCTAAAAGCCGAGCTGGCCGGTCTGCGAATGGAAAGACCACAATTGGACAAAGAGAAAGTGAAAGAAAGGAAGACAGAGACGGTGATGGGGTGAAATCCGATTCCGAGTCCGACTCCGATGTGGGAAAAAATGGAGAAGTTTGGTTGTGGACTGGATGTGGTGGAAAACGTGCTGAATAAACCGACAGGAGGTTTGGTCAGGGGATATGTGGTTTGTTAACGATAATAGCGTCAACATCCTGGAAAACAGCTCAGCATCCCACTTCCTCGTCAGAGACAACCCCTATCGCTGGCCAAGCTAGGCAGCCAAGCAAACATGCCGTCCGTCGGGGGGTAGAGGGCCACGCCGCGCCGCGAGCAGACATGCAGTGAGCCCGTGTGTTAGCAGCGACCGAAGTCCCCAGCAGGCGCCTGCGCCGCACCGAGCCCGAATATTATGGACGAAAATGTAAAGAAACGGCTCAGGTCTTCAGCTCGCCACCGCGGGGCAGCGGCACAAGATAAGGCGATATATTACCAGGAATAATTACAAGGGGAGGCGGGCCGTGTTACGACATGGCTCTCACGACCTGGGGAATCCTGGACCTGGACAAGCAACATGACACCAGGCAGCAAGATGGCAGTTTAGTCAGCACAAAGATAACCCAGTCAGCATGCAGAGGCTGCACTCTCAAGCTCCGAATCTTTGGGGGCCGGTATGCTGCTTGATGGAGAATGCATGGTGAGATATGAGAGTCGTGGAGTCCAGATCACCTCATGTACGTCGACCGGTGGGCGAGATGCTTGGAACCTTCTACGGTAGTATGGAATAAAGGCAAGGCAGTCTTTACGATCGGCATTTGTATACTGCTTGCCCGAACAGGAATGTAGTACTGTCAAAGTTTGGGTCCAACGAAGGGCACGACGGATAGATGGAACCCAGCCGCGGGCGTGCAGAACTGAATCGCGTGTTTATCAAGGGTTGGCACTCAATGAAACTTGAAACAGACATGGCAACCGATCTGTACCTGACCCATGTTCTGGAAAAGTCTGCAGAGTGCAGATATTAACGGCCGCCAAAATTAGACAATGCCTCGCCACCACTGCATGCACTTGACACCAAGAGACCTATCATATCGTAGCACACCTCCAGCCTCACGTTCCAATACCGCCCGATACCAACCGGAAGTATGGAATCGAATTTACAGCCGAGCCTCCTCCCAGGTCTCACTGACAGCCCGCCAGTAGCGATCCGCGTGCTTGCGCGCGTGGGCGACATGGCCGGTCCCCTCAAAGACCTCGCGGCGGACAGTGAAGCCACGGGCCTCGGCCTCGTCAGCGTGGCGCTCCACGCCGGCAGCCGGGGTGATGCGGTCGGCGGGGCCATACATGTAGACGCGGCGGGCCTCGCGCACGCGGGCTGGGTCGTTGTGGGCACGCGGCGCCAGGTCGCCGATGTGGTCGGGCAGCCGCAGCACCGCCACGGCCACCCAGACTAGGGCCACGTACAGATATGCGATGGGCATGACGGCGAGGCGGATCGCGGCCGAGGGGGCTCCATCCAGGATGCCCTGTAACAGCGTCTGGTAAGTGAAGGCTGCGGGTGTCGAGTCGAAGACGGTGGCATGCAGCGGGAGGGTAGCAGGGACTGCGGTAGCAGAACCAGCAGCCGCCGCGTATGCTGTGTAGAGGTGGTACAGCATGGTCGAGCCCGCGTTGGAGAAGACGTGGACTAAGAGGCGGGGGCGAGGGTGTGATGATGTCTGGGCGTCATCGGCGTCCTGCTCGAGGATGGCGCGGGTGGCGGTTGCGGCGACGCGGGCCTCGCGCAGTCCCACCCACGGGAGCGTCATGCCGGCGAAGGTGCAGGTGACGATGAGAATGGCCGAGGCCGGGGAGAGGGCCTGGTACTGGTTGACATACTTGGCGAGCGGCCCGTTGGTGGCAGCGTTCATCCACCCAAAGATGATGATTAGTGCGGGCGCATCGGCGTTGGACTCGCGCGTCGTCTTGTCGGCCGATGGGCGCAGGAGAAACACGCGGGGTGAGAGCGTTTCCATGGAACTCAACCCGCCGGCGCCGCGGGGCTGGGGCGTTGTTGTGGCCATGGCGAGCTGCAGCAGTTTAGTCGCCAAGGGAACGTAAGATACCAGGTAACGAGGAAAGGGGTGGTTGGATGCAGATGCACAGGCGATAGTCAGTTGGGTAAGATTTCTAGAAAATTGTGGTCCGTGGTCCGTGGTCCGTGGTCCTTCGATGGGTGTGCGTGGTTTGAAAAGGACGCCGTATTTATGCTCAATACGGATGTTTGAAGTTGGTCTGAGGCGCAGCTCCCGTCTTTCGTCGCAAAGCTGATGGTGAGTTGGTCACATTTCACAGTTGTTAATTAACCCACGGTTGGTTCGACCACTGGCGGAATATCTCTTGGCACGGAGCCTGCTGCGGACGCTAATTTCAGCGGCGGGTTTGATTCGATCGATGGGTTGCTACCTGGCACTGTGCCTGGGACTCACCGGGCAGCCCTGCAGCATGGCTTTTCGTTTCATGTTGTGTAACCCATCCAGGCGTTTGCTGCTTGGACGGGCGGGCATGGCGGGGAATGAGGAAGGTGGCCTGGGTTCCGGCAGACATGGAACTGAATCCAACCGCCTACAGAGGGCCCAGTGCCAGTCTGGGTGGGTTGCCCTTCGGCACTCAAGCTCGATGGAACAAGTTCCCTACATTCAGATCATAGACATGGAAGCTTTGGACCAGTAGATCGCAACCCGCTGCACCTCGGCTCCATATTCAAGTTCCTAACATATTCATCAGTTGACGTATCAGCTATGTAGCCAGGCGACTACCTGCCTGTCTTGCAGTACATGTGCCTTAATTCTCCGATTCACTACATACCTGTAACTTCAAGTGTTGGATCACTTCATGACAGAGGATTGCAACACTGAACCAATCCGTTCACACACTCGCCAACACACCAAGCGCGTTAACATCCCAAACATCAACATGACTGCAACCAAGAGCGAACCCGTCACATCTCAGGAGGAGTCCAAGGTGCCCGAGACAAACATGAGCGAGTCCGACACAGTGACCACGCTCCAGCATGGCGACGAGAAAGGCGACGACAGCATCGAAATCAACGAGCAAGCAGCCCTCGGGAGATATCTCACCGGAATTCGGTTGTGGCTCGTCTGCATAAGGTCAGTCCAGTTCAGGTAGCCCTCTTATCCCGCGCATGCAAATGCACACTTCAGTGCGCCACCACTGCAGATACACGTCCAAGATCACAAGCTCACCTACAGCTATGACACAGCTTATGCATCTGCCTTTTCCTCGCAACGGTCGAGATCGCAATCGTCAGCACATCGCTGGTCACCATCTCGGCCGACCTGAGCGGCTTCGACAAGAGCAACTGGCTCGTCACGGCCTACCTCTCTGCTTTTACAGGTATGTCCAGCTCCATATCCGTGGCAGTTCTTGTCAGCCCAAACGCTGACTAGAAGATTGAAATATTCCTAGGCTTTCTGCTCATATGGGCCAAAATCGGGCACCATATCGGCCTTAAGACAGCGCTTCTGGCCTCACTCGTCCTCTTCATGGCCTTTTCGGCCGGCTGCGGAGCATCAAAATCTATCAATGAGCTGTGTGTGTCCCCTGTTCACGATGCCCAAGCCATGATCATCAAGCACTCCAGTCTAACCAGCACTGAATCCAGCATCGTCCTCCGGGCCCTCCAGGGCATCGGCGGCGCAGGCACCATGGCCCTCCCTTCCACCGCCTTCTTCCAGATCGTGCCCACGTCGGGCTACAGCAAGATGAACGCGGTCTTGTCATGCACTCTGGCCATCGCGTTAGTTGTTAGTCCCCTCATGGGCGGTGGCCTCAGCAACGGCAACCACTGGCGCTGGGTCTTTTACCTGAAGCAAGTTACAACCCTCGTATTTCATGGCGATGTCAAGTCACTAACGCTCAGTTCTCCCCGTAAACAGCCTCCCCATCGGTGCTGTGGCCTTGGTCCTCCTTACCCTTGCCCTGCCCAACCGGTTCCCGCACCACCTCGACCCGATCCCACTGAAGCCAGCCAAGCGACACATCGGCAGCCTGATAGGCAAGTTTCTTTGGGAGGCCGACGTCATAGGCGCGTTTCTCCTCCTTGGCACTGTCGTGTTCCTGGTCGCGGCGCTGGAAGAGGGCGGAACCGTAAGCTACGGCTGGGGCTCCGGCTTCATCGTTGCCTCGTTCGTCGTTTCGGGCAGTCTCCTGGTCGCCTTCCTTCTCTGGCAGTGGTGGGCGGGCCGGGAGACTACTGCCGCAGTGCCCTCATTCCCGCGAAGCTTTACGCACAACAGCGTCCTTCCCGCGGGGCTGTTGTGAGTGCCATCGCTTGTTAACCAAGGTTATCTGTTTATATTTTCAGCCACTAATTAACCCAAATAGCGGCGCGTTCCTCGTCGGCGCACCAATGACAATATCATCCATCCAGCTCCCCCAGCGCTACCAGCTCGTCAACGAGAGTTCTCCTCTCGGAGCTGGCGTCAAGTTTTTAGCCTACGGCGTCCCGTTTCCCTTCGGCGTGGTAGTCACATCTATGCTCGCGGGCAGGTTCCGCTTCCCGTTTGTTTACATCATCCTGCTGGGAACTGCGATGCAGATTGTCGGGTTTGCGCTTCTATCCACGACACCCAGCACCGTGGACACCTGGTCCGGCCAGTTCGGGTACAGCTTCATCGCCGGCCTGGGCGTCGGCATCACGGGGGGGTTGTTCAACTTTCTCAACCCGCTGTCGATCGACAAGAAGGAGCAGTGTAAGTCAAGCTGGCCACCCACCTAGCACATATGGCAGTTCCGCCCCGCAGAGACCTATGCAGAAGACTAACAGCAGGCAGACCTGGCCATCGGTGCGGGCGTGCAGGCCCGCATGCTAGGCGGGTCCGTTGGCATCGCCGTGGTCAACAGCGTGTGGGTCAACTACGTACGGCGGCATCTGGAGTCCATGCCGCTGGCGGGTGCGGACGTCGACGCCTTGCTGGCCGACATTGGGAGCCTGGGGCGCTTCCCCCCGGCCGTCCAGGAGGCCTTCCGGGTCGTGTGCAGCGATGCCTACAACCTGCAGATGCTCGCTACGCTGGGCTTTGCCGCGGCGCAGCTCATTGTCGTGGTCGCACTCTGGCGGCGGCCGGCCTATCGCCTAAGCAAAGAGGGGGCGCTCATGTAAGTGGCACGGTACATAGGTACCTACCTAATGATTAATGGGCTGCCTAGACTAGTTGCGGGTGGAAAAGGGGGGGTTGTATTTAATCTAGGTAACCAACCATCAACACGAGATAGAACTAGCGCGAACAAGTTTCCGGGTGGAAGATGCGAAAAGGGCCCCTCGTATACGCAGGATTGCGTTGCATTGCATGTGCTTCTAGGCGTCCATGTTTCAAGAAACGCGGGAAGAGGGTGTGGGGGTGTTCGTGGAGATGCAGTGCTGTGGTGAAGTCAAGTCAGGGCTGTGAGCAAGCCACCTCACCCAGGCCCGATAGTATTATTGATCTGGCGGCATATTACCTACCAGATTAGTAAATGGCCGAAGCGCTCGATGCAGTTGCACGGCATATGCGGTATGTGCATAGTTAAGGGAGGGTTACATTATTCGGCCCATCGTGTTTCTTCTCGGTGCTCTCAGGTGACAGGTAAGTACCTTATCTGCAAAAACACGGAACGACACGCATTCAATCTCACCGAGCCGCCAAGATTGACGAAAGGCAAGGAACTTGATAAATGTTTCGGCGCCTCAGTCCTACAGCAAGATTGATAAAGTTCCACCTCATGGACCCCAAACCCGACTCCAGACACCGACCACCTCAGCCATGCTCTCAACCTCCATCAAAAATCCTCTTCCTCCTCCCCGTCCTCCTCCTGTGCCATCAGAATGCAGCGGCGAATGGTATTGGCAGCCAATGCCACGTTCGCCTCCGAAGCAGGCACCTCGTGGCCCCCACCGTGGACAAACACGCTTCTCGTGGCGGGGGCGCACAGCGAAAACAGCTCGCTGGGCATGTCGCCCGCCAAGGCGTCGCGGGTGCCCCAGATGTGTGCAGTGGGGATTGGGATCCCCGCCGCATAGTCCCCGCGGACCGCCTCCAGCTGGCCCGCACGCATAGCCGCGGCGTTGCCCGGGACTGACGAGGAGAAGAACACGGCGCACCGGAAGGGCAGAGCGCGCCCGCAGGCCACCTGGTCGAGCATCCAGGTTGCGACGAAAGCCGCGCCGAGGCTGAAGCCCATGACGCCATCAAAGGGGCCTTCAGCGTCCAGATAGCGCGACAGCTGCTCGCCTGCGCCCAGCACGCTCGCCGGGTCCATTTCGTGGCAGTAGAAGAGCGGGGTGAAGTCGCCCGTCATAGTGTCCTTGAGCTCGGGGGCAAGCTCAGCCGGCGTGGTGCCCTCGACGAACTCGAACTCGTGCCCGTCGCCGAGCTCATAGCGGATGGCCGCCGTTTGGGACTCGAAAGTCTGAAAGTGCACACAGACAGTTAGCCGAAGTAAATTCGTTTGACTAAGACGGTGATATGTGATATGATCGTGCAGGGCAGAGTAAAATTCTCGCCTTGGCGTTGGTGCCTCGACCATGAAAACTGTTCCATTGTCATGAATTTGTACGTCAGTGAATTTGTTCGCCCAAGCTCGAGCAAAGTTCCATCCCAAGGAATCTCGAACTCACCATAGAAACCGCATCCTGGCTCAAGAAGTGCCCCGTTCAGTTTGGGAACTGGATTGATGTCGTACCGTCGAAAGGTCTCAACTGCTCAGTGCCCGCATCCCGGGATAGGACGTGATGGTCTGAACAGGTTACGGTACATACCTTAATAACCACGAAGCAGATGCTTGACCGAGACGATTTGGTACTGATCTGTCGACTCCAAAGAGCTGCAGTGTTGATTGGTGTTTTCGTCTCGCATCATGTCGAAGCGCCCAGCCACGGAGCCGTGCCACGCCCCGATCTGTCAGGTCGTACTGATCAAGGTAAGGCTAGGAACTGGGCCGTTTACCTGCTTCCGTGATGTACACCCCCACCTCGGCGCAAGGCACACTTGGGGTGTACCGTTGTGCCAAGGTGGGTGTGTGCTTAGTAGGGCGATGTCTGAAACTTATCTTCACCTTCCATGACCAAACAACTGCTACCGTTTGGCTTCCGTGCCGTACCTAGTCAACCTCGTGGACACTGCTATCAAATGAACGGCCCCCCACTGAGCCCGTATTTGTGAGGGGTCGATGGTGTCTGCCTGGCGTGCGAAGCATCAAATGCCATATCTTGAACGATTTGGGTGATAATGAAGTAGACGCTTCTACTAATTAGTAGACTCAATATCGCACCTAAGAGGGTTGTGGCCCCAAAATCATCTCATCAGCTCACGGCATCCATAACTGTATCCCAAACCTCAAGCACAGACTCCTGTATCCGAATCACCTCGCGTGCACAGCAACAAACGTCTTCCCTCACCTCCTAGTACTCCCTTACGCAGACTCGGACCACTCTGGCAGACCGCCAAACTTTGGCTGAAAATGCCGGCATCTACGGGCCTCAATGATGGCGGTGTACTCCGTCCTCTCGCCGTGGTGGGCATGTCCTTCCGGTTCCCCGGCGGGTCCACCTCTGACCACGACTTCTGGGACATGCTCGTGTCCAAGAGATGTGCGTCAACTGACGCGCCTCCTGACCGCTTCAATATCGATGCGCACTACAACCCAGATACCAAACGCCTTGACACACTGAGTTGCCGCGGGGGTCACTACCTCGATGGCCAGGCCGGTAAGTTCATCCTACGATGTGACAGTCGACTGCCCTGTTTGCAATGTTAGTAAAGGCATGCTAGTGCAGTTTGCTGACCTTAGTTGCGTTCCCATACAGACGTCTTTGACGCAGCCTTCTTTGGCATTGGGGCGGCCGAAGCCAGCTCCATGGACCCGCTCCACCGCATTTCGCTGGAGGAGTCGTATAGGGCGTTAGAGAACGCCGGGTTGTCTCTGCAAGACGTGGCCGGTACCAAGACGTGCGTCTTCTCCGGGTGCCTGTCGCCCGACTATGTCACCATTTGCCACAAGGACACCTACTCCCCAAACCAGTACCACGCGAGCGGCTCGGCCATCAACATGCTCGCCAACCGCGTGAGCTGGTGGTTCGACCTGCGGGGGCCCAGCGTCACGGTAGACACGGCCTGCTCGAGCAGTTTGGTCGCTCTCGATCTGGCGTGTCAGAGCATCTGGGCTGGCGATGCAACCATGGGGCTGGTCTGCGGCGCCAACCTGATGCTCACGCCCGAGTCACAGCTGTACTTGAACAACCTCGGCATGCTGTCCAAGGACAGCCGGTCATATTCGTTTGACGAGCGCGCCAACGGCTACGGACGCGGCGAGGGCGTCGGCGTCGTTGTTGTGCAGCCGCTCGACGACGCCATCCGCGACGGCCGCACTATCCGCGCCGTGATCCGGTCGACATGTTCGAACCAGGATGGCAAGACGCCAGGAATCACCCAGCCGAGCAAGGAGGCGCAGTACCGTCTGATCCTCGACACATATGCCAAGGCCGGCCTATCAATGAACCATACTCGGTACTTTGAGGCACATGGGACTGGTAAGACCTTGTCCCATCTTTTCCCCTTCACGACTCTAGGAGAGTGAGACTTCTCAACCATCAACTTAGACTGATCATGAATCCTGACAGGTACGCCACTGGGCGATCCGATCGAAGCCGGTGCCATCGGACAGGCCTTCCGGACATATAGAAGCCCTCATGATCCGCTGTACCTGTATGTTCCTCCATAAACACACCATCCGGCACTTGCCCAGCGTTTCACCTGAGTCTCTAACAACCCTCGCCGTTGCCAGAGGATCTGTAAAATCCAACATTGGCCATCTCGAAGGTGGCTCCGGCGTCGCTGGTCTCATCAAGACCATTCTGGCGCTCGAGAATGGCGTCATTGCTCCCAACGCAGACTTTCGACGGCTGAATCCCAAAATCGACGCCGACTTTCTCAACCTCAAGGTACGTTGCCCGCGCGAGAAGATAGAAAAGGAGCGAAGATGAAAAGAAAAGAGAAAATGTACAAACCCCATACTATATCTAGATCGCCGCCGACGTCGTTCCTTGGCCAAGCCCGGGCCTGCGGCGCGCGTCCGTCCAGTCATTTGGCTTCGGCGGATCAAACAGCCACGTCGTCCTGGATGACGCCCTCAACTTCATGCGCCTACACGGCCTGCGAGGGAATCACAGGACCAAGCCAGTACCTCGACTCGATAATAGCCTCCCCGACAGCGCGACATCCGACATGATGTTAGAGGCGCTTCTCGCCGGCCCCACGGCTCAAGTCCCCCGGCTGTTAGTATGGTCGACGGCAGACGAGGGCGGCATCGCACGCACGCGGGACGCATGGCGAGGTCATCCAGGACTGGTCAGCCCGCCCACGCACTGTCGATGGAGCAAAGGTCGCGACTTCCTCGGCGACGTGGCTTACACGCTGGCGGCGCGACGAACTCATTTCCCGTGGCGGGCCACGGCAGTGGTCACTTCGACAGAGAGCCTGGCCGGTGTGGCCGATATAATAAGCGGACCGACACGGGCTGCCGCCTCGCCTCAGTTAGGTCTTGTCTTCACCGGAGTAAGTGATTTGGCATCCAGGACCGATGAAATCTCCCCACGACGAGCTCGATGATGTACCAGTGGCTGACTAGGTATTGTTTCTCCTCTTGTTAGCAAGGGAGCCAATGGTATGCCATGGGGCGTGAGCTCTTCAGTCGTTACGCCCTGTACAGGAAGAGTGTCCTGGATGCAGGTTACTACCTGGCAACTCTTGGATGCACATGGGACCCGATTGGTACGTGACATGACCCCAACGACCCACAGTGCCCATCAGCGACAGACCCCTCACGATTTGAGGATGTGACTGCTGCAAGCTTACTGACACATGACCGTTTTTCAGCGGAGCTCATGCAGTCGGAAACGACGACGAATGTCAACAAGCCATTATACAGCTCTCTCTGCACCATCTTGCAAGTAGCCTTGGTCGAGGTGCTCCGTAGCTTCGATGTCCAGCCTGCCGCTGTCGTCGGCCACTCATCAGGCGAGATCGCCGCAGCGTAAGATCATACCCGAGAGTTATAAGATTATGCAGTGACGTGTATGCAGCTGACGAGGATACTCAAATCAGGTACTGCACTGGCGCTCTCTCCCGCGAATCCGCTTGGAAGATTGCCTACTACCGTGGCCTGTTATCCTCTCTGCTGGCCGAGACCAGCTCGACAAAGGGCTCCATGATTGCCGTCGGTTTGGCCGCAAATCAGGCTCAACCCTATCTCGATCGTGTGACAGGCGTCTTGGGTGAGTGCCGCTTGACGGTGGCCTGCATCAACAGCCCCGCTAGCATCACAGTGTCCGGCGAGGAAGCCCACGTGGACTATCTCAAGGGCTTGTTGGATGCAGACAAGGTGTTTTGCCGCAAGCTTCGTGTCGGCGTTGCCTACCACTCGTTTCAAATGCAAGAGATGGCCGATCAGTACCTCAAGAAGATGGCCTGTCTTGACTCAGACCGCTCACATGCGCCTACCATGAAATGTCGGACGGAGCGGCCGCCTCGCCGGCCGGCGATGGTTTCGTCGGTGACAGGGACTTGGATCTCGTCCGAGGCAATGAGCAAACCTGAATACTGGGTCCGCAACCTTGTTTCGCCGGTACTGTTTGCGGATGCGCTGGCGGCCATGACTCGGCCACAGGCTGGAACGGGCTTCAAGAAGTTGGACGGCAGCCACTCCACGCGCGTGTCCGTCAACACCCTCCTCGAGGTGGGTCCGCACTCAGCACTGCAGGCTCCCATCCGCGAGATTCTACGTGACATCAACATGGACAGCACGATTGCGTACGTGCCACTCCTCTCGCGCGGCGCCTCGGCCGTTGAGTCGCTCCTCGGGGCTATGGGCCGTCTTCACTGCATGGGCCACACGCTGGCACTAAATCGTGTGAATGGGGGCCAGAGCCAAGATCAGGAGGGGGACATACCGGTCACTTTAACGACGTTACCGCCATACGCTTTCAACCATTCCAAGTCGTACTGGTTTGAGAGCCGGGCCAGTCGGGGCTATCGCCTTCGCAAACACCCCGCCCATCCGCATCTAGGCGCCCCTGAGGCCGACTTCAACCCCCTGGAGGCCAAATGGCGCAAGATCATCCGCACGGGCGAAATGCCGTGGGTCGAGGACCACAAGATCAACGGCACAATTCTGTATCCGGCCGCCGGCATGCTGGCCATGGCCATTGAGGCGGCTAACCAGCTCGCTGATTCGGACAAAACTGTTTCAGCCTTCGTCGTCAAAAACGTCACGCTGCACTCCGCCCTCAACCTCCCGTCCAACGCTCCGTCAGTCGGCGTCGAGGTCAACCTATTCATGCGCCCGCGTCGAGACCAGGACGGGAAGAATGCCGGGTGGTTCGACTTTCGCCTCTGTACGCACGACGACAGCACCCGCACCTGGTTCGAAAACTGCCACGGCTCCATACAAGTGGTATACGAACCCGACCACGAAGACACAGAGATCGGGAGCCGCGCGCCGGCGGGCATCGACAAGGGTCGCGAAGAGCGCCTATGGCGCACCAACCTATGCCGCGAGTACCACGACATGGCGGCAGCATGTTCAACCACGCTGGAGATCGGCGAGTTCTACACCCGGCTGGCAGAATGGGGCTTCGACTACGGTCCAGCCTTCCGTGACATGACGGCCGTGGCGTCTGACGGCCACGGCGGGGCGGCCATCGAGGTGAAGACGTTTGAGCCGCCAGCGGGAACCGCGCCCTACGCCGAGCATATTGTGCATCCTGCGACGCTGGATTGCATCTTCCAGTCCATCATCGTTTCCATGACGAATGCGGGCACCGCCAGGCTGGTGACGGGCATTCCCACCCACTTCGACAGCATCTGGCTGTCGGCTACCGGGCTCAGCCATCCGCATGCCCAGTCCGTCAAGGCCTATGGAAGGGCCAAGCGTCTTGGACTGCGGCAAACAGAAACGTCCATCGGGGTCGTTGACGCGTCGGGAAGTCGCGCCCTCCTCAAGATTGATGGCTTCGTGGCCACAGACATCTCCGGCTCCACAGATGACATAAACGACACGGACGAGCAGGGAGGATCTTCCAACTCATCTCCTCTCTGCCACACCATCGAGTGGAAACCCGATGTCGACATTTTGTCCGACGACGCCCAGTGGTCCCCCACGCCAGGTGTGGCGAAATTCGAGCTGATTCTCGACGCCATCGTCCACAAAAACCCCGGTGCCCGTATACTCCAGGTGGGCAGTGGCGCTTCTATCGCTGCAACAGACTTGTTGATGAAGGTGCTCGCGCCGGAGGGCATGCCACCTCGCTTTGGCGTTTTCGACTATACCGACTTGGACCCGAGCATCCTCGACGCCGTGCGGGAGAAGCACCGGCATCACGGGACGAAAATGCGTTTCTTGACGTTGGACATTGAGGTGGCCCCAGAGGACCAGGGAATCGAGGCGGGGACCTACGACATGGTTGTCGGCGCAACGGTAAGCCTTTCCCTTTCTCGTTCATCGCCTGCGTCTCGTGGACTGGACCAACCATCTGGGCTTTGGCTTCAGATTTGAGCTGTGGTCCCTTGAATGCGAATTTCAAATGCTGATGATAAATTAGGTTTTGCAGACCACTGCTGATCCCGCCAAGGCGTTGAAACAATGCCGGGCGCTTCTCAAGCCGTAAGTCCGTTTCTTTCTCAACTTGATTCCAGGCATCGATGGTCCTATCCGGGGCAGGTATGACGGATTGATTGCGATAATACCGAGAACTGAAGCTAATCAAGAACGTCGATTCTTCAGGGGGGGTAAACTCGTCACATGGCACCTTACGCACCGCCCCGATGCAACGCAAACGCCCTCTGTCACCAGTCTCTTGAAAGAATGGTGGCATAGCCCAGAGCCCGGACAAGAATCCCGAGTTCCGGACGGGGCTGTTCTAAGCCAGCTGCTCACCTCGGCTGGTTTCAGTGAGAAGCAGACCGTTGTTCCGCACATCAACCTTGCCAACGCCGGCCCCGATGGTCATGAGCCTGAGTTCAGCATTATCATCTCCACAGCTGTTGAGCTATTTCAACCTCCAGCTGGGCTGCTATTGTCGGCCACAGAGGTCAACATCATCCACGGGCTTGAGCAACGCGAAACCGCCCTTGAGTTACAGCGCTATCTGTCAAGTTCGCGATTTGCAGTCCGAGTCCTCGGCTTGAATGACATGAACGAGAAAGACGGGGGGGATGGAAGCATCTGTGTCTTTCTTCTAGAGCTTGGCCGGACTGTGTGGCATGATATCGCTCGAGAAATATTTGTCCGCCTGCAAAGGCTACTAGCAAGGACATCCAAAGCCATCTGGGTCCAGAAAGGGGCCGGGTCCTCGCCTCAGTTCCGTCTCATTGACGGGGTGTCTCGGGTTCTCAACTCGGAGCTCGACACGGCAGCGGTCACGCTGCTCAGGCTTGAAGGCGACGGCAGCAGCACGCTGGTGACATCACAGATGGACCACATTCTGCAGCTGTGCCGGCAGCGGCTGTCGTCGGATGACATCGACACCGAGTATGTTGAACGCGGTGGAATTCTGCATATCCCGCGTCTCGTATCTCAGCCCAAGCTCAACGCCCAAATCGAAACACGTCTTGGGTCTCGTCGACACGTCACTCGGCCTTGGCATGCCGAGAATGAGGTCCCCCTGCGCTTGGCTGTTGGCTCGCCGGGTTTGCTCAACACGCTGCACTGGGCTGAGGATACAGACAACACGCCGGATGCACCGTTGGGAGATATGGATGTAGAAATTCGTGTGCATAGCGTGGGGCTCAACTTCCGCGATCTTCTCATGGTCCTTGGCCGCGTCAATCACTCGGGAATTGGGAGTGATGTAGCCGGCATCGTGACACGGCTTGGGCGAGGGTGTGAACAATCGGGATTGTGTGTGGGCGACCGGGTGGCGGGTTGCCGCATGAACTCCTTCCGTTCCTTGGTGCGTTGTCCGCGGGCCCACGTCGTCAAGATCCCCGACAGTATGTCACTTACCGACGCCGCCTCCCTACCCACGACCTTTGTCACTGCGTGGCAGTGCTTGAACGACAGAGCGCGTCTCCGCGCCGGAGAGACGGTGCTGATACATTCGGCGGCCGGGGGCACCGGACAGGCCGCCGTGCAGGTCGCGCGGCACCTGGGCGCCATCATCATCGTGACGGTTGGCACCGAGGACAAGAAAAAGCTGCTTGTCGAGCAGTACGGCATCGACCCTGACCACGTCCTGTCAAGTCGCGATACCTCATTTGCGCGGGGCGTCATGCGTCTTACCGGCGGCCGGGGCGTCGACGTCGTCTTCAATTCGCTGTCTGGAGAGGGTCTCGTTGCGTCTTGGGAGTGTATCGCTCCGTTCGGACGCTTCGTCGAGATTGGCAAGAAGGACATCATTGCCAGCAACGCATTGCCGATGGCCCAGTTTGCACGCAACGTCTCCTTTAGCGCGTATGACTTGTCCGAGATGCTGTTGGATCGGGCAGAACAGGCCGGTGCAGCCCTCCAGCAAGTCGTCACACTGATCGAGCAAAAGGATATGAGCCCTGCCAATCCGCTCCAGGTCTTCAGTGCCGGGGAGGTCGAGAGGGCTTTCCGGGCGCTGCAATCTGGCAAAACGATGGGCAAGATTTGTGTTGAGTTTCGGCCCGACGAACTTGTCGAGGCCTTGATCGAGACGAAGCCAAGCTCTTCCATGGATCCCAATGCAGCCTATGTAATTGCGGGTGGTCTGGGCGGTCTTGGTCGCGCAATAGCCCGTTGGTTCGTCGCCCGAGGAGCGCGCACCTTGATCCTCCCCTCGCGCTCGGCCGGTGCCAAAACACCAGAGGCCCAGGAGCTTGTCTGCGAACTACGCGGCCAAGGCGTCAACGTAATAACCCCGGCTTGTGATATCAGCAGCCCCGGTGCCGTCGCTGCTCTGTTTGCATCCATGTCTCCGGACCTGCCCATCATCAAAGGCTGCATTCAAGCGTCCATGGTCTTGCGCGATGCCGCCTTCGAGGCCATGTCCTTTGACGCCTGGCAGGAATCGGTTGCGAGCAAGGTCGCAGGGACGTGGAACCTCCACGAGGTGCTGCCGCGAGGAATGGACTTTTTCGTCATGCTTTCATCGATAGCGTCGACGTGCGGGACCCGTGGGCAGGCCAATTATGCCGCCGGTAACGCCTTCCAGAACGCAGTAGCCCACTACCGTATCGCTGCTGGCGAGCGAGCTGCAGCCCTAGCCCTGGGACCCTTTTTCGATGTTGGCGTCATGGCAAAGAACAGTTCCTTGCGAGGCCGCTACAATGGACAGGGAGCCAGTGGAGTGAACGAGACGGAGCTGCTCGCGCTGCTCGACTACTACTGCGACCCCGCTAGACCAGCAGATGCTGACGCCTGCGAGCCGACCGTGATGCGTTTTGCGCCAGGGATCGAGAACAAGAGCAGCAAGCTCGCCTACGTCATGCGCAAGCCCATGTTCCGTGGCATTAAGGCGGCGCTGGCGGCGCAAGATGCGGTGTCTTCAGTTGCCGATGGAGTGGGCCCGGGTCGTGGCAATGACGGTCGCGTCGACTTTGCACGGTTTTCCGCCACCAAGCCCACGGCAGCCGAAGCTGCCAGCGCCGTGAGCGACGCGCTGGCGACTAAGCTTGCCGAGACTCTGTCCATGTCGCGCGATGAGATGGATATGGCCGCACCCATCCACAGCTTCGGAGTGGATTCGCTCGTCGCCGTCGAGATCCGGAATTGGCTGAGCAAGGAGCTCCGAGCCGATGTGGCCATCTTCGACATTTTGGAAGCGACCTCAGTGGTGACTTTGGGCGCTTCAGCGGTTGGGAAAAGTAGTTATTTTTCCTAGGTCGGGCAAGGAATGATTGTTAGCTTGGAACAAGGAAGCCATACGCGTGAACGAAGTTGAATGATGTAACGTTAAAAAGTCTCCAGCTCGGTCTGCTCGGTCGAGATCACCTGGTGAGTGCCGGGAGTATACTACAGGAGGGATTGGGGTCTGATGTCTGCTTCCAGAGTAACGCGTGAGATTAACTTTCTGTGTCGTGCCTTCCCTTCATACTCCCGGAGGAACTAGAAGGGCTTCGATTGCCCAGGCATTTCACCTAACGGCACTTTCCCTAATTACTTGCCAGTGGAGCCGCTCGGGGATTAGGTATGAAGCTGCAGCACATTCAGGTACATCCGCGAACGTCACTTCCACCTGCATCATGGTGCATCAGCGCTCGCCGGTCCTTAAGGTCCAGGAAATCCAGTCACCACGGTTTGTCGTTGTTGCTCAAAGCGTGGGCGCGGTAAAACGACGCAAATAACTATATCCCGAAATGCGCAATAGTTTGTTTGCCAGAGGCCCTGATTACCAAGTAGGTCGTTGATCGAGGGACCGACAGCCGGCTGCAACCGGGCGAGAACTGACGGGCGGCCGGCACACGTCATTAGCGCCAATGTTTCCATGTGTTGGTTGAGGTGAACTTGGCGCCAGCAAACGCCAACTCCTTGACCTGCACCAAACGAGTGAAATGCGCAGCCAAAGAAACCTTAAACTGGACAGGTAATAACGCCCCACAGCTTCTCTTTGACCAATGCAGCCAAGCTGGGGAGTTTCAGTCGAATTCACCTCACAATTCTGGCGTTTCTCTCCACATTCGAATGCAAACATGGACAGCGACAACGACGGCGACAGCGAAGGCAGTGGGACGGGATACTGGAAAGCTTGTGGCACTGGCCCGCTCACGATAAGGTGAGCATGGGCACCCGCGATAAGCCCACAGGCCAGACGGCTGGCATGTCCGTGTGCCGCTAAAGTCCAAGCTCTGGTTGGCGTCAGGGTCGCAGCCGCCAGCGCATGTGCCCCTGATAATTAGCACCTGTTTTTTCTCATTCCCCCCCACCAACCAATCATCCCTCTGGGCTCTCCCATCATGACCTTCACTTGAGACTTAGCATCTCGCGACTCAAGACGCGACTCCATTTCCCAGCTGAGCCTGACGAAGCCATTTGACTGCTCACCACATTCGGCACCACTTTCCGACTGGAAAATCAAGACGCGGCCCTGTCACCATCCCAGACAAGAAAGACGAGAAAAACGATCAGCTGCATTGAACTTGTTAGGTTTGGGGCCATGTCAACCCGGTCGTCTTCTCGTCCTGCATGGCAACACTCAAAGTTCCCGATGTGAATCCGCGGTGGGCTAAAAAACAACGTTACAATTCGAAAGACTGACTGATCTTGAAGTTGCAGCGACCATCTCAGCAAAAGACAGGTGATGTGATCCTTCTCGGCGCAATTCCAGCAGGCTTGGACCTTGTGGTGGTGTTGTGTGATGCACCAATACCACCCACCCACCATGTTCCGGGGAAAGATTCCAAAATGGCAGTGGTACCAGATCCGATCTCGAGGCGCGCTGATAAGCCTCTTCTTACCCCTGAAAGGGGGTCGACGACAAGACGGGATGGGCGCCCCCCACTTGCATCTCAGAGCCACCAAAAACCCCTGCCCTTGGTGGCGTCGCGGCACTGAATCCCAGCAACCAATCCCCAGTCGTCCGTCGCTCCCGCTTGCGCAGGAACACTTCGCCAAAAAGTCCAAGGATGCTCCCCGACAGGATTGAAAAAGCCAGGCAGACATGAAAGGAACGAGAGCTTTTGTTTGCCGGTAGCATGGAACCCCATCTCCACCATCACGTCCAAGAAATCTAACAACGTTGCCAATAGAGAGAGAGAGATCAATACCTCCCATTCGGCCCCCATGTTTTTTTGTTGCGCCGGGCTATACTAGAGCATGTCTCTGTATATCTCCCAAGGTTCCGATTTCCCGCAAACAGACAGCCGCAGCCTAACCGGGTATCAGAATTGAGCCACCGCGGCCGCGTCCGTCTGGCAGCCAGTATCCGTGTCTCCCCGCGTCCTTAGGTGCCTGGTTACTCGGTTGAGCGACCACTCAGATGCGAACCCCCGAGTAAATCATCCAGCACGTCAGATTCTCTCCTTTTGCAATACGGTGGAAGCCGCCCGGCAAGGCAGGCCCGCCATGCAAGTGATTGGAATTAGACGGGACTAGAATGGAAGGTCTCATTGGTCGTCACCGGCGGCCGAGATCCAGAACCCACGGTCAGAGTCTTGTTCCACATGGCGCGTCTCTACCCTCTCCATCATGATGTTCCCAGCTGGCCCCCTAGGCCCATCCCCTACTACCGTCCTTACCAGGTAGCCAGCAGCCTAGATCCTCTGATCTACCTGGCTCCTTCTCGCATGTCTCACCCTACGGAACAGATGGAAGCGTATATAAACACCTGCCTAGGCACCCTGTCAGATTCTCCGAGCCTCTTGTCTTCTTTGTCGATCTAGACGTGTCATTCCTTCACCCCCTCTGACCGGTTCGCGCACGAGTAGTGGTCACCTTGACACACTCTCTTGTAAATAACACTCTTTTGTCTCTCATTCATCTCGGTATATATTGCTTCGTGGAGCTGCCTGTCACTCTTTTGACATCATTACATCTCGTACCTTTATCTGTCCCTACCTATCAGCCAATCTTTGAAACCATGCATTTGCTTACCATCCTCCTCCCCGCCCTCCCCTCGCTCGTCTCTGCCTGGGCACCACCCAGCATCTCAGGCTACGGCCTTGTCTGGGCCGACACATTCCCCGGCGCAGGGGCGACTCTCCCTAACGAGAACAACTGGAATATCATCGACGGCAAGCTCAATGTCAACAACGAGCTCGAGACGTACCGCCGCTCGACTCGCAACACGCAGATGAGCGGTGGCAACACGCTGCAGCTGGTCCCGTGGAAGGACAGTTCCGTCAACGGCGGGTGGACGTCGGGACGGCTCGAGTCCAAGTACACGTTCACGCCGCAGGCCAACAAGAAGACGCTCGCGCAGGCGCAGATCCGCTTCGGCAGCAATGACATCTCCACCAAGCAGGGCATATGGCCGGCCTTCTGGATCCTGGGTGACAGCCTGCGCCACAACGGCGGGTGGCCCGCCTGCGGCGAGCTCGACATCATGGAGACCATCAACGGCCAGCTGACGGGCTACGGCACCACGCACTGCGATGTCTACCCGGGCGGCATCTGCAACGAGCCGTCGGGCATCGCAGGTAGGATCGGCATCCCAGACCAGGGCTGGCACACCTGGACCATCGTCTGGGACCGCACCACAGGCAACTGGCAGACCGAGACCATCACCTGGTTCATGGACGGCCAGCAGTTCCAGCAGATCCGGGGCTCGCAGATCAACAACTGGAACGTGTGGTCTAGCTTGATCTACAGCCCGCTGTTCTTCATTCTGAATGTGGCCGTAGGCGGGAGCTGGGTGAGCTTTGGTTCCCTCGTGTTTCAAACCCTTCTGGTGTCCCGGTGTGATAAACTGGGATATCTCACCTTGTATTACCCGTGGATGTCGTGCTTGGACATTGAAATAAAGGAGACTGTTGCTAACGTTTTTTGCAGCCTGGGAACCCCAACGGCAACACGCTCGACGGTTACGGCGCGATGATGGAGGTCGCTTATGTGGCCACATACTCCACATGAGGCGGTCCCGGCCGGGGAGGAGCCCCGATTACCGCGGGGCCCAAACGGTTCCAAACGTTTGATGATGTGTATGATTACATCGTATCCCAGTTCTATTCATTGTTATTATTATTTTCTTTTAAACTGCGGGTTTGGACGTTTTATGTTGAGTATTTTACTTCTTCCTTGTCGTTGTTTCTTTGTATATACCATCGCTCATCTTCTCTTGTTCTTGTGTGCGTGTCAGATCACCACTGCAGTCGTATACCCTTTACGTTGTTGCAGGCGTCGGTTACAAGCGTTTTGTTCATTCTTAGCGCACATGCAGTTACTCTTGTTTCTAATTTAGCCCCGATGTCTCTCGACACCGCATTCGCAGTTTTGTTTGCAGTTTGATTTAATTAGAATGCATTGCTGTTCTGCGGTTCATCGAAGTTCTCTTCATCAATAATACAGCCTCTCGCTAGATAGCTCTTTCCCTATCTATGTTGTTTATATATCAGTGGGCGTCAGTTATTCCGCTTGGAGACCAGAATTCTAGCAATTATCAACCCCTATGTTTGTGGTACCTTCGCGATATCAACACTGGCACGGTTCGTGAAACTAGGCACTTACAAAGTCTCTGATTCTTTCTCCATCCCAGCTCTATTCAATCCTCCCAATACCGCTCGATTATACACCGGCGGAAGACTTGTACAACTTCCTATGGCACCGACGGGCATAGATACAAAGTCACCTTGTATCCCACCAAAGGTATGATATTATCACCAAAGGTATGATATTATCATCATAATCTCACCAGGTGGAGTATGTGGCCTTTTACTGTCCCTTTTCTTTTGCGTTTCTTTTCCACGAGCAGGAATCACTAGATACGCCCTCCAGGCCTCCACCAAGACCAACAGCTAAGTGGTCCGATCATTATTCGTCAACATTCACATCAAGTTCTACCCTGCCCGAGTTTCCCCGTTGCGATAGTTTCCCACAATAATAATTTGACTTTTTTGCCGCAGTTCACACGCTAGGACAATGGCTTTGGTAGAAGGTAATTAATTTTGACGTCCGGGGTCATGGCCGGGAATATGTTCGCTAGTCTGGTTGTGACGGTCGAGCACATGCTTTCGCTTTGAGGCTCGAGAAACTGGACCGAGATATGATTTACATGATCCGGAAAACACCCTAGGGTACCAGGTGCCTACCTTAGGTACTTGAGCCCTGACGTTCAGCTCCACGGTTTGCATGACTACCTAGGTACTTGCAGTGTGATCTCGGCAACATGAAGCCTCACCCACAAGATTATTTTCCCCTTGGTCATTCAAGCCCCGGTTGAGGCCAACCATCGCGTGTGTCTCTGGGTTCAAATGTCCGCGCCTCCCGGCCCAATCGTGATCGACGTGAATACCGATGGTGGGATACCTGTAACCTCGGCGCTTAGATTTCGTGTGCCCGAAATCAGAGAGCAGAAGGCCCCGTCTCGTAGCAGCCGAGAGGCTCAATCACAGTGGCGATTCCAGTTTAGCACGCGGCAAGCCCCCAAATTCTACACAGACTTGAATCCATAATTCAAGCGAGGAGAGCGTACCACCCAGCGAGATCGTCCAAATTCCCTCCCACGTACAAGGTAAAACACCCCAGGCTAGTTTCAACCGAAACTTGAACTGGTGCTGTTAGAGGTGCAGAGACTTTGAATATCACCTGAATAAAGGGCGCTGAAAAGGGGCATCGGACAGATTCGTGGACCGGCCGTGTGTTATCGCACGCTCAGCACCCAAAAATCCATTTTGAAGGTAAAGCATCCGCGTCCCGGGGGCGAGACGGTGACCCCGTCGATGAATGAAATTGATGGGAACCCCGCCAAGCTCGATGTATGGGAATTATGCCCCCACCCGAAGTCTACTTGGGTGGGCTATCAGATGAACTAATGGGTGATTGGGGTCATATCGGCGCCGTTGAACGTGGATGCGCTTGGTTCAAAGGGCTGTTGAAGGGGCACTAGTGAAGCTTAACGTTGCCATCCGTGCTAGACCCGGAATAATTACGTCCGAAGTTTCGGTTTTCCATGGAACTCTTGCCCTAGGCATCAGGTACACATAAGCAATCAGTACGGTAGGTAATGAAACCGAAGTCGTGTAACCATTCTTGGGGTCGCCATAATTATCGATATAATAGTGCAGGCTGCCTCTGGTGACAGATGGACTTTCCATTCACCGAGATATATCTGGGCAGATATAGAAATGTAACGACTTTAAAGCGTTACTGATTACGGGCGGCAATCTCGTGCGCCCCTTTGTCCATTTCGGCATGCCTTGTACGCCACAGACATGGATGTCGAGTCTATTCATTCGAATCCAAGATTCCAAACCCCCCATGAGAAAGTTAATCCAGGATATCGATACCGAGCGGCGGCCCGCGGCGACCTATTTTGCCAGTGACTTCCCCGGGATACAAGGAATGGGCCGATGCAGTTCGTCACTGCTCATTATTGAGTTTGCCCACTGAATATCATAAATAACTGGATGGGATCCCCGAGCACCTTTCTGTCTTCCGTGGTCTCTTCGTGCGCTCACTCTTCATACTGCTCTCACTCTATATTGCCCTTACTCTTCACTTCCTTGTTGTGACAGCCTTTCTTGACCGTGCAATGGGATCGAAACCTTGACCGGGTCGTAGATTCACTCCAATACCCCCCTCTTTTCCTTTGATCTGTCCCATACTAGGTAGTCACGGTGCAACCACACACCCAAACCACGGCCTTCAACCTTTCACGGTTTGCGAAGCAAGACCACGGCACCGTCTGAGCTTCATTACACTGCTGCTCAGACTCCTTTCCCCTTGGTCTGCAGGCATTGCCCAGGCAAATCTCGAGCCTCGAAAGATCGGTAACCCAACCACCTCTTGCAGTTCCTTGTACTCCAGCTCAAGCAATGGCGGTGGAGAATACGAACGGGTCCGGGCCAGACAAGAATAACGGGCCCGACAAGAATAACTGGCCCGACAAGAATAACGGGCCCGACAAGAATAACGGGTCCGGGAAGAAGAACCGTTCCAAGAAGAAGAACGGGTCCAAGAAGAAGTCAAAGAATCAGTCGGGGGCAAATCAACAGCAGACTTCGACTCCGACTTCGACCCGAGTTCGACTCCGGGAGCCGTCGATACTCGGTCCGAGAATCCATTGGTACCTCCGCCCGCCCATCCTAACATCGGAGCCAACTGGGAAATCTCTCCCGGAAACACCACGGCGGGCCCTTCAGGTGCCAATTACCGGAACTTCTCCCGCCCATTTACACCAGGGAGCATTCCAGATGCTAGGCACAGAGACAATTTTAGCTCCTACCCCGGGACGGGCTTCTCCCCCGCCGGCACAGCGGTTGGAGAGCAAACTGTTGACGATCAGTTTTACGCCAACACAGCGCTTCTGGATCTAACCATTCTTGCCAACACACCGGGGGGGTTGAGCGTGGGTATGGTTGTCGCAGATCGCGATGGTCTTCCGTTGGTACTGACTCGCCGCGTGGGTCCGGGAAACATGGAGTACGTCAGGTGGGATCGTTTGATTGTTGGGCGGCAGAACGAGCATCCACAAGAGCACCGTCCGCAGGAGGAGCACCCTCAAGAGGAGCATCGACAGGAGCCTTCCGCTCACTAATTAGCCTTAAAAAAAGAATTCTTGTTTTATGGAAAGATGATGTTTTGGTGATTTATCATTTTTCGCGGTCTTGTCCTCTCTTCACTATTGCCCTTTCTCTCTTTCACATTTTTTCCTGTCTTTTTTTCATTTCCTCTCCTCTATTCTTTTTTGTATTTTCCTCTCTTATTTCATCTCATTCTCGTTGGAGGCCTTCCCCGCTGCGGTGACTGATCTGTTTCTTTGCACATTCAGTCCCCTGCAATGTTGTCATCCCCCTTTTTGCTCAGCTTGGTTGACCAGGATACCTGACCTATGTAATTACCCCAATAATTGACCATCGCCGCGGCCCCGCCCCCTCACCCCCGCATGAGATGTCCTGGCGAGCGACCAACGGCAAAGGAAAGAATGCGACTTGTCCACTGCACTCCATTAGACTTTGCAACATCCAGGACACAAAAACCGCATCATCCCAGCGGCCACCAGCGCAATTGAACTATGAGCACAACCAACAACGAGCGTTTCAACGCCGAGGCCAACGGCTGGGACTCCAACCCCAACGTGCAGCTGGCCACCGCGCTAGCCCACAAGGCCTTGCTCGCCCGCCTGCCATCAAACAGCAACGAGCTTTCTTCCTACGACGTGCTCGAAATCGGCTGCGGCACCGGCTTGCTCTCCCTCGCGCTGGCGCCGGCTGTGCGTTCTCTGACCGCCGTCGATGCTGCGCAGGGCATGATTGATGTCCTGCAGGCCAAGCTGCTCGCTAAGCACCAAAGCCATCAACACGACATAAACAATGTCCGCGCGGTGTGCGCGCTCCTTGAGGACCCCGACGACCCCCGAATCCAGATCGACCCCGTCGCCGATCACGCAGAGAAGGGGGACAGCACCGACATGCACCTGCGGTTCGATCTCGTCATTTCGCATCTCGTTTTGCACCATATTCCAGACCTTCCCGCTGTTCTCAGGACAATGTTTGGCTGTCTCAAGCCGGGAAGCGGCAGGGTCATGTTGACGGACTTTGAGGACTTTGGGCCAGAAGCAAGGAGATTTCACCCCGAGGGCAAGATGGATGGGGTGGAGAGGCATGGCATTGCAAAGGGGGAGATGCAGGAGTTGCTTGTCCAGGCTAGGTTTGTGGATGTGGTCGTGGAGACTGCCTTTGAGATGGAAAAGCTGGTCGAGACGGAACCTGGCAGCGGTATCAAAGGGCCGACGATGACATTTCCTTTTCTGATTTGTACTGGGCGCAGGCCCTGAGGTCAGGTAGTCTATCCATGTATGCTATCTTTAATTATTGACAGAGATGTTGAAATTTCGTTATTCCCATGTACATCACTTTTTTATTGTAATCGGATGCGTGAGTGAGACACGGGTTGGCTCGGTGCAGCGTAATTGCGACTTCGAAAACAGCCCCTTTCGTGAAAGCAACGAAAAACAACAACACCAGCAGACAGCCGTGCCCGAGGGAACCAAGTTTGACAAATCGTGGGAAAAGTCCTCCCTGAGAGCGAAATGAACACGCTTTCCTGTTGCCCTGATCAGGGTTACTTGAATTGGTGCCCGGGTCTAGATACCTGAACTTTGCCATTGCCATTTACCTGCGATGAAATCCAGCAGCCGGAAGTCTCCCTCGGCCCGGCCTCCACATCCAGTACCTGATGGCCTCGCATCTCGGCTCCTCGATATGTTTCCCATGTTTGGTTGCGGTGTGTGCACAAAGCCAATTTAGATAAGTGGAACGTACCGGCGCTCTTTCAATTATAGAGATGGATACAGGTACCTGGTAGTGGCTACATGTGTGCGCGCAGTGTCTTGCGGGCTCCGCCCAGAATGTCAAATGGAACAGATGAATTACATGAAATATGGCCCGAGGGACACTCGAATGAACTAGGCACGGAAGCCGGTTTTGCATGGGCGGACAAAACCAACGGCAGCAACGAGCAGGAGCCAAACATTCGACTTCACGGTGATCACCGTGATGGAGGCGGGTCGATGCCAGCAGTTCCTGCCTTCCGGAGTTGTTCCTTCCATGCGTGCAGATGTGTGTTGTGTCTTTCTTTCAATGCGGACGATGGCTATTGTTTTGGAAGGTGCGAGTACGGTGCAGCATAAAACTACCTGAGATAGGTAAGGTATGTACTAGGTAGGTGCCCGACCTTACCACGTGCCTAAGGTACCTGCCTGGTACCTTACTCGACTGCTCACCTGCATCGAGGACATACCTTAGAAGTAGGAGCGGCCAAAACTTCCAAGTTGCCCTGGCTTCGCTTCATCAACTGGAAAGAGGACGGGATGGGAAGCAATGAGGGGCGCAGGGAAAGCGCAGACTCCCAGGCCCTCGGGGCCATCATCCTGGGTCATCAGTTGATCGCCAGAGAACTTCCGAACCCATCCAACATCGAGTCCTAAATCTATCGCAACCTCGTCAATCCCTCGTCGATCCCTCGTCCTGCTTCCCCCCTCGTTTGCCTCGATCCCCTACCAGGCACCTATCAATCACCACCAGCTGTGTGCACAGCTCTAGTCCGCGGTCCTAAATTACGCCTTGTTTCTGTCCATCCACCGTTCAAGATAGGTCGCTAGCTTCCCCGCCTGTCAGCCCTTGACGACACTCGAGAGGCTGTTTGACTCCGACCAACCGCTCCCTCTCCTCCCCCCCCACCCCGAGTAGTAACCCGGATAACCCCCCATCGTCTGCCAGATATGATGCCCGGACGGCCAGGCTGGCCCCCGGCGTCACCGCCACCACCTATCCCACCCCCAAAGCCAAGACCCTACCGTCGACCCATCGGCGACGACCCGGAACTCCTCGAGCAGCAGCGGCCGAAACCACCAGAGGTCAAAAACAAGAAGCGGGGCCCAGGCCTAATCCGGCGCGACGTCGAGGCGACGCCCCCTAAACCCGCCTCGCCAGCAAGTCGCCCTCCTGAAGCTATCGCAGCCCGCAAGTCCATCGACGCCGGCAAAGGCGGCAGCATGGACGGAGACGGGCTCGCCGACTTCCGCTTCCCTGACGACGGCGCCTCGACCGTCACGGGCGGTAACGACAAGCAGCTCGAGGTGCCCGGGGGCTCGGCCGCCGCCCGCCTGGGGACGGACATGGCGTCCAAGAAGACGTCAACCTCGAAGCGGGCCCGGGTGAAGCGACTCCCCGGCGCGTTCAAGCTCAAGATGAAGGGCTTCGGCCAGCGGCTGAAGCAGAAACTCTCCGGCGGCAAGAAGAAGTTGAAGCCCAAGCCGCCCGTGTTGCGCGTCCAACTAGACCAGGTAATGCAGCAGGCGGGGGACACGGGCAAGATTGTCGGGATGCCTCCACCGCGACCCGAGGCTTGAACGAGAGGAGTCCAGGTATTATAGGTGTGGCGGGCTTGTGATTTGCGTGGTGAGTTTTGTTCCTGGTTTCTTCGGTTGTGCCATGCTCGTCTTGTCGTCTCGCCCTCGGTCGCTGACTTGTTGGTTTATCCTTCTTCATTCATCAGCACATACTATCATCCTCGGCAGAGCCAGGAGTCTTACGCGACCAAACTTCATAGCCTTGATTACTGCGAGTCTTTTCATGGCATTACCACGCTGCCGAAGGTATCGCTGCGGATCGGTTCATCGTGCATGGCCGGTACGTCGGAGTGGATAGATTCCGTTACAAGATGGAACACCTCGGCATGCCTTCATGGTGGCCGCCACCGCGAAAGATAATGACACACGGCGGCGGGTCGGCAAATACACAACGGTAGAACAGCCTCGGAACCTAACCCTCTTTCCCCCACCGCATGCAAGGTTTACAATCTCCCTTGACTTCGGTCACCGCCGAACTATACATTGCCGGCCACCATTGTTGAGTTTCGGAGCGAGTTGACGGCTGAAGTCAAGTCCAGGAGCACCGGCAGAGGTGGGATACGTACCTAGAACTGGAGGAAAATACGGACACCTCAGACACCCCTCAGAGTAGTTTCCCCTGCATTACCATTCGACATTATGACTACAAGTACAGTAGCTAGCCTGCTTAAAAGAATAAAAATATATGTATAAAAAAAAACCAAAACACGGTCCCGGGGAAGAAAAAGAAGAAACAAAACTCTCCCATAACACATCCATCATGCGTGATTCAGACCCAATCAAAACATACGATGTTCAAGCCGCCAAAATGATGATGATGCTGCTGATGGCGATGGTGCAGACCAGGCCCACCAGACTGACCTTGTATGTCGGCATGTGCCCACAACTCAATCCATCCACGCAAGTCAACCACCTTGCCCCGCCTCGTAGCCGACAATGCAGCGTCCCAACACCTTGGGGGCCCCGGAAAGCGTACCCGGTATGTTGCCGAGAATGACCAGTTGCACGCCTGACCCACTGAAGGCCCAACAGCCACCCGGCTCATTCACATGGATGTCGCCTGGGCCGTCTAGTACCTTCCACGGAAGTTTCCTACCAGCGAGCCCCATTCCTTCCCGTCTGGCATCCCGGCCATAAAGCCAAGGTATGCGCACCTGCGAGGCAGCCCGCAGTGAGCGCTCCTTCCTCCTGGCTCAACAGAACCACGGCAATGTCGACCAACACTAAACAATTGTGGTGATTTGCGGACAGGGAACCGCCTTCCAAACAACTCTCGGATAGCGGGACTCCTTCCCCGATACTCGGACAGCGACCCGTTCCCCTTGTTATCGGTGCCTTCCCCCATCCAAGGATGGGAATGGTCGACAGTGCTCCCAACAACAGCAGGCTGAGGCTACACGACGGCAGGAAGCTTCGAGGCCGAAGTAGGCAGACGCCTTCCGTGTTAGCCCAGACAAGCAACTCTGACTTACAGGCCAGGCCAGTACTACCCGCCTCACCTCGCCGTCCCAATCGTGCCCCGCCTCGTCCTCTCCGTCTCCCTCTTATGTTGCCCCGTCACCCGCGTCCAATCGTCCCACTCACGGCTGACCTCCATGAGCACGCCTCCCATGACCTGCGCGCTGGCCATCAGGCCGTGGCCCTCGCCTTCCAGCACGCGCACCTCGCACCGTCGCATTGTCTTGCCCAGCCACTTGACGTTGTCCACCGGAACGCGCGTGTCGCGGCTGCCGTGGTGGATGACGACAGGCCGCGTGATGTCGACGTAGCGGAAGCCGATGGTGTGGCGGCGCTCGAGGCACACGAGCAGGTCGACGGCCGGGTTGGCGCCCGTGGTGGCGAGCTGCCAGATGGCGTGGGTAAGCCGGTTGTCGTATGTCTGCTGGCGTTCGCGCTCGGCGAGCTGCGAGTTGGCGAGCGCGGCTGCCGTCTGGAGGATGCTCTCTTCTCGCTCCGCTTGCAGGCGTGAGCCGTATTGAGACGAGTTCGAGCGCTTATGGTGGTGGCTGGTGCTGGACTTGGAGCCGGCCGGGCCCATGGTTGTCGGGGTCGTCCCTGTGGGCCGGATGCGGTCCATTTCTTCGTCGGCGGCCTGGGGCACGTCTTTCGATGCCCTGTCGGCGACGTTTTGGTTCTCCTTGTCTTCGACCTGGGCGTTCTTGGCAGCTTCCTTGTCCTTGCCGGCTGCGGCAGCGCTAATCTTCTTGTCCCGCTTGGCCCGTTTTTGCTTTGGCAGCGAGCTTGTTATGCTTGAGCTTGTGGCGGTCATGAAACTGCTGTTGGCGGCCTTGAGGAACGGCGTTGGGAGCGCCCGGAGAATCTTTTGGCTTGTGGGAATGGCATTGCTTGGGGGCGCTGGCGTCTGCGCACTGGCCCCAAACACACTCATCTGTGACGGTGGGATCCACGGCGCGAGCAGGTGAATCTTGCCCCGGATGTGTTGGGGCATACGGAGAGCGGTTGCAAGAGCGTAGATGGCGCCGGCTGAGTGGGCCAGAATGGAGAACTTGGTGATTTTGAGAGACTGACAGATTGCATAGACATCATCTGCAGCGGAAAAAGTTAGCCTGGCACGAGAAATCGCGGCGGGAAGCGGGGGGACAAACCTGGCCAGCCCAAGGGTGTTGCGGTGCCCTCGGCATAAGGCTCGCTATCTCCAACACCGGGGCGATCGGGCGTGATAAGCCGCAACTTGAGCGTCAAGGCAAGCTCGTCGTAGAAGGCGGTGATATACCTCGTTAATCCCATACCGACGCAGCAGAAGACGGCACTCCCACTCGGATCGCCGACCTCGCTAAAACTGATGACCCGACCGGTCTGGGGGTGACGGATCTTCTGGCTCAGCCTTGGACTGCAAAGATAGCTCTCAACCCCGTCATCGATGCTGTCTGCACTCCTGGGTCTCTCGTAGGCGATGTGTGGCTGATCACTGTTCTTGCCTTGCTCCGACGTCCGGGTCTTCTCGGAGCTGGGGCTTGCGGCGCCAGAAAGCCTCTTGAGCCTACTGCTGCTGCGCTTCACCTTCAGCGTCCCTGCTCCGGTTTCACTTGCATATCCACTAGCATAGCCGCTATGGGGGTCTGGGGTGAGATGACCGGATCGTCGCCTGTGCCGGGCCTCCGTGCTCGATTCTCTGTCTCGGCGGCGACCCTGAGCAATGGCGGGGGATGGCGCCCCGTCGTCAAGGGGATCCAAATCCGGAAACATTGCGTTTGCTGGGGTGGACGGGCTCGTGCCGTAGACGTCGGCGCTGTGTTTGCTCAAACCTGACGACCCAGCCTGAGCAAAGTCTGCCGAGAGTCTTAAAGCGTCAAGTTGGTGCCCCTGTTTCGTGTTAGATTGCTGTCGTCTGGTTGTGTCACTCCGATGGTGACGGGACCCCGTGCTGTGCTCGTCAATCTCGTGAATCGTGTCGTTGGCGCCGTTGTCGCTGTCTCGCTTGGATGTTCGGGAGGCTCGTGCAGATGATCTCTTGGCGTTGCTTCCCGTCCTCCTCAGGGACGAATCTCTGGTCGGTATAACTCGTGGGCTCTGTGGGGAGTTCAAGATGGTGCCCTCTGTGGTGGGATTGGTGCGGGCCGGGCGAGAGGGGGATTCACTGTGCGGCTCCTCGTTGATTACGGACTCTGCGGCAAAGGGGTCGAGGCGCGACGTCATGCTGCCAGTTGAAGCGGTGATTCCGTTTGAGCTACTGCCAACAGCCCCGACGCTCGACCTCTTTTTGTCGGCTTCCTTCTCGCGCAGCCTTTCTTTGCTGCTCATGTACATCAATCCGCGAGAATTTCGTCCGGTCTTCTTGCCCCAGCTGTCATGTGACCGCTGCGCGTTCAACGTCTTTCCGTCCGCGCCAGGCGAGGCGGGCTCGACTACGCGCTCAACGCTCAGTTTGCCAATGCTTCCAGCCCCAGACGTCAGAGACCCCTTGCTCGACGGGCGCGAGAGCGCTCCGCTGCTGCTTCGCGAAAGCAGACCCCTTAGACCGGTTGCATCTCGGCTGACCGGACTTTTGGGGGACTTGGGCGAGGTCAGAGACGAGAAGCCGCTTGGCGGTTTGGAGGTGCGGATGACGGGCGCGCTCGCTGCGAGTTCGTCCAGCGACAGGTCGTCCTCGCCCAGCCGACCGAAAGATGGTGTGGTAAAAGCACCGTAGTCGACGCCGAAGGATCCGCTCGTCGGGGAGCCCGGGTTGGACTGATTGATTGGGCTGCGCGTTCCCGTTGGATTGAGGTAGTAGGGGCTGTCGAAGTGGTTGCTCAATGGCCGCGAGATGGCCGACAGGGAGGTGATGAGCGACGATATGACTTCAGGGGAGGTGGCAGTAGAGGGGGGGACTGTTTCGTTCTCCTGGTCTCGAAGAAAACGGCCGTATCGCTCGCGGTCCTGGGCGGACCAGTCGGAAAAGACGTTGTCGGAATCCCTCTTCCGCTGGGGATCTTGGGTCGCGATGGGGCGGGGAGGATTGCGGCGGCGCGGAGGGGAGGTGGGCAGGTCTCGATCTGGTTCGCGCCGGGTGCGCTCTCGCTCGCGGGACCTCCGGGGAATAGGGGGCGCGGCGTCGAGCGAATACGACGAAAAGTAGGACGAGTCCATTGCGGCGGCGGCGGCGGCGCGCTCTTTCAAAGGTATATATCGGGCGTTAGTCTGGTGCGGTGACGGGTGTGGAGCTGTCTGTTCCAAAGGCCGCTGTCTGGCGGCACGGTCTGTCTCAGACCTGTTGCGTGCAGTCTGCACTCTGCAGTTTGGCCCAGGTGATTGTCGACACTATCGCCTGCAGAAGCAAGCCCGTGTCTGCAAGGAGGTTTGCTTTCGTCGAGCGCCCGGGGCTGGGGCAAGCAAAGACAGGCAAGGGAGTTCAGGTACGTACGACCTCACGTCGCACTCCGTTCGTCTGAAGGTCTTGTGTAATGCTCTGGGCGTGCACCACCCCTGGGCAGTTGGATTCGACCAAGAAAGAGCGCAAAGGGAACGGGCATCAGACGAAGGCTAGCTGCGTATCGCGTCGCAAGTGCAGAGCATTGGCAGCGGCGGCAGCGCAGCACAGGCAAGGGAGGGTTGGGTCGGCTGGCAGCGCCTTTTTTTCTCGTCTAACGGCGAGGTGCAGCTGCGCAAAGGTTTCAATGCGGTGCGGTGCGGTACGGTACGGTGCTTGGGGGGTGCTCGTGCTCGGTGTGGTGTGGAGAAGGCTAGTCGAAGGGAGGATGCTGCATCCAACCAGCATGGATAGATAGGTCTCCGAAATCCCTGCTCCAACGAGAAAGTCAGCGACTGCTGTGCTGCTGCTGCTTATGAGCAATCACCAAGCAAAGACAGCCAGACAGGTGGAGTGCAGACAGCCGTGGAAGCACTGGATAGAGCTGCACCAGAAGTGGAGCTCAACTCCAGGGATGAGGGTTGCGGGAAGGATTCAGAATTCAGGTCATTGACCTCCCGTCAGGCTCGCCCTCCAACAGACGGACAGATGGAGCGTGCACTGAGGAGTTGCACTCGCTAAATGTGATTGAACTGTTAGTGATTGCGTGTCGCTGGGCCGCTCTGCACTAACGGCCATGCCCTAAGAGATGAAAGCCAACATGGAACTGAAAAACAAACGGGATTTCAATCTTGAGAGGACCCAGCTGGAGAAAAAGCGAATTTCGGATCCCCTCCCGTCCCTGATCGCCTCTCGCTTCCAACGACTGTTCCAACGTCGGGTTTTCCGATTCCAGCCCCTGAATTGGTCAATTCCAATCCCACCTGCGCTGCCTGCTCACTGGCCAAAGCTCTGAGCTCGTTGTCCAATCCAAGCCCGCCATTGCCTACAGATCCCCCCTCCCATCCAGTTCTGCCCCCACGGACGATGCCCCTTCCCCCCTAAAAGCTTGGACCACGACGGAATTTTTGGGAAACGGACACAGCCCAGACTCATCACTCACCCTTGCACGCACACTATCCCGGCTCTCCACCTGAGCCGGAATGACCTCGTGGCAGCCGCGGTGTTGGGATGGTCACGGATTTTGGGCAGGCTTCACAGCTTTGACGGAAATATTTGTCGGCACCGCGATCGAATCCGGACCGGAGGACGTCTGAATAACGGATTCCAATATATGGGAGTTATTCTCGTCTCAAAACAAGGGTTCATGAAATGGTCGAATGCCACGACGTGAACCACATGCAAAAAAAGGAGGTTGCGTTGGTGTTTCGTGTGGAGAATCCCTGTCGAGTGCGGGCAGGCAGAGAGTCCCAGAAAGTTCACCAGGTTGCAACCGGGCAGGGTCGGGAATTGCTTCTGGAAAGAAACGGGGAACGAGGAGGAGTGGGAGAGTGTTCGCTGACACGGGCCTCTGTCTTGGCTTTGACAGTGACGATCCGATGATGTGTCTGAGACGGATCAACGCATGAAGGGGCAGGTGAGCATCAAGTATTGGTTTTATAGCCGTCCCGTGAATCGGAGTTCACCTCAGACATCCCGCGCGAGAACACCCGCGTCGACAGGATGTCCTTATCAAGCACAAGAAAGAAAAACCACCTCGCGACCAACCTGCTGCGATGCTCCTGGAGGATAGGGACTAAATGGTGGCAACTGCGGGGTGTGCAGAAGGACGGCAATCGCGCACTCACGATGGTAGCGCACAAAGTTGGACGTCCGAGCAACGGCACGAGACTCGCACAGGAGACGAGTTTCCGCCGATCCCTCCGCAGGAGCTGCATGCGTCTGAGACAAACCAACATCGACGTATCAGATCGATTCCTGGTTATGAATTCTGAATTGAGCAGCAGCAGCGCGGTGCACGCGGCAGACACTGCATGTCACGCTAAAATCTACCCAAAGAGATGAACACTCCAGAAAGCATATCTGGAGGCTGCCATCCAATCCAACACGAGAATGATTTGAAATACGCAGGGGAAATAATTGCGTTAGATTTACTCAATGACTGGACCTTCGATCCCGGTGATTTGGACGCAATAACGGGTGGATCGGGAGAGGCCTTCGGTTCATTGTCCAGCACGTGTATGGGCTGACGGGTTACGGGTGGACTTTCAGCCCTATCTGCCGCCGGTCATATTTCTCGTTTCCTGTAAATTGGGTGCTTCCTTCCGTTCGGGAGGGAGGCCGACCCAGCTTCTACGCAGTATCGTGCCAAAATAAAACCCCCTTGTCAGGTACTCTGCACGAGCCAGTTTCTTGCACAACTCCAACACAAAACGATTTCAAGTCCGTGCAGGCCTTGTCGATACCTGCCCCACCTGTATTACTTACCATAGTAGGCCGTGTGGCATCAACGCCTTTCAAGTTTCAACGAACAAACCAGGGCAGTTTTCTAAAAAAGGGTTTGTAGACATCTGCACAGTGATTATATACCCCAACTGTTCTGTGGCCTGACTGTCATGCTGTCGACCTAGTATAACAGTATCCCGACTTTCGCTGAATGGTCGTGACCAACCATAAGAAATGCCTGTACAACTTCAAATGGTAGTGTACTGGGTACGTACCTGTTCTGAAAAGCTCGTCGTGCCGCATCCCACACTGGAATCGAGCAATCTAATTGGCTCCAAGACCGCGATCCACGAAACGACGTCATCGTCTGCTTCAACTCTTGAACTTGAACTTGGACATGCGCTGGTCTCCGAGTTGCCAGCACCAATGCTCTTTTTCTTCCTTTTTCCATAGTGTGACGACCTATTATTGTCGTGCAATTTTTCAGCATGCGCCTGTTCGATGTTTTTGTAGCGAAACACAAACAATAAACAAACACCTTCAGCTACTACCACGCATTTCAGCTACCGTCGAACCGAACAAACATGGACCTCCTGCTCTCCCTCCCCATCGCTTCCTACTTCTTCTCGACCTCGCTCACATCATGGTCAACCTCGCTCAACCTCTTATTTTTCTACATGACCTGGTCGACCCTGGTGCTCAGCCATTCCCCTCTCAAGATTGAGATTCTGGGCACGACCGCCCTGCGCCTGGTCCTCTGGCTGGTCCCGTCGCTGCTCTTCCTCCTCTTCGACACCCTCCTGCCCTCGCTCGCCCAGAGCATCAAGTACAATGGCGCATCCGGTCTCCCACCCCGCGACGCCAGGACCCTCGCCAAGCTCCTCGGCCTCGCCCTCTTCAACCTTTCCCTCTCCACCGCGCTGCAAGCAGCCGTCTCCCTCGGCCTCACCACCCTCCTCAAGACGCCCATCTTCCGCACCTCCACCACCCTCCCTCTCCCCTGGCAAATGGCCAAGCATATCGCTATCCTCTTCGCCGCCCGCGAGGTCCTAACCTACTACATCCATCGCTACCTCCTCCACAACCCGTCATCCACCAAAAGCAAAACCCTCAAACACCTCAAAACCCGCCACACGCAACACGCGCACTCGCACCACACCCCGCCCTTCTCCCTCCTCCTCATGGCCGACCACCCGATCCCCTTCCTCCTGCATCGCTTCCTCCCGCTCTATCTCCCCGCCCTCGTCCTGCACGACAACCTACACATCCTAACATTCGTCCTCTTCGTCGGGCTCGCCACCGTGGAAGAAACCCTCGCCATGTCGGGCTACACCATCATCCCCGGCATCATACTAGGCGGGATCACGCGGCGCAGCGCAGTGCACTACGCCAAACCGGTGGGCAACTTTGGGTGCTGGGGGGTGCTGGACTGGGTGCATGGGACCAGCCTGGGCGGCAAGGACGTCATGGCCGATATCCAGGACGAGGCTGAGAAGCATAATGTCAAAGGCCGGAGCTCCAAGGCTCTGGGCGATGGCGGAAACATGATGCAGAATGGGATCCAGGGGCTTAGGAGAAGTGCGCGGTCGAGGGCGAGGAAGAGCCGAGGCTAGTCTGTTGTCTGTTCAGCTTTTGCTTCACGGTTTTTCTCTAGCAAGTCCCGGGGTGAGTGATTTGGTGTATATGATATATCTTCGGCCGTCTGATGTGGCCGATGAACTGGGATTTTACACGGCGGCGTTGTTTTATAGGCTAGGTTTTGTGATGACTCGATTTGGATACCCTGGGAACATAAACGGATTTTCTTTTTCTTTCTGCTATTTGGACGGGGTGGTATATCTACATATGGGGTTTTATGTTATCATTGGATCTTGCTCTATCTAGTGGGCGTGGAAATAAACGCCCACACCAAACAAGGCATGTATCGCGATAGTTAAACATTCCAAAACGCCCTTTTCATGGCCTGTCCGCATACCGTCAACGTGCAATGCCGCCAAAGAGCCGCCATTAACATTCAATCCCTCAGGCTGCGTTGCCTGGACCAAGAGGTAACGAAACCCGTGTATGTTTGTTCCTCTTCCCATCGTCCCATATATACAAACACGATAGACACTATATCTAAACAAGTGCCTCGAAACGCAACCTCCACTCGCCAGCCCGCTTAGTCTACATATACCTGAACCCAGCCAAAACCATCTAATA
Organism: Cercophora scortea; assembly: GCA_033439705.1. Taxonomy (NCBI): domain Eukaryota; kingdom Fungi; phylum Ascomycota; class Sordariomycetes; order Sordariales; family Lasiosphaeriaceae; genus Cercophora; species Cercophora scortea. Next base: position 4,498,237 of record JAUEPO010000004.1, on the reverse strand, counting down.
ACCCATCCAATGTTTGTACATGCAGGCGTGTTTCTATCTCAATATTGCCCACCCATTCAGTGATCATTTCATCTCATGCAAAAATCCGTCCCAACCAACACGACGCCAAGCAATCAGCTCCGTCCTTCAAGCCGCCCACCCCTTCTTCTCCTTCAGCCACCTGACCGTGTCGACGCCAGCCTGGACCCGCATGCCAAACCGGGCATCGAGGACATAGCTCTCCCACTTAGAGACCTTGTCCAGGTATTGCTGAGTCTCGTCTGTCTTCTTCCTGCGGAAGGCCTCCACTTCGTCTGCGACTGTGGTGGGGGTGCCCTTCTCGCTTGTGCCGGGCACGGATGGCCAGGCCGCGGGGTCGCTGACCTCCATCCACGCCACAGCCGCCATCTCGTAGTGTGCGGCGGCAAGACAGTAGTCGTCCTTTGTGGGGCCCTTGAAAAGGAATCTAATTAAAACACAAAATATCGTTAGCAAATATGGACCCTGACCATCACAGGGGACCGAAAAAGGGAAACCCACCTGTCCATACTCAACAGAGGCTCGACCAAGGCCTTCGCCTCGGCGCCTCTGCCCAGCTGCCTTAGCAGCGCCGACTCCGTCAGCGTGCGAGTCGCCAGCTCGTCCTTCTCCTCCTTAATCTTGGCTAGCGTCTCTGCGCTGCCAGTCGTGCACCTCTCCCACGCAAGGTACCCCCTCGCACGCTCGAGCTCGGGCGTCGCCATGCGCTTGCTGCCGTTCCACAGATAAATCATTTCCATGGCGGGGCTGACGCCGACGGCATCGAGCAACTCCAGGCCCAGCGCCTTGGCGCGCTCCTCCCACTTCTGCAGCTTCCGGCATACAAACACCTCGAACGGCAGCTGGCGCGCCATGAAGCGCTTCTTGCCCGCCACCGTCGGCGCCTTCCGGAAGTACTCCTCTGCCAGTTTCTTGTGCTTCTGCACCCGATCCGCCGCCACCTGGCGCTCGATTTCCTCGGCCGCCTCGGGTAGGGCTCGCGCCGCGTGGAAGGCGTCGCGGTACATCTCGAGTTCGGCGCTGCCAGCGATGTAGTAGTACAGCGCGTGTGACCAGTTGTTCAACTCGACGCAGCGCAGGAAGTTCTCACGCATCGGTTGCCAGTCCATCGTGTACAGGGAGCTCATGCTGAGCTCGAAGTTGTTGAGGGCCTGGATCTGCCGCATCTTGCTGTCGGTGTTGGTCTTGAGCAGCACGATGGCGTCGCTGAGGCGCTTGGCGTTGCCGAGCACGCGTGCTTCTTCGAGCTTCCACAGACGTGAGTCCGGGTAGCGCGCGCGCATCTCGGCCAGGAGGGCCGCGCACTCCTCCTTGGGGAACCCGACGACCTCAGCGCCGCCGGCGGCGTCTTCAGTGGCAAAGGCCCGGATGTCGCGCTCGCAAGGCAGGATGTCAGCGAACCCCATGAAGCCGTTGTAGTACTGCAGCAGCACCAGCCCGGCCATCGCCCCGTTGATGTTGTTGTACTTGGTGGCCTGCCAGAGCATGCGCACGCCCCGCTCGCGGTCGCCCTTGAAGCCGATGACGTAGAGCAGCCGAGACATGGCCGGCGGGACCATGGAAATGAGCAGGAGAAGGATACCGAAGCACATGTTGGCGCCGCTGTGAATGAAGACGTCGACGGTCGAGGTGAAGTGTGTCCTGTCTGCGCCGAACTTGTTGAGGTGGTCTAGGGTAGAGAGGCGAGGGGTCCTTGGTGTGGTCTCGTCGGCTGGGTTCTCCTGAGTTGGTGACGGCGCGGGCAGGTCGGTTGTGATTGCGAGCTTGCCTAACTTCTCGTCCAGTGTTGTCGCGTCGGAGACAGGGGCAACTTCGGGTGTTTGGAAGTCCGACAGGTCTTCTGCGACATCAACAAACTCGTCCTCGCTAGATCCTTTCTCCCCCGCCACGGGGGTGTTTGTTCCGGTGAAGTCGGCAAACTCGGCGTCGTCAAAGGAGCCGGGCATCTGCTCCTCAGAGATGCGAGTCCTTTTGGGCGCAACGGCACCGCCATTCTGCTTGGACTTCAGATACTGGACCTCGGCGTTCATGATGCCGTCTAGTGTGACGTATGCCTTGCGCAGCTTGTAGAAGCCCTTGATGCCCTCCGTCAGACTCTCGTGCATCACGGCCATGACAGCGCCCATGAGCTGGGCCTCGGCATTGACAAGCGCAAACTCGGAGCCAGGCGGATAGATCTTGCTGCCGCTGCCACCCGTCTTTTCGGCCTCCTTCTGCGCCTTCTTCATGTCGTTCCAGGCCCGCGTCTCGGTCTCGTTGAGCCGGCTGGCCGCCTCGTTCATGATGTCTTTTTCGAAGCCGAGGATGCTGCGCATAAAGGTCGACAAGCCTAGACCAAGCTGGTGGAAGCTTGACCCGTGCTCCCGGAGTCGTAGACTAGCCTCAGCGCCCTCAATATCGTCGTTCATGATCAGGCCGGTCGACACCATGGCGTCTTCAATGTCGGAGGATTCCTGCTGCGCAACCGTCAATGACGGCTTGGCGCGGCTATTGAGGCTGACGGTGCTGGCTGCGGGGCTCGCCGAGGGGCTCGAGGCCGCCTTCGTCGAGGACGGTTTGGGTGCTGGGGGGCGGCAGACGACCCGCGGAACCAGGAGCGAAGGGACGACATGGTTGTGTCTGGAGGGGTGCAGTAAATGCGGCCAGAGATCCAAAGCAAGGAGGCCGGCAAGACCTCGAGCAGATGCCGTTCCGACGGGCAGAACCTCAGGTATGTTACCGGGGAGGTGGGTCGTCGACTGAAGGAAAAGCAGGGCAAATCCGGCAAGAGACAGAAGAAAGAGGGAATGTAGACAACACCAGTCAGGAAAACGGTTGGGAAGGGGATTGCAGGATAAATATGGACAATGCTAACTCCGGTGAGCCCGGCGAGTCGGCAGGAATAGGGCGGAGGCGGAGGACGTGGAGGAGTCGCGTAGAAAATCTGCCAACAGGGCAACCTGGACCACCTCGCGCTGGAGTTGGGCACTGAAGAGGCTGGAGGGCAGACCTATGGAAGGCACCCAAGGTACCTGACGAGGAAAACGATGACGAAAAACAAACAACTCAGCCTCAGCCCCAATAAGTCGGGTGCTATCCCAGTCCCGCCCCGTTGGTGCCTGCCTGGAGAGAGCAAAGCCTCGCACTCGTTACATTGGCGTCCTGTCCACCGTGCATCTCACCCCGTCGTCGTACACAGTTCTAACGGGATGGATCCGTCCCAGGTACGGTAATCCGTAAGCCGAATCCTGGTGTCAGGAACCTGGGCTGGACCCAGAATGGAGTTTGTGGTGTGCGGGTCGAGGTTTTGCCAAGGCGGGGACTTTTTGGGGTTGCGCTCCAACGATCCAGGCCCCCGCTAAGGACCGAATGACGACGGTACCCGCGGAAAACGACAGGTACCTTGCTCCAAGGGCTGTCGATTTGGACTTGCTCGCTGATTGCGGATGAGGAATAAATACCAGCAAGAGACCGAGAGATTTATGATTCAAAGTGAAAACCAAAAAAATTACGCACCTTTCACTGGCATTGGAGAAAGGGTAAGGTTGATAACTCAAAAGCCAAGCTGGAGACCAAAACGGTAAGCTGCCCATTTACCTGCGTCGGGGCATAAGATACAGGTACCTTGGGAGCTTGGCTCTCCCGTCGACAGCTTCTATGTTTCCATTGGCAGGCAGGCGAATCTGGAATGCAGGGCCTAAATTACAGCTTACAGTTGCACTGCGTCAGCGACAAGGCCAAGAAAGATAAAGATAACCCGTCTCCCATGCACAACACAACCATAAATTTCGGGCTTTGTCAGCCTCATAAGCTTCATTTGGTTCATGAAAGAGACAGAAGATGTGACAAGGAACAGATAAGAGGTTTAGCGCTGCAACTGCGCTAGAAGTGGACGCTGCGAGTCGCGGCATCGTGTCCACAGTCCAGAATGGAGTCCAGTACGATTACTCGTAATTACATCCTTCATGCGGGTTACGTGTAACGGCTGGGCAACCCGACCTGATCCGTGCACCAACTTTGGGACCTCCCAAACGGCCGACGGAGTGAGCCGCGCTAGGCTGGCAGGCTGCACGTCACGTCACGCAGCTGGAGCTCGAAGAGGCACCGCCCGCGAAACAGCCGCATCCAACCATCGCCCGTCAACATATACGCACCCAAACCTCCGAACAACATCACCCCCGAACCGCCCACACCCACCGAAAACTCCCGGCCGAAACGGACTTTTGTGCAACAAGTCAATACACTTCCAACAAGAAACACACCCAGGACACCCGACTTGCCCTCGCGACCGCCCCAACCACCCACCACAGCACATCCCACATCCACCATCATGGCATCCACGCAAGCCCCTTCCAAGAACGACGCAAGGGCCGCCGCCGAGACGAAGCCCGAGCAGACCGTAGCAGAGCAGAAGCCCGCCGCAGCGCTCGAGGAGGACGACGAGTTTGAGGACTTCCCCGTTGATGGTGCGTTATGTCCCCGCCCATCGCCCCCTCGCAAACCAGATACATACCCCCCAGCCCGCTAACCGCTTAACCCCTCCCCGCCAAACAGATTGGGAAACCGAAGACGCAGAAGCCGCCAACGGCAGCAGCGAGGGCACACAACACCTGTGGGAGGAGTCGTGGGACGACGACGACACCAGCGACGACTTCTCCGCGCAGCTCAAGTACGTTCCCAACCCCGGAACCACAACCACAACCCACGAGCCCACATCGCATACCTTTTTCTAACCAAAAGAAAATGATTATAGGGAGGAGCTGAAGAAGGTCGAAGCATCCAAGAAGCGATAATCATCATCAGAGGAGACAACGAATGACGCAAAGCAAAAGCATGAAAAGAGATGGGGAGAGCATAGCAAGCAAGCATCGGCTATCAAGTTACACTCGGGGGTGAGGGTGACGGGGGCGAGCATTTGCTGTCTTGTGGGCTTTTGTTTTCTGGTTGGCAGGCCTCGAGCGCGGGGTGGGGGGTAGACGGATAGGACGGCAATCGCAGCATACGTATGTCAGGCTCCCTCCGACTTTAGGGCTCTCGAATGTTTATGGGATTTTCTTTTTCGAAGAGCACGGCGCCGTCGAGGTGACATTACATAGCAGACCTTTCGACAGGCACAGCAGAGGTCCGAAGTGGTTTGACTTCACCTTTACCCCTCGGGCATTACCACACACCACCCCATCACGTTGATATTTCTGGCTGTTGTTTCGACCTGAAAATTGGCCGGCTGTTGTTTTTTCTTCTATTGATTCGTTTGTTGACACTAAAGACTAGCCATTCCAGTGCGAGCCCGACCTTTCCCACCACCAGTCCCAATTCAATTAGTCATGAGGGTTCCCAAGGTAGGAATAAAAGAAAACCAGAATAATGTACTCTTTCTCGCGCCACGATCCTCCTGACAAAAGCCACAAGGTCAAGCCCCCCTCTACGTGCATAGGCTGTGTCCGCAACGAGTAAACTTCTACTTACGCTCGCTGAGCGCCGTGACACCGGGCAGCTCCTTGCCCTCAAGCAGCTCCAAGCTGGCGCCGCCGCCAGTCGACACGTGGCTGAGCTTGTCCTCGACGCCGTACTTGGCCGCGACGGTCGCGGTGTCGCCGCCGCCAATGATGACAATCTTGCCGCTCTCGGCCGCCTCGACGGCCGCGTCGAGCGTGGCCTTGGTGCCCTTGGCAAAGGCGTCGAACTCAAACACGCCGGCGGGGCCGTTCCACAGGATGGTCTCCGAGTCGGCGATGGCCTGCTTGTACAGCTTGATGGACTCCTCGCCGCAGTCGAGACCCATCCAGCCGTCAGGGATGCCCTCGGCGTCCGTGGCAACGCCCGTGGCAGCGTCAGCGGCGAACTTGTCCGCCGTGACATAGTCGACGGGAAGCACCACCTTGACGCCGTTCTTCTCCGCCTTCTTCATCAGGTCGCCAACCGTCTTGGCACCAGCCTCGTCGAAGAGCGAGTTGCCGATCGGGATGTTGTTGAGCGTCTTCTTGAACGTGAAGGCCATGCCGCCGCACACGATCAGAGTGTCCACCTTGTCCAGCAGGTTGTCGATCAGCTGGATCTTGTCCGACACCTTGGCGCCGCCAAGGATGGCAAGGAATGGCCGCTTGGGCGACTCCAGCGCCTTGGCGAAGTAGTCGAGCTCCTTCTTCATGAGGAAGCCGGCGGCCTTCTGGGGGAGGTCGACGCCGACCATGGATGAGTGAGCGCGGTGGGCAGTGCCGAAGGCATCGTCTGAGGGCGGGGAGAGTGCGTGTTAGCTGATGGACGGGATTCGGTTAGGACCAGGGAGAAACGCACTGATGAAGATGTCGCCGAGCGCAGTGAGGCCCTTGCGGAACTCCTCAACCTTGGCCTTGTCGGCCTTGACCTTGTTGCCCTCCGCGTCGACGCCCTTGCCCTCCTCCTCGATGTGGAAGCGCAGGTTCTCCAGGAGGATGACGGCACCGTTGTCGGCCTTGGCGACAATGGCCTCGACCTCGGGGCCGACGCTGTCCGGGGCAAAGGTGACGTTCTTGCCGAGGAGCTTCTCAAGCTCGGGCACGACGGGCTTCAGCGAGTATTTGGGGTTGACCAGTCCGTTGGGGCGGCCCAGGTGGGACATCAGGATGACGGACTTGGCGCCATTGTCGATGGCGTACTTGATGGTGGGGATGGCACCGACGATGCGCTGGTTGTTGGTGATGTTCTTGTTGGCGTCGAGGGGCACGTTGAAGTCGACCTGGATGGTTGCTTGTTAGCTTTGGCGATGGCCTAGCTGGCTGGTTCCATTGGCACGATGTAGATATCACATGGTGCAGTTGCGGAGATGGAGGGGGAGACGAAGCATAGCGAGACAAAACGTACGCGAATCAGAACGCGCTTCCCCTTGAGGTCGACGTCCTGGATGGAGAGCTTGCTGGCAAGAGACATGATGGCGAGATCCTGTAGTGCAATTGATGGATGATAGAATATGTCGGACGAAAACGAATAGTAGGACTTGTGTTTATGGACGTAATAAAAGGGATGGGTCTCGGCGGAGGTAAAAAAAGACGCAGAGAGTGAGGATGGATGGCCAAGCTAGAGGGGTCTAGGTCGACGAGGGCGAAGCTGGAGGAGGGGTGGAGGGGTAAAAAACTGGTGTGGGGTCGCCTTCCTAGAGCTGTGACGACTGACGTGGGGTGATGGTTGGCTGAGCTTGCCTTCTGAGGTGATCCTGCTTCCTTCCCGTCTTGTATCTGCGGCAATAATGTCACCAAGGATCGAAGTTTCTAAGTAAAAGAAAAACTCGCACGCATCTTCACTGCAATACGAGATAGAAGGGCCGTCTTCAAACTTTTATTTCCCTCACTCTTCATGTTTTCGTGGCGAAACTCACACTCCAGTGCAAACATGGTGGGAGAGCAATTGACTTGCAACGTGATTGACCACTTACATTTCAAGATAATCACCTGTCTGTAACCTCGGACAAGAAACATCAAGCTAACCGGTTCATTGCCGTCTCTTTTTCTTTGGTATTTAAGGCAGCTACTTGTTTCCCCTGCGTCCGGTTCCATAGCTCCGATAGCATTCCACTTCTGCGCCGAGACTGCCTACCTATAAAGAATTATCGTGTTTAGGCCGGCGACCGAAATCCGATGCTGACAGACCGCTCGACGAGAAATATTCCCCGGCAACTTCGGGGCGACTCGTTCAGTTGTGAGAACCGTTGCGCACCACATAAGAGGTTAAAGTCCGTTTGGATTGGCGCCGCATGACAGCTGGGGGATAGCTTTGACATGCCCTCAAGCTTATAGGTGGGATGATCCCTGATCTCGCCGCAACACTATTTCGACGGTTACTTCTGTTGGCCACCGTGACAATTGGGCAACCCGGTTCATCAAGGTGGACATCGATATCCGACACCACGTCTGTCATGCCCAAGTGCTAAGAAGACTTTTCGGTATGTTCTTACCTTCCAGGTTCCCATGTATTGGAGTGTCCAAGCCGCAACCAGAATGGAGAATAAAACATGCGACTGTAAATTTGCTTGAAATTTATCGTGTCGTAGTAACCAGCCAGCCAATGCTAACCATTCCCATCTCTAAACTCCCGTGCAAGCCAACCCATAAATAAACCACCCTCATCCCTAGTGCCACCCTACGTATACCGGGCCGTATGCTCGCAAAGCCGGTAAAGTAAATAAGAGAACGCGCAAGAAACAAAACGAAACGAAACCGTTGCTATGCTCCAGACCCATCGCGGCTTGTCCATATATACGCCAAGCCTATCTATCCGCCTTGTTTCGCACAATATCGTAAATACACATCTCTAAGCATGTCCATGTATTTCTAAGCCAGCCGGATGTTTGGCGAGTTGGGGATGATGCGAGCTTGTTGAGCATCCTCGGCCGCGTTGGAAAGAGACAGGTAGGCGGTCCAGGCAATTCCAACCGTGGATACAAAGGGCTAAATGGCGACATCGCACGTTAGCGAGACAGGCATGACCACGATTGCCGAAAGGAGCGAGAACTCACCAGCTGAAATTGCACCGGCATCAACCGGAAGTTGATGATCTGCACCGCAGGCCAGACCATATAGTTGGCCTTCAGCGTCGGCACATACATATCCCTGATCTTCTGGTAGACGGCGCGTTTGCCGCCGCCCTCGGCAATGGTCATGGCGGTGAAGAAGGCGGCAATGCCGAAGGGCGCAAAGATAAACTGGTCGAACGCAACGCGCTTCATGGCGGGCAGGAACGCGGCTGTCTGGGTGATGGGGAACGACTTCTCCAGGAACTTGAACCACCGGAACTGCACGGGAGCCATCAGGAAGCCGTAGCCCATGAAGCGGGTAAGGCGCTCGAAGTCGAAGGGGGGCGGCAGCAACTTGGACTCGGGGATCAAGTCCCGCTCGTTAAGAGGATTCTTGCGGTCGAGCTCGTGAATCTCGACGGCCAGCGGGTCGTCGCGCGGGTTCGGTGATTGGCCGGCAGGGTATTTCCTAAGTGCGCGCTGCCGGATCGACGTGATTGACTGGGCGACGGTGTCGGCGATGCCGCCGAGAATGGCGTTGGTCACCATCATTGTGAGGACTAGAAGGGAGGGATGCGATTGTCAGCATCGTGGTGTGGCGGACGGGTGCGAGTGAGGTGTCGTATAACAATGACAGCGGCCTCAGCGAGCATCGAAACGTACCAGGTCGTTCATCGTAGTAGGAGTTGAAGCGGCTAGTGAGCCGCGCGAAGATGGACATCTCGACGAGGAAGATGATGGTGTGCAGTAAAGGCTGAGAAGCGTCGAAGCATCTGGTCAGTTTGGGTTCAACCGAGACAAAGGCAAAACAGATAGCAACAGCAGCAACAGCAGCCCAATTCTGGGACGACGATGGAGACGACGGCGATGGAGTGCAGGGGTGGTCCAGGATTCACGAGGACCGAGACAGGGAAACAGATAATTAGATGGAACGGTGGCGGTGATGGCACGAATCTTGCAGAAGATAACAGAACACGGAAGGAAAATCATGGAAAAAGCAAACACGTACAACGCGATCGTAGATGAACTTGCTGTTGATCGCTCGACTCCATCGGCGCTGGGTCAATTCCCAAGTCATGTTGAGCAGTTGATGCGCGACGGCAACGATAGCGGAACCGCAACTGCTTGTTTATTTAAAAAGAGGCAAGGTTGAGCTGCTGCGTGGTTGCGTCGCTTCAAACTCGACTCGACTCGCCAAGAGGGTCGATGACGAAAGGTGCCACGGCCTGTTCACGTCAAGTTCCAAGAAATGTCCCGATCGACCGATGACGAGGGGCGTGCGCGTGCTGCCCTGTCGTTTTGTCCTTTGCTGGGGGAGGTACAGCCTGGCGCGCTGACAAGGGGGTTTTGATAAGGATTCCTCGCACTTTGTGCACTTAAGGCTAGGATACCGCAATATTCAATAATTCGCGACCAGATCAGTTCCAGAAAAAGATGACAGTTGATGATTTGGGTCAGTTTGCGACGTAAGGTGGGTGATGACGGATGGACAACTTGACACTGCCACTCAGCGACGCACGTCTCGGGGTGCCCCTTCCCGGGGCTGATTCTCCCCGCGTCGTTCCACTCCGGCAGCTGCGAACGCCATTTTAGCCGCAGATCTAAAGTGGCTCCCGGATTCCTCCCCACGGCTTCGCTGTTTTACCATCTGCTACGGGATTACGTAGACGTCCACACAGCAATCTGGTACACCATGACGTCGCAGAGGAGGGAGTTTATTTTATTTCTGTACGGCGTACGGCGCTTCCCCTCATGGTTCAAATGTAGGTAGTTGTACACCTGCACGGCGCGGCACGGATTTGAAGCTGGCAGCTGTCAGATTCACTATCCTGAATCACATTTAACCCTAACCCTCTAAACACGCGACTTCAAGGCCACATCCATCACTCTTCTGAAGATGGGCTGTTGAGCCATGGATCGTCCAGGAGTTCCTTCGCTGTCTTTCTGTCTTCTGGACGCCACTGCAACATCCCCCGCATGAAGTTCAAGAACATTCGCTTGTTCTCGCCCTCGAGATTTTCCTCGGACGCTTCCAAGCTCATACCCTCGGGTATTGGTACGTCGGCTTTCCATTTGCCTGTAGGAAATTCTGATTAGCGATGAAAAACGTAATAAGCCAAATATACGTGGTCATTCTCACCATCTTCGGTGAAGAACTCCTTGCTCCGGACCCCCCGCTGGACTAAATCCAGAGGAGCTAGTCCCAACATCCCTGTCACCTCGGCAAGGTGTGCTCGGGTCATGTATTTGTTTTCCTTGGGGTCTTGGCCATAGAACATATGCTTGTCCTCATATACGTCCCAGATCTGAGGCAATGAATCAGAAATTAGCAACGCACAAAAGTTAGGTATGTAGTCGAGATGGGGACATACCATGGCTCCCAGGTTCCAGATGTCAGCTGGGTAGCTCCATGCCGCCTTCAGCATCACTTCGGGGGACCTGTACACGTTTGGTTGCGCGCTATGGTTCCTCTTTAGATTTCCTCGAACAGCGGCACCGAAATCGCTGAGCACGACCCCGCCAAACTTCCTTGGAATGCCGAATCTCCGCGACATGTAGACCGGAGCGCCGTTGACAAATTTTCTGGGCGAGGGCATCTGTAGTTCGGCTTGGGTGAATTCATCAAGAAGACGGTTGTCGACAATCTCTTGCAAGATGTTGTCTGCTTTGATATCTGTCCATCTGAAGTCAGCAAAGTCTCCCATTCAAAATAGATGAGCATAGATTCTTCTGACCTGTGTGGACAATCTTGCATTCGGTGTGCAGATAATCAAGAGCAAGCAAGACGTGCGTCAGTCCGGCCTTGAGCAGATCTTCCGTGAACCGGTGGGTCGGGTTGCGGAAGAGAAAATCTCGCCAACTGTCCCACATGGGCTTTTGGACAAGGCACGGGTGATCGCCGCTGGGACCTTGAAGCACGAATCTATCCAATGCGGTCCGTACATGGCCATATCCCGGGTGTGAGGGATTGGCCTTGCTGATGATACCATACATCTCAAACTCGTCGTTATCGGCCCCTTCTCGCGTATAGACCTTCAAGGCCACATGGCTGTGCTCCCTGATGAGATTCAAGTTAGCGACGATTCGCACTGGATTGTGAGATATTTACGCTTACTGGAGGTGACGCGCAAGCCATACGGTTGATGTTGACCCGAAGCCCAGCTTACCCAACACCTGGTATTTTGACTCATAAACGTCGCCAATGTTTACGGGATAGTACTGTCCGGATTTAAACTCATCGAACATTTCTTCTTCCAGCACCTCGGACTCGGCAACCAGCTCAAAGCCTGAGGACGGAAACACCAAAGGCACCAAAGGTTTTCGGCGCGTCAGGGTTCTCACCCACTTCGACAAGGATTGGGCGAGAATTTTTGTCCAACAAGAAGAGGACGCAGGTCAAATATAATTGAAGTCCGGTATCATGATGGATGAGAGAGAGTAAAGACAAAGGACAGCAACAAACTGATTGTCAGTGAGTGGTCGTGCACCTCGCTGCGAACGACCCGACCAGCAGCGTGATTCCCTGTCTCACCTTAAAACCAGAAACGGTTTGGCGGTGAGAGGGAAGGAACAGTCCGACTGGGCAAGTGGGCAATTAAGCGGGGCACGCAGGCCTGTTTATTCCCGACCTAATCACCCACCGGGGCTCCCAAATCTTGCACCCGAATTCATCACCACTGCTTTCAGCGGCTTCGGTCGGAAATTAACCCGCTAGGTAGGGCAGGTCCCGCTGTGAAAGACTGTACCGATTGTACCGACCGCACGCACAAGGCTGCAAGGCACCGACGGATGGCGAGGTTGGTGATAGCCTCCATGTCGACCAAGCTATTCAGCGTCCCGGGGTCGCCGGGAGATCCCGCAGATTGGGGAGGATAACAATACTGCGCGATTGCCACGACGAGGCTGAGGGCCGAAATCACCATCGCCCCCAGGGCCCAATTCGCGGAATTCTACGCCGCTTGGTCGGCCGAGGAGAGCTCAGCCGTTGTCGGCGAAGGGGCCAGTATAATGGTGGTCGTCACTGCCTGACTGTGCCGACGCCAGAGCTGCCTCTATCCTTTCCCTGGCGGCGAATATAGCGACGGAGGATGTAGAAATAAGTAATTGGTCGAGCGACAACCCGACACATTTTATCTTCCAAAAATGGCCGACGCGTATAGAGTTTCGGCTGAGTCATCGGTAGAATTAAATCTGCCTCTAAATAGTAATATCTACAAATAAGTTTCGACTGTTGGTTTCCAAAAGCCGAAGAATATGTCGGGCAAGCGCATAATTATACCTTTACCTTTGCTCAAAGAAACCCCAAAACCAATACATAGACCACATGTGGCCCACTATCAAATATTATAACAACATCGAACGGATCAGCTAACCGTGGGTATTTCGGGTCATAAACATGGCCAACGTTTACGAGGTAGTACTGTGCGGATTTGAACTCGTCGAACATTTCCTCATCTAGTATAGAACGTCATCGACGCGACTTTAGCTCGACGGACGGTACTATGGCGTAGCAACATTAATTAATTAGGTACCTAGGTTGGTATTATTGCCAACAGTTCGATGCCTCAACCGCCAACTCACTACGTCTAGGTTGACAGAGCCTGACGCCTGTTCCCCCACTCCTCCTGGCATATCCACAAGCTTTGCTTGCTATTAAATAACCTCCTCGACCCCATTCTCAGTTCGGAGTCACGCAGCCATTGGCAGCCATCTTGCTCGCCTGGTGAGACTGGATGGCCGCGAACTCATCCAAGTGCACGTCGATGCCCGCCTTCCGAGCATCTGCGGCCTTGCGACGCAGACGGATCAACAAGTTTGCCCGTTCGAGCACTGGCGGTAGGTGTGAGCAAGGTGGTCAGTTTTGAAATGTTTAGTGTAGCAGCTGAGCGAGGAATCCAAACGCACTCTTTTGCGGCTGCAGGGTTGCCAACAGCTCGAGCGAGTTCCAGTAGTAAAAGGAAGGTGTTCCCGGGATCTTCTCATCCTCGGGCGCGGACTTGAAATCCCAGGATCCGGCGCTACTGAGGACCCAGGACTGGTTCTCACCGCTGGCTAGGGCCTGGATCAGAATCCACTCAGCCTGCTTGACGATGGGTGGCGCGTCGGGGCCGAGGTCCAGGTCTGCGACGCGCGTCAGTCACGATCATATGCCAAAAGAAACTGGACACTATTGAGTGGCATTTACGTACCTCTTGCTGGGGAAAACATGCGAGTTGTGTGATCGACGCCGAATGGCGGTGCCTGGTGCTTTTGGCTTTTGGTGGTGTACATTGTTGGTTGCCGAAGAAAACTTGACGACGACGACGATGACGGAACTGAGAATCGTTGCCCCGCCGCACCTCTCGAGCGGGAGACTCGGGATGTCCAGGGTGGAAGGCGAGAGTTTTGGTTGAAGGCAAGAAGAAAGATTCGGGGGGTTCAGATATGACGGACCACCGACTTATCGTCGCGGCGGTTTGGATGAGTGCGGACATTCACAATAGAGGGCGGTGAATGTATTGACGTGGGCCTCTCTACCTGGTAGGTGGTCTTTCGTCCAAACAATTCCACGCTGTGCAAGATGGGAACCCATCAACTTCTAAGGCTTTCCGGACCCACTCACCTCTCGAGATGACGCATTTGCCGACGGGTTGATGATAACAAACAATGCCTCAGATGCCATGGCCAGGGCGACCGAGTTGGGCCACGTTGCATGCTGCGATGCTGGGATTTGATCTGGACGTTTGAGTCGCACGTGCCGTTTGCTTTGGTATTACTCCATTCTGCAGAACCAACAACAAATAAATCATCCAAGTATATTTCGGGATTGGTGAATTCCCGTTAGCTTGAGATCAAAGCTGGTATTGACTGACATTGGGCTGCATCGGTAAACTTCCAGGTTTGCACGTTGTCAAGTGTTGGCCGGGATTGTTCACGATACCATCAATTCCCAACGGTCTTAACATCGCGGCGAGTAATTAAGCCATTACGGATCCATTTCATCACTCACTTGATTTTGTCAACAAACTACCTGGTAACCTGCCAAATTACGGGCTTGCGTAGTGCCTGTGGTTGTGGCAACCTAAACTGTCAACTTAATATCAATCTGAATCAGGCACCCAATATCACCACCCCCTCAATCCGATGCTCAAAGTCGACGGTCAGGTATAGTAATAGGTCACAATCTTCTTCCTACCAAAAACCCCAGAGCAACATCAGCAACATCCGGAACCAACCAACCTTTCCAGTAACCATACGACGACCACGCACTATTAAACCCCCGAGTCGTCCTGGAAATGGGAAGGGTGTTGGAAGTCCCAGTGGTTGGCCGAATTCCCATGCCAAGCCTTCCACTTGGTGCACGCATCCTCGATCACGGCCTTGTCCTTTGCCATGATGTCCGGGATCTTGTCCTTGTTCTCGATGATCTGCATGCCCAGCCCGGACGAGGCGTGGAACGCAATATGGCAGTGGATGATCCAGGCTCTGTTCGAGGTATGTCATCAGTTGAGGTCAAGCGAATACGCAGGAACGCGCGGGAATTGGTGGATAGTGAGAAAACATACCCTGGATTGTCCGCCTTGAAGGCGATGATGACATATCCGCTCGCGGGGAGCAGGACGACGTCCCGCCGCGGCGGGTTGGTGCAGTTCAGCCGCGGGTTCTCGCAGTTGAGCTTGTCGGCTGGGAAGTACTCGCGGTCTCCCGGGTGGTTGATGTCCTCGTCCGGGTACCAGCTGACGTTGCTCTGCTTGAGCAGGGCAAAGTCGTGACCGTGTAGATGCATCGGGTGCGCGGCCGGGAAGAAGATGCGCTCCCCGTTGGTGGGCACCTTCGCCGGCGCCGTGATCACCATCCACACCCACTGGTCCTCTTCGGTGTTCGGCAGGGTGATGACATCCAGGTGCGGCTTATCAATCAGCTCCGGGAGGCGGTCAAGTACCAGCAGTGTCGGGTCCGAGAAGTTGACGCGGAACGGCGCAATGTGCATGTCCCACCGGGTCTGCGAGTGATAATTGTTAACCCGGGGTTGAGAAAAAGACAGAAATGAAGAAGGGTTCAAACGAATGACACGCACGTATTTTTGATCATCGGGGATGTAAGGCGTGTTGGATCCGGGGCCACCGGACTTGGTCATGCCGACGTCAAAGATGTACTTGGTGTTGTTGGGCAATGTCGAGTGGTCAAGATGAGTCGGATCTGTTTATGGGAACCCATGGATTAGCATCACACCTCGGCCAAAAAGACCAAATGGAGAGTACTGACCAATGTTGACCGGGTTGCCAACCTGCCACGGCCTCCATGGAATCAACTTGTCGTAAGGCTCATCCGCGCAGTTGATGTCAAACAGGGGCGGCTCCGAGAGAGGGTCCGGGGGGTTGGTGACGTTTTGATACGCCCTGTTGTACCTAACGATGCCCATCTGTTGATCGGGGCCAAACGCAAACTTCGAGCATTTGCGGGCCGGCTCCGCTCGCATCCAGTAGTTGCCGTAACGTTCAGCCGCGTAAGGGTCGTGGAGGCCGTGGACGATGACGTGGTATCGTTGGCCTGTGGTCTCTCATGCATCAGTGCTTGCACGCTCCAGTATCATGCACAACACACTGGAGCATGATGGTGGCATAACAAGGATACAAATGCTGGGAGATGAAAACGTACCGATGCCGATCTTGATGTTCGTTGCGTTGTACGGATGAATGGGAACAAAGTCCATCTCAATCACCTCCAGCAGGTGATTGTCAATGGAGAACACAAAGGTTGTATCCACAGCGGTGTTGACCAAGATCAGCATGTGTGCCTTTCTGTCATCCAGCCACAGTGTATACTTCTTTGGTTTGGGGCCCCAGCCAAACTGGCCAGTTCCATTGATGAGAATATTTGTCATCTCGGGGGCCGCGCCTGACTGCAGCATTAGCGGCCAATCCTCAAATACACTGCGGTGGTTCCAGTCTGTCAGTAAGATTGGCCGGAAAGCCTGGTCCGAGTCAAAGTTGGACGTGGAGGGTCCGTAGATGGTCATGGGGCCGAGGAGACCGTCTCCGTATTGCAGCGAGTAATGACTGTGGTACCAAGCACTGCCATATTGGAGGGCTCGGAATTTGTAGGTGAAGCTGTCACCCGGGGCAATGGGGCATTCCGTGATACCGTTCACGCCGTCGTGGTGGAAGCTCTCGAACTGTCTGATGCCGTGCCAGTGGACCTTGAGGTGATGTTAGTCAGGGGTACTCGAGGTGCCAGTAGGGCAAGAGTTAGCTGTCTTGGCACTTACGGATGTGCCGTTCCAGCGAAGGTTGTTCTTCACGGTGATCTCAATCCAGTCGCCCCAGCAAGCCTCTATATCGTTGAATGTATTATCAGCACAACTTTTCTTCATTGCACTGCAGGAAGGGATCGAGTGTGTGGCTATCTGGACATACCAATCCATGGCCCCGGATATCTACGGTTGAAAACCTTGCCGTGCTCCATGGTTGTGCCGTCCGGAGAGATGGGCTGTTCGGAAACCTCGAGATCAAACTTGAAGTTTTGTTCAGCATCGCTGTTGAGACGATGTTCGGGAAGTCATCTTGGCTGGACTCACCTTCCGCAGTTGGCCTCTGGGCACGAGATCAGGGTTCTCATAGTCCGTGTTGATGTCGATGACCAGCTCTCCATTCTTCAGCCAGCAAGACCTGTTCTCGGGACCATAGCACGGCTCCCAGCCCTGCATGTCCTCGTACTTGCAAATGAGGCCGCCCTCGGCACCATCTTGAGGATTCTTAGGCGTACCGACGACGGGAGTGTCGCCATAGATGGCCGAGAATTCCTTGCCGCCTGTACGGTGGGGAATAATCTTGACGTCGTTGCTGTGGTAGACCTGGCTGCTGGAGTCATCCTGGATGAGATAGTCATCCCCGTCGTGGACCTTGCCAGTGGCCGTCTCGACGATCGGGATGATCGGATGGTAGATGCGGCCAGAATCACCGTGGGGGCTTAGGGGCACTTGGGATGCGGCGCCATCTCCGGTGGCAGAGAAGGTGAGGACGTGGAAGATTTGGACTATGCCAGTCCAGACGGATTCGAGCTTCATAGTTACTAGAAAGTGAGGAGGTGGATGGGACGTCTGATGGAGACGTCAAACCAGTCGGGCTTGACTTGGAAAGACTGCGGGAAAGCAACTCGAGTGGACTGCGCCTGGTGCCATATTCCCGTTTATAATGCTAGTTCCTCTCCACGGAAGAGATATCTCTGGCCTGGGCCAACTATGATTTCATCGTGACCTTCACTGACAATGAGATACACATTCGTGCAAGAGGAGGTCGATCGACGCACTGTTAGCTGGGATAGGTAAGAACTGCCAGCCCTGCCCCCGCACGCCAGGTGCTCCATGTTGTCACACCACCGACGAGGAAAGAATGACCACACCCAGAGACTGACTCGCTGTGGGAGGTCAGAACCTTAGATCTTTGGCTGCAAGTCGAGAGTACATCGATCCTGATGAGCCGACCAGTGCCACCCGAAGTAACTGTGCGAGGTACTCAGCCCATGGGAAGCTCCGTGAAGACGTTGAACGGCTCAAGCACCGTAATGGCACAGCAAGGCGGGTTCACAATCTCATTGGTAATCAATGTGAAACTCTTTGGAGCGACCTGACAAGAAACAGAAGGGAGTGTTTGGCGCGGGCTAGGCCGCACATATCCGGAAGAAGAAGGCAACCCGTTCGTCATGGCGTTCTTGTGGCTGACTGGGAATGGGATGTCTTGGATGGAGAGATGCAGTGTACGGCGAGAAGGGATGGTTGGCTTTGTCAAGGTACTTCCTGGAGACTACAGCTCATAAAAGCGCTGACGGCTGTCTAGGACATACATGCAGAGTGTGTCAACGAGGCCTTCGCCTCCCTTCAGCCCACTCAGGCCTCGCCCAGACATTTCGTGATCTCGATGGCATCCTCCTGCCCGCTAGGCTCGAAGCTCTTGACGAATCGGCTCTCGTATTCCAAGTCCGGGTTTCCTTTTTCCTCCGCCGCCTGGTCCATCACGCGCTTGTCGGCGACGGTGGCTCTGACCCACTTGGCGTAGGGGGGGTTGCCCGGCAGGATCATGTTGTCGGCCACCAGAACGGTACCAGCACCAATCAGCCCCAGGCGTTCGCACAGCTTGAGGTCAGCAGTGTAGCTGGGCTTGTGGTGATCAAAGAAGACCATGCCGATCTGAGACCGAAGCAGGCCCTGGTCGAAGAGTCGCCGGATGCCCTCGGCCCCAGTTCCCACCACAACCCTGACAGTGTCTCTGAGACCAGCCAAATCGACTAAGCTGGTGGCAACGGCGGCAAAGAGGGGGCTCTTCTCGACGCTATAGTATTGCGTGCCGCCCGCCTGCTTCATCGCATGGCCGAACATGATGGCCGAGTAGCCAATGTAGCCGCCCAGCTCGAGCACGGTTGACGGCTTGTGCTGGGCCATGACATCGGTGACGATGGCGCCCTTGGTCTCCCCGATGTTGATCAGTCCAGTCACGGACTGGGCATAGTTATCGATTGCCTGGAGGACCTTGGCGGGGTTTCCGCGCAGCTGCTCGACCTCGGGATGATTGTAGATGTACTCGAGCAGGGCAACTTCGCGGCCGTCACCGTGCTGGACTAGTGCGTTAGCAATGACCTTGCATACTGCACTGGCCACCTAGGTAGGTAGCCACCACGAGCCAGCGATATGTGGCAGATAGCCGTGGATGACTTTGGAGTAGCTGAAATGGACGGCACGAACATATTTCCCATCCACCTCCCACGCCTTGTACGCTTTGGCATGGTCAAATTCCATGGTGTCTTTCTTGAATTGGGCGAATACAAGAAACGGAAACGGGAATGCGAATGGCTGGCCGACGATCTTGATTGTACATGAAAAGGCCTCTGAACCTCCCGCCTCTGCTGCTGCCCAAAGCGTGCCTATTTTGTAGTAGAGGGAGACACTGGTGTGACAGGGCAAGCATACTGTGTGCTGATGGCGTTGAACACGAAAAATGGTCTCGTGCATCTGTCTTGGCAACTAGCCGTATGCTCTCAGTGCATCACGTATGTCTCTTCCCCACCATGCTGGTCAGTCACGGCCCTCGCGGGAGCTTTGAGTCAATGCTCGCCGTCACTTGACAGGCATCATGTCCGGACTTGCGGCAAGCCGAGGAGTTGCATGTCCATGCAAGCTTGCAGACGAAGATTGTAGCAGCGCATCATTGTCATGGAAGTACTTGTCTTATTGGAGCATGTCAGGGAGGGGTACGGGCAATAAGGCATGTTCGCGCAGATGCCGTCCAGAAACAGAAAGGGGAGCGGTTCAGGATAGGGCGGAAGACGCGGCTTGGGTGCTGCATTGGGTGATCGACGGCCGACTATCCGCATTGCGGTGCAGTGCAATGAAAGTGGCGCGAGAGTCGAGAGCTGGAGCTGGGCGAGCTGGGGGGGGAAAGGCATTGAAGCCGGTCAGTATCGAAACGTCGACGTGCATGTCGACGGAGGGTTGGACCAACGGGAGGGGGAAGGAATGCGAGCTCGGGGATTTGGCAATTGACTGCTGCCATCACGACCTGCATGGGGTGTTGTGGGTGGGGTCTGGTAGGTGACCCGTCAACTTTGGGAGACATGTGGCAGTCGGGATCGGCACCAGGGATGATCGCAAGCCTCCGATTCGCTTCACGGTCATCAGGCAAGCAGCTGAAAACCAACATGAGGTTGGCCGGCCGGATAGTCCCGTCTTGGAAAAACCACCTAAAGCTTGAGACACTGGCGGCAAGTCCATGGTGGCCCGCTTGTGAGACAGGGCCCTTTCTTTTTTTGTTGTCGACGACCCATTCAAAGTCAAACGTGGATATGGTTGTGGCCACGGCAGGTCTGGTACAGGCGCGGTCAGGTTTCAATGCGGGCATGTACAAGAAGGTACTTTCAGGTGGGGATTGCAGGTCTTGGTCACGGTCCTCGAACAAGACATAATGGGAAGGATCAAAGGAGGGTTGGGTGGAGGCAGAGGGTCCAGCCAGCCTTCCTGCCTGCCCTCCTTGCCTTCCAAGCCCGATCGTGAGAAATAACCAGACTTTGCTGTTCGTGCTTGCCTCCTCCGTCAAATTCCAGCGATCGAATTGCATGACCCCGCCAACCCCTCCCTATGCAACCAGCCGTCCTCCGCTCCGAGCAGCACGCCTTCATACCTGTTCGGGACGGGAATGTCCCCATCCCTCGCCGTCACCACCATCGTCAACCAATCTTGTCGACGTGGCCATGTCTCACTCGCTTTCCAGCAAGCGACAAAATGCATCCTGGTTGTCTCTGACCCTAATGGGAAAACAAGTAATTACCTCGTCATGAACTTTGCTTCTTTTCAGCGCGGCCTGGATACCGACGCCATGCACCTCTCTCCCCGCTACCCGGTGAGTCTTCACAAGTTTGCTTGGCCTTCGTGTTTTCACAGTCATCTGGTATTCTCTGCCTGGCAAGGAAACAACGCTGGAGGTTGTTGAGACGGCTTGTCTGGTTCAGCCCAAGCCCTTTGTGTCTTTCTTGGAAAGAAAGGCAATCAATCCTCCAAGACATGGGGATTCCAGCCATTGAATGAATGCGTCCTTCTATCCTGTCACGCCTGTATACCCGCACCGATACCTCAACCAATTCCCGCTTGTCCGATATCGCAGCCTCCTATTAGTACCTCGCCCGATCACCAGACTCCCTCAAGAAGCGACCAGAAGCACCCCAGCCGCTGCAGCAAAGCACCACCTAAAACCTGCTTGCATCTTTAGTGTACCCGGTATGCACTGCAAGAGAGGGTCGAGTGTGGAGTCTGAAAACTGACACCAGATCAGAATTTCTGTCATTTGTTTCTGTCTTTTTTGCCAGCGCATCACAGCTGCCACCAGAATGTCGAGAGACCTGCAGGTGCCAGCATCCCCCGTCGGGATGCCGGATGAGAGGACGTCTCTTCTCCGATCGCACTCACTGTCAATACAATCTTCAGGTCCCGTGGAGCCTGCCGGCCACGACGAGGAGAACGTCGTCGACGGCGGCGGGGAGCTGTCTCCGACGTCGACTGTCGGTTCTCAGAATGGCCTAAGAGGTGGGCAATGGAAAAAGAATCTGGTTTTACTCCTTGGTTGGTGATGAGTTTCCTTATTGACTACGGTTCATATTTGCGTACTGTATCTGTGTAATGATTTGATGCTTACCATTGCACCTCGCCACAGGCGTCTTCCTCGTCAACGCGGACAGCGCCATCTTGCTAGCCCTGTTCCGACAGATAGCATCGGACTTTGACCATCTCAGCTCGGCCAGCTGGATCATAAGCTCTTACATCATCGGGGTCATCGTCATGCAACCGCTGGTACGGCGGAGCAAAACAGATAAAAGCTCACCATGGAGAACAACGGCTTACAAGTGGTCTTCTGTTTATCTAGTACGGGAAGTTGAGTAACATCTACGGCAGAAAGCCGCTTCTACTATTTGCCTATGCGTGCTACTGCGTGGGGGGGCTGCTGGCGTAGGTCCTACTACCCTACACTCAAAATTATCCATTGTGGTAGCTGACAAGGTTCTTGTGATCTAGGGGCCTCGGCTTCTCGTTCTGGGGCATCCTGGCCGGAAGGGCTTTGTGTGGTGTGGGCAATGCTGGCATCACGGTGCTTATCTCGGTTTTGATTCTTGGTATGCAGATTCGGGAGATGCGCTTGAGGGATAATTAGCTGCTGCGTTGCTGACAAGAGAGCAGATCTCGTGCCTATACGCGAGGTGGCGGTATGGCGAGGTTATGTCTATGCTGTCAATCAGGCGGGACGGGCTGTTGGACCATCCCTGGGCGGCTTCATCGCCGAGAGCTCGAATTGGCGATGGTATTATTGCTCTCGAATCATATCCTTCCCCTCTTTTGGACGATGTAAAAGATATAAGCTGACACTCCCATGTCTAGGGCGCTGCTATACCAGGTCCCACTGACCGCGCTGGGCCTCGGCTTTATCTGGTGGAAGATGTCCTTCCCAACTCCGCTCCATGGTCTAGACGAACTGGAACGGGAATCCTGCCAGCAGTCAAAGCTCAAGAGAATCGACTTCTCCGGCTCCATCAGTCTCGGGCTCGCCAACGTCTCGCTACTGCTCTTCCTTGACCGGGTGCAGCGGAGCCCTAAGGACCTGTTGAACAGTTTATCCGCCATCTTTCCACTCTCCACCTGGGTAGCACTCTTGCTGGTTTTCATTGCGGTAGAGTCCTTCTGGGCGCGGGAACCCATCCTGCCACTTCGGCTGCTGGCAAGACGTAATGTTGTCTCGGCATACAGCATCCAGTTTTTGCAAACTGCGGCGCAGATGGCGGTGAGTGAGCACAGACAGGTTTCTTCATATCCACGAGTTGTTTCCTGCCTGGCTAATCTCCGACTTGACAGCTCTATACATCTATCCCTTTGTACTTCCGTGTCACTATGGGAGATTCGGGCACCGTGCTTGGTGTCAGGTTGATGTTTATCACCCTTGGCACCATTGCCGGTGGTCTGATCAGCGGTATTGTAATCAAACGGCAAGTAGCCTTGTTTACTCACCCCTAACTCTGGATGATTCTCGATACCCTAACCCTCTAATTCGTCACAGAACTGGTCTTTATCGATGCCTGACCGTTGTATCAATCGTCGTTTCTAACCTGAGCTTCCTGACCATTTTTCTGCGGTGGCGCGGGGCAACGGGGTGGGCAGAAACCACGTACGGGTTCCCAATTGGCCTTGGTTTCGGTGTCTCACTGTCCGCCGCCTTCATCGGGCTCGCAGCGGGGATAGACTCCTCAGAGCTGGCCTGTTCGACCTCGGGATTTTACCTCAGCCTCAACCTAGGAAGCTTAATTGGTGTCAGCGGCGCATCGCTCTTGATCGGCGCGTTTGTTGAACACACGCTGCAAAAACGTCTGCAAGACATGCCTGACGCTGCCAAGATCATCCACGACGTGACGTCCAACTTTGACAGCATCAATGAGCTGCCTGGGTACATTGCTAAAATTGTGCTTGAAGCCTACACGCAAAGCTTCGTCAATGTTTGGTGTAAGTGATTTTGTTTTTGTCTGCAGCCGTGCGGCAGACTGAACTAATAGTGCTAATGCCATTGTCACAGTGTTTTCGCTTGTCTTTGGAACCTTGGCTCTGGTTGCTAGTTTAGCGATGCGCGAAGGTCAACTGAAAGCGGACAGTTCAGCCAACAAGCGACGCTCTTCCAGCCTGCACAGCCGGGACTACAGTACATTTCCGCGCCGGCCCAACACCATGGACCGATAGGGGACTATTAGCTAGCGGTTTGGTCTGAATGAGACGTCTTTCGATATTATTTTGCGTGGTGAGGTCCATTTACACACTGTAACATAACACATTGAAAGTGGAGTTGCTTAGACTTTCATCTCACTGCTGAATGTGATTTGGTAGACTGGCGTGAATACGGCTTGTATCATTTGTGAAATATCCATAACATCTGCGGGATCTAGTTTGCCGTTGAATCTCTGGGACTGTGCCGCTGAATCTACCCGATCAACCCTCCTGTTCAACCATGTCTTGCACAGGTCAATCGTGGCACGGAGCATGCTGGGAAAGGGACAAACCGGGGTCGTTTCACTGCATGGCTACACCATCACTGGGTCCGCGGAAGTGGACCAAGCCCCGCCACAGCATGCAACTCATTTTGCAGCTTCATTGGCTCGGCGCAGGAGGAACCCGGAGATGTGTAGTGATTGTTCGAAAGGGGTGAAACATGCAGTTTTCAAGAATGATGTTTGCTGTTGGTAGCCGACTCGGACACGGCAGGGACGTGCAGTGCATTGCATGTATTGCTTTCGTTTTTGATCTCTCAGTCTCACCTCTGGCCAATTCCTCTCCAAGTTCAATGTGATCGACAACACGGCTGGGGTCTGGGCCGGTGTTGGCGACCGCCGCGATTGCTTGGCTTGACGCATGTCGTTCCGAATTCAACATCCTATTGGACGGTGACATTCAAGCCGTGTGCCGCCGCAAGGAAAAGTTGACATCATGAATGCGACCTGGAAACGGAACGGAAACTAGTGTATTGCCTATCGGTAGTGCGGGAAGGACGGATATCAAGGCTGCGTGCACGGGAGATCTGAATACGCATGGTAAGTATCAGGTACCGTATACATGAGGGACTCGTGCATTTTGTTGGGAATAGATAATATGCAATCCGAAATGATCATCCAGCAGGGCCATTTAATCAACGTGAGTGATCAGTTCTCAATCTGCAGCCCATGCCGTCCATCGTCCCATAATGGCCATGATCGACACCGGGCATGTCAGCTCCAGCCGTGCAAGCCTCAATGTCTCTTCCCTTAACCCTAATTAGTCCGCGGCCTGTGGGCTCATCCTTCCTGCCGTTGTGCTCTTTTCTTTTCAGCTGCACTGCATGTGGGAATCTGACAGTCTGGGTTTGCAGGTCTGGTCAAATCGGCTTTGTTTGGCAAACATCGTGTGCGATTATTAATGTTAATTGGAGGATTATCTTGTTTCGTTCAGTTCAAGTTGTGATGGGGAGCAGGGATTGGGCCATACAGTGCGGGTTTGACTCAATATTGTCAATCGGAATGAGGTGCAAGCATCCGAGTCCTGGCAGAAGGATTCTAATAAACACGCATTTGACATTCATCAAATAGCAGGGGCTCTTGTTCTCGGGGTACCTGACCTGAGCTACGGTACTTTACTAATGGAGGCTTCAATACCAAGCAGTTGTTCACACCCCCGCCTCCTGCAGCCGTCAAAAGATTTCCTGACCTAGGCATGAGACCGTTCAATACATGTGCTCCCCTGCACGCTGACAACATGAATCACATGCTTGTTGACTTCATGGCACGTTGTTCCCCCCATCTGATATGCCCGCCATGTCAACGCCGCTGTCGTGTCTCCTCAGAATTGGCTGTAGCCAGTAAATGCCTGTGTGATACAAGATGATCTTATCAGCTTAAAGTTCTGCATATCAGGGGCTATGGGCAGGCAAGGTCAGGTACCCGGTCGAAACGGTACTTACTGTAGTCAAGCTCCGGACTCTTCCAGGTGTTTTGAATCTCGAGCCCTTGTTTCGCACTGATGCGCGCAATGTCGCTCTTAGCCCACTTGCCGCTGCCCAGAATGCGAACTCGTTCGCCCTGCTCCAGACGGACGACTTTGCCACGGATAGTCGTGTCCAGTTGCCGGGTTGGAACGAGGTAGTTCTCGTAACGTCGGCTGTCTGGTTCCCATCGCCCGTCGAACTTCCAGTTCTGAGGAGCGAAGAACTGCTCAATCTCGGCATCGTCACGCCCGCCACCCAACTGGCGTCGGGCAGCTTCAAGCCCATACAACACCCAACGCCGGGACTGGCCGCCGGGCACATCGTACGCGAGCTGGATCCGCGTCGCGTCTTGGCAGCCGTCAACGGCAACCAAGAAGCCAGCAAGGTTCTGCAGAGCGCCCGTGTCGGGTGCTGTCACAAATGAGCCCAGGAGCTCGCCGGCCTCCTGCTCGCTGACGTTGGCCATGCTGCTGCCGAGCCAGACGAGTGTCTTGCGGTACACCGCCGCCTCGGGCCGTGCCAGCCACTTTGCGCCGTCCTCATAGGTTCCATGGAGCCCGTGGAGCGCGATGTGACGAAGATTCATGCCCTGCTTGAGCAGAGCAAGAGAACTCTCAAGCTGCGCGAGGTCCACGTCGAGCGCATAATACACGAGCGGCGAGCTCAAGCGGCTATCAAGCGCGGTAAGCAACTGAGCCGTCTTAACCATGCTTCCCGCCCCCAACTCGACGAGCATGGTCGTCTCCGAAGCGGCGATGGTGGTGGCAATCTCAGTGATGCGCTGGCTAATAAGCTGATTCTCGATGCGGTACGGGTAGTAGTGCGGGGTGGTCAAGATCTCATCGTACAGCTCCTGCCCCTTTTCGTCCCATAGGAGAAGCGCTAGCAGTATCTTGGAGCCATGTGGCTATTGAAGACCGTCGAGGATCTGGGTGTCGAGGTTGGCCAATGGTGATGCATCGGACGAGCGGATGTCGATGATTGCGGTGCCGCCTGGCCGCGTGGTGTGTGAAGGGGTGCCAGTGCCGGGAGGAACGGACTCTGAAGGTGCGTGGGTGGTGGTGGTGGTAGCAGATATGATGTCTCTTGCATTTGTGTTTCGATGACGGTACCCGTCGGTTGCAGCCAGCATTTCCATTTCAAAAGGTTCGAGGTTCGAAGTTTGCAGAGTTGGGATGAGATGCTCAATAATCGGTGTACAACAACACAAAAGTGCCAGTAACCACCAGACACTGAACGAAACACATCTGCTGCATTATATCTACCAGACGACAAGGGACAAATACTCATTACATTTGAAGGCAGCTATTGGGCACCAGTCCCGCAGTTTGTCATGTCGCAGCTTTTATTTACACGTCAAACCACAAAAATGTGATTTCTGTTATGCCCAGGGGTCAAGTGCTTTACGTCTTGCCATGGTCAGGACCGGTGAGTGCGCCAAAGCCAATGGAAACAAAATGCAGTCGCTGCGGTGCTTTGGTGTTCTCAGTCACCTGTAACTACCTGGGTTTCGCAGGTGCAGGTGCAACAGACAATTGCGTCAAGTTCAATTGTAAGGTGGCACCCAGTCACCAGTGGCTGTTTCCCTCCCATTGTAATCAAAGGCAAGAATGATGATGCCGTCATACAATTCTTCTGTCAGTGATTCCTGTCCATTAGTTGAGCTTCGTGGCACACGGAGTAAGTCGGAGAGACCGTCGGGGTCCACGTCACGTCAGGGGCAGTGACGAAGGGGACACAGGATTGTGGAATTGCGACATGTATCTCCAGCTCCCCAGCTCGGAACTTGACAGGACCATCGGGACCAGTTGCCGTGTCTCATTACGGCCCCTCAAAACTGGCGGTCTGGTGGTCCTCATCGATGGTTGAGTTCAACATACGCACGATGTCGGGGGAAGATCCCGTCCTGTCTCATGGATGCGGCCATCTGCGGCCCGCCGGCGACCATCGACTCGGAGCGCGGGGCTGAGCAAGCCAGGTTCCAAAACGGGATAGTCCGGTTGCTCGATGTGAGCTGGACGAATTCACGCAGAAGATCGGCGGGCTGTTTGGCTGAGAGCGACGACTTGCAGGAATGGCATCTCCATGTCTCTCCTGCGGCAGCCTATTCTGCGTATAGGACATCCGTAGTAGTGTCGGATTGAAAATCTGTTTGGACCCGGTCAAGAACTGGACGCAAGCTGCATGACCCGCCGCCCCTTTCCCCCATAACCCTGAACGGCATGCAGTTGCGTCACGGCATCGAGGCTATTGTACCTTGTGTACACGACTCCGAGTCTGAAAGCTACATGTAGTGTCTCAATTCACAGCTCGGTCCCGTTGAGCGGCCCCGAAAAGATCCAATCATATCAGTGATCACATCCCGCGATTGCCCTTGCGCAAGAAATTCTGATCAATACCTGCCGTCAATAGCTTCCACATGTTCGCTGGTAATTCTTTGGGTACTGTTTGATACATGCTGAGACAACTTGGTCTGTGATGCTTCGACAGGCGCCACGTTATGCGCCATGTGAATTCAGTTCGCACCACTCTGCCTCCATGTCTCGCTCTGGCACTTTCTCCATTTAACGCCGCTTACTAGCGATGGCTGAAGTGGGAGTACATAGGCATCTGCAGCCAATAACTATTAGTTCAGGGAGTTTGTCACAGCCCAGACATTGGGAGCACACATGCACCGAAGCAAGCAAGCACTGAAGTCCAAAGCCCTGCAATTTTGAAATGGCCACCCCGGAGTCCGTGGACGTCCTCATCATCGGTGCTGGACCGGCTGGGCAAGTACCACCATCGACGACCACCTCACCGAGGCTTGTTACACGTTGCTAACACAGCTTTCATATTCAAACGCCAGCCTAGCACTGGCCAACTGGTTCCGTAACTCAACCATTCGTGTTCTCCTCGTGGATAAAAAGCCCGGACCAACTACCCGTGGGCAGGCAGAGGGTCTGAAGAGCACTACCAACGAGATATTCGAGACGTTTGGGATCGGTGCAAAGATAGCTGCGGAATCATGGAGGCTCGAGGAGATTGCCATCTGGGGCACCAGAAAGGACGGCGGCGCGGGCATCGAGAGAGAGCAGGTGATTCAAGACAAGGTGGATGAGCTGGGCAAGATTCGCGAGACAATGCTCCAGCAATGTGCGTGTGCCCTTCCCTGCCCTGAGTCTGGCAGTTTGACATAGTGCTGACACTGTGTTTATTTTACCCCTATCTTTCTAGCACGGGTCGAGCATCACATGTTGCAGAACCTCCTGCCGCACAGCAACATCCAGATTCAGTACGGAACGATGCCTGCTCCAGTCAAGATAGACACTGCCTTGTCCGATGAATCGGAGACGGATGCCTATCCGGTAGTGGTGACCTTGACTGGCGTGACGAGTGATGAAGAGGTTGGTTTTCAGTCTCTTTGACACACCACTTAGACTGACGGATGCTGTAGCATGCTCACATCATCTCTTCAGGACTTTTATGGGAATGGGACGAATGAGGAAGAACACATCAGGGCCAAATACATCGTAGGCTGCGATGGGGCACGAAGTTGGCTTCGCAAGCAACTCAATGTCACACTAGAGGGCGATTTGACCGACTCCGTGTTTGGTGAGTTACTAGAAGTTACAGAATAAACAACCATCGTGCTGACCCCTCGCTCGGTAATCAGGCGTCGTGGACATTGTGCCCAAAACCAACTTCCCCGACATCCGCAGGGTGTGCTACCTCCGGGCCGACACAGGCACCATCCTGCTCGTGCCGCGGAGCAACAAGGAAGTGCGTCTCTACATCCCGGTCGAAAGCGGCAGCGCCCTCCCGGACCCCAAAGACCTGACCTTTGAGCGTATCATGGACGCGGCCCGCCGCATCATCTCCCCCTACAAGCTCGAAGCGGGCTCCGTGACCTGGTGGTCCGCCTACCGGGTTGGGCAGCGTGTGGGCAGCCACTTCTCGCGGCACGGCGAGCGCGCGTTCCTCGTTGGCGACGCCGTGCATACCCACTCACCCAAGGCCGGCCAGGGTATGAACACCTCCATCCAGGACGCGTACAACCTGGGCTGGAAGCTTCGGCTCGTCTTGCAGAATCACATCCAGTCCAACGCAGCTGCTGCACAGACCCTTTTACGCACATACGAGTCGGAGCGCCGGCCCGTCGCGCTGGACCTGATTGCCTTTGACCGAGGCTATCTGAAGCTATTCGCTGCGCCCTCGGCGAAATTCGACACCGAGTTCTTGCGCGCGATGAAGTTCACCACGGGGCTCTCAACCCGCTACCCGCCGTCATGTGCCGTGCAGCTTCCTGCCGGGGTGGCCAGCCCGGCAGACCTGGGCCCGAGCCTCCTGAAGGCGGACCTGGTTCCTGGGAAGCGCCTCCCCGAGTTCCAGGTCGTATACCAAGCCGACGGGACCACCACGCGCATTCATGCCCGGCTGCAAGCCACCGGTGCGTTCCGCTTGCTCGTCTTTGCTGGCGATATTGTCGGCCAGAAGCAGCTGCGCGAAAAGCTGGAGAGGCTGGGTGCGCAGCTCGCGGCCCCGGGGCCGGAGGGGCTGGGTGAGCTAACTAGCACACCTGGCGGAGACGCAGATATTAGTGTAGTTGCAAGGGTTGAGACGCTGCTGGTTCACTGCGCGGAGCGGGACAAGGTCGAGCTCTTGAGCCTCCCGGCCGTGTTTAGGCCGTGGAGCGAGATGGAAGGGTACGACTACTGGCGCGTCTTTGCCGATGCGGACAGCGCGTACGAGGGACATGGGCATGTCTATGAGCGGCTGGAGATAGAGAGAGAGGTGGGGCGTGCTGTGGTGGTCAGACCGGATGGCTATGTTGGGGCGGTGTTGGAAGTGGATGACTTTGAGGGGGTTAAGGGGTATTTTAAGGGGTTGGGCATGCTTCCGTGACCGGTACGCGATTGAATGCTGTGAATTCTTTCACTTACAAATATGGAACTCAGAACACTGAGATTGAAATGGAGTGATGATTGAAACTTGTGTAGGTTACAGATTCTGCTGATACATGTATGATAAACTTCTGCATCTGAGATGTCCCAGGGGCAGTCTCCTTGTCGATTTCTTGACAGGTGAACGACATCGCGTTGCTGCCAGAACAACGCATCACGAATCTATCTTCGAGTACCTCGAACCCCCCTTGATCACTCGCAATTAAACTCATTAACGGTGGTAATATTACATATGTCCTGCATGTCTGCCGGTATATCCAGGCAGGTCTATCATGAGCCGTCTCTCCCAAGCGCCGTGCTATGCAAATGAAACATCAAAGCCAACTACCGGTTCTGGCCCCGGTCTCGACGTCTAGCAAACAACCATCCCCGATTATCCCGGCAGCTCCCTCGGCCCCATGTCATGCCCAGGCGCCTCATGCGCTGCGTACCGGTTTACAGGAGCCTCGTGCAAATGAATGTTGCGGCCGCCGCCGAGCTCGGCCGCATTGTCGTTCGGCGGCTGGGGAGGCGCGCCGTAGTAATAATGCCTTAGTACTTCCTGCCCCTGGGCTGGAGGTGGCCTACCGGCGTAGTAGGCTTTGATATCCTGGCTTCGGTCGTAGCTCGATGCGCTTGGGCTGCTTCCCTGCACCTCTGCGTGCCTCCCCTCTAGCCCTCCGCCCGTCAGTGGGATATTATTGCTGGTACCTCGCCTTTTCTTCCTCCAGACCAGGATCGCTGCGACGATGATGCCAATGACCAAGAGGGCTGCCCCTATTGCGATGCCGGCTATTGCTCCTGTTGAGATGGCCGGCTGCTTGGCCACCGGGCTTGCTGTTTGTGATGTGATGGCGACGGACGTCGTGCCGGTCGTCGTGCCGGTCGTGGATGTGGCCTGGGTGTCGCTGGCCAGGTCGGATGACTTGAAGTTGATTTGAATCATGGGCGCAAACACGTTGACCCCGTCGGCGGGAAGGGTCATGAAGTCAAAGCCGTCACTCACGCCGCTGCGGCAAGTGACGGTGGGCATGACCGTGGAGGCCACGCTCAGAACGCATGTCTGTCCGTTGAGGTTGCCGCACGTGTACCCAGACGGGCAACACCCGACCGCCGTCTCATCCGCCAGCATCTTGAACTGGATATCCCAGCCCGGGGTCTCGGCGCCTGCTGTCGCGGTGCATGCCGATGCGTATCCGGAGGGGCAAAGCGTGCCCGGCGAGTAGAAGCCCCAGCCATTGACCGTCGCGGAAGGGGGCGGCGCGCCGGCAGAAGTCGGTGGCCAACACTCTGTCGCATCTTGAGCGCCCGTCGCAACACATGTCTGGCCCAGCCAGGCCACGTTGCAGGTCTTACATAGTGCGACGGCGACGGTGCATGCTGGAGAGGGTGTAAATGTTGTTGTCAGGGGGCCGAGGATGGTTCGTGATCTGTCTGTGATTTTGGACATGGCTGCATCTGCCCTCGGATTTGTTGATGGTTATGATTACGATGCCGGTAATGATGCTGCGCCAGAGAGAAGTGGTTGAGCATATGAAGGCGTGACGGCATTTGAGTTGAATAAGTGCACATGGTTGCTGGTTGCCAAGAGTGGTCAGGATCAGGGGCAAGCTTGCGATCCTTCGTTCCAGTCGGGAACGTTGTCCCACGCTAGAGATCCTCCCAGACCAAAGTCGGCCCATAAGGGATGCCATAGACGCCAAGGTCAGCCACCCAAAAGTAGCCCATGGCCCAAGACGGAAAGAAGGGGTCTGTTGATGATCCAGGAATACAGTTATTTAGCGCGAAGGATCGTAGCCTTTTCGCATGGGCAATCCCATACCAATGGAACGCACCACTAGTCCCATCTGCGATAGCTGATTGTCAAGAATTGGTAGGGCGACCAACCAGAGCTACATAGAGACAAGCAGGAGCTGAATGAAGAGCGGCACGGAGTTTCATGGCTCTTTGCGCGGTTAATTATCATTTTATGTTAGTCGAAAATGCTGTTTGGGATGCATCTAGCTTCACGCTGACGGCTGAAGCCGTTAATCAGTCGCTAGGATCAACATCTTCAGCCCCATGGATGCAGAGCCTTGTTTTCCTGTTGCAAAAATGCAACTTGAACTAGGTCCTGTCACCAAATCCCAGTAGACAAGAATGGATGTACCCGGCCAGCAATTTGGGTTTTAGATCGTCCTCCAGGGCATGAAACACAAGCGACACGACACATCCCCTTATCACCCTGCATATCCACCCGGATTTCCATATCTTTTGATGTTGCTAAGCGAACATTCGAGCAGTGCATTCACCCCGGTGGATTTCACTGGCTGCCCATCAAGAAAAGAAAATTCTAGACGCTGTCCGGGAAGAATTATTGATTCCGAACGTGGGAAAATGGGCGAAGCTTCGTCCACTGGTAATTATGGTGAAGGTGACTAGAATCGAACCAAGCTATTCGCATAGGGTTCGACGAAGGGCATTCAACAAAGTGCCGTAACGCCCAGGTAAGCGATAGCGAAGATCAAACACCACCCATCTGTCAAATGTCACACACGTCTCATTCATGCATGCATGCCGCAAAGACCCCCATAGGGCTGCTGGGATCCCATCTTTCATACCTGTGTAAGTTGATACTACGTCCGGACCAGTTATAAAGACCAGGATAATGCCCGTGCCTCAATGTCATTTTAGACTCGTGATTCAAAATCGCATTGCCAGACCCCGATAACTTTGTCAGCGCACCAGGATTTGGGATTGCGACATCCGGGGGAATCTCTGATACGAACTGGTTCTCTTGGCTGGACTGGAATCGCCAGTAAACTCCTCACAGTTTGGCTCAATTTCAATCTGTTCGACAACGCTTTTTTCGTTGCTTGAGGAGTTACGGAGCTCACTGTTTCGATTTGACTCCGATGCGCGGAACATATATGTAACCGCAATCGCCGGCCATACTTAAAGCGCTCGCAACATTGACAACACGTAATATGAAAAATAGAGACACCATCCACAGCAGCAGAATCTATATTCATTGTTGTGAACAGTCACCAGTCCCTACATGTATTAGGCCTGGTACTTGTAGACATCGACAAGGGCGACAAATGGGGAATTAAGTTCGGCCTCTAACTGTCTTTATCGCGCAGTCTTGCACACCTTACATAAGAAAGACACATCCGTAGCGATCCTGTTTACCTGTCGGTACCCGGTTGGGATCTCTGATTCAGCGACGTGAGCCTCGAGTTTCATTCCAGTTCCAATCGATACCTGGTAGTGTAACTAGTATTTGTTTTGATGTTCTTAGCACTGGGAAAATACAACGGACATAGACTAGGTGGGTAGGTAAGTACTCATTGCAAAGAAAGCGGGAATTAAAGCGAGAGACGAACTGTGTCCTAATATCCCACAAGTTTTCAAGTTCCACATCACATCATCCTCTTCATCAAATTCCAGGGCGCCGACACCAATCCCTTCATCCGAGAACCCTGACCTGTCGGGATCAAACTCTTCATCCACTCCCACACCCGTCCCGGTAGTGCCCTGATAAACCCCGCGATGTCGCTCCATGGCAAAGTGGAAATCCAAGCCGCCAACTTCCTCACGACATCCACGACCCTCAACCCGGTCCAATACACACCATAGCAAGCGAAACCAGTCACCCCAGCAACGACAAGTAACACAAAGAGTGCAGAGATCATGGGGTACCCAGACTCGTCGCCCGGTACAGTCGTCCGGCGACGGCCTGCCCTCGGGTGCCCGCCGAGCGGTCGTCTTGCTTCATAATCGCCATATAGCGATGCCACGCGCGTCGCTGCACGGCGATCATACTGCGAGTGCGGCGCGACGGTCCCGTATGAAAGGCCCGGCTGGTACAGGGTGTTTTCCTCGTCCGCAACGCGCCGGCCCTGGCGCCCGAACAGCCGGGCGTCGCTTGATGCATGTGCTATCTGGGGCAGGACGTCGCGATACGGGATGGGCGGCGGCCGGGGCGTCGACGGGGACCTGTCGCGGGCTGGCGGGGCGGTCCGGTGGTGCCGGTCGAGTCGCCCCTCGGTGATGAGTGGCGGAGGAGGCTGGGAGACGATCCCTTGCTCAAGGCCTGGTAACGTCGCGGGTGTGTATTGGGCATATTCGACGAGCTCCTGGTAGGATGCGGGCCGGAGGACGTGTTCCTTGTTGACGCGGTATGGCCGCAGGATGACGAACGGGATGGTGTGCTTGCCCTTGGTCTCGATGTATGAGCGCCGGTCTAGCGCCTGCCCAGGGAGGAGGTGTAGAAGCTTGGCGTTCTCCGGGTGGGGAGGGGACGGGTGGATGGGCAGATAGAATGCTCTCATTCTAGGATTATCGGGGTGTCTGGTTGCGAGGTCCGTTCGGCCGAACGAGGTTACCTGTGGGAAGGATGTCAGGAAGGGGGCTTGTGGGAGATGATATCTGGTGATGCATTCAGTTCGGAAGGGTTAGAATATCCTCCACTCACGATCAGAATGTCAACATCGTCATCCGAAACCTCGGGAGAGAGTATCACCACTGGATGATTGTAACACCCTTGACTGAGTCCCACGTCGATGTCTAAATCCTCTTTTTTGGGCAGCCACATGATCCGTCCCGCCAGACGAGATGGGCGCGGACTTGAAGTCAACGCGGGCTGATGCGACTGACGATTGCGCCTCCCACTGGCCTGTGCGGGCGTGATGCCGGGCATGGTGGTGAGTTGTTACCCTGGTGGCATAGAAACTCGAGTGCGGGATGACCGGAATTTCAGATTGTTCTTGGTTCGAACTCAGGCGGTTATCAGTCGCATGGACTCGAAGACGGTGAACTGACGAGGTGACTGAACGAAATGATATGTGGTCGCCGATTCCGAGACGGATGCCTGCCTGCCTAGAGGCGATGGCCGAGGGACCTGTTGTCGTGGTCTAGCGTTGGGCGTTAAGATTTCACCCGTTTGCATTTGGTGATGGGTGAGGGGTTCTGCCTGCTGTGTAACGCGGCCATGTCTACGGCCGTCTCGGGCTCTCTATGTCAGCCACGCACGCCTGTTGGCCGACGACACCCAATGAGAACATGCATCGCGTCGAGGGCGGGGATTCGTTCAAACTCGCGGCCGGGAAGAGGCTTTGCTGGCGCAAGGGATGAACCAACACATGATGGGCCGTAAAAATCCAGACCTTTACTTCGCCAGAGGCGTAAGACTTTGCATTTGAGCTGCATGCAGCACTGCTCAGCTAATTATCTGACTGATGGCGGACATGACTTGGCAAACGATCATGGGCGGGCTTACGATGCCTGGTCTGAGATAACTCACCAATCCGAGGCTGCATAATTTGAAGGTTTTGGGCCAGTTCCGAGTGGTTGATTCTCGATGGAATTGATTGGCGGTGGCACCGGCAGATGCAGCGGCCGACCTTCCCAGGTCCAGCACACATCGCAGGTCATAGCGACCGGTCAAAATGCAAACGGAGAGCTGCCATTTGAGAGTTCCAGGACCGGTTAAGTTATCAGGTACCTTCCTCGCTATTCCGCTTCTGTAGGGGATTGTTCTTGATAGGCGGATGCTAGACGACTCGTGTTTACCTTTGTCCCTATCCCTTATCATCCTGTAATATTTATGCCCCTATCCCACCAGGGTTAGGGTCACCAGGTCAGGAGACATGACGGCAGCAGAAGATTCTCCGCCCCAACGGCTCCCGCCCGTTCTTCCCCGCGCATCGTATGTCCCCTGCCAATCCGAGTCCACATTTTGAAGTTGCCTCGTTCAAATTCGTTTTCATCAATTGGCAACCGACGTCACGGCTCTCCCTCGGCCCAGTTTCAAATCAGAGAAACACTTTTGTCAATTAAAGAAAAGTGCACGATGGGCGATATATCACACCGAGAGTACATCCGCTGGCTCCCCGAGGGGTCGAGCGAGCCCACGTCGACAATTGTGCTTACGTCGCCAGAGCGCCGATTTGTTGATCTCCGCATTTTGCGGGCCCCATCATCATCCCCTTATTATGCCTCAGATTCGAGCAGTGATGTTTTCGGTACGCAAGCCCTTTTCCTACCCTTTTTGTTTTGGTCTTTGTACTATCATCATCTTCTGCATGTTCTCAATGAAGGTTTTAAGAACAGCTTTCACACGTAATGATGCTTTAACTACCTACCTATCATTTTGTTCAATTCAATGAACGTGTCGGCTCACATGTGAAACCCCATCTCGCAAAATAGGTGACGATCTGCCCCTCTCTCGGCTAGACTGGGCCATCGCAGGGACATCGACGTCGACGGTGCGCGACAGCGAAGATGGCACCGGAAGAAGGGTCCAGGTCCGACATTCGCGATGGCATCACTGGATCGACTCGCGCACGCGCAACGCCGAGGAGGCTTCGGACCAAGGCGACATGTACACCCAGGACGATACCCGCACGCTGGAAAGGGGCCGGATGGTGAATCCGGCTACAGGGCTCGAGACCGAGTACGAGGAGATGTGGCGATCCGAGCCCGCTCATGACACGCCCGCGTCGCTGGCCGTCTGCGTCGTGCTGGAGTTCCACGACGACGCGGCCGGGAAGCGGGGCATGGTGGTCAGGCTTGGCCAGTATTGTCAGGGCTTTCTCAGGGAGGGGGACCAGCTCACTGCTGAGAGGCTTAAGTGCATCCGCGGAGGCGAGCGGGAACGCGATGCCGCCGAGGGGAGGGGGGGCAGCGCGTGGATTATCCAGGCCAAGATCGGATACTCGGAGATGCCGACGGATTTTGCGACTGACTTTGGACACGAGGCCGAGGTTGGCGACGAGGTCAAGGTCGGCGGCAACTTCTGGAGGGTTGTTGAGAAGAGCGGAGTTTAGTGGTAGCTGGTCATTGCCTACCTGGTACTTTCCATTAGTACTATCAGGTATGTTCAGTTGCTAATTACCTGATAACTGGATGTGATATCACTTACCGGGTGCTACTGTACCTGCATTGGTTTGCGTACCCGAGACACTCCACATACCACATGACGCCTCTCTTCGCTTTTTCCGATTCCTACCCCATCCTCTTTGTAGCATCCATACTATAGCGCTGCGGATGTATACATGTGCTCCTCTCGGTTGCCTCGGTCCCCATCCTCTGCAATGCGTTGGTAGCATTCCATGGTCTTCTGTGACAGGCTCTACGCGGCACTTGCTATCTAGCGTGACACATCCAGCCCACAACCTTATTTACACATCCCAAACGTTTCACTGCCCGATATGCTGGGAGACCGTCGGTGCATGGAAGCCGAAGTGGCACGGCAAGGTTGTGGAGTATGAAGCATGGAACGATATTTCAACCGCCACCCCCTCCATCCGTGTTGACTGTTGACCAATCATCCTTTAGCGCTTAACGGCGAGCATTGCTTTTGTTCGTTTCCGAAGACTTGTTCTATGCTAGCTTGGTGGCTTTGTAGGCTATATGCAGCTGATGTGCCCGATATGTTTTCATGTTGTAAGATTTAAGCATCAACACGAAGAACAAGACATTCTAGAAGTCTACAGGCGCCAAAGGCTGGTAACGAAACCTTCAGGAAGGGATGGGTTATCGAGACTGCAGAGGCAGCAATGTATTTTATCCTTGTAGAGACACCCAGCCAACCAGGCTTAAATAGACCCAGACCATAAGAAGGCAGTCAGCACAATAAACACCTAAAAATTTACTCAATCGGAACCAACGTGAAGCAGACGATCTGTTAATTAACTCAACGACCGGCTACGAACACGTCGTACACCGTCAAAAAGGACGTAAATTCCAGGTATTGCAGGCACATTACAAACCCACAATTTGGAATTGGAACTGCATAGTTGCAGGTATCGATGAGGGGCTCCGTTCGCGGCCACGGCATTTGACGCCAACGATGAGCCGTTGAAAGGGATTCCAAATGTCCTCTTGTGGAACCCACCCGAACCCGCCTGCAACCACGAAAGCTCCGCCAGGTCCCCTAGAGCTGGTCCGTGGAAGTAAATAGCACCATGTTAGTTACCATGTAGTCAATGTATGGATGGATCCGTATCCGCCCAGCTGCAGTCATATAACGGAGGTTGGCGGTTGGATCGGCAAGTGACCATGAACTTCTTGTCGGTTTTTGCCGTTATGGTACCCTTGCATTTCATCGGTGACGGGGGACGGGCGCTGGTTCCTGGCGGTGTGGCGGACGGAGGACCACAACGACCGCATAGAAGAGCGTGTTTTCTGTCTGTGTATATAGCCTAGGGTCTAGTACCTGAATTAGTGGTGTGCGGGTGAAAGCCAGGAGTCAAAGGCAAAGATGTCGAGACTCACACCCTTCCTTTGCCATATTAGTCCGAATTCACAACGGCTTTACGCCTCTTACATCACACTACATCTGGCACCAAAATGTTTCACCACCGTCCCGAAGAATCGGAACCGAAAAAGCCCTCGCGCCTCTTCCGTCAAAAGTCCTCAATGTCGCAACCCATCCCTGTAAGCACGATTTCCAACTCCCGTCTGCACGGCAACTCCACAAACATGGCAGTCGGCAGTCAAATACCTGGTATGTGCTCCATTCCATGATCCCACCCATGCAAAACCTCCCATCAACCACCGGACAAATAGTCAACATTCGGCCAGGCGCCGACCTCCGAGAGCTCCAAGATACGCACCATTAGAACTAGCCCATTGGCATCCTCAGATATCAGATAGCAAAACACTAGCCAACGCATTCTCAAAGCACCTGGATAGAAAAAAAAACGCATCGAAAAAGTGGAGAAATCGCCATCTCACCATGGCAGGAAGAGATCACGACATAGCCCGCTAGGCCCGGTATACCCATCGACCGGCCCGCTAACGGCCCGAGGGTTCGTCGGGTCCCACGTA
This sequence comes from Cercophora scortea, assembly GCA_033439705.1. Lineage (NCBI taxonomy): Eukaryota > Fungi > Ascomycota > Sordariomycetes > Sordariales > Lasiosphaeriaceae > Cercophora > Cercophora scortea. The sequence continues at coordinate 4,459,010 of JAUEPO010000004.1, read as the reverse complement.
ATCGGGGAACCCACCTGTGACTGATCGCAAGCCAACAGCAAAGCCAAGAGAACGACCCCGGTCTTGATCCACAGCGCTCACACCTTACAACTGGACCGATTCGTGGGGGCGGCCAGCGCTTTGCATGCCGTTTCTTGATATAAAAGTCAACGGGACCCAAGCGGTTGCGGATGAGGGGATATCTATGTAGATCGCAAGTCATCTAGTCCGGTTTCTTTCGCAAGGCAGGTACCGAAGACAAAACCACCATGTCGTCGATCGACCAGAAGAACCACGGCCTGGAGGATGGCAGCACCGAGACCAAGGGCGCAGTGGAGCATTCCAAGCCCGTGTCCAAGTTCACGCGGTGGTATCGCAGCCCGCTGTTCAACGTCATCCTGGTCGGTATGATCTCTTTCACCCAGCCGGGCATCTGGAACGCCCTCAACTATACGGGCGCGGGTGGCCAGCAGGAGCCCTACCTCGTCAATGGCGCGAACTCGTTGACATTCGGGTATGTTTGGACTCTGCATCTCGACCCGCTTGAATAATCATGACTAATAGACCGCCTAGAATCATGGTGTTCGGATGCTCCATCTTCGGTGTCCTGGCCAACAAGATTGGTCTCAAGACTGTTCTCATCATCGGTACTCTTGGCTACGCGCCCTATTCAGCCTCCCTGTATGTCAACAACCGATATGGGACAGAGTGGTTTGTGCTCTTTGGTGGCGCGACGTGTGGTATTGCCGCTTCAGCACTCTGGGCTGCTGAGGGGGCCATTGCGCTTGGGTATGGTGATGTCGAGGATCGTGGAAAGTTCAGTAAGTCTTTTCAAACCCCTGCCACGAGTATCGAATGCACCTGTGGCTAACAACTCCTGTTCAGCTGGAATCTGGCTCGGTCTGCGAGAGCTTGGACAGCTCATCGGAGCCTCCATCTCCCTGGGTATTAACGTTAGCAGTCAGAGCAAGGGCAAGGTTGGATACACCACCTATCTCGTCCTGATTGCTCTGCAGTGTCTTGGCTTGCCCCTGGCGCTGCTCGTCTCATCTCCGCAAAAGGTCATCAAGCGCGATGGATCTCGCATCAAGGATCCCACCAAGAACAAGGCCGTCCTGGGCGAGTTCGGCAAGCTCTGGGCCCTATTGAAGAGGAGGGAGATGTTGTTCTTAGTCCCCGTGCTCATTGGGTTTCAGTGGAACTCGACCTACATAGGCATCTACATGGCCAAGTACTTTTCGGTACGCGCCCGTACCTTGGGCTCGCTGACCTCGGGAATTGTTGCCACGATTGCCAACATCTTCTGGGGATGGTTCTTCGATCTCAAGACCTTTAAGCGCCCGACGCTGGCCAAGATCACCTGGTTCACCTTCGTTGTTCTGATGCTGGGTACCTTTGGTTGGCAGACTTCTAACGAGAAGCTTTATATGGATTCCAACCCCAAGGTTACCCTGGACTGGGATACTCCCGGGTTTGGCCGAGGCTTTGCATCCATGGTTTTGCTGAGGTATGTGCTGAATACGCGGACAAGATGGGCGCAGCTACCCTTGGCTAACAGATCGAACAGGTTCTTCAACGAGTCGCACTACATGTTTGTGTACTGGATCGTCGGCACCTTCTTCGATGACATCCCGACCCTAACCCTGGCAGTGGGACTTGTGCGGACCTTCGAGTCGCTTGGTTCGTGCATTTCGTTTGGTGTCGGCGCGGCACAGGTCTCCCCCATGATCAACCTGATCATTGCCTTTGCGATGTTCGGCCTCACTATCCCCGCGACTTCGTATGTGGTGTTCACGGTGCCTGAGCGGCCAGTGCACCTTCGCAAGCAAGAGGACGGGTCTTCCTCTGAGGGAGAGACCGACCCCGTGGTGGTCAGCAAAGCGTTGGAGGCCATCGACGGGCCGCATGCTTGATTGTGCATTCGGAGGGACAGGAATATGACTTGGCATTGTTCAGGAAGGGATGAAGGGGTGCGGGAGAAGTTATGAGATGAGATACCCGGATAAAGATACCCACAGTTGCAGAGTACGAGTCAGCTTAAGAGTCAGGTTGGAAAGCAATAATGATAATAACCTATATAATTAATCGAGTTAATCTTGACGATGCGGAACCATTTTTGCGATGAGATGTAGGAGGCTTCTTGCAAAGCCTGAGCGGAGAATTTTGGGTCTCTACGGGTCAGAGCCGACGGTAACCCTGGAAATAAAAAAAAAACTGGGGGGAGTCTGGGGTAATGATCAGCGCAATCCCGAGCCGAATGCGGGACGGGAATGCCGAAAATTTCTCCGCAATTAGCTCCGCCTCGGCGGCGAGATCTAAGGCGTGCTCGAGTCATTTTCTCACTCCGACAACTAATAAAGCGATGCGCGTGAGATCGATACAGGCCCGCACTGCAAGCGACCACGACGAGACAAGACACCCCGAGCGAGCGAGAAGGAAAGCAGGAAGGGATATCGGGAGCAAAAAGAGACGACTGGGGAGGGATGGCGGTGTCTTCTTGGACCTACCGAGCGGTGCTCCGGCGTCAGCTCAATACTCTCCGGCTTATGCGACAACGCCGAGGGCAATCGTCCAAGAGCAATTCCAAGACCGCCGTGGACGAAGACCAAGTGCCGACACCCAACAACATCCCGACCCTTCCGTTCTGGCAGAGACTCGGCCCTCTCACGCAGGCTGCCCAGGCCTACGCTCGGGTGCAGCGCCGGAGACCGCTCACGACCCAGCTGTGCACCTCGCTGGTCACGTATTTTTGCTCCGACAGTAAGCCGACACCCACGACACCATATAACAACCACCGTGCTGGTACAACACCGTGGAGGTGCCCGACCGGCGAAAAGAGGTGGTTTCGCTAACGGGGGATGTATGCAGTGATTGCGCAAAACGCTGGCGACGAAGAATACGACCCTGTCCGGACAGGGAGATCGCTGTTGATCGGCGGGATGTCGTCAATTCCGAGCTACAAATGGTATGTTATGTTGGTGTGCTTGGTCTCATTGTCTTGTTGTTTGTCGTGAACTGACACGGGGTTGTCGTCGTCGTCGTCGTCGTCGTCGTTGTGGTCGCAGGTTTCTCTGGCTCTCCCACAGCTTCAACTATTCGTCGCGCATCCTGTCGCTCGGCACCAAGGTCTTTGTCAACCAGCTCTGCTTCACCCCTATATTCAATAGTTATTTCTTCGGCATGCAGGCGTTGCTCGCGGGCGAGAACGTCTTGGAGCACATCAAGCGGACGGTGCCGACCAGCATCGTCAACTCGCTCAAGCTGTGGCCGGCTGTGACGGCCTTCAGCTTTACCTTTGTGCCGATAGAGTTCCGGTCCGTGTTTGCTGGCGTGATTGCCGTTGGCTGGCAGACGTACTTGATGTTTCTCAACCGCGCGGCCGAAGAGGAGGGTGCAAGGGAGCACCTGGTGATAGAGGAAAGCGCGACAGTCGCCAAGTTGCAGTCGTCCGCGGTTTAGACGGACACATAGAAGGGAAGTTGCGTTGCATTTGGCATGGAAGCGGGCGTACGGTACAGAGGGCCGGGTAGACATAGACCTGCATGTGAATGGGGCAGTGGACAGGCGTTTGGGTTTTTTTTTTTTTTTTTTCCTTTGTCGGCGGTTTGTTGTTTTGGTTGGGAGAGTGGAAAGGAATCGAATGTTAAGTTGCCTGATCTGTCGACAGAACGGAAGGTGCACCCACCAACATGGATGCGTGACGAGCAATGGTGACCTCAGTGTGTTGCAACCTGGGAAGCTCCAGTACAGGGGTTCACGTCCAACTTTACAGCGGGTAGGTAGCAGGAGCAGCCGCTACCTGCAGGGCAAAGCAACCCCCGCCGAAACCTTCCAGGTTCTCTTGAATTTCCTCCGATCCAGGCACAGCTCCCGCACCAGCTCCATCACAACAAAAAGCCGCTCCCCGACTCTCGTTCAATCCCCAAGCCATTGAGTGCTGGCTTGGCCCAGCACCACTCCGTCACAATGGCAGCTCCTTATCTGCGGGCCAGACAATCCCTCACATCAGCATTTCGGCCTCGAATTGCCCCGCGCATTGTGTCGCAGAGACCATCGTTTTGGGCCCTGGGCAACACCGCATTTCGACGCCCCGCCTCGACCGACTCTTCCTCCTCTTCGTCATCGTCCTCGTCATCGTCTTCCGGCACCGACTCCCTCTTCCTCGCCCGACTCAGGGTCTTCCTCTTCGGAGGCTCTATCGCCGCCTCCCTCTACGTTGCCTACTACTACGTGACCGACACCCGGGCTTCTGTCCACCGTTGGCTCGTCCCGCCCTTCCTCCGACTCGTCTTTCCCGATGCCGAGGAGGCCCACCATGTCGGCACCACGGCGCTCAAGACCCTCTACTCCCTGAACCTGCACCCTCGCGAGCGTACAGCAGGCACCAATCTCGAGACCCCTGGCAACCCATTGGCGGTCACTGTGTTTGGGACCGAGCTGCGCAACCCAATTGGCATTTCGGCTGGCCTTGACAAAGACGCCGACATCCCCGATGTGCTCTTCGATCTCGGCGCCGCGGTGGTGGAGGTTGGCGGGTGCACACCCCTCCCACAGGAGGGAAACCCGAAGCCACGCGTGTTCCGCATCCCCAGCGTCGATGGCATGGTCAACCGCTACGGCCTGAACTCGCGCGGCGCGGACGCCATGGCTGCGCGACTGCGCGACCGCATGCGCAAGCTGGCGCGGGACCTGGGGCTCACGGAGCGCGACGTGTTTGACGGAGAGGGCACCGACGGCATCCCCCCCGGCAGCATGCAGCCCGGTCGGCTGCTCCTAGTGCAGATCGCCAAGAACAAGACCACCAATGAGCGGGACGTCAAGGCTGTCATCGGTGACTACGTTCGCTGCGTTGATAGGCTTGCGCCGTACGCCGACGTCCTGGTTGTCAACGTCAGCAGCCCGAACACACCTGGGCTGAGAGATCTGCAGGCGACAGAGCCGTTGACTAGGCTGCTGAGCGCGGTCGTGGAGGAGGCCAAGAAGGTGGACAGGAAGCAGAAGCCGAGGGTTATGGTCAAGGTCTCACCGGATGAGGACGACGAAACCCAGATGGAGGGAGTCGTGCAGGCAGTGTGGCTCAGCGGTGTCGACGGCGTCATCGTGGGCAACACCACCAAACGCCGAGAGGGCGTGGTTCCGCAGGGTGTCAGGCTGAGCGCCAAGGAGCAAAGAGCGCTGATGGAGGAGGGTGGGTTCTCGGGCCCAGCCCAGTTTGACCAGACGCTGAAGCTGGTGGGCAAGTACCGCAAGCTCCTAGATGCCTACTCCCTGCAGTCCTCCAGTGAGTCCGATGCCGGGGCTGCTACCCAAAAGGTCATCTTCGCGACGGGCGGCATCACCAACGGCGATCAGGCGCTGCGGGTTCTGAACGCCGGAGCCAGCGTCGCAATGATCTACACCGGCATGGTCTACGGCGGCGCCGGCACCGTCACCAGGATAAAGAGCGAGATGATAGATAAGCTGTCAGTCAAGGCTGCATGAAGCGCCGGGATTTGATGTTGCATTCTTTTCGCCCGCCGCAGCCCGCCTCTCGGGACGTTGGATGCGTTTGTAAATACCAGGTACATATATACATGACATACACGTGTACCGCCCACCATCCAGCCACGATCCAGAATACCATTCACATGCAATCATGACATCAATCATTGGATGTCATGATTCCCTTGCTATCCGGGAGCTGAGTGTCGGCTAGGCGCTGGCAGGCATGGATGTCTCACACAGCAAAGCATCCCACCATCCCGATGCGTTGCGAATCCGGCTCCGGGCATTTCCATTCGACGTACAAGGCAGATGGAAGAAGGGTGCGGCGTGAAACCCACCGAGTGCAGTGCGGCTGTGATTGGTGATTGGCGGCGTGGCCGAATGGAACGCCCTGCCCATGATTTTTACCGGGCCCCCGCCTTGCATGCGGCGCGCATCCATTCAAACCAGACTTTGGCAATGTCTGGGAAACTGTCAATTTATTTTCGTCAGCCCGAACAAGTTCCATGAGGGCCCTCTCCCTGCTTGGCAGCCAGCCTGCCCACCTTGGGCAAAAGAGCGACACGCCCTCCTCCTGCATCGCGAAGGCTCGGCATTTGTGCTGGTATATCAGCCATCCGCTCCCCCCCTCCCGCACTTTGCCTTCTTCTTTTTGGCTTCCAGAAGTCTGACGCTTTGTGGGGTCACGATGAATCCGGAATGGCTTGCATAATAAGCAACAAACAACACTTTGGGTATTAGTGGAAACGACCTGACTTATTGAATGTCGACGGCGACTGCTTATGATGATTACGGCAACAAACAATAACAACAACAAAATGGAGACGATCACCGTCACTCGCCTGAGCGACATGCTCGGAAACACGGCAACCTCGCTACAGGCCCTGTGCAACGGCGCCAGCGATGCACCGCATCTCGATGTCTCAACTGTGCTGAGACTTGCAACCAAGCTCACGGCCATCCAGACCAACTTGGCGCACATCCGCCGCTTCATGTCGACCTCCAACAACCCCGAGAAGACTCCGCGCGTGCCATGCGAGCAGCTATATGTCGATCTGGACCTGTGTGCGACGAGTGGCAGGGTTTTGGTGGACAGCCTCGACGCCGTGGTGCTGGCCATCAACACCGGCGCCGTTCAAGCCGAACACGAAAGCGATTGGGAGTCGGTTAAGGGGGGCCAGAACAACAAACTTCACACGCACAACCCAACCAGTGGGTTTTACCCCTATTTTGACCGCTTAGATGCGGGTTTCGAGATTGTTCTAAGGGCGGTCAGTTTGTGAGTAGCACCCATCTCCAAATGATCCCGGGCCTTGCCCCCTTGGCGATTGGTGCGCATCGCTAACACGTAGGACAAGCACCCGTTGGTCGGATCAACAGGCATTGCTTGGGAGCACTAGCTCCCGCAAAATTCTACACGAGCTTGAGCAGGATAGGCTGGACTTCACATCTGCCAAGCCCAGTGGCGACACAAACCCATCTTCGAGCCCGGGAAGATGCAGTTCACCACAGTCTTGGTCCTCCCGTCTGGGTCTCGGACGCGGACTTTCCACCCTCAATTTCTTACTCCCGGCATACGCTCGCCTATTTACAGGGCTCTTGGCAGGAGGAGGAGGAGGAGATCAACGTCCTCGCGAAGACCTGCTGCGGCAGGAAAAACACCAGGCCGTGGTCAGGGTCAGCTCCTGGCCCCTCATGAAGCAGCTGGACAGACGCGTCTCGGATCGAGCAGCCCGGGAGGCCGCACGCAAGAGGTCAGCTTTTATCGACAAGCAGATCGAGACTGATTTTTACACGCGGAGGAAATGCAGCGTGCTGATGTGGGGGTCGTACGAGTCCAAGATGCTTCTAGTGCAGCATTTCATGGCCGCCGGTGTGCCGAGCGGTGCTGCGGCTGATCTGTTGACGGATGCTTCAAGCGCTGTCAGGCAGATTAGGAGGGACGCTCTGCTTGAGGCGCGGAGGGTTGTCGAGAGCGTTGTTCGTTGTCGGATGAATATCGGGGAGGATGCTATGGCGTCTGCGAAGCGCCTTTTGGAGAGGATGGAGGAGGAAGATGCAGTCCTTGATGTGGAGATTGCTAGGGCGGTGGAAGAGCTGTGGTTGTTGCCGACGCTTCGGGCAGAGTGCGTTAGGGCGGGCAGGCCCGAGGCTCATGACAACCTGTAAGTGCACCCGAATATCCACTCCCATGGGAACTATGTCGTTTGATTCATGAGAAAAAAATGAGCTAACGCGGCTGCATAGAGTGATGGACGCAGTGCGCCGCGTCGCGGCCCCGAATTACACACCCACAACCGCCGACTACCGCCGGGCCATCGTCGACCACAAGTGGGAGCCGATCCGCGGCGTGTTTGACATTGGGTCTCTCTCCATGTCCGTGCTCGACCACGAAAAGATCAGGATGCGCTGCTGCGCGGCGCGGCGCATGGCGGTCGACAATTTTTTCGACAACACCACCAGCCTAGTCTTCATCGTGGATCTAGCAAAGTACGATGAGTTGCTGCCGTTCTACTATGACACGCCCGGACCGCAGCTCGAGTTCACGTACCTCTTGGACCTATTTGACGGGCTCATCAACAGGAGCAAGTCGTTCCCCAACGCGTCCATGATCCTGCTGTTCTGCAACGCCGGCGTCTTTGGGGAGAAGATACGGCGCAACACGCCGCTGTCAAGGGTGTTTTCGGACTACAGGGGGCGGCACGGCAACGTGGAGGACGCGATTGGGTATATCGTGAGCAGGTTTACGAGCCTGGACACGGGCAGGGGGAAAAGGATTTATCCGCATGTTGGGGAGCTTATGGACGCTTCGACAATGTCATTTCTGCTGGAGGCTGTCAAGGATACGATGCTGAACTGCTCGCTGCGCGAGGCAGGGCTGTTTCAGGGGTGATGATGGTTGGAGGTTGGGAGACGTTAAGTGGGTGGGTGATCATCAGGTTGTTTTTCTGGCATTTACAGATCTCAGCTTATCGTCCCTTACCGAGTGAAATACTATACCCCTTACTCAAAATCCAATTCCCCCACAGTCTATTTAATTCCAACTTTGTCCAAACCAGCAATATCCTCCACCAAACCCTCTTTGACAGGCCGGGCTGCGGTGACGGCCTATGTAGCTGACACCCTGTCGCCAAGAGGCCCCCGCTGTAGGGCCATTACTGATCATATTATACCCTGATAAGGAACTTGAAGCTGGTAAGTGAACATGGAGTTCGCCGTGGATGGATCATGCAATGCAACGGATGTGAGATCGCCATTGGCAGCTCGGGCTCGACGCGGCCGTCCTTTCTCACGGCGGGGAAGCTGCGCAGGCAGGCTGACATGTGCTGCGCCGCAGAACCTGACCAACCGGGTAAGGCGATTACTGTTGATCAGCACTGCTCGTTAATGACTTGGGACGGGAGAGGCCATGCCAAGTTGCCCCTGGCCGACGGCCGGGGACCTTTATGGACGAAAGAACCAGGCAGAGAAACGGGGGCGATGACTGTGATGACGGCGGTTGCCCAATGGGTGACTGAGCTTGGAATTAGCTCCGTGTGCACTGGACAAGGGCAAGTAGCTGCTAGGCTTGTATCAATAGGCAGCAAGCGGTATCGATACACAGAACGTAGTCCGTTTTCGGTTTCGTATGTCGTGCCCGTTGTAATGTAGACCAGCAAAACAAATCGAGCCCCTTTTTGTAACCCTAACCCATGGCAAAGGAACAAGGAACCACGTTGAATCGCGCCCTCCGAGTAAAGAGATCAAAAGGCTCTGACCTCATCCTTGAAATCACCTGGAATTATTCACAGCGGCTGATTGAGGTGGCATGGCATTGCTTATACGGTGACTGATCATGAAATTGCGCAGTTTCGGCGCGTTCGTTTGCATTCGCAATGGAAATCCCATGCCGAAATGCCCGGGCGCGTCTGTCGTACATGTCCAATCTTTTAGTAATTTACTAATCTACTACATGGCATGGATTTAATACTGCCTCCCAATAGCTGGTGCTGAGAAGTGTGTCCGGTGATGCTGCTTTTCTAGTCCACAAGGGACACCGAGTTACGAGTTCTGGCAGTTTTATTGAAGCTTCAAGGTCGCCTTTAGTATTGGCCGATGCCTTGCAATCTGCAGCCTGAGGATGGCAGCGGAACATGATGTGGAACTTTAGTGGAAATAACCCTCACCACTTCACTGTAGAAAGTATGCCCCTAATAACTACCTACCTTGAGACTTTCCCAGAAAGGATGGGTTGTTGTCAGTAGTTGATGGATTGGTTGAGCCTGGCTGCATGACAACCTGGAACTTGACTTACATGCCCAGTTCTGCATCCTCGACGTAAATGTCAATTCCACTGAGGTTGTTGTGATATCATTGGTGGGTCAATTCAGCGTCCCTCTTTTCACGTCGTCAGTTTCGGAGCATGAGGCTCCTAGCTTTCATCCAAGTACCCTAGATCCGACGCGTCGGTCTGAGGATACAACGCAACCAACTCGTTCAGTTGGCTGGGAATTCGCGTCGAATTCCCATGCCAAGCTTTTAACTCCTCCATCAATGGACGGTCTAGTTCCGTCCCTTGTCCAACATCTAAATCCAGCAGAGGCGAAACATCCGATCACGATCGCCAAGTGTCGATAACCCGGTTTTTCGCATTTTGGTCGCGACATGCAGCGCACTACCGGTGGTACTTCCCGATACGTTGGGTCCGAGTCCCGAAGGGTGGTATTTTGTGGAGTTCCCCAACACCGGTGTCAACCACCTGGATTCTGTTTGGTGATGCTGGCGACGTCTACGACTTTGTTCAAGCTGTCGACTGCGCAAGTCAAGGTACTTGGTAATATATAAAAGTGAATACATCAACACTCAGAGACGGTTTATCGGACGCTCAGGAGATCTCAAACAAGATTTCGTAACTCCCATTTCTTTGAGATCAAAACTCGTCTCTTCGCGTCAAGATGAAGTCTATCTCGACGTTGTTGGCCGCAGTGGGCTTGGTCGCGGCCCATGGCTATGTCGACAATGCCACGATTGGCGGACAGTTCTACCGGGTAACTTGAGACTCATTGCGAAAGATATAAGTTGCATCAAGCTGACAGTCACAAAGTTTTACCAAGTACTTCCTCCCAAAATATTAGCCTTGAGATCGATCCGTGAAGATTTGAAGTCGACTAACAGGACATTTTGCACTGGCAGCCTTATGTGGACCCCTATATGGGCACTCTGGTAAGTACACCTACGCCTACCGAATGACTTTGAAGTGTTCAATTCATTATCACATGGATGTTATTCTAACTTTGAGTTCTCCCCAGCCCGACCGAATCTCCCGCTCGATCCCTGGCAACGGCCCCATGGTGGACGTCACCTCCATCGACATCCAGTGCAACAATGGTGCGGTCCCCGCCAAGCTTCATGCCTCTGCTGCGGCGGGCTCGGCCGTGACATTACGTTGGACATTGTGGCCGGACACCCATATGGGCCCTGTCATCACCTACATGGCACGTTGCCCGGACACCGGCTGTCAGAATTATTCACCAGGAAGCGCGTCAGTGCCACATCACAACTTGAGTTCCCTGACTTTGTAAAATGGCTGACTGACCAACCATCACAGCGCCGTCTGGTTCAAGATCAAGGAGGGCGGCCGGACGGGCACGTCCAGCACTTGGGCGACTGTAAGCAACCCACCTGAATCTCTCAGTCTTCCGCATTAGTTGTACCGTATATGCGCTTCGTTCAATGTCACTGTGGATGTGATCAACGGCAACGACCGCAATCTGCTAACGGCAATTGCAGAACCCCCTCATCGTCGCACCCACTTCCTACCAATACACGATCCCCTCGTGCCTGAAGAAGGGCTTCTACCTCGTCCGTCACGAGATCATCGCGCTCCATGCGGCATACGCGTACCCCGGCGCCCAGTTCTACCCCGGGTGCCACCAGTTGAACGTCACCGGTAGCGGCACGTCGACGGGGCCGTCTAGCCTCGTTGCCTTTCCCGGGGCCTACAAGGGGACTGACGCAGGTATCACCTATGATGCTTACAAGGGTATGTTGGCTACCAACTTCATGTCTTCCACTTTAGTTTGTTTCCTTCTTTGCTTGCCAGGGTAGGCGTAGAATCAAACATGGGCTAACAGTAACAGCTACGACTTACACCATCCCTGGACCTGCCGTCTTCACCTGCTAGACAACAATGGAATCATGGGCACACGGGTCACAGCTCGACCGATTGGATGGAATGCTGGTGTTTTACTTTTCATGTCGTCGGTCCAAACATCGGCTGGAATTTATTCCAGTGGATACCTAAGTATAATTCGTGGATCGATCTCGTTCTATCGCGTATCATTTGTATCCGCGAGAACTCACCAGGTAGTTTGTCATGATGACTGCCGCATTCGCACTTCGCTACCAGGGGCTGTTTGAAATCACCTGCAGTAGTTAATTTAAGTGCAATGGATTCATGTGTGAAAATCTCCAGTTTGCCGATATATATTTACATTCCTTATCATGATGACCGACACATCATAGCAAGGGATTGCACAATTGGAACGTGTCAGCCTTTGTTAGCGTATGTCGCCGTTTTAGTATCTCTAGGTAGTCATGTTTTATAACGCCTTGAATGACACCGGTGAACAGATTGCAAATGATAGAAGGAATATACCAAAGAGAGGCAGTCGCCCGTGCCCCTTGTTCGTGCTATGGTCAGGTAAAATTCGCATCAAAAAGGAAAAGCCAACATGACACTCAAAATCCCGCCCATCGCCCCCAACAAACGCAACGAAATACTGGCACTCAATGGGCCATCGGCACCGCTCATATGAGCAGCGAAAGCACTACCCCCCGGCCCACTCTTCCCAGTTGCGTTCAACGGGATCCCATTACTCGCAGGCGCAGTGATAAACCCACGATTCTTTGCTGTCTCGATCCCCTGAAACCACACGGCCGCCATCTTCTCATACCCACGATCATTCGGATGCCGCGTATCAAACAAATCACTTGTCGTCGGCCCATCGGGACCACGCATATCCACCAGGACAAACTTGGCATTCTTCTTCGCAAAATCCGCCGCCAGAGCCTCGTACTGCTTATTCACATCCACGCGGCACGCGTCCTGTTCCGCAATCTTGTTGGCCAAGACCGTCGCCAGAACGACGGTGGTCCCGGGGCTGAGCTTGAAGATGTCGTCGATCATGGCGCTGACATTTGCCCCGGCGTCGGGCACTAGGCCGCCTTTGTTGCAGTTATTGGTGCCGGCGTCGACGAGGACAAGGTTGGGGAGGAAAGCAGGGGTGGCGGTGTGCGCTGATGCAGCGATCTGGGATATCACGAACCCCGGGGTGGCTTCGACCGCGTTGTCGGCGAAGCTGCCGTGCTTTTGCTGGCCGACCAGGTTGACTTGATAACCTGCTTGGACGAGGAGGTCGCGGAGGTCTTTGCGGTAGCTGTCGCCGGTTGTTGAGCCGACGCCGAAGGTCACGGAGGCGCCGAGCGGCATGATGCGTAGTGAGGTGGTGGTGTTTGCGGCGAGGGAGGATGCGACGAACGCTGTTCAGCTGTGCGTTAGATTGGCCACTAACAATAACTAAGGGTATTTGCTATTGTGCATTGTTAATCACCTACCTGCGACGAGAACAGCAATCCAAGAAATCATGATGTGCAAGTCCAAACCAGGCTTGGCGTTGATAGCTTGTGATACTGGTTATTACCATGCGGATTTTGACGAGCAGAAGAACTCGAAGAGAATGGAATGCCAAGAATAATTGCGAGCAATTAATGGGTGTCTTTATCGTGAACGGCCAAAGTGGTTCAGCGATTGAAAAAGGGTGCTGGTTCTGTCATGTCGGATCGCCGTGGAGGATCAGCATTGGACGCTCAATTGGTTTCATCCGGTTGCAGGCAGTCAGTGCAACTGCAAGAGATGGTCTGTTGTATCCCCCGGCCCTCGGTACCGTGCAACTATGACAGACGATAGAAGCTTCGGGTTCTGATGTTTGTGACCTGCTATATCACTTAGAAAGATGCTAGGGGGGTGAGACATGGGCATATGTCATAGGGTAGGGCATTTCCGATGGAGAAGCCAGCTGGAGAGGTCATCACTGTATTGGTAGCGGTACTATGAGGGCGGAGATGTTGCTAAATGATGTCCATATAGTCACTCCGTCCGTATTACTGATTTTAACTGGAGCCGACTGAAGGGGCATGAGGCCGTAGGCGACCGAGGAAATTTGGAGGGGGTGGCATCCGGATCTGGGCGTACGCAAGTCCACCCGAAGGATCCCAGTTACGCTCCCAGGCCTCTGGCACCTGTGTCTGCTCATATATGGTAAGCCACCCTCTCCGTTGGTCGACGCCAGGGATGCCGTCGCCTCGTTCAGCATTGAAGCAAACCCAATGCAGCCAGTCAAAGACACGAGGCAGCGCGACGGTTGCCTCGCCTTGGAATCCAGCCATCTCGGCATGCTCCTCCACGTCTGGCTTTTCTTCCACTCCGTAGTCCGGGTCGATAGCGCGGATGTAGACTACCGGATCCTCGGGCCTGATGTGGACTTGCCCAACGCTGCCGACATACCGAGGGACGTACGGCGCCTGGGCGGCCTCGCTCTTGATCACTGCTCGATCTGCGACAAGGAAGCAGCTGGTCCTAATCCCGTTGGGCAGGTAATCACCACCATTTCTCCCGTTGCGCATCTCACGAAACCTTTCCCGCAGCTGCTTGTTGGAGGCCCCATCAAGCGCTTGATCCTCCACAAAGACAGCGCGAAATTTCGGCCACAGCAAGGGGCCGCTGTTCCAATGAAGCACTGAGGCCTTGGCCAGCTTGTCAAAGTAATCGCGGAATCTCTGCCAGGCGGCGTCACCGTCTTCGCTAGTTCCATAGCAGCCGGTGCGGAAGACGACAAAACCCCAGCACTCCGCACCGTCCTCTTCCAAGCCCTTCGCCGTCGTTTTCATCCAATGCGTGCCGGTCTCAAGGCGCCTTGCTGCAGCGTGCTGCCGCCATATCTCACGCTGTTTGTTCGACTCAATCTTCTCCAGCGCCGACCAAATCTTGAAAGCGCTGTACGCAGCTTTCTTTTCGTCTTCACTCCGGGCTTCATACATTGCGTCTGTGGCCTTGTTCTGCAGCGCCTGCAGTGGAGATGGCTGCATGTACCGCAGAGTGTAGCGTTTCTGGCGCTCGTCGAAACCGATACCGTCGAAAGCGTCGTAGAGAATGCCGCTGTCGACGATTTTGGCTTCGACAAAGGTCAGGTCGTCGGGCGTGGCGAGAGCTTTGGCCTCGAGCTCCGCGTGAGTGAATCCGGTTTTGGCGACGCACATCTGGTCTTCCTCCTCGGGCGAGGGAAGCTGCCGAATGAAGTTGCGTTCGGCGCGAGTGGCGGATTGTGGGGACGCGATGACGCGGAGGTAAAGCGCCTCGTCGTGCTTCTCGGCGGGACGTAGTGCAGCCATTTTGATTGCTTGTTGGCAGTGCTCAGATGTGATGCGCCATGGATGCTGTGCCTTCCTCGAAGGGACGGCCCTAGGTTCTTATACGTACAAGAGGGTGGGTGGGCATGGGATGCGGGGCGTTGGGGACCGCACTGGTCAAAGTAGGAATATAAGCGGGGCACAGGCCTGTATTTAGACGTAATCGCACACCGGGCTTGCAACCAGACCAAGCATCTTTAGCACTTCATCCCACTACCTGGTACCTGCCACCCTTTGGTTTCGGGAGAGAACACGCCCATTTCAGCTACCTGATAACTTGTACTGAACTCAGAGAAATGTCTGGTGGTTTTTGTGGGTCTTCAAACACAAATTTTGGTGGCTGTCTTTTGCCAAGATACGACCAAGTGCGCCAAGTACCAGGTACCCAGCAACCTGGTGCACATAGTTGGTATCAATGCTAGGTTATTTGCTTTGTAGGCGCATACGTAGTACCTGAGTACGTTGGAGTACGGGATACTGTGGAGGTACTTGAGTGCCCTCTGTCATTATAGTACGAGTACCCAAGAAGTACCATACCCAAGTACAAGGTACCCGGTAATCACGGAGCAACGGCACGAGTTCGCGGTACCGTAACCCGCCGCCACCAACCAAAGCCGACATATTATAGTGCCACCAAGACATCATATCACGACTAGGTAGTTACATGTACTATCAGATACAGGTACCTTGTACGCAGCCTGGAGGTAGATTGTCCACCAAGCAGCCGTCCACTGCCTTGCCTTAGAGTTTTACGCAGTATCCAAACCCCTTTTGAAACAAACACGAAGACCATGTTGTCTCGTTGGTTACGTTGTACGATAGCGACGGGTTCCATTGCATCAGCTGCGTGCCGTTGACTGGTTGATTTCATAGTGAATTAGCATCTGCTCTTTCAGTTTTATGGCGGACAAGGTCGGCAAGTTGAACTTACTACCCCAAAAGTCGGCTTTTATGAAGCAATAATTTGGATTGCAGCAGCTGAGCCAGCTCGCATTGGCAGGGACTTCACTGTACGTGCTATAGCGCTTACAGCCCGTGCGAGTGCCGGACGGCCGGGGGAGCGATGCTGGGTCGGTCCATGCTGGCTGTGTGGATGACGCGGTTTTGCTTGTGGTGTCTGATATATTGACCGTTACCGTGGGCCACGGCCGGACAGACGGGGTGAACGTGGCGTACGCCCGGGTACTTGGGAAGCAGCTGTCAGGCGCTCCCGGGTTGCGACACGGATCGGCAAATCTGTGGGCGGGCTGTGAGCATACATGTATACCAGTTGCGCATTAAATAGGAATGAACAGGTAGGTACACACATCGATGTCGTCGTAGGCCTCGCCCTTCGCGTCGTGGGGGGATTGAATGTTCCCGGAGGGCTAAGGCAGATCACGTATCCGAGTAGAGAGCGCAAGTTTCCGCATTTCTTGTTGAGGTTGGGGTTGTAGGAAACAAGCTGATCGATGGTCACGTTGGAGGATTTGGCCAAGTCGTCACACGTGTCCCACGGCGCGACAATGTGTATGTTGCACTTCTGTGGGATACAGAGGCTGGTCCCAGCCGCGGGGAACTCAGTGCAGAAAGCAGGGAGTTTGTTGGCAAAAAGCAAGTAGAAGGTGGACACTTGTTTGGCCTGGCTGATAGACAAGCAGGTGTCGTTTTTCTGAATCGTGTAGGTGCTTTCGCAGGTGTATGTGGGCGCCACGCCTGTGTGCGTGGTGGTTGCCGTCGACTCGACGACCGTTGTCCCGAGCATGTAGGAGGTAGTGGGCGAGGCAACGGGGTAGCCGGTTGCCTTGCATCTGGACACGCGAGAAACACAAGGGGGGCCACGGTCAGCCATCTGTTTGTTGTTCTCGAAGGGTCTGGAAAGAGCAAATCCAAAAGGCGTCCAGCGGCACGTACGAAGAGGTCAGCGATGAGTAGTCGGCCACATGGTCGGGATCGTAGCCCAACGGCGGCGACAAGAGGGCTTGCCATGTCTTGAGATTGCAGGCCGAGCAAAGGTCAGATGGGGAGGTGGTGTTGTCTGTGTTATACGCTTCGAACAGCGGAAAACAATATTGACCCGAGCTGTGATGGACGTGTGCACATCAAATGCCACCTTTTAGCACTGAATGATAGCAGAGGTACAGAGAGGAGGAAAAGGAGGGATTTTTCAAAACGAAAATGCACTTACGTGCTAGTTTGACAGGCGTAGTTCTGCGTGTACAACAGTAGATCGACTTGGTACGTCGCCGGGTAAACCTTGTAGCTCACTGTGATATTGTCGGCAGCCGTGCACTTGGAGGCTTGGACGCTGCGCAGTGCTTGTAGATTGGTGACGCAAGTCGTATTGCACATTGCACCCAGATCTGTGGCATTTGGCGAAAGTCCCTGGACAGCTACCAGCCACATCCTCGGGTCACAGACAACGGGCTGGCTGAAAGTGGCGCTGCGAGGAATTGGACCGGGTCAGAATCAACACATAGCAAGATCGAGCGAGCGTCGCTCGGTGGCGAAAGTAAGGAGGATTGAGCTGGGTTCGATACTTACGCACATGCGGCCGACAAGTTCGGCGGAACGTTGAGTTGATAGATGAAGGAGCCGTTCGACGTCACAAACACCTGGCAAAGGGCAGAAGAAAAAAAGAGCCCGACAAACAGGAGTTTGCTCACAATGGTAGCGAGCCAGCAAACAGAAAAGGCCATGGGGGACGGTTGATGAGGAACCGACGGGAATTGGAGATGGAATTGAAGATGGGAGACAACAACAGGTATCATCCGTGGTCCAGATCTCGGGGTCTTCAACGGTTATGGAAACGAGGAGGGGAGACAGCAACCGCGGGGGTTGCCTAACGTACCCGAAAGTCAAGCTCGGCGAAGAATGAACATGAGAGTTACCTGGTACCTTCATGTTGCCTCAGATACCTGAGGTTGGTACCCAAGGTCAGATTGCCAGTTCTTCTCACGGTTCCATTCCAGGTATTGGTTTCCAGGTTGTTCAGCCGTCACCAACCACATCAAAACGTTCTGCACGATGAAATGACTCGTTTGACTCAGTGTCATACCTGACCAGCTAATAGATTGCATCCATGCAGTCTCCAGGGTATGTACCGCAACGGTCCTTCGGGAGCACCAACGGGCCCGTACCGAATCGTATCGTGTTCTCTTGCCTAACATTAATTTAACTTGTTGTCAGTCACACCGCTCACTTCGATATTTCTTTTGTGTCGCACTGTTGGCTACATGTAAGGTACCTTGGTAGGGTAGGCACCAATCGAGACACGACTACCGGTGCAGTTGGATTTCGTGCTATCGAGTGCAGTCAAGATAGTGGCCAGCGGATGTAACTGAATGCTACCAACAGCTACCGCAACCCACATTTGTTGGCAGGCTTCCGGAGCCACCTTCCGCATTCAATCGAGAAAAAAAAAAGTAAATTGAACCCGACTCGCGGAAGCGAGAAGCCTGCGTGGTCAAGGTTGATCACATCATGCGGGCGAAGCGTTGGCGTCTCCTTGTAAATAGTGAATTATCAGGGGGCGCGAAAGTTGTTGAAACAAGGCGTGGAAGCAACGGTACAAATATCTCGTCGTATCATTGGTGGACGCGAGACTGTGGTTCGTTCAACCTGCATATGCGTCTGTAAACAGTTTAGCAGATCTGCACCTAAGCGCCCACCCGGACCGTCGGGACTGCCTGGGCCACCTTGTTACAACGTTCATGACAGCAGGGGGGCGGGCCGAGGTCGGTTATTCCCCGTCCGAAAGGCTTGACTCGGAAATCGGGATGAAACCCCACGTCCAGCTGGTGAGTGCCAAAGTGGATATAATTACATGAGGGAAAGGGTTATCTGAACAAAGGTAGCATTGTCCGCGGCGCAGCCGGTGCTGTTGGTCCTGTGTGTTTGGCTGTGGTGTGATTTTAGGGTTTACAATGGGGGCGAAAACAAAGCAACTATCCCCTTGGGAAACACCAAAAAAAAAAAAAAAAAACGACAAAGAGCTTTCTTGGACTAGGAAGGGAAATGAGCTGATCTTACGGAACCCAAAAGCCTTACCGGGCAGGCACTCATGCCTGGCAACAGCCTGGAACCGTTGGTTAAAGGGTGTGAATGGGCCATAGTCGTTGCGGCGCTAGAGTTTCTGCAGCACCGACGTGAAAGGGGCGTATCACGATACCACCCCTAGCTAGCAGATATTGTAAATGACAAAAGGGGCCGACGGCGTTAGGCCTAGCGGATACGTTGGCACTGAGGGAAGGAATGGCAGAGTGGGGAGGGAGAAGATTCAGTTGCTTGCACGAAAGGTGGAGGGGAAGAACATATTAGACATGCTTCGGAACGACATGGCAGACTCCTTGGTCCTCAGGAAAGCGGAATTCCCAAGTTCAGTAACAATCATCTCGTCCTAGGGACAAACAGAAATCAAGTAATACTTACGATGAGGGCGCTTTGTTTGCTGGGGGCTTTGATAGCCTCGTTGGCTGTTCGTCGAGTTCATGCCAAGGCTGTCTATGCCCATTTCATGGCAAGTACATGTGGTTGAACACACATTCAGACCTGTAGACTGTTGCTAACACACAATGCAGGTTGGCAATGCCAACAACTACACGCAAGCCGACTGGGAGGTGGACATTGGCCTGGCCCAGGAAGCGCACATCGACGCGTTTGCGCTCAACATTGCCAATGACCTTGTCGGGGTGTCTCCAGCCCTGCAACTAGCCTTCTACGTTGCCAGCAGGAAGGGATTCAAGCTATTCTTCTCGTTCGACTACGCCGGCAACGGCCCGTGGGACAAGGGCGATGTCATTGGCCTCTGCACTAGCTACTGCAACAACCCGGCGTACCTGCACACCAACGGCGGCCCTCTTCTCACCACTTTTGAAGGCCCCGACAACGCGACCGACTGGCATGACATCAAGACGTCCACGGGCTGCTTCTTCATGCCCGACTGGTCCTCGCTCGGGGCGAAGGTGGCGCTGCAACAGTCGAGTGGCGTGGCCGACGGGCTATTCAGCTGGGCCGGCTGGGCCTGGGGCAACCTCGACATGAACACGTACACGGACGCGTCGTATTGGATGTACCTCAAGCAAGCCGGCAGCAAGCCTTACATGATGCCCGCGTCGCCGTGGTTCTACACCAACCTGCCCGGGTACAGCAAAAACTGGCTCTGGCGCGGCGATGAGACCTGGTACGACCGCTGGGTGCAGATCATCTACAACCAGCCCGACTTTGTTGAGATTATCTCGTGGAACGACTACGGCGAGTCTCACTATATCGGCCCGCTGTACGACAAGGCCATGGAGGCCTTCACGATCGGCAAGGCCCCGTTCAACTACGCCGCCGGCATGCCTCATGACGGCTGGAGAGCCTTTCTCCCTTATCTCATTGACCTGTACAAGCTCGGCACGGCCACCATCACCAAGGAGGGCGTTCAGGGCTGGTGGCGTCGTGCACCTGCCGGCGCGTGTGGCCACGGCGATACCACGGGCAACACGGTATGTTGTGCTCGGTTCTTTCTTCCATGTTCTTTCTTCCAAGTCTCTTGTTTTTTCGCTCTCTTTTTGTCTTCGTGGTTCAGTCTCGAGGATGCCGGGGCTGGAGGTTTGAAATTTTGAATTGAAAATGGAAGTTGCAAAGACTGGATGGGACACGGTGCCTGCAATTGGAAAGGATCCAAGAGAAGAGGGAAAGTGCAGGTCGCCCAACTTTTGACACTAGCATCCTGTGTCTCCACCAGGGCACTGGCCGTCCCCCAACAACACGTCGGAGTGATTAGGCACCCAACTGACATTGCTCAACCACAGGCCAGCCAGCTGGAGTTGGAGTTCGCTCCCACAGCCATCCTCACCGACAAAATCTTCTTCTCTGCTCTGCTTGGCTCGGCAGCTGACGTTTCGGTGACGGTTGGCGGCACGGCACTCGCGGCGGTATGGACGTGGAAGCCTGATGACGGCATCGGCATCTACCACGGAAGCGCGTCGTTTGGCAGCGCCACGGGCAATGTGGTCATCACCATCACGCGCGCGGGCCAGACGGTCGTCTCGGTCGGTCCAGGGTCGGCAGGCTCCATCGGGACTCAGTCGTGCGTGGGCGGGCTGCAGAACTGGAACGCCTACGTGGCATCCAACTGGGCGAGCACCTCCATCTCCAAGACGCCCACGCGTACCATCGCCCAGCAGAAGTGCATCAATGGCACGGGCTACGGCGCCGGCTTTGCCGACCTCTGCGCGTTTTCTTGCAAGTACGGCTACTGCGACAACCAGGCGTGTGTGTGCAAGGCCATGGGCTCGCCGCTGCCCACCCCGAGCGCGACGAACCCGATCGGGTACCCAGCTGCCGGCCTCGACGCCAGCTACTCGGGCCTGTGCAACTTCGACTGCGCCCACGGCCACTGCCCGGCCAGCGTGTGCAGCTACACCCAGTCGCCGCTGGTGATCCCAGCCGTGTCCGACTTCTCACCCCCGGCCTGCACCAGCGGCAGCGCCATTGCCGGCTCCACCTCACCCCTCGGCGGCCTTTGCGGCTACGCATGCAATTTTGGCTTCTGCCCCTATCTTGTGTGCCACTGCGACGGCCAGGGTGCTCTGCACCAGACCCCGGCCAAGATCAAGGGCCAGACAGGCAAGGCCGCAGACGGCGTTGTGGACCACGGCCTGTGCTCCTTTGCCTGCGAGCGCGGCTACTGCCCGGCACCCACCTGCGTCAACACGACGGCCACGGCCCCCAGCCAAGGGGGAGGCGGCGTCTTTCAGGAAGACCCTGGCTGGGACAGCTTCACAGGACAGTACTGCTACAAGACCAAGTGCAGCAGTTCAGCCCCCTCTTACGACTCGACGTGGCAGAACATGGCCGTGGGTCCCTTCCGCGACGATTGCCCCTCGGGCCAGTACCGCATCATCCTCTGCCCCATTAATGAGACACCTGGCGAGTGCCGGTGGGCAGGCACCCCACCGTTCTGCAACCCAACCTGCAACCCCGGAGAGGTGGCCATCGCCACGTCCGCGCACGGGAATACTGGTACCAAGTCCTGTGTGAGAGGCCAACAAGCTGTCTGTTGCAAATCCCAAACGTGGGCCAATCTACTCTCCTCATGCAGTTGGAAGTATGATCAGTCGACGTGCGGTGTGGGCCAAACCGGAGTGGCATCTAGGACGCGCAAGGCTTGCTTTGTTCAGAGAGGTATACATGCGCCATTTTTTGTTATTTCCTGCTTCTTTGATCTTCCCTACCGCACACAGCTGACACAAGCCAACTTGACTGATAGCCGGCGAGTGTACACAGTGGTGGACCCACAGCGATATCTTTTGCTGTGACGCCGATTTCCCCCATTGCCAGTGGGCATCTTGCACCAGCAACGTTTGCGGCAGGTATGTGTTGATTCACCTTGCCTACCTACCTGACCTACATACCTACCTACCCGACCTACCTACCTACCTAACACCACCCACCATTCGACATGTATTAACCAGAGCCGACATGACATTTCGCATGTACGTAGCCAGCAGATTGAGGTTGCCAAGGACCCCTGGGGAAGTGGCGGATGGGGATGCGGCGGTGACTACTATGGGTTTAACCAGGGCCCGTTCACGACAGAGCAAGCTCTCTGCTGCGACAATCCTGAGAACGTGAATCCTTTCCTCCCGGTCCCGCTCGAGTACTTGTTCCCAACCCTGCCACCGGATACGGACATTCCCAGCTTCCACTTCAAGCACATCGAGTCGACGCAGTTTCCCTATCTCCAAGTTGGGCCTCTGGAGCCGTTCGGCATGGTGGTCATTGACGGTCCAGCCAACTTGGTGTCGAGCATGAGCAAGCGCGACGGGTCTCACGTTGAATTTCTCGACTGCGAGTCAACAAGGAAACACGAAATGATCGTCTACAAGGCCCGCTACATATGCACCGACGACTCAGATGAGTCCAACTGCGAGGACGTTCACTTGGGCGGTGCTGAGGGGACGGTTGTCAAGTTGCCCGAGGAGTGTGGTTACGCCACGTACGGCGTTGTGCATACAATCAGTGAGTCCAGCGATCAGCATATTCCGCCTGCCCGGCTGCAAAGACTCGCTCTTAGGGATGTGGACACGCCTCCCATCGTCCACGAGCTCGCTTTCAGCTACGACTTCCGAAACGTCCGCCGCGCGTCTGCCAACGACCCTGTCTACGTGCGTATCGATTACTCCAGCATGTCGGACTGGTTTTATGAGGTCGTCGAAGAGCCCCCCAGCCGCAAGCGTGACACTGTCGACGACCGCAAGATTCGCAAGCGCTTCTGGTCCAAGAGCGACGACGTATGGAAAGCCAAGATCGCCGCCGTTCGCAATTCCACCAATATGGCCGAGGAACAACTGCTTCCGCTGGCCAAGCTTGGATTTTCCAACCTCATATACCAGCAGACGTCTGACACATGCGCCGCTCTCAGCTTCAAGCGGAGCCTTCCGAACGACGGCTTCCTTTCAGTCTCCCTCGACGGCTGGGTCGGTGCAGATTTGCGATGGGGCTATACCATGGTCGGCACCATCTCCCCGAGCTTAAATATCGAGGAGGCACACGGCTTTTATGACGCCCAATTCTCCTCGGAAGGAAATCTTTGGGTGGATGGGTCAGGGCTGCTCGAGATTCAAGGTACCTTGCCCATGTCGCAGCTCTTTGGGCAAGACGGCGTTACCGACTACGGCTGGAGCCAACCCGGGTACGTGTTACTATACCAGCGGCCAGCGACGCTAACTTCAGGCTCTCGTGGTGATTTTGTATTGGTTAGGATCCCATTTTACTCGCTAACGACTAGTTGGCAGCCTTGTGTCGTTCAAACCGACGCTCAACCTTGGTGTAGAGATGATGGGCTCCGGCCACCTGGACGCGTACGTGTTGTTTTCAATGCTGGGTTATTGTGTGAAAGCGTTAGATCGACAGGGCTAACCTTTGGCGACGACGTATACGTTTCCTGCAGAGGCTTCAACATCACTTATCTCACCTTGCCCGGCCAGAGCATGATCCAGACCAGCTCGCCAAACATGGGTGGCTTCTCCGGATCGGTTGCCTCTAAGCCAGGGTTCTACTGGGGTTCTGTTAAAGCCTCTCCAATCTCGAATGACGGTGACACGTCAACGATCTTTGGAAGTAGGCAGGGCCTTGCTATCTCAGTTATCATCCGGCTATGTTTGAATTATTCCAACCATGCTAACTCTGGTCGCTCCTGGCAGTTCACATCAACCCACAGTCCAAAATGCACTTCACCGTATTTGACTATGCTCATGGGAGCAAGAGGGACCTGGATAGCAGGGATTTCGCTGCATTGGCTTCTGCGGAGGTGATTAGAGCAACATTCCTGCTACCCGTAATGATTTTGCTGACAAAGGATTGGCCACTACGCAGTTCAGCGTCGAGATCGGGCATCGAATAGAGGTCACAGGCGATGGGACAGATCTTTACATCACAGACATGTACGTCGTTCGTCCCTCCTAGGCTCCTACGCATGCACTCCGTGGTGGTCTCATGACCCTAACACCCCAACTCGGCGAATAACAGATATGACCCTATTGTTGCCAGAGTTTCGTCGAGCAACATATCTCCGACATGGACCAATGTTCAGAACTATCTTGATCCCGCTGTCTCGATAGAGGTTGTGTACAATGGTACTGGTATGGCACCTCAGGTCCACAGTTTCCCGGCAACCTCGGGCCCGGCTGCGTTCACCGGTCACTATATGAACTGCGATGGCTCAAAAACGATGGTCTGCCTGCCCATGGTAAACCTGACCGAAATTGATCCTGACCTCCGGAACGACTACGACGGCGAAAATGAGGCAGCGAACGCAAGCCCGATGCAGCGGCGAATGAGCCCCGAGCTCACGTCACGCGCGATCCTGGGCCCCTCTTGGGACATGGCTGAGCACATCAGCCCGCGGGAGGCTACACGGACCAGGGAACTAGAGCCTAGATCCACGGGCGCGCCTCGCAAGGTTACAATCACGCTACGTTCCGGGAGATCCTTCGCCCGCTTGTCTATGGCATACTACACGGGCAACGGTGGCCTCGACTTGGTTGCCCACAACGCCAACGCGGGATTCTTCAACCTCTTGGACCCAGACAACTGTGTATCGGCCGTCTTAACGAGCTCGGCAGGGCCATCCGACGATCAAGCCTCTGAGCATTTTGTGGAGATAAATATTATCGGTGTTTTGTGGCAGTTTATATTGACGGGGAACGTGCCGGCCTCCTCGCGGTCCGTCGCCTACAATACCGTACTCGTGAGTGCCATGATTGTCCCCGAACACCTTATGGACGAGAACAGCGTATTCGTCCAGCCGTGGAGCTCGTGGGACGCTGGGGCGCCGGCAGGGACGCATTCGGACCCTTCAATGAGCCCGGAGGGGGAGATGTGGAGCTTCATTGGCAGCCTCTTGCACCCCGAGTTTATGGTCAACCTGCAGCAGTTCCTTAACGCCTTCAAGTCCCGCATGATGCGTGGCATTGCCGGCATTTCCGACGCGCGATGGGCTGAACTGGAATGGGACGACACATCGGAAATCACAGGCTACCTCCGTGCCATAGAGGCGCTTTCGGAACTGCGGGCCTTCCCAGCTGTTATCGCCTACCTAAACCACCCGGATGCACGTGGGCCATTCGTAGCATCCCTAAACGCCCTCAACGGATTGTTCCTTCGTTTTGACGCTGCGATCGCCCGGAACAACCTCAACAACGGCAACCCAATCTACTCCAGCTTCTTGTTTCGGGAAGGCGTTTACGCGATTATTTTTGGTCGGACCGAGGGCTCGCAGGATCAGTATCGCGAGTGGCTTTGGCGGATGCGAGAGAACTGGGAGAACGAATTGGCTAACTCTCTGGGCATAGGCGCACCGTCGTCGCGCATAGACCAGATTCGTTCCGTCATCTCCCAGATCAGGGAGATCCTGCAAACCTACGATCCCGTGACGAATCCCAACCAGTTCGTCATCTCCAGAGACGGCCTATTCGAGGACCCGAGGTACAATTGACCCGCCGCGGCGGCGGCCAGGGAAACCGGTTCGCATACGTAAAGTACCAACCTAGGTAGTCTGTGTAATGTTGTTATTAGATCCGATCCCGGAAAGTTCCATGTGATTGGTAAAGTTTGATGGCGGACGGCGTGACCTGTCATTACAGTACGTGTTGGGAAACCTGGAAGTTACTTCATTAAAACAATATACTTCCAGTTTATCACATCCATACGCGTTCCGTCAACTGAACGACCGGACGTCTAGGCCTACAATGCTTTACATTGCTTTACGCGTCTACAGCGCACCACTGGAAGAGCAAAATTCAGTCATAATTACATGCCCTTTACCTGAAAGATGATATCTATCCAGTTATCGCAAACGACCTCGAGAGAGACTCGTCCAGCCGCTGCACCCTTACTCTCTTCAAATCCCCCGCGAGATCAAAATCACCCCATCTCATCGCACACGTCTCCAAATGCGCCAGCGCCGCCATGGCAAGCGGCCCTGACAACCCCCAAGCCGACTCAGCCACCCGCAGCGCGTCGCGCAGATATCCCAATGCCTCTTCCTTTTCCCCTCGGGCATCGCCGAGATACCCTGCCAGGAGGAGATATTCGTAACTCAGGCTCGCGTCCGAGCGAAGCGCCGACTCGTGGCCCCCGGCCAAGTCGCCGTCGCCATTGTCGTCACGCGCCAGCTCTTCGACGAGCCGGGCTGCCTCGGTAACGTGTCCTCTGTTGAGAAAGTTGCGGGCTACGCAGAAGCGTAGCTGGTAGGCGCTGATGTCGCGGTGAGGACTGGACTGCACGAGGTCGAGAAGATGGTCGAGGATCGCCTTCTCCTTCCTGATGGCACCCGGGTCTTGGGGTTCTAGAGCGTGGAGGCGCATGATTTGCGTTGCGGCGTGTCGTGGTCCTGAGTGGGCTGTGAATGTGGATAAGAGTATTTGGATGCCGTGCGTGAGAACGGTTGGGAGTGATAGCTCATGGGTGGCCAGGTAGTCGGCCGCGAGGTGAAAGACTTTCGAGAGTGGGTGGTTGGTGGGCAAGACCACGACGGAAAGATTCAAGAGATGGTCGAGCACGATCTTTAGCAGCTGTATGTGGCCGTCCTCCGGGAGGTTCTGGCGGCCGATGCGGCTGAGAATGTCGAGCATGTCGCCGAGGAGAAACGGGTCTTGGTCTCTGAGGACACCGGCCAGTCCTGCCATGCAGCCGTCGATGACTTCGATGCCTAGGTCTAGGTCGTGGTGCTGTGGTTGCTGCTTTATGTTGTCTGAGAGGGCGATGGCGGCTAGCATGGTGTCGTGGAACTGTGCTAGGCGGAAGCGGCCTGCTGTCCCCGCGGTCATGGACATGCAGACTCGGTCGTTGAGCCCTGGGTTCCAGATGACGGAGGAAGAAGACGCGTCGACGTAGGCGCGAATGGCGAGGAGGAGGTGTTCTTCCTTTGTTGGCTGGGAACAGGTTGCTGCTGGGGTGGAGTAAACTTGAAGTGGAGAAAGTATGTCCGTGTTTGTGTTGCTCTCTGGCGGTGAAGGGCTGTGTAAGAGATGGGATAGGCGGGATAGAACTTCCGTCTCCATGTTTGAAGACCGCTTTCTGCGCCTTAGGAAGCTGTGCACCATGCTCAGATCGACAGGCTTCCCTCTCAAGACCAGGGTGGGAGGAGCTTTGGTCGCTGGAAGGGCTCCTATTTGAGTCACGATCGCGGGTAGATCTGCCGCACGGCAATTCTTTGACAATCCCCATTGTCTGAAGCGCCGTTTGTACATCTTTTTTCTGATCAATGATTGACATTAGCTGATTGTCAGCCGGATGCAAAGAGCATTGTTGGTTCCATGTTATATGAAATGGCGACCTACGTGGCATGCTGAAACACGGGGATTTGGTGTCCCATTATTTGCATCACTCGATCGAGCGACATGTTGTCGTCGAGATAGAGCTGGGCAATTGTCGGGCGATGTCGCTCCCACTCGCTGCCCGATGGCCCTCGTAGCCGAGTCATTATGGAAAGGGGTCTCAAAACTGACGTTTATCTTGATTTGGATGGAAAAGACACCGTAAATGAGCAGGAAAGTTTTGAGTTTTAACCGGGGAGCCAAAAGCCTGCCATATGGTTGGCAGGTCATCATAACTCATGATAAGGTGTGCGGTCTTGGAATGAATGTCAGAGCGAGAAACCTATCTGTTCCATCAGCATTCTGCATTGGCTGAGCCCGCATCAACCAAGGCAAAACGAAGGGCAGGAGGCGTCTTTGACATCCAATCATGCCCGTTTTGGGCCAGCTGAGAGATAGGAATGACGCCAAGTCCTGCACAAAAGGTCCCTCACACCCGTTACTGTGTACCTATCCACAAATAGCCCATAAGTTCAACCTCGACAGACGCTAGAGATCGCCGACCTGCGTTGAACTTTGGTTAGTTGTGCCTTTCAATCCCTTACCACGTTGACCGAAAGCGGAACCAGCGATGGAGTTACTGACGCTGCAATTGAATTGAAATGATCGAATGTTTTCGAATCCGTTATATCTTTTATCTGCCTAATTAAACCCTTGATTGAACACGACATAGGCCCATTGATACCAACAATACGGTAATGGCATCTGTGGAAGTCAATTCCTCATTTATCGTGTTTATATCAAACTCTGTAATTGCATCCACGTAGGTCAATAATCTGCAACAATCCAGCCTCCCTCAAACCGTAATGGTGTGCACGTATTTGACCTTGCCCCCCTCCACGCGGACCTCATGGCTGTCGGGCAGGCTGCCTAGCGAATCAAACGAGCAGAGCACATCGACCGACCCGACCGTCTCGTCAATCACGTAGCGCCGGTTGCCATTGTTCTTCGCGCTTCCGCCATGGGGCAACGACGCGCCGCAGGGCTTGGTCAGCGACGATCCCTCGACGCGCTCGCAGTTGGTGCCCCACGGGATCGTATCGGCCGCCTTCGCATCCGTCCACATGTCTAGATAAGCGTCCCCGACCTGCTTGAGCAGCGCGCGGCTCGGGCGGTTGGCGACGTCGAGCGTGGTCCAGTCCTCTTTTTGGATGTACCCGAGGGTCTTGGGGGCGTTGAAGAAGAGCGAGCCCGTCGTGGCGGCGATGGTGTCGATCATGGTGATGGTGCTAGTGTCGTTGTCGGCGTGGCGGATCTGCGTCGCTAGCACGTACGGCTTGGATCCAGTCGACGAGATGATCATGGTGTAGCTTGCGCAGGCGACCGTGTCGGCCGTGGAGCGGTTGAGGTCGATCTTGAGCGGCTTGGCGAGGACGCCTTTGGCGATGTCGGCTTTTTTGTTGTTCTCTTGGTATGTGAAGTTTGTTGTCGAGAGTTTGAGCCCGTCGGTCTTGCCTGCCGTTATGGCTGCCACATAGCTGCTCGCTGCTGCCAACAGGCCCTCCCGTGTGCAGTCGGCTGAAGCCGTCGGAAGGTACCCCAGGAATGCGCCCAAGGCGAGCAGCGCTGTGGAAGGGATCATGGTGGTGATGTCGGTTGACTGGGCAAAGCGATGCAGTCGAAGCAGTTAATACCGGACAGTGATGCTAAGAGCAGATTTTGGTATCACTCCCCACGAGCCTTGGTTGTTTGGGGACTGGGCGCTACTAGTATTAAATAGGTTCATGTGTGGCTGTAGTACGTGAGTGCTAATATCTGCCGTGGGTAATTCAACATTGATCTTTGAGGGGGGACATGGGTGATCTCCGCTTGTTGTTTAAATTGACGCTGTCTGCTACCATTCTCGGAATGAGCCAGATTAGCCACAACGGCATCCATGGGTCCGCAATAATTCGACTGGTCCTTTACTCGCTACCTATATCGTCCCCCGCCTTCGCCGAAAACTCTCTATTGTCCAGCCCTTCGAAAGACTCAAAACGAGGTTGGAATGGAAAATGTCACCCCCTTCGAAACATGAACGGTTACTGACCACGGTAACTGACCCTCTGGAGGCCTACAATGAATTTCGGAAAGAAAAAATAGTCGAGTTTATGCATCTCTGTGTTATCAGACCGGCGCCTTTGGACGGTGGATAACCGGGTACTCACCTAGCGGTATTGTTGCAACAATTGGACAATGAGTCGGACATCTTGAGTTGTTGGCCTCTGTCGCGTAAACGTGATTGAAGTGGGGAAAGTAAACAAACGGCTCGCTATGTAGCAGCCCCAACCAAGTGTCAAACTGCGCCTGGATTAATGGCCTGAGCTTGTCATTCGGGTTTTGTAAATCAAGGTACCAGGCAATCGGCCGTGGTGCCTGAAAGGGTCCGATGACCGAGTGATGCCTTCCTCGCCCCCTTGATTGCCCCTGAACCCCTATTCGCCCGCTTGAGTGAGAGGGGTGCTGCTGATCACGTGACCTCTAGCGTGGTGTGAACGGACACTGGTGACATGCCTCGGCAATCTTGGCACAAAGGCGCGAGGCCCCACATTTTGCATCGATTCTCAATCTCAATCCCAACTTCACCTCAATCTTACACCCAGCGTGAGCACGCAAGATCAATCGCGCAAATAGATCCATGCCGAAAAATATCAACGCCATCGCAAGCAAGATGGGACCCCGACCTGGACAAAAGACGGTTCTGATTACTGGGTGAGGCCTTCGTTCCCCATCAGCGATGAATTGATCTCGTCGCGTCACACATGGCGCCGGCGCATGCGGCATCCCACCCTCCATGCTAAACACACATGTCTTTATCGCAGCTGCACGCCCGGCGGAATCGGCCATGCCTTGGCCATGGAGTTCCACAACAAGGGTGAAAGATTTTTCATTTTCGATCATCCCAATCCAGAGATCAAAATGGTCGAATCGCGTTGCTGATCCCCGTCCAACAAAACAGGCCTGCACGTCATTGCAACGGCGCGCAACACTGCCGTCCTCACCGAGATGGGCGCGCTAGGCATGAGCACGGTCGCACTCGACGTGACTAAAGCCGACAGCATTAAGACCTGCCACGAGGAGGTGGCAGCCATCACGGGCGGCAAGCTCGACATCCTGGTCAACAACGCCGGGCGCACACACACGCACCCGGCCACCGACATCGACATGGACGACGTGCGCGAGACCTTTGAGACCAATGTGTTCGGCGTCATGGCCATGTGCCAGGCCTTTGCCGACCAGCTCATCGCCGCCAAGGGCCTGATCATCAACATCGCATCCCTGGCCGCCACCACGCCCTACGTGTTTGGGTCCGTGTATTGTGCCACCAAGGGCGCCGTGGTCTCGTACTCGCGCACCCTGCGCCTCGAGCTCAAGCCCTTTGGCGTGCGTGTCATGATCACCATGACCGGCACCGTCCAGAGCCAGATCGCGAGCAAGACCCACCGCACCCTGCCCGCCAACAGCATCTACCAGCGCGTCAAGGAGCTGTTCGAGACCCGCCTGACCTTTTCGCAGAACAACGGCACCGTCAAGACCGAGGACTACGCCCGCCAGTTGGTCGCCAAGGCGCTGACGTTTGAGAGCCCGCTGCTGCTGCGAGCCTGGATTGGGCGTCCCGACTGGTTCTGGGCCGGAGGCTGGGCCAAGGTCATCTGGCTCGGCACCTGCTTGGGCGAGTGGGTTTTGGACTTCGGGTTCTACCGAAAATTCAACTTGGGACGCCTGGAGCAAGTGCTTAAGGAGGAGGCTGCGCAGAAGAAGCTCGTTTAGGCTGCGGTGGCTCGAAGATTGGAGGAGAATCAAAGAGGGCAGTCACCGCCTTCCTGAGGGGTGGGCGGTCTTGTTTTCGTGGCAGTTGCTATATCCATGGTTCATGTTTTTGGCAGATCGAATGCAATTTTCCGCATTCATTTTTCGAGCTTTGGGCCTCGCGATGGTTATTATGGGCAGGCGGGTATGCCCTGTCAATGGATATTGATATTCTCCAGGAAGACCATGCATGATGTTTTGGTTTGACCGACCCAGTGACGTACCGTCGACTTTGATATGGTACCGAAGCTTAATGTGGCATAGGGTACACAGAGCCCCACTCATCGAACTGCAAGCAGAGGAAGGTGGGAATATCGGACGATATACGGAGGCGGGACCGACATTTAAGCTCAACCCGCTGTGGGCTTCCCCCTCTTGCCCTTAGGAACTTTGACATCATAATTGCATCATGGCTTGCTTCATTGCATATGAGCGCAATCCATACTCCATCACCAAACAAACATGAGGTCAAGAGTGCGAATTGCGGCATGGGCTTTGTGGCAAAAACATGTTCGCGTACCTATTTGTTGACTGAACCGCCACTTTCAACCTCCAAGCCAGCCAAACACACCAGTTGTCTTCCAAAACAAATACACCGACCTAAACAATCACAGCATCTCACCATGCCAAAACAAGCAGAAAGCATAACCCACCTCCTCGCGGAGCTGGACAACACCGACCCGCAAGCCCAACCGTCAGCACCGCTACACATCCACTTCCCCTCCACCGTGGTCCGCGCCCCCGGCATCCACCTCGACAAAGAAACATCCGCGCCAACCCCAACATTCTCCGTCTCCGCCTCGGCGCTAAGTGACCTCAGCCTGCCCAACTGCGACCTCTCGCCCTGCAGCTCCGCAACCAGCGACTCCTCCACCAGCGACGCCCCGACCCAGCATGTACCCAAGTATCTCGTCGTTGGCCTCGACCTCGACGCCCCGTTTCCATCCTTCCCTGTAATGGGCCCATTCGTTCACGGCGTGCAAGCAGACCTGAGCTTGGCGACCGATAAGCTGCACCCGAACGACGACTTCATTGACCTCGAGCCACCACCGGAGGGTCCCGCGTCGGTGGAAAGTAGCCCGGTGGTGGGGTACATGGGCCCTGCGCCGCCGGGGCCGAGCAGTCCGCATCGCTACATGTTTATGCTCTGGGAGCAGCCCGCGAGGCTCACGCGTGACGCGATCTGTGAGAAGTTGGGAATCTCGGCTGAGGCGGAGGGCGACGTGGGTCTTGTTGCGCGCGCAAGGTGGGACCAGGAGGCGTTTGAGCAGAAGCTGGGGCTGGGGAGGGTTGTTGCGGGGAATTATTTTGTTTGTTGAGGACATGGACCGCAGGAGGTGTTGGGCGTGGAGATCGAGGTCCAGATCCGTGGCATGAGGTCTGAGTTGAGTGAGTATCAGGACAGTAAGGATTTAGACAAAAGGGGGAACCCGGGACATTCAGCTGGTAGTTTCGAGGTTTCAACGGTGTCAATAACATTTGTTCCGACTTCGAGGTTGATTGTGCTAGCAAACGGATATTATTACAAACTACCACTCGCAGCAACCGATATCATAAATGAAAGACCAAGCACAGCCCATCGCCATCCATGTTGGGGATTTGCGCCGCTTGTGGTCGTAGCAGACTGGCTTGCTGACGGCGCCGCGGTGCTCGTCGACCCTTGCACACTCCCATTGGTACTAATAGTAGAAACAGTCCCTCCCTGGCCGCCTGTGACCGACGCGCCCATTGCAGATGAGGTAGTCGACGACTGAGCAACATTGGGATTTTGACTGACGTAGTCGCCAGAGAAGTACCTGTCGCATCTCCACGGCGCATAACACGTGTACCCATCCGCAAAGACGGTCGACGAGGCGGTCTCAGCAGCAGCCCAGATCTTGTCATTCGCGTAATCCCATGCCTCAGTGATCAGTGACCCTGCTGGCCCCGTGACGGTGGCTTCCTGGCGCTTCTCATACATAACCTGGGTATCGCTGTACTTCGTCATGGTCACCACTCGCCCGGAGAGGGCTTGGACGCTGGTTGCGTAGCATCTCGGCATAATGAAGCTGTTGCCCTCCCATGTCTGGCCGTCGGGGTCGGTGGTGGTGAACTTGGCGCTCTGGGAAAAAGTATCGTATTGGAAGGAGTAGCCGCTGACGGACGGGCAGCAGTAGACGATGGACTGCACGACGTCCTTGCGCGTGATGCCCACTTGGTAGCCCCCGTCCACGGTTAGCTGGGTGTACCCGTTCGAGTGCGTGACGGCCCCGGTATAGCCTACGGGGCATCCCGAGGGGTAGGTGAAGGTGGTGTCGGTGCTGGCCGGGATGGTGCGGAAGGCTTGGTAGCAGTCCTTGTTGGCCATGTCGGGCGGCTGGCCGAGCTGGGCTGCGGTGCACGATAGCCACGAGGGATTGCTTTCCCATGCTTTGTTGGCCGGGTTGACCAGGAAGCAGGACTTGGAGACGGCGTATAGGTCTGAGCTCAGTCCACATGAAGCTGCGGGGGTGAATTGTGACACTGGCCCCGTCGTCGGCGAGGGCGCTGTTTCTCGGCCTATGAGTGGGTTGGTAACGGCGGTCGAGGCAATGCCTTGGCCGTGCAAGTACCCAAAAGCCATGTTGGGTTTTGTTGGAAGGATTGATATGACACGATCTAGGTTTCGTTGACTGGATCAATGCTTTCGAGCGTGGTGGGCTGTGGTATCGATCGAATGTGGTATTTTCAGGTGGACAGACAATTCGAGCGTGTTCACTCAGGTGACTCGCCTAAATATCACATGTGCAGGGCAGCCTCCCAGTGTAGCATTTCAGCAGCAGTCCCCAAGCAAAATTGCATACCGTCAACGATGGCCTCTAACCAGAAGCACACACATGCTGACGCTTGGCATGTTGCTTTTGAGCCTGTTGCAGTTCAGTGCACCGAATTTAGACGGGGCAATCGCTGCACCTTGGCATTTATCAGCATTTAACGTCAGCGTCTCCCAAATTTAGCCAATGGTTCTAATGCGTCTGGTCTTTAAGTGGACATTTCCGTGAGCAGGTGAGATGGTTTTAGGGACTATCTGACCTCGGGGAGACCTGTGGGCCCTGTTCAGGGGTTTGTTTACAAACCTCACTTTCCCGACGGGACACCGAGTCGAAATTGTTTGGATGTCCACTGGATTAGTTTCTGAGCTCCGTTTTGGTATGATTGATCGTGGAGTGTTGTTTGGAAGACATTTCCTCAACATCTCTTCGGCGATATTCCTGGATTCGTATTTTGCATTGGCGTGCGGTCTGACTCATTCGGCGTATTTCCGCTAGAGAGCTGGCAAAAGGTGCGAGAGGACACCCTATCATCGCCGTTGAATGATGAGAGATATCTCTTTGCAATCTAGATTCTGTTGGTAATTATTGGCTTTGATTTCTACGTGAGTGTCACAGTGGAAGCGACATGTCTATCCGCTCATCGATGCGAGAATCGAAGTTGCTGGATTTTCCCCGCTCGGCATAATTTACGTATGTGATTCGAGATTAGCAGAGCATCAGCAGACCTATGACAGGCCGATCATTGGGTCGGAATTCTGTGCATTGGTCCTCCCGCGAACTTTCGACCTTCAGACTCCAGCAACTTGTTTGATCTTTCCCACTTTCAGGAAAATAAACAATCAGTTCGACCTTGATGTCTGATCGTGTACCTCAGGTACCCGACCACGGTACCCATCACTATCAAGCACCCGACGCAATATCGGTTCGCACACCTGCCATGTCCCCGCAGCAAACTTCAATCCCGGATGGCTCCTGGGTGCTCGTTACCGGCGCAACGGGGTTCGTTGCCTCGCACGTCATCAAGCAGTTTCTCGAGCGCGGCTTCAAGGTTCGAGGGACAGTCCGAGACCTTGCCAAGGCATCATGGCTGGTCGATGATGTCTTCAGGTCCTACGCCAAAACTGGCCAGTTCGAACTCGCTCTTGTGCCTGACCTCAGCGCTCCGCACGCCTTCGACGACGCCATCAAGGGCATCTCAGCCATCGCCCACATAGCCACCATTATCGGCTGGACCGCAGATCCGCACCAGGTCATACCACAGGTAGTTGCAGGCACAAGATCCATTCTCGAGGCCGCCGTGAACGAACCGTCCGTGCGCGAGTTTGTTTACACCGGCTCGATCGCGGCAGCTACCATGTACATGCCAGGCAACGACAGCCGTGTCGACCAAGACTCATGGAATGACTTTGCGGTCCAGCAGGCATGGGCTCCCCGCCCTATGAGCCCAGTCGCGCTCCCTTTGTGTACATGGCAAGCAAAGCTGCGGCAGAAAAGGAGGCCTGGAAGTTTGCGGCGAAGAGAAAGCCGCATTTTACTATTAATACCGTGGTGCCCGGTACCATTATCGGCCAGCCACTGAACAAGAAGCACGCTGAGTCAAAGGTAGCCTGGATACGGCTGTTGTACGAGGGAGATATTCGCAGCTTGGAACGGATTCCCGCAGGTTGGTCTATTCTCACGGATTCGACACGATGGTGATGATGGGGTTAACAGAATGTGCAGTGCTTAGTGTTGATGTCAAGGACGTGGCATTGCTTCACGTCGCTGCTATCCTTGACCCCGGCGTCAAGAATGCGCGTCTGCAAGCTTGGGGTCACGCATGCAACTGGAACGATATGCTTGCCATACTACAAAGGCTGTGTCCAACGCACGAATTTGTTCAAGATCTTCCCAATCTTCAGCAGCTGAGCCTGTCGAAGCGGGGAACGTTTGCCGGTGCAGCGACAACTGGTCAGACGGGCTGCGGACTTTTGTTTGGCAGGACACGGTTTACTACGCCCTGACGCTGACGTCGACTCGGGATATGCTGTCGATCAAGCCCACGACCCAGATGCAGGTCCAGGCATTCTTCAACTGCAAGTCCACTTACTTCATCCACCACAAGCATACCTATGGTTGAGGTGATTGAGGATCTCCCGTGCACTGCTAACATGAGGGGGCTTTATCCTGCCAGACAACTCGTCCAAAGCTCGAGACGATTCCTCGCACGTGCTCTCGCCCAGCCTCTGGCTCGCTATCTACGACCCGACACTTACGCTCGACCAGGCGCTCGACGCAGGATACACGAGGATGGTTCTCATCAACGCCAACGGCATCGTGGCCATCAACCTTGGTCTCAGCCAGCGCGAGGCTCTCAACAGGAAGCCAGCGTACGACTACCAGCTGTCCGTCTCGACGATCCCGGCCTCGGATCTCCTGTGCGATGTGGCCTCGTCCGTCCATCAGTCTGGCCCGTGTTTTTTAAGTCTCTTCCTCACCTTCCCGACGTTTGACAGGCAGGTGTCGAGGCAGAGTTTTGAGTTGAGCTGGCAGGTGAGTGTCACCCAATCCAATCGAGAGAAACCGCCGTTGCTAATGCCGGGTTAGGATGCCATCACGGCTGCTGGTTCATGGTTTTCTCTGTTTCAGCTTGCGGGGTGGATATTTTCGGGGGCCGCACTTCACCCGTAATGTACCCGGCGGTTGGCCGTTACGGGATCGATGCGTGGGGCGCTCGTGGTGGGCGCGATGCACCGTTTGGTATGGCCGTGCGAGGAGCTTACTCTTGTTCAATAATATAGCCTTATATATCCCTAATTAATATGCAAACGAGACATCTAGAAAACAAGACACATACCAACCAGTGTACCTAACATTCGGTTCATTGTTTTGGTCCAAAGTGGGGCTCGCGTGTGGGGCTCGAATGACGGCTCATCTCATTCAGGGGTTTGTTTACTAGGGCGAGCGCTGGTGATGATGACGATGATCACGGGATGTATGTCAAAGAACATGCAATCGTATTTGCTACCAAAAAACAATGACTACCAGAGTAAGCGTGGATATAACGAAGAGAGAAAACATGATGTGTCCAATCTAGGGGACTTGAATGATGGCTGAGTGGCTCAGCTGAGTTGATCGAGAATGAAAAAAAAAAAGAACCACAGAGAAACAGCGCATTTATGCCTGGGCACTGGTGGAATGAATCAAAGCTGAGCGGAGATTCCGAAAAAGAGAAAAGAAAAACAGCAAATGTCATGCTACAATAAGAAAATTACATGACTGCAGAAAAGAAAGTGAACGATGCTGAGTCGGCCAAATGCGGCGTCCAAAGTTGCTTTCTGGTGTCTGATATTGCAAAGTCCAGGTCGGTAGTCTCCAGATAATTTGGCCTGGGAAGGGGCCGAGTGCGAACAGGACAGGAGGTAGCCCGGATCTAGCAACGCTGATTGGCATCCCGGTAGCCACCGTTTTGACCATTGCGAGGAGGGCCGCCATTTTGACCATTACGACTGGGGCCACCGTTTTGGACATTGGGACGAAGGCCGACTCCGTTCGGTCTCTGTGAAGGGCCCCCATTCCCGTTCGTCGATGCGTTTCCGTTGCGAGAATTGGTAGCCGTAGGGTTGTTAGCGCCCTGGCCATTTGGAAGAAGACCGGTCCTATTTTGTGGGCGAGGTACAGGGCTACTGTCCTGGCTGCTCGATCCTGAACTCGGGGCAGATATGGCATTCATACTGCTGCCAGTGGTCGGGAGAGGCCGAACAGCATATGCGTCAGGTCTTCGGACATGGGGGCCGCTACTTCGACTACTCATTGAGGAGCTTCTGGAAGAACTGGAGTCCTGTAGGTTGCTTGTCGGGGTATTGGTAGGGCCACCGTTGGGAGCGTTGGCAATGCGAGGTCGGCCTCTGTTCTGAACGTTTGGGCCATTCGGAGGAGCACCATTCTGGGCGGCGCCGTTCGTGCCGTTCGCGCCGTTCAGATTGCCGACATTGGCCGTGTTTACCGGGGCCGCCCAAAGCTCCGTAACTCGCCGTTGGAATCTCATAGCGAGCTCGATCCTGCCGTATTCCCTAATAGCATCCGAAACCGGTATCATGAGATAGTTTTGATACTTCCTCATATGAAACTCGTAATCCAGGCCCGGTATATACAGGTCATGAATGCGAGGTTCAGATACGTTTCCCCAGGTTAATACATGGGTGTTGAGATGCTCAAGGCGATCCTTCCACTGTCCCAAGACTCTTCTCTTCTCGTCTTCGTAGGATCTTTTGTACTGTTCACCGGCCCGTCGAACGCGCGCCTGCAGAACACGACTTATCTAGAATGTGTTTACGTCCCCAACGGTCTCGGTAATAGCACGGCACAGATTCTCAACTCTTTGATTGCAATTGCGTTCCCACTCCTGGGCGTGTCTCAGGCACTTTAATGGATATCGAATGGCTGTGCTGTGGAAGCCAAGATTGCGGGATCCGGGTGAGCAAACCGTCACGGGACCATCAGGGGACTGTGATCTGGAGGTCTCCGCGACCGGGCAGAGTTGGATGACAAGCATGATTGTAAGACCATCATCAGGACCAAATGCGTGATAGTTATTAACACAGCATGCATATCTGTACCACGACTGCTTGCACATTGTGGATGACCGTGAGGAGTGAGAGCTCAATGCCAGTGTGTGTCGGGTTGATGGTCAAGGGCAGATGGGAATGAGGTTGCCGGCTGTGTCCAGTTTTTCGTTCTTTTGCCTCACAGGGCCTTTGTCCTAGCAGAGATGCAGAAGGGGGCGGTGATGGGAATGCTGCTATGATATGGTAGAATGGGGCAGTGGAAAGCTGACTGGAGAAGATATAAACGTGGGCGGAAGTCTGGGCAGGGGTGGTTGGGTGGAGGTTTAGAGCCCTGGAGATTTGTGGGTGAGAACAAGAAGCACCGGGGAACATGAGGTATTTTATAGAGATTTGGTAATGTAGTGCAACAGGAGAAATTGGTCCTTTTGGAATCTTTGCCTGCAGGTTGGCATTTTCAAGTGCCTGCTGATACATACAGAGGTAGATATCTCCCAGACAGTCTGAACCTCTCGAGGGGTTCTTGGAGTAATAGAGGCCAAGATGGCAGAAGTGCGGTTGAAAACAAGCCTCATACTGTATTCCCTACAGTTGGGCCGCCAGTGTGGCATATGGTGACTGGAGCGTTTGAATCGCGAAGGATTTATTCACTCACTTTATGCTCTACTTTGTAGTTTTTGAGACTGCCAACAGCCTATGTCAAGATGGAGGCCAGACTGTTACATGTATGGTTTCACGAATTCCCAACCCTCACAAAAATATGCGGTAGAGACATTCACGACTAGGCCGGAGCCGAAAGACAGTAATATCAGTCCAATCCAAGGGCGCTATTACTGACCCTAGGTTAAACTCCGAGTTCATCCCGACTCATAGGACACCCTCGGTCCCCAGCCAGCCCGGCCTTCACCTCAACCCCGGTCCCGGTCCCGCTCCCGCTCCCGTTGGAGCCTTTCAGCCCTGTCCCAAGCCTTTGCAAGAATGAATCTCCGTTGTTCATCGTATCTCGCATACTCAAGAGCCGCAATGGGCTCCATCTCGGGAACCTCACCAAGAGTGTAGACGTTGGCTTCGGCAAGCGCACATTGCCGGATCCAGTTCGTTCGGATGCTATTGACACCAAGGTGGAATGAGCCCCAAAACAAGACCTGAATTTGGGCATCGATTCTGTCCCGCTCGTGCGCAATGTCCTCTGCGCTGAGCCCGACTTCGTTCTCGAGAAAGTCCATCAGCCGCGTGATCTCGCGTTGGTGTTCCTGTGTGAAAGTCTCGGCCCAGGCCAGGTGGCAGGCGTCGCATGCCAGCGGAAACCGGAACATCCGTCCGAATTGGTCTGTCTGCTCACGGCTTGCTAGATTGCAGAAGGGACTCCCGGCGGTCCCGGAGTTGACACGTGACGCGCCGGCTTCGCATAGGGCTACGACAGGCAATGATTCTGGTTCCAGGAGGTCTGTTGGCACTTCCTCCTCACACTGGCATGCGTATCGGATCTTGGGGTAGTAGCACATGATGCTCGAGATGCGTGGTTATGTGCGGTTGAGGTCGGATTCTGGAATGAATCAACTAGTTAAGCTGGATGTATCGTGTGAAGGATAGTGGAGATGATTTTCTTGTCAACTGTAGGTCTGAACGAGGCCTGCCAGTGGTTTCAAAGATATCGGGCAATCTAGCGCAAGCTCCAACGTTCTTTTTGACGTTATTTATATCTCAAGCGTCAGCATTCATCTTGGTAACGTCGTCAATTTCACTGAATCATGCAAGAGTCACTGGCTGACATGAATTTGCAAATGTATAGATCAAAATCGGCTGTATGAAATTGCAATTATACAGGTAGTATTTGCGAGTATGGGTGACTGTTTATCGGCCACTGCACCTGGTCGGGCAGGAGAGTTGCAAAGAACGGAATGCATGAAGATGAGGCAGGCCAGTCAAAAAGAGTGTGAATGTCGAGGGGCGATCCAAGTGACGACGGCCCGACAAATGGGCTCGTATCGGTTTGAGATGAGCAAGAGGATGGATGTATGTAGTATTATTCAGTGAGCTTAACCACTACATAGTTTTCTAACACCTTACTAAAGATGTATTATGGAGTGTAAATCCAAGCCATCGACTCCTGCTCACAGAATTGACTCATCAGTCCCGAAAGTCCATCTCTGTGCATTCGCCGTATCATCCTAATGGCAGCTGGTCCGACACTATTCCCTCATGTGGGCCGTCATCAACCAGCCAACCCATCCGCCAACATGGCGTTAATAAGCTGGCAATGCCGGTTGCCATTTGTCTCGCTCCACTCGGTGTCATAGTTAAGTCCTATGACGAATTAGCGTTGCATAATGCATCGACTGGCAATTCCACCGTATCGCCAACCATCCTCAGAGATCAATATTCCCAAAGCACCAGACTCCGTGCAATAAACGCTGCCTTTTAACAGGAAACCAATCCTTACCATAAGGCCAGATATGCCCGCCTCCGCAGTTAATCTTGGCACTGGCGCCATCCCACGACTGCAGCAGCTTCGTCGCCGAGGGCCAGTTGTTGGCCGCGCATCGGGTGTCAAAGGCCGCCGTCTGACCAATGCCGAGGGTATGGGCGATCTCGTGCAGCGCCGTGCGCTCGTTCATGTACGACCTGTTGGAGCCAAATCGGATGTTGCCGTTGAAGTTGCCGTCCGCCGTAGACACACTAGGGACGTATGACGCCGTGATGGATTTGCTGGGACGCGAAGCAATCCGGTTGTACCTCGTCACGGCCAAGTTCATGGCCGACTCGATGCGCGCGTATGCTTCGGTCTGGTCTGCGGTGGGATTGCTGGCTTTCTGCAGACGCCAGGTGATGGTCGCTGACGCGAGGGACGCGTAGAGGCAGACGAGGGCGAGGAGAAGGGAACGCATCGTGGCTTGGGTCCTCGGATGAACGCTTGATGGGTGCAGAGAGAAACAAGATTTGTTAATTCCATGAGCGACGCGATGTGCCTGTATTATATACATGTATATGCTTGTATCGTCATCACGGCACCCTGTGGCCTTTACGGAAGGTAACCGGACTCGTGCGTGCCGAGTCTATATCGAACATGGAAGTTATATGGTAAAACATGATTGGATTCGTGGAAACCTGACAACCCATGGCCAAGATCCTATTTAGGCAGATTATCCGCGCGACGCAATAAGCTGGGGGACCCGGGCAGATGCAACATCGAGTTGAGTGCCGAGCGTCGCTTATGAAGCGAAAGTCTTGGAAAACATCGGGGCAGTTATCGAGATCCGCAACGGGGGGCGTATCGAGTAGCGGGGGAGCTCATTTTGGCTGACATTCCCGTTAACAGTTGAATGGACCGTGAGTATGGAGTGGGAAAAGGGGCCTGGGAAGATTGAAAGTCAATAACATGACTACACAAGATGCACCGACCGGCAAGAGCGCAAGAACTACGAAATAACTCTTGGATTGTGAGCAATCGAATATCAATACAAGACAGACGCACATAAACATAATCCCGCTTCCTGTGACACCCTGCCGACCAACATGAATACTGCGGAACTCAACGTTCGTGATAACCATGTCCAAATACCACCACCACGACCTGAGCCAACGATATAGACAATAATACACAACATGAATACACTTGATCCCGTGAATCATGAAGGACACAAACCTAGTAGTTACCTGACCTCTCCTTGACCTGTCCCCATACCATGTCCGATAGACCGCCCAAACCTTCCCCGATCCCAGTCCCGATGATAACGCCCCGACTTCATATTCGAACACAATGAGAAACTTCGCACCCAATCGGAAGACTTAGAAAAAGCTGAGACCTAAACCCCACCAGCAGCCCACCAGAACGCTCAAGTCCTCCATCCCCAATCCCTCACATGCCCCCTCTGCCCCAGTCCAACCCTCGCCTGCATACCCAACCCGACATTCTCCCCACCTCCCCACCCGCCCGTGCGAATAGCACTGACCGCAAAGACCTGATCCTTCTCAACAGCCATCATCCCCCACCCAGATCCCGCACTGCTCTCCCCCGTCCCGCCCGGCGCATCTCTCCTCCGCCGTCTCACCTTCTCCCACCCGAGCTGGAACCCCATCGTCACATGCAGCCCGTCTTTAAAAAAGCCATGCAGCTCGCTGGTCTCGAGCCACTCGGCCCCGCGGCCCAGCAGTCCAAACAGGTTCCCGTCAGCGACCAGCGCGGCCACACTGGCGATGGACGTCGGGCTGCGCGGGAGAATGGTGTTGGGCTTAGCGTGCGCGAGCCACGAGGCTGCGCCGGCGACGAGCACGGCGGCCAGGAGGGCCTGCAGGACGCGCGTGGACGTGGTATCTTGGATGACGCGGCGCTGGGCGCCGCTGGCGAGGTCGGTGATGGTGAGGGCTGCGGGGAAGGCGAGGGTGGTGGCGTTGCCTGCGGCGGTGGTGGCTGGGATGGGGTTTTTGGAGGTTAGACGGCGGTTGCGGGCGCTGACGACCTGGGCGCGGATGAGTTTGTGCTGGGTGGTTATTGCAGCTGTGACGGATTCGAGGGTGGCGGGGGTGGTGGTGCCGAGGTCGGTCAGGGGAGTGGCGAAGCGGGAGGTGGTGAGGAGGGTGAAGAAGGGGTCCAGGAGGTGTGGCGTGGAGAGGGCGATGAGGCTGCTGTAGTTCAGGGTGC
Source organism: Cercophora scortea (assembly GCA_033439705.1). Taxonomy (NCBI): domain Eukaryota; kingdom Fungi; phylum Ascomycota; class Sordariomycetes; order Sordariales; family Lasiosphaeriaceae; genus Cercophora; species Cercophora scortea. The sequence goes on along the minus strand of JAUEPO010000004.1, from coordinate 4,415,485 downwards.
CGTCAATGGCGATAGGGGTGGTGAACACGGTCGACTCGTCGGGCATGGGGGGGTTGGCTGGGTCGATTGTGATTCCCGGCCCCATGAACTTGAAGCTGGTGGCAACATTGACTTGTTCCATCGTCTCGTTGCAGGCGAGCGCGGAAATGGATTTTACGCTTGCTTGGTTTGTTCCGGCGTTCTGGAGCTGGCCCCAAACCCAGACCCAGTGAGAGACTCGCGCGGTGCCGTTTCCAAGGGAGATTGGGCGGTGGGCACCGGTGCCGAAAAAGGCATCAGGATCAAGTGCAGGTAGGTTTCCAGTGGTTCCAGACTTGGGAGATGTGCTGATGGTGATGGTGCTTCCATCGTTGGGCCCATCTTCCCCACCAGCTTCACCAAGGAGGATAACTCGTAGGGAGCTGATAAGGTCACTGTCTGTCGATGAGGTGAGATTTGTCGTGATGTCGGACTGCAGAAATGTTCGGCATGCCATCGAGGCACGCGCGATGGGGATCGTTGCCGAAACCATTAGTTCAGGGGGCACGTCCACATCATCCGGGACGTTCTCGAGGGTTAGGGAAGGGAACACCATGTCCTCGTACGTGAAAGACGGATACGAGATATTGCCGTCCAGGATGAGAGACGACAACACTGTGCCGTTTTGGCAGTCCATGCAGGAGGTCGGATCAGGTAGCCCAAGATTCTGAGAGAAGAAGTCCCGGGTCAACAGCTGGCATGACGCAGTGACCGGGATAGTAACCGCCTTGAACAGGGACGCAGAGAAGATGATGAAGAGAGGCGCGAGCAATGCAGCGAGACTCGCCCCTCCAACAGCTAGATTCCGGAACCTGGCTGCTTGGTACAAAACCATTGGAGTGGACCTGTCCGCGAGATCGAGACTGATGGACTCTTCAAAGCTGGCACCTCGTCGGAGAGCAGCATAAGGCGCCAGTGTTCGGACCGTGAAGGCGGCAGCGACAAAGTACATTGTAAGAAGACTGAAAACAAGAGCCGGGATGACAGTCCACAGTATATGGTAGTAGGTATCGTCGCCGACATCACCGAGGCCTCCATTGTCCTTGGCGGCTTGAAGGCTGAGATCCAACCCGACAATCAGTCCGATGACCAACAGGAACGCTACTACGCGCTGGAGAGGATGAAGCCATGAAGGATGTGGAAACTTGTCAGTCTCCTCGACGTAGTCGGGCATGCCGTCTTGCGGACTGTGTCCACCCAAAATCTTGAAGTATCCTGATCCTTTGGAAGCCGAACGCTCGTAAGCTTCAACTCCAGTGTAGTACTCGAAGCCGGCCAGCCTCGATCTCACAGTCGCCATATCCGCTCCTCCCGCCCCGCGGAGAGCCTGCAAGATATTACGGCTGTTTGCGAGGAGAGCAGCTGTGTCCATGATGGTGCCGGGATTTCGCGGGAGGAAGCCCTTTTTGGGAACTTGAAGGCCAGCCGTCACAATAAGAACGACTGATATGCCGAGTAAGATGGTCACGAGCTTGGTAACCAGGGGGTTGACCACGAGTCTCTCACTGGTGGTGGAGGCGGTAGCAGTGGTACTAGGAGACCCAGTATTTGTCCGTAACAGAGCCTTGGAAGCGAGAAGCGCTGCATACTGCTGAAAGTAGTCATTGGCGAGCCCTTCCAGGTTAACGGGGTCTAGGAGAGAGGCAAGGGGAGGTGGGCTGCCAGCCCTCTTGAGCTGAAGCTCGAGAGCCAAGTACATGGCCGCGTCAACATTAACGTCTTGTGGCTGGTAGAACCAGGGCGTAGTGTTGGCGTATAGCTTGGCGAGCTCAGTGTCGTAGGATGCGGAAAAGGCCTCCGCAAGATCCCACGCTTGCATGGTACTCAAGGTCCCATTCGGCTGTTCAGGGGATGGATCAACACTGACGAGGATGTCATCCTTCTTCGTCACGTCGACTCGGCTGATCGTATAGATGGGTTTGCAGAGAAGTTGCATGGACTGACGGATGCCGCCATTGAGAGTCGCGTTACCGCCGGAGGAGTCTGTGGGCAGAGAGAGCGAATCGAGCTTTTCCTCCCCAAACACCACAACAATCCGTTGGTCATCGGCGCGGGTTGTGTTCCCGCAGCTGCCGGTACCCAACCGCGAGAAGTAAAAGGTGTCGTTGCCTCCACTTGCCACCGCCGTATAAAATCTTTCGCTGGAGACAGGCATCGTAATATTGCATTCCGCTGTGAAAAAGGTTGTGTTGAACTGCGTAAGACCCTGGATGTATTGGATACCGCCAAGGGTAAGTTGTGCGACTTCGCAGTCCAGACCAGCCGAAAATCCGTCGACTGTGGGCTTCACAGTGCTTCCTTGGGGCACATCAGCAGAGAACCGCTGGTATGCGTAACGCGTCGAGACTCCGTCGGGAAATGGAATCTTATTCTCCTGAAGGCCAGCCATTGTGAAGAATGCCAAAGCACCAGCATTGGCCAGATCCGTCCCGTTCATCCCAAATACTGTTTCGATCATAACTGGTACGGTTGTGCTCGGCATAACCACCAGCGTCAGGGTGATGAAACCCGTGGAGATAACAACCATCAACCTCAGGAGCAAAGCTACAGCTGCAGTGCATGCGACCACGAAATCTTTGTTTTTGACTGCTCGAACAACCGCTTGCGGATAAGACATGGTGACGTAGTCGAGCAGCAGTGTTTTCTCGGCATCTGCTGGGCCTTTGGAAAGGCGGATCCATGGTGCTGTACTTCTTGCCTGGTAGTCTGTACGGTTCCATATCGAAGTGGCGATGACCAAGAGTGTGGTAAGTGCATATCTTGACAGGTAATGACCTGCTTGGTCTGTCGTGCAAAGCCCCGAGTTCCTGTGAGACTGGTCGTATAAAGCCCCCAAACTCACTGCGATGGCCGTGAAGACGGCGGAGAAGGAGGCCAGGATCCTACGCCGGAGATAGAAAGGTCGCCAGGGCAGTTCCAACTCGATGAGATTTGTCTTCTTCTCCTCCGCTAGATCTAGGTGCTTCGGCTTCTCACGCGGAGTTCGATCTGACACTCCGGTCCACTGGCCGGTCGGCGATGAGTTGCCACCTTTCTGTGACACCGAATTGGACGGGCTTAGGGAGTCCGACGAGCTGCTCGAAGAGCTGGTGTGAAGTGTCGCCCTTCGAGGGACGCTGAACGACGCCATGGAGCCAGTATATGGACGATCGCTGCGGAGCCGTGGCACTGGGGTAGCAGGGCTACGAGTTGGTTGTATGCTCTTCCCGAGCTCTGCGTAGTCTTGATATGACATTGTGACGTGAACTTGGGATGTCAACTTGCAGACGAGGCGTGTCCGGAGGCAATGTCGGAACGGATGCTGATCGACAGCTTGCTCGATGCTCACTTGAGTGCTGACATGATAGTGCGTAGCACGTTGGCTTGATGTGAGGTCCAAAAGATAAGAAATGCTGACGATAGCTAGATCAAGGGGCGTATTGTTCCTTGTCAGGATCGTTGATGAGAGCCAGCTCCACTGATCGGTTCGCTGCCCGTGATATGCGTGGGCCGCAGAATGGCCCGGGAACTCGTGAGGAGATCCAGGAAAGGCCGAACCAAAGAAACAGGGTAGAAAAGATGGAGGAGACGAAAAGTTTCCCCAGTCTGAAGATCGACTGCAAAAGTGGCCGGGACTGCCCATAAATGATCATCAAGATTCTCCTCGACGGTCAATGGGAGAACCTGAGCACGGGAAGAATGGGCCATACCATGGACGTTTTGGGTGCTCGGGCGCAGCAACCCAGCAGGCTTGACGCTCGAGGAAGAAGTTGGAAGTAGCCCCCAACAGGGCTGAATAGACATGCGCACAGCATCTTCAATGGGCAGAGTGCAGTTTCATCGACCACGGCGCATGGATGGGCATCAAGGAGGAATGAGAACGAAGGACCGGGCACGAGGTCGACGCCGGGAGAGGTTATGGTTGGGGAACAAGAATCAACACGGAACCAGCTGCAGGGACAATGTATCGAATCGGCACTTGCTCACTCGCTAAGCCCTCTTTAACCTGGACCCAGACAGGGACAGGGGTGATTGTCTGGTTATCGTCTCATACCCCTGTTCCCCCAGTGGGAACTTCACAACAGTGGATGGTAGTGGCCCGTGCCACCGTACCATTGCATTTGCATGTTGTCCATCAGATCTTGATCCAGTTCAATGGGACCGACTTGCTTTGATGAAAGAAGAAGAACAGATGAAAGCGGGAGCCAAGTGCACTACGGCATCAATGAGAAGTAAAAACATGCTTGCATTTCGAGAAAACGGAATCTTGAGATGTGCTCTAACCTTCCAGTTGAGCCAGTGTCTTGACTGTGCCAAGATCCAGGGGCGGTTGCATGCGAGGCATGCCCCGTGCGGTGCTGCCAACGTCGGAATTTGGTTGCACAAGTCCCCTGGATTCATGAGTCCCGATGAACAGGCCTTCTGGGGTACTGGAGATCATTTATGGTCCTATACCAGATACAGAACTTCGAGCATCTCCTGAAGCACGCTCAGAAGTCGATTGTGCGTTTGTTCGAAGACCGTTGCATCTTAAGGGGGAGGCGACTGCCACGCATAGCAAAAGTTGGAGGCAAGCGATAGAACATACGTCGTCTAGGTGATTTCCCTGCCGTCTATAGAAGCTGATAACATCCCGTGTCGTGAGAACCATAATACTAAGCTTTGAGAAAACGCGCCACAGTGTTGCCGGCATATCAGTTCTTTTCCTTGTCCTCCTTGAGGGAAACAATGCGGTTGAGAACCAAGTGATCATCAGTCGAGTCGGAGTCCAACGCCTGCACAGAGACTGTTAGCAGCATTCGTGCATGATGGTAAGAACAATGCACTTACGAAGTAGGCAACACGCATAGCCTGGAAGCGCACACTCTCTGGGCCTCCCTTGCCCAACTTATCCTCACCAGCCGCCTCAGGCCAAGGGGCACGACTTCTGACCTCGTCGATGCCGGACTCAATCACGGCACCGGGGTACACCACCTCACTCTCGGGGTTAAGATCGTTAAGATAACCGCCTTCCGCCGAGGCTGGGTTCTCCGACAAGAACAAGGGGTTGTAGAGGCGCACTTCGCACTTCCTGGAGCCAGAGCCCTCGCCTCCAACCCATTGGATGAACGTCTTGGGCTTCTTGGTCTCGCGGTCAAATACTGCTCGGATCTCCGTGACCTTTCCAGTCGTCTCGTCCTTGGTAAAGCTTGTTGCCTTGATGGGGAAAGGTGCTTGCAAAAGGCCAACAGTCTTGCCTGGTGCGAGACGGAAGTAATCTTTGCTGTCGACCTCGCGGAAGTCTGACCGGTCGATGTAAACAGTCTTGGTGAACTTGATCTTGTGATCTCCCATGGCCGCATTCTTGGGAGAGAATGGAACAGTAATATCGGTGCCATCAAACTCGTCAGCATCCTCAATGACCACAGGCACTGGGTCGAGGACCAGCATCAGCCTTGGCACGGTACGCTCCAGGTACCGGCGGATGGTCTGCTCGAAGCGTGAAATCTGGATCAGGCTGTTGGTGGTCGTGACGCCGAGCTCATTGACGAATTCGAGAATGGCTCCAGGGGGCACACCTCTGCGCCGGACTGCGATCAAGGTGTAAAGGCGTGGGTCGTCCCACCCACGCACGAACCTCCTATCGACCAGTTCTTTGAGCTTTCGCTTGGACAGCACCGTGCCGGTCATGCTGAGCCTTCCGTACTCGCGCTGCATCGGCTCGTATACGCCCAGCTCGTGATTCAGCCACTCGTAAGAAACTCGGCTGAGAACAAACTCGGTTGTGCAGAGGGAGTGCGAGATATTCTCAAAGCTGTCGCAAAGGCAGTGTGCAAAGTCGTAACTATTCCACGTATGAGCGATGATATCCTGCTCATTGATTGGAAGGACGTTTGTGGGACACATACCTGGGGTAAATGCACCAATCCGATCCAGTTCGGTGATGGGGCTTGTCCAGGACACGGTACGCAGCGAGATCCCACATTTGGGGGTTGCCATCGGTGATCTAGGAATTTCAGCGACAAAGTTGAGGATTCCTCCTGCATCAACTGTCGGGAAAGACTTACATCCTGCTTCATGCGCAAAAAGGCCTCCCGGGGCTTGTATTTGCCGTCTCGCATATCGCGGAATTTTTGGAGGTTTTCCTCGGGGGACTGCTCGGCATGCTTGCAACGGAATCGAGGGCTGGATCCCTTCTCGCCTCCGCGCTGAAGTTTGATCTCCTCGTCTGCCGATGGGAGAGGATTATTAGCAAGTTCCGCGTGACAGAAGAGCCTCGAAACTCACCGCCACAGTGGCAGACGTAAGCCTTGTCCAAGCCGATCAGCTTCTCCGCCTGTTCGTATAGCTTGCCAAAATTATCGCTGGTATAGGTAATTTTGTAGGGCGTAAAGCCAAGCCAACGAACCATCTCCTCGATGGCGGTAAAGTAGATCTCCTCCTCGGCCTCGGGGTTCGTGTCGTCGAATCGGAGGTAGCTAAAAAGCGGCAGTATTGATTCTTGTCAGCGCATGCTTCCTTCTGGGGCGATAAGGGTAAAAAATGGCGCGGACTGACCAATTGCCTCCGTGGTACCTGGCAAAGCCAAAGTTGACGGCAATCGCCTTTGCGTGACCAATGTGAAGGAATCCATTGGGCTCGGGGGGGAAGCGCGTCATGACATCCTTGACCGGGCGCTCATTGTAGACGTCGTTCAGGAACCCCTGCTTGAACATGGCCTCGGGGTCCATGGGTGTATCTTCGGCCTTCTCCTTTGGCTTCTTGGGCGCGGCGCTGGCTCCAGCTTGGGCATTCTGGGCTTCAGCGGGCTTCTTGTCCTTCATGACCTTCTTGGCGCGCTTGGCCAGACGCTTTTTCAGCTCCCCCTTGGATACCATCTCGCCTGTCTCCTCGTCGAGCTGGAGTTTCGGGGCATCTCCGATTTGCAGCTTGGCCGCCGCCTCGGTCACCGAGTCTGCCATGATGGCGGGTTGGATGTTGTCGAGCAGTTATACTGTCCGCAATCTGGCAGATCGTTTGAGATCGATAACGTTGGGGCACGGCTTGTCGATGTATTCGAATGCAGGGATAATCGCCAGGTAGCAAGGACCTTCTCAGGTAGTGAATTATATGACCAAAAAAACGCAGCTTGGGATTGGGGCTTGCAGCGTGAGTCTTGCGCGAGCCTGGTGGGTGGACAATGGTGATGAGTCAAAGCTGTTTGTTCCAGGTTGGGCGGGCGTCTGGCAAAATGTCTGAGTTGGAGGGGCACCACACGGGCAAACAGGGGTTTGGAGGGGCACCCGCATGGGCCCCTCTGTGCGACAGGGATCCGAACTCGGACGACCAGAATCCCGGAAGCTGGCAGATAAGATAAGCGACGCGACGCCGCTGCGCGTCGTTGGTGGATGCGTGGGTGAGACGATGAGCTTCAGCTGAACGGATGTCCTGTGTTCTTGGTACCCCAAACTTGAAGCTCCCCTCCCGTTGCGATTTTTAAGGAATTGGGAGTTCCGGGACGTTGAACCGTATGTACCTGAGATTGCCAACTAAGATATACCCGGTTGTTTAGGACGCTTATTTCCTTCCAGTGTCATCAATCGTCATAAACAGTCTAGTTCTTTCAGTACCAGGTACAGTAGGTAGAATAGCAGGATTTGGGCTGCTCGGCGGGGACAATTTCCCCCCCATAACACGAAGGCGGAAGTACCGCCTGTAGGTATCGGTTGCGATGCATCATGTTGGATCCTGTAGGGCCCATCCCAAGCACGGCCGGCCAAAGTCAATTGCAGGGACAGCGGCAACTGGGCACGCGACCCCGCAGGCGAACGGTTTTCAGCCAGCGCGTCAACGTGCCTAGCAGCCTCGGCCATCCATGCCAGCCCTGGTACCTTACACAAGGTATCGAGAACCCCGCTTGCGTCACCACCTGTACTGAAGTTCAGCAAGAAGCAACATCAAGCATCAAGCACCGCCAAACACCAAACACCGAGCACGAGTTTCCCATGGGATACCCGCCCTGCACGCAGATACTGCGCGACTTGTCAAAGTGTTCCACTTCAAATTCCCCCACGAGACAGCGCGGAATACTTAACCAGGCCTTTCTTGCTGTTCCTCCCCAGCATCGTCTCTCCACCAACTCCCGCCGAGTCCACTTCCAATCCTCCAAACCCAGACACCGCCAGGCAAATCCCCAGCCCAACATGACCATCATCGAGGCACACGACATACCAACCCTCCCTCTCCTCTACAAGCTCAAAAAGCTCGTCGCTGTGAAGGACGGCGAAGAACTTCCCGGGGACCTGGTCGACCTGGACGCCATTCCCGAACCTTCCCAGGATCTCAATGGCCGCGTCGGCTACATTCGCGGCGATATCACGAGGATGTGTGTGGACGCCATCGTCAATGCTGCCAAAGAATCGCTCCTTGGCGGTGGCGGCATCGACGGGGTGATCCACCGACACGCCGGCCCCGGTCTTCTCAAGGAGTGTAGGACGCTGGGCGGGTGTCCTACCGGCTCCGCGAAGATCACTGGCGCGTACCAGCTCCCATGCAAGAAGGTTATCCACACCGTGGGTCCCGTCTACTGGCCCTCCAAGCACGCCGCTTGCGAAGAGAAGCTGGCCAGCTGCTACGCCACGAGCCTCGCCGTTGCCGCCGCAAATAGCTGCCGCACCGTCGTCTTCCCCTGCGTCAGCACTGGAATCTACGGCTACTACAGTGAACTCGCCGCCCCAGTAGCTTTGAGTGCCATACGGAAGTTCCTGATCGAAGATGCGGAGCACAGAATCGACAAAGTTGTCATTTGCACCTTTGAGCAGAAAGACGTGCGTGCATATAACAGATACATTCCGTACGTCTGCACACCTTCCGGGCCTATCTCGAGTTTGATGGCTTGCATGCTAAATGTCGGATAGCTATTACTTCCCTCCACAGCCCGAGGCCCCTCCGAGCCAGAAGAAGGACGACGAGACCGGAGACCACATTACACCGGCCCCGGCCCAGTCCCTTGCCGAAGAGCTACCTAGCCCCCCAACTACCGATCCCTCTGATCCAGAGCACGCCGGTAAGAGGCAGAGGCTGGAACAAGGGGGCGAGACGTGAAACTATGCCAGCCCGCCACCGCAAAAGATTCCAAACATGTTAGACGTCTAGGCAGTGTGCTGTTGTTGCACAAGATGACGAGGCGTGCTGGTATGGTGCATGGCTGGATACGGCCATCCATCACGAGACACGAGGGCAAGATACAATAATAATGATAAGATATGGTGGGCTAGGGATTGGGTAGGTTAACGGATTCTTTTCTCGGCGTTTTGAGGGTAAGGTGCAGAGGTACAGAAGTTGGTATTTCGACAAGAGCCCGTCTCTCACAAAGGCCAACGGTGCTACAGATGCATAAGGGGACAAAGTCCGCATCATTCACGCAGCGTCGCAGGATCAGACGACTTCGTCACTGTGAGATCAGTTTGTGTTGTTAGATGTACGAATCGATTAAACTCTACGAAAACGACGGATTGCTGTACGAGTGATGAATGACAGGTCCACTCGGGAATGAAGAAACGAGAAAGCTCACGTTGTGGTCCATGCAAACATCGTCAAGCTCCTTTCCCAGAAGAAATATTGGAAGCACAGAGTCCAAATGGCGTAAATTAGTAGCAGAGAGCAAAACGATTCGGAAACGCAATACAGTCAAAGCTGAAAGCGCAATCTACATGAAGTAAACAAACCCCCCTTTCCCCCACATCGTGCACGCCCTCATCGCCCAGTGCGATGGATCTCCACAAAGACCACCTGACTAGTACCATCAAACTCCCACCCCAAAAGCTCAATCTCTTCACGGCCCACCAAAGAAGCTGCTCTGCTCTCGATTTTTTAAACTTACCGCATTATCATTCCGGTAGCCATAATCCACAGCCTTCATCCTCACGATATCCCAGCCTCCAGCCCCAAAAACAACCAACCCAAACGCTAACCCCTAGTCTACGGGTTCTGAGCACTGCTTCCAGCCGCGGCACTACCACCACCACCACTACTACTACCACCTCTCCCACCCGCACCACCACCACCACTATACCCCCCACGCCCCGTAAACCCACCGATCCTCGCACCAGCCCAGACTCCTCTCCGCCACCCGACCCCCCTCGTCGGCTTAATAGAAGACCCAGAACCACCACCTCTCCCGCCCCTCCCCGCCGCCGCCGTCGCAGCCAGCCTCCTCGCCTCGCGCGCAGCCCGCGCCGCCCGGCGGGCATCATTCTCCTGCAACTGCTCCGGCCCACCAAACATTCTCTGCACGAACTTTCTGTCCTCACCGCGGGAGAGATTGTCCAGCGGGACAGTCTCGTCGACGGTATACGCGTGGCCGAAGGGCGTGGTGGGGATCTCCTGCTGCGTCTGCGAGGGGTCGAAGAGCGTGAAGCCTGAGGGCGGGGGCGGGAAGGGGCCGCTTGTGGCGCCGAGGGGTAGGGTGCTTGTACCGGTTGTGACACCGGGAGGGCCGAATGGGCTGGGAGCTTGGCTTGTCGGGGTCGCGAAGCGGTCGAACGGCGAGGCGCGACCGCTTGCTGGGAGGGAGAGTGGTGTGTAAGGACGGAGAGGGGCGGGGACGCCGAACTGCGGGAAGGGGTGTAGGCCGCCGCTGGGAGTTTGGGCTGGGTGGTGTTAGTTAGTTACATGGTAGCTTTGTTGTTTTCTTAGGTGCAAGGGGGATGGAGGGTGGCTCTGGGCAATCGAGGTAAAGAACTTACTCCGTGATACGGGAGGCGTGGGATCGATATTCATCGGGACAGGGTATCCCAAATCCTGGGGCTGGGGCTGCAACACTTGAGGCTGGTTGGGGAGACTAAGGCCAGGCTGGGCTGTTTGCGGTTGCGGTACAAATTGCTGCTGCTGTTGTTGCTGCTGCTGCTGTTGGGCTGGCTGCGCAGCTGCACTGATGTTGAAGCCAAACATGCCCAAGTTGGGATTTGGTGGCAGTGTTCCCGGCGGTTGTTGTTGTTGCTGCTGCTGCTGCTGCTGCTGCTGTTGCTGGGGCGCCGCGGCTTGCTGCATTTGCCATAGAATCGCCGTTAGCCCCGGTGCGCCGGTGGCCTGGCTGGCTACAGAATTCTGGATCTGTTGCTGGAGCGCGGCAGTCAGATCGTCGACACTCGCTTCCCCAACTCTATCGCCCGTATTATCCCTAATGAGTTGCAAAAACGTCTGGACAACAGCGCGAATGTGAGGGTGCATGAGAGTGATCTCCTTCTCAGCGAGTTTCCTTACGATCTGGCTTCGTTGCTTGTACATGCCCGAGGGCACGGTCCGAAACCTAACTGGTTCGCTCTGGAAGTTGATGTAGGAGTCGTGAAAGTAAGTCATGGTCTCATTGTAGTTGGTTACGAGCATCTTCAGTTTGTTGATGATGTTGGGGATCTCGTCCGCGACGTTGACTTGAGGTGGATTAACCAGTCGAACATCCTCGGAGAAGCCACGGCGAACGAACTCATCGTTAAGGGTCTCCAACTCCGTAATAAACTTGGAAAAGTCTTTTATCTGGGTTTCCATCCGGTGAAATATCCATAGGCCGTAGTGCCTCGAGAGCTTGAGGCGGTCGGTGGCGTTCTGTCTCAAGTACTCGACCGCCTGGATTTGGGTGTCCTGCAATTGTGTTTGTGCAAACGCACATATATCTGTACCGGCCATCACTACCGGCTGGGTGAGATCGAGGACCTGCATTGTTAATTCGGATACGTAGAGCGCAAGGCTCTGCGGTGGTTGTTCCTGCTCCAGCCCAGGCCCACTGCCGTGCCAGCTATCCCAGTCGGCTTGCCTCTGATCAAGAAGCTCTTGCTTTTCATCATCATTTGCGTTCATGAGAGTTGCCCAAGCGGCGGCGCCCATGAGATCTGTGCCCGCGACAATAAATGCAGTCCGCAAGCCTTCAAACTCCCTGGCAAGCCTTGGCCAGGTCTTTTCCACAAAATGCCAGCGTTTATGAACGTTGACAAAACCCACCTTGTCAGCCAGGGTCTCCCTCAAAAACAACTCAACAGTGCCGTAGCCAGCGTCCGCCAGTTTTTCCAAAGCGATTTTGGTCCACTTGGCGGCGGGAAATCCAAAGGCTCTCTTAACATCTTTGAAGCGAATTGGGCCCGAGTGCCTCCAAGTCGTAGTAAGCTGAGCAGGTCCGCTGTCGAACCTGAGCAGTCGGTGACCGAACTTGGCAGTTCCGACGTTCCAGAACTCCTGCTGGAACGGTCGGCCCACCATAGGCACTGGGATCATGTGGCGGGTTGTATCTATAGGCGCAGGGTATCCGTGAAGCCTTGTTTGGTCAGACCAGCCTCGTAGAAGCAGGCGCTTGCCGCCTGGCCAGTCATCCATGGCTGCTACGACACTCGCATGGGAAGTGTGCGGGAACATCTTTTTTTCTGTCTTGGATGCAGATGATACTGAACCGCCGAATAACTGTTGAGATGTACATGGCAGATTAGCTGCCGGTTCAGTCCGAGTCAGGTAGCGTACGACACTTACGTCTTGTTCAAAAGAGAAGCCAAGCTCAGCGAGGGGCATGTCCATCCAATAACACTCGATATCGACGGCTTCCAAGGTGTTGAAGTCTTGGGCCGCCTCGTGTAGCTGTGCAAGCACATTGTCGTCATAGACTGCAAGTTGCTTGATCTCCGTACCGTACTCAACTGGATCGTGACACAGTATATGGAGTGCCATTTCGGCGGCGTGCTTCGAGTACCGAGAAGATTAGCAGGGAACTTGAATGACGTCAAGCGACAAACATAGTGCGAGAGGACGCGTGAATTCAAATGACGTGACCTAACATACCGCAAGCTCGTGGACTATTGTTGCCGCGATACTCATGCTGACGCACGCCTTCTCCGCGCTTGTATACTCTGGGACGAGCAACGGCCATATAAATTCGACCCCAAGCCCAATGAATATCAAAGTGTCAGCATCGTGGCTAGTATTGCTCGGCGCTGTTTCACCCCAGCTGGGGTTCCATATCGAACGTACGCCCTTGACAGTGTCTCGCGTTGCGGAAATTAGTTGAAGGATTAGTCGATCTTCGAGGAATCCCATCACTGCAGAAGTGTCGAGATCGAAGCCCAGCTGCCGGAGCTTCTCCATGGCCGGGATAGGGTGAGGCAAAGTCAAGTCGGGCATCTCAACTACATTCATCGGTCGAAATTTCTTCCTCTGCGCCTTTTTCCTGGGATCTCGACTTCGCTCCACTGGACGCCGGGAATAGATGCTTTGCACACTGCGCCAAAACGGATGGTTTAGGTTGATAATCCGGGAAGCCATCTGCAAGGCAGGTTGCAATGCTGCCCAAACGTGGTCATCGTCATGCTAGGTATGCAGTCTCTCATTAGACTCTTGGATAAGGCAGCCATGGAAACCTGACAGACTTGATCACATTTACGACTTACCGGGCTCCACTCTCCTCGCCGCGAACCCAAATTGTACATGTATCTGGGTTCAGTATCGACTGTCCCCAAATCGACAGTGCTGGCCCACTTGTCTCTTCTTAGCAAACTATTAATTAATCCTTCAGTTAACAGCTGACTATGTTGTTCGAGTTTCAATCGTATGAAACATAGTAACAACCTAGAAGAAAACGGATATGGTAAGTTAATTGGTGAGGTACTCACGGGTGAAGGGGCCCGCTCAAGCTATATGTTGGGTTAAGGCTATTGTCCACAGTGTGAAGCTGGAAATCAATGATCTGTTATTGGCGTGACATTAGTTACCTCGACGTGGATACCAAACAGTCTTTCTATAAACCACTCGTGCTCACTTCATCTGTTGTTGCCCGGGTGAAAAACAGTCGTTGGAAATCCTGGTCGTCGGCTAGCATGTTAAGCAACTGCCTCATAGACATGGCCTGTTCAAATTGCGGTGCTCCTTCCTGCACGTTATTGATGGCATCCAAGAGCTGTGTCATTCCGCCAACCCTCTGTCTCTCAGCATCAATATCAGCCATATTGACATAGTCCTTGAATCCCGTCGATGTCTGCTGTGCTCCGCCAAGTCCAACCCGACGGGTCGTGGATGGCGTAGGAGACAGCCTTGAGCGGCCCTCGGGGGCATCGGGATTTATTCCCCATCGTTTGGCGTAAGGGGTGGGATTCTTGGGAAGGTCCATTGGCAGAATGGCAGGCCGCAAGATTTGGGTCACATCTCGCTTCGGCATTCGTATAGGCTGTTCGTTTGGATCGTTGGGATCATTCTTCTCCAAGTGTACAATTCTGAATTCGGCCTCGTTCCAGTCCGGTGCAGTCCAAAATGGGATGTATTCGACAAACGTAAACTCTCCGTTCGCCATTTGCTCCGCCTTGGGTGGATTTGGGTTCGGCCTAACCCCTCGCGGTACCGGGGCCTCCTTTCGCGTTTTGATCTTCTCCATTATGTTATCCGATAGGAGCCACTGGAACGAAACTGGAGCGCCCATGCCGCTATTGTTGGTATCGGAGTCTTCTGAGGAGGTGGTGGACACCGTATCCCCCTCTGATTGGGATGAGCTGATATCCATCTCGACGGCCTGGGTAGCGATGATGCGGACGTGAAACTGAACTGCGCGGAGATGGTTCGGGATCTTGCTGGCGATTACTGGACAATTAGGATGTGGAGGACTTTACGACATTCGGAATATTTGGGGCATGTGAATAATAAGCGTCGAATTTGTGAGGTTTTCATGCGCTTTGGGTAGAAAGGGACAAAGATGGAGTATGAGACAATGGGGACTAATCCCGCATCCTGCTTCCGTTTGCGGGTCGTTTTGTGAGTAGAATACGAGACAAAGACACCCGGTACCCCAATAGCCCCCGCAACTCTAAAAAAGACTTTACTTGGGTCGACCTGACCTGCAAAAGTCTGCACATGATAATTACCTCACAAGGTAACTCGTCAACACTTTTCGGTATCCGTCTCAATAATGGAGTCTCATTTTTTCCAAAATTCCATCTCCCAATGATTATATATAATTAGTTAGATCAAGGGATGGCCTTTTGCTGGAACGCAGCAGCCCAAGCCTCATTGTCGACGGGGGGTCTGACTCGCTTTACCAGCTCAGACCGCCGTTGCAGAGGAGCTGTCCTTGTCCCAACGGCCCGGGGCGGGTTAGCTTCACGCTTCTTCGGAGGTGAAATGCCGCCAGCCGCACACTTGCCACCATTAAAGGCAGCATGGGCCGCCGCCTTCCAAATTTGCGTGACGTCGTTCACCATGGGGAGGGTCCAATACAAGCGGCAATCAGCCGCTTCGTAGACAAACTGTGCTGGCAGACCATCGTCCACATGATCCCGCAGGATTTGATCCCTAACGTTGACGGCTGCCGAGGAACTGCGGTTGACGGGGAGGGAGCTGAACCGGGACAAAGCTGCTCTTTGTTCGTCGTTCTCAGCATGTTGGAGATAAAATGACGCATAGGAGGCAATGCTGCTGTATTGCAAGACTTGCGAACCCTTGACACCGCCAACACCCTGGATGGGACCCGCGATAGGCCGCCCACCCATCGCAACTGACTTGACGCCGGCTTGGATACGAAGCATCTCGGCCGCGAGGGTGCAAGTCGATGCACAGACACCGTCATACAGAATGACGATATTCTCAGCCTTGAATGGCTGTGGAACGTTGGCCAGAAGCCCGTAGCCAGTGATCTCGATGCCCATACCATATGTCTCGTTAGTAGTTGTCAAGTTGTCGTTCAAGTTCCAGCGCATGAGGTTGGTGTACTTGGTGTTTTTGTAAACATGCGGCGCAAACTTGTCCTCGAATGAAGTGAAGGGCTGGTCTGTGAGGTTCAGGTCGTATCGCCAGTTGAACCAGCTCTCATAATCCCCGATCAGATCCGCGTTATTGCTCGTGTAAGGGTTGAGCCCAGCGACTCTATCGCTAACGATGCGAGATGCTGCCATGAAGCTGTCACTCTCCTTCCACCTCGAAAAGCCATCCTGGACAATGGATGGGAAGAGCTGGCGGAAGAAGTCGTATCCCTGAAGAATATAGCCACCTCCGTTGTTCTGGAAGTCAATGACAAGTTTTGTCTTGCCTGCCGCGACCGCTTCGTCAAAGAAGTCCTGAGAAACCGCCTGGAACTCGGCAATGGAGTCAGACTCAAAAGCGAGCAGTGATATGACTGCTACGTCCTCGAAGCCTTCGCCATCAAGGTAATAACCGGACACAACACTGTCTTTGGTGATAATCACCGGCTGCGGATAACCGGGGACCACAACGCCGGCGTCGGCTGCGGAAACCTCGCTGGCTGCGGAGTTCGCCTTGGGGGGGCCATTCGGACTGCAGAACTTGGAGTAATAGGAGGGCCCATCGGTGACGCCGGTCATGTTAGCCTTGACTGCTGCTTTATTCTCGAGTGTCAAGACAGTTCCATTCGCGAATGTGAAGGTTGTGTTTGCGCCCTGGTAGATGTATCTTATTCGGCCTCCGGAGAAAAAATATCTGGTGTTTAACGTTGATTAGTCCCGTGCAACTTCCACTCCACGAACCATATCTCGACTTAACACTTACCCCTTTGACCCGGCGGAAGCAACTGAAGCCTTCTGATAGAACATGGTATTGTATGCCGAATCGACATCCTGGTTGTAGGTCGCCTTGTTGATCGTGTCGGTGACATAAGTGGCAGCATCGATACCGTTGATGAGCTTGACCACCGAAGCAGTCTCGGGCGACGAGATAACATCCTCGTAAAGCTTAATGACAGGCAAGGACGTGCCATCCTCGCTGATCGAGACCAAAGCTCGCTGGCGTCTCCATTCAAATACACGCGTTAGAGCATCTGGGTAGTAGACGAAGTGGCCGTCATGCCCGGGACCGAAAACTGATGGCCAGTTAGAAACAAATCCTCGATCTCTGAGCAGTTTGAAACATGTTGGGATTCTACGCTTTCCCGAACGAGCTTCAAACCGGCATCAACAGAAATAACACGCGGAAATTGGCCAACCTGTTATGTAGAGATCCTCTTGGAACTGAAACTCATTGGCATACTTGTCTGCCTGCAAATTTGCCTTGACCTTGGCAAGGGCTGCAAACATATCGTAGCCCGGGTAAAAGTAATCCTTTGGTGGGTCTGCTTTGTATGCCGCGTCACTCTGCCACTCCAGGTAAGGCTCGATGCTGTCGACTAGCTCAATGGCAGCGGCCTTCCCAAGCGGTATTGAGTTCAGGCATTCGTAGGCAATGCTGGCTGCAACAGTGGGTGTTGCTGTTGGGCAATTCGGTTAGCTCAATGCCGCTCCCGTGTGACTCGACTTGGTTGGATGGCGGCAACATACCTGATGGGCTTGCGGACTTCTGAACAGCCCAAGAGGAGCTCACAATGGCACATGCTGAACGAGCTGGCGCCGTCGGTGTTGCGGTCGTCGATGCACTCGTGGTAGACGGGGCGATGCAAGAGCAAGCGCTGGAGAGCCGGGAAGATATGTCACCCTTGCAGGCGCTGGACGCGTAGCTCGGGATCGCCGTGGCAGCCACAGGTGCGGCCGTGAAGGAAGCGCAGAACGACTGGGCAGCTTGAAGCCGTCCGGGTGTCTGGGTTGCCCTCAGAGCCCTGAGGCAATTGTCGGCTGCGCAACTGCCTGCCACAACCTCAACAACACCAGCAAGCAGGGCCAAAACATGGCTCCGCATCTTGACAGGCAGGGAGTTGTCGATCGAGCTCGACAAAACGGTCAATTGAGCTCCAAGAAGTCGACAACCGGGCGTCAGGCACAGGCAGTCTGACCAAGGAAACAGAACAGCCTGGGGACTCGTCTTGATTGCGACACGGTGACATCGTGGGCCGCGTCCTGGATTTATACGCAGATTCGCGATTGACCCTTGTCGAGTCCCTCCATGCTGATCAGCGAGGACCCAGGTCCTGACTCCTGTCCTTCATGGCATGCCGACCCGCCAGCGGGGTGATGTGGACGGTGGACAGGCCCCAAGCAACGGCGCGGAAATGAGTGATACCAAAATCTGCCTCTCCTCACTCTAACGCGCTGCTCGGTGCATGCATAGATGCATATGCGTGGATGGAGAGCTGATCTCATCTCGGCCGGGAAGGCTGGCAGGCTGGGCGGGGAGAGCGCGTGGGGGAAAGCTTGTTGGAAAGAAGCAGCTGGTGGGCGTGTTCCAGGTTCCCTGGAAGCCAGGCCCTGGCGAGCGCAGGCAGGCGAGCACTGACAGGCAGTACCGACGGCCGAGCGCGTCAGCAATTCGTTATAGCCAGCAAATATCCAAAGATTTTGCCAGGCTCGAGAGTGGCCCTTCTTGGCAGGTCGCAATGCATTGTCGAGGCCATGTACGGATAGCGGGTAGAGTGTGCAAGGACAGAGAAGGCAGCCCAATCACGACTCCGCTCCGCCCCTTCTCACCTTCTCGTTGTGGAAGGTGAAGATATGGCTGTCCACTTCGTGGGCGACTATGCGAGGATGGCGACCCCGGAAGCCTCAAATATCCGACCAGTCGACGTTGCATTGCGCGAGGGCGAATGCAGCTGCCTAACAACTGGAATCGACGACAATTGGGCCGAGTTCCCGAAGAACTGCGGACGAGGTGCCTGAGCTGCCGCGGCGGGTTGATGGTTGTGCCATTATTAGATGGATCAATGATCGATGGGCGATGACCAACGACCACAGAACGAGAAAACGGTTCTGCATGAGATCGACAAAGTCCATAAATGCGGTGCAAGTCGGAAGCCGGGTTCGTTCTTTGTGGGAATGGCGAAGGGAAGGAGCGTGGAGGTCGGCCTGGAACGAGTGGATGAGTGACGTCCATACAATGCCCGCCTGACACCAACAGCCCTAAACCGAGCGTGCAGACCTACAGTATCAGCACCAACAGCACCAACAGCACCAGCCGGGCGTTGCTGAGCCACATTGGTCCTTCACGGCCTGAGATCCGGCAATTCGCGTGAAAACAACGGGAAATGGTGTGCTATGAGTTCACTCCAGAATTATTAGGATTGGGCAGGGTCACGATCGACAGTTTAGGGCGGAAACAAATCGGACGGGTGCACCGCACACCGTCCTGTTTCGGTGCATGCCCGGATTTCACCGCATATGGCATGGGACCACGGACATCGCACACGGTCGTCGAGGAGCCCCTACGCCTTCCACAAACGGTCGGACAGGCACCGCTCTAAAAACATCAGGAAGAAGTATGATCTTTTAATGATCTATATTTCTCCTCTATCTCTAGAACAAGCCTCGAATCGTTCCGTCCGCATTGGTATCATTGTAATCGTCCAACAAATGGCCATTATTAGACCAGCCACCCCGAGATCTCCAGTCTCCGGATGACCATGTCCGTTCCACTGCTAGTCGAGGATACCGGAAACGGGCAGATAGGAATAAGTATCGTGACAAAACATAAAGGGAGACGCAAACCGACAATGCCAGACCATGCAAACCCAACCCGGAAAAAAAAGGACGTTTTGATCTCCCGACATAAAACAAAAGGGCGTGAAATTCCGTGAGCGAGTGATTTAATCCTCCTCGTCGCTGAAGACCTATTGAGTGTGTTAGCAATTGCGTTGACCAAGGGAGATGGGTTATCAAGACGTACCTCCTCACCACGCTTGCGGCGAGCCATGCGGTCCTTCTTCTTTTTCCGGAGCTCGGAGCTGCTAAGCTTGGCCTTTTTCTTGGTTGACACAATCTTGTTGCCCATAGCATCGAACTTCTCCTCCTCATCATCATCATCGCCCTTGAGACGGGGACCAGCACCCTGGCCCTGGACCCAGTTGTGGCCGGAAGGAGTCATCTTGCCGTCCATGACGGCCCAGACCTCCTCAGTAAGGTTCTGAGTGAACTCAGCGCTGTGGGTAATGATGATCACACCACCCTCGAAGCGCTTGAGAGCACCAGAGAGCGCACCAAGAGAGTCACGGTCCAAGTAATTGGTAGGCTCGTCAAGGACGATCAAGTGAGGACGCTGCCACGAGCAAGCAGCAAGGACGACCTTGACACGCTGACCACCGGAGAGACCGCGCATGCGCGAGTGAGAAACCAGCTCGGCATCGAGACCAAAGTTGGCGCAGTGGTTCTCAATCTCCTTGCGGACAAGGGGACGGAACTGACCAGAGGCAAGAGCCTCCTTCATGTCGACATCGGCGACCATCTTCTGGTGAGAGCCCAAGAGCTCGTTACGGGGCAACCAAGCGTTGTCGGCAGTCATCATGGGGACCCAACGCTCATTCTTCATGCCGATGTTCTCGCCCAGAGCGAACGAGCACTCGTACTCGTACGAGTTCTTGAACTTTCTGCGGGAGTGGATACCAATGACGCGACGCAGGGTACCCTCGACGCGGAACTGCTTGTCCATAGCCTTCTCATCGGCATCGGTGATGATCTTGTTGGCGCGATCCATGGTCTCGCGATCCTCACCAGTCTGGAAACGCCACTGGATGTACTCGGAAGGAGTCAGGTCCAGGTGGTTATCGATATGGGCGAAGGCGTGCTGCTTGATGTAGGCAATACGGATGTTCTCGTGCTGGTAGATCTCACCAGCGGTGGGGATCAGCTCTCCAGTGAGAACATTGATCAGGGTAGACTTTCCGGCTCCGTTGGGGCCAATGACGGCAATACGGGAGCTGAGAGAGCACTGGAAGCTGATGTTCTCAATCTGGGGCTTGGAGGTTCCAGGGTACTGGAAGCTCATCTTGGTGGCACGGAGAATGGCCTTGGCCTTGGTCTTGACACCCTCCAGAAAACCGGGCTCGGGAAAGGAGAACTCGACCTCGGAAGCACCAAGCTCGTAGTATGAACGGGCAGAGGGGCACTTCTTGACGAACTCCTTGAGGTTACCCTTGTAACGCTTAAGCTTGAAGCGCTCGTAGTGAATGATGTGCTGGCACACATTGTCGAGGAAGCCACTGTCGTGAGACACGATGATGGAGGTGCAAGGAGAGTTCTGGAGGTACTCCTCGAGCCACTTGACGTTCTTCACATCGAGATGGTTGGTAGGCTCGTCCAAGAGAAGAATATCGGGATCCTCGAAGACGGCACGGCACAGAGCCAGCTTCATCTTCCAACCACCGGAAAGGGCCGAGATCTCACCGCGAACCATCTGCTCGGTGAAGCCGAACTCGTTGAGACGAGCCTCGACATCCTCCTTGGAGGTGGTGATACCAACCTCGGCAAGCTTCTTCATGGTCCAGTCGATGGTGGTCATCTCGGTATCGTCGGAGTCGAGGTCGTGCTCGACGAATACGGTCTTGACTTCGCTTTGCTTGGGGAAACCCTCGACCTGCTCGTTGTTGATGGCGCGCATCAGGGTGGACTTTCCGGAACCGTTGGGGCCGCACAGACCGTAACGGTTGCCGCGCTTTAGGCGGAGTCTGGTCTGGTTGAGCAGAATCTTGGCGCCGTAAGCGAGAGAGAATGTGCAGTTGCACAGATCCTCACCCTCACCCTCGTCATCCTCAATCTCGGTGGCCTCGGCCAGACCGGGGGTGGCCTTCTTGCGGAGGGCATCGACAGCGGCCTCAGCCTCAGCGTTGCCGTTGGCGTTGCCGACGATGACGGTGATGTACGGCTTGACAGCCTCAGCCCAGGTCTCGGAGCCGGTCTCCTTCTCGTCAATGAGCTGACCAGCGATAGCGGAGATGAACTCGAGGACAGGAGCGAACTTCTCGGCGGCATCGGCGTGCTTGCTACCAAGGACATCCTTGAGGTGGGGAAGGACGGTGGAGATGGCGCCGTGCCTGAAGACCTCAGGGATAACGCCGTTAACGACGTTACCGACACGGGTAAGGGTGTCGAGGGCCTGCTTGGTCTTCTCACGAGCCTCGGGGTCGGCCAAGTTCTCGTAGTTCTTCTGCAGGCCGGGCATCATCTTGGGCAAGAAAGGACCAACGACGTTGGGGTCGTCGACAAGCTTGCACATGTTGTCGACAATGACGGCCGACTTACGCTTGATAGCAGTCTCGCGCTCACCAAGACCACGATCGAGCAGGGGAACCATAAGGGCAAGAGTGGGCTCCTGGACCTCAGTAACGAAGGTGGTGGCACCGAGCAGATGGATGGTCTCGGGGACAAACTCGGGCTTGGCGATACACTTGATGAGCTCGGGAATGAAACGCTCGATATCCTTGTTGACGATCAACTGGCAGATAGACTCCATGGTCTTGTAGGCGCGGTCCTTGACCTCCTTCTTGGTGTCCCACATGGCCTCGGAGACGACGGGAATGAGCTCGGGGACAAGAAGTCCGGTCTGACCAGGGGCGGTGCGAATGAGGGTCTCAATGAACTCGAGAGCACTCATCTTCTCGGGCCACTTGAGCGCATTGCGGAGGGTGTCGATAAGGGCGGGGAGGGTAGCCTTGACCGCATTGGGGTTGATGGCCTCAGCGACGGCAGCGGAGGCCGCAATTGCCGCGTTCTTGACAGCGGTGATCTTGTCGCCGGCGGCGGCAAAGACACCGGGGAGAAGGACAACCAAGTAGGGCTCGACATGGGGAGAGACCTCGGCGTGCTGGGCAATGGCCTGGATGGTGGTGAGTGCCTTCTCGCGGACGGCAGCGTCCTTCTTGTTGGCGAGCTGCTTCTTGAGGGCCTCGACAGTTCTAAAAAATGGAGATTCACATGTCAGCTCCAATTCTCCAAATTTTGGTGCGCAACGTGAAATGCGCGAAAAAAAAACCACCCCGGAAAAAAAATCGGCCCCGCGGCTGGAACATCGGTGATTCGGCCAAATAGCTCTCCCGGTCGCGGTGTCGCACCAAATGATAGCTCAAGACATGAGGCAGCAATGAGTGGCGACTAGCGAGACTCCGGGGTCGAGGCACCGGGTTTAGTCTTTCAGTGCGCACAAAGCCGCAGACCCGTGGCTTCTGCTTCCAGAACAAAGGCCGCTCCAGGGCGCAGGGGCCCCGCCAGGCCAGATAAAGAAGGCAGGGGGGATGGCGGATTGAGGAGAGGCAGAAACAGATGGCGGGGTAAAGCGAGAGGAAAATAAATTTACCTGGTGGGAGTGTCGAGATCCTCGATGTGGCCGTTGATGAAGGAAGCGATGGCGATGGAAGCGTCCTTGATATCGGCAGCCTCCTTGGAGATGGTGAGCTTCTTCATGAGCTCGTCAAGGACCTTGACGCTCTGGGCGTTCTCGGCGTTGGCAGGCATTATGAAAGATGTCTTGGTGGTGATGTCTCGGGTTGAGAAGAGTAAATCGAGACCAAGGGTCTAATGTCGTCGAAATTCCGAGGACGAGGAAGCAAAAGTGCCGTCTATCGAATGGCGAAAACCTGCGAGTCTATCGGGGGTATCTGGCGAAAAGGCGAGCTGCTGAGGGCGAGCCTGTAGAAATTTCGGTGGAGAGTCGAAAAGTCCACTCTATCTTGGCCCTTCTATGGAGAAGTTGCGAGAGAGAAATTAAAGACTGAGTGGAGAGCGTCCTTGGAGGGGGACGAACAGTCGAAAATGAAGGAAAAAAGAGGGAGACCTGAGGAGTGGAAAAGATGAAGGGTGGGTGTGCTGGGCAAAGGCGGTGATTAAGATATTTAAGGGAGGAGGGGAGCACACAGCCTTTCTCCGACAAATGTGCATGTTGGGATCCACCTGGGCCAATGGAGGGGTACGCTGGCGGGCCTGAAAACTTTTTTTTTCTTTTTACCCAGGGCAACCAGGTTTCAGCAATTCGCATTTCGCATGCACCATTCACCATCCACCCGAATTCACCCCGCCGTCAGCGGCCAGCCGGCCAGCAGCCAGCGAGCGGCGGCATTTGGGTACCTATTCGCTCGGCCCAGCCTCCATGTGCCCCATTGCCCTTGGGGCAAAAAGCAAAAAGGAGAGGGGCGCCGAGTTGCCCCTCCATTGATTGGCTTGTGTTCATGGGTTGCCGACTCAGTCATCCCTGCTTATCCTCGGGATCCCTGCTTATCGCTTTATCAGAACAGGCGCTAGTCTTGATATGGACCCCTGGGAGGGCGGTGAGCGGTAGCTTTATGCAAATTTTTTCTTGGGGGACTGCCAAACTTTCCCATGGCGCTTTGGCTTTGAGGGGCACCTCGGGGTCCAGCATTGTCGCACCTTTTGGCCACCTAAGTTCGCAGCACATACATACACGCCTCGGACCGCATCGCTGGACCGGGACCGCATCGCTGGACCGACCGAGGAGGGGAGGTTTCTTTCAGAGTCAAAACATTCCTATGTGGCGAGGAGAAAAAGTCTAGGTTGTATCCTAACCTGGTGCTCTATTGTTTCCATGACTATCCGTCCAAACCCCGATGGTGCAGACGACAGGCATCGTGCATGGCGGGGCAAATGGTCTGAAAGTCGCGACGCCTGAAATCGACCACTTCTGTCCATGACCCCTCGCTGGGCTCCCACGCAGCGATGGTCGGCTCCATCGCGCATCAACGCCAGCTCGCCCCAACGCTCCCAACTCTCTGCCCAGCCTGTAGCCACAAATCCCACCTCCCATCATCTTCCTTGCCTCACGAGTGGGACATAGCACGGAATGCACAACCTGTCTGCTCCTAGGATCTGCCCTCTCAGGCCGACTTCAAAGTGAGTCGCGTCTTAAGGGACCAGAAGTGAATGGAGGGGCAAGGACTGCGGATCTCATTCACGACAATCTCGATTTGGTCTCCGTGCCTTCATTGATATCATTTCTAAGCACAGGCTCCAGAAGAGTGTGTTGGTGATTGATGGTCTTTTCCAGCCGTGATGACCTAGCAAATTTGCCTGCAACCTCGGGGATAAGCCCTATGAAGACTTACTGGGCTATGGTGAGATGAGATGTGTGAGGTAAGACGGCGTGGACGGCAGATATTCCACGACCTTGTTCCTTCACTTCACACAAGGTGGACGAGTTGAGAAACGAGCAGAGGTGGCACCTCCCCAGCCTGTGGATCATTTGGTTGAAGGGGCTTCGCCACCAGGTCCCATGCCCTCTTGGCTTCTCGCCCAACCCATCAGACCAACGGGCACGCCGCTCAGGGTTCTGGACGCGGGTGGGTGTCAAACACAGATTGGCGATCTGTAAAACGAGCCAGTCATTGATGTGTCAAGATGCTGGAGCGAGCTAGCAGGTTTAAACTTTTGTAACTCTGCTGGATCACACATATCGTCCGTAAACTCATGTTGACCGCCACGACGTCTGGGTTACTTTCGATGCGGAGCGCGCGGGAGGCGATGAGCGCCCGCGCTAAATATGGGATAGGTGTCCCCTTCACAACGCGACGGATGCACAATGTACTGTGGTAAATATCCTTGTACCGGGTCAAAGTCGCAGGGCATTTTCGCCCTCGTACCTCCAAGCCGTCGCCGTCTCTCTCCCACTCGCCAGCACACGTGCACGCACATGCATGCAACATCCATCAAGTATCCCAGCTTTCACCGCAATTTCTTAACCCTCGACATCCCATGGCGTTTGAGATTCTGGTTTCGCAAGCATGCAAATGTTCTAACGATCTTTAGTTCCTTTGCCCCCCCTGGAAAGCCGACGGGCAAGACCTTGAAATCCGGGGGTTATCAATCCTTCCCCGCCATCGGCTTATCGGTTTGGTGGGGAAGGCAACGGTCACTCCTTGTCATTTTTTGCTTTCCCTGTTGGCAGCAGCTGTCACGTGATGGTGCTCTCCTTCACCTCGGTAACAGCGGGTGAAGCCATCTCCAAATCCCCGATTCAGGGCCGCGTCCGATAACTCGGATACTTTGCGGTGAAGCCGAAGACGCATGTTGTTGCATCGTCTACACTACCAGGTACAAAATTCACCGTAAATTTCACAATGCATCCAAAACCCCGATAGGGTTTCGTCCCTAATTTTTTACCCGTTTGCTCCGCATTTCCCAGATGATTCTTTTGGAACCATTCCAGATTTGACGCCCCAAGTCTGACGTGGCCTTTTCAACTCGAAAATCCCGACGCTTGCAAGCTGTCAAATAAAGTCATCAGGGAGAAATACATAGTCATTTTTTATCGAATCACCATCCGCTCGACCACCCTCTTATCCCTCGTCACGACTCTATCGGTACAGGGTCTCCGGGATTTAATGTTGGTTTAAATATTGCCATTGATTCGCTAGTGTTTTTTTGGCCAGGTCTCGCGATGGATATGATATCGACAGAGCTGCAAGTGCATGGAAGGATTCCATCTAGGGGCTTCCCAAGAGATAATCGCGTCTTAGCACGATCTCCCATGAAGAAATCCAAGGTTCAAATACTGCAAACCGTTAATTCGCACCCCGAATGTGGGTGTCACAATTTTCAACGCCTTCATAAATTGGAGGACACACACGAAAGCTAGTGCAATCCCTGCTACCCCGTTTGCTCCTTCCACAGGGTCCAGTGGCGGTGTGTCGTTGAAATCATGTTGGTGCTAAAAGCCATGCTAAAGTTGATGCAAGGAGCGCTAGGACTCGAAATGGCATCCAAAACTTCGAACGAAGCATCTCAGCGACGTTCCATCATACTTGAATCCGATCCGGCAGGGTTAGCTGCCAGATTCGTCTGATAGTAGCGTGGCATTACCGCCGTAAAAGAGTCATAAGAGAAGAGGAAGGTTTTGTCCTCCCGTCCTCAATGACGTCAAGCGATCGACGTCATCATGCGGTGGTGCTTCTCGAGCGTAAAGAGGGCAACAGCCTCCCACTTCCCTTCACCCCAACGAATGATAACCAAAACCACCAACTTTCCACCACGCTGCCGTTCCTTCCTGCCTCCATTGGGTGTCTCCTCTTTCCACAACGTCCTAGCCGTTAAGACCACACAGCACCGCAGCAACACCGACAATAACCACCACCTCCGAACAAGATAATATCTCAAGAACAACATAACACAAGTTCTTGCCACCACCCACGTCACAACCATGCCTCCAGCCGACGCACAAAACCGCCACCCGCAACAACAGCAGCAGCAGCCAGGCCTGGTCGCCAGCCATGCCGAGTACATGAAGGGGGCAGCCGAGGTCAGTCACAACAGCTACAGCAGCCGGCGGATGGCGCTGGCGCGCGAGAACCGGAGCAAGCGATGGATCC
This sequence comes from Cercophora scortea, assembly GCA_033439705.1. Classification (NCBI taxonomy): domain Eukaryota; kingdom Fungi; phylum Ascomycota; class Sordariomycetes; order Sordariales; family Lasiosphaeriaceae; genus Cercophora; species Cercophora scortea. The sequence goes on along the minus strand of JAUEPO010000004.1, from coordinate 4,388,553 downwards.
GCGATAGCAGGGGGCAACGTGCTGAGGTTTTCTTCCCGTCTCTACAGACCGCCATCGGGAGCCTAACGGGCTCGCACGCCTGGACCACGTCGGGCGAGCAGGACAAGGCCCACGCCAAGTCGTCAATGAAGGCCGCCTCCGAGGCCCGCGACCCGGCCGTCGACGGGTACGGCAAGGCCGAGGAGCTGGCTGGTAAGCTCACAGGCTGCGAGGGGATGCAGCATGAGGGCGCCGCGAGTAAGCGGTCCGAGTGAGGCCATGGTTGGGGTTGTGTATTTGGGGGTTAGCCTGGGGCGGTTATTGTAGGAGCCGATACGTCGAATCGGTATGGGGGCTGGATGAAACATGCGTTTGGTTTTGTAATGATTGTTACGTACATCGACGAGACGAGATGAAGACCTAGATCAGGCAGTTATGAAAACCACGGATATATGGATATGACCGTGGGCGTTCTTGACATTTCCCTTACACATGCGCACCGTCATGCTTCTCGTTTACCTGGGAAATACTATAGTATACTGAACTTTGATGCATTCCACTTGAGCAATGATGTTGTATACTTTGATCCATTTGACGAATACTTCCAATCAGCTTGGGACGTAGGACCTTCGCCTCTCTTACTCCGGTATAGGAAAGCGCAAATTTGACCTGTCAACTACCTATTCAAAGCAATCACCCAAATCTGCACTACCGTCAGATACCATCAGCGCTCCACGAGTCCTCTGGCTTACTCTCCTCTCTCTCTTTGACCTTTCTCCTCCTACTCTTCAGAATCATCTTCAGACGACGTATCCGTGCTCGAATCCTCCGAGTCACTCGTGTTTTTCCCTTCCTCGCCTTTATCCTTTCCTCCCTCCTCTGCCTCAAACTCGGGCCCATGTTCCTCGAACTCATGATCTACCGAGGGATGCAAATGCTCCCGATGAGGGTAACATTTAAAGCACAAGTCGAATGACTGGCTACAACTCTTGCATTTATACCGGAGGCCAAAGATTCTCTGTCGCGAAATTAGCAAAAACCCTTCTCCCAGCTTCCACTACAGAGTCAAATCCATGTCTTGAACTCACCGAAAAACAGGAATCACACCAGGCTTTTGCATCTCTGCCCACCTTGGACTTGTCCTCCGAATCTCCGTCACCCTCGCACGTCAGCAGCTCGACCACTTCAGGCAGCGCCCCGTGATATCGCGCAATCTTCAAAGGCGTCCAGTTGCGACCATCCGACCCTGTCACTACCACCCGTTTATCTGCATCATGATTAAGCAACAACTTGATTACACCCGCTAAATCACCCGCCGTCCGCTGTTCTGTCACCCACGCCCCAGGACCACGCGCAGCCCAGCAAAGCGCCGTCCACCCGTCCTTATCCATCCGGTTGACATCCCAATCCGTTCTCATACCCAAAATTCTTTCGACAACTTCAACTTGTCCCGGCTGTGCCGCCCACATCAACGCCGTCCGCCCTGTAACGTCGTGCGCGGCTAGATCACACCCAATTTCGACCGCCTTTTGGAAATTTTGTACTCCTTGCAAGGCCGCAAAGTGAATCGGCGTTCGTCCCATATAGTCCTTGATGTCCCAGCGCGCACCATTCTCAATCAATTGGTCGATCATCGCAGGCCTAGACATCATAGCTGCTGCGTTGAGCGCGTAACCAAATTGTCCACCACATGCATTGACATCTGCGCCGCGTTCGAGGAATAATTTCACTGCCTCGACATTGCCATGGCCACTCTGGCTTGTGAGTGCTGTCTGGCCTTGTTTGTCTTGGATGTTGATTTCGGCCCCGGCATTTAGGAGTCGCTTCAAGTTTTGGACAGGGGTACCCACGTGGAGAGCAGGATTCAGCCGCGTGAGGAACTCGAGCAGCACGGCAAGCTTTCCGGTCGGGTCACGCGGGGACATGGCGGCGTAATGCAGAATTGGAATACCGTCTTCTCCAACGTGCTGGAGATTTGCTCCCGCATCGGCGAGGAGTCTGACAACGGCGGTGTTTCCATAGTCGGCCGCAAATGTCAACGCCGTCCAGCCTGCAAAATAGTCAGTTGGCCCGTTGTACTCGGATTCAAGTGCTGCGTTATGCTCGAGGAGAAGCTCAAGGCTCTCCACGTTGTCCCAAAACCAAATGTTGTCCATGAGGCACGTGAAACCATAATTTTCACCAAGGTTTGGGTTGGCACCAGCCTCGAGAAGAGCGCGCAAGATCTCGGGTTTTGATGTTGCAAAAAACAGTGGCGTGGTTTTATCGGTGGAAAGCCAATTTACATCAGCCTCATGGGCTAGTAAGAGCTTGACTGCGGCGTGGTTTCCCTTCCTCGTAGCAAAATGGAGCGGTGTTTTGTTGTTCGTGTTGGGGATATTTACGTCGACACCTGGATGGCTCAAGATGACCTCGTAAAACGGGCCGATGTCGTCCCAATCGAGTAGCCTGATAATAGTTGCCTCCGTGTCTCCGATAGTAACCGAGTCCAAGTCCAAGCCATTGCCGACCAGCAACGGCAACGGCAAGTCGTCAAAGGTCATGGATAGTGTGGTGGAAGAAGTGGGCAGATTCCTCAAACTACATTTTCTTCGGTCACCCAGCGACGCAGCTTGCATGGATATCTTGTACGGCAAGGAAGAGGTGTCTAATCCGGAGCTGTATTTCGACTTGTCAGGGCGTTCTAACGATTGGGTCACTGATGAAGCAGCTCCAGTTCAAGGACGCGCTGCAGTACGTGGCCATTCCCAAGATTCGTATCGAGGATCCTACTAGCGAGAAATCCAACCGTGGTAGCAGTCGACGACCGGTGCGGGACCAGTCATATAAGAAGGGCAGTGGCAGACATGACCTTGTGCAAGTGTTTAACACACCGGGGAAAGGTGGGGTGTGAACCATCATTAAAGTTGTGGTCGACGACTCTTTTACGCCACCGCATACTGACGAGGCCATCGAGGAAGCATTGCGTGGAATGGATGTTGAGGTTTGGGACTGGAAGAAGACAGATCTGAGTACAAAGGTTATCTGCACGGCCGCGCCACGCGTCCGCGAGGTACATCTCTACTGGAGCGGCAACAACTCTGTCCTCCGCGGATGGAGTGAAGAAGGCGGACTCAAAAAATTGACCGAGCTCAAGACCGTCCATTTGCACGTTTAGTAGAGCTTCGAGTCCGTCAAGCGGACGCAGCAGTACATCAAGGAATTCAGCGAGCGCCTGAAGCGCCTGAAGCGCCTCGGACTCAAGCGCGAAGTGCAAATAGTCGTCGATGAGGGTCTAGCGTTCCGCCGACGGCCCCTGGTTGATAGCCCTACAAGTGCACGAGGCGGCGTCGGCATCCGAGGTGTCAAAGACGAGCAGACAAGCAAGCACGACTGGATAGACTGCATGAAACGGTTCCGCGGTCTGCTCCTCAACGCAGAGGAGAACGTTGATTTTCAGCAAGCGTCACAGGCAATAGAGGAGAAGATCACCGTGGCCCTTATTGATGACGGCGTCGACGGCATGGACTGTGACTATCCTCTCCTGGGCGGGCGGACTTTCTCTCCCCGAAGCGAGGCTGAACATCTCAATCATCCATATTACGCTTCAGCCACTGGCCACGGCACTGCCATGGCAAAGTTGATCAACTTTATGTGCCCCCGTGCGCAGTTATATGTCCTGCGTCTTGAGGAACACCCATCCGAGGGAGTACGGCAGATCACCGCGAAGAGCGCCGCCAAGGCAAGATATTTCCCCATTGTTGTATTTACTCACATGTTTTTAATGCTAACGTCCCTTAATAGGCTATCTCAGCAGCTGTCAATAAAGGCGTACACATCATCTCCATGTCCTGGACTATCGACCCACCCGGGGATGAAGATGTACGCCGAGAGCTGGAGGATGCCATCTTACGGGCTGAAAAAGCCAACATACTCATGTTCTGTTCCGCCGCGGACCAGGGCGCCAAGCAGACCGACACATATCCTTCACGGGCTACAAGACGTATCTTCACCATTGGCGCAGCCGGCTCATCGGGCGAGACGACTTCTTGGGTCGGCAACCCCGAGAAGGTCAGCTTCACGTTCCCAGGAGATGGAGTCGAGATGAATCATACAAGAATGGATTCCCTAGGCGGAGCCGTTGGAGCCGCTACGACGGGCGGAGGAGGCGGCGGTAGGTCTAGCATATCCAGGAGTAACTTGCGCGGTAGGGGTAGGTGCAGCAGCAGCGAGAATAACAGCAGCAGCAGCAGCGGGAATATCAGCGGCAGCGGCGGCGGCGACGGTGGTGGCGGCAGCGGGAGCGGTAGGAGCAGTGGCAGTGGTGGCGTTGGCGGCGGCAACCGTAGCATCTAATAGTAAATACTTGTTAGGTACCTGGTAGTTATTGCGTAAATAACTGACAGGAAGGGGTTATTTAACATACTTGAGGCTTGGACGGCGGCGGCGAGGTTGGTGATGGCCTCGACTAGGCCATTCAGCGTTTCGGGGTTTGTTGGTGGGGGGTTACCGTCTTTCCCCGGTTCCCCCTTCTCCCCCTTCTCCCCCTTCTCCCCCTTCTCCCCCTTCTCCCCCTTCTCCCCCTTCTCCCCCTTCTCCCCCCGCTCCCCCCGGGCTCCGCGAGCTCCGGGAGGTCCCGCAGGTTGGGGTCGAGGATAAAAGTACTGGGCGATTGACATGATGAGGCCGATGAGCGAAATTATCATCGCCCCCAGGGTCCACCTCGCGGAGTTCTATGCCGCTTGGTCGGCCGAGGAGAGCTCAGCTGTTATCGAAGAGGGGGCGGTGAAGTTTTGGTATATAATTGAGAAAGCAGATTCATTGGATAGGTACCTACCGGAATCACACAAGAATGGATGCGCAAGAATGAGGTTGTGATTGGTGATGTTAGGCTTGATGTAGATATTGATTATACAATACACTAATCAAAAACTGAAAAACTCATAACGCAACGATCAAAAAAAGAATATTAAAAGCTGAAAAATGGATGAAAGGTATTAGATAATAAGTTGAGTTTTTCTTATATATTGTCTTATTCGAAAGCGCGTTAGTTTTCTTATTAAGTCTTAAAGATATAATCTAGTACGTTTTAAGTATGTTGCGCTAATAAACAAACTTAGTCTAGATTTATAATTACTATGCATTATAATACAATATTATTAGTTGCCGCAAAGATAAGAGTCTTGTATTTCTAGAATTTCGTGCTAAATATATATATATACCCCTGCCCCCAAATAATATACACAGAAAAGTGCCCGGTGGAGAGCAGTTGTCAATGCAAGTAATACGTAGGAATCTCCTCCGTCTTCCGCAAAGAAGGCACAGAACCCACGCGGTCATCGAGTCTCATCCCCCACATGTTATTAATTAAGCCAAAGCTCAAACGCATTAAAAGAAAAACACGAAAATCATAGCCCAAGAAACAGTGTGACTCTTAGATAAGGGGGAAGTACCCAAAATCGCAACTCACTACACTTTGCACTGTCCCACGGTTGCGAAAGTCGGTGCCACCACGGAAAGGGGTTGTGTTGTTGTTGATGTTGATCTCGGCAAAAAGCGGGTATCGACGGGCAGCAACGGGATTAGCTACGGGGATTGAACTTGTACCCTACGTATACAAGTTTATCGAACGTAACCAATCAACAATTGAAAAGCCGGCGTGGCGCAATCGGTTTAGCGCGTCAGACTTTTAATCTGAATGTTGCGAGTTCGAGTCTCGCCGTTGGCGATTATTTCTGCTTCCTTTTTTTGTTTCTTCTTTTGCTTCTTTCCCTCTGTTATCTTGCATTTCCACACATTCCCCATTTCAAGTGAACCGTTTTCAGCACGTCGTGAGTTTGCATTTAACCTGTGATGTTGACTCTCTATGTCCCTTTGCTTTTTCTGTGCATTCTTAGGCTCGCTCAGCTTTCCCACTGAAGAGTGAATGAGAAAATCCAATAGTGCCGATGCCGGGAAAGACTGTTCGAGTTGCAATCTACCCTCTTGGAATTACTGGACGAGGTGGACAATAGGATACTCCAAGTTTGCCAGTTTCTGTCCATTTTACAGGGTTTCCTCAGCCTCTGCACGTATGTGCAATTAACATGTGCAAGTAGTTAAATGTAAACAATTCGCGAGATCACCCATCCAGCGTGCTGTGTCCCAACATGGTCAAGGCAAAGGGACTGGATACACACATCATGTGCCATTTCATACTCTGGGGTATACCTTAGCTATTACGTCTACCATGGATATCAACAACCACACCACTTATTACATATATGGAACCTCATCTCGCCCCTAGAATCGTCGCAACACATCCGCAATAGTCACAAACACGGTTTACTCAAGCTGAGCAGCGGGAGTGTGACTGGACTCGCCATTCTTGACCGCCTCCTTCTCCTCCGCCTTGTGGGGGTGATCCGTTACGGCGCCGCCCAGGCCGAGCTCGCCGTCGTGGGTCTCGGAGGTATGCAGTATCTGGCCGTGGATGTAGCCGCTCTCCGGATCGTGCGCCTCGCAGGGCCCAAAGACGTAGGCAGCCTCGCCATGCACGGCGTCGTCGCCGAGCAGCAGCTCCTCGTCACTCATGCGCAGCGGGATGCGCAGCACGTACTTGATGAACAGTAGAATCAGGCTCGTCCACAGCAGGTTCCACCCAATGATGAAGCAGGCGCCGGCCATCTGGTAGCCGAGCTGCATGCCGTTGCCCGCGACGGCGCCGCCCGGGTTGGTCAGGCCAAAGGCCGCGCAGCCGTCGACGGTCGCCCAGAGGCCTGTGCCGAAGCCGCCCACGAAGCCAGCCACCATGTGCGTGTGGAAGACTCCCAGGGTGTCGTCGAAGTGACGCTCGAACCAGGGGGCCTTCTTGGCGAGGATGTTCATGGTCAGCCAGGGGACACTGCCCGAGCCGAGACCGAGCAGGATGGCGCCCCAGCCGGCGACAACACCCGCGGCCGGGGTGATGGCGACGAGGCCCGTGATCATGCCTTGGACGGCGCCAATGACGGAGGGTTTCTTGAAGTAGATGACGTCGCAGGCGGTCCAGGTGAGGAGCGAGACGGCGGTGCACAGGTTGGTGTTGAGCACAGCGACACCGGCGTCGGCGCTAGCGGCGTACGGGTCACCTCCGTTGAACCCGTTCCAGCCAATCCACAGCAAGCCGGCGCCGACGAGCACAACGAGGATGTTGTTGGGGCGCGCGTCTTCGCGGTCTTTCGCCAGGCGTGGCCCGATCCAGTAGCAGCCGATGAATCCTGCAGTACCCGAGGACAGGTGGATAACGTAGCCGCCCGAGTAGTCGATGACGCCGAGTTTAAACAAAAAGCCGCCTCCCCACAGCGAGTAGGCGCCGACGGTGTAGGAGAGCGTGAGCCAGAGCGGCACGAAGATCATCCAGGCATAGAAGTTCATGCGCCCGAGGAAGGCGCCGGCCATGATGACGAGCGTGATGGCGGCGAAGACGAACTGGAAGTAGACCATGGTCGCGAGCGGGAACTGCTGGCTGAGCCCGATGGAGGGGAGGGTCGACTGCGCGAGCATGGTGTCGATGCCGAGCACATTGTTGGGCTTGCCCACGAAGGGCAGCATCTCCTCGCCGAACGAGGCCTCGTAGGCCCAAAGCACCCAGCAGATCAGCACGGCCGCGAAGGCGTAGAAGGCCATGAAGGCGCTGTTGATGGCCCACTTCTTCTTCATCACGCCGGCGTAGAGGACCACGAGCCCGGGGACGGACTGCAAGCCGACAAGGGTCGCGGCAGTGAGTTGCCAGGCATTGTCTCCTGTGACGATGGGCGGGATGAGTTAGCACTGTACGACTCTGGTGTTTCAATTGGCGTTCTTTTTCGAATAATCACGTACCGCTTCCGACGCCCACCGCCGGGTCAGGCGTCCACCAGACCGGCGTCGCGGTGGCCGGATCTGCCGAGGATGTTGCGTTGGCGTCCGACATATTGAAGTCGTTGGGGCCGTTTGCCCTCTGACAAAATGAGCGAGCTGTCTACGTAGCTACGAGAAGAGCTCTGAGACAGGCTGGCACCGAGGTGAGAAAAAAAAAAAGAATCTGTTGTGCAATATGCGGATGACCTCAACCTGCATGAGCCTGGGAGGAAGAGCCAGGAAGAGAGAGGACAGACAGACAGACAGCTCAAGAGACGGTCTCACAAGGCAGCCTTCGGGGTACGGGGTTCATATTATGCATCACATATTGGGCCCTGCACACACACATGCTGAAGCAGCCTGGGAAAGTTTGTATCGAAACGTATTAGCTTCAATAAAATGCGAGAGAGAGCCCACCCGAACCGAGCCCGGGGTTTGCTTATCATGCCCGACAAAGGGCTGCGAGAAACATGTCGCGAGGTGGGGACGCGGGGAGACGCGGGGAGCCTTGGGAAATGCCAGCCAGAGCTTCCAGAGGCCGTCAAAGGTCGGTATTCTTGGCGCGGAGTCAGGGGCCGTGGGTACATCATGTACGAGTGTGGCGGGAGGGCGTCGAGATGTCGTCTGTTTTCATCATGGTCTTATCGCCGGCCTCTGGTTGGGAGTTGAGGCCCTGCTTTGAGTAATGGGTATTGGTGTGCGGAGCCGGCGGCAAATTCGAAAGGTATTGAGTCCTAATCTATCCCGTAGCCGGCGGTGTTTGGCGATGGGGGCTGAGCGCACCTGGCATGGCATGGGAGCTCTGTCGGGCGATGGGGTTGTACGTACCAGCGATAACGGTTTGCTGTATCCTGTATGTAAGGTGGATTGCCATTGGATAGGTTCCAAGGTACGAGATATTAAGTACCAAGGGAAGTAGGTACCAAGAATGGAACAATTTGTCTGGTTGTGGTCTCGGTCTGGGTTTGGTGTGCTTGCATGTGAAGGGGGGTTCCCGTCCAATCCGAATTGAGTGAATCGGGGAATTTTGAAGTGTGCAGAAAATAGTACAGTAATTTCAATAAAGATAAAGACTCAGACCACCCCCTAAAAAAACCAACTGAAGAGAAATTGCCACTCGTTGTTGAAGTTGAAGTTGGAAACATACCCTGCAAACGTTTGGCTCCTCGATCGTGTCTGTGCCAACGTTGCTGATGGACAGGGGCTAAAAGAAACCGCTGCGGGATCATCTTCGCCAAGCCCTTGGCTCTGGGGAAGTGGATATGAAGAAAAGCTTAGCACAACTAGGGCCAGGCCGTTGAATACGCCGCAAGGCTTGGCTCAACGACTCCTCTGCGTCATGATATCAAAAAGCAAATTTTCCCTGCTGTTGTTTTTCTTTATCTTGGTGTTGATCTTCAATGGGAGCACGAAATGGCTGACTGTCGTATGTGGTCTTTATTCCCCAAAGAAGCACATCGGCTACATGCCTGCCGCCAGCAGCACAGCCAGCTCCCCAATAATTTCCCAGCTGCGACATACCATGCACCTCACTGGTCCAGTCCGATGAACTGGGACTTGTGGTGACATGAAGATCAGGGACAGAGGGAACATGAACCTCCTCGACAAAAAAAAAAAGAGAGCGCGATGGCTGCCCACCTTCACGTCTTATCTGCATCCTGCAGTCCGTTCCCGAGCTTTCCGCCAATCACAACCTGTTGCCTTATCTTCGCAGCATCCCGGCTCGTGGTCTCATTCTCAGACCCGCGCCGCTTCCGACTCGTCTGATTGGAGAGTTCATTGGAATCCCAACGCCGTGGCGCAAAGGTCTTGGTGGGGGTTCGCTTAGGGGCCCTTGCAGACAAACATTCCTTTGTGGGCCACAACCTAGACCCATTCAGCCCTTCGGCCTTGGGCTGTTTCCGGACGGCAGGACGCTTTCCCTTCGACGGTGGGGCTCGGCGATTCCACTTTCACGCTTCGCCAATACCGCGTCCTAGCTTGAGTCGGGGTAAAGTTAGCAAGGTCAATGACTGTCACCTGCTCATGGTATTGGTAGAATGTGGCCGACATCAACGTGACATACCTAAGATATATTGCAGCAGGCCAGTGATATAATTGTTGACAAGTCGGAGTCCGTTGATAATAATCTCGCGAGCGGCTTTGGAAGCTTCGGATCTGGCGGGGCTTCTTTTTCTATGATTGTCTGCTCCGCGGCGGCGGGAAGGGATTTCTGAGGCGGAGCGGAGTAATAGTACCAGCGTCGGCGAGAGTGGCGGCGACGGCAGCGGGAGGGGCAGCAGCGGCAGCGGTTGCGGCGGTGGTGATGGTAATAAATATGGTATCTGATAGAAAATATCGTTAGCTATGATGCAAATGATTGAAACGGGAGAAAGAAATGTGCTGTTTGACATACTCAGGGCCCGAATCTCCACAGCGAGGGAATTTATGGCCTCGGACAAGACATAAAAAGAGTTCCTCAACTCTGGATCGGCGTCTTGACCCTTCTCACCCGTCTCCCCCTTGTCCCCCTGGATTCCAGCGGGCGCCTCAGATCCGGGGCGAGGACACACATATGGCACTATGGCGAGGATCGCGGAGATAATTGATATAACCATGCTTCCCAGGGCCCATTTTACAGAGTTCTAATCCGTCTGACCGGCGAAGGAAGCTCAGCCATTGTTGGCGGGGGTGTCGCGGTGGTGGTGAAGGACATCTTTGGGGTTTCGAATCAAAAAGGTCTTGGAGGTCGGTATCCCCGTTCGACAAAGGGAGAACGAGAGAGAGAGAGAGAGAGAGCAGGGGCAGGAAAGAGACAGAGAGACAGACAGAGACAGACAGAGAGACCACAAGCGAGATGGGAAATTTTGCCCAGCGCTGACGTTGTTTGTGGCTCCTTCCCTCCATGTTGGCCAAACGGGAATGGAGGAATGTACGCATCTTATCGAGTACTGCCGCGCCTTCCTCGACTTCCACTTCCACTACAAGTCCCAACTCCACAAACCCACCTCCAGATACCCGCCGGAGTTACCCGGTAATCGGCAACTTCCATACCAGGCATGAAAAATATCCACCTTTGCGACTGGTCAGTTGTCGGGTCCCCGACGCAACCAACAAGAGTGTCAAGAGCAGCACAATTCTAATTATAATATCAAACGAATGCCTAATTCTCCTACATCGAAAGGAAAACTCAGTCCGAGGGATTGAAAACGGGCCCTTACGGCCAGCTCTATGGCGGCCGAGTATGGGATTACTATAACTTAAGCAGGAAAGTACCAGCGAATCATGGAAAGCCTGAGCTTGAAAGAAAAACCAGAGAAATCGTCTTGAGGAATAAGAAATTAGCTCGCGTTAAAATTCGTTGCAGCTCACCATCGCCTTAGAGTAATTACCTAATAAATGAAAACGGAAATTTCGTATGTATAGATCAGCTTCGTTTTATTGTAATGGCGGTTTTTCTCGTAGCTCAAAGTGTCATTTCCCGACAGGTTATTACAAGACACCTAGGTACCGAATCAAAGTGTTAAACATTGAACAATAACCTTGTATCTCCTCACAATGATGCTAGCAATCCCAGGCCCCTTCACTTTCCCCTTAACTCTTAATTCCTTCCTTTGAGAGAGGTGCCCTTTCATCAGCAAGGGGTCTCCAATCTAAGCCTCGTCAACTTACCCTCTGCGGGCCTGGGGCTTGACCATCTCCACCGGCCCTGCTAACGATATATGTTATATGGTCATGTCATTGATCGCTATAGGGAACTTGCTCGTTTATTTACACTCTGAACACAATGTTAGTTAATTACCTAGGTACCTGCCGTACCTTGGGCCGATATACAGGCCGGAACATCTCTTCATCCGTCATAAAAGGGAGACGGCGCTTGCGTGAGGGGTGAGCTGATTATTGACGCCGTAAAGTACAGTATTGGCATCACGCCATTAAAAGTCATGGCATAACCACAAAAACCAATCGGTACTGACAATGCCCTCAACGCTTTATCCAGGTTACTTGAAAGCAGAATCATAATTACTCTACGGTTCTATACACATCTATTCTCTACTTTGTTTCAACCGTTATGTATCACAATGGCGACCCTCCAACAAACTTGAAAGAAACTCGGGGCGAGCCTAGCGATTGGCTCGCACTAGGTGCGCGCGGGCTCAAGGGAGCAAAATAAGATTTCAGGGGAACAGAATTGGATATCCTTTTCGCGAGGCTCGGAGATACTGTAACCACGGTCAGCTGATCTGTTTGATGTCGTCACAATCTTGATAACGGGGCAAATTTGGTCTTCGTATCAATCTAGGCGTGGGGTTTCTTTGAGCAAACTTGAAGGTATGTGCGCTTGCCTGGCATCTCGGCTCCCAGAAACCTGTTTTCAGATACCACTCGGAGGCGGACCTAAATCTACCGATGACTCGGCCGAAACTCTATACGCGTCGGCCATTTTTTGGAAGATAAAATGCGTCGGGTTGTCGCTCGACAAGTTGCTCATTCAGTTTCTACATCCTCCGTCGCCATGTCCGCCGTCATGAAAAGAATACGGGCAGCTCTGGCGTCGGCACGGTCAGGCAGTGACGAAAAGAAGAACTCTGTCACAGCACCCGACGGACGGCCAGAGCCAGGTCCCCTCGACCGTTCTGCTGAGACTGGGGGTTGCCGATTGCCAAAACTCGACTCGATTGCCGGTGCCTGGAAGTCTCATGGATATCGGAAGAGTACATGTACATGTAGCCACCCGCATGAAGTCAACGCTTCTACCTCATCAAAACTGGCGGCTGACCTCGCAAGACCCTTTGGCCAATCAACGGGGCGCGGGTTCTCGCTCACAAGATTCAAAATCGAGCACTTTTACACGACACTCACCATGCGGCAACAAGATGTGTGGGCGCCCTGGATGGGGCCCGACCACACAGCCACACTGCGGACCCTTTTCGAAATCGGCCGCCTCATCACCCATGCCGACCCCATCTGCGGACACCTTCGGTGGGGGGAGGAATATCCCTTCCTTGTCCCGAACATGGCCAACTTTCGTCTTCACCAACGCTGCTTCAGCGACGACGAAGCTCGCAGAATCACCACCTTCGCGCTTCCCATAACCGCCCTAGACGGCGAGACTGCCCCCTTGCTGCCGGGGGAGGAAGTCTACATCCACCAGCGGCTTCGGTGTGCGCTGTTCCACCGAGTTGGCTGCATGTGTCCCGACAGCATCGCGTTTAGCGCCCTGTACGTACCGTGATGATCTGACTTGGTCGCCCCCTTTCCAGCACAAACACACTAACAGGCCCTATGTAGGAAATGCTGTCCACGCTGCTATACCGAATATGCCGTCAACATAGTGACCGATGCTGCTCCAGGTCGGCCCAAGGGACGGCTCTTAGTCTTCACTACGTGGAAATGCCTGGGTGACGGCTCTGCGAGCTCTATCTGGTGGCGGCCACATCTGACGTCGACAGCACCAAAAAATCGGTATTACCCGCCCGGGCACGTACACGACAGCTTTGAATTACTGTCCCAGCAGTCAGCCACGTACGAGATCGATGTCGACGAAATACAAGAGTGCATTGCTTCGGCTCGTGGGAGTCCGGAAGAAGCTCCACCCAAGTATACAACTGTCGCAGAGCCGGGTTCGGGAGTTACTGACTCGGACACTGGGAAAAGAGGGTCTCGGTGTAGGGCTTCACACAGGTTAGGCTAGAGTGATATAGTTGGTTTGCGCAAATAACAAATCTCGTCTACCATGACTTCGAATAGTATGATGCCGACACTGGCTCAAGGGGCCAGTCATCGGCTCACCCCTGGCACAAGCTCCGCGCTCCTTTCTTCACGGATGAAGAGATGCTTCCGTACAGATCTCCCCGCCCAGCCCGGCTCACAAAGGGAGAAGGGTCACATGCAGAGTTTAATGTAAACGAATCAGCTCCCCGTCAGCCCCTGTATGTCTCGCTACGTCGGCTCGAGCTGACAAACAAACGAAGTTGGAACCCATTAGCTCTGCCGCCGCCGAGTCTAGCTACCTAGTTATATGGCATTTATTTAACCTAGGGCAAAACACCTGCCTAGGAGGAGAAATCCATTTGCCGTCAGTATTGAAAAAGCGCTCACAGACGCAAAAATGCCGACAGCCCGTGGGATTGCCAGATTGGCAACCTAAAGTTTGGCGGCTATCATCGCTCTTTCCATGCTGACGGCAAGCGGGCTATGTTTTCCTCCTAGGTGCCCGAGGATCCGGGTGGTCAATACCCATTCATCCGTGGGGCTTCATCACGGTCCATGTTGCCGTTTGCAACAAGAACCTAGAATTCATCCGGACTCTGCATCAATAGGATTCCCAGGCATCCAGACCCACTATACGAGGCCCATGGCTGTGGGTCCACGCTGATGTCAAGTTGGTTTTGAATATGGTGGTTGAGTCGGGGGTTTTGTAACCGACGCCGCGGCGGGCAAGTGCATTGTTATTCCCTGTGAAGTAGTTAGCAGCAGCAAAGAGACGTAAACCGACCTCAGTGTCCCCTCATTCAGCTTGCCGTGGCGCTGTTTATAGTCCCCTTCGCTAAAAAAGGAGGCACCGTGATTCACATTGGACTCGGAAAGATCTTTACTGTATACCTAGGTAGTCAACCTTAGTACCTGACCTTATATAAGGTGCCCAGGTACTCATTGAGTAGTACTAGTAGGTAGCGGTTTCCCTGGTAGGAATGCGACAAAATAGTCAGAGCATTGTGACGTGTTTCCGGGGCAAATGGGGACAGGTATCAATAAAATAAAATCCGGAAAAGGTCAGTCGGCCGTGTTTTATGCTTGAGAGACACAAACCCGGCAGGTGACTCAGCATGAAGGCCGTTTTTCATACTGGAATCAGATCAATAGGTACCTGACATGGGGGCAGCATAGAGCAAAGGAAGGTGGCTAGTAGTGCTGCCTAATTAGGTACTTGACTACTAGTCTGGGTCCTAGTAATTAATTGTGACTACCTCAATTACTGTACCAGCCGTTCGCTCAGGCTCTTTCTTTGTCCATACACAAGCGCAACAGCAATGCCCTTTGATCCCTTGTGCATCTCACCAAATACAAACAGCGACTGGATAAGGGGGCATTTTATCCCCGGCCCAGAGCAGAAAGAAAAGGAGATGGCCCGGGAAAGGACTTGCCGAAGCAGCATAGCTTGGGAATTCAAAAGTCGTTTGATTTTTCCTCGTAATAGGGCTCTGAACCCGAACACAGCTCAAGGGAACCAAGGAGGAGGAAGTGGACTGTGACGCGACAAGTAAAATTGAGCGTGAATGCACCATGATATTGCTAAATCCAAGACCAACACCACCACACGCTTTTGTGCACCATGTATATAAATCCACCCGGGGCTCGCCCCGCTCCAGTAAACAACGGATCCATCCCTCTCCCTATCTCTACCACTTGGCCTCCTTGGTAGCAAGGAAGGCCTTGAGGATCTCGACAATCTTCTCCAGGGCGGCCAGATACTCGTGGAGCTCGGCCTGGACCCGCTCCTCGGGGCCAAGCTTTTCGTAGAAGTCCTTCCGGTACGGGCACGCGCTCATGGCGGCGCTGAAGATGGGCTTGACCAGGAAGCTGTGGTGGGGCTTGAGGGTGACGCCGTAGGCCGAACGGAACGAGTCGGCAAGCTCGTGGGAGGGGTTGGCGACGTTCTGGGTCAGCGCGATGCAGGTGAACTCGAGACCTCTGTAGTTCCACGCGTATGGCAGTCAGCATTTGTTTGCCCCTATTTATCTGTACGGTACGGTAGAGCTCGCGGCGCAGTCCTCACCTAACAAGCCATACGAGCCCCTCGCTCGCCTTGTGTGATTTGGCCTTGAGTTCGTTGCGGACCAGGTTCTGGAGGGTGTCGGAGTCGGCGGGGGCAGCCAGCTGGCGCTCGCGGATTTTCTGGAGCAGTCACTCAAGTATTAGCTTTGGGACGCGCCGCCAGGGAGAGGCGGTAAACGCACCTTGACATTTCCCAGCATGTCGTTCTTGACGGGGGAGAAAGCGACGGAGCCGAGGAGATCTTGAACGGCCTGCATCAGCAAACGAGGATCGGGAACGGAGGCCAAAGGCACGGCGAGCCGGGGCGGGCTAGGTACCAAACATGGTGGTCAGGGACTCGGCGGCCTCGAGGAACTCGGTGGTGGAGATGGCATTCTCGGCGGCGATTGGCACGTCAGTGAAGGACTTCTTGAAGGTGTCGAGGAAGGTTCCTCCTGCGGCGATCTGGACGGCGGCCATGATTGCTGGCTGACTGGTGGTGTGCGGTTCGGTTGGGTGTGTCGGCGGTCGGCGGGTGTATGGTTGGACAGTGAGGAGGAGGAAAGGGGCGGGCGGGTAGGCGTTGGAGTTGTGAAGCGGTCAAGACGGATCGGATTGGAGCTGGCAAGTCGGAACTGAGCTGAGCTAAGGTATCCGTTCAGTGGGCTCCAAACTTCCAGGGGGGACCCCGCCCAATCTTGCGGAAATCACCTACCCCGCCCCCGCAGTTGCCATCCCAACCTGTGTCGGGTTGGGTTTTGGATCATTGGGTTGGGGGGGAAAAGGGGGATGGTCACGTGCGGGAAACAGAAAGATGTTGGCAAGACATCAAAGGCCCCTTTCCCGTTCAGTAATTGCACGGGGATTGCAGAGTCATCCATCCATTCATTGCACGTTCCAAGTTCCGATGAGTGGTGGCCCGACCCAGCATGAACGGTGCAACGACGACCCACTGTCGGGTGGGGCTCGGCGAATTTGGAGCTGGGGACTTGGCGTTTCCTTGTGTTTGGAACTCTGGACGCGTCGTCAGCCTCTGCCGCCGAACTTCATGCCACGCGCCCAATGATGTTGTGGGCTGACCGACCTGACGGACTGACCTCCATTGGCATTACAGCTGAAGAATAGTGCAATTGCTTACCTTGCAGTAGCATTTCTATCTAACGCCCGGATCCCGAGCCGGAAGTGTGCATTGACCATGGTCCAACAAAAAGAACATGGAAG